>OX493402.1:19834135-21084135 GCA_950371165.1 Lacanobia oleracea
GCTGGTAGCAGCTGGTGGCAGCTGGTGGCAGCTGGTAGCAGCTGGTAGCAGCTGGTGGCAGCTGGTAGCGGCTGGTGGCGGCTGGTAGCAGCTGGTAGCAGCTGGTGGCAGCTGGTAGCAGCTGGTGGCAGCTGGTAGCAGCTGGTGGCAGCTGGTAGCAGCTGGTGGCAGCTGGTGGCAGCTGGTAGCAGCTGGTGGCGGCTGCTGACGCTCACTGGTCGCCATTCGCGTGGGTTACCTTCTGCTTCTTGTTCGGCGACGAGTCGAAGAGGGCGCCGCTGTGGAGGTCCTTCATCAGGAAGGGTACCTGAAACAATAGATAATATTAACATGGTCGATCACATAAACGATATGCGAAGTGATAGATGAGTCTAGGCTCTCGATGAGCCTAAATAAGAGAATATTATAGCTTAGCAACAGGCAAAGAGTCGATCGATCAGGATTGCAAAGGTCAGTTTATGGATGGGTGATTAATCTCATACCATGCCTAGGAAAACTGGTTAAGCCAATGGTCGCGGCTGTCAATCTTTGAGTCTTTATCTGTAAAGAAGTTAGAAGCCTAAAAGACGAACAATCAGATATGAGGAGAGTCAGATTTACTGGTATTCAACTGAATCTTATTAGACTGGAAGCCAACCCCAACATTGTTGGGAAACGATCAGGCTCCAGTTAGACCACTATCTCACCGGATGGTAAGTGATGATGAAGTTGAAAATGGAGCATGTTTACCTAGAAGTAACCTTTTCACTCCTGAGACCCCCGATTATAGCCATTAGGTGGAACGGGCTACTACTACTTTCGGAAATCTTTAAGTATTAGGATTGATCAGAATCCCTCTCCACCTCTCTGGGTTTGGTATCCGCACTTGGCCTGATGTTGGAAAATGATCGCCGTCATCAACCGCCGACGCAACCATCCTCCAGAAGCAGATTGGATCTACGCCAGTAAGTAGGCCAGCCTGGACAGGACGGCGTGCATGCCCTGGTAGGCTGACCAGTTACTAGTAGTATTCTATATAACCATGTGCTCCAGCCCCAGGTAGTTGCTGGGCGGCAGTGCTAGCGCGGCGCGCATGCCCTGGTAGGCTGACCAGTTACTAGTAGTATTCTATATAACCTTGTGCTCCAGCCCCAGGTAGTTGCTGGGCGGCAGTGCTAGCGCGGCGCGCATGCCCTGGTAGGCTGACCAGTTACTAGTAGTATTCTATATAACCTTGTGCTCCAGCCTCAGGTAGTTGCTGGGCGGCAGTGCTAGCGCGGCGCGCATGCCCTGGTAGGCTGACCAGTTACTAGTAGTATTCTATATAACCTTGTGCTCCAGCCCCAGGTAGTTGCTGGGCGGCAGTGCTAGCGCGGCGCGCATGCCCTGGTAGGCTGACCAGTTACTAGTAGTATTCTATATAACCTTGTGCTCCAGCCCCAGGTAGTTGCTGGGCGGCAGTGCTAGCGCGGCGCGCATGCCCTGGTAGGCTGACCAGTTACTAGTAGTATTCTATATAACCTTGTGCTCCAGCCCCAGGTAGTTGCTGGGCGGCAGTGCTAGCGCGGCGCGCATGCCCTGGTAGGCTGACCAGTTACTAGTAGTATTCTATATAACCTTGTGCTCCAGCCCCAGGTAGTTGCTGGGCGGCAGTGCTAGCGCGGCGCGCATGCCCTGGTAGGCTGACCAGTTACTAGTAGTATTCTATATAACCTTGTGCTCCAGCCCCAGGTAGTTGCTGGGCGGCAGTGCTAGCGCGGCGCGCATGCCCTGGTAGGCTGACCAGTTACTAGTAGTATTCTATATAACCTTGTGCTCCAGCCCCAGGTAGTTGCTGGGCGGCAGTGCTAGCGCGGCGCGCATGATGTTCTCGATGGCGGCGCGCTGCTTGAACAGCGCGTTGACGACGGGCGAGCCGCTGGGCACCAGCGGCGCCTTCAGCAAGTAGGCCAGGCTGGACAGGACGGCGTGCATGCTCTGGTAGGCTGCGGAAAGATAAACAACTATTAGAATATTCGGTTTTATTATGGGGTCAATCGCCTCGAAGGAAACCAGTAATCGCCAAGCTGGCCAATTTTGGCATTCATTAAGATGTAAACTGCATTTGGACTAGGTACACGGCGGGTGCAAAATTGCAGTTGACATAACTGCATCTAAACTGCCTAGCCAAAGGACTATGCAGTCAGACATGGATGCGTTTTAGTCAGTAAGAGTCTGAAACTTCCTTCCGCCCCGCCCAGAGCCGGAGGAGTCATGATCATTTACCATACTCAAAATAAAAAGGGTTAAGTGCCAAGGGAGCGGCAGAAAAATGTTGTAAATTGTGTACTCTATAGTGACATGATGTGAACACAGTTGATACTCACAGCGGTCGGCGTCGCGGAAGGACATCCTAGCGAACAGCTCGCCCAAGAGCACCAGGTCCAGTATGAGCGGCACTGCCAGCAGAGAGTCCTCGCAAGTGTTGTGTACTCTATAGTGACATGATGTGAACACAGTTGATACTCACAGCGGTCGGCGTCGCGGAAGGACATCCTAGCGAACAGCTCGCCCAAGAGCACCAGGTCCAGTATGAGCGGCACTGCCAGCAGAGAGTCCTCGCAAGTGTTGTGTACTCTATAGTGACATGATGTGAACACAGTTGATACTCACCGCGGTCGGCGTCGCGGAAGGACATCCTAGCGAACAGCTCGCCCAAGAGTACCAGGTCCAGTATGAGCGGCACTGCCAGCAGAGAGTCCTCGCAAGTGTTGTGTACTCTATAGTGACATGATGTGAACACAGTTGATACTCACAGCGGTCGGCGTCGCGGAAGGACATCCTAGCGAACAGCTCGCCCAAGAGCACCAGGTCCAGTATGAGCGGCACTGCCAGCAGAGAGTCCTCACAAGTGTTGTGTACTCTATAGTGACATGATGTGAACACAGTTGATACTCACAGCGGTCGGCGTCGCGGAAGGACATCCTAGCGAACAGCTCGCCCAAGAGCACCAGGTCCAGTATGAGCGGCACTGCCAGCAGAGAGTCCTCGCAAGTGTTGTGTACTCTATAGTGACATGATGTGAACACAGTTGATACTCACAGCGGTCGGCGTCGCGGAAGGACATCCTAGCGAACAGCTCGCCCAAGAGCACCAGGTCCAGTATGAGCGGCACTGCCAGCAGAGAGTCCTCGCAAGTGTTGTGTACTCTATAGTGACATGATGTGAACACAGTTGATACTCACAGCGGTCGGCGTCGCGGAAGGACATCCTAGCGTTCAGCTGCCCAAGAGCACCAGGTCCAGTATGAGCGGCACTGCCAGCAGAGAGTCCTCGCAAGTGTTGTGTACTCTATAGTGACATGATGTGAACACAGCAGATACTCACAGCGGTCGGCGTCGCGGAAGGACATCCTAGCGTTCAGCTGCCCAAGAGCACCAGGTCCAGTATGAGCGGCACTGCCAGCAGAGAGTCCTCGCAAGTGTTGTGTACTCTATAGTGACATGATGTGAACACAGTTGATACTCACAGCGGTCGGCGTCGCGGAAGGACATCCTAGCGAACAGCTCGCCCAAGAGCACCAGGTCCAGTATGAGCGGCACTGCCAGCAGAGAGTCCTCGCAAGTGTTGTGTACTCTATAGTGACATGATGTGAACACAGTTGATACTCACCGCGGTCGGCGTCGCGGAAGGACATCCTAGCGAACAGCTCGCCCAAGAGCACCAGGTCCAGTATGAGCGGCACTGCCAGCAGAGAGTCCTCGCAAGTGTTGTGTACTCTATAGTGACATGATGTGAACACAGTTGATACTCACAGCGGTCGGCGTCGCGGAAGGACATCCTAGCGTTCAGCTGCCCAAGAGCACCAGGTCCAGTATGAGCGGCACTGCCAGCAGAGAGTCCTCGCAAGTGTTGTGTACTCTATAGTGACATGATGTGAACACAGCAGATACTCACAGCGGTCGGCGTCGCGGAAGGACATCCTAGCGAACAGTTCGCCCAAGAGCACCAGGTCCAGTATGAGCGGCACTGCCAGCAGAGAGTCCTCGCAAGTGTTGTGGACCACGATGGTGTTGGTACCGTGCAGCAGGATCTCTGAGGTGTACTCGTCCATTGCACGCTTTGAGTCGCCTGGAAACAAGGTTTGTGTTAATCCATCAAAACTTTGTGTGTCCCGATTTGGCTAGTCGGGACTTGGAAAACTTTCATGCTTAATCAGGAAATCAATTGTCCAGATTACAACAATTTTCCGTGTTATAAATGTCGTAGACAAATCGTAGTATTGGACATTTGATGAAGTGGTCGGCCATTTCAAATATTAATGTGCCATCTCAAAGGTAAACTGAGCCACATCATGAATATGCCATAGCCACATATGGCAGCGCGACTTACCGACATAGGGCACATATTTGATGACGACCACGTGGTCCGGCTTCTCCCCCGGCTTGTACAGAATATCGTTGGACTGCACCATGTCATCCACAACGTTGCTCTTTGTGATCTGCAAATATAACAGTTGAATAAATCGTTAATTTCCCAACATTTATAAATACCGGACCGAAGACATGAGGGTTACGGGTAGCCGATGGATGACATATTAAAAAGACGGCTAAAATTATATCTAATTGGGAAAGCTTATTACAGTATTTCAGAATTTCTAAATGACATCCTGTAAAATTTTGTTATTGTTTGCAATATTTTGTCAATTCGACTATAGGAAAATGCAATACATATTCATTATTTAAATCCATTTTATTCCTAGTTTGTTTGACATTGTAATAATAGTTTTTTTGTATGACTTATTTGATTATTTATAATTAGGACCATTTAATACAATTTTATTTATTTATTATTTAAATTTTAATTCATAGTGTGTGTGACTATTTGATAATAATTTTAATTGAGTGACTTTTTAACTATATTTTGTATGCCACAACGGCCGAACATGACTGATCTTTTTGTTTATGAACAACCTGCATTCCTTTTATGTATACTCATGTTTCTACAAATAAATGTCTTGTCTTGTCTTACACACAGGACCGATCGTTGTGGCGACGCGCGCGGGGAGGCCTGCCACAAGGTGGACCGATGACCTGGTGAGGGTCACGGGTAGCCGATGGATGCGAGTCGCACAGGACCGGTAGTTGTGGCGACGCGCGCGGGAAGGCCTGCCACAAGGTGGACCGATGACCTGGTGAGGGTCACGGGTAGCCGATGGATGCGAGACGCACAGGAGCGGTCGTTGTGGCGACGCGCGCGGGGAGGCCTGCCACAAGGTGGACCGATGACCTGGTGAGGGTCACGGGTAGCCGATGGATGCGAGACGCACAGGACCGGTCGTTGTGGCGACGCGCGCGGGGAGGCCTGCCACAAGGTGGACCGATGACCTGGTGAGGGTCACGGGTAGCCGATGGATGCGAGACGCACAGGACCGGTCGTTGTGGCGACGCGCGCGGGGAGGCCTGCCACAAGGTGGACCGATGACCTGGTGAGGGTCACGGGTAGCCGATGGATGCGAGACGCACAGGACCGGTCGTTGTGGCGACGCGCGCGGGGAGGCCTGCCACAAGGTGGACCGATGACCTGGTGAGGGTCACGGGTAGCCGATGGATGCGAGACGCACAGGACCGGTCGTTGTGGCGACGCGCGCGGGGAGGCCTGCCACAAGGTGGACCGATGACCTGGTGAGGGTCACGGGTAGCCGATGGATGCGAGACGCACAGGACCGGTCGTTGTGGCGACGCGCGCGGGGAGGCCTGCCACAAGGTGGACCGATGACCTGGTGAGGGTCACGGGTAGCCGATGGATGCGAGACGCACAGGACCGGTCGTTGTGGCGACGCGCGCGGGGAGGCCTGCCACAAGGTGGACCGATGACCTGGTGAGGGTCACGGGTAGCCGATGGATGCGAGACGCACAGGACCGGTCGTTGTGGCGACGCGCGCGGGGAGGCCTGCCACAAGGTGGACCGATGACCTGGTGAGGGTCACGGGTAGCCGATGGATGCGAGACGCACAGGACCGGTCGTTGTGGCGACGCGCGCGGGGAGGCCTGCCACAAGGTGGACCGATGACCTGGTGAGGGTCACGGGTAGCCGATAGATGCGAGACCCACAGGACCGGTCGTTGTGGCGACGTGCGCGGGGAGACCTGCCACAAGGTGTACCGATGACCTGGTGAGGGTCACGGGTAGCCGATGGATGCGAGACCCACAGGACCGGTCGTTGTGGCGACGTGCGCGGGGAGACCTGCCACAAGGTGTACCGATGACCTGGTGAGGGTCACGGGTAGCCGATGGATGCGAGACCCACAGGACCGGTCGTTGTGGCGACGCGCGCGGGGAGGCCTGCCACAAGGTGGACCGATGACCTGGTGAGGGTCACGGGTAGCCGATGGATGCGAGACCCACAGGACCGGTCGTTGTGGCGACGCGCGCGGGGAGGCCTGCCACAAGGTGGACCGATGACCTGGTGAGGGTCACGGGTAGCCGATAGATGCGAGACCCACAGGACCGGTTGTTGTGGCGACGCGCGCGGGGAGGCCTGCCACAAGGTGGACCGATGACCTGGTGAGGGTCACGGGTAGCCGATAGATGCGAGACCCCCAGGACCGGTCGTTGTGGCGACGCGCGCGGGGAGGCCTGCCACAAGGTGGACCGATGACCTGGTGAGGGTCACGTCACGGGTAGCCGATGGATGCGAGACCCACAGGACCGGTCGTTGTGGCGACGCGCGCGGGGAGGCCTGCCACAAGGTGGACCGATGACCTGGTGAGGGTCACGGGTAGCCGATGGATGCGAGACCCACAGGACCGGTCGTTGTGGCGACGCGCGCGGGGAGGCCTGCCACAAGGTGGACCGATGACCTGGTGAGGGTCACGGGTAGCCGATAGATGCGAGACCCACAGGACCGGTTGTTGTGGCGACGCGCGCGGGGAGGCCTACCACAAGGTGGACCGATGACCTGGTGAGGGTCACGGGTAGCCGATAGATGCGAGACCCACAGGACCGGTCGTAGTGGCGACGCGCGCGGGGAGGCCTACCACAAGGTGGACCGATGACCTGGTGAGGGTCACGGGTACCCGATGGACGCGAGACGCACAGGACCGGTCGTTGTGGCGACGCGCGCGGGGAGGCCTGCCACAAGGTGGACCGATGACCTGGTGAGGGTCACGGGTAGCCGATGGATGCGAGACACACAGGACCGGTTGTTGTGGCGAAACTTGGGGGGAGGCCTATGGGCAGTGGACGTCTTTCAGCTGATATGATGATAAACGCCTTTTATTTTGACGCCCCTCAGTTTTTCCTCTCTCAAATTTTCCCGGGTCGGCCCCAAGATTTGGCCATGGATATTGAGTACAGCTAATGTTATTATTAATTACTTACCTCCTTGGAACGGAACTGCTTAGGAGCTGAGAGATTCTTTCCGTCATTGTTACCCAGGTGATTGTAGCTCACAATTGACACTGGCTTCAAACCTGCGAACAGAGCATGTAACAAGTAACGCAACATGAACACGATCAACTAAACAAAAGGCTAAACAAAAGGCTTCATAGCCGTTGCCATTGCCCTTTGCACATTACGTCTGATTAAGCAGCAGCGGATCCAGGATCGTCCCTTGGGTGGGTGTGACCTCGCTGAGCGTAGGTTATAGCAAAGTAGAAACACTATAATAGCACAAAAAATATATTCAGCCTATCTCACAAGCCTGCTTGGAGCCTGAATTTCGAAAGTTAATTCAGATAATTCAGTTATCCTAGGAGGCTTTAAAGCAAAAAAAAAATTAAATGTTATGTACTGCTACTTTGTTAAAACTTTCGCTCAGCGGGATCAAACTTCACTTCACTTAGCACTACGTCATTGCGTTGTGGCAAGTTACAACACTAAAAATCATTTTTTTAAAAGCCTGCTTGGACTACATTTTTGTGAAATCCTCAAAGACGTCGTTAGGATGTGGACTTCCAAAGAATCTCGGTCTTTTGGGGGAGGCTTAAGCTCATTAGCCCTCTCCCCTGGATCCGCCAACGTGATGAAACTCATCAGAATCGACCCATGAAAAAAGCTAGCCAGTACTTACCAGCAGACACGAGGAAGTCAACGAGCACAGACTTCAGCTTGGTCTGTCCGGACTTGAAGTCGTCACCGGCGACGAAGACTCCGCGCAACTCTGCGCGTTCTACCACACCAGCTACTAATGTGTTCTGGGGCGAACCGTTTATGTATATGCACTGAAATAAGAACAGATTAGGTTAAATTAAAACAATTCATCATCAAATACATCCACTAGATCCACATTAGGGCAAGGTTACCCTGATTCCAGGATAGCGGAATTGCTTGAAAAAAGCCCCTCTTTTTTTTAAGGATGGAAAATCGTCAAATGATTCCTCTTCCGCTCTGGGCGCAGCGGAAGGGAGTGTCAGACTCTTACTGACTAAAACCCATTCGTGTTCCTCCTAGTGCCCTTTGCGTTCCAGGGTACGGTGCCTCTTTCGAACTGATTCCGTACCCCGGCAGGCACTAGCGGCCCCGTCTCCCATGCTGACAACTCTTTGAGGCGCGCGTGGAACACAACACGCCGTCGACCCGGGCTTAGTTCTGATCAGACGGCGAGCCACCCATTGCTCGCCGTCCGCAGGCCCGCGCCTACGGCGGCCGGCGTAGCGTCCTGCGACTCCTAACGCCTGGGGCGTCTTCTTCTGTTGCGGCGACTGGGGAGAGAGGTTTCCCTCTCTCTCACACGTTCGGCCTCCGGCGAAACGGCATTTGAAGAAACACTGGTGTTATGGATGTCAAAAAATGGACCATAAAAAGACGAAACCTATTGTATCGAAAGATGGTGACTACAGTCATATAGGCGTGCCTAAATAATAACAGCCACACGAGTCGACCTTCAAGGTTAAGCAACGCTTGCCAAGGTTGGTCTTTGGATGGGTGTTCATCTTAAAATAGAGAGTTTCGTCCGTGCCTCGAAAAGAACGTTAAGCTGTTGGTCCCGGCTGTCATTTGTAGATCTTTGGCAGACGTCACGAATTGTCAGAAGCCAGTAAATCTGACTCGTCTTGCTAAGAAGTCCGTGTTACCCAGTTAATGGGTTGTGGAGGTCTGGTAGGCAGCCGCTCCACGTAAAACACTGGTATTCAGCTGAATCCGGTTTGACTGGAAGCCGACCCCAATATAGTCGGGAAAAGGCTAGGCAGATGATGAGGTGTCTAAAAGCGAGTAAAATATAGTTAGGTAAAAGATATGCTCACGTTTTCATCAATAGCAGCCATTGCGAATATGGTGGAGGGCGATATCTCGGAGTTGTTGGCTTGCAGCGCGCGCTCCAGGTTGTCTGACGTGTCGTGCACGCCCGGGAGCACCTCGCAGAACCTAACACAATACCAATAGTTTAGCTAGAGAATGTGCGACTATTTCAGTCTATTGAAGGGTTGTTAATCTGGGTCTAAGTGCCAAAAATACAAAAAAAAAACCGGCCAAGTGCGAGTCAGACTCGCACACGAAGGGTTCTGTACCACAAAACTCAATTTTTATTATTTGCTGTTATAGCGGCAATAGAAATACATAATCTGTGAAAATTTCAACTGTCTACTTATTACCGTTCTTGAGATACAGCCCGCTGACAGACAGACGGACGGACAGCGGAGGCTTAGTAATAGGGTTCCGGTTGTTACCCTTTGGGTACGGAACCCTAAAAATCCCGTCTTTTATAAAAAATAAAATCTGTGGGCCAAACGTTACAAATATTGAAAAGGACAAAATACAAAAATCATTGAGCTAGCACCATAAGGGTCAATGTATTTTCGTTTCATATTTTTAGGGTTCCGGTCCGATTTGACAAATTATTTCAGTGTTAGATATCTATTTTATCGAGGAAGGCTATAGGCTATATATCATCACCCTAGGACCAATAGGAGCGGAGCAGATAATATATAAAGCTGAAGAGTTTGTTTGTTCGCTTGAACGTGTTGATCTCAGGAACTACTGGTCCGATTTGAAAAATTCTTTCAGTGTTAGATAGCCCATTTATTGAGGAAGGCTATATATACCTTCACGCTAAGACCAATAGGAGCGGAGCAGGCGAAGTTGCGCGGATCGACTAGTGTTTAATAAATTGTAGCAAATCTTACAATCTTTACGTATTACAAATACCTGACGTCACAGCTATACAACTACCACGAAAGAAATTCTAACAAGAACATTGAACTCGTCTATTTTAAGAATTGTCACTTGCAAAAAATATTACTAGACATGCGTTTTCGTCAAGAGGTCAATAACGTTTTGTATATCATACATTGAACTTCGGTTCTTGACAATGATGGTTACAGAACGCTAAAACTGTTACTGTTATCTACAGTCCGCATAAAATGATGCTGATAATTTTCATTGGTTTAGTTATTGTTAAGACCTACACTAAGGGAAATGGTCGTTTTAGGTTTTTTAAGACCTAAGCTACGCGTCTGTAGTAACATTTGATCAAAAGAGTAACCGCGGCGCTGGAACGTAAAAGCATTCGGAGGAACACGGATGGGTTTTAATCAGTAAGAGTCTGACACTCCCTTCCGCTTCGCCCCGAGCGGCAAGAGTCATTTGTTGATTTCTCATCCTTAAAAAAAAAACTAGAGCATAACTAAGCGACGTTTCCTTCCTTTCTACTTTCTTCAAAAATTAGGAATTGACTTTTTTTTGCAACTGAAGTTAATCCACAGATTTTACTATTGGTTTTTTTTTTCGATACCAAATGATTGCATTTCTTTTCCTAAAGGTTCATTGGAAAACTAGCGGCAGTTTTTTTCTTTTTTTGTTATCCAAATGTATCCGAGGAGTATGTTCCCTTGTGATAATATTACTCTTTTACGCGGCTGCAGCCGCGGGCGTAAGCATACCTAGTAACGGAGGTTATATAGCATACCTCTCAGTGTTAGCAGTCCAGAGCACGATGACTTTGTCCAGCTTGTTCTTGTCGCGGAAATCTTTGATGTCGGCGCGGACTTGCAGGTACTGCTCGTACTTCGTGCCACGGATCAGGTTCGTGGCTCGGTCCGCCTGCAGACAAGACACAACTGTGATTAATCTATTTTTTTGAACTATTTGGGAATTCAATCTCAAGCAGCGCAAATAGAACAAGCTTTTTTTTATTTGCAATGGGTTTGCTCTAGACTCTAGTCTAGGTCAGAGATGACAGAGACAAAGTCTACGATGGAGCGACTTACCCTACCTAGCTTATTGGGAAGAGAAGTTTGAGGTTGAATCTAGGACTGTGGCAGTGGTTCCGAAATTAGCTATTCGGTGGGGGTTACAAAGAACCTAAATAATTAAGACCTAATCTAATAAAATACGTTTTTTTAGCTGCCGTCGCGTCGTCATTGTCACCTCGTCGTTATAGGATGTTGAGAAAAAAAGACCGACATCTTTACATCGATGGTTAAAATTTTTAACCATGCATTGCTCACCCACCGCATGCCCCCATGGGTTGGGTGAGCACTCGGGTGCTCATCGAGTTTTTCGTGAAATCAGCAAGCAGTTAGTCAACTCTTCTCGTGACAAGAGGGCTAGCCTTTTCTTCGGCCAAAGAATCAGCATTGTCATTCGATGTGGTAATGCTGCCAGTGTTCGGGATACTTTACTTTACCTACTGACTGCTATCTTTTCCACTTTTTCATTTTTACATATCTTTACTAATATATGAAGCTGAAGAGTTTGTTTACTTGAACGCGCTAATCTCAGGAACTACTGATCCGATTAGAAAAAATATTTCAGTGTTAGATGGTCCATTTATCGAGGAAGGCTATAGGCTATATATCATCACGCTAAGACCAATAGGAGCGGAGCAGACGAAGTTGCACGGGTCAACTAGTCTATAATAATATTATAAAGCTAAAGAGTTTGTTTGTTTGGTTGAGAGCGCTAATCTCAGGAGCTACAGGTTCGAATTTCCGGCAAATCACAATCAAATTTACCGAAGACATATGGGGAATGTCTATTAATGTGTGCACGTCCATAATTGAAACTATAGCACCATACTTGGCTTTAATATTTAATTTATGTGTGGACCAAGGAGTCTTTCCGGATATAATGAAATATAGTAAGGTTATACCACTATTTAAATCGGGCGACAGCAAAGACACCAATAATTATAGACCTGTATCTGTTTTGCCGGTTTTTAGCAAAGTGTTTGAAAAAGAAATGCTCAATCAGATGCTCAATCATTTTAACACCAATAAAATTTTACACGATCAACAGTATGGTTTTACCAGGGGTCGTTGTACGACTGACGCTGGTGCCACGTTGTTAAAACACTATACAATATATAGTATATACAATATACTCAGCGTGGGAAGAGGCACAAGATGCCATAGGAATCTTTTGTGACCTCTCCAGAGCATTTGATTGTGTAAATCACGAAACCTTGCTCCTAAAGCTAGGACATTACGGACTAGGTAAACTTGCACTCAGTCTAATAAAATCTTACTTAAATGATAGACAGCAGCAAGTTCAAATAAATGGTGTCAATTCACGGGGTTTAAAAGTCAAAATGGGGGTATCACAAGGCTCTATTTTGGGTCCTTTCCTCTTTCTAGTATATATTAATGATCTACCCCATCTTTTAAAAAATCAACCTCATATGGTATTATTTGCTGACGATACGTCCTTAATTTTTAAGATAGATAGACGTTCCATAAATCTTGACGACGTAAATAACGCCCTACAGCAGGTCCAAAATTGGTTTACTGCTAATAATTTAGTATTAAATGGGAAAAAACTAAATGCATCAGATTTGCCTTACCGAACGTTAAAAGAAATGATTGCGACATAGTATTGAACAAGGAGAAACTTGAATTCGTCGAAAACACGGTTTTCCTGGGGATTACGCTTGACTTAAGGCTACAATGGGGTCCTCATTTAACATCTCTTGCGGGACGGCTAAGTTCAGCAGCATACGCTGTCAGAAAAATCCGTCAATTTACCGATATAGATACCGCGAGGCTGGTCTATTTTAGTTACTTTCATAGTATCATGTCTTACGGTATCTTATTATGGGGACGTGCTGCAGACATCGAGTCTATATTTATCCTGCAGAAAAGAGCCATCAGAGCCATTTACAATCTCCGTCGGCGTGATTCCCTAAGAGAACTGTTTAAGGATATCAACATCATGACGGTACCTTGTCAATACATTTACGAAAATATTATGTATGTTCGGAAAAATCTTCATCTCTTTAGCAAGATTAGTGACAGGCATAATTTTAATACTAGAAATAGGAACAAATTAGATCAACCCCGATTCAGATTGGCCAAAGTACACACTTCTTTTATGGGGTACTGTATTTAATTTTATAATAAAATACCAGTTGATATTCTCGAACTGAATGAGAGAAAATTTAAAGCATGCATAAAACGCACACTATGTAGACAAGCGTATTATAAACTGGAAGATTATATCCTCGATAAAAACGCTTGGCTAAATGCTGGTCCTGCTCCAAGTCACAGCTGCTTAGGTCCACTTTTTAGGTTTTTATATTTGGGAGAGATGCTCGCGCCTTTTTTTTTTTTAGAGGTTCTTACATTATTTCGTTTATTTATTCTTATATACATACAAATTATACTATTATTATAATTACTGATTTATTCTTTTTGATGTAAGAACTTAATCGTTGTCTTCATTAATTTATTTTTCATTATTTGGTCATTGACAACCATAGTTTTGTGTAAAGTAGAAGCATATTTTTCAAGTTTTGTAAATGTGAGTACCATGAAACCATTTACATTTTATGTGAGTAGTTATAGTTTTACTTGTTGGACATGAACGAGCATGGTGGTTGAGAGCATGTCATGCTCACTCAAATGTCTCGCTGATGGCGGCGCGTGGGTTTGATCATTCGGTTCCCTTCGTAATGGTTGAGCTGAAAGGTGCCGATACACGCGTCATGTTCGTGAACAGGCGCCGTCGGTTGAGACTGGTCATCTCTTAACTGCCATTGGCTTATTTTAATCTTTATATTTAAAATTCTTATAATAAGCCCTTTTTTTTTCCTTTGCATTGTCCTCACATGCAGAAGCAACAAGTATATGTAACTTGGAATTTTGTAAAACAGAACATGATTTAAAAGAGTGTCCGTGGAGTTTCTTGCACGTTCTTCTCCATAGAGATCTACGCTTTGGAACGTGCAAATAGCTTCCATGTTTTTGACTGACCGACCTTGACGTTTCAAAAGTGCCTGTGAATGGTTTATTTGAAATAAAATGCTTTGAATTTGAATGCTTTGAAGTGAAAAATTCTTCAAGCTATAGGCTTTAACATCGCTACAACCAATACGAGTGGAGCATTATTGACAAATGTGACGCAGACGAAGTTGCGAGGATCAGCTAGTGCACAAATAAATACATCTACCATAACATAACAATACCTACGCCTGTATTGCCAAAAGATTGAGCAATCCCCGTATTATTTTTACTTTATGATTTATAGAAGTTTTACAACTAAATTTTCTGAAGTCCAAAATCAAGGTCGAAGCATGGTCGCCATACATAATTTATGCTGCAACAATTTTCTGCCGCGATAAGTTTACTAGCTGTAATATTGTGAATAACCAATATTTTTCCTCATACGTAATACGTATTGATAAGGAATCGATTGTCATTTTCGCGAAACATTCATGTATGTTTCGAATCAATGTTTTTTTTTATTATTTGTAATGGATTTGCTCTTGAAATTTAAAAATATTCCTAATACATAACATTATTCCGTGACCGAGTGACTGTCAGACAACGCATATCCGAAACTACTGGTCGTAGAGAGCTGAAGTTTGGTATGTAGGTTCCTTGAGGAGCACTGAGACAGGATTTCCCGAAATTCCTTCGGGAACGGAAAAAAACAGGATGATTATGAGCGTATGAAGTTGCGGGCAAAAGCTTGTATCTTTATTCGTAGGTATATGTGGCAAGACAATCGGGACTATTTACAGGAAAGACCTTCGGTCGGACGACCTCACCCGAGGTTTCTACGATTCGAACCGACACAAATTAACACCAAAAATCAAGTGATGCGATTGGCTATTGAAAACTCATTTAATCAATCACAGCTAGATAACGCACCTCGTTGACAATTTGTCACATACCGGTTCTTTTTTTTACGTTTTCTAAAAATGAAACCTAGCTAAATCGATTTATCGCTCCCGAAACCCCCTTTTTATTTGTTTTTTTAAGGATGGGAAATCATCAAATGACCCCTCCCGCTCTGGGTGAAGCAGGAGGGAGTGTCAGACTCTTACTGACTAAAACCCATCCGTGTTCCTCCTAGTGCCCTTTGCGTTCCAGGTCTTGCCCTAGTGGGCCCCGTCTTCGGTGCTGACATCTCTTTGAGGCGCGCGGGGATCGCAGCGCGCCGCGCCGACCCGGCCTGGTTCTGATCAGACGGCGAGCCACCCAATGCTCGCAGTCCGCAGGCCCGCGCCTACGGCGGTCCCGAAACCCCCTGCATACTAAATTTCATGAAAATCGTTGGAGCCGTCTCCGAGATTCATAATATATATATAGGAACATAATATATACAAGAATTGCTCGTTTAAAGGTATTAGATAATAACTAGGTACATGATTTTGTGATAATTTTCGGTCGAGAAACTGTCTGGTAAGGGCAGGTCTTTGCCCAGCAGTGGAACATCGTCAAAAGCTGTAAAATTTCTCTGAAACTAAAAACGCCTAAATTTCTTTACCCTTTTCCTTTCTAACATAATAAATAAATCCATCTATATAAAATTCTTCCATTACTGGCGACTAGGTGATTGACAGATAACGCACAGCCGAAACTACTGGTCGTAGAATACCTTGGGGAGTGTAGGCGAGAGCACTAAGAGAGGATTTCCCGAAATTCCTACGGGCACGGGAAAAAACGGAATATGCGCGTACAAGTCGCTAGTAATATATTTAGAGTAGATAAAGAGTAAAAACTGGCTTTAAAATCATAACCAGTCAGTAAGCTAACAGTCCAGGGAGCGTCGGAAATATATTCATTTTAGAATCACCACACGTGGCAGAGCAGGTATAGAATTTATAACCATACCATTTGACTAGTGATACTTACAATGTAATTACTACAATCTTTTGACATCATAAAATTATTTATCATTGTTGTTTTAGTATTTATTTATTTTTTTAGTGTTTTATTAATTATTATTTTTGACTGTGAATTATTGATTATTGGTTATTGTTTTTTTTTTTTTAATGTTTTATTGATTATTATTTTTGACTATGAATTATTGATTGGTAATTTATTTATTTATTTATTTAATCTCAAAGACTTAACAATCAGTCTGGTTACAAATAACACTGGTCCCCACACTAGGATACCCTGTGTCGTAAGGTCCAGTCTCTTTCATCACAAGGTTTGTATTAAATATATAAACAGATTGGTACATTTATGTAAGTTACACTTATGTTAAAAGTTGAGTGCATGCCATAGAAAAAAAAATATATAAAGGGTGCTAATATTATGTATAGGTAATTAAAATACCTACTAATAATACTAATATAGCATATAAGCATAATTTGTTATTAACTCATTACTAACAACTTATAATATATTATGTCTGAAATAAAGGTATTTTATTTTATTTTTATTTATAGTGTGTGTGTAGTGTATGAGTGAATTATTGTTATTATGTTTGACTATGAATTATTATTGATTATTGTTTCAATGACTATTATTTTTCGATTGTTAATACTTGATTATTGATTGTGTTCCTGGTGTTAAATGACTGTTTTTGAAATTCAATTTGTAAATTAATTAATGCACGAAACATTCAAATACAATGAAAATTGTTATATGAATAAATAAATGAAATGAAAGTGGCTACTATTCAGCCGAAAAAATCTATGCTACATTGTACTCATAAACAAAGAGTAGGTATTTATTACACGCGTCGACTGTCAAATTGTCAACATACCATAGACTATCTCCTCAAGGCTAGTAATCGATATGATACTATTTTCAGCGCTTTCTTTCATAATAGTCTGTGGCTCCCATAGCAACATCGGGTTTTTGGCAATCCCTTACAGTGGGTGTGCCAATTACTGGGCTATGGCTAGGGAGATATTTATTTGTGCGAGTAAATTATGTGTAATTATATCGGGGATCTAATTAAGTAAGTACTATACTTTATTTTACGTTTTATTTCTTTCTGTAGAATTCTCCCTAAAAACTGCCACACAGTGGCGTAGTTAGTCTCAAACGGGCCCTGTATCAAACATTTTTGGGGGACCTGTTTTTAGGGGTATTATTTAAACAAAATAAGCCTGGCGGGACTAAATGTATAGCTTTGCGTCCACACGTCGAGGTCCTTCTAGTCCGGGGGCCCCGTATCTTTGAAACGGCTGATACAGCGGTAGCTAACTAGCTACGGCTTTGCTGCTACAGTCCTCTAGTTTATTTTATTTTAATTGAAAGGCTCGCATTTGATCACAATCTCACCTGAAGGAAAGAACGATTTGAGTACTTGAAATGGAATACTTGTCAAAATTAAGACAAGTTTTCATTTGTTACAGTTCTTTTATCAATTTCCCAATTCTCCATCTCTTAGCGCCTATATTTGAATCTAGAACACGATCATAGGCGGGTTATTTTTCAAATATCGAAGAATCGGAACTCGCGAAATGACACTGTTTTATAAACAGGCCGTCGAAGGCAATGTAACATTTTATTATTCCACTGTAGGTCGTTCATAGACAATCGGTCTTTGTAAACATACTGGCCGCTTATGATCAACAGGCAGCCACGTGTTTTGAAAAAAAGAAGTTTCTAAACAATGGTGGCTCCACGTGTATCAAGCCTGACACATGGCTTGATACATAATTAATACTATAACACTATTACACGTCTATGTTGTTTATAAACAATGCATAAGCTTAAGCGAGGCTCCTGGTAAGCTCCTGTGAATAATTGTGTATGTAAACTTCTAGCAACCTGCCTAGCCTCAGGCTGTTTTAACGCATATAAAATGAGTCAAATCTGTAAACATTAGCTGTACCTACAGGTTTTAATAAACCATAGACTAGGATTGTATTGTAGACTGTGCCACGTGCAGGAACAAAGACAATATTATTTAACCGTGGCATTATAATTTTGATATGTTCAAAACTAAACACATAATATTTTCATAGACAGGGTCTTGTGCATTGTCTATGAAAATATTATTTAGACTAAGTGAAAATGTAAATACATTTTCAGAAAGTGAATCTTGGCAATCAGCCCAGAAGTTGGCCGGACATAAGGAAGCGTCGAACGACAATATAATATCGTTAACAGTCGTATACATATTAAAATACTAATCCACTAAACATTTTAGAGCCATATTAATATTGCCACAACTAAATTATATAGAGATTATTGTTACCTGGCAATATACCAATAAACGGGGGCGAGTGTTGGCCAGCACTAAGCAGACACACACACACCCAGGAGCTTCGCGTCACGGAGATGAAGATGCTGAGGTGGCTGAGCGGCGTAACGCGATCCGATCGCATACGTAACTCTTACATTCGAGGTAGTCTTGGTGTCCGTGACGTGGGGGAAAAACTGCAAGAGTGTCGTCTGCGATGGTGTGGCCACATCATGCGCCGCCCTATGGAGTACGTTGGTCGGAGATGCATGAATATGGCTGTTCTTGGGGCTAGGTCCCGTGGTTGCCCTCGCAAGCGCTGGCTGGACGTCGTCAAGTCCGACATGAGAGCCAATGGCCTGACTGAGAAGGATGTTCAAGATCGGGCAAAGTGTAGGAAGCTAAGTAAGAAGGCGGACCCTGACAATAGCCGGGATTAACGCCAGGTGGAAGAAGAGAATATACCAATAAACGTTAGCTAAATATTTCTCATTCGATATAAAATAAAGCTAAATAAACACACTATAAGAATAAAATGTATGGGAAGTTTGAGAGTTCATTATGTTTTAATACAGTACACATAATATGAGTGTTACTATTTGTTAAAATTAATAACCAACATAAATCATAATAGTAACATAGATATTTTTCATAATCTTAAGAAGAGAGCTTCTGGACTATTGCCAAAGATATGGAATCCCCAATACATAGGTTTAATTGAGAATTCCTTATTGCATTAAGGCCGTCTATGTATACCCACTGCACATCACTACATAGTGTAAAATAAAGTCGCTTTTACTGTCTGTCTGTCCCTATGTATGCTTAGATCTTTAAAACTTTTTGATGCGGGTTTTTTTTTAACAAATAAGAGTGATTCTCGAGGAAGGTTTTTTTTAGTATATAATTTGCAACCGTGCGAAGCCGGGGCGGGTAGCTAGTAGTTTTAATAAATAACCTTGGCTGTTTATTCAACTATCCATTACTTATAGACATTAGCTTAGAATAACATTAAATTGACATTAAATACGGAAAGGCATCATTTTCCAAGTGATATGCCGGTGATATCACATTAACTTACACCTAGATGAAAGTTTATGTGGAAATAATAGTAGGTATATTTTCCCTTATCTGTTCATAATACTAGTTCTAACATAAGCTCGGTAGTTATAAACATTATCAGTGAGTCACTATCACTATTATGAATCGATACGTTTGGTACTTAAAGTTGTATCTTTACTAGCTTCTGCCAACGGCTTCGCCCGCGTGATCCCTGGGGAACATACTCCCGGGATATATATCGCATGTGTTATTCCAGACTATAATTTACCTTTGTGCCAAATTTCATGAAGATCCTTTCAGGCGTTCTGACGTGAAACATCCATCCAATCGTCTTTTCATCGATGTTTCATTTAGAAATGAAACATCGATTTTTTGTAGCAAAATGAAGATTCGGTTCTAACTTAAAAATATAAGAAAAAAAAAATACAGCATAGCGATTTAAATTTATACGTAGGTACTCATAGTATGATTAAAAACATAGGAATATGGTTTGAAAAAATTTTCACGTGCTTTTGCACGTGAAAAATTTTTCAAACCAAAACAATTGTAAACAAATTTTACAATTGTTTTGAACTTCAGTGATAAAACACCTTCATGCAATTTTTACCTGACTACGGCGAAGCAAGAAGGAGGGTCAAGGTGGATGCTCCAGGGTAGCCCGCGAAATTCAAATATTTTTATGTTTTTTTGCAATTTGCCGGTCAGTGTGAAGCTGTATGTGGACCAAATGCGATCCGCGACCGTAACGCGTATTTATCTAAAGAATTATAACCATTTTAATCATCAATATAGCCCTCTAAGTTCATGTAGTTCGAAAGAATGAATATTTCAGAAATAATCATTCTTTCGAACTACAAAAATATTTGAATTTCGCGGGCTACCCTGGAGCATTCACCTTAAGGTTTTTTTGCCATTTTACAGTCTGTCGTATGGGCAGTAAGGTCTAACGATTCCAAACACCCTAGTGTCAGAGTTTCTAAACCAAGGGCCTCTGACATGGTTTGTTTGACGACCGTCATTCACAATTTTTTTTTTTACGATTATATCAATAGGGATATCCTGTGAAATAAGTTTGACCCACTGGTTTGGCATGAATGCAAAACTTAAGGAAACTATAGTTACTATGGTGATGATGACTTAACGACTCAGCTGTTAATAAGTTAATTACCAACCAGGAAAATATGGTGTGTAGTAGTAATCATAGACCATTTATTAATAAACTATGTTTAAGTGTTATAACTGCTCTATTTATCGAAGTATTATCTATACTAATATATAAAGCTGATGAGTTCGTTTGCTTGAACGCGCTAATCTCTGGAACTACTGGTCCGATTTGAAAAATTATTTCAGTGTTAGATAGCCCTTTTATCGAGGAAGGCTATTTATCACGCTAAGACCAAAAGGAGCAGAGCAGCAATAAAAATTGTGACGCAAACGAAGTTGCGTGGGTCAACTAGTCTATATATAAAGCTGAAGAGTTTGTTTGTTTGCTTGAACGCGGTAATCTCAGGAACTGCTGGTCCGATTTGAAAAACTCTCTCAGTGTTAGCGGCATCAATGTCGCCACAAGAAAAACCAAAGGAGCAAATCTAAATCGCAACAAAAAAGAACCGCGACGCCATCTACCCAACTAGCAGCGAACTACTACGTTGAAATCCTGCATCGCGTAAGCAAAGTTTACCGTGCGATTTGAACATACACATCACCCGAATACCAACTTTCGGGCAGTTGCCCGCCAGACACAACAACAGTCTGGTCGGAGGATCCTCCGTTTTGAATGGGGGTATGCGGGACTTCACTCTCTGTACTGCATTCCTCCATAGATAGCCCATTTATCGAGGAAGGCATATATCATCGACCTAGGAGCGGAGCAAACAAAGTTGCGCGGGACAACTAGTATACACATTTTGAATAAAAACTCATTTCAACACAATTTGAATAGCTTTTATCAGTCACAACAAAAATAGCCACAGTAAAAACTGTTTTTGCAAAACAATTGATAAAATGTTTAAGAAGGAAAACTAAGGAAAACCATATCCCATCAAAAACGAAATGTGAAAAAGGGAGCCAAAGTTCAATGTTAATAATATCCGTGACTGTCGACTTCAGCGAAAAGAGAATTGAGATCAAATAGGCGCCAAGTTCTGTAGATAATCCTGAAATAAGATTAATGAAGGTTCAAGATTCGACTTGGCCAGTTGTTACATAGGTACATGATACCTTATATTTGGCTTTACTTATCATCTTTATGTTAAACCAATGCAAGGTAGTTTTTATATCGTACTCTTCTAAAAATTTGTTTTGCTGGTGTGAACTAGCCAACACACACGGCTGCTGCGTCGCTAGTTCCTTTTTTTCTTTGAACTTTTGACTGGACACGCTGCCGCGTATCTAGGTAACTATCTTCTGATCTTGTTTCAAGTACCGACAGATTTAATCAACTAAAATATTCATAACACGATGCGATGAGGAGTCGTGGTTAAATAATAACAGCCGCATGGGTCGATCCTTAAGTTTAAGCAACGCTTGCCAAGGTTGGTCTGTGGATGGGTGACCGTCTTAACATAACGAGTTTCCTCCGTGCCTCGGAAAGCAAGTTAAGCCGTTGCTCCCGGTTGTCATTTGTAGATCTTTGGCAGTCGTTACGGATTGTCAGAAGCCAGTAAATCTGACTCCAGTCTTGCTAAGAAGTTCCGTGTTACCCAGTTAATGGGTTTTGGAGGTCTGGTAGGCAGTCGCTCCACGTAAAACACTGGTAATCAGCTGAATCCGGTTTGACTGGAAGCCGACCCCAATGTAGTTGGGAAAAGGCTAGGCAGATGATGATTAATAACACGATGCATGCTATAAACTCCTTAGTATGTAAATTAATACGGAAAGCAACATTTACATTAGCAGTACATAATATTAGATCTACATACCCGCAGTAAAGTATAGTAAACATTAGCAAATTATACATGATTTCAATAACTATAATCATATAGGTAACTGCGCCCCTGGGATGCGTTCAAGTTTGGGCTGCCATCACATAATTTTCCGACCCTGGACCAAAACTAAAAACCCCGGACATTTATGTGAAATAGTTTTTTCCCCGGACGCAACCAAAAAAATTCACCCTTTTAAATAAAAACTTTTTTTGCCAAATTGGCTGATTTAATTTATTTTTACATTTAACCTTTCAATCAATCGAACTTCCGCGGGCACAAACCCCGGACGCCCTCCAAACTAGGACAAATCCGGGTAAACCCGGAGGGATGGCAGCCATAGTTCAAGTCGATATTTGCATACTAAAGGTCATAAGCGAGAGAGTTATCCAATACAATACATAACGTATGTCCAATCGAGGGTAGTGTTACGCAAAATCGATAGGGATATCTATTTTTGTATTTTTCAGGGCTCTTTGTACTGACCGAGGCATTTGCAGTAGCCAATATAGATAATTAGAAAGTCTTCAGGAGCATAGGTAAGTGTTGTTGCTAAGCTGTAAAAGTGAAAGATTGTTTGATGAATTTATGAGGCTGGTCTGCAGGCCATAAAGCAACCATGTGGTCGATGCCAGAGACAAATCATTTATCCTTTTTAATTTTTGAACAAGCTATCGAAATTATTGCATGCACTCTTATTGTTTGCACTTAGACCTTTAGATTCGTTGTGTGAGGGGTTCTTCCTTCCCCACCGAGTGTGTCCCCACGTTGCCGTCGTGGTGGGGCTTGTGTGTCTCAGTGATCTTGGAGCTCTGCCGGTAGAGTTACTCATGCCGGAAAGGTTCAAGTGAGAGACCAGACAAAGAGGGACACGAGAAGGGCACACCGTTCGGAGACTTGAGCAATGTTCGGGTTTTCGGACGGTGTGCGTTTGATAGGAAGGAATCTTGCTCACTGTTCTCTGGTACGCGTCTGCTCATCAGACGTGACTGTGAGGGCAGTGAGCAAGCAAGAAAAGGGAGGAGAAGGGAGGAGAAGATAGGGACCACACCCTTTAAAAGGAACAAAAAACAAAATGAAAAAGAAGACACACGGAAAAGCATTACCCCAGGGCGGTACCAGCTGCTCAGCAGCTGGAGAATCCGCCACGTCTCCTTCGGAGGCGTCATGCCCCTCGTATTCTGGGGGGGGCAACGGTTGTCTTGAACCGCTTGCCAGTGGCAACAAGAGCCGAGGAGGCTCCCGATCCGCAACGTCCTTTAAGGAGATGATCGGCTTTAATTTTAGTAAACCCGACAAGATGTCGGGCCAACGTAGTGCGGAGGCTCCCTCCAATCATCGGAGGAAGGGCTCGCTTGAGCGTCAAGGAGATGCGGGGTCAGACTCTGACTCTGCGTCTGGCATCAGCTCGGCGAGCTCTGGACACGAGGGAGCCGAGGTTGCTTCGGAGAACTCCAAGTTCTTCCGTAAGCGGCCCAGGCCGGAGGATGATCAGGGGTCGTCTTCCAACAGAGAGGCGGTCTCAGCCCGTAAGATCCCCACTAGTGCACGGGGCAGAGGCCGAGACGGAGGCAAAGGGAGGGGGCTTGCATCCCAGGAGGCTACACAGCGAGCTGCAAAGCTTGCCGAGGAGGGGCGACACCCCGGAGCGAACAGTCGCAGAGCCTCTATCTCGGGGTCTTCTGGCAGTGAGCTAGACGCTGCTGGCGGCTCCAATAAGGCCAGATTTGTACAGATCGTGGAGGCGGCCGTCCGCGATGTGGCCTTGAAGAGGAAGCAAGCCACTAAAAACAAGGCCATAAGCGCGGCGGCGGCCTCCATTTTGGCGGCAGCGGAGGCCAACTTCCGCGGGCCCCAATTGGACGAAATGTCCAATTTGCGGGCGGAGGTTACCCGCCTGGCGACCGCCACGGAGCTTCTCCAAAAGGAGAACGAAAAACTCCGAGCAGACTTGGCCAGGCTCCAAGGAGACGGCTCCAAGGAGGCACCTCAAGAGGGGCGCAAGCGCGGGAAAAGCCAGCCCGTGCCTGTGGAGGAGCAGGTTTTGAACCTAGTGCGGCAGGAGATGGCCGCCTTCGCAGCACGGTTCTCTGTACTGGAAGGCATCGTCCTGCGCCCCCCCCTGGCGGCGAGCCAAAAGGCATCGGGCCAGCAGAAGGCAGCCTCGTATGCAGCCACCGTGGCTGCCAAACCGGGGTCATCCGGTCAGGCCAACCGAGGGGCTAGGCCGGCAACGACCAAGCCAAAGACAGGTAGGGTGGCTGCACAGGCAGCGCGAGCTCCAACATCAGCTGTGCAACAGGTGTCCCCGTCTTCAAACTCTCCAGCGGCCGAAGCTGGATGGCAAGTAGTCGGAGAGAGGAAGAAGGCGAGAAAAGTAAACAGGGCGACCAAGAAACGCGAGAGGAGACGGCGGCAAAAAGAACGAAGTGTCGCAGCCAGGCTCCGTGCCCCTAAGACCGCAGCTGTAGTGATCACACTACAGCCGGACGCGGAGAAGAGGGGCGTGACGTACAGTCAAGTGCTCATAAAGGCAAAGGAGGCGGTGAACCTTCAGGAGCTCGGCATTACTGGGGGCCTCCGACACAGGATGACCATGACTGGGGCCCGGATGTTGGAGATCCCCGGTGCAGCCAGTGGCCCGACCGCTGACGCTCTGGCTGAAAGGCTTAGAGCGTCCTTAAATGCGGACGAGGTCCGAGTGTCCAGGCCTACCAAGTGCGTTGATATGCGCATTATAGGCCTGGACGACTCCGTCACGGAGGAGGAAGTGGTGGCCGCCGTCGTCAGGACTGGAGGGTGCTCTGCCGAGCAGGTGAAGGCAGGCACCATACATCCTGACCGCACGGGCATGCGAACCGTTGTGGTGAGCTGTCCCGTGACGGCGGCCAAGAAAATATCGGAGGGCCGAAGACTCCTGGTGGGCTGGGTATCTGCGCAGGTCAAACTGCTGGAACCCAGACCTCTGAGGTGCTTCCGCTGCCAAGTGGGCAACCATGTGGGAGTCCAGTGCACCTCGGAGGTGGACCGCAGCGATCTTTGTTTTCGCTGTGGTCAGCCCGGACACAAGGCCGGCTCGTGTAACGCCAAGCCGCACTGCGTTGTATGTGCGGCAGCTGGCAAGCCGGCCGATCACTGGGTTGGGGGCAAAGCCTGCGTCCCACCCGCCAAAGCCGGGGGCAAAAAGAAGCCCTCCACCACCGCCGTCCCTGCCGCTGCCGCCGTCCCTGCCGCCACCGCCGCCACTGCAGTCGCCGCTGCCGCGACCACCACCGCCGTCACTGCCACCGAATTCGCTTCGGTTGTCGCGAGTGAGTCACACTCACAAGGGACTCAGGAGGAAGCAGAAATGGAGTGCCAATAACGGCTCCATTACGCTTCCTTCAGGCGAACATCAACCACTGCGCCGCCGCTCAAGACCTGTTGGTCCAGAGCATGGCACAGTGGTTGATTAACATCGCTGTGGTCGCTGAGCCCTACTTTGTCCCGCCCAGGGATGACTGGGTGGAGGACCTGAACGGCTCAGTGGCCCTAATTTCGTCGGCCGCTGCAGGTACCCCATCCCTCGAAAGCGTCAGGAGAGGACAGGGGTGCGTAGCAGCACGGTTCGGGGAGATTGTCGTGGTAGGAGTGTACTTCTCCCCGAACCGAACTCTCGCTGAGTTCCAAAACTCCCTTACGGAGTTGGGCGTCGTCGTCGCCGGGTGTCGTTCCCTCCCCGTACTCGTTCTCGGGGACTTCAATGCCAAGCACTTGGCTTGGGGTTCCCGTTATACGGATACGCGGGGCAGGATGGTGGAGGACTGGGCTCTGGTGGCAGGCCTGGTCGTCCTAAACCGGGGTTCTGTCCCCACGTGTGTGCGGATGCAGGGGGAGTCGGTGGTGGACATTTCGTTCGCCAGCCCTGCTCTGTCACCGCGTGTCATTGACTGGCGCGTATTAGAGGAGGTGGAGACCTATTCCGATCACCGGTATATCCGGTTTGACGTCTCCACCCAGACCTCAACCGCGCCAGTCCGGCAGGCCTCGACTGGTCCGCGGTGGGCGCTGAAGCAGCTGGACCGGGAGCTCCTCCTGGAAGCTTCGATCGTGCAGGCCTGGGTGTCACCTCCGGATAGGCCTGCTGACATCAACGACGAAGCGGAGTGGTTCCGGGAGGCCATGTCCGATATTTGTGATGTGGCAATGCCCCGGGTTAAGCAAGGACGCGCCCGCCGCCAGGTGTACTGGTGGTCGCAAGAGCTGGCGACGCTGCGTCAGGCATGCGTTGCCGCACGGCGCCGGTACACCAGGCACCGCAGGCTCCGCATCCACCCTCCAGATGCGCAGGTCAGAGAGGCGGAGCTATACGAGGAGTACAAAGTGGCGAAGGCCGCCCTCTAAGCAGGGATCCTGCAGGCCAAGGATGTGGCTCGCAAGGAGATGCTGGAGTCTCTGAACGGGGACCCGTGGGGTAGACCCTACAAAATGGTGCGGAATAAGCTCCGCACCTGGGCCCCCCCCTTGACGAAGAGTCTCCGGCCTCAGCTGGTGGAGGACGTGGTGAGCGCTTTATTCCCCTCGCGAGAGGAGCATACTCCCCCGCCTATGGCTCCGCCACCTGCGGTGCCCGATGCGGACTGCACCGATGACGACGATGACGATGCCCCTGAGGTGACTGAGGTAGACCTGAGAGTGGCGGTTAATAGGCTGAAGGCCAAAAATACCGCCCCAGGACCCGACGGCTTACCTGGAAAAGCTTGGGTCCTGGCCTTGGAGGCTCTTGGGCCTCGACTAAGAGGGTTCCTAAGCGCATGCTTGGAGAGGGGCCAGTTCCCACTTCGTTGGAAGACGGGGAAACTGGTCCTCATTAAGAAGCCGTGGCGCCCCGCGGACTCTCCGTCCGCATACCGGCCCATCGTGCTGCTCGATGAGGTGGGCAAGCTCTTTGAAAGAGTAATTGCAAACCGCCTCGTCGAGCACCTAGTGAGGGTGGGGCCGGATCTGGCGGAAAACCAGTTCGGTTTCCGCACGGGACGCTCGACGGTGGACGCCATCATGCGCGTGAGAGCCCTCTCGACGGGGGACGCGGTTTCCCGGGGCGGGGTCGTCTTGGCTGTGTCTCTAGACATCGCCAATGCCTTTAACACCCTGCCTTGGAGTTGCATCAGGGAGGCACTTCGGTATCACCGGGTGCCGAACTACCTCTGTCGCGTAGTTGAGGCTTACTTGACGGACAGAGCCGTCATCTACCCCGGTCACCTGGGAGAGTGGAACCGGCGAGAGATGTCGTGCGGTGTTCCACAGGGTTCCGTTCTGGGGCCGCTTCTGTGGGACATCGGCTACGATTGGGTGCTGCGCGCCGACCTCCCTGGCGGCGTCAACGTTGTCTGCTATGCTGACGATACGCTGGTCCTGGCGCAGGGGAGGTCGCACCAGGCGGCGACCGACGCTATGACACGCGGGGTTGCGATAGTCGTTGAGAGGATCCGGCAGTTGGGTCTCGAGGTGGCCTTGCACAAGTCCGAAGCCATGTGCTTCCATGGTTCTCGGAACAGGCCACCATCGGGATCTCAAATAACGGTGGGAGGGGTTCACATTGGCGTCGGGTCGACGATGACGTATCTAGGTCTCGTCCTTGACAGCCGATGGAACTTCGTCGAACACTTCCGACGTTTGGCTCCCAGACTGGGACGAGCCGGGGCTGCCTTCAAGCGGCTTCTGCCCAATCTAGGGGGTCCAAATGCCTCCTGCCGGAAGCTTTACGCGGGGGTCGTGCGGTCCATGGCCCTTTATGGGGCGCCAGTATGGGCGCCTACTTTGAGGAAGCGACCTGCCCGTTACCTCAACGCGTCTCAGAGGGTCATGGCCATCCGGCTGGCCCGGGGATACCGCACGGTCTCTGGCGAGGCGGCGAGCCTCCTTGCCGGACTGCCGCCATGGGATCTGGAGGCGAGAGCCCTCGCGCACATTTACGAGTGGCGCGTGGAGGCGCAACGCCGGGGCGAGACACCTCTGCCGCGGCAAATCGCAGCAAGGCGGACGGAGCTCCGGCAGGACCTCATGGCGGTATGGAGACAGCGACTGTCGCAACCCAGCGCTGGGCACGCAACAATCCAGGCGATAAGTCCCCTCTTTGAGGAGTGGCTGGAGCGGCGCCACGGCGTCCTCACCTTCCGCCTGACACAGGTACTCACCGGACACGGTTGTTTCGGGAGATACCTGTTTCGGATTCGGCGGGAGGACGCGCCCGGGTGTCATCACTGCGAGGATCGCCCGGAGGACACGGTGGAGCATACGGTGGAGGTCTGCCCTGCTTGGGCGGAGCACCGCCGGGTCCTCGTCGAGGCGATCGGCGGCGGCGACCTCTCGCGACCGGCCTTGGTTCAATCTTTGGTCCGGAGCGAGGAGGCATGGGAAGCGATCACCTCCTTCTGCGAAGCAGTAATGCTAGCAAAGGAGGAGGCCGAACGTGTGAGAGAGAGGGAAACCTCACGTCCCAGTCGCCGCAACAGAAGAAGACGCCCCAGGCGTCGGGAGTCGCAGGACGATTCCCGGCCGCCGTAGGCGCGGGCCTGCGGACGGCGAGCAGTGGGTGGCTCGCCGTCTGATCAGAACTAGGCCCGGGTCGGCAGCGCGCTGCGATCCCAGCGCGCCTCAAAGAGATGTCAGCGTGGAAGACGGGGCCCGCTAGGGCAGGTGCCTGCTGGGGCTGCGGAATCCGTTCGAAAGAGGTGCCGTAGCCTTGGAACAGAAAGGGCACCAGGAGGGACACGGATGGGTTTTAGTCAGTAAGAGTCTGACACTCCCTCTTGCTTCACCCAGAGCGGGAGGAGTCATTTGATGATTTCCCATCCTTAAAAAAAAAAAAAAAAAAGGGGTTCTTCCTTACTATCGTAGCCACTAGCCAGCTAGCCTGCCAAGCTCAGCCCAAATTCTATAATAACTGCATCTTCGTTTACATTTAAACCTTCATATCAATAAACTAGTTTCGCGCAACTTCGTCTACGTCACAATTTTCATTACTGCTCCGCTCCTATTGGTCTTAGCGTGATGATATATAGCCTTCCTCAATAAATGGGCTATCTAACATTGAAAGAATTTTTTAAATCGGACCTGAGATTAGCGCAATCAAGCAAACAAACAAAAACTCTTCAGCTTTATATATTAGTATATATTGCTCATAAATGCATTACTCGCGAATATTTCCCTCCCACCTGCCCTGTTCTGTCTGGACGCATCAATAGCAATAGCGAATGGTGTCAAGGGCACCTTCCTCTCCCAGACACTACCCCTCTTCTCAGTACCCTGTCATTCGCGCCACAAATCCTTTCAACTAAATGCTTTTCATTTTGAACCTGTCTCTTCGAATGGCGATCAAAGTCAATGTAGTTGTACCTTTGTCAACCCCTGTCGGATGTTTTCTTGTACGCTATATTTATATGATATTGTAGCACAATATGTATTATATTGTACAAATTGAATCAATTTCAACCTAGTCCTTTTCCAGCTTTTGTAGATGTCGGTTTTCAGTAAAATCAGAAGGGATTGAATATGAATTTGAGATATTTGTAACATTTTAGATATTTGTCATCCAACACATTCATTCGAGAATTAAAGATTCTTACTTCGCGTAATGGCTGCCAATGCTGCCATAAATTCCTGGTTTATGACTATGGTTTATCGTAACGTAATTTAATAAAGCTAGCATTAAATTAAGAACATTAAGGAATTGAGAGGTATAGGACTAAAACTAATTGAAAGCCTTATAATTGGACACACATTACCCTCTAAACAAGTTGAGATAACAGTCCAAAACTGAAATATGACGTTATACAATTCAATTCTCAGAAATATTTTGAAAAAAAAAAAAAAATATTCCCCTGTTAATGAACTTTTACAATTTATTTATTCGAGAAAGTTTGTTGAAAAACGACCTGTATTAGTCACTAGGTGACCCGCGCAACTTCGTCTGCGTCACAATTTTCATTACTGCTCCGCTCCTATTGGTCTTAGAGTGATGATATATGCCTTCCTCGATAAATAGGCTATCTAACACTGAAGGAATTTTTCAAATCGGACCAGTAGTTCCTGAGATTAGCGCTTTCAAGCAAACAAACTCTTCAGCTTTATATATTAGTATAGATTAGAGCAGTAAGTTTGCACACTTGCATCAAAATGTAATGTTTACTGTGTTTCGTTAAAGTTAAGTCCTATTTTAAGATAAATTGATTCGATGCCTTACCAAATGAGGCGCCAATGCATGTTTTAAAATAGATCTATCCATTGATTTTGTACTCGTAAGGCAAAGAGTTATTTTAAAAATACGCTCGCCCCGCGGCGCCCTGCTCATTGTAGGTACGACTGACCATGACAATGGCTGACGCGAGTGCATTTATACCTATTAGCCCCGATAATTCTCAGTGTACACAGAGCCGTAATTATTTACAAGGTCTAGCGTACAGCGAAATTATATGGGAGTTTCAAGAACCTAAATAGAAAATACCTGAGCGGGGTATCCTATCCGCGAACCATTAACTCATTACGAACCAGCCATTCCTCATAATTCTGCCAACGAAGTTCAAGAACTTTTTCTGTAAATAACTATCATTTCAAATATAGGTCCCACATCATATGGCTGGAATCGGGAGCGTTATTCCCGTCCCTTCAAATCAAAATCAAATCAAAATGTATTTATTCAAACTAGGCTGAAAATTAGCACTTTATGAACGTCAAAATTACTCTACTTCATAGTGTTTTAGCTGGTAAGAAGAAGTGGCTAACAAACTCCCCAGCAATAGCATGAAACGCTAATAAAACAAAAACATATCGGCCGCGCCCGCACGATACGCGTCCAGTGTGTGGAGCCCCTTAACCTTGGCCGACCGTTTTACAGAGCAAGATCAAGGTATTCAGTAACATTAACCTCTTTTTGAAGAAGTCGAATACAAACTATATATCTGCCAACGAGTCGCTAAGATAAAAGGGGTTGCGGAATCGGTTTGAAAGATTTACCGCAAACGCTAGGGGGCTAAGCGCCATCAAACGTAGAAGTTTGGTGAGTATAGAATTAAGTGACACCTCTGTATTATTTTTCATTAAATAAAATGTAAAAAAAAAATTGAAGGAACACGGGTGGGAGTACTGGAAGTGTCAGGCTTACCGACTAAAATGTCAGTAAGTCTGATACTCCCTCCTCGCGGTCCGCCTAAAGCGACAGGAGTCATTTGGTTTTATAGTAAGAGCCAGCTCACACCGAGACCTGATGATGCTTTAGGGGAATGCGGAACAGAGGGTAAAGTCCCTCAAACCTCCATTGAAAAGAGAGGATCCTCCAACCGGACGGTTGTTGTATCAGGACTTCAGGAGTGCAACTGCCCGATGGTTGATATTCGGACTGGTGTATAATTATGTATGTTCACATCGCACGGAAAACTCTGATTATTATTATTTACCCATTCACAAAAAAGGCTCCTTAGACTCGACTACATCGAAAACGTATTCTTATGAACACCGATATTGTCACACCATAATCATGCCATACAATCATACCATACTCGCCAGAATGACGTCATTGCGCGTCACGCACACACAAGCAAAGATGTGACGCATTCCAGCGACGTCACGTTACGTAAGTGTGGTCTATTTCTGAGAACTACCGCTTGCTGGCATTTTTCAGGGTTGTCCGTAGCCGTAGCGATATTTAACAGAATAGAATATAATAGAATAGAATACTCTTTCAAAAAAGTCTGCTGACACAAGAATATTTTTTTTGCCATCTCGTTCTTGGCCCAATTGTAAAAGTTGACGCCAAAATTTGGTCATACATAGGTCTTACAAGACTGAAGTTTACTTGCCACTTGGTCGGCTCTTTTCGGAAGCGGTCGAGTGAGCGAGACAGTAAAAATGCCGTGTTTCTTGTATGGCGAACACGTTTTTAAATCTCAAGTAGCCGTAGTAATATTTGCCACCCGTTGAAAATTTTCAGCTGGCCTAGCAAAGTACGAAGTTTCAACAGGTTGCGAGGCCAGGTTATACTCGTTATATAAGCTAAGACGAACGGCCCGCTGTACTTATAGGTAGGTACCTAGTAATTATTAGTTTGTTCTACGATAAATATCTATTGTTATTAATATTTCAGTTGAGAATATGTTTAGGGCTTCGTGAGCGCATCTTTGATACAGAAATAGCTGTTTAAAGCTTTTCCTTTAGGTCGCTGTTTATAGTGAGTGCGCCAAAGTCAAGAAGGAACTTTAGGTTTTCCTGTTATATTCTCATCATTCAAGCCGAAAGACGTCCACTACTGGACATAGGCCTCCCCCAAGATGGGGGGGTTTGCCATAATCGCCACGCTTGGCAGGCGGGTTGGCAATCGCAGTGTATGGTGTTGAGTTTTGCAGAGAACGCTGCTGCCCATTCTCTGGCGTGTCCCTTAGTCGCCACTTACGACACCCATGGAAAGTGACGGGATGGTATTATTCTTTTACGGCACCGGCCGACACCATACGGCGAGGTTATATTCTATTTAGAGAATATTATTATACTGAGAACTAGCTTTTGCCCACGCATATCCCGTTTTTTCATAATCCCCAAGGACACATTGCTAATTTTAGCTTTCTAAGACCCAGTAGTTTCGGCTGTGCGTTGTCTGTCAGTAACTCAGTAACGGAAGTTTTATTATATTGACTAGTTGACCCGCGCAACTTCGTCTGCGTCACAATTTTCATTACTGCTCCGCTCCTATTGGTCTTGGCGTGATGATATATAGCCTATATATATAGCCTTCCTCGATAAATGAGCTATCTAACACTGAAATAATTTTCCAAATCGGACCGGTCGTTCCTGAGATTAGCGCGTTCAAGCAAACAAACAAACTCTTCAGCTTTATATATTAGTATAGATATAGATACTGTATGATAATTTATGTCATTATACAATTATTTTATTTAAATTAGCTTGCGTGTAAAATAATAAATAGAGCCAGTTCTAGAGGAAAACTATAGCACTTAAGACACCACTATACAATATATATAAACGTTTTAAGTTCAAGGTATGTAGTTATGTATTATTAAAGAGATAAAGTACGTTCTAGCTATTACGATACAATAGCGCATACTTTTCAATAAAAAAATAAGTAATTATTAAATGAAATAACTCTTTTAATTTTTTTAAATATTTTTTGTCAGCTGACAGCCCTAGTTTATCGCCGATTTTTAGTATTTAAATGAGCACGAAAAATTCGCGACATTATGCATACAACGGTTTATATCGAATAGCCGCTAGTCAATGAACTATGGGAGTTCACATGGCAACTGTGAATCAAGCTCAACTTCTAAAACTATGGAATGCGACATTTTATCTGGCCATTTTTAGGGTTCCGTACCAATATGGTAAAAAGGAACCCTTATGGTGTGACTAAATCTGTCTGTCTGTCACAGCTTGCATATCTCAAGAACTACTAATGCTGTCAACTTGAAAATTTAAATATAAATTTATATATTTATACAAATTTTAATCTCCTTACAGGCTAGACCCAATGCGATATTGTAGCAAACTTAAAACTTAAATAATTCCCCTGTTTTTTACCATAACTAATTCTATCTGTTCTTGCAAATTCACCAAGTGCAACATATTGTCTTTATCCTCAACAATTAGGTTGAGAGTGCGGAGCGCGCTCGTTAACGGCGCCTCGCGCAGCAAGTTAGTTCTCGCGAGCGGTTCAAATAAAAATGGTTATATTGTGTTTGCAACAGCGACTGAAAGGGGTTCTTAAAAATTTGATGATTTTATTTGAACCGCTTACCTCCGAAGTATGCATAGAAAATCGGAAATTATTGTATGTGATAGAAGTTTATGTAACGACTAGTTGACCCGCGCAACTTCGTCTGCGTTACAATTTTCATTACTGCTCCGCTTCCATTGGTCTTAGCGTGATAATAAATCCTATAGCCTTCCTCGATAAATGGGCTATCTAACACTGAAAGAATTTTTCAAATCGGACCAGTAGTTCCTGAGATTAGCGCGTTCAAGTAAACAAACAAACAAAACTCTTCAGCTTTATATATTGGTATATAGATTACAGGGAGAATAAAATATTGTCTATAAATTGCTTTTTCAGATATCATCAACAAAAATTACGTTACTAGATACCACTATCGGTCAAGAGATGCATATTGCAGTTAAAATTCTCTGAAGAATATAGGCTTCTTATCATCATCCTCCACTGCCTATATACAGGGCCATATATTGTTTGCCGTCCATACCATACACATTATTCAACTGCTCATCAGTCGACTAATTTCTTACTTCTTATTACATATTCGACTGCTGAGCAGCTGACTGAATTTATATCGACGTCAGCCCAATGGCAAAAATGAAGGCGACAGTGTAATATGACCAAATTAAGGTGGTCACAGTTTTTCGTCCTTAAGATGCTTTCATTTTATGATTTGACTTGTTGTCCCGCGCAACTTTATACGCTCCGTTCCTATTGGTCTTAGCGTGAATATATATAGCCTATATATAGCCTTCCTCGATAGATGGGCTAGCTAATACTGAAAGAATTTTTCAAATCGGACCAGCAGTTCTTGAGATTAGCGCGTTTAAATAAACAAACAAGCAAACAAAAAAACTCTTCAGCTTTATATATTAGTACACTTGTTGACACGCGCAACTTCGTCTGCGTCACAATTTTCACTACTGCTCCGCTCCTATTGGTCTTAGCGTTATGATAAATAGCCTATAGCCTTCCTCGATACATGGGCTATCTAGCACTGAAAGAATATTCCAAATCGGACCAGCAGTTCTTGAGATTAGCGCGTTCAAATAAACAAACAAGAAAACAAAAAAATTCTTCAGCTTTATATATTAGTATAGTATACAGAAGTATAGATAATAGATTCAGCATTATACATTAGTATAGATATAGATTTCCAAGTTCAAGGTCCAACTAAAGAATTAGATTGATCCAAACTAAAGGCACATGCGGAGGCGCACTCATTCATGCATTCGTCAGGTGACCGTGAATAATCGCTGACTCTGAAGATTATTCATGAGCTGAATTGTAGCAAATTGGCATCGAATTACCGTATCGTACGATTCGGCATGCGTATTCTTTGCTATTTCTTCTACCGTTTGTGTATTCTTCATTTCACAACTTAATTTTTCTATTCGAAAAAGATTTTTACAAAAAAATACCTCCTTTTTTTAAGTCGGTTAAAAATACGCAATTACACATTTTCGAGGTTCAGTCAACAAAACTATTCGGTATACAGGCAAAACATTATTTTTTCCACTGCGCTGCCAATATTTGTTGCTAATGTGAGCATTATAACTTTTAAGCATATGACATACGAGTGTGGAGTACAATAATTTTCTTCACAGCACATTCATAACATGTTGCAAGTTAGCTGCCTTTTTTTTTCTACCTGCATACCAAATAGTTTTGCTGACTGTACTTACCAAGAGATACCTGTGGGTCTAAAAACGCAAAATCAGAAAGCAAATCACGCTACTCGTCACTGTCAAATTTTCCTAATCAATCTTGAACCTAATTCGTTAGCGGTAAAGATAGAAATCAAATTTGACATATTGTTGCGTGATTAATATTATTATGTATATGATTCTCCTAAAGTGACCTTTTTATACCCCCTGAGCTGGTCGACAGTTTATAAGGAAGTGGTGGTACAGTCAGTACCCTGCATTACCTTAAGACGTTCACGTTATGCAATATTTTAACTGTACCTAAACTTTATATATGCGACACTTTGTTCTGACATCCGCATGAAAGGCGCAACTAGTTTTTCTTAACCTGGGGTCATCTGGACGCAATAGCCGTCGCGACGCCACGAAAATTGAATGATTTTATTGTAAAAAATCGGCAGCCGCCATATTTTTTGGTCGATCGGGGGCCATAGGATATTAAACACTACGTTTTAAAAAAAAAATTAAGTTTAAACTGCGTGATTTGATATGACATGTGGGATGTCATTAAGCGTCCATTTCCGTTGACTCCCAATGGCACACGTGTGCCGACGACGGCTGACAGGAAAATCATATTATTATCTTTCTATCATTACCCACATACCTGATTAGCAGCGATGAAGTCAGGATCGTAGATGGCTGGCCTTGGCTTCATGTGCGACATCTCCTTCTTCAGCTTCTGTTGGAGATCGAAGTCGATGACTTTGGCGCGAACCATAGACTCCGCCAGGTTCAGGGGACTTATGTCCCAGCCGTCGATCACTACAGAAGAAGGTTTGTTGTTAGAATACCCAGTGACGTTTGAAGAGCACTTGGCTAAAGAATAACAGTCGCATGAGTCGATTTTCACGGTTAAGCAAAGTAACATACCGAGACTCCTCCGTGCCTCGGAAAGTACGTTCAGCCGTTGGTCCGGGCTGTCATTTGTAGATCTTTGACAGTCGTTACGGATAGTCAGAAGCCAGATAATCTGAATCCAGTCTTGCCATGAAGTACCGTGTTACCCAATTAAAAAGTTGTGGAGGTCTAGTAGGCAGCCGCTCCACTAAAACACTGGTACTCAGCTGAATACGGTTTGACTGGAAGCCGACCCCAAGATATGTAGTTGGGAAAAGGCTAGGCACTGAGCAGGCAAGCATTTGTAAGTTGAGGGAATGCATTAAGAGGAAATGCTGCCGGCGACACTTTGCATGTAAAAAGTCATAATTCGAGGTTTGGATCTCGACTGTTTTCTCCTCCAATATTGGACCGATATTAGAGATATTTCACAAACTGAATAAGAAGTATGTATACTGTGTCCCTATGTCTTCCTTTTTTGATTAATAGTTGCCAAATTTGTTCACTAGGGCTGCGATTTATCGGATAATTTTGAGCATTTTGCGAGAGTTCTAGTACGTAGGTACACGGTTAATCAATCATTTAAAAAAAAAAGTATAGATTACATCAGTGATGTTCCTATAAGAACGGCTAAATATGACTTATTAATGAGTCTAAAGAGTTAGTTTATAATGGTATGCGGAACAGGGTGTAAAGTCCCGCAAACCTTCATTGAAAAGTAAGGGGTCGGGGGCGACCAGACGAGTATTGTGTCCGGTGGGCAACTGCTCAATGGTTGATATTTCAACTGTTGTATAACATAACATAACATATAGTTTATTTCTCTCATAAAGGTACATTAGGTAATTTACTGATAACATATATTTTCAAATCGCACGGAAAACTTTCACACCGCCATGTGGGATTTGTGAAGTCAGAGCTTTAGTTTGTATGTGGTGGTATAGACGTGGTACAGTCTAAAGGGAGCTGTGTAGAAAGTGTATAAAATTGGTAAAAGAAACTTACCTAGGTCATCAGGGTGTACCATCGGCAGTAGTTGACACATCGGTACGTGGACATCGTTGCCTTTCTCGTCGATACCCAGGCGGACTGTCGACGCTTGCGTGATTGAACCCCACCTGTTACAATGGACAATAAAGCGTCTATATCAGGAGGTAATCGGTATTATCACCATAAATCAATCAATCATAAATATCCTAATATATAAAATTCTTCCGTTACTGAGTGACTGACAGACAGACAACGCATAGCCGAAACTACTGGCTGTAGAGAGCTGAAACTTCTGGCTCTAGAGAGCTGAAACTACTGGCTGTAGAGAGCTGAAACTACTGGCTGTAGAGAGCTGAAACTTCTGGCTCTAGAGAGCTGAAACTACTGGCTGTAGAGAGCTGAAACTTCTGGCTCTAGAGAGCTGAAACTTCTGGCTGCAGAGAGCTGAAACTACTGGCTGTAGAGAGCTGAAACTTCTGGCTCTAGAGAGCTGAAACTTCTGGCTGCAGAGAGCTGAAACTACTGGCTGTAGAGAGCTGAAACTTCTGGCTCTAGAGAGCTGAAACTTCTGGCTCTAGAGAGCTGAAACTTCAGGCTGTAGAGAGCTGAAACTACTGGCTGTAGAGAGCTGAAACTACTGGCTGTAGAGAGCTGAAACTTCTGGCTCTAGAGAGCTGAAACTTCTGGCTGTAGAGAGCTGAAACTTCTGGCTCTAGAGAGCTGAAACTTCTGGCTCTAGAGAGCTGAAACTACTGGCTCTAGAGAGCTGAAACTACTGGCTGTAGAGAGCTGAAACTTCTGGCTGTAGAGAGCTGAAACTTCTGGCTCTAGAGAGCTGAAACTACTGGCTGTAGAGAGCTGAAACTACTGGCTGTAGAGAGCTGAAACTTCTGGCTGTAGAGAGCTGAAATTTAGCATGTAGATGCCTTGGGGAGTGTAGAGAAGCACTAAGAGAGAATTTCCCGAAATCTTATACTAATATATAAAGCTGAAGAGTTCGTTTGTTTGTTTACTTGAACGCGCTAATCTCAGGAACTACTGGTCCGATTTGAAAAATTATTTCAGTGTTAGATAGCCCATTTATCGAGGAAGGCTATAGGCTATATATCACGCTAAGACCAATAGGAGCGGAGCAGTAATGAAAATAGTGACGCAGACGAAGCTGCGCGGGTCAACTAGTCCTAATATAAAATTCATACGTTACTGACTGACTGAGTGACTGACAGACAACGCACAGCCGAAACTACTGGTCGTAGGAAGCTGAAATTTGGGGTGTAGGTTCCTTGGGGAGTGTAGGGGAGCACTAGGATTCCTACGGGAACGGGAACAAATTGTATATGCGCGTACAAAAGCTTGAACCTATTATAAAACGACATCTCCTGCCGCTGTATTTTTTGCATGGTATTCGGCGACTTTAAAGGAGATAATCAAGATTGGGAACATAGCAATACCACTCGCCGATAGAAATTAAGGTTGTGGTACCTATTTCTTCAGACGAGCCATTTTTAAATCAATTTACTTAAAGTAAGCAAGCTCTGTTTATTACACGAACTGTTTACCAAACTACAAAAACAACTATAATTGAACTCCTCATTTATAAAGTAAACAACTAAAATGAAAGTTCCTCGCAATTCCACAACAAGAGATATCTAAATATTATCATAGAATTTGTGCGTTTCCCTTCACATTTGAAGGTTCCTAATTTAATAAAGCTAGAAATGTGAAACTTCATAAATAACGTTTAATGTAGGTGCCAGACCCTTATTTTTTTTTATTTGTAATGGGTTTGCTCTTAACTCTAATCTATGCCAGAGATGACAGAGACAAAGTCTACGATGGAGCGAGCCTACCCAGAAGGAGCCTGTTCACTCTAACTTTGTAAGCTTTTGGAAACACAGACGCAGGCAGAGAGTTCCACTCCTTTCCATTTTCAGGACTAACATAACGCAACGTATCTATTTGCGTGAATGGACAGGGTACACTAATCTATTATTTATCTCGGTTCCTTGGGGAGTGTAGAGGAGCACTAAGAACCCGGATTTCCCGAAATTCCTACGGGAATGGGAACACTGGGATATGTGCGTACGAAGTAACGGGCAAAAGCTAGTAATTTTATAAAGCTGAAGCTGCTTTTTTTTGATCGAACTGAATTCGAATTAAATAATTTTTAGTGTTGGATAACCCATTTATGGAGAAAGGTTATTTAAAGCTATAGGCATATAATATCACGCTACGGCCAATAGGAGCGGAGCATTACTGAAAAAAAAGCCGCAGGCAAGTGTGCGCGGGTCAATAATCAAAGTAAAAAAGAACAAAAAAGATTTCACAGAGAGAGAGGTGGTCGTTACCCAGTCTTTGTTCCCAGTGCTGGGAACAAAGACTGATTATGATGATATGAATTACGGGACACCGTTCCCATTTAAAACTAAAGATCCAACCTGCCAATGACAGTTGTAAATCCCATTACATTAGAAGTTATACGGCTTCGTCCCTTTTAATTACGTACCGTTGAACGTTCGAGCAAGTAGTTTTAATTGCGTTAAGTGATGGGAAAGTTATAAATAGAATTATGAATTCTGATTGGCTTCGTTAAAGAGGATACGATCAATTGTCTCGTCTCACCTTTGCTCCACCCTTTACTTACATTACCCCCAATTGTTGGGGTCGGGTTCCAGTCAGCAACTGAATTCCAGTATGTTTTACGGAGCGACTCATGAGAGTTGCTATAGCTTTTAAATATTTTTAAACCCTTGAGGCCCCCGCCCCAAGGGTAAAAAAATATACAAACATAAACTAGTACTTTTTAGGGTTCCATACCCAAAGGGTAACCAACGGAACCCTATTACTAAGCCTCCGCTGACGCTGTCCGTCCGTCCGTCCGTCCGTCTGTCTGTCAGCAGGCTGTATCTCAAGAACCGTAATAGATAGAGAGTTGAAATTTTCACAGATTGTGTATTTCTATAGCCGCTATAAAAAAAAAAAATAAAAATTAAGGTTTATTGTACGGAACCCTTCGTGTGCGAATCCGACTCGCACTTGCCCGATTTTTTATTTTATTTTACTTTATAGGGACATAAAACAGTTACACAAATTACAATATAAGTGTGACAGAATAATAATCCAAACCGCCTGCCCAGCGAGGCGATTATGGCAAACCCCCCCTTTGGGGGAGGCCTATGTCCAGCAGTGGACGTCTTTCGGCTGTTATGATGATGAAGATGAAGATGATGATGATGATGAGAATAATAATAAAAACTAGGTAAACATGTAAAAGGTGCATAAATTTTAGCGTGCGTGGATGTTGCAGAAAAGTAAGAAGTACTCGTACGTATTTATATTGGGTATAAAATGGCTATACGGTGTGAAAGCGCGAAAATAATGAGTATTCTATTCTATTCCAAATTCATGAAGTGGGTGTTATAAGTATCTACAATGCGTCGTAGAGGCGCCCGTGCATCAGCGTGAGTTCTACACCTTGCGGTATAGAAATATTTCGTCCGGCCTTCACACAGAATTTTGAATGCCAATCTCATTCGAAGTGATAGTAATTATATATTGTTAGGCACGGGTTATACGTGCGAAACGTCCAATATATTTATTAGATAAATTTTCTAATACACATTCCCTAAAAAATATAAACAGTAGATCACCATTATCGGGGACCGGGTCTAAGCTACGGGTCATGGCTCCAGCGAAACTACTAACAAATTCACAATACGAGCCGTGTCCTGGTAAGATAGCTCAAGTATCAAGGGCATCAATTTGGTATACTTAGAGCCTTATAAGCAGCTGGTCAAATTCTTAATAATTTATAAATGCGAAAGTAACTCGTCTGTCTGTATGTCTGTTGCGCTTTCACAACAAAACTACTCAACCTATTTAAATGAAATTTGGTACACATCTAGAGCCTGAGAAAAGACATAGGCTACTTTATATCCCGGGAGTATGTACCATAGGGAGTATGTACTAGCAGAAGCTAGTAGATTATATTCTAGTTTTCAAACAGCTTAGCATAGTGCATAGTGGAATTCCCTGCCGGACTCTGTGTTTCTTGATAGCTACAACCTGGGAGTCTCTAAGTCAAGAGTGAATAGGTTACTTCTAGGCAGGCATACTACATCTTCGACCACATCATCGCTTACTCATCAGGTGAGATAGTGGTCAAACGCGTGCCTATCAATAGTAAAAAGAAAAAAAAAGCTTACTTACCAGTTAGAATCCATCTTCCCGTTCTTAGTGTTCCAGGACAGCTGGTACTTGTTGGCTAGCACGGCGGCCGTGAAGGTGGAGCCATTGTTGCCGCCCCACCCCACCAGCATCACGCCAACCTTGCCCACGCGCCGGTCCGTGCGGATGCCCAGTGATTTGCGGATCGGACGAGCCTGGTGACATGTGGGACTCTTAAAAACTAGGTTCTCATTGACAACCATCAGGAGTTGTCATCATAGATTTTTACTTGTTACTTATAAGCCATAGCCTACTTATAGATTTTCCTGCAACATATACATGCCACCGGATCATTGCAAACTCCGTAAGATTTTAATAAACCTTTATTACATTGTAATCTATATACATAAAAGAAAGTCGTGTTAGTTACACTATTTATAACTCAAGAACGGCTGTACCGATATGGCTGAAAATTGGTGGGTAGGTAGCTTAGAGCCAGGAGACGGACATAGGATACTGTTTATCCCGTAGGGTAGGTAGGGTAGGTAGAGTAGCCAGATGACGGGAGCGAAGCCGCGCGGGTCAGCTAGTATCTCAATATATTGTTAGCAAATCATTTTGAATACAATACACCCTCTCAAAATATATAAAAACAACAACAAACAAATACATACTGGAAACTATTGAATTTAATTAAGACATGGGTCTTACTGAGGAGTATGAGATTACAATTTCAGTTTTCATGCGATATTTTACAATGTGACGGCATCTGCAACTATACAGTGACATATACATATATCAAAGAAAAACTTCTTAGTGTGTCAATGGCAAATAGTGTTCTTAATTTTTTATGTTTGTCTGCAGCAGCGATAACGCCATTTGGTGTTCAGCCATAAGGTCCTCACAGATACAGATGACAGTGGGCATGCAAATTAAGATGTAAGGTGGACATGGGACACCACACAAACACTGGCGATTGGAGATGTCCGAGAATCCCCATCTTATGTCTGAGGAGGCTGTCTTTAGTAAGGCCACATAGCCCGACATATCACATCGCATATACAGCAGACAATAATGCGACTAAGAAATTAATTTTGAAAAACCCATGAATTGCACAGCTTGCGTGTCTACAATACAACAAGGTCTAACTACTCATGACAGATAGATGACACTGCATATAATAAAATGAATATACATTTTTATTGCATTCAATTGGAGTTATGCAATGATAATTTTATGGGATAATTTATGTGATCAAAGTACAGATTTGCTGTTTGTTTATGTCTCAATAGCCTTTATTCAGGGTTCCAGTCTGCAGAGGAACTGTGCAGAATAAATAGCAGTATATGAAACACAGCTAGGGTTGCCAGGCTTCCAGATAAAGCTGAATATACTCGGATTTTAAGATGCATGTTTGGTCAAATTGGGTCATTTCCAGCCTGGGTCAGACTTTTGTTAAGCTTCTAAGATTTTAGCAGCTTTCCACTGAAAATTGTATATGTGATAAAGAAAATTTTATCACCCAATTTTGCTTTTTCGTTATAACTAAAAAAATACAACCGAATTGAGAACCTCCTCCTTTTTTTGAAGTCGGTTAAAAAGGTGTTATTTTCACAAGTTAAAAAGCCTGGATTTACTTCCAATAATGATAGTAAATATTATTTCGAATATATAATCTTGAATAGGATAAGCCCTTCTCAAAATTTACCCTAAAAGACTGGCAAAATTAGCTGGTATTTTCTCTGTATGCGGCTTTCCAGATTTATGACCTGAGAACCATACACACAGCGATAGTGTGATCTATAATGACTAAGAACTCATTTCTGGAAAGCCTACTTCAATACCAAAGTGGAGAGAAAAAAAATAAAAAGAAACCAAAAAGGAAGTGACCAAAAAGTTGACCAAACTAGAGTGGAGTGGAGTGGTAGAATGAAGTGGAGTGGAGTGGAGTGGATTGGAGCGGTGGTTTTCAGGGCAAAGTAATAAGAACTTGAAAAATTTCTCAATTCAGCAATTGGGGGAATGTGCACAGTAAATTTCAAGGCATTAGTAAATTCTTATAAAAAACTTTAAATTAATTTGTAAACCACACATTGGATTTTCATACGGTTGTCACTAGTAGAGAGAGCAATAAACAAGGTTTGTGTATTTTATTTGCACCTGTGCAAGCCAGGTAGGCCACTAGTTTATACATAAAAGTTTTAAATAGAGATGGTAGAGATGATAACTCAGCAAGAGGGTTAACATTTCCTTCTAGAATTTTTAAAGATTTTCAAGCTCTTAGGTAAATGTTCAGAATTATTTATTATCTAAATTTTTTGTGAGTACTGAATTTCAAATTCTAGTAAATATGTAGCGGTTGATTTTAAATGTTGTGTTAGTGTCTGGTAGATTCCATTGTGGAATAATTCATTCAAATTTTAAGAATGGCAGTTGACTTTAGGCTATTTTGTGTTAAATTGAAAAAGGATACTTTACATGAAGACATGTGTTTAATTAGCCTGATCTCTTGATTGGTGGCTTATTTGAATCATCACAATACATAGAACATTACATTTATTCTCAACAGCATTTACAGTCATAACTTAGCCTCGTTTTGTAGTACTATGGATTAACAACTCATGATAAGTTCAAAAGCTTAAAATTCTCTCTACTAAGATGTAATTACATTGATAACACGGCATAGACAATTTTTTCAAATATTATGAATAATATTCTTATTGGAATAACACATGCATGTACATAATGTGTTTTAGTTGGCTTTGCAAGTGTATCTTTGTGTAATTATAGTAGCAACCTGTTTTTTCTGGAACATGCACAACAAATCAATACCGCGCCGGAAGAAAATGCCGCGAAATGCATTCACATGATTATCAATAAAAACATGCTTACCGTCACGTCGCAGCCTTTTTTAATCACCAGAGTTTCTTCATATTCGTAGTCCGAATAAATATAATCATCAGTATATTTAATATTGTCGCTTTGAATAACCAATGTCGGTAGTTTTTCCATTTTCAGCTAAGAAAATACTTTTCAGTCTCTTATAAGAACACGAGATACTTCGATATTAGCAAGTCGTTGTTCTAGGGATGAAGTTAATACGTGGAGCTAGTTTAAAGTCTCAATGTATAATTAATTGCAAAGTCGCCGACACCAACAATTATCAAAATTGGTCTAAGCGAATCGTGTTCCGGCAACACACACTATGTGAAAAGTGAAATACGTATGTATGACGCGAGACAAGTCAGCTGTCAGCGTCAACCTGGCGTTGACGTTGAGGACTGACAGTGACAGATAGAGGTGTGCCCGACAGTTCCCCCCTTTGCAATCAGATTTATGTAATGCCAGGTACACACAGTTACTTTGGTCGCCAGCAACTTTTTTGTTTTAAAGCTCCGTGCTCATTCCTTTCAGATTTAACATCGCTAAGTGGGTGATAGACATATGAGCAAGTACCCGTGCTTACGGTTTGACGAACTTTCTAACAAACACTTCACACTGACCGGCAAATTGCAAAAAAACATAAAATATTTACCATTACATAAGTTCATGTAGTTCGAAAGAATGATTATTTCTGAAATATTCATTCTTTCGAACTACATGAACTTAGAGGGCTATATTGATGATTAAATTGGTTATAATTCTTTAGATAAATACACATTACGGTCGCAGATCGCATTTGGTCCACAAACAGCTTCACACTGACCGGCAAATTGCAAAAAACATAAAAATATTTGAATTTCGCGGGCTACCCTGGAGCATCCACCTTAAGGTGAATGCTCCAGGGTATATGTAATAATGAATATTTCAGAAATAATCATTCTTTCGAACTACATGAACTTAGAGGGCTATATTGATGATTAAAATGGTTATAATTCTTTAGATAAATACGCGTTACGGTCGCAGATCGCATTTGGTCCACATACAGCTTCACACTGACCGGCAAATTGCAAAAACATAAAAATATTTGAATTTCGCGGGCCACCCTGGAGCATCCACCTTAACTAGATAAATAACTAATATGCCAAACCAGCATGAATCGTACATGAAACTTTATCTATGAGTAATGGAATAAAAAATAAGCCTTGCACTATGGGCATTGCCGAAGACATTCTCGTAGTTAGTATCAAAAAAAGAAATTATTTCTAAATTTAAAATGACTAAACTTTGAATTGACCAATTGCTACCTACGTTAATTATGTTACATTTTTTAACCAAGAAATTTTAACAAATAATTCAAGAATTCGGGGCATACACTTCCCTAAATGATTCAAGTTTCAGGTCCCTGAGGCTTTCACCAAACTATACTAATTAACACTACCATACTAACTATTCTATGTATTTCATTACTTTCACAATTATATAGTCAGTCTAATTAATGCATTTCGGCCTTCTTGATTATCTTTCAATCACAAATAAACGAACAACCATGCCATACAACTATGTTAATTTCATATACAATTAGTTGCAGATTGTCTAAGCTTGCAATTCTGCAAGATTTTGAAAAACGGCACCGAATACGAGCCGTCTCAGAAAAGAGCACACATTCATGAATTCCTTCCTATATTCTCCGAGTACTATACCTGTACCGCTCTCTCACAACAAGGTACAATACACCTATATTGTACATTATTAATTTATTAAACCTCGCCCACACTCGCATTTACCTACTTCTTATATCTACAAATCTACATAGAGATTTTTAAAGGTACAACAATCATATAGGTACATGTACATGTATGTTCAAATTCAAATGTTTTCGTTCAAGCCCCACAATAAATGCGCTGTTCTTGTCATTTTATTTCTAGTTCATCATAATTTCATACAAATTGATAAATACATTACTCATTCCATCGTGTAGACGGAAGGATGGAATCTAATAAAAACAAAACTATCCGAATCCGTCAGCCTCTATTCTCCCTTTTGCGCATGTAGTGGTTATGAATGTGTACACATTATACAGTGTACCTGTGTATACTACACACTACTGTATGCATGCCGACGTGAAAGAGATTGAAGTACTCACGCACACAGTCTCACCTATACTAACTAATAACAATGTACTACCTACCTACTCCATCTAATTTATTTAAAGGAAGGGGCACAAAATTGGGTTGAAATCTCAAAAAAAAACAGAAATAGTGGTCATTTTAAAGCTTGTTTTGTTTAATTAGAACCAAAAACAGAATAAAAGTCAATCAGTTACATTTTTGATTCAATGTTTATGTCAATAAAACACCACGGTACGTGCTAGTGTATTTCCGATTTATTCATGTGTATTGTTATTTTAGCGTTTTATCTGTGTAGGTACGCACCTATGTAATTAATATTAAAAGTGTATCTGTAAAATTATACACATTCCTACATACAAGATATACTGCTTGCCTATAATACAATTTATAAAGTTGTATATTAATTACGGTATAATAAAGCATGCGGGGGGCGAGGGGGCGCGCCGCGCTCTCATATTCCGTATATTGATTGTGTGCGAGGGGGCCGGGGCAAGGAGGGGGCCACGGCGTGCCCCACTCTGTTTTTTACGACACGGCTTTCTGTGTAACATAATTATTGTATTAATTTTGTGAAATGTTTCGGTGTTATTTGTGAAATATCGAGAAGTCGGTAAAAAGATTTGCGAGGTAAGAAATTCTCACCGGCATGATTTTTAACGAAATTCCGTTTTGCCGAATAAAATATAAATAAAATTTTATAGCTCTAAATTCCGTCGGCGGCGCGTACCTACGGTATATTACACTGTCATACCGCGTACGTATAGTGTTTTTTACGGGCATCGTTCTAAAAATAAGTTGTAATAATTATAATTTTATGTAGCGGTCGCAGCAGAGTCGGTTTTCTGTCGATTATCCATCAGTCGCGAAGAAGTGTGATTTGTGATTGAAAAGTGTATGTGGTGGTGCAGATGCAGGGGCTGGTGAGCGATAAGACGTTCCACTTGAAGTGGAACAACCACCTGCAGAACCTGAGCCAGCTGTTCACGACCATCTACTCGTCGTCGGCGCTCGCGGACGTGACGCTCTCCTGCCGCGACGGCACCCTGAAGGCGCACAAGCTCGTGCTCTCAGCATGCAGTCCGTATTTCGAACAGATATTCAAGTAAGTGCTAGCATTTTACATTGTTAAACGCATTCGTACTAGGTTTCCATTTACAAAATTGTGTATTTATTACACATCAGTTTTAAATCTGTTCCATTTGGTCATTATGACATCATTATTTTTTCTAGTGAAGTTATTTATAATACCATGTAATGTATACAGACATGAGCAAAGTATACTTTGCATTCAGCCTGGGTTTTAATGAGCAATTTTAAATTTAATTTTATTTAATTAATGTATGTACATAAGAAATGTTACATAAATGTCATAGGAGTCGAATTTTTACAATAATTACTTTTATTATCTTTTGATAACAGAAGAAAACTATGTCTGGTTAATAAATAATGAGATAGGGTATTATATTCAAATTACATAGCATGTATGATACAAATATTTGTTGTCTTTTGCTAGGGACAACCCATGTCAACATCCAATAGTGATTCTGAAGGGGATCCCCTTCTCGGAGATCAACCTCCTTGTAGAGTTTATGTACAAGGGCTCGGTGGATGTCCAAGAACTGGACCTGCAGTCTCTGATGCACACAGCGTCAGAGCTAGAGATCCGGGGGCTTGCGTATGAGGCTAGAGACAATGCTGCACAGATGTTGAATGTGAACTTGGAGTATCCATCTTATCCGGCGACTTCCGTGTCTGCACAGCCCACATACTCACAAGCTAGGACAGATGTGGAGAGGCTGAAACAGGTGAGGCTTCCTTTCCTATTCTAACATTACTACTCATCAATGCTGGTCTTACAATTGTACCAAAGGTTCATGTTTGGTGGTTGGCTGGTTTCATTCATTACACCTTTGCATTTAGCAGTAAACATTGATCTCGGGAATACAATAAGGCCCATATTTCCCAGGGGTTTCCTAAGAAATGTGTGCAAAAAATAAATGTAATCATTACATTTTTAATTAAATTCTTCATTTATGTTATTCCTATTCAAATTAAGTAATTAAAGTTGAAAAGAAAACCTAATACTGTGAATTTTATGGCTTGTTATCAAATTAACAATTAGATTACAGGTCTAGCTAGATATGCATAGAGCAATAAAAATATAACATTATTATGAACCTAAGTCCAGCTGCTAGGCATTGTCTGTTTATTTTATACTAATTTTCTTCACATAAGCATAATTATTTGCATATGTTTATTGCTGACATTTTTATACAGGCAGTATCTAGCCTAGACTAGATTTTGTTTTGCATAATGAACTCCTTACATAAAATGTACATAGATGTTAGTTACCAGAGTGAATAGATACTAGAATTTAAAAAAAAAACATTCCAAATAAAAGTGTTCCAAGTTTTGAAATAAGATATTTTCTCATGATGCTGTTAATTCTTTTAGGTGCTAATTGGCAAAAACAAAAATATTTTCCATACTTTTACAGTCTTTATTTTGGTTAACGGGTTTTAGATAAAAGTTGTGGAATACTTTTAATGAAGATAATATATTTTTTTTTATTTACACATTTATGATATTTATTTTAGGTTATATTCAAGCCTATGGCATGGATATTTTATGAGGGAAAATTTACTTTTTATGGTTTTATTCCCATAAGGTAAAAATTCAAACCTCTTCCTAAAATTTCTGGAAATGGTACTATTTATTGTCTTTGACAAGTTTACATATAATTTAGCAGCATACAAGTAGTTTTTTAGTAGCTCCTGTTGATTCATTTTTATTTTAAGGAGGTTCCGCAAAGCACTTATGATCAATTAAAAATAATTGCCTACATGGAGCTCACCATGGTTATTATTTTTAGGTATAATTTTGGAAGCTACTTACTAGCAGCAGTCAAAAAAACATTGTAACCATATACATTTTTGAATATTTTTTGACAATCATCATGAAATAGTACCTAACAAATTGCTCAGTTGTGCAGATAAAAAGGGCAAATTAAAAAAAAAAACACTTGAAGGCTTGTACTTGTTACAAGTGTACTTGTTAATCAGATATTTTATCATTAAATAAATATTATGACGTAATTTCGAGTTAACTCGTTGAGTCATCGTAATTCAACTTTTTTTATTGGCCAAGTGCTGACTGTTTGGGTATTTCCTTCGCCTTTTTTGGTCTTAAGATTATTATTGTTCTTAAAAAAAGTAGCCTTGAACACTATTATAATAGTGTCAATAGTTATTTAAATTTCGAATCTAAAAGAATAAATATGTGTATGCAAAGGTACTTTTGTGTGCTTTGTTTGCGTAATAGTTTTTTATAGTTTATGTTTGACGTAGTTATGACAAAAAACATGTAAAATCCGGGTATTAATAATTTATAACGAATTTTTCAAAATAGAAAATGTTGTTTCATCATTATGATGAAACATCTTATTAATATATGTATTCTTAGTAGGTAGTAAATGGTAAAGAAAACATTTTTTTAATATCATTATAATCACATATTTAATTATACTTAATTGTAATAATTAAACGATATTTTAGTACCAAGCAAGCAAGATAAACATTTTAAAGAAAACAAAAATTTTGTGTGATGCCATGGAAAAACAATATTAAAAACAAATTAAAATAAAACTATAGAACAGGAAATAGTGAGCTAGTGACTCATCAGTAGATTGTTATTCTCTACCAACAATAGACTTTCTACCAGTGACAAACACATCAAAACCAGCCCAGATTTTTGAGATTACCGCAAACATAAAGACTTACATGGCCATTTATTATTTTCTAGTTTAATATACCAATTAAGAGCTCTGTTCTTACACGTGTATGAAACACAATTTAAATGATTAAATTAACATGCAATTGTAATAACGAGAAATCTTAGTCATTTATTATTTGGCGCGCCGTCATTCTAGGTGACTGTACATAACTGTGGAGTACATTTATAAACAGTTATTGTATTTTATGCCATTTCACACTGGCAATTTAAAAATGTCGGTACATTTCAAATAAAGAATATGGTTTTTATTTTAATTTGGAAAAACCAAGCAGTATTTTTTTTTAGATTAATTTTAGTTTCGGTAATTGAATTGGCCAGTAATGTTACATTTTAATTAATAATTTAGTTACCCAGTCAAAAATTAACATAATGTTTTTCCAAGGCCAAAATAAATTGGCTAGTTTCAGAAAATCCGATGGTCATGTTGAAAATTAAAAATGTAGGTACCTACTTACAATTATTTTCACGTGACTGCCCAATTTTATTAACGTCATTAAAATTGTTGTGCAAAAAATGTGATTGTAGGCTATTTTTATTTAATCATTATATTATCACCATTTAATAATATTAAACAATATTAAAATTCAAGATAAATATTTTGTTTTTAGATAACTTTGAGTTATGGAAGTAAAAATTTACAATAATTTCGCGATAAAGTCTATTTTCAACGGCATATCTTTATATCTAGAATGCGGTGGAAATTTTCGTTGAATTACTATTACGTATGTTGAAAAATATCCATAAACATTATTTTTGAATAAAACAAAATATCATGTTGATTGTTAGTTGAATACACGCGTTTACGAGAAAATGGAATTCTCTTTCAAAACTTACTATAGTATACCACATAGTTCCGCTTCCGGATCGGAGTCTTCGGGGATCTGGGCCGATAGCCTCGCTTCAGGCTAGGTAAATGAAAAGATTCTATTGGTTCTTAACAAACACATCCCTCGCTACGCCTCCTCCTCTCTCCTCTTCTGCACCCTTAGGACTCTGTGGGTTCGTTACAGGCGTGACAGTTAGCGTGAACTTGAGCTTCGTTTTTTTTGGTATTAGGTTGTAAATCCCATCTATGAAGATTTATTTATAACCCAACTAGTTGACCCGCGCAACTTCACCTGCTCCGCTCTTATTGGTCTTAGCGTGATGTTATATAGCCTATTGCCTTCCTCGATAAATGGGCTATCTAACACTGAAATGAAATAATTTTTCAAATCGGACCAGTAGACAAGGAAAACATAGAGACAGTCTATACTGTGTCTCTATGTTTAATACAAGATACAAGAGTTATTTCACAAACTGAATAAGTAGGATCTATATCCTTCTTATTCAGTTTGTGAAATAACTCTTGTATCTGTCCAATATTGGAGGACAAAACAGTCGAGAGCCAAACCTCGAATTAAATCTTTTTACATACAAATCTCGCCAGCATTTCCCTCTTGACCCCGAATTTGTAGACGCCTTGCAATTTTCTGGTGCTACAATACTCTTTTTGTAACTGACCCGCTCCTTAGATGTGGTGAACCTTCCCTCTCTCACGTGAGCGTTTCACAGACTTACCGCTACGAGGTTTGATTTTATTTAATTATCTGTAAATTCCAAATAAAAAAATCGATTTTAATTGACTGGGGGCAATGAAAATCAACTTTTTGAGCTCACGTTTTAAAATAACGGCCCCAAATTAAATTGTCTTACCATTGAGAATTTCCCCTCGGTCGTTACTCTATCAAACGCATCGTGGGAGGTAGACGAGACGATCAACATTTTTACCACCTCAGTACTTACGTTTTTCTTCCTACCTTCTGTCTGGCTTTAAGTTAGGGGCAGTAACCTCTCCTCCCGTCTACTTTTTATAGCATGCGGGTATGATAAGGCCGCTAATACATTGTATTTCCATTACTCCTAGAACAATGTAAAAGTCACATAATTACTTACCTATTATGGTTCATTATAAAAAGTAATAAAAGCATTTCCCGTTTCAGTTTCTTAGTTATGTAAGAGAATTGATTCATTATTGAGTCTCGATCTATTTTAATATAATCGTGATAATAAATTACAAATTATTTATAATCAATGTGACTCGAACGATTTTGGTCGTTTTATACAAAATTAATTATTTAGGTGTCCACTCAGATTGATGAGATAATTAGTGGAATATAGTTTGATTGGACTCGCAAGTAGTTTTGGTTTAATTTATGAGCGAATATCATATAGATTGTATCAAGTTACTATGGAGACATACGGCGGAAAAAAAAACGTATGCACATACCAATATTCTTATAACCTTCTGTTAATAAAATTTGAAGGTGAAAATACCACAAGAGAGAAACGCTTTATCAAGGCCAATTTGATGAGTATAGCTAGTGAACTGTGTATCAATGTTTACTGCCAAAACATAAAATCAAAAACCCTCAAAAACACATCAAAACCATTGGGCGAAAACTGGGATCAACTCCAACCCTCAAACTCCCACTGCAGCCTACCTAACGCTTATTAAACCCTACCAGAGCTTGACTAACCATCATCCAGACATTACCTTACATCACAAATAATTCCTAGATACACATGTACCAGCAATCCATGATGCGTGCTGAAGAGATCCGGCGGCGACGTCGAGAAGATCCCCCAACCACTCATACTGCTGTCAACAATATCCTGGCGGCTGCTGCGAGGGAAATGGAAGAGGCTATGCACGCGTCCCGAGGGAATATTGTTGGGGAACGAGTCGTTGCTAGTATACAGACTGAGCATGATCAGGGTGAGTTGATGACAAGATATTATTATCTCCTTTATTCATTTTAAGTACAGATACTTTTACATTTTTAAATATATCATAAAAAAAAACAGTAGCCCACCGACCGGTATCGGGAACAGGGTCCAAGCTACTGGCGGTCAAGGCTCCAGAGAGAGGAACCTCCTAATAATGCGAGCCGTGTCAAGAACCAGCAGCAGCATACCACTTTATGAATCAAGCCCTTGGTCTAGCTGCCTAACGACAGCCTCCTGAGGTGTTGGTAAAGGCTATAAAACCGTTGGCTGAAACAACTATCTGTACAATTATTGCGGAGTCCACTTCCTACATGCCGACAACCTCGCGAGCCAAGTCAATATACTTGATTTGTTTATCTTTCTCGGCTATCTACAATCATCGCACGCCTCACAATTCGGTCCACAACCACTATATCTGGCTTATTGGCAACAATAGTCCTGTCAGTGATGATGGACCAATATTATTATTACTAGCCAGTACTGTCTCACTGGTGGACAAATGCCTCTATTCCTTTTAAAGTCAGCATTTGTCCATGAATTCTCCCGCGTTAAGGTCAGAAATCGGCATAATTTTAAAAAATAATGTGGGATACGGGAACGTCTTACCAGGTGGGGTTAAAGTTTTACAACTGTCATAATCCTGGTCATACATGCGAAGCGATTCTGTAAACATGTCGAAGTGAAAACTTACGTGAAGTGAACGACACGTGAGCTGTTAAACCATACAAAAGAAGGAATGACAGCTCACTTGTCGTTCACGGTGAGATGTCGACAGAATAGACCGGCTGAAAGAGACTACAGCATCCTTTCCCCCAACAGTGGCAGCTTCATCAACCACGGATGTGAAGATGAACGTAGAAGAGGAGCGTCCTAAGAAACGGACCTCGATCCTGTCTCCTGATGATGACAGGCTCAGGGCTAAGAAGAAACCCATGACTGTACGCTTCCAAGATGATAATAAGACTGATGAGCGCCACAAGGTCACTTCGCCTGGTAAGTCTTTGACAAATGCTTTTTTTTTTTCTAGGTTTAAGAAATAGAGGAATGGACTAAGCGTACCCTGTCTGTACAGCGAATCATCTTTATAGACATCATATCAGCCGAAAGACGTCCACCGCTGGACATAGGCCTCCCCTAAGTGTCACCACAACAACCGATCCGATGCGTTTCGCATCCATCGGCTACCTGCCTCGCTCACCAGGTCATTGGTCCACCTTGTGGAAGGCCTTCCAACGCTGCGTCTTCGCTTGAAAATCGATTGAAAACGGGTGCCACGAAGTGGTAATTTGAGTTTAGGAAAAAGAAAAAAGTCAGCAGGTCAGTATCTGGTGAACATGGTGGTTGCTGGATGGTATTTGTTGAGTGTTTGGTTAAAAATTCGTTCACAATGATAGCCTTGTGCGAAGGCGCATTGTCGTAGTGCAAAATCCAAGAATTTTCTTTCCACAAATCTGGCCTTTTTCGTCGAATTTGCTCTCTTAAACGCCGCATAACGCTCAAATAATATTCTTTATTTACCGTTAGACCTTCCGGTAAGAATTCAGAGTGCACAACACCGCGATAGTCAAAGAAAACAGTCAACATGACTTTGACTTTTGATCGACTTTGGCGTGGTTTTTTCGGTTTCGGTTCAGTTGGAAGGCGCCACTCCGAAGCTTGTTGACTAGTTTGCATGTCAAACTCGTAAACCCACATCTCGTCACCAGTAACAATGCGTTTCATGAATGTTGGGTCCGAACTGACTCGTTCTAGCATGTCCTCAGCGACTTTCATGCGATTGAGTTTTTGGAGAAAATTCAGATCTTTTGGGACTAGCCGAGCAGCAACATGTTTCATACCCAAATGATTAGTTAAAATGGTACGGATCGACTCGTGAGATACAGAAAGTTCGGCGGCTATCTCTCTCAGAGTTGAATGGGGATTTTCAGTCACTATTTCCTTCACTTTTGCGATGTTAACTTCAGTTGCAGACGTTGACGGCCTACCAGAGCGAGGCAAATCTTCCATGACATCTCGACCGCTTTTGAACGCTTTGAACCACTCATAAGCACGAGTTTTTGATAAAGTCGATTCACCGTAAGCCTTCTGTAACATTTTCAGTAAATCCGAACACGAAATTCCATTGGCGATGCAAAATTTAAGACAAACTCTTTGTTCGATATTTTTGTCCATTATGAAATTCGCAATACACACTATATGATATTACTAAAACCAGCACTGTATTTAATATAAATAACAGATGCAACTCAAACTCCGCGCCAAAATGGAAAACAGTTGTGCCAATCTAACAACTACAAAAAAAAACAAAAATTTGAATTTGGAACCATAAACAAATCATCCATTCCCGATACTTTTTTGACTGAATGTATATCAATATGCAATGTTGCATTGACTTGCATTAAAATCGAATTAAAATATAAACTGAATTAGTATTATTGCAACTGACTGAAGAAATATTATGCAAAATATTTACTGTAAATTTTTTGGTGGCTTGCTTGATACCACTTAAGTCAAGTATTAAGTACCTATTTATATTCTTTTAAAATAAGGTGCTTATTGTATATATAAATACGGTGTGGTGTAGAATGATTATAGGGTTCTACAATGAGGCTTTTATTATTTTCTACAATGTTAAACAAAGCTTGCCGAAGTCTGGTCAAGGATGGGTGCATTCCGCACCGAGACTCCGACGCGCCTCAGAAAGCTTTTAAAGCTCTCGGTTCCGGCTGTCATTTCTATATCTTTAACATTCGTGACGGTTAGTCTGAGATCAAAAAATCTAACACCAGGCTTGCCAAAGGGGCCGCGGCAAATCGCAGCAAGACGAACGGAGCTCCGGCAGGATCTCATGGCGGTATGGAGACAGCGACTGTCGCAACCCAGCGCTGGGCACGCAACAATCCAGGTGATAAGTCCCCTCTTTGAGGAGTGGCTGGAGCGGCGCCACGGCGTTCTCACCTTCCGCCTGACACAGGTACTCACCGGACACGGTTGTTTCGGGAGATACCTGTTTCGGATTCGGCGGGAGGACGCGCCCGGGTGTCATCACTGCGAGGATCGTCCGGAGGACACGGTGGAGCATACGGTGGAGGTCTGCCCTGCTTGGGCGGAGCACCAAGGTCCTCGTCGAGACGATCGGCGGCGGCGACCTCTCGCGACCGGCCTTGGTTCAATCTTTGGTCCGGAGCGAGGAGGCATGGGAAGCGATCACCTCCTTCTGCGAAGCAGTAATGCTAGCAAAGGAGGAGGCCGAACGTGTGAGAGAGAGGGAAACCTCACGTCCCAGTCGCCGCAACAGAAGAAGACGCCCCAGGCGTCGGGAGTCGCAGGACGATTCCCGGCCGCCGTAGGCGCGGGCCTGCGGACGGCGAGCAGTGGGTGGCTCGCCGTCTGATCAGAACTAGGCCCGGGTCGGCGGCGCGCTGCGATCCCGGCGCGCCTCAGAGATGTCAGCGTGGAGGACGGGGCCCGCTAGGGCGGTGCCTGCTGGGGCTGCGGAATCTGTTCGAAAGAGGTGCCGTAGCCTTGGAACGCAAAGGGCACCAGGAGGAACACGGATGGGTTTTAGTCAGTAAGAGTCTGACACTCCCTCTTGCTTCACCCAGAGCGAGAGGAGTCATTTGATGATTTCCCATCCTTAAAAAAAAAAAAAAAGGCTTGCCAAAGGGATTGCGGGATTTATTGAAGTGCGGTGTGGTGTAAATCTGCGTGACAAAGAAACCCCTGACCATATGGAGGGTCGTTTAACCTGATTAGGAACAATAAAACTACGACAGCAGTCTACCTCATCAGTTTGACGTCACGCCTTTTATTTATTTAACATTTTATGAAGTGATGAATTCTTATGTAAACATCCTACCCAGTGGATAGTGACCCTGGTTTCTGAAAAGTTATGTAATCTGTCAAATGATGTATTTACTGTATAATAATTTTGTTAAAAGAGGAGCTCGTGGCTAGATAATAACAGCCGCACGGGCCGATCTTCAAGGTTAAGCAACGCTTGCCAAGGTTGGTCTGTGGATGGGTGACCATCTTAACATACCGAGTTTCCTCCGTGCCTCGGAAAGCACGTTAAGCCGTTGGTCCCGGCTGTCCCGGCTGTAGGTCTTTGGCAGTCGTTACGGATAGTCAGAAGCCAGTAAATCTGACTCCAGTCTTGCCATGAAGTACCGTGTTACCCAGTTAATGGGTTGTGGAGGTCTGGTAGGCAGCCGCTCCTCGTAAAATACTGGTATTCAGTTAAATCCGGCTGAACTGGAAGCCGACCCCAATATAGTTGGGAAAAGGCTAGGCAGATGAATTTTGTTAAAAGAACAGCTAAAATGCTTTGTCTCTGTCATTGATCTAGACTAAGAGTCAGGAGCAAACCCATCTCACATAAAAACAAAATAATAGAGAAAAAAATACTGATCATAGGTTTGATCAAGGAACTTAGAAGTTTAACAGTTGGTCTTTGAACTCAATACGACATTTAGGTTTGGTTTCTACAGCAAATTTTAAAATATACTTTTCAAAACGTGAGCACCATGAGGCCTACGATTTGTAACGTTTGTTGTAAAAATATTTATTCAGATTTTTTATCCCATATTTTCATATTTATATACTTACTTAATGACTTTTTAAGTACCTAATCATACAATGAAATGCCCGACCTTCGTTTTTACCATTTAAGTCGAATTAGGTAGGTTTAATAAAAAATATTAATAAAAACCACACATTTTCCATTTATACGAGTTGAAATGAACAAAGCGTAGCGCCGTACCACAAAATATATTATTAATTATTTTTATTATAAAAAAACTAATTTTGTTTTAGCTTTATGATTATTTTGTTTTTATATTTTAAATTAATTTTGAATGTCACGACCAAGTGTCTGAAGTTAGCCGAGCATGGTAATAAAAAATCGTGATTTATATTTCCCTTCACTAAAAATAAAAAGCTAAAACGAGATTCTCAGAATATGGGTTCATTATTTTTTGCGTGTTATAACGAGATGCATGATGGTTTTGTAAAAAAAAGTATTTTTTCTACCGCAAATATAAAAAGAGTAAAAATTATTTACGCGGTATCAAGTTTTTGTTATTTTACCAGAAATTCTGGCACCGAACTAGATTTTAAAAAATTAACAACCCAATGAGTTGAGAGAGAAGATGATGGGCGTAGCCTTTGTCAAAGGCTTTGTTTTAGTACTGGTATCTAAATTAGACTGATTCCGTATTGCTCCGGTATCTTAAAGTTCAGCCATTGTTACTGCGTAATGAAGACCTGACGAAACTTGAAAGTTTTCAGAAAACAAAAATTCTTAGACATTTGCAATTGCCAAGCTGAATGGAAACCCAAAAACAATCGTGTTTTAAAGACCTTTGTCCACTAGATTTAACTTTGTACAAAATTACTTTTTAGCTTGTGATCATGCATTCTATGTGTTAATAGACAATTCTTGATCCTAATTATTATAAAACATCTTGTCATGAATGGAACCCTAAATTATAAGAATAATAAAATATATTATTTTATTATAAAATCGTTTCTGCAGTTTATGGTCATAAATATTCATGAATGTTTTTAAAAGTTATCAAAAATCCTTACTTGCAGGTTTTATATCAGAATTTGATTTGTTTTTATTGTTACTCTACCTTTTTTTGGCTTCGTTGCGAAGGCAAAATTTTAATTTAAAAATATAATCATTTATTAACAAGTAAAATAAAAAAGCATATTTTAACCTTCTTTATGTAAGACTGAGTTCATAATAAAATACGCTATGATGTCATTTTCAAAATAAATTATGACCGACCACTTTGTCTAATACACAGCTCTAGATATTATGTGTAAGTTATGTAACATTATAAAAGTATTCAACAAAAAAAAATGGATTCAGACCCAAATTATCATTTTTAGGGTTCCGAACACTTTTTAGTGGTACCTGCGTATCACTAAAAAGTGAAAAATAAAAAACTTTTTAACAAAAATACAAAACAGACTTCCAAAAACAAAACACTACAAAGTAAAACTTTAATTTCGGAAGTCGGTGTTCAAAAACGAAATAAACAAAAACATCGACTTCTCTAATTTTCTTCCGTTTTTTTTTCTGTTTTCGTTCATTTAAAAGTGATCTAGCTTGTTTTATTTAGATTTAGATTGGTAATATTGATATAGTAATTCTTAGAAGTTATTGGATGCTAGTTTCTAAATGGAATGTGCCCTTGCAGTATATTTTTACACAACGATGTTTTAGATTGAATCGTTAGTAATTATTTCCGTCGAATAACAATACGATTTATAAAGTTAAACTATTTATATTACAATGTTTGTTATTCATTCAGCGGCCACATAATGAAAACATTAACAATGTGAATGAGTATGCCATGCACCTGCGTATTTATTTGAAGCAAAATAAAATGCTACTTTTTATAATTATACTTCTTTTTTAGTCGTCACCATTTTCGAATATCGAATACAAGCTCTCGAACAAAATCTTGTTTTTATTTTAGAATAGGGCGTTGCTCGAAATTCCGAAATATGCTAACATATCTACAAATTATTTTGAGCAAAAACACGTTCCGAAAATTATATAAAACGAATTCTCTTGCCCTTAGTCATCCGATTTCTTTTTTTAAGTTGACATTTAAGTTGTAAAAGCGTGAATTCTTTATTTAAAAAATGCGGAATATCAACTTGCGAAATTAAAACCTTGTCATTTCGAGAAATATTGGAGAAAAAATAAAGAATGCAATATTGTTTTATTCATGCTAACTTTTTAATTTTGAAATGTCACTGGGAATAATTATATTGATTTTTGTTCATGTTCGAAAGTAAGTTTAATAATTACGATGAAGGAGATTTTATTTTTCGACTTTATTATGCTAATATTTCTTGTTTTTAATTGTATATCATTTGATTGATCTCGTTTGCTTATCAATATACATTTAATTAATAAAAACCGGTTACCCATTGTACCTAATTAGATGTTTCACATTTTATTACAATTTTTATTTTTTTTCCTAATTAAATGTCAGTTTTTTTAACAATATCCTTAATAAAGACGTCAGAACAATTTTATCGTGGGCGTAAAATGATTATTTTCGATGTTGAAAGAAAAAAAAACAAGATCGCTATGGTTTAATTTATGCGATGAAATTAATTACAAATTGGCAGCGGAAAAAATATTAAAGGAGAAAAAATTTATAATAATGGCATAATTATCTCTATCTCATGTAGGTTCACGCTGTGGTTGGTCGATAAAAAGTAACTCGGAAAACATTAACATACTGATGAAAAATAAAAAAGGTTTAAAGTTCAATAAATTATCTGTAAATGTTAGGGTTCCTGTATGCATACTGTATGCATGTAATCTGTCCATTGATGGATTATATCTGAGACTTTCAGGGACATGTTTAAATCGCTACCTAGTCCCATCGATCAAATAATATGCAGATTGCGACAACAGCTGCAAAATATATAGGAACTGGCTTAGCACTAATCTAGATCAAAATAAATATAGTTATATTTTACAATGCAAAGCAATAAAAAGGTTTTATATCAAACGGAGCCATCGGCCGATATTGTAGTAAGAAACCCGACAGTAGATCGCTCGCCAGACAATAATTTAGTATAATTTCCTTTCACAACATTTTGCACAATCATGGGCCCACACTGTTATAAACCATTGTGGTATATGTTTATTTGTTTTAACTCTGCCATTGTTCACATTTACATACCTCGACTAGTTTTTCATACAACTCTGCCCGGATATTTTTTATATAATTTTTACAAAATCGGAACAAAATTATAACAAGTTGTGTGAAACGATTTTTTGGTCGACAGTTAAATCATTAAAATGATAGTTACAGGTTACAGCAATATTATAAACGTTTTCGTTACCTTTAGTAAAATCTGATAGTCTATTTTTTAAACTATGACTCACAATGTAAAAACCGACGTTGCAAGTATTATTATAATATTTAGTATGTGTAAAATAGACAATAAAAAATGTTCGCTCCGTGTGAATGTACCGAGACAAACAAAGGAGTTTTTTATCTTTTCGAAATTATGATGACTTGAACAAAGTTCTGTTTGATTAATTTCCTATGAAAATTACTTGTACGGTCTACTTAGCACGGTAAAAAGTATGTTAGGGCTATATTTAGTTGAAACGTGAGACAAATGTCGAAATGTATAACTGGTTTTTGTACTTTGGGTGACGACCTAGCGCGGCGGACTCGAGTTCTAAATTAAAATGATTATAGTACTAAGAACAGGTACTTCCATTAAAAATACGCTTCTTATCAATCTGTATCCTTCTTAGCACTGTCTTGTACAAATTGCGCGGGAATGCAAACATTCCATTATCGCTGTAGGTTTTATTAAACTTTTTAAATTGGCTATGGAAAAACACAGGTATTAAAAATAATTGCTGAAAAAAAAAAAAACAAAATAAAATCGCGGCGAGTTCAAAAGTTGCAAGAAGCGGTTCTTTTATAAAAAATATAGACGGGAAAAAAATTGTCTTTGTCTACACAATTAGGTATTATGACTAGATTTTTATCTAGAAAAAATGTTAACGAAGTTTTTGAAGAACAAATATCTTTTAACGGTTGAAATTAATTAATGGAAAGTGCTAAATAACGATCATTATTATCCTAGTATTGTACTTATGCTTAAATCAATATTTTTTACCAATAAAATAATTTGTAGATCTTTGCTATTCGCATAGTCCACGGTCTACCATCTGTAACTCTTAATAAACTCAATTATTTAACTGATGAAAAGCAATTAAGTCTTGAAATGATGACACAATCATGTCTTGAGGCATAAACTTATTATAATTTTGCTGCGTGAAACTATTTCCTTATTCATCAGAAGTCAGAGGAAAGTCAAACTGCATTTTTTTGTATTATATTATACCAACGGTCTGTTAAATCGATACATAATTATAAGTTACGCTTGCCAAGGCTGTTCCGTGGATAGGTTCCCTCAATAGGGAATCTGCATTATAAAAATATTTATTATCTAAACAGTTTATCTAAAAATATAATACTTAACAAACATAAAACAAACGAGTTATAATTATTTTAAACAAATATATCTGTCCCTCTCGCGAAAACACTGTTTTATACATATAGCAGCTGTATAGGCGTCATGGACTTTGACGTCAAAGTTCATATTATCGGAGTTCTCTTTCTAATTGTAATCTTTGAAGTTTTACGACTTCATCGCTGATGATAGTATTACAAAAATAATTTCATGATTGTTTTTACTAGATTGTTAGTACTAGAGCTGATAAGTATTTCATTTTTCAAATTAAAAATATCACATGCATATTATTGGCCACTCGCTATCGAGAGTCCAGACCTCGTCTCCGAGCTTTGGAAAGAAAGTACCAGCTGCCGTTTGAAGATCTTTGACAGACATAGTAAAAAAAAATTGACTGTCAAATAACCCGACCCCTAAAAATTACTAAAAATTTCGAAACAAGTCGCTTTTCAAGCAGCAACTGCATCAGACTGTTTGAAAAGCGACTTGTTTCGAACTTTTTAGTCGTTTTTAGCGGTCGGAATTTTTGACAGTCAGTATTTTTTTTTTTATTTCCTACATTTTAGTGAGTTACATTTTTGAAATCGTCTCCTCGAGCCCTTTATCTTGATACCTCAATCGATAGATTTTGAAAAAAAAAAAAAAATTTTTTTGGCGCCAAAAATCGGCCATTTTTAATTTTAAAATAGTGAATTCGAATCTAACGACACTTTTCCAACCTAAGTCCATCGAGCCGTTCAGGCCGCAGAGCGTACCAAACAATTATACATACATTCTCTCGTAAAACATAACCCTCCTTCGGGTGCAGTCAGGTAAAAACTCTAACACCAGTCTTGCCAAGGAGTGATACCCAGTTACTGGGTTGTGGAGGTCAGGTAGGTAGACGCTCCACGTAAAATACTGGTACTCAGCAGCACCCGGTGAAACTGAAATCGACTCCAATAAACACGCTGCCATTTTAGTCGTCTTACAACGGCAGCCCACTTCATCTATCAAATGGACCCCGGTAGCAGGGTCCAAGCTACCGGTGGTTAGGGCTCCAGAGAAAGGAACCTCCCCTCAATACGAGCTGTATCGAGGAGTACTGCCTTCTGTATCAGGCCCTTTATCCAACCGCGTAACGCCAGCTTCGACGACCTTTTGCTTGTACTCGTACCGCCCATGGGCCGTAACAAATATTAGCACCATGACAGCTGAGTCCACGTTCCACATGTCGACTATAGCGGAATGGAACGGTGATATTGTTTTGATACGTAAACATTTTTAACAGGGTGTTTCATAAATCTAATGCATTATTTATTTTTATTGAACCTATTATCTTGATGAGTTATTTAAAAAAAAATTTCGCTCCTAGAGGTAGTTTATGTCGGGTACATTAAGTGGACCTCCTTTTAAAAAAAACTAATATGGCACCGAGCATTTAGTTGGGAAATGGCTAGACAGATTATATATATTTTTTTCCTTATCTTTCATTAATTTTGAACGAGTTTTATGTAAGTGGAGTAAACGGTTGCCAAAATGCAACCGTTTCTGAGTAATAATGATGATTGAGGAAAATGATTACTGCTGACAAACCTGAAGGAAAAAATCACGGATATCAACCCCGAAATGTTTAACGTTACCTAACTGTCACATTTACATGCTCTCCGAGACACGGAGGAGTGTCAGTATGCAATGGACCCATCCACAGACAAGCATAATATAGAAGATAACCTCGGCAAGCATCACTTAACTTCAAAGACCCGTTCGGCTGTAGTTATTATAGAAAGAGTAGACATAGATGAATTATTAATCATTGTTTAACAGATCAGATAGATTTTCAAAAAATATTGGACAAAAATGTTTTCTTTTTCTCGTAAACAAAAAATTAAAACGCTACTGTGCGTTGGAAACTCACGTGACGTCACTACTATAGTATCTACAATTTTTACCAGCGCTGTGACGTCATCAGCCCCTCTCAACTTAGATGCGCTTTATCTTTATATTTTTTACCAACCAGAAATTATTTGAAAATCTAAAGGACGGACTAAATAGAATTATAATTTATCTATCTAGTAAAATACCGTATTCGGGGGTTAATATAATTGCAAAGGTAATACAAAATTGAATATAATCGGCCGTACACGTTTCCATTTTGACATTGCTACCTTCTTCATTGCGCGTTTAAAGCTGTCGAGCAGACGATTTTTTAAATATATGAAGCAATGTATCGGGATATACTTTCGATTTTATTATTTATACAATATGTTTGCCGTTTTCTCACGGTGTCTCCATTCATCATTAACCTCAGTGTTCCTCCATCATTATACTACCCAATACCGGTTTCCAAAATGCTCCATATATAAACCAGGGACCGTACAACCCCGGTTACGAGTTAACTCTTTCGAAGGGGTAAGCCGTTTAAGAGGTAACCTTATCATGATGTAACTCCTTGAACGGGTTTTATATTTGAAACCCACTGAAAGAGTAACCCCTTCATTGTGATAACCCATTGAATGGGTTCTATACTTGAAACCCACTGAAACGGTTACCCCTTCATTATACTAACCCATTGAAGGGGTTCTATACTTGAAACCCACTAAAAGGGTTACCCCTTCATTATGATAGCCCATTCGAAAGGGTTACCCACATCCTATGGGTTTTTGATTAACTGCTTAGGAAAACCCTATCGAAAACCCCTTCAATCGGTAACCGAAATGCTTCCTGGTTGTAATACCATGATTACTTTTACGTTTTCGTTATCTTTCTTTTGGTGTATGCATGGTATTTATTTTTAGGGTTCCGTACCCAAATGGTAACCATCGGAACGCTATTACTAAGTCTCCGGTGTCCGTCCGTCCGCCCGTCCGTCCGTCCGTCTGTGTCTAGTGTCTGTACTATGATCAATGCCTCGGCTTTGCAGACAGATCGATTCTTAGTTTGTTCTTGACATAGCGACAAGGACCACGTTAAGTGGCATAGGGGGAATATCTTCTCCCCCTCCATAAATAAGGATTATGATGAATGATTTCCGTGATAAATAATCTCAAAAGATGATGAACATGATGATGTTGATGTTGGTTGATGATGATGATGATGGTGGTGATGTTGGTTGATGATGATGGTGATGATGATGTTGGTTGATGATGGTGATGATGATGTTATTGATGATGGTGATGATGATGTTATTGATGATGGTGATGATGATGTTATTGATGATGGTGATGATGTTGTTGGTTGATGATGGTGATGATGATGTTGGTAAATGATGATGATGATGGTGATGATGATATTGGTAAATGATGATGATGGTGATGATGATGTTGGTTTATGGTGATGATGATGACGATGTTGGTAAATGATGATGGTGATGTTGGTTGATGATGATGATGATGATGTTGGTTGATGATGGTGATGATGATGTTGGTTGATGATGATGATGTTGGTTGATGATTATGATGGTGATGATGATGGTGGTGATGATGATGATGGTGATGATGATGATGTTGATGATGATGATAATGTTGATGATGATGATGATGATGATGATGATGATGATGATGATGATGATGATGGTGGTGATGATGATGATAATGTTGATGATGATTATGATGTTGATGATGATGATGGTGATGATGATGTTGGTTGATGATGATTATGGTGATGATGATGCTGGTTGATGACGATAATGATGGTGATGAAGTTGGTTGATGACGATGATGATGATGGTGAATTATGATTTTAGTTAATGATGATGAAGATGACGGGACTTGGGGCACCCCTACTCGGACAGGTTAGGTTCAGATCCCGCCATGGCCTTCGTGGTTATTTTTTTTTAAACCTTCCAGAAGCTGGAGCCCTGCGAAGCGCGGCTCCGCTGCTTTGCAACTGGGTGTGGACAGACTATAACTGCGTTAAGCCATTCGCATGATAAAGCAGCACAGGCTATGGGTGTCTGTATTGCAGCCGCCTTTTCATTGAATTATAAAAACAAATGCAGCTGCACTACAGACAGACCGCTGTGTTGCAGCTGGGTTTAGACAGACTATAACTGCTTGAAGCCATCAGCAAAATACTGCAGCACAGACTACGGGTGTCTGTGTTGCAGCCGCCTTCGTATTTACGCGACCCAGACGGACGGGGCACGGCATTGTAACGTTACATATATTTTGTGCCCCGGTTGTTGCACGGTCCCACATCATACGAACACTATTCGCTTATTTAACGAACACTTCGTTTAACACTCGGTGTAATTAATAAACGTGCAATGCAGCACGGACGGGCTCCACTTCGGCCCCACCCCGGCCCGCACACGGCCCGGTCTAATATATATCATCCCTTATTGAACGTTTCTGTCTATTGTGAAGAATCACTATTTACGATATCAAAGTTACCTACCACCTTAAAATAATAACGCATAGAAGCCGCGTCTAGAGGTAAACATGAGCTAAATACTATATCATGTGTCCACTTTATTTTCTTGGTGTGCGTGAGCCGAATGCATCTGCGTTCCTCAAACGCACACAAATATAACTTTCAGTAATACCATTAGCAGACCGTTACTTACAAAAATATGTGAAAAAACTAGCCAAGTGCGAGTCGGACTCGCACACGAAGGGTTCCGTAAACCTTAACTTTTATTATTTGTTGTTTTAAATATTAATAAATGTAATAATAATAAATGAATTTATTATTATTATTATTCCGTTTATTTATTTTCTTTACATATAAATTATATTTTTAAATATTTCAATAAAAGTAAATAAAAAAACATTAAAAAATATAAAAATAGTAGCCCACCGGTATCGGGAACAGGGTCCAAGCTACTGGCGGTCAGGGCTCCAGAGAGAGGAACCTCATAACAATACGGGCTCGTATTGTTAGGAGGTTTCTCCAGAAATACCGCTTTCTGAATCAAGCCCTTGATCCTGCAGCCTAACGAAAGCCTCTTGAGGTTGAGGTGTTGTTGTTAAGTAAATCTGTGGCTCGACTGTCAAGTGAACTGACAAAAAAAAATTCTGCGAATATTTTAATTACATTTCATGAAAATAAACAAAATGTAACAACACGAAGATAAATCAATCGATAAAAATAAATACAGATAATACGGACAAATAAAAATAAATCAAAAATACGCAACAGAACTATGACCACCAATCGCTAAGGAAGAAATAAATGTAGACAAGAGCCGCAGCTCGTCGAGCACGCCCGCCATCTCCGGCCTCGTCGCTCAGCTCCGCCTCGCTGCCGCCGGAACCCAGCCCCACCGTGAGTGCTGTGACACCGGCCGTGGCAGTCGCGTCGAGCTCCAGCGACGAGAACTTCTCGCCGCCCACGATGCCACCACCTGCTCGTCGGCGAAGGGGACGCCAGCCTCCGGATGGCTTAGGACCTCGAGGCTCGGCGGAAGTGTGCAGCGTATGTGATGGACACGATCCATTAATGAAAATGTCATACGCGCATACTTTGGGGCTACAGAGGGAGGAAACAACCTGACCGCGTGTTCGGATGCTCTATTTGTTTCAGGTGCTTGCTTTATTATTATTATTTCGTTTATTTATTTTTATTTACATGCTTACTTCCTTTTTTATTTTTTAATATATCTCTAAAAAACCATAAAAAAATACATTTAAAAATATAAAAAGTAGTAGTCCGCCGGTGTCGGGAGCAGGGATGGATAATCCTGGCCACTTGGTTGTGCCTGTGCAAGTATTCACTGATAGTCAGACGAGAACAACCAGAGATTAATATGTCTGATGAACTCACCCGGACAGTGGCATGCCCGACACACGTCCACCGTCCCATCCTTCATAATATGCCTCCGGTAGTTATTTGTCAAGATAACTTCATCCATAATCGCACAGACAAAACCTTCAGTTTCCCCGAAGAGATCACTGAATCGTAGCCAGGCCACGGTTGCTGAAAAATCTACATCGGACCCATGAAGAGCCCGATAGAAGCACCCGTGAAGCTGCTTGCTTTTCCATATTTCCTTGCGGTCATCTGTGGTAAGTATCACAGGTTTGCGCAAGTTCTCCTTAGCCATGGATAACGGGGTGAGACCCTTGTCCACTGCGACAACATCTCGGTGCATACCCACATCAGCTTTGAGAAAATATTTTCTGAGATTGCACATCTCGCGTTTGTGGAGAGTCTTGGCGGTTAAAAAGCCTCGACCTCCACACTTCCGCGGGATGCACAGTCTCATCACCGACGATCGTGGGTGATGCATCTGGTTTGCGGTCAGCAGTGTACGGACCCTCCTATCCAGGGCATCAAGCTCAGTTTGAGTCCATTTGAGTATGCCGAAAGAGTACATTAATATCGGCATGAAGCGTTGAAGGCGCGCACCTTATTTCCGCCCGACAAAAGGCTATTCAAAACCTTTTTCAGGCGGCCAAAGAAGCGTTCCTTCAACGATTGCTTCATGTCAGTAACATTGATGCCCAACGCTTCCGATATACCCAAATACTTTTAGGTTTCGGTTGAGCTGAGGGATCTAACCTGTATGGAATCCGAGAGTTGAAATTTTCTCAGATTCCATAATCTCCCCTTTCTTTACATGCATGACTGCACATTTGTCCACACCAAATTCCATCCTGATACTGAAGGTTTTAGTCACCTTCAGTAGGTCCATCAGTCGCGAATTGTTGGGGACAAAGAGTTTCAGATCATCCACGTAAAGAAGGTGAGATATGGCCTGACCACCTCTTCTCAACCGATAGCCTAGACCTGAACCCTCCAGCAATGTGCTTAGAGGATTCAGAGCTAAGCCAAACCAAAGCGGACTCAAACTGTCGCCCTGAAATATTCCTCGTTTAATCCACACAGGCTCATCGTCCCCCTGAATTGGTCGACATCCTGGATAGCGAAGGACTGTTTTCCATTGCCTCATACATGACTCAAGAAAGGTGCGTAGAGTTGCATCTATTTTGTACAACTCCAACACCCTCATGAGCCATGTATGTGGCACAGAGTCGTAGGCCTTCTTGTAGTCTATCCAACATGTCGACAGATCCTTGCGGGATCGACGAACCTGTTGGCTTATAGCCATGTCTATGAGGAGAAGCTCCTTAGTGCCGCGGGACCCCTTCCTACATCCATTCTGAGAGGTAGACATAATTGAATTAGTCTCAATGTGTTCATTGATCTTCACTCTCAGAATGGATGTAAGAAGTTTATAGATCGTCGCCAAACAAGTAATTGGTCTATAGTTCTTGGGTTCCGCGGGACTACCGGTCTTATGGAGCAGGTGGGTAATGCCAGTTGTTAGAAACTGTGGTAGCGACCAGACTCTAAGGATGACTGGAATTGAGTTGCCAGGAGCGCGTGTGAGCTGCTATACCATTTGAGCCAGAAGTTATGCAGTCCGTCCGGTCTTGGAGATTTCCAGTTCGGTAACGGACGGACTGCTTTTGCTACATCTAATGGGGAGATGTTAATTTTTTCCATTTGTGGCATAGCTTCACACACGCGCTCGACTTCGCGCATCCAGCCATCCTCGGTATGACAGACGGGCACCGACCAGATGCTTCGCCAGAATGTATTCGTGGCGATATCATCCGGGCGGCACACATCCGTCACACTTTGTTCAGATCGCTCCCAAGCTCTACGAGGGGGCGTTTTTAAGTTCGCGGAATGGAGGGCAAGGAGTGAAAATAAAAATACTAAATTATTATTTTTTTTCAATATATTCACCTGCTACCCTAATACATTTTTCAGATCTTTCAATTACCTTATGTATACCTTCATAAAAAAATGTTTTGTCTTTGTCCGAAAAATAAGCTGAAACCGCGTCCTTCACTTCTTCATCAATTGAAAATTTCTTTCCACGAAGTTCTTTTTTCAGATTTGGAAAGAGGTAATAATCACTGGGAGCCAGGTCTGGGCTGTAGGGTGGATGGTCTAAAATATCGAAGCCCACCTTATGCAGGGCAGCCAACGCAACACGGCTCTTGTGAACAGGCGCGTTGTCGTGAAGAAGAAGACACCTTTGGTCAATTTTCCCCTCCTTTTTTCTTTAATACTTTCTTTCAACCTCTCGAGGATAGAAGCATAGTATTCTCCGGTTATAGAAACGCCTTTATCCCAAAACACTGTTGCCATGATTTTCCCAGCCGATTGTGACACTTTAAACTTCTTGGGTGGTGGTGTACCTTTTTTGTGCCACTGCATAGAGTCCTGTTTTGACTCAGGCTCATAATGATGAACCCAAGTTTCATCTCCAGTAACAATTCGACTCAATAGTCCATCCTTATCTTCATTACAGAGGTCCAAAAACGTGCGAGAACACTCCACGCGGCGTTGTTTCTGAGGCGGCGTGAGCATTCTTGGCACCCGTCTTGCACTGACTTTTGTCATGCCAAGATGATCGTGTAGAATTTTGAAAATTGTTGTATCCGATACTCCAACCATTTCTGCAAGCTGTTTCTTCTTTAGTCTGGCATCTTCCAATATTATTTTTTCGACATTTTTAATGATTTCCGGAGTAGTCACCTCGATCGCCCGTCCGGGCCGCGGGTCGTCTTCAAGTGAGGTCCTGCCTTGTTTAAAAAGACAATGCCACTTGTAAACCATGGTTTTACCCGGGCAAGAGTCCCTGTAAACGGATTCCATCTCTTCCAGTATGTTTTGAACTGACTTTCTTTGCTTGGTAAGGAACTTTATTACGGCACGGTACTCGATTTTTTCCATAATGCACACTTTCTTCCCGATTGAGTTGTTTGCTTGACGATAGTTCAAAGAATAATGACCCAATTAAGACAAAACCTGGTATTTATACTAATATTGAGTGGCTGAAGTCGTGGCCACCTCGATAATGACCTATTTTATCATCAACCCTCCCATTCCGCGAACTTAAAAACGCACCCTCGTATATACCCATCTCTCATCGCTTTGGAACATGTGATTCATTATTATTATTATAGCGGCAATAGAAATACACAATCTGTGAAAACTTCAACTGTCTACAGTGTTGCAGCGCTGCTGCCACGCGGTACTTTGCGACGAATTTGAAGGCGGCCTTACGGTTCTTGGGACGGACGGATGGATGGACGGACGGAAAGCGGAGGTTTTGTAATAGGGTTCCGTTGATTACCTTCTGGGTACGGAACCCTAAAACGAACTTTTATGTTGCTCGATCAAATCAAGACAATTATTCTATATCAGGAAATGTATAAGATGAAGATGAGATTTCATGTAATATGACATATTTTTACGGAAGTTCATCAATTACAAACAAGTAGTTATTTGGTCCAGTTTTATTTAACGGTAGTAAAGTAAATTAGGTACTAATTAACTTTTAGTCAAAATTAGTCGTAAGTTTCACGACGATAATAAAGAGGCTATAAATAAATACAGTTTAATAATAATAATTAGTAGTTTAGTTTGAAGCACACAGAGTAGATGATGATAGATTTAAAAAAATATCCGGCACGTTTTTTTTTTTGTTTTGTTACCAAAATTGACGAAGATACGACGTTTTTAAAATTCTCAATATGTCACGCCGTGGTATAATAAATTGTTAGTGCGTTCTGACGTCACGAGCTTTGATGCGTTTTATCTCTGTCAATCACCTATTCAATGATTTACAAAAACCAAAAATATTTGTCTATTATTTTTCTATACTCTAACTGACGAACTAAATAGATTTGCCATTTATTGATGGTGAAAACTAGCCTATTGCCACCAATGTCCTATTTACAAAGACTAACCTTGTGCTATGCTAACTTAATGCTAAGTTAGTTTCTCGGTACTGGCATAATGTTATGTCGTATTCAATAGCGTAGGTAGTGGATAGGTACATCAAACATTCTACACAATAATAAGAAGAAAATTGTAAGTGTGGGTATTTTTTTCCTGACAAATAGCAACACAGACTATATTGCGAAGGGCCCGGCGACGCATAAACTGTCCATATAAACGTAATGCCAAAATCATTTGCTGTTTGAACATATTTTCACCATATTATGCTGATATTCGGATTTAGACAGTATTTTTCTAAGTTCCTATGTCATTTAAAAAAAAACCATCTCTTTAATTTCGCACATTTTAACGGTGTAAATGGCATGTTTTAATTTTGTTTTTTCTATATTATAAACAAAAACATTTCCAATATTGTTTCTGCAGAAACATAGCTTATACATATTATCAAGTTACAACTTATGGAAAAACATAGAAAATCATTAAGTTTTCATTGATAACGGTAGGTATTACGGAACACATCTAAATTTATCACTTTCCAATCGTTAGTAGTTCTGTCTCGGCAAGTAACTGCTGTGTGTGTCGCTCCGACAGGCACTCACACTAACGCTAAGCGGGAACGCGGGCGCTGTTTTGTCATTGCCAGTGTTAGACGATTAGGTACTTTACTGTGCTGTGCGTGCGTAATCATTATTGTTTTCTAACTTGTATTATAATATTTCTGACACTTGACCTAAGCTATGAACTTGGATTTAGATATTTGCCTTTTAATTCGGTATCAAGTTACGTATATCTTTACGACCTTTGGTACAACCCAATGATATTATAAGTTACTTACCTACCTTCTTAGCTACCTACTAATTATTAAAATATTTTTAAATTGAAAGAGCTCACTTCCTAAGTAAATTTTGTAAAAAATAGTGGGTGGTTATTTAGGTATTTACCTAATAAATAGGTACCTAGTTTTAGTGTAGACCTAAATTTTAAATGAGTAGGTACATTTGTTTCCATGTGATCTGTATCCGGACAAAAGAGTAACCTACCAATCCGTTCTATTACTAATATTAATCGGTGGGTAGGTACCTATCACAGCGCAGTTGTATTATCTACTTATTACAAGCTTTGTCATGTCACTGTTCCGTTTCTTCACTCGGGTGGGCATACAGGTGATTATCTCAAAGACACTGCTCGTACTTGTAGGTATTTTGATGTTTATCCGGATCGCCTGAGGTAGGGTGCACATACGGCCATATTTGTCTGGACAAGTGTTGCTTTATGGCCTCGGTCCGGTTTTAGCTCGGACTTTCTTTTTAATTTCTAACACAAAAGTCAAAATATTGATAAAATTAAAATGAAAAGATCAAAGTCGTTCTAGTTAATTTTATAATTGTTGAGTTGAGCTTCACGATTAGGTACTGCAAATGCGTGCACTGCCTGGGAAAATCCACTAAATCTGTGTGGTTCTTCAGAAATCCATTTCAGTCACTAACATACATCGCCTAAACATATACCAGCCTATTTAGTGTAAATTTTTGACACTGTATACTCTGATTACCATTTTTTTAACTCATTCAGTCGATTATGGTCACCCTGTCGCCGCAGACACGAACTCGAGCGGCGCGGCGACGCATATCCGTTTAAGAAGCCAGCGGGCAGATCGCGCGGCGCGTAGTGTTATGATATTAGAAGTTGCCTATACGAGTACGTTACTGCAGACGCGCGGGCACCACTGGATTAGGCGCACCGCTCGTATGCCACCGCGCCACTACCGCGCTGCTTCCTTCGTGAACAGATCTACATAACTGAAGGACTGAACTTTATGACAGAACACAGAATCATTCGATGGGGCGGGCGACACGTGGGAGAGGCATGTGTCTAACTGTGGCCGACTTTTGACTGAAATGATGATGATGAAAACGACAACATATTTGCTCGAGGGACGTAGTTTTACGCCATGTTGTGTGTTAGTTATTATAATGAGGTTATCAATTTTAATTAGACCAAATAGGTTTGGTACGGATTGACTGTCGTCTGGCCGTTCCTAATCAACCAAATTAACTAAGACATTCCCATACAAAAAACACGCTCTTATTAACGGCTTAAATTAAGCTGTTCAAAAGGGTAATACATATCGTAAGGGTTTTTATTTAACTGCTTAGAAAAACCCTATCAATAACCCTTTCAAAAATCCTTTCGAAAACCCTTTCAAAAACCCTTTCGAAAACCCTTTCGAAAACCCTTTCAAAACCCTTTCAAAAACCCTTTCAATGGACAATCAAAATAGTCCTTCAAGCTATTCGAAAGGGGTACCTACATCGTATGGGTTTTTATTTAAGTGCTTAGAAAAACCATATCAAAAACCCTTTCAATAAATAACCAATGGTTCGTGTTTAAGTCTTTCGAAAAGGTAAGCCGTTTATGACGTTTGCTTATCACGATGATAACCCATTGATTGAGTTTAGTACTTGAAACCCATTCAAAGAGTAACGCAATCATTATGATAACCCATTGAATGAGTTTTATACTTGAAACCCATTGAAAGAGTTACATCATCATTATGATAACCCATTGAATGCGTTCTATACTTGAAACCCATTGAAAGAGTTACGCAATCATTATGATAACCCATTGAATAGGTTCTATACTTGAAACCCATTGAAAGGGTAACCCCTTCATTAAGATAACCCATTCGAAAGGGTTACCCATATCGTATGGGTTTTTGATTAACTGCTTAGGAAAACCCTATCGAAAACCCCTTCAATGGGTAACCGAAATGCTCCCTGATATAAACTACATATACAAGTTTATTGAAGACTAGCACTTCGCCTGCGACTTCGTTCGCGCTGGTTTAGTATTGCAATTTTCGTAGAGGTCTCAATTTTTTTCGAAAATAAATTGTTGCCTATGTCACTCAGGGAACGTTACAGACATACAAATCTTTTCTCTTTATAATATTTATTGATTGAAGATTTGTAGAGACAGAAATATTTTTTAAGAATTAAGTGTTTTTTTTAAGAATAGGGAATATGCATGTGATTTTTTTATTTGCAAAATAAAATACATATTAGACATATTAGCTCTAGTAAACAATCATGAAATTATTTTTTAAATACATTCATCAGAGATGAACTTATAAAGCTTCAAAGATTACAGTTAGAAAGAGAAATCCGATACGAACTCTGACGTCAAATTACATGTCGCCTTTACAGCTGCCATAGAAAACAGCGTTTTCGCGAGAGGGACAGATATATTTGCTTAAAATAATTATATCTCGTTTGTTTTTCGAGCAATTTTGATTCTATGTAAATTTTTGTATATTTTTAGAAAAACTGAAACTCAAAACTTTTTCATGCATATTTTCTATTCAGGGGTTGAAATCCAGTTTTTCTCAAAATGAGTCAGCGTCCATCATAAGCTAAATTTTCCTCCATCACACTACCCAAAACCGGTTCCCAAAATGCTCCACATACTAAAACTCGTTGCCAACCGAGACGGACCACAACTTCCTGATTCATTCATATCGTTATATGAATTACATCATAATTAATTCTCCTGTAGTTGTAGATGTTAGATTAAAGATCTTTAGCATAATCGTTTTGAGTCGTTATTTGACTAGAAGTGGTTAATGTGCACGTGGTGAGGTAAAAAACTAAGATTTATGATAAAGTGTTTTTGAACTGGATCATGGTATGATTAATCTTTTGTGTAGACATTTTGTTTATGGCGAAACGTGGCTGAATTATACGAGGTCGTTTTAAAGTGTTTGGAGAAACTTCGTTATGTGCAACAATATACATAGAATACTAGTTGACCCGCGCAACGTCCTCTGCGTCACAATTTTCATTACTGCTTCGCTCTTATTGGTCTTAGCGTGATGAATTGATGATATATATAGCCTATAGCCTTCCTCGATAAATGGGCTATGTAACAATGAAATAATTTTTCAAATCGGACCAGTAGTTCCTGAGATTAGCGCGTTCAAGCAAACAAAAAACAAACTCTTCAGCTTTATATATTGTATAGATTCTATATTATCTACACTAAAATTAAGAGGAATGATTTGTATTTTTTGTATGTTAGTAACGAATAAACTGAAAACTAGGCTACATAAATTATTAGAAAAATAAATAGAGAGATCCTCACGAAAATTGCTATTAAATAAAGATTTCTATAATCTAGAAAAAAAGGAGTAAAAAATAATCTTTATAAAACTCAATAATCGATGACGGAATTGTGATCGTTTTATAAAATCTAGGATGAACAGAGAGAGCGCTGATTGTGAGTGACGTCACTCGCAAGTCACTCAATGGTGAATTTGCGCCATCCAGTACAAACGACGTTTTGCGTGACAAGGGTAGAAGAATAACTGCCGAAGCTTGTGACCACTATATTTTTTCCACCGATTATACAATTTTAGTAACGATTTTCAAATGTCACATAGTTTTTTATGAAAGTCAAATACCGTATTCCAAATAACTACAGCTAATTCTTGTTTAGTTATTGTTCTTTTTTGTCACACCAATTCAGTGTAGTTACGCTAGCTAATTTTGTTTGATTATTTATATTATAAACCTCTGCCTACCCTCCTATTCGAGGTAAACAAGCGTGATGTTAGGTCATATTATTCATGGAAAAGCGAGGTTTTGTCTGTAACGTGACAGAGCCGGGGTTCGGTACAAAACGGTTCCCCACTCTATAGACTGATTGAATGTTCCGAGAATTTGAAACTAGCAAAGCAGAGCTTTGAGGTATTGCAGTTCTACGTAGTTGTTAATTGGCTGACGGCTCTATGTACTGTAACGACGGGTAGAGGTACTATAACATAACGTGTTTATTTGCGATTTGTTATAGAGGCACCATTAGTAAGGAAAACATTTTCGTAACTCACTTTTTCGTGACTTGAGTTAATCATATGACAAATAAAAATGCTCATTTATTTGCACTCACTCTTATTTTTGAATCACAGCTAATAACTTAATACTTCCTATTTTAAGAACTTGGATTCTTAATTAGGTACATTACTTTTACATAAATAACAAAACATTGGCTTGACAGATTACCTCTTTCTATCTGATAAAATTACAGGCTTATTCATAAAAAAAAAACTTAGCATAATGATTCATTCGTTCTGATTAGCGGATTCTAAATTCAAATTTTCTAGGGAACATTTTTATAAATTGGTTCTTTTTATAAAGTTGCCTTTTTTGGAGTTGAAGTTTTGAATGCAAAAGAGTTTATATTTAAGGCCTGTTATCATTCCTTTTTCGAAATCAGTTTTTTTTTCTGTGGGATTTATTGAATTCTTAGTACATAGAATAATGCAAGCGGTTATTTTTTTTAGTACATAAGTAAGCCTTGTTAATGTACATTCTACTCATAACGCGCGATTCAGTTCCTAAACCTCAAACGAGGTTCTGATGAAAGAGGATCTCTCCAATACTTACCTAGTTCATTGTAGTATATACCTAACTGCAAAGGCTGTTGAGAATGCCCGGAATCGATAACTGCTCGAGCTTTGAAGCTTTTGCGTAGTTAGTTCCAGTGGCGGGGCAAGACTAAAATTTGATGTGGGCTACATCTACATAGCATTTTGCGAGGCCCTCTAGGCCCTATCTAAGAATTGATTCGAACTACGATTGAGGGTGAGATGCGGCGAACTCAATTGTACCCCGCCACGAGTGCCTATTATTGATTTTCTTTTGACTTGTTGTGCATAAAAACTAAATATTGGGCGAATGTGGGAAAGATTAAGAAAGATCTAAACTAAAAAAATATATGATGTAAGAGCGAGCGTAGTGAGCTTGTACGAGTAAATTATAGAGCATATCCTACCGCAGCTAATATGATGACAAAACTTACTGAAGTAAACCTTAACAATAAAAAGAATTAAAATAGCAAGTGCAAGCAAGCGAGCTCAAAAATTTTTGAAAATAGTAACGGATAAGTTGGCTTTAAGCTACGATTTGAAAAACCCCAACGCTGAGAGGCCCTTCGGACCGCGAGGCCGTAGGTGGTGGCCCACGTCGCCAACACCATGCGCCGCCTCTGGTTGGTTCTATGTAGTTAGGATCCCAGTTACTTGTTGGTTTCATGTGGCTCCCCGGGCGGTTCTATGTTTGCACAAAACTGATGAATTTTCTCGGAACTGGAAACTAACCGAGCTTTTGAAAGCTTTCTGCAGTAGTTCTACGTAGTTAATAGTTTGCTCCATATAGTGTAGTTAGGTATTAGTTGGTTTTGTGTAGTTTATTATAGTTTATAGTAATAGTAAAATGTATTGTGAACACAGAATGATGAGAATTTCGCAAATATTGAAGGTTCGGAATAGAAAAACAAATATCCTGTATTTTGTGTTACAGTAAGAAAACTACGTTATTTCTTAGCTAGTAACGTCTGTGACCAACATTATCTAACCAACTTGACTATTATTCGCTAATAGTCAAGTGGGTGGTAGGGTCTGTGACCAACATTATCTAACCAACTTGACTATTATTCGCTAATAGTCAAGTGGGTGGTAGGGTCTTTGACCAACTTGACTATTATTCGCTAATAGTTAAATGGGTTAGATAATGTTGGTCACAGACCCTACCTAGTCAAGCTTATTTCTGTTCAACACAGATTTTACCCTCATCACCCTGCACGTACTTGGACCTGTCCAAAGTGCAAGCAGTTGGTTAGTTATCGTATAGCTCGACTCAGAACTCAAGGATCTCAATCATCTCTTATTTTACATGCAAAAGCAACAAGGGTATGCACTTAACTAGAATTTTGTAAAACATAACATGATTGTGGAGTTTCTTGCACGTTCTTCTCCATTGAGATCTACGCTTTGGAACGTGCAAATAGCTTCCATTATTTTTACTCACCGACCTTAAGACCTTAACATTTCAAAAGTGCCTGTAAATGGTTTATGTATTTGAAATAAAATGCTTTGAATGTTGAATCTCACGAAAAATACCAAAGATCGCATAAATAAATTACGCAAACTGCGAGACAATTATGAAATCTACCAGTAATAAACTCGTTACGTCACACATGGGCGTCGGGTGGGTATTCAAAGGGGCGCACTTGCACCCCTCCGGTTTTGAACAAAACATACCAAAACATGAAGATATAAAAACAAATGGACAAGCGGAATGTAGTAAAAGAGACTTAACAAATGCGAGGCGAGGTACTCGTACGTACGTGCGGTACCTCGCCTCGCAGGTACGTGCAAATAGCTCCCTCGCGTTCGGCCGTGCATCCGTCTTCTTTAGTTCTGGGTAAAAGACAACTATACTATTCGAAGCGGGATTTTGAAGATGCACCTCCTTGAAAATGGGCCTGCCGGTGTCCATGACACCTACGCAGTCCTCACTTTCACAATATAGTTCAAGTATTACGTAAGCACCAATGGGGGGTGGGGGGTCTTTACTGTGCTTATTTTTGATGAAATGGGGGACAGGGGTCTTAAATGGTGATTACGTCAGCAATAATTACTTACTTTTTGTTTTAAAATATTAGTATATTTTGATGTGACATAATTATGGCTAGTTAGTTGGCTTTTACTCTTACGCGATATTTCATAGTTAAGTAAGAAATTACAGAAGTGGGGGAAATAGGCCCCGCGCAGTAAAAACAATACCAATGCTTACGTAAGCATAGGAGGGAGGGGTAAGAGTTTTGATTACTATCGCTGACAGCGATAGTTATCAAAACTAAGCGATACTTAAGATGACCAAAATTTTGTTTACGTAATACTTGAACTTAGGGTAATATAAGGATATTACTACGTAAACAAAATTTGTAGGGTCCGTAAGACCTGTCAAAGCCCAATTCTAACAAGGTTCCTTACATCTTTGTCCTCAGGCGCTACCAGCAATGAGTCAACTAAACACGAGGACACGAAACACGGCGGCATTAAAGTGGTGCAGTTGGCAGTACTGCAGAAACCAACCAATAACGACCAGGATGATTCTGACGGTGAGCTTTCTTTAGGTATCGATATTGTTGATTTTTTTCGTCATTATCTCATCTTCATCTACGCCATCTGTGGGTCTCATCATCAACGCATACGTTTATCTGACAGTGTTGCCATAGTGGGCAGGGTGACAAGTTTACTACATAATTTAAAATTTGGTCTACTGACCAAATTACCAAATTCTTTATACGCGTGTTTGTCGATACGAAAAGTTCGTAATATTTTTTTGCCAATTATTATTTTAAATAACATATGCATGCAATATTTCAGCTCAATCTAAAACCGGGTGTGTCAAATTCAAGTGGCAAGATTAAATTGCAGACACCGGGACAGAAATAAATCATCATCTGCCTAGCCTTTTCCCAACTATATTGGGGTCGGCTTCCAGTCAAACCGGATTCAGCTGAATACCAGAAATAAATATAAGCTTGTACAAAAACTCACCATCATCAGTCATCACCTTAATCTTTTGGACCCATAGACCTAAATCTAACATACAATTATTTCGAACAGAAAAAGGCGGCAACAAGAACTTGGATGATGATGAGGAGACAGACTCCAGCGGCTCGGTTTCCGACTCCGCGACCAACGACGCGCAGGAGGGACGTCCCCACGTGTGTGATGTTTGTGATCTCAGGTAATTGTTGTATCACTAGCTTTTGCCTGCGATTTTGTACTCGCATATCGTCGGTGCGCTTGCCAAATCTGATATGTACCATTACCTACATTTCTATGATATTTTCTTGTTACTAAATATCCTTAAAAATTACATTTTATACAAAAAACCAAAAATAAAAACTTTTTTTACATTTAAAAAACAGTACATTTTATCATTTTCACTTTTATCTCAGTTCATACGGTATTTTGAAATTATAAATAATCAATTATTCATTAAATAAAACGGATTTTCACCCTTGTCAACTTGATGAAAAACACATATCAGATTTGGCAAGTGCACCGACGATATCCCGTTCCCGTTGGAATTTCGGGAAATCTTCTCTTACACTCCACTAGGAACTTACATGTCAAAATTCAGCTTTCTTTCTACTACCAGTAGTTTCGGGCTTTGGCTGTACTTTGTCTGTCAGTAACAGAAGAATTTTATAAATTAGGACTAGTTGACCCGCGCAACTTCCCCTGCTCCGCCCCTATTAGTCTTAGCGTGATGATATATAGTATAGCCATCCTCGATAAATGGGCTAACACTGAAAGAATTCAAATCAGACCATTAGTTCCTGAGATTAGCGCGTTCAAGCAAACAAACAAACTCTTCAGCTTTATATATTAGTATAGATTGATATAGATTAGGATTTTAAATAAATTAGGACTTTACCTATAAAGTCGCTTTTTTTTCGGGCTAACTTCGGTTTAAAAACATTTATTTCCACAAAGAACAAATTACAGTTCACTTAAAGATAAATTTAACTAAATTAATAATAGGGTATAGTTTACATTACGACGTTCGAGCCATCCGAGAAACTAATCACCACAGGTTAATTTATAACATACAGCAAGTATGTACTTAGGTCTAAATGAAACATGTAACAGTTCACTCTAAAATTATGTGTACCTTGAGCGACAAATATGGCAATGTTACGGAAAAATAAAAGCCCTTAATAAAAAAATAAATATTCAATTTATAAAAACCCAAAATAAAAAACTTTAATTTAAAACTTGAAGTCCAACCGAAGTTATAGTTGTTCAAAAGGGCCCGAAAAAAGGGCACTCATAGGTAAAGACCCAATAATAATAACTGCCGCAAGAAAAAAGGGTGTATCTAAACAAAACAGGGTTTGGGCATCTATAAAAAAATAGCCGTCACGCGACGCCCAGCAAATGTGAAACAACGGATGTTAAGAGGAAATGCTGGCGGCGAGACTTAGTATGTAAAAAGATATAATTCGAGGTTTGGCTCTCGACTGTTTCCTCCTCCAGTATTGGACCGATATTAGAGATATTTCACAAACCGAGTAAGAAGGATGTATACTTTAGTTTAGGCATTCGCTTTAGAACCGATTAGGGGAATTACCGCGCGCTATTCATTTTTCTAAATTTCCTCTATCAGTGTATTTTTTCGTATGGATACTATAGCGAGTAGACGTATTGTAAGCATAGCAAAGCAAGTTAACATTTGTGTTACCGTAATCAGTAAAATCTAATCTCTATCCTAAATCTATTTTCTTATTTTAAAATTATAATTATAACATTATAATATAAAAAAAAACTAAAATTGAAAAATGTTTACGTAAGCATAGGGGTAAGGGGTAAGAGCTTTGCTTACTTTTGCTGACAAGGGGGATGGGGGGGGGAGTAAATAATTGTAATAAATCTGCTTACGTAATATTTGAACGGCCCCTTAGCACAATTTCCTTAAATTATTACTACTACTACTATCATGTGTTAGGCGATTATCACACGGCATGGATTTCGTAGCGGTGTCCGGTGCGGCGGTTTACGTATGTTAAGCATTAAGGGAATTATGAGAGGCCAATGCGACATGAGATCCGCTTGACCGCCTACTGCGGCGGTGCGCGGTGCCGTGTGTTAATCGCCTTAGAGGCCCCTCGGGTCCCGCTAGGATCAGTGTCTTTCAGGGTTACGGAATTGTTCGGAAGAGTTACCACTGCCCTGGTGTTCAAACAGCATTTAGAGGTACACGTGTGGGTTTTAGTCAGTAAGAGTCTGACATCCTTTCCGCTCTGCCCAGAATGAGAGGAGTAATTTGATGAAAACCCATCCAAAAAAAGGGCTCCATATCACAAGACTATACTCTAATAAAGGAATGGGACATGAGCGCGCCTTGTTTTAGGTCCTGTCTCATCAGGCGACGGCCCGGCTCCAACTAGGGGCTTAGTCAGCAGAATAGGGGCTTGGTAAAATTGTACTAAATTTACCAAGCCAGGTGACGTCACGCGTGTCTTCAACTCGCTGTATCCTCTTTATTTTTTGTTTACGTGAAAACAGAAAAAATACGTGTCCAATATTTTTTGAAAATCTATCAGACGGACTAATTAGGTTTTTTTTTGTAAAATACCCTATTATTCTGGTGGCTGGAAACGGGCATGGCGCGCACGTGTGGCTAAACCAGTCCTACAGTGTACGATATAATTGTAAGTAATATTGTTGTTGTGTCCAGGTTCCAGCGCTCGTCGCACCTGTCTCGCCACAAGCTGACGCACACGGGCGAGCGGCCCTTCACGTGCGGCGGCTGCGGCCGCTCCTTCGCGCGCTCGGACAAGTTGCGAGTGCACACCAAGATCTGCGAGAAGGTAAGCTGGATCAACCTCCTTTTTTATAGGAGTCTTGATTTCAAGAGTACTTGGGGGTACTTCTATGCGAGTGTGCACATCGTCAACCAGCGACGTCTTCGTCCGCCCTGAAGCTTACTCGAACTAGCCGCTTGAAATTCGTCCCAAAATAATCGACGTTCGATCCAGCCTGTCCTTTGCTGTCCGACCCCCCCTCCCCCCAGCGATGCCCTAAGGCGAGGTCCGTATCTCACAGGGAGTGTCCTTAGCGTGTAGTCGTTCAGCTTTTTGTATGTCCTCCCTGGATCCTTTAATTTTAATTAAAGCCGCCCGGACAGACGACAGTCTCCTAGACCTGTGAAAGGCTCATAAAAAATTAAAATATTGTCGATCACATCAACTCTTACCATCAGGTGCGGTAGTGAATAAAATCTACCACCTATCCTTGTTATCAATAAGAAGTTATCATATCATCATGTTAGCCGAAAGACATACACTGCTAGACGTAAGCCTCCCCGCGCGTGTCGCCACAGCGACTGGTCCTGTGCGTCTCGCATCCATCGGCTACCCGCAACCTTCACCAGGTCTGAGGTCCACCTTGTGTGTCGGCCGCGCTAACGTTGCGTGTTCCGGTACGCGCTCGCTACTCCAGAAGAGTTGAGTGAGATGTGTCAGATACTAAAATGTAATCTGAATCTCTAATCGAACAATCGTCAAATTCCAGGAAGACCCAACCGTCGACATGGCGAACGACACCCCGTCGTCGAAGCGCGAGAGCAACTCGGAAGTGATGTCGGGCATGGTGCGCACCACGCACCGCGAGTCCGGCCACCTGGTGTTCACGCCCTCGGGGGACGTCATGCTGCCCCCGCGCGCGCCGCTGGTGCTGAACGCCACGCTGGAGCCCGTGCGCAACGAGCTGCTGGCCGAGCAGCTGCTGGAGCCGCCCCGGCGCGGCCGCGGCCGGCCCCGCAAGACGCCGCTGCCGCTCACGCCCAAGATCAAGAAGAAGCGCGGCCGCCCGCCTAAGACTTCCATGGGTGAGCTCTTATATTAATCTGAACAGATAGATTGTGAGTTAAGCTACATTAAAAAAGTAAAATCTAGTTAGCAAACAAACCAATATTTTCTTAAACTTTATCTAGTTGCTGAAATGCCAAATAAGCCTGTTATACTTCTATTGCATTAAACTCGTAATGCAATGGTAAACTCGTAATCTATAATAATATATAAATCTGAAGAATTTGTTTGTTTACTTGAACACGCTAATCTCTGAAACTACTGGTATATAACTATTGGTCCGATTTGAAAAAATCCTTTCAGTGTTAGATAGCCCATTTATCGAGGAAGGCTATAGGCTATATATCATCACGCTCAGACCAATAGGAGCGGAGCAGTAATGAAAAATGTGACGCAGACGCAGTTGCGCGGGTTAACTAGTGCAATGATAAACTCGTAATGCAATGACAATAATCTCAATACGTACATAAGCTTTTGTCAATATGTGGCCTAAAATTATCCACTCCACAAATAGATTGAAGAAGAAAGAAAGAAAAGACGTTTATTTCCTCAAAATCGACGCACAAAACAAAATAATTAGGGAATAAATAAAAACTTAACTAAGAACTAAATAACCTATTGTCACTAGAAGACTGTCAGGACCGGGCACAAGTCTTTGTTCACACCACAGACAAACAGGACACAGTTCCACCATCATAAGTTCAACAGATTGTCTATGGTGCGACCGCGGCGTCCGGTGCTGCCCGTCACTGACAAGTGACAATTGACAGCTCACTTCGTGACTTCACCCACCCGCCTTCTCGACATGTTTATAGAAACGCACTGCTGGTTACCCTCGCGCTGCTTTTAACTACTCGGTTCATATGTTTCCCAGACACACATCCCCGTTGGTAGCATGGTTGTAAATCGCTTGGAAGATCCCGTCTACATTTTAATACAAAGCGAACCTTTTACACCTGCGTAACTTGCCACAAGCTGTTGTTTCATGAAACTTTGTATTGTATTTACCTGTTTCTATACCCATATATTGAGTACAGTACGTACATAATATTCCAGACATGGAAGGCTGCGTGCTGACGGGCGGCACGGTGATGGGCCCGAGCGCTACCATGTCGCAGCTGACGCCGTCGGGCCAGCAGCTGCTGCTCAAGCGCAAGAGGGGCCGCCCGCCCAAGAACTACCTGCTGCCCCGGCAAGGTACGTGTGCCGCTGTAGCCGTACGGACTGATGACTCATCATCTTCATAACAGCCGAAAGACGTTCTCTAGTGGACATAGGCCTCCCCCAAGCGTCGCTACAACGACCGGTCCTGCGCGTCCCGCGACCTTCACCAGGTGCACGGTCCACCTTGTGTCTCGGCCGCGTCAACACTGCGTGTTCCGGTACGCGGTAGCCACTACAGAACTTTTCGGCCCCATCGATCATCTGTACTGCGAGCAATGTGCCCTGCACACTGCCACTTTAGTTTAGCGATCCTTCGGGCTATGTCGGTAACCTTGGTTCTCTTGCGGATATCATCATTCCTGATTCGATTACGCAAGGAAACTACAAGCATTGCCGTCTGTGTAGGACAATATATTTAGGGGATTACTGCTATAGCATGGCAATAGCATTCATTGAGCCATCTCTTTTAATCCTATCTTAGGTTGATTGGCCGGTAACCGAGTCGGTTTTAAAGTATTCTAGGGGAACGCCACAAGTAAAACCATTATAAAGCTGTTAAACTTTTTGGTTTTAAGATTTTGCTTACATGAGTAGAAAGACAGAAGTTTTTCACAGTTTCAGTAGTCACTTCCTGTGGTTCTGTACTATCGCATACCTCGTTTAAAGGTAGCGGCGCAAGTTTACATACGAGTCTTTCAATTTGAGTCTTGAACGTGACGTCTCGAACTATCTATTTTAATCCAATGGGACATGGCCCAGCAGTGGTTGGGATAAGGCATTCTCTCTCCCTTTTCCACATATGTCTGCCCTCTGCCATTGCAGGCCAGTCCTTCAGAGCAGCAGTTCCTTAAGAGTCAAGTTCATTTCTCCACATTCACCTAGACCTAAAATAGGGTATTTTACAGGAAAATATCTAATTTGTCTTGTCTAAGTAGCCTTGAAAACTTACAGAAAAAAAGCAGAGAATCAGCGTTTTTTTAGATGAATTATTGTCCTTAAATTGTTCAGAATTTTTTTGTGTTCACTTTAGGGCAGTTATAATTTGGTGATAAAATTGCCGTATGGTGTCGGCCGGTGCTGTATGGTGCCGTAAAAGAATAATACCATCTCTTCCCGTGGGTGTCATAAGCGGCGACTAAGGGACTCACCAGAGAATGGGCAGCAGCGTTTTCTGTAAAACTCAACACCAAACGCTGCGATCGCCAACACGCCTGCCAAGCGTGGCGGTTATGGCAAACCCCCCTTCTGGAGGAGGCCTATGTCCAGCAGTGGACGTCTTTCGGCTGTTGTGACTGATTACTGAATGTGTTTATTCTAGTGTGCCCGCAATTTATTATTTTAGGTTAAAATAAAATCACTTTAATCTTTTTTTTTGCTGGGTTATCTTTGGTTAGACGTAATGAACGCTGTGTAAAAATATGTCCGTCTATTTTAATAGGAGTTTATGTATCTCCAGACAAAATTGCACTATTTAAGTACATAATATAATTATTAAAATCCATACAATTTGTTCTGAGTCATGAGTGGAATGTTTTTGTCATGAATAATATCCTACCGTTATTGTGTCGTGTGTTACTCACACGTGTTTTTGTTTAATTTTTTTGTCTGTGTGTGTGTGTGTTTTATTGCAATTTTTGTGTATGTGTGTGTTGTGTGGACATATCTAGATATCTACATAGCGACAAGTATTGCATCATGTTTTGATATATTGCCTCAATGCTATTGAGACAAAATAAAAAAAAATACATATTATTATTTGAGTATCAAACAGAATAATTTATAAATATCCTATTTTTATTGAACGTTGAACATTCATTGTGATATTAAATAATTGCTGATGTTGTGTATTTTTTTAGATGAAAAACTACAAAGATATGACCATACAATGTAGCCTTTATGCATTATGCTTTTTTTATTGCATTGGACCTATTCTCTGGCTCGGGCCATTAGTGTTTCCGTTTATTTTGACCTGTCATCATAAATTATCCGCCTGGTTCTTGCTGCATGGCAATGTTGGTTTCTTTTTTTAAATATCGGATGAATACTTTTAATCAACAGGAAAGTACACCTGATTGCATATACAGGTTTAGATAAAAAATAATGGTTAAATATTGTAATTGTTTTGGAATTAATAAAACCAGCTTGCCATATTTCATCATAGTGAAAACATTCGTTCTCAAAGACAGACCCAAACCGATAAATGTAGATGTCACCGGATAATTGTAAACTCCGTAAAATTGTAATAAATCTTATTTAAATCATCATTTCTTGAAAAATTTTGAGCATATAATTTTGAATACTACAAATCCCACCCAAATTCAATAGTTTCCAATATATCACGCGCATTTTACAATCAAATAAATTTTCTACAATTTTTCGGTGACATACAAGCAATAAAATTAGATTCTAGAGATTAGGTCCAGCGCTACCGCCAGCTAACGCAACTCTGTCCCTAGGTATGGATATGGAAATACCGATGCAGTACGGGCTCGTGAACAAGATTTGTTAGTACCACTCTCTTTTGAGGCATGACAGTAACTCATTGACAAAATTGGGAATCAACGTCGGTACTAATCGGTATTAGTTCTAACATTGGCTTGGGTTTTATAAGGAGTGGTGGTAAAATTGTTTCAGTTGTAAATGACCTTGGGAAGTACTATGGGGAACGTGCATGGCGTTGACTACGCCATCTTGTGTTGCATATTCGAAACTTTACAGGTTAGGGATACTTGGCATAGGGAGCGTGCAGAAACTATAGGTGGCAGCACAGAAATGTCACTGTAAAGTAGTGTCAAGTATGTTTCAAGTATAAAATTCGAAATAGCAACGCTAGATGGCACAGTCTTCTTCGCGCACGTTCCCCTAAACTAAGCGTACAGGAACCACAGAAGGTCAATGTCAAAAATTCTGACCCTGAAAAATTCTAATATGCGACACTAGATGGCATTGTCAACGCCGTGCACGGTCCCTATTGATGCTTCTGTGCTGCTACTTATAGTTCCTGCACGCTCAGTTTAGGGGAACTTGCACGAAGTATACTGTGCCATCTAGCGTTACACTTTCGAAACTTATAAGTGACAATGATACTACTGCACGTTCCCTATGTTATTACAGAAATATTTTGCAATAGAGTCGCGGTCGCGAAAACAGTTCCGTAAAATAGAGCTCGTTTACTCGGCCACTCAGTAGGTACAGCATATGGCTGTGAAACAAGATTTGTTTTTTTTTTTCAATCTCAATCAGTTGTAATTCAATAGTCAACCTACATTATTATATACAATACTTTCATCATATCTCAGTCTGCAGACACAATCTTCTTCTTCTTCTTCCACCTGGCGTTAATCCCGGCTATTGCCAGGGTCCGCCTTCCTACTTAGCTTCCTCCACTTTGCCCGATCTTGGACATCCTTCTCAGTCAGGCCATTGGCTCTCATGTCGGACTTGACGACGTCCAGCCAGCGCTTGCGAGGGCTACCACGGGACCTAGCCCCAAGAACAGCCATATTCATGCATCTCCGACCAACGTACTCCATAGGGCGGCGCATGATGTGGCCACACCATCGCAGACGACACTCTTGCAGTTTTTCCCCCACGTCACGGACACCAAGACTACCTCGGATGTAAGAGTTGCGTATGCGATCGGATCGCGTTACGCCACTCATCCACCTCAGCATCTTCATCTCCGTGACGCGAAGCTCCTGGGTCACTGGGTGTGTCTGCTTAGTGCTGGCCAACACTCGACCCCGTACAGTAGGACAGGCCGTATGATGCATTTATATATCTGCCCCTTGAGCTTCGGAGGCATTTTGCGGTCGCATACAACGCCCGTTACCTCGCGCCACTTCGCCCAAGCCGCGCCTATACGTGGTTGGACATCGTCGTCCACGCTGCCAGACTCGTGCAGCATGGATCCAAGGTACCTGAACGTATCGGACTTTCTGATCAGGTCCGAACCTATTCGGATGGTGTTTGAATCCGTGCTGCCACAGGACATGTACTCTGTCTTCACCACATTTAGTCTCAGACCACCGTTTTCAAGCGCGTCCTTACAAATGTTGACTTTGCGCTCAAGATGGGCTTTGTTCTGATTAACGAGGGCGATGTCATCGGCACACATCATTAGCCATGGAGGCTGATCTTGGATGTGTGCCGTAACTACATCGAGCACTACGTTAAACAAGAACGGGCTAAGAGCCGAGCCTTGGTGAACGCCAACATATATTGGGAAGCCATTCGATTCGCCAACAGCGGTCTGGACAGAGGACACGGAATCGCGGTACATGTCTCTGATAATGTTAATATAGGCCTTGGGAACGCCCCTGAAGCGCAGTGCCCACCAGATGGACTGCCGAGGTATACAGTCGAAGACCTTCTGCAGGTCTAAAAAGGCCATAATCAAAGCTCTCCTTCTCTTTCTGTAAGCCTCAGCCAGATTCCGTAAGGCGAACACTGCGTCCATGGTGCTGTTACCCGCCCGGAAGCCATATTGACACTCTAGAGACAGTACACCCGCTACGGAGCCGTGTGTCAATGATGCGCTCGAAGAGCTTCATGGTGTGGCACGTGATCTTGATACCGCGGTAGCTACTACAATCCTGTACGCTACCTTTGCCTTTGTAAACAGGCATAATCAGGCTAAATCGCCACTAGTTCGGCATTTCCTTGGTGATCAGGATGCGGTTAAAAAGATCCGTCAGAAGGTCCACACCATGTGGGCCCATCGCCTTCCACACTTCTATTGGCACATTGTCAGGCCGGACCGCTTTCCGGTTCTTCATGTGGCGAAGAGCAATGCGGGTTTCGTCGGGGAAAATAGGGGAAATAAGTCCAAGGTTAGGAGGCGGTTCGGGAGGAAGGTTATGGGGATACTGTTTGTTAGACAGCTCCGCGAAGTATGTACACCATCTCTCCTTAACAGAGGGGGCATCGTAGAGCAGCTTACCCTGGGCGTCCCTTACACAGAGACACTTGCTAATGTCCCGTGTAGCTTTCTCCCGGGCACGCGCCAGCTTAAAAATAAGCTTTTGCCCCTCCGCAGTTTCCAGCTTGTCGTATAAGGGCGCCAGACTTTTGCTGCGGGCTCTGGCTACAGCTTTTTTGCAAGCGCGTTTAGCCGCTCCATATGCCTCCCTGTCATCTGGAGAGTTGGACCCTTGCCACCGTTTAAATAAAACCTTCTTCTTCCGAGTCGCCTCCTGCACCCCGTCATCCCACCACCACGTCTCCTTATCCATGGTGCGGCCACCACGAGAAGTGCCAAGGACGCGCTTACCCGCATCGGTGATTGCTAAATGGATCCTACTCCAGATCTCTTGAGCGGACTCATGCAGAGCACTGATCTCGAGATGCTCGACCTCCGCGATGAAGTCCGACTGCCTAGGACCATCAAGCAACCACCACTTAGTGCGGGGTTTGCGTTTCTCGATCACTCTCTTCTTCGGTACAACCGCAAAGTCCAGGACAAGGAGGCGGTGTTGAGCCGTTAGGCTTTCGCCTGGGATGACTTTGCAGTTGGTAACCTTGCCAATGTGGCACCGTCGCACCAGCAGGTAATCTATTTGGGTTGAGTAGGCACCACTACGGTACGTAATAAGATGCTGCAGCTTCTTCTGAAAGAATGTGTTCGCGATGGCTAAGTCAGACACAGCGCAGGTGCTCAGTATATTGACTCCTTCTGCATTTAGCTGGCCATATCCAAAACCACCGTGAACACGTCCGTACTCTCCAGCAAACTGACCTACGTGACCGTTGAGATCCCCCCCAACCAAAACACCTTCGGAATTCGGAATAGCGCGTAATACGTCCTCGAACTCATCCCAGAAGGCCTCCTTTTCAGACTCACAGCAACCAGTTTGAGGAGCATAGGCGCTGATTAGGTTCGTTACCGACCCCTCGATCAGCACCCTAACTCGCATCAACCGGTCGCTGCATCGGTCTACTTCAAGGAGTCCATCCTGAAGGTCCTTAGACAGCACCACGGCCACTCCGCCCCTACCCGTTGGTGATCCGGTGTACACTAGCCGGTACCCCTGCCCGATGTCACGTGACTTATTTCCCTTCCAGCGCGTCTCCTGAAGGAAGGCGCACTGGACCCGACGCTTCGCAAGTACGTCCGCGAGTTCTTGGCAACGTCCGGTTAGGGAGCCAATGTTCCAGGTGGCAAAGCGGAACTTCTTCTTGGGTACTATCCTCTTTAGCCGTGCCCGTACTTGACACGGTAGCCCTAGCCCACTTATCGCAGTTTAGGACGATGTGCCTGCGCGTCGTTGTGCGGCGACGCCCTAGACCGAGTACCCTTACATAAGTTGTTCCTGTCGATATACATATATGACTGAAGTTGGTTTTACGTGGGGCGACCAGCCGTCTGACCCCCACAACCTTACGAAAGGGAAACCAGGTTCGCCAGAGCCTCGTCCTTTGGACAGCAGGGTGCACCGCTAGCAGGTGAGGTTGGCTTGGGTCTTTAAGATGGCAACGGACCCCATACACCCATACAGTCTGCAGACTCCATCAGTCGGTAAAAATGGCTAAAATCTTTTGTAATTTCTACTCAAAATGGTTTAACGCTTCCGAATTGAGTATTTTGAGTTAAAAACTTGTAAAATAATCAGCTTCAACTGCCTTCTTCAGCAATCGAGGGTATTACGTTATAGTTTGTTTTGTTTGTCTAGACTCAAGATAACAGACTTCAATCAATGTTACAAGTTATTCTTGTCACGTCTACTCGTTATTTCAAGATAACGTTTTTCGAACAAAATCTTTTCAGTTAAATGTACAAACAACACAACGTTATGTATGATGTCTAAGATTAGTTTAAGCTCTCGCCAGAAAATAAAAAACCCTAATAAATAAAAAATATATTTATAATAAATAAATAAATAATAAATTATTTTTATGTTATTTGGTTTTTAAGGTCCTAGCTAGGACTGCATAAGTTACTAACAAAACTAATAGTATTAACTATTTAGGGCCATTTTTTTAATAGACATATTTTTTACTGAAGAATAAATATGGTTGCTCACTCCATCGTCGATTTTGTCTCTGTTACCACTGATCTTAACTAGAGTCAAGTTCAAACCCATCTCAAGTAAAAAACAATAAATAAAAAATTCTTTACTGAGCTGTTCAACCGCCATTTTTATTTCCAACGTGAAAGTTTCATGATTATTGAAAAATCGGCCCCAAAATATATTAATGTTGTATTTAAATAGTAGATAAGTAAATATTACCAGAATATGTATTTACTTTACACGTTTTGTTTGATTTAGCATGCTTCCTAATCCCAACCAATGCACAAAAACACTGACTGTGAATTTTCGAGCGATTGCATGAACGAAAATCTGCACCCAGAACTAATAAAAAATAAAATCGCATAATTCTCAAAAAATATTCAAATAAAAACGTAAACATTCCAGACGGACGACCCAACGAAAACTACAACGCGACCAACCTACCCTTTGGCGACTTCTCCTACCTGACGGAAATGATCTACAACCCGCTGGCGTACGGCGCGTACGGCGGCGGCGAGCGCGGCGCCGAGCCCGAGCGCGGCACACAGCCCGAGCACGCGCTGCTGGCCGAGCACGGCGCCGAGCGCACCATCGACGTGTCCGACTCCTCGTCCGACGACGACGACGAGCGCGTGGAGCCCGACGACAGCGTGCCCGCCGTCGCCATGGAAACGCAGATCATGACCGTAGGGGACTGCCAGATCGTCAAATTACCGCCTAACAACGACGAAAAGGAAGAGAAGATGGAACAGATCGTGGAGACCAGCACCGTGTCGTCGTCCACGCCTTCTTCGGTCACCATCACGCCCATCACGACCGTCGGCGACTGCACCATCAGGCCGGTCGAGAACACATAAGATTTCACACCCATTTTCGTCTACCCCGTATACTTCGGAGAGGTACGGGAATGATATGAGCCTATTGCTGCAGACTGTTATTTAGCCAAGGATGTGTGTGAGTAATGAAGGTTCTATAAGTTTTATATTTTGCGAGATCTCAGATTGAGAGTCAATGCAAGTTTATAGTTATATGTTGCGATTTTTGATGAAAAAATCAATTTGCGGATCATGTTTTACTTTACGTAACACCTCATTGTGTTAAAAAGTGTTTGTTTCTGTTTTTTTTTTCATTGCAAATTATTTGTATCTGCATTTGGGAAATTCAAAATTGCAGCTTTTTAGAGGTGTCGTAGGAAAGATATCTAAACAATATGGGGTAGACATTATTATAATATTATTATTATTGTGGTAGCATTCACTTCGGAATTAAGTGGTCAGAGATAATACATGGCGGGTTCAAATTTGGATTTAATAATAATGCTGGCTACATAAAAAATAGCGCTGTCTAGTTTTAAAATCAAATAAAATCAAAATGGTAATTTGTCAAAGGTCTTGCTTCCGCAAAATTAACTCGAGCCAGTTAATTCCAAATTCTTCGTCACAATCACATATTGTATGGAATCAGTCTTGATTTTTTCTATTTCGGTGCTTTATCTGAAGAGCCTTAACAAACGATGACACGTAAATTCATCCATTGCACTCATACAGAAGATTAATAAAAGTGTAGTATATGATTGTCTTAACTGATTACGCATGCATAAGGAACTCTTCGAAAGGATCACTTAAATAATAGCCGTCACGAGACACCTGGTAGATGTCTCGTGACGGCGATGTTTCAACATCTAAATCATAAAAATCTTATAAATTAGTTCTAAAGTTCGTCGTCTGTAACAGATGGCGTAGTACGCATCACGACATGACAGCGTCGTTTCCGTCACGGCATACGATGAGATTTACTGCCAAGGTGTGCAAATATATGTATGTTTCACATCAAAATAAACTTAATCTCTTCAAAAGTTTTACATAAAAAGTCTTCCTTAACACAGTAATGCTACTACAATGATATTCATTTATAACTATTTTAAAAAACTCAAGTGACTGTCAAAAATGCATTTAGAATTGGTGGTGATGAAATATTTATTTTATTGGTCAACTAATGTACCATAATGCCATAAGCTTTACATAATTTTAATCGTGATACTCAATTAGACGACTTGTATACTTATCAGAACAAAATATTAATTGTCACAATATTGTTTTCGGATGTACTGTGAGGAAAACATACATATTCAATACACATGGCAGCAATAGCAAAGTATTTTCATCACAATTCGGGTCTCCTATATGACCTCCGATCGATTTAAATATAAGGAAATGGATTGCAATTTACAAGAAATACATAGATGCCACAAAATGGTGCTTACTCCCAATGATTTTTCGAAGACAATCTTTACAATGTAACTACAAACACGAGTACACAATACGAAGTAAAATTAATAAAGGAAATAATTACTTCAGTGTTCACGAAAATAGTAAAGCTCCCTCACAGTACACTCTAAAACAAAAAGTTTTACGTATAGATGTGTATTTTGCGAATATCTACATAGAGGCAGCATATTTACTGAGTAATAATTGTAACAGTGACACTATTTAGATACGCGATGTTTATATAATGTGCACTTAACGTTGCCTTCACTGTTTAATCGTTTAGGACGGTACACACACCACCGCGGCCGCCACACGGTCTATGTATACCAAGACGACCCGCGGTAGTATGTGAACCGGCTCTTATTTGACACTCCTCAAAAGTATTTCTATTTTTTTATCGCGCGAAATCTCTCGATTGATCTGATTTTTTAATGTAACGAGAGACTGACTTCCATTACGTGAGTAGGAAATATTTTTGAGCAGTGCTCGTGCGGATGTAGCATCTGATTGGCTGTCTATTTTAACGTTAATTTTCTACGTTTTATTTTATAGTTAGTCGTTGTGTAGCAGGGCACACGCTGTTTCGCCTTTTCCATATTTCTAACTGTATCAATCTCTGTGAATATTAGAATGTAGTACGTAGTGTCTTAGATGAATATAAAACTTAATATTCTAAATATTAACTCGACAACACCACACGAACAAGTGATACGAATAAGCTACATATTTTTAGCAGAATCATATTGTATTGACATATTAACAATATATTTCTTTAATAGTTTTGCCTGTAAAAGCAATGGATAAACGTATTGTAGTAGGTGTAATGATAGTACGCGATATATAACCACATATTTTAAAGACAGCTGTAGTCGGCGGTGCGGTCTGTCAGACAGTCTGCGCCGACTCATAGGATATTTTTCGAACAAACACATTTTAGTTCCTCGTTATGTTCGATAGAGACTATGTAGAAGTCTGCATACATATTATAATGTCGGTGTAATAATAAAAAGTATTAAACTCATTATTATGAAAAATCATAATCATTATTTTCTTTATAATCTGTACAGTAGTAGATATAGTTCCTAACTTGTAATCGATACAAACTATAACCCTTGAATTAATGAAGTAGAAGAAACGTAATATTTCTTAAATCGTTTAGAATTAAGTTTATATTATGATCAAACTTTGAGTATATCTTTTTAGTATTCACTATTAGTGATAGTCGTCGATTTGTTTAAGTATCATTGCGATGTATTTTTACGTATTTAATGGAAGACTGCTCGGATTCGTTTTCTGTTAACGTGTATCGTTTGGGGTTTGTACTCGTTGGTGCGACGAATCGCTTGCTACTTATCGCAAAGGTTAGAAAGTTGCGGGTACTTACGCCTGACTTCTGCATTATATCCGTGGCAGTTAGCTCCATTCGCAATGCCCGAGGCGTCTCACCAACGAGTCCTCCCACTTATATAATTGTGAACATTTTGACATAAATGAAGCCCTGGAGAGGCATGTACCCATGAGTCTCAGACGGCAAGCTAAGCTTATTGAGAATTATTTTAATATAGGAATCTGTATTTTTATAACGAAACTAAGATAAGTTGATACAGTAATCAGTTACTCCTGTCACATGTCGTAATAGAATAGTAAGCTGTGTTTTAAGTTGTGTTTACAAACGCCTATTGGCTCCGTTGTCGTTAAGTTTGTGTTCCCTTCGAGGTTTGACGGTCATTATCTACATATATCTGCATTTTATGAGTAGAAGAAAAGCAATAATTAGAAGATTGATGTGTATGTGGTAAGTTAGGTCAAAATGGTAATCGATTTAAATCTAAAATCAAGGCAAAACATTGCCATGTGTTTTAATGAAAGGCTAAAGCCTAGTTTCTGAAACAAAAAAATAAACGCGACAATTTACAAAACGCGTAATAACTGAGGGTCTAAAAAGGCCACTTAAGCAGAATCATCTTTATCCCTCACGCATTCGGTTCACGGTTGATTGGGAAAATTTGACAGCGACGGGCAGCGTGAAGTGCTTTCTAGTTCTGCTAAAGTGGCCGTCTTAGACCCGCTACTTATTTGAATGAATTTCAACAGCTATTCGCATCACTCGTATAACAACCGGCACGAGTCTTGAGCACACTCCATTGGTCGTCGGTTAGACGACGACCGCTGTGACACTTCACGTTATTGGTTCGAATTGCTCTTGCAGGTTTCGTTTGCCCACCGTACATTGGCGAGATCACCCCGCTGCATTTGGGTGCCTGTCCATCACAGCGGAGCGGGGAAACGGAGATATTTTAACCAATGGAATTGCATCACCACGTGAGTCACTGACATTTTGACTGGCATTATTAGTTAATATTTCTCCGTTTCTCCGCTCCGCTGTAATGAACTGGCTCTGTGTTCGTGCTGGCTGCGATCAAAGTGACGCCTCGATATCTTTCTAGAAACCGGGGTGCATAAAGTTTCGGTATTATAAATTTTGTCTTTTCAGAGCATTTCAGAACGCTCTCACTTTGTTACTTTGAACAAAAAGGAGATGTTTAAAGTGTTTGGAGTTCAGTCTAAGATAAAAGAAGAGCCAAACGTATATGTAGATACTGATTGCTTCATAAGTTTTGGCAAAATGACGGTTATAATCGGACGTTAGAATCGAGCGCATGAATTGCATTTATATTTATTTTGTATTGGTGCGATGTGTTGCAAAATTATTGTTTGAAAACGGATATTTGAAGAAATTGTATTGTTTTACAAGTATACGCTGTCTAAAAATATTAGTTATTGTACACGAAAATGCAAATCTTTTATAAAATCTGGGGGTTTAACACGAGTTCAGCTATTATTTTACATACCTATTGACAACTAGGTGGAGAGCAACCCACTTGGATTCTTAGCGGCTCAAGTACCGCGTTTGTCTTAAATACTTGACATCGTAAAACTTGTTTAATTACTTGTCCTTAAACTAACCTTCATTTGAACTCATGTTAAGCTTCCAACTCTATTTGTCTATGACGATAAAAAAGATTGTGTGCCGGTCCCCAATGCTTTATTTTAAGGACACCGGCATGAGATTATTCTTATATCCCATCACTCCTACAAAATTGAAATAAGTTGCTTTGGCATAATTGTTTGCTACTGTCCTACACATAGCACATAGGCAGTGATATTTCGTAGCTCCTCTACCTCCACAGTAACGCATTTCGTGAAAGCATTCAAAACAGCGCTACCACCAAACTCTATATGTGTTCAAAGAGAAGTGCAATTATTAAGCAGCTATTTGGCAGCATTTTAAGTATTAGTTGTATTAACAGCCTGTAAACCCGATGGATCCTAATGTTGATGTAGCTCTGATTTCGGTACCCACCTACTACTTACACTCCTATAGAAAAAATTTATCGAAGCGATATCCGGTCGAAACTTGAGCGATATTGACATTATTATAATATAAACAGAGAAGTGGAATTCCCTGCCGGAGTCTGTATTTCCTGATAGCTACAGCCTGGGAGTCAAGTCAAGAGTGAATAGGTTACTTCTAGGCAAGCGTGCTCCATCTTCGACCACATCATCGCTTACCATCAGGTGAGATAGTGGTCAAACGCGAGCCTATGAATAGTAAAAGAAAACAAACAATTTCATCATGAAACTAAAGAAATATCACTAAAATTGTGCTTTGTGTAGTCTTTTCTCCTCAAAAGTATGTATCCATAAAAATTCCGTAAAATCATAAAATATTTTACGGCCGGATAGTTTTTAGACAAATAGTATATTATGTTTAGTTTTAATGAACGTTCTATATTCCTGTATTTTGTGAAATGTTCATCATTTTACGTTGTGATCATTTGAGTGCAAAATTATTATATGTTTAACCAGTTTACTTTGACGAATCGTCAGTTAGGGCAGCAGATGTATACGTTTATGTTTGCATAGTCCGAGAGCAGTATTTTTTAGATGTAATCTTTATTATTAAAAACTTTTTTTTATTTTAACATTATGAAATTCGATCGTTAGTTAATTTCTAACATGAAATATTTAATAAAGAAATCACAAAATTATATTTGGGTTTGATTTTTATATTTAAAGTCATCATCTCACCTGCCTAGCCTTTTCTCAACTATATCGGGGTCGGCTTCCAGTCAAACCGGATTCAGCTAAATACTAATATTTTACGAGGAGCGGCTGCTTACCAGACCTCCACAACCCATTAACTAGGTAACACGGTACTTCATGACAAGACTGGAGTCAGATTTACTGGCTTCTGACAATCGGTAACGACTGCCAAAGATCTACAAAAGACAGCCGGGAGCAACGGCTTAACGTGCTTTCCGAGGCACGGAGGAAACTCGGTATGTTAAGATGGTCACCCATCCACAGACTAACCTTGGCAAGCGTTGCTTAACCTTGAAAATCGACCCGTGCCGCTGTTATTATTTAGCCACGAGCTCCTCAAGATTTGTATTTGATGATTTTTTATATTTAAGTACCTACACAATATGTAAGTACTTGGAGATTATTTAACGGCAGAAAGCAATTTCGACTTTACATTACTTAGGGATGATTTCTATTAGATCGGCGTGCCAAGTATGTGGCCCTGAGGTGCCCCCTCAGGGCCACATACTTGATACATACATACATCACATACTTGGATTTGAAACGTAACATATATTTTAAACCGACTTCTTCAAAAAGGAGGAGGTTCTATGTTCGGCTGTACTTTTGTGCTTTTTTTTATGTATGGTCACCGATTTCTCCGCCAATTCTGGACCGTTTTAAAAATTATTTTATTATTCGAAAGCCTATACTCCTGAGGTGGTCCTATTGTCACCAAGTTAGAATCTGATGATGGGATCCCATGAAAATCGAGGGAAACCCTCAAATTTTAAAAGCACGTACAATGTTTTTCATAAACTTTCTAACGCAATTCAGATATTTGTGCCTGGCATGATTGCCAGGCACAAATATCTGAATTGCGTTACACCTTCCATCATTAGTTCAGCAACATGAAATGATGATTCATTTCATGTTGCTGAACTAATGATGGAAGGAAGGTGTAAGTCAGGATCTGATGATGGGATCCCATGATAAATGTTTGTTCAGCGACATTTTCGCCATTGTTAACAGATTTGGATGATTCTTTTTTTGTTTGGAAGACTATTTTCTCGGACTGGTCCCAGTTGGTGAAGATCTGATTAAGAACTTCGGAGGTAGGCAACGGAACTCTTCAATAAGTGTTCGCGACGGAGCATTTTGCTTTGTATAACTCGCATAAACAGCCTTATGTACCTATAGTCGTAAGCTTATATATTTTAAAGTTAGGAGCTTTATCCTCTTGGCTCACCAAATGGAACCTTTTGATTCCACCGGTGCACGTAGAAGTTATACTCAAATAGTCATAGAAATATTCGCGGAGAAGTATTTAGCATTGTGTAACTCGCATAGATAGTACCCATGTACCTGTAGTCGTAGGCCTATGTACTGAACTTAGAAGCTTATGTACTTGCATAGTGATAGTTTATAAGCTATGTAATCGGTTAAAAATCGTATGTTTGTCGTTTTTCCCCAAACACGTAAAAGATGTTCTGGGGAAAACTTATTTTCATAGAAAATTATAACAGATAGGTAGGGCTACACATTTCCCCTACACATTCCCGATAGCACCCAGAGGGCGTGTTCTGATTGGCTGATGGAAATCAACCAAAACGAAGGTACATAAACAATAGAAATTTCACACTCAAAGATAGTAGGGTGGTTGAAGAAAACCACCATGTAAAGGCACCTTCAGTGCTAAGTCTTTAGGGCATCTGGGAATATAGGTCTTAAACCATAGGCACTGGAAACCTCGCACTCAGCCCTATCCAGATATGTACACATCTTCATGGTCAGGCAAGGCATAAAGCCGCAAACTGGATAAAAGGAAAAACACAGATTTTTATCCCCTTCCGGGTTCCTGACCTACAGTACCTCCACCCTTAGAGGGGTGGCTTCATAAGTTGTGTATCTGGATAGAGGGATGATGCACCTACCCGAATATATATAGTTTCATAGCCCATGGGGCACAGTTTTCCGGGAAATCAACCCTTAATAGTAAACAAGTTCAAAACTTGTAACAGTTTCGACAGTTAAATGCAACAAGCCTACTAGTGGGCAGGGTTGAAGGGTTGGTTTCCGCCCCGTTCGACGGGGAATTTCGGGAAATTTTGGATAGGGGTTGATGCATAGAGGTGCATCAACCCCTATCCAGACCTAGAATAGACCTAGATATAGCCAGAAATGTGTGTGAACTATAGTAAAAATGTACAGCTAAATAAAACCGAAACGGTTAGTGGTTTTTGGGCCTCGTTACGGTAAGGTAACCTCGTACCTTAGTAAATTGTTCAAAATAGATATTCGTAGTCACCGGCAGAAGAAATATAGAAATCTATAAATAGAATCACAGTACTCGCGAATTTGCCCTTAAACCATTAGCTGCAGTGTTGTCAAATTCCTGCCTATTATTTAACCCTGGTAAGCATTCACCCTGCACCCCAATCTACCCCGAAGACAGCAAGTACTTGGCAAGATAGAAGAACGTTGTACGTCAGGTGCGGAGAACCTCAGTTTCCGGTACAGGACGTCAGCGCGGCTGGACGCAGTCGGTCGGTCACAGTTCACTTCGGAGGAGAAGAAGAAGGATAGACCTACCCCATCACAACCCCCGTTCCAGTCGATCACGCCCGTCCGGTACATGTTTTGGTTCTTCGAGAGCCGGATCTCCGCACCCCGTACATCTTGTTTCTTAACAGTATGTCAAAACGTATCCGTTCCCGAATCATCCCTTGAAGAATCAACCCTTGAAGAAACAAGCCTTGAAGACTCAAGCCGAAGCCCTTCGATATAGTTTGGCGCAGGAGCCAAACATACGTACTCCGCGTCTTGTTTCTTAACAGTCAGTCATTTGGTACTCGTTCCCGAATCAACCCTTCAAGAATCAACCCTTGAGGACTCACCCTGAGGTGGATCCGAAGCTATCCGTCAACATACGTTCCAGTTAAGAAGCCTCAAGCTCAGCATCGTGGTTCATCGTGAGGACTACCCCTTGAAGAAAACTACCCTTCAAGAACCAACCCTTAAGGACTCACCCTGAGACGGATCCGAAGCTATCCGTCAACATACGTTCCAGTTGAGAAGCCTCAAGATCAGCATCGTGGTTCATCGTGAGGACTACCCCTTGAAGAAAACTACCCTTCAAGAACCAACCCTTGAGGACCACACCCGAGGCGGATCCGAAGTTATCCGTCAACATACGTTCCACAGTTAAGAAGCCTCAAGCTCAGCATCGTGGTTCATCGTGAAGACTGCCCTTGAGGAAAACAACCCTTCGGGAGCCACCTTTAAGGACTCACCCCGAAACTTTGGACTTTGAAAATTTTCCTGAAACACTGAAGGATTGCGTCTGGACTTAGAAGATTTCTGAAGAATTCTGGACTTTGAGAGAATTTGAAAATTGAACCTGGACTTGGGAAGGCTTTGAAGACCAAACCTGGGACTTAGAATTTTTTTTGAAGATTGAACCCGAGACTTAGAAGAATTTTTTGATTGAACCTGGGACTTAGAAAAATTTTGAGGATTGAACCCGACACTTAGAAAATTTTTTCGAACATAGAAGCTGGGACTTAGAAATTTTTTTTGAAGATAGAACCTGGGACTTAGAAAAATTTTGAGGATTGAACCCGACACAGAGAATTTTTCGAACATAGAAGCTGGCACTTAGAAGAAATAATGAGGATTCATACTGGGACTTAGAAAATTTTGATCATCTGAACATGGAAGATTTGAGCATCGATCGGGACATAGAAAATTTTTGAAGATTTTGGACTTTGAAAATTTTGAGAAGATTCTACACTTAGAAAATATAGATTGATTCGGGACATAGAAATTTTTTAAAGAATTTGAACTTTGAGGATTTTGAGAGGATTCTACACTTGGAAAATGTGGATCGATTCGGGACATGGAAAGTTTTTGAAGAGTTTGGACTTTGAAAATTTTACACTTAGAGAATTCAGAGCAACTCTGGACTTTGAAGATTGGGGACTTTGAGGAATTATCCGAGAAAATAGAAACAGTTTAAAGAAAAAACTTTAGTTCAAGTTTTGCTGAAGCCTTATCCAGGGACATAGAAACAGTTTGAAGAATCGACTTGAGGATCTGAATCATGCCAACCTCAAGAAAGGGAACCAGATTTGAAGCGCCTTCAGACAGTACACTGAAGCCGACAGATAGAACATACAGCCGAATCCTGCCGGTGACTACCCGGGGTGACGCCCGTATCGAACGTATCGAATGTGACAAGCCGCCGTCGACCGTGGGAAGGACGACGCGGTCATATAGAAGAGTCACAAAGGCACGCACAGTTAGCACTTCAGAGAGCCGAACAAGAATCGGACGATGAATATATAGAAGATAGAAACTCGAACGACGAGTACGTGCGTTCCTGGCTGGAAGAGGCAGCTGAACCTGTTCCTGATCAGAGAGAGACCAACACCGCTGAGAGAGACATCCGTAACAGAACAGATAGAAACTGCGAGCAGAATAGAATAGACAGAAACTGCGAGCAGAATAGAATAGATAGAAACTGCGAGCAGAATAGAATAGATAGAAACTGCGAGTAAAATAGAATAGATAGAAGCTGCGAGCAAAATAGAATAGATAGAAGCTGCGAGCAGCAACCGTCTCCCCCTTTAGACTCCGTACCGATAGTGGACTCTCGTCGAACGCAAATTCCGGAACTAGAGCCGAAAGTCGATGAAGTGACTAAACAGATGGCACCACCGAAGAAAATAGAAGACGACGGGGAAAATAGATTACGGCCGTTCATAACGGACCTTACAGCAGCTATAGTATCGCTAGCTGACAGAAAACCAGAACAGAATTCTTCCTCGCCGTAGAAGGTCATCATGACCTTACCGAACTTCAACGGTGCACGCACAGAATGGTTGTCGTTTCGAGCCATTTATGTAACAACTCGAAAAAATTTCAATGATGTCAAGAATACAGCAAGATTCAGAAGGCAAAGACAGTATCAGTCGTTACCTGACCTATCGTTGTTCAGCGAATTCGTCACTGAACAAGCTCGCTTCTGCAGCGCATTTGCTCCCGCTGAGAATTTCAACGCAACAGAGGGCCCATCAAACAGACATACAGCACAGAGAACCCACACAGCAACAGAGAAACCGGCCGATAGATGCCGCGTATGTGGAAAAGATGGGCACATAGAACGCGATTGTCGGAAACTCAAAGAAGGCAACAGCGACAAGAGATGGGAGCTAGCAAAGAAGCTCAACTTATGCTATCGCTGCATGAAGTTTCGACGTAAGCGGCACCAGTGCAAACCGAAGAAGTGTGGCATCAAGGAGTGTATAGCCACACACAACCGGCTACTTCATTTCGAGAAGAAGCCAGCTGCAGCGACTGCCGAAAATCCGAAGGTCCTCGAACAGAAGCAAGAACCACAAGAAGTGGTTGCCAGTTCGCGAACATAGTCGAGTCATGCCTACCTCAAGATGGTACCGGTCCGGGTGATTGGACCGGCGGGAGAGGCATCTAAGTTCGCCCTTCCCGACGATGGATCAACCGTATCATTGATCAACGAGGACCTTGCCAGACAAGTTAGAGCCGAAGGCCGCATAGACCCACAGAAGACATCTTGAAACGACACACCAAACAGATAGAAAATGGGCATATAGAAACCGCAATGCTATGGAAGCAAGATAGACCGAAATGCCCAATAGTTATGAGACAGCCCACAAGCGGCTTGTCTCTATAGAAACTCGTTAGAAATCCGACTCTTCGAGATAGATATACGGAACAGATGGACTCGCTCCTACAGAAAGGGTGCGCCGAGAAAGCGCCCGAAAATAGTACACCAGGAAGAACCTGGTACCTACCTCATTTCGATGTCTTAATTCAACCCAATGAAGCCAGAGAAGCTCCGTATAGTACACGACGCCGCAGCTAAATGAAATGTCAATGAAATGAAAAAATGGAATGTCTTTGAACGACTTCCTACTCACGGGACCAGACCTGTTACAGACGCTGCCCGGCGTCATGATGAGGTTCCGCAGACACCCCATAGCCATTTCCGGTGATATAACCGAAATGTTTGTGCAGGTGAAAGTCCGAGAAGAGGACACAGACGCCCTCCAATATCCATGGAGAGGCAATAGACGCCCTCCAATATCCGTGGAGAGGCAACAGACGCCCTCCAATATCCGTGGAGAGGCAACAGACGCCCTCCAATAGCCATGGAGAGGCAATAGAATAAAGGGAGCCCCGCCGAATATCGAGTGATGCAATCATGTTCGGCGCGGCCAGCCCAACGTGCACCGCTGTAAGCGCAAGGATGCACCACCGAAAACGTACTTGGTCTAGAATGGAGACCAAGTGCAGACACGCTAGGTTTGAACCTGGACTCTAGCGCGTCCACTGAGTGGCGTCTTAAAAAAGACATACCCACAAATAAAGTCCGAGAAGAGGACATGAACGCCCCTCCAATGTCCGTGGAGAGGCGACAGAATAAAGGGAGCCCGACGAATATCGAGTTATGCAATCATATTCGGTTCGGCAAGCCCACCGTGTACACCTGTAAGCGCGAGGATGCACCATAGAAAACGTACTTGGTCTAGAATGGAGACCAAGTGCAGACACGCTAGGTTTGAACCTGACTCTAGCGCGTCCACCGAGGGGCGTCTTAGAGAAAGACGTGCCCACCAAGAAGAGGCATCCGAAATAGTGCCTGGCGTAGCCTCAATAGTACAGTACGCGCCAAGCAAATGCTCCAAAAAGTATGGAGAAAACGACTGTAATCAGTCACTCGACACAGACACCGTACTCACAGAAAAACACCAACGAAGAGGTGTTGTCCACACTGTTGTGTGAGGCAGAGTACGGTAAACAGCCGCCCGCTGAAATAGGTATCAGTCGCCAGCGAAGGCGATGAACCCATCACGCCGAACCACTTCCTACTCGGTGGTTCGGCCAGACTGCACCGCACCCGGCGGGTTCACCGAGCAACACGTCAACAGCACGAAACACTGGCGGCGCTCACAAGCGCTCGCCGACCAGTTCTGGCGCCGCTGGGTGAGGGAGCACTTACCCGAGCTCCAACACCGGCGGGAGCGCCACAGCCGTGGCCCTGGTCTGCAGGTGGGCAACCCTGTGCTCATCGCAGACGGCCAGCTGCCTCGCAACACGTGGCCGCGAGGCCGCATCACCGCAGTCTTCCCTGGGGCGGATGGAGAGGTCCGGACCGCTGAGGTGCGCATATCTGGCGGCACTCATAAGCGTCCGGCGAAGAGGCTGATCCCGCCACCGAAATGATCCAGAGCGTCGGAGCTACGGGGCGGAGCGACGGGCGTCGCGTCGAGGCAACGGTCGCCGGGGCGGCGAGCGTCGCGTCGAGACAACGGTCACCGTGGCGACGGGCGACGCAGCTACAGCCGTCGCTCACCGGCGAGATGCAGCGCCGCGCCGACATCGCAACGAGTCGTCACTACGCTGCACGGCGGGAGAAATGTTCGCGACGGAGCATTTTGCTTTGTATAACTCGCATAAACAGCCTTATGTACCTATAGTCGTAAGCTTATATATTTTAAAGTTAGGAGCTTATATACTCAAATAGTCATAGAAATATTCGCGGAGAAGCATTTAGCATTGTGTAACTCGCATAGATAGTACCCATGTACCTGTAGTCGTAGGCCTATGTACTGAACTTAGAAGCTTATGTACTTGCATAGTGATAGTTTATAAGCTATGTATTCGATTAAAAATCGTATGTTTGTCGTTTTTCCCCAAACACGTAAAAGATGTTCTGGGGAAAACTTATTTTCATAGAAAATTATAACAGATAGGTAGGGCTACACATTTCCCCTACACATTCCCGATAGCACCCAGAGGGCGTGTTCTGATTGGCTGATGGAAATCAACCAAAACGAAGGTACATAAACAATAGACATTTCACACTCAAAGATAGTAGGGTGGTTGAAGAAAACCACCATGTACAGGCACCTTCAGTGCTAAGTCTTTAGGGCATCTGGGAATATAGGTCTTAAACCATAGGCACTGGAAACCTCGCACTCAGCCCTATCCAGATATGTACACATCTTCATGGTCAGGCAAGGCATAAAGCCGCAAACTGGATAAAAGGAAAAACACAGATTTTTATCCCCTTCCGGGTTCCTGACCTACAGTACCTCCACCCTTAGAGGGGTGGCTTCATAAGTTGTGTATCTGGATAGAGGGATGATGCACCTACCCGAATATATATAGTTTCATAGCCCATGGGGCACAGTTTTCCGGGAAATCAACCCTTAATAGTAAACAAGTTCAAAACTTGTAACAGTTTCGACAGTTAAATGCAACAAGCCCACTAGTGGGCAGGGTTGGTTTCCACCCCGTTCGACGGGGAATTTCGGGGGATTTGCATAGAGGTGCATCAACCCCTATCCAGACCTAGAATAGACCTAGATATAGCCAGAAATGTGTGTGAACTATAGTAAAAATGTACAACTAAATAAAACCGAAACGGTTAGTGGTTTTTGGGCCTCGTTAGGCTTCCTGTATACGACGCCGGAACCGCACCGGCGCCGGACCGCAATACTGTGTATTCACATCAAAATTGTATCACCACGTGCCGTAGCCGCGTCGCAACCGCACCGTCGCCGCGTAAAAACCGTATTGTCTCCGCGTTAATTAATAAGCAGCGATCACAGTTCAGTATAACATTGTCGGTGTAACTGTACAGACTTCATGTTAACATTAAGTAAAAAAAAGAAAGTGTTACTCACTTATTTAATCTACAAGCAACGGCAAGAGCAAATTAATAAACGCAGAAGAAGATTTTGGGTACACCCTGTTTTATCCATTAGGGAGGACAAGGGTGAATTTCATGTACTTTTTGAAGAGTTGAGAAATTATGAAGAAAAATTTTATGAATATCTCAGAATGAGTGTTAGAACTTTTGATGCACTGTTGAACATTTTACGAAGCAAAATTCAACATGCGGTCCGGCACCGACGCGGCGGCGGTACGGCCCATGAGCAATTTTCATTCGTATACATAAATTGCGGTCCGGCACCGGTGCGGTTCCGGCGTCGTATACAGCAAGCCTTACGGTAAGAACGAGGCCCCATTAGTGCGTTGCGTCGTCGCAGCGGTGACGCTGCGTCGATTTCCATATATTTCGATTTATTTCTAGGCAGATGGATGGACAGACTGTCCGACCAAATCGTGTTTGTATCGCGTCGTGAAACATGGACATTAGAGCTCTGCCTCATTGGCACACCACATCGCATCGCCGCAGCGGCGACGCAACGCAACGCAGCGCAACGCACTAATGGGGCCTCGCTCTAAGGTAACCTCGTACCTTAGTAAATTGTTCAAAATAGATATTCGTAGTCACCGGCAGAAGAAATATAGAAATCTATAAATAGAATCACAGTACTCGCGAATTTGCCCTTAAACCATTAGCTGCAGTGTTGTCAAATTCCTGCCTATTATTTAACCCTGGTAAACATTCACCCTGCACCCCAATCTACCCCGAAGACAGCAAGTACTTGGCAAGATAGAAGAACGTTGTACGTCAGGTGCGGAGAACCTCAGTTTCCGGTACAGGACGTCAGCGCGGCTGGACGCAGTCGGTCGGTCACAGTTCACTTTGGAGGAGAAGAAGAAGGATAGACCTACCCCATCACAACCCCCGTTCCAGTCGATCACGCCCGTCCGGTACAATAAGTGATAGCAAATGAATCGGGATTTCTGAAATAGCATATCTGTTGATTGTTTACACCAGTTCATAACATAACATCACGCCGGCACGCTGTTTCTTTTATAAAAAACTCTTTTACAAATAAAATAAAACCGACGACCGGAAGTCGGTTTTTGTATGAAGTAGTAACAATCGTGGTGTAGACGAGCGTCGCCCGGGCCCGGGCGGGACACGGATCATGCACTGTGTTATATAAACTGCTTCATACAAAATGTGATGTAACATTTCAATTCCGTGCCTCGTCCGGACCACGTACACGGCACGCCCAGGACCCGGACTGGTCCATTAATACCAACCCTTAGGCCTCGTTTCTGGAGACGCGTGGCTTCGAGCGTCGCGTGCGGAGGCACGACCCGCACTAAATTCAAACTTACGGCGTTGTATGAGAGCGTTTACGGAGAGGCGTTTTTACACGCGTTTGTTTGAAATGTAGCATTATTTGCGGATGACGACGCCGCGTCGCACGGGGCGTCGGACGCAGCGCCGCACGCGGCGTTGGTCGCAGCGTCGTACGCGGCGTCGGTCGCAGCGTCGTGCGCAGCGCCAGTTTTCTTGAGTCCTGGGCAGTCTTGTTCGAATAGTAACAACGAACAAACGTGTAAATACGTGTAAACGTGTAAATGTGTGTGTAAATGCCGCGTCCACCGCCGCGTCCGCAGCTACACTTCACGCGACGCGCCATGACCCTCGGCTCCATGAACGAATTCGTACTTAATCATATGTTTGTTTTTGTGCGTGTGAAGACGCGGACCGCTGCACGCGCCGTCTCTTTGTGAACGCAAAAAACGTCCAACGCAACGCTAGACGCCACACTGCACGCGACGCGCGAAGCCACGCGTCTCCGTAAACGAGGCCTTATTGTTTGTGCTACTGTCACGTAAAAACGGATGAAGCGATTTGGATGTCAATCATGAAAATGTATTTCTGGGGGCTAGAATAAATAAATATTTAACATCACAGTGACCTTACTACATAGTAAAAGTCAAAGTTTTCTGTGCATTTTATTCTAAGTGGTCTTTTAGAAGCAAATAAAACACAGAATACTGTAGTAATCATTGTTTATTCCATATAAATATAAATTTATTTTTGGATAACCACACTTTAGTATTGTTAGACATGTTACTGGACTAACTATCGACTAATTATTATGAGATAGATCTTATCAATAGAGACTGTTGCGCATTAGGTTCCGGGAGGGGGAGGGGGCCCGTTGTTGACCCACTGCGGGTGCGGCCCGGGCACCGGGCAGTACCCGGGGCCGAACACCGCCATGTTGTGGCGGAAGGGCGGCAGCACGCCCAGCGGCAGCGGCGGCATGGGGCTGCCCGCCATCCGGCTGGCGCCGAACTGGAACATGTTGCCCATGAAGGGAGGAGGAGTGCTGGGATTGAACGGGGGAGGGAACATCGGAGGTCCTGTGAAGTTGGGGGGCGCGCTGAAGGGGCCGTGACCTCCGCTCGGGTCGCCGGTGGGGTGTGGGGGAGGCGTCCTCAGTCCAATATTGCTGGGCCAAGGCCTGCCCACACGCGGGAACGCATTGGGGTTATTATTTCTCCTAGATCCTGCTGAGAATGGGTTGCGTCCCCGGCTGGGGCCGCTGCCGAAGCGGCTGCTGGACTCGGAGGGTCTTTGGTTGCGTGCTAGCTTCCTGATGTTCTTGGAGGTCTCTCCATCCTCCGAGGCCTCAGTCTTCTCTTTGCGCTGCTCTTTGCGGGCTCGGTTGGCTTTTCGTTCTTCCTCGTCGTCAGAGTATTCGATCTGGTGCGGGGGAGGTTCCACGTCGTGCAGCCACGATGCGTCGGAGCCTTTTATTCTGAAAATTAATGGAAATGTTCAATATTAGTTATAAGCCTCAAAGCCAGAAATGTTCAAATGAAACCAATCGGAATAAGATCAAATAAACCAAGATTTACCATAGATTGGTCATTGACCAATAATATTCTTTTCAATCCCGACAAACGTACGGGCATGTGGGGGCGGACCGTGGGAGAAAACGCGATCAACAAAATACAAGGTTCTGGCAATAAACTAGTTGATTCATATGTGATAATAGTTATTTGTTCTGCAACATGTAGCTTTGTCGATAAGCTTCAATCGACAAGGATGTTCATCGCAGATATTTATTTAGTTTACTTTAGGGGAGGCGTATCAGAAAACTGCCTAAGCTTATGGACAGACTTCTTTCTTAACTCCCCAAATATCCCATGAATATCAGTAATTCTGAAAAACACAATATATCACTTTTTGCCCGTCCTTGGGAATCGAACCCATAATCACATGCTCGGCAGTCGCGGATTACGACCACGAGACTAACAGTGCTGTAACAGCTGCACCTAAAATACACCATCGTCCTGTCACGAACATCCACCATTCACAAATAATATAAATAATCAGGTTTTGTAGCAAGATACAACCATTATTATGTGAATTTTACCTAATTGCCTCAGAAGGAAGGTTATGTATGAAACGGGCTTGTGAACTATGAGAGTACAGTGCACATGTATTTGCCAAACTCTTGAGCACAATAATATTTCCTGCGTACCTCGCTTCGTCGTCATCCTTGAGCCCCATCGACCGCTAGATCAGTAGGGAATATGCATGCGACTATTTTATTTGCTAAGTGAAATACTTATTAGCTCTAGTAAACAATCATGAAATTATTTGCTAAGTGAAATACTTATTAGCTCTAGTAAACAATCATGAAATTATTTGCTAAGTGAAATACTTATTAGCTCTAGTAAACAATCATGAAATTATTTTTTAAGCTTCAAAGATTACAATTAGAAAGAAAAGTCCGATGTAAACTTTGACGTCATCGTCTATGACACCTATACAGCTGCCATAGAAAACAGCGTTTTCGCGAGAGGGACAGATATATTTGTTTTAAATAATTATATCTCCTTCGTTTTTCGAGTAAACATTGATTCTATTTTCACTGTTAGTATAATATTTTTGTATATTTTTAGATAAACTAATACTGTTTTGTTTAAATGATAAATATGTTTTTCATGCATATTCCCTATTGTCGTAAAAGACAATGGATTGGTCACATATTCACTCTTCAAACCTGGCGACACACCGATGGCAGAAGCGACGAGCATCGGAATGAAGTGAAGTGAAGCGTGAAGCTCAAGACCGCTCGCGATCGAGGACTACTTTGGACGCCCTCTGCCCCAACTAGGGGCATCTAAATGGGGTTTAGCAAAGGCTAAAACCCCATTCAGATTGGTCACCGTGATTGAAATCCTAATATGTATATAAGGTGTAACTATTCATACACAAAATATTTTAAGACAATTATCTAACGGTTATAACGAAGCCATTTCAAAGGATTTTTTTTTTCTAAGTATATTTTATAAAAAAATTATAATTTAAAATCACTTGACCCACAAAATAAATACTGGCTCCTTATTTTTTCAACATCCATTACGCCCGCGCATGGCGGGCATCGCCCGTCGCCGTGTCGTCGTCGGCGCGTTGCGTCTCATTCATAGAATAGGGAGTAAAGGTTTTATGCAAGATGTCTCAAGAAAATGTAGAATTATTATAATTTCGTTAAAACAAAAACACTTACATAAAATTTTTTTTTTCGTTGAAATGGCTTCGTTATAACCGTTAGATGATTGTCTTAAAATATTTCGTGTATGAATAGTTACACCTTATATATAATTTTTCTGTTACTGACTGATTTGTGCCTGAAAGACAACGCACAGCCGAAACTCCTGCTCGTAGACAGCTGAAATTTGGCATGTAGGTCCCTTGGGAAGTGTACTAAGAAAGGATTTCCTGAAATTCCGACGGGAACGGGAGAAAACGGGTTATGCGCGTACGATGTCGGGAAAAAGCTAGGCTACATAATATGTTGTCTTACTTCATGAGCTCGGAGAGGAATACATAGTTGGTGTGCTGGCTCTGCGGCGCGATGAACACATCCATGCCGGGCTGTGCGCCGCGCTCGCGCACGTGTTCTACTGAGTTGAAGCGCACGCAGTAGTGCGGCTCTGTTACCTGCGGATATATATATTTTACATTTTAGCGTGGGATCATTAAAATACCAAATGTAAGTACTTATTTGTAACTCAAGGGGATCGGCGTTGAGGGCTGAAATACAGGTTATGCCTAGTTCGGCTCCAAATGCTAATACAGTTATGTACACTTTTTGCGAAAAAAAAATTTCATTTTTTTCTGTGAATAAATATTACTATATTTTAAATATGAAACTGTTTTTCACTTTTAAATATAAAATATGGATCTTTTATGGTCCGCAATAAAGATTAATTTAGATAGCGAACTTCAGCGCAAACACACATTAGTGGCCTTAGAAGCAAGACAAGGAAACAGCCAAATGAAAGGCCTGTTCAGACTACGTGGTATTATTCTCTACCCAGAGCATCAGTTTTTACCCGATTTGACTGGAACCCAATCCCAATATAGTTGGGAAAGTATATTGGGGTTGGCTTCCAGTCAAATCGGGTTCAGATGATTACCAGTATTTTACGTGGAGCGGCTGCCTACCAGACCTCTACAACCCATTAAATGGATAACAAGACACAAATTCGTTACCCAGAGCGACAGCGAAACGGGTAAAACCTATCTTTATACCACCCAGGCACAGAACACCGTGTTCGTATCCTTTCGCTTGTTTTTTGAAACAGATTCAGCCATGGCGACGCATTACGTAGTGTCGCTATCCATAGTTGTAGCGATATCCGCAAAGGTTTGAGCAATAGGATTATTGCATACTCACTGGATTTACGCTACCGCTCTTATTACCGAATATTGCGTAGGTCTGACTGGCATTAAAACGGGTTGCGCGAAAATACTATTCCACAAGAATTGGGATAGTTATACTACAAACACGCCCCAGACGTTAATTCGAGATGTCTCGTCCAGATGACAATATGAAAGAGGTTATTCCACTGCAAGAAAATCCCTTTAACGTCGCATCATCACCATTCGTACATAACGTCGTACTTTATAAAAACAGTAATGCTGCAGCCTATCATTATGATAATAACCACCATTAAAGCCCATCTGTAGTAATAGATACCAATAAAAATAAATCTTATTTATACATAATCATAAATAAATATTAGTTTGATGAAACTTCAAGGGCGTCGCCGTATATTCAAAGTTAACTTGCAAACTTTAGTACAATGTATTCACATTTTTATGCGATTCTTTCCCCATACTTACCCATTTCGAATTATTATTGTCATGATGACATGAAAGTGCCTTATAAATTAAGGAGACAATATGGCCGCTGGATGATCGCCAAGCATATTTTATTGTACCGTAGTTTTAGTAGGTATTACCATTTTAAAAAGGCTAGCAAATTGGCTGTTGTCCTAATTAGTTTTTTGACCCCGTGGGGTTATGTGAAAAGTATTCAGTATATTTGTGTCACGCTAAAGCATGTTCCTCACGGATGTAATCCAGCGTCCCATCCAAGGTGACCTTGCTTGTTGCCATCCATGTAGACAGCAGATGCAATCCAAATTCAAACACAATATGCGGATGGAAATCAAGCTCCCACCAAGGTCATCGTGGATGGGACGCTGGACTACATCCGTGTAAATTAAGCCAAGACACATTATCGCGTGGCTGGCAAAAAATACGTACTCAGAGTGCTTGTTCATGTTCTTACGATGACAAATAATGCGGAATGCGCCAGAATTCTCATATGGGCTAATGTGCCAACTTGCTTCATGGAATTTATCAAAAATTCGTGCACTCAACAACGTAAATAACTGCTCAGTTTATCTATCTAGGTCAGCGGGTCCAAAATGGCAACTTTAGGAGAATCAGAAAGCCGTCACTATCAAATTTTCCCAATCAATCTTGAACCTAATGCTTTAGCGATAACGATGAAATTTGACAGATTAATATTATGATTTTAATATGATGCTACTAAAATGGCCTTTTTAGACCTGCAGATCATGTGGAGTCAGCGATGGTGTTTTAGAAGAAAGTTCCACACAGATTTGAGTGGACCTGTCCAGACGGTGTAAGCATACTCAAGTTAATACTTACGGGTCCAAAGACATCGAAGACCTTTCCCAATGCTTTGGAGCCATTATCCAAGAACAGCACGGTGTCCAAATCTACGGCAGCTGTCTCGGGGGCGGCACGAACTATCACTGTACATTCAATAAAGATCATTAGTTTCAAGATATTTTAGAAATCAATTTTCACAAGTGACGTCACTTTAGGATTAAAATCTTACTTGTCCTACCTTATATTATAATATTATAAATGCGAAAGTATGTAAGGATGGATGTTTTTTTGTTACTCAATCACGCCAGAACGGCTGAAAGGAACTTCGTGAAATTTGGCACAGTGGTAGATTATAGTCTGGAATAACACATTGCTAATATCCCGGGAGTATGTTCCCTAGGGATCACACGGGCGAAGCAGCCGCTAGCAAAAACCAATTATTATAAATGCGAAAATTTGGATGGATGTTTGTTACTCTATCAAGCCAGAACTGCTGAGCGGATTTGGATGAAATTTGGCACAGAGATAGATTATAGTCTGGAATAATACATAGGCTACTTCTCCCTTGGAATAATGTTCGTTATTCAAGCCGCTGGCAGAAGCCAGTAATAAGTAATTATAAGTTTTTGTTGTGCAATAGCATTCTTACTAATTTATAAAAAATATTTCAATCGCACTTAGTTTCTGCGTTAAGGTGGATGCTCCAGGGTAGCCCGCGAAATTCAAATATTTTTATGTTTTTTGCAATTTGCCGGTCAGTGTGAAGCTGTATGTGGACCAAATGCGATCCGCGACCGTAACGCGTATTTATCTAAAGAATTATAACCATTTTAATCATCAATATAGCCCTCTAAGTTCATGTAGTTCGAAAGAATGAATATTTCAGAAATAATCATTCTTTCAGCTTCACACTGACCGGGGCAAATTGCAAAAAACATAAAAATATTTGAATTTTGCGGGCTACCCTGGAGCATTCACCTTAAGCTCAACTATGTACATAAGCTGTAAAGAATATAGTTTCTACCTGTCGACCGCGGGGAAAAGGCGTGAGTTTATGTACTTAGACACAGGTTCCTGTCAGAACATACTTAGTGACGTATAACGTCACGTGTCATTTCAATCGTGGGCATTCGTGGGCACATGGACACAGACAAACATGAGAAATAATTCTGTAACATCTACACAGTTTGTATATTTTCAAACCCCGAAAAAACAGAAGAGTGTTATTATGTCATCCGCCTAGCCTTTTCCCAATTATATTGGGGTCGGCTTCCAGTCAAACCGTATTTAGCTGAATACCAGTATTTTACGCGGAGCGGCTGCCTACCAGACCTCCACAACCCAGTAACTGGGTAACACGGTACTTCATGGCAAGACTGCAGTCAGATTAACTGGCTTCTGACTATCCGTAACGACTGCCAAAGACCTACAAATGACAGCCGGGACCAACGTAAAGATGGTCACCCATCCACAGACCAACCTTGGCAAGCGTTGCTTAACCTTGAAGATTGACCCGTACGGCTGTTATTATCTAGCCACGAGATCCTTAAGAGTGTTATTATGTAAATAACAATTATATAATATGTCGATCTGCAGTCCAACATATTTCCGCACGGCAATCAAATCCGTGACAAACAGCGTAGCAGCAATCTCCCAGCCACTAAGCCAACAGACCATGCAATGCTTTCTTACTTCAATCATATATGTTTCAAAATCTTAAAAATTCATTGCGTGCGCACTGTCTAAGCTACTTAGACAATTGTTAGACAAAAAAGGCATTAATCGGAAACAACTCGTTCAGAGAAAGGTCGTACAGCTATCGATTGCAAACGATGCGGAAACCAATGAAGGTCATGGAAAAAAGCTCGCGCTCCAAGGGCGGTCGCCGTGGCTTGTACGCGACGTCTGCGATAAAATCGATGTTTCTCTAAACTACATGGTTTTACGAGAAGTTTAGGCTTGAAGGTCAATTGTCGTACTTCAATTTCAAGTCGGAATATCGTCTCAACGACTAGCAATGTCAAGCTTGACAAAAGATTCGGATTAAGATCAGAATGCTAACGTTCTAATATATACGTATGTTTCCAAAAGCTTACAACCCTAATATCTTCAAAGTTAGAGTGAACAGGCTCCTTCTGGGTAGGCTCGCTCCATCGTAGACTTTGTCTCTGTCATCTCTGACATAGACTAGAGTCAAGAGCAAACCCATTACAAATAAAAAAAAAAATAAAAAAATATAAGTACGGAAACCTTTTTAGGGTCCCAATCTAAAAATGAAAAAAACCGGCCAAGTGCATTCGGACTCGCACACAAAGGGTTCCGTACCATTAGCCTTCATTTTATTATTTGTTGTTATAGCGGCAATAGAAATACACAATCTGTGAAAATTTCAACTCTCTAACTTTTACGGTTCTTGAGATACAGCCCGCTGACAGACAGACGGACGGACGGACGGACAGCGGAGGCTTAGTAATAGGGTTCCGTTGATTACCCTTCGGGTATGGAACCCTAAAAATGGGAACCCGTAACGTAAATTCTGTCTATCAAGGTCCTTTTTCTCAGGATCGTGTGGAGATATCAAATTGAGATGAATATCGAACACGCACGTTCTCGGTCGGCCATTAGAGCTCTATAAAATCGAGCTTCTAGTCAACGGCATCATCATCATCATCTGCCTAGCCTTTTACCAACTATATTGAGGTCGGCTTCCAGTCAAACCGGATTATAGCTGTTTACCAGTATTTTACGTGCAGCGGCTGCCTACTAGACCTCCACAATCCATTAACTGAGCAACGCCACAAAAAAATTAAATGATTTGCTTTAGACTACGGCACTTGGTCTATGTCCAGCAGTGGACATTTCGGCTGATATGATGAGACTACGGCACTATGGCGTCTTATAGATGTGTGGCCTGATTGAAACGCTTACAACCCTAATCTCTTCAAAGTTAGAGTGAACAGGCTACTTCTGGGTAAGCTCGCCCCATCGTGGACTTTGTTTCTGTCATCTCTGACCTACACTAAAGTCAATAGCAAACCCACCACAAATAAAAAAAAAATGATTTAACTGTTTGGAAAATAATGCCAACTTAAGGCACTTTGGCAGCGAGCTTCAAATGGAAAATGGTGTCAATAGGACCATTGTCTTGAACAGACCACCATTATGTCAAAACATTATGTAAGTACGAATAATGAATCATATTCATCACCAAAATATCATGAACCGACAATGAGTTCCGTGCCTAAAGTTAGAACGTTAGTAGCGTTATTTATCGGGAAATCCCCGCGACTATTTAGCTACAGATAAGAAATAATTATGATAAACTAGTTGACCCACGCAACTTCGTCTGCGTCACAATTTTCATTACTGCCCCGCTCCTATTGGTCTTAGCGTGATGATATATAGCCTATAGCCTTCCTCGATAAAAGGGCTATCTAACACTGAAAGAATTTTTCAAAACGGACCAGTAGTTCCTGCCTGAGTAGAGCCCGTTTAAGTAAACAAATAAACAAACTCTTCAGCTATTAGTATAGATATGATGTGACTAGCTGACTCGCGGAACATCGTCTGCGTCACATTTTTCATGAATGCTCCGCTCCTATTGGTCGTAGCGTGATGTTATATAGCCTATCGCCTTCCTAGATAAATGGGCTATCCAAAATTAAAATATTTATTCAATTCGAACCAGTAGTTCCTAAGATTAGCGCGTTCAACCAAACAAACTCTTTAGGTTTACATTGTACTAGCTTTTGCCTGCAAATTCGTAAGCGCATATCCCGTTTTTTCGGGAAACCCTCTCTTAGGGTCAACTCACACCGAAAGAGCGGCGAAGGGCAGCGAAGAGGAGCGCAGTTTCAGTGTCAAATGAATTTTAATTTTATTTTCATTACTTTAAGGGTCAACTCACAGCTCCGTCAACGCACGGCTCCGTTTAAGGAATTCCCCGGAATTCCTGCGGCGCCGCGGGCATCCGCGCGACTCGTTCGAGTTTCTCATGCGATAATAAGTACCTATAGTAATGAACATAAAGTTAAAATTCATATGACACTGAAACTGCGCTCCGATTCGCTGCCCTTCGCCGCTCTTTCGGTGTGAGTTGACCCTTAGACTACAGACCAGTAGTTTCGGCTGAGCGTTGTCTGTCAGTCACTCACACAATCACTAACGGAAGTATTTTATTTATTAGGATAGATTTGTGTCTGGTGTTTTCCCAAGCCTGACTTCTGCTCCCGCGATGGTACAGATTGGCACTGACTCACTGAGTTAGCATGGTACGGTCGGCAAAGAAACTACGTTATAAAAAAATTGATTCGAATTCGTCTAGAATAGAACGCAAATAGGTACTGTTGAAGTCTGCAACAATCTCGGAAGCTCTATTTCGAAAAGAATTTCTGCCTCAATTCAGATAAAGAGTGTACTAGGTTACTTCTAGGCAAGCATTCTCCCTCGTCGACTACTATCTTTCCAACACTTGAGATTGTGGTCAAATGCAAGCCAATCCTTACTAATATTATAAATGCGAAAGTAACTCTGTCTGTCTGTCGCGCTTTCACGCCATAACTACTGAACCGATTTAAATGATATTTGGTACACAGATAGTCTAGAGCCTGGAGAAAGGACATAGACTACTTTTTACCTTTGTTCCCTAGGGACCACGCGTTCGCAGCCGCTGGCAGAAGCTGGTCAAAAATAAAATATTTTTACCTAATCTATCAACTATGCTGGCAATGGTTCCAATCTTGGCGGTTTCTTGGGCGGGCAGGCTGATGGCAAGGTCTTCTATTGGAGGCAAGTCATCTAGACCCATTTCACCGTTCACTTTCGGAGTATCATGTTTTTTGTTGTGACCTTCGTCCTCTCTGGAAATAAATATGCACATATTATAATGTAGCCTTTTTTTTTAATGGGGTGTCCCACAACACTTACACACACAGATATGGAGGATACAATAAATTATTGCTTATGGATAAAACAATTTTTACTTTCCATCCAAATTCTAACTGCCAAAGTAACTCTGTTACCTCTTCACATTTTAAAGGTTCAATGGATTTGGGTGAAACTTTGCATACAATTAAATCATGTCCTAGATAGGATATCCTGAAGTTTATTCCCTTGGGATAATTTTTGACAATCATGCGGGCAAAGCGATGGAGGAAGCTAGTTAGAAATATCTAATTATCATAATTATACCCTCTTTAATGTTAGTAAGATAGAGTAAAATTACTCTCAGAGAAAACATAATGTTTTTTTCTTTAATGGCAACTGAGCCGGTTCTAACTACTCTGCCAATGTCAGTCACGTTACAACACAACATTACAACAATTACATTAGTGACATTATTGGCATTTTATTCTCAGAGAACACAAAGACTAATTCGTATAGAATGAATCAATCTTTGAAACAAGTCTACCTATAAATTAGTTTCATGAACATACTAGAACACCTAGACTATGCATGATACCTAATCAATCTAGGCAATAACAATGACATTACTTAAAGTGATAAACGGACATACTATAAACATGCAATTTACTCTTATCTCTCTTTTAAGCAGATTCTCAGTTGGAACAATGTCAATGTATTCAAATAATGGATTATAAAGTACTTAATCAAATCAATTGGTACTTAAGATTATTATTATTATGATTATTCTATAATAATAATGTAAAACTTGTTGATATTATTGTTGTTTACATTTATGAACTAAAGAAAGCCATTTTAAATTTTTTGCTGCCATTTTTGATGCAACATTTTCCTAGGAAAAAGAAAAATAAAAGGGTTTATAGGTTAAGAATATGATAGGCTTTGAACCTAGAGTTTCATCTGGCATTGCAGTCACTAAATCTGTAAATAAATTTTCAGCTATCTGAGGTCCTAGCACACACATTTTTGGCATATAGTAACATAACGTAAAATTTTAGCTGCAATACTTGTTTCAAACATAATATTTATTTGAATTAGATACTATATTCATATTTTTGAATGGTATAAATTGTGTATGTCCCATATTATTAAACCAAAATACTACATTATAGCATGGTAGTTTTTCACATTCAAAATTCACTTACGTTAACATTACTACACATCAAAATATTCGTGCTAGGCCCTCTGTTTATAATATAGTGTAATTAATACACGTTAATTCAGATTCTGGTTTCCTCCAATAAATAAATAAACTCCTTCATTGGTGCCCAGCTGTGACAGTCAGAAACGCTCCTCCACATCTTTGTGACTTGGTGTCTACGTACTTAATTATACATGTATGTACCTATGTAAGTTGCGTCGGTGTCCGCTACTCCTTCTCCAAGCGCGTATTTTAAGCATGAGTGGAATAAATACACATTTTTAATTAATGATTAAGTAACTTACAAACTACTTGGAGTATAAAATTTATGAAACTGTTATTATTTTTTATTTTCAGTCCATAGTGTCCCACTACAGGGCAAAGGCCTTCCTTTCTTTCTTCCATTTTTCTGGTATTAGGGACATGGCCAATCCTGTTGACAAGAATCAAGCTTGTTCTGCCATCATCGCTTGGGTCTCCCATGATTTTGATGGACCTTTTTTGAGACCCACACAGTGGTTGTTTTAGCCTATGAACTGTTTGATACGCGACAGACGTGATGTCCGGGACAGTTCTATTTTAGCTTGGTTGCTGTTCGGGTGATGTCAGTGATTTGGGTGTTGGAGCACAGCATTGTTTTTGTAATGCGGTCCATTAATCTGATTCCCAGAAGGCTATGATCCGTTGCTTACTGGCAAACCTCTAACTTGTATCTTTGCTGAACTGTCAAAGACCAGGGTTGAGTGCTGTAGGTAAGGTTTCATAGGACGTGCATGCGTAAACTGTTATTATTTTTTAAACCCTTTTTCTCTAATTCTCTTTGACAACAATATAGTATTCAATAAAAACATATTCAGTTTAGGCTACCACTGTAATAGATAATGATTCACTAGAATAATATATAGTCTCTTGCCTTTCTTTGGCTTCATCTTGCGCATAAAGAACAAAGAAATGTTTTGAAATAAACAGATTACATAAGATGAAACTTGAATGTTTTCTGATGTAAATTATATAAAATAAAATAATATAAAAATAAATGGTTGACAACTTCATGAAACATTCAATTGTACTATAATTTATTGTAAAAACATAAATTGCCAAAGAATTTAGTTATTCTGCTTGATGGCAGGTAATGTGGTACTTTTCTAGACAAATATGACCACAAAAAGTCTCTTTTATTTAATCACAGAACCTGCAACCTGAAATCTCTGCAGCTTCTGTTAGCATAATCAATAAATATCTTACATCTCAAGCTATAAAACAACTATCAAATGTACTTCTAAAAATTATTGTTTTAGTCTTTGCTAAAACAATAATTTCTAATCTTTTAATTCCTAATACAAAAGAAGAAAAAAAAAATTCATCATACCTCCTACTTTCAAAAATATAACAAGATTTTCATCTACCTTTTCTTTAACAGAACAGACACAAAAACATCTGTGTAAGTAAAAGCTAAGTTTTAACAGCTTAAATTGCGTTCTAAATGTTGTAAACATTGAAAATGTGTCGTAACAGTAAGTGGTAGGTACTCACCCGCTGGAGACCTCTTCGATGTCCTTCACGGAGTCGACATCGCTGTCACTGGAGGCGCTCGTAGACTCGCTGTCGGAGTCGCTGTCCACGTCGCGGTACTCCGTCACCTCGTACTCCACCACGCCGCTCTCCGCACTGTCGATGATCATGTGTCTGCTGACATCCGCCTCGTCACGGCCGCTCGGCCTCGACAACGGCCCGTGAGCACACGCATTTATTATATTATTCTTCAACACCATCTCCGTCAAATCCGTAGCATCCGAATCCGTCGCATTATCATTCGAACGAGTCTCCGTATCGTCCGAATCAGAATCTGAGCCGCCGTACTCCGCTATCAAACTAAGAGACACGTTTTTGTTATTGCTAAGATCAAGGTTCTCCATTGTTGTGACCGTACAACCATGTACGACAACAGAATTGATAACTTAACCTATGTTATTGTATATTTCGATCCCGTAACTGGATTTTAACGTAGATAATGGAACACGTGAACTTATTTGGGATTATTTTGAGACAAGAAAACAAAAGTCGTGAAACGATTAGCGCAGCAAAATGACAAATGACAATTTTGTGCACAGATTATGTAAAATTCAGAAATCAGCAGTAGTTTTGAACACATGTCTTTTAAGTCCATCGTGCTAATGCCGGTTTTACATTCTCGCTAAACCATGTGATTTGACGTTGCTGTAAATGGGGAGGCGCTCGACTTGCAAATATTTTCAGCCGATTACATAAAATGTTGGTTTTTATACACAAACCAAAGGGAAGCAACGCCTACTTACAAAGTTTAGTAATCGTAATCTGCCTTGGCTGTTTTCAACTATGTTGCGGTTGGCTTTCAGTATAACTAACCGGTAACAGCTGATTGCTAATATTTTACATGGATCGACCGCATATCAAACCTCCATACCCAGTTACTGTTGGTACTTTTACGAATCTCTGAGTTTCATCACGAACTTGCTTCTTTTTTAAAAGCTTTTTAACATACCGTTCAAGGCGACTTGTTCGTGGAGCTTCAAACTAACTAATAATAATAATAAATATTATTTACCAAAATACAACAGAAAATGTACAAAAGTAGGTATAACTAACGAGTAGACTAAGTGTAGGCATTACGGTGTGTTGCAAAATTTCAGCAAATAACAAATTTAACCCTGCCTCACCTGTTATTTAATAAATTAATTTACCATTAGTTATACAACAAGTTGACAGTGTCGATCTACCGTTACGGTACGGAACTCGCGTTAAGTTTGTACTTTCGGCCACAAATCGTGTACTCGTATATTCAAAATAAACCTGTAATAATAGTAATGTTTGTCTTTGGGTGGTATTTAACTGGAACCTGGACCTTAAAGTCGGTTTACGGAGGAGAATTTTACGTGATAATGTCATTAAAAAACCGGCTAAGTGCGAGTCGGACTCTCTCACGAAGGGTTCCGTACCATAAACCTTAATTTTTATTATTTGTTGTTATAACCGCAATAGAAATACACAATCTGTGAAAATTTTAACTGTCTACCTTTTACGGTTCTTGAGATACAGCCTCTGACAGACAGACGGACATACGGACGGACGGACGGACAGCGGAGGCTTAGTAATAGGATTCCGTTGGTTACCCTTTGGGTACGGAACCCTAAAAACAATTGAACGTGCGGAACGTGACCGTTACACTTTTTCGTGCGTGCAGCCGGCGTTCATCGATTTATAAGAATTTATCACGTCAAAAACATCAGAATTAGGGTTGCCACTTTTTTTTTGCGCGAATAAAGTACATTGTTCATGAAAAGTAGAAAAATCACAAAGTACTTTACATTGTGCCAAAATAAAGTACGATTTATTTTACTACATTATTTTGTTTAAAAACATGTTTTTCGTTACTTTTAGCAACTTTAACAAATAATTCATTCTTTTTTTTATTTTTAGGGTTCCGCAGCCAAAGAGTAACCAACGGAACACTATTACTAAGCCTCCGCTGTCCGTCCATCCGTCTGTCTGTCTGTCAGCGGGCTGTATCTCAAGAACCGTAATAGGTATACAGTTAACAGTGTTGTTATAGCGGCAATAGAAATATGCCGCTATAACAACAAATAATGAAAATTAAATTAAACTGAAAATTAAAAAACAAAAACTGAAAAAGTAAAACCTTCTTAAGTACCTACTACGTATATCTGATCGTGTGGTTCTGTTTTATTTTATTTTACAGTTTTAGGAGTTCACACAAGAGCGAGTACCAACAAAAATAAGGCCAATTAAAAGTTTTCATATCTACGCAAAAATACTTACAACCAACTTTTATTTAATAATGTGAAATGAATCCCTGAGAAACCAAATGATACGAAATAAAGTATTTTCGCGTACGTCAATGTTCTCATAAAGTATTGAGTACAATTACCCGAAATAACGCACAATACTTTATAATAAAGTACGGGTGGCAACCCATTAGGGTTGCCACAAATAAAACACAATCCTTATCAAAAATACTGATTACACAGCAAAACAGTTCAAAATATTATTAGTTTAGTAACAATTTGACTTCGTGACGCATCGCTCCGTACGCATTGTTCTGTTGGTTATCCTTCGGGTACGGAACCCTAAAAAACTAATTTCTGCTCCAAGATTCGATGCTTGAATGAGGTTGACACAGGACGCAATGGAGGGGCACAGCGGACGATAGATCGGGGACTCTATCGTCCACGCTGTAAGGTCCCTGGAGTCGTGGTGATGTCCCAGTGCACCCGGACATCGCTGAAAGAAGAGGGAGCCCGAACGGGCATAGAAGAGGGAGCCCAGAAGTAGGCCACGCTGGATGGGTCGCGAATGTCATGCGTAGCTTTAGTGGGTGCAAGTCCCACATAACCACGTCGTCTCCCCGGATGATGTGGTATGCGTTAGGCATTTTCTTCGCACGGAAAAAAAAAAACAAGGACGTTGTTAAATTTTAAACATTTTGCGGAATTGTTAAGGAAATTTGCATACAAAAAACAAGTAGGTATGCGGATTTAGCTCGCGGTGTCGATTATGCGGTTATGCCAGATTGTACCGATCAGTCGAGTCAGATTTCTTGTACCAGTTATCAAGGAAAATGTTGAGTTACTATGGCAGGGGATTTCCCTAAAGCGAGGCTCATTGTTTTTTTTTAGGAAAGTAGCGTTTATATCGTTGGTTACTAGTCGTTTGATCAACTGTTGTAAAAACAAATATATTTTTATGGTACGGCGTATATTGGTTTGGTTGATCTTTACAATTTCAATCCACCTTCAGCATGTGGCATGCCGCATTCTATTTAAGTTAAAGGAGGTTTTTATAACAGTAGCACCGGTGCTGATATTATTATTTTTTAACTATTAATAGGAACGCGTTTGAATTCGATGAAATCTCTCTATTATGATTAGTGCTAGTTACTCCGCTGCTTCAAGGCCGCTCCACACGTTCGGCACCAGTATGTCGGACTGTCGGCGCTCGTCATGCGTGCAGCCGTGCACAGCGAGCGCGAACTTTTAAACCAGGACCAGACGCGGACACTGGGGACAGACAGCCGATTCATTCTGTTCATCGAAGTATTTTATTGCTTTGAAGTTTGATGGACGACGTGGTTTAACATAATTTGATTCATTTCGTGGAACAGAGGGCTTCTTGTGAGTTCGTAGACTTGTTCGATTTACTGATAATGAAACCACGAGTGAAACTTGAATAGCACGGAATTCGCTGGTGCACGACATAAACGTATGAATAAGTATAAACAGCGTGCAGTGGACTATAGTCTCGCTAACTAGACCGTTAGTGCATCGGATCTTTAATTACTTAGTACTCAGAAATTCAGCTATTTATTTCGGAAATAATTTCCTAAACCACCAAGTTTTGTGCTTGCACCACAAATCTGATATCCCCTTCGTCGACGTTTCAATAACTGTGAGGAAAAAGGGCTGCCAAACACTTCCTGGGTAATTGTTAAGTTTGGAACTCCTACACAGGCTTCGCATACATTTACGGGCCTTATCACACTAGCGAGTTGTTGAGGAGCTCGTGGCTAAATAATAACAGCCGCACGGGTCGATCTTGAAGGTTAATTAAGCAACGCTTGCCAAGGTAGGTCTGTGGATGGGTTACCATCTTAACATACCGAGTTTTCTCCGTGCCTCGGAAAGCACGTTAAGCCGTTGGTCCCGGCTGTCATTTGTAGATCTTTGGCAGTCGTTACGGATTGTCAGAAGCCAGTAAATCTGACTCCAGTCTTGCCAAAATGTACCGTGTTACTCAGTTAATGGGTTGTGGAGGTCTGGTAGGCAGCCGCACCACGTAAAACACTGGTATTCAGCTGAATCCGGTTTGACTGGAAGCCGACCCCAATGTAGTTGGGAAAAGGCTAGACAGAGGATGATCACACTAGAGAGTTGCGAGCGAGTGAAAAGCGGGACGTCTTCGCGGTGTGTTCGCCGCGCACACGTTGCAAACACGCGGCGAGCTCGCTGTGCACTCGCCCCGCTTTCCACTCGCTGTTAACTCGCTAGTGTGATAAGGCTCTTAGGAGCGTGTGACAAGTGTTGTACACTAAATCAAATACAATTCACCAGCCAGCTTACCTAAAACCACCACCTACCTATATGTAATGAAAAAGGATGAATGTCATCGTATTTGTGCAAGCACCGTGTTCCACCCTACTGCGCGCGCAGACTTGTCGTCCTCCCCCTCAGTCATGGCACTACACCAATAAAGTACACTGCAGTTTTACAATTTGGTAATTAATATCCGGCTGGCAGTGGCAAAGGCCATCAATTAAGTTATATTATAGTAGTTATAATCAATGCTGGCCTTTGGTAATTTGTTATACATAATTCGTATAAATATGATATTTTTTACTGATTTAACGCTGTTAAGAATATACTATTATAAGAATTCATATAATTTTTACGTGTTGATAGCATTCTGTACTGTGTTGGAGCATTTATATAAACAGTTCAACCATCCATTCCAGTTTCCATTTATTTAGTGGTGGTGTGTGGTGGTGGTGGTGGTGGTGGTGGTGGTGGTGGTATTAGGCGTCACATAAACGGTATTAGGCACACACCCGATATTTTGAGTCGGTAATAGGGAGACATGACCCTCTTTCCTTTTATTTAATTTTTAATTTTTAAGTAATTCTTTGACTATCTGTTCTTAGACATAACTAAAAAATCGATAATCTCAGTACTTGAAAAATAATTTTAATGAAGCCACATATTAAGAATGTGCTTATATTTTGGATTTCCATCTGAACTCCGTTTAAACTGGCGGTAATGGGTGCGTTTACGTTACTTTGAAAAAAAAAAAAACACCGCAATATCTACCTTTTTACTAACATAGCGAACGTACGAGTAACACACAATATTAAGTCCCACATCTGGCTGCAAGAAAGATCCGAAGAATGGTAATTTAAAACAATGTTGAACAATTAAGGCAATAAATCCATTGTTGGTACCCACTGTCTGAACCTTCGCACGTGTGTGATGTTTTGAGATGGAACCGGGGTTGTGTTCCAAAGTCTGCCGGGCCTGTCGTGTTTAGACCACTTCAGGAAAAAGTGTCTTGATTTATAAACAAGTTCTCAGTTGATACTTTAGTGAAATTCTGTGACGACTTGTTTGTGCTTCAAAATACGGTGAGATTTTATTTTTTATTATTTAATCTTATAATTACGTACCTATCTATTTTTGAATTAATATGGTCATAAACTTCGATCAATAATTATTGATCGAAGGTCATAAACAAAGAAAGTTTAGTAAGGTAAGGATCGTAGCTGCAGGCTTTTTGTGGGTTCCGCCTATCTATACCTTTGAAAACAAAGCGCGAGTTTCTGTATCACTGTTAGATACCTAATTATGATTAATAAATGATATTCACTTTCTTGCATTTAACTGTGTGTAACATAAGACTTAGATGCTTTCTTGAGTTCATAATTTGATACGGACTGACAATTTATTCTTCTTTTTTTTTGTTTCTAGGGTTTGCATTATCATAGACAAACTGAAAACAATGCGTTTGGTTTATGAACATGAATGTTTGTATTGATAAATAGTGATTCACACACTTTTTAACGAACGTAGGTAGGTATACAGGTCGATGGATGCGAAACACGCAGGACCGGTCGTTGTGGCGACACTTGGGGGAAGCCTATGTCCAGCAGTGGTCGTCTTTCTTGTGTCAAAATAAACGCAATGCCTAAAAATGTTCATCAACACAAACAACTTTTACTTCGGGACTAACTCGGAAATCCCGAAGAAAAAATCGACTGATCCAGACATGTGTACACGCACGTAAATGTCTAGGCAGTCATTTTTTTCTTTTTTCGTGAAAATGTACTGAACAGTTGATTTTTTATTGCGTTTATTCTGTTACCCGTTAAAATGGGTGAATTTATAAGGAAAGTGTCGCATATATGCCATATGGATCAAATTGTAGGAAGTAATAGCACATGGCAAACTTAACGAAAGAGATAAATTAAAAAAATATTATATATGTTGTAGTTTTCAAGTATCGAAAAGAGTGACTATGATTGAATTAAGTACTTTACATTAGATTTGTTTGTTCGAATCGTGGTAAAACTAAAAAAAAATATTTTACACTAATCTTGCTCTTCGTAAGTAAATTGTCTCCCAAGTAACCCTGTATTATAAAGAATTTGTTTATATAATTATTTAACCTTTATAGTTTATGGGTAGGTACTCTGTAAAAATAATTTATTTAAGTATGTTTCTATGTAATTAAACTTAAAAACGAAAGGAAAGGAAAAAAAAAAAATAATAAATAATAATAATTTGCTAACATAGTATTAAGCGTTACTAACGTATTAATAAAAAAAAAAAATACTATGTGAATAGAATATTATTATTTTAAAAACAGTAATTAAAAATCCAATGTTTGCAATTATTAGGGCTTAAAAATGGAAATGGAAAAAGAAATGTCTCGAGACCTCAATGCATCTGATATGGAAGCTTGCAGGATATGTTTGACCACAAACGTCAAGTTGCACAGTCTGCAAGATACTCATCTGGGGACTTGTATGCAGTCTATTGCTGGCTTCACTGTAAGTACCTCATACTTTTATTCTTTATAAACGCATCGGCGTACTACCCCAAGCCGAGCCTAATAAATTTGGTTTTGTTTTTCATTTAACCACCAAATGAAAGATCCACGAATAACACCGTCTTTGGTATTGAAGTAATTGGGGCCGATCATTAAAATAAACGAAAAAAAGGAATGAACCCATTATTGAGCCTTGAGGAACGCCCATTGTCAATTTATATCCAAGTGAATTAACACCGTTTACCGGAACTTTAACCTGTCTGTTTATCAAGTATGATCTAAGTAAATCAAGAGCTGTATTTCTAATCCCATAGTGCTCAAGTTTCAACAAAAGTCTCATGGTTAACGCCATCGAACGCGATCGAGAGGTCACAGAATATTCTAATGACTTCTTGCGACTCTTCATAGGAATTAAAAATGTTCTGTATTAGGGTGACACCGGGCGCCAGTAGTACAACGCCCTTTGGTGGAATTGTACTGTTGTTCATGAAAGATGGTATTTTTATTAAAGTGACGTAACATCTGATAAATATTAACTTTTTCACGCACCTTACTAAGAATGTGTAACAGAATGAACAAAATGGACTGAACAGCAGATTTGCCGTTTCGTGGTTGTTATACAAATGTAGATGATCCTAATTACAATATTATAGGGAACATACCATTTTATAATACCTAATATTTTCCTTTCAGAATACTTGTGTTGGTCTCCCAAATTACGTCTGCTATCAATGCGCACCTATTTTGTTAAAATGTGGTAAACTAATTGAGAAAAGTAAGACGGCTCAGACTACACTTCTCGAAATTTTTGACAAGAATGGGCAGGTAAGATAAATTACAGAGTTCACAGTAAGAACTTGGGTATTAAAAGAGTCTGCAACTCCATACATTTTATTAATTTGATCACAAATGTATGTAGCAGTATTTTTTGGGCTTGGTCCCACACTAAAAGTTGTTCATACTGATCTTCAGTTTTCGGGTAAATAGTTTTATTTCACCGAAAACTGAAAAGAGATCATTAATTCAAAGTCTGTGGATATCGTTGGCGATAAAGTGATCATCCATTGCTTTCTATTAGGCCTAAGTATCGCTACAAAATATCAGCTAATAAGTTATTTTAAATTTTTAGTTAACTAAAACTCACCTACAAGAACTGAATAGATCAGAAACGAACTTGGAATCTTCACTAGGTAGCTGTTTATTATTAAACTACGACAACATTCTTTACGAAGGCAACTACGACAACGCATCAGAATCTCATCAAACAAAATCCGTCCCCGATATGAAAATTGAAACTGTAAAAACTGAAACAGAAGATGAAAAGACAGAGACAGATAAAGATGAACTTGATGACAGTGTAGAAGAAATAAAACTGGAAACGCCTATCATAGAAGTTTCAGATGATGAAGACTTCATAAGCTTGTTACCACATATGGTGAAAGGAAAATTAAAAAAGGTATGTGCTTAAAATTTAAGTTGTTCATAGAACCTTTACACACCGACGTCGCGCAGATGACGCGCGCTAACGTGCTAGACGTAGAGAGTACTGCTTTTTTAACCGACTTCAAAAAACGGAGGAGGTTCTCAATTCGGTTCTATTTTTTTGTTCATGTTTGTAACCTCATAACTCCGTCACTTATGAACCGATTTAAAATAATCTTATTTTTATCTGAAAGGATATACTTTCCGATTGGTTCCATAGACATTTTATCAAAATCGGTTAGGAAGTATGGTTTTAAAAATCAAAACCGCTGGAATTCGTTCAATTGGATGACGGTTTTTTGTCATCTAACATAAACGAAATTGCGTATTTTGCTTTCCAGCGATTTTCCAATGGTTTTGTTAGGTGTGCCACTAAAAAGTGTAAAATAAGAAACTTTTTTACAAAAAATACAACCGCCTTCCAAATAAAAAAAACATTACAAAGTAAAAAGTAACTTTGATTTGGGAAGTCGGTGTCAAAGTATGAAGAAACTACCAAAAACTATTTTTTAACTGACTTCAAAAAAGGAGGAGTTTCTCAATTCGGTTGTATTTTTTTATGTGTCTCATAGCTCTGTCAATTATAAACCGATGATAGCAGTTTGGCTTTTGAATGAAAATAGGTGGAATTAGTTTACTTAGATGAGATATTAATTTGTCATCAAAGTAAACGGAGTTGCGTACCTATTTTGTGACTTTCCAGTGGTGTTGGTGAAGTTAAATTAAACTTCACTTTGTTAATTGAAGTTAATTAATTTGTAAAAGTCACGTCTAACATGGACAAAAACAAACAATAAACATACCAAAACCGTCGGGAGTACCTATTTTATGAAATTTTGTTCTGAAGATAATTTTATTTTGATTATTTTAGACTAAACTTTACCTACTCTCTCAAGGGGTAAAATTATGTAGGTATATGTGTTTATTAAGAGGAAAAAAAAACCAAAGATTGTTTATTTTAACAGTAGCTCCCTGGAGTTCTGTTTTGTTTTCCTACCAGCAATGGCGACAACTCGACAAGACTCGCAGCACCTGTGACTAATGTTTTTGCTTCATTTTGCAGTGTGCCAAAGGAATATCAAGTAAATTTCAAGGTTTCAGGCGACCGCAGAAGAAAGATTTGAAGAGAAAACTGAGGGAAAGTTCTGAGACAAATATTTGGTCGGAATTTATAGACATTCAACGTGATTTCACTGTTTCCAAGATACCGGTAGTATGATGATATTATTTCGTAACTACATAAACCAATAGGTTAGTGGACTAAGAAAATCTAATTAGCCCGACAGATAGATTCCCAACAAATATCCGACACGTATATTTTTTTTTTCATGTAAACAAAAGACGATACAGTAACGTGTGTTGAAAACAATTAAGCAACTGTTTAGGGCATCACGTCTGGGAGGCACCTTAAACAGATTAACTAAAGGAAATTAGAGGTCGTAGGTACCTACTTATTCTGGTCAAGTGGGACGACATATCGCAAACCTTTTGAAAAACCAGAAAGGTGTTAGTTACAAGACCCAAAACTCACTCATAGAGACGTGCACTTAAAAGTGGCCAAGTGCGAGTCAGACTCGCGTGCAAAGGGTTCCGAACCAATTTCGTTTTCTTAAAATGTTTTTTTTTTACACTAGAGACTTCTTATAGATTTTCCTGTAATCTGTAAAATTTTAGGCTCAGTAGTTTCGGACATAAGGGGGGTCATTTTGGTCTAAAAACTACGAGATGTGGGTTTTAATGACACCAGTTACAGGAAATCCTAGTCAATAGCCAGAGTGCTAAAATGTTCGAGGTTGCTTTGCTTGTTCTTGCTACATGTGTGTATCTTAACTTTTCTGTACCTTAAAGATTGGGGGCACCACAGCCATGGATTGCACTGGTTGGCATTCGGCACAGGTGACGTCACTTGTCGTTAGAAAGTGTACTGAAATCAAATGATATGTGACGTCACACGAGTTTGCCCGTGACTTATTATATACGTTTTATTCTACCCTAAACTCCCCAAGAAACCTACATGCTCAAATTCAACTTTCTACGACTAGTTTAGGCTGTGCGTATCTGTCAGTCACTCAGTAACGGAAGTATGTTATATATGTACTAGCTGACCCGCGCGGCTTCGCTCCCGTCAACTGGCTACTCTACCTACCTACCCTACCTACTCTATCTACCCTATTTGTGAATCTAAACCACCCAAACGCATACAAAAAAAAAACATTCTAATCTGTCCAGCCGTTTAGGAGGAGTTCAGTGACATACACACGCACAGTAGAATTATATATATAAAGAAGATTAGGATTAGAATAGTTAGAAAACATCTACTATCGTATATGAAGCGGGGAAGTACTTATAAGATAGGAAACGCGTACCTATGAAGCCCTTGATTAATTAGCCCTCACTTTTATGTTACAGTTTGACGAACAAGTAACAATATGGAGACAAAGTATTGTACTAAAATGTACCGTAAAGCCCGGATCAGAATGTAGTGTTTGCAGAAAGCCGTTTTTGAATGCCGATTTACTTCAAGAGCATTCTGATCTCCACAACCCTACTGTAAGTGCCTAAATATGTAAGAGTTCCCCCTCTTCCTTAAGTGGGAAGTACGCGTACTTATGGCTCGACGACCTTGTTCTCTATGCCCTTTGTTTTTAAGTACACGTACTTAGGGTGACACACGAGCGAAATAGGTCGTCCGTACTTGCTCGTACTACTTATCACCCGCTTTAGCTGTCCTCCCCGCAGCGACGCCCTAAGCATGTAGGCGCTTAGATCTAGTGAACTCTAGTGTTTTGAGTCCAGCCTGTGGCTTCAGTCTTTTAGTCGAGTTAAGCTCGCAAAAAAAATATACGCGTTGACTTGAGAACCTCCTCAGTTTTTTCGTCGGTTAATAAATGTATGGGATAGTCGATTTTTTTTCGCGATTTCATTATTGGCCCTTTAATAAAAGTTGTTCATAATGATAAGAGGTATTGGCTTGCGTTTATTCCGTTACGTTAAAGTAGTGTGTTGTACTTCCATAATGAAAAGTCTATTCATATTTGAATAATTGTTAATTATCTAACAGATCCATGGAATTCACAAATGCGGGGTGTGCCTAGTTTTTTTCTCCAGTAATCAAGCGTTGGACTATCACACCGAAACAACACACGCCAATAGATTTAACTGCAAAAACTGTCCGATGGGTTTCAATAATTTGTAAGTATCCATAAAAATATTTTAACTTTTTGTTTTTTCCAGCTAATTTCTCTTGCGAGGCAAGTGATATATGCAATTTTTTTTTGTTTCTTAATAGCATTTAAATTGTTTAAGGATTTTATTAGTAAACATTCAATTTGTTAACATTTTATCAATACGAAACAAAAAGTGCGTCCTCATGCCGAAAGAGGGCGCTTTATTTACACGTTATGGTTTGCAAAATAAATAACGTGATGATTGTTTTCTATCAGAACTACGCCTATCAGAGTGCCACAAATTATAAAACATAAATTTTGGTACTGACCGGTGTTACGGGGCCTAATGTAATATGTTACAAAGCGAGCATTCGTGCAGTTAATACGTGGTAACGAGCACGAACACGCTCGTTTCGAGAGCTTTTTGTTTTTTGGCGAATCCCTTTGAGTGTTACGCGGTTTAGTCAGTACGCCGAGATAAGTCGTCACAAGTGTAACGTGCCATACGCGTCGATTCTTGGATACATGGTGTGGAACAAAGAAAACACAATGTAAATAAACAATAATTTTGTAGAATCAAAGATCTCAACAGAACCTCGTCGTCAGACATCTTGACCGAGAGTGTCTTAGTTAAGTATTCTACTCCGTATCACAATTTGACAGTTACCGTCAAATCGTGTTGTCATTCTTTCTTAGTTCGGGTTCGGGAATAATAGTAAGTCCTTAGGTGATATTATGGAGTAGGAAACGCCCGTAACTAAGGAGCAAATCAATCTAACAGACTCATACTCCTAAATCAAAACAAAAATGGCTGCTCCAAATGATTTAATAAGGGACATAGACAGTACAGATATCTTCTCCAATATTAAAATAAGTTGCCCAGAACAATGTTTAAGTTACCTTGGTAATGTGAATACTCAACTTACTATTGTTAGCCAAAACATACGAAGCATCCAGAAAAACTTTGATGACTTCACAGTTTTACTAACCAGGTTAAATTTTCTGCCAGATATTATTATATTGACTGAATGTCGACTTAATGAGTCAACCCCCAAGGTACAACTTAATGGCTATGAATGTCACTACTCGGGGTGCTACTTAAATCAAAATGATGGACTAGCAATACTCTTCAAAACCGACCTGAGAGTAACAATTGAGGAGCCACCATTTCAGGAAGCTAACTGCTTACTAATACACGTTGGTATGGAATTAACCATCTGTGCTATTTACAGGTTCTTATTATAACACGCGAAATTTTTGTGATTCACTAGATAGCGTTCTGAAATCGTGTGAAATGCCTACCTGTGTCTTGACCGGTGACGTAAACATCAATATTTCAACTGATTCACGAGACAGTCGCGCGAGCGAGTACCTTGACATTACAGGACAGTACGGTCTCTACCCTGGTCACCAATATCCTACGCATGATCGAACATGCCTTGACCACGCGCTGATCAAGACTAAAAAATCGGCTTCAGTGGTAATATGTGAAAGTGGGCTGACAGACCATGATACGGTGATAATAAGTATCAGCAAAAACACTACACAAAAAACGCTACACGATAGACATAAAAAACAGCTAAAAATAGAATACCCTAACTTAATTAAAGAGATCGAAAATATAGACTGGAGTTTACTTTATAGCTACAGTGACGTTACTGAGGCCACGAAAGAACTTACAACCAAGCTAGTTGAATGTATAGAAAAGCACTCGGTAACTGTTGTAATCAAAAATTCTAAACAAATAAGAAAACCCTGGATGACTGAAAACCTACTTAAATGCATACGCAAAAGAGATGCACTTCACTTAAATGCAAGAAAAGAAGAGAACAAAAACGATATTGTACTACAACAGCACTATAAAAACTACAGAAACTACTGCAATAACACCTTGCAAAACCTTAAAAATGCTTCTGACAAAGAACTTTTGGATCGTTCTAACGGAGACAGTAAGAAGGCATGGGCTGCTGTCAAAAACATCTGTAACCTTAACAAAAAATCATCGGGCAATCTTGAGTTATTAAATGCTCAAGAAGATCAGGTTAGCTCCCTTGATACCGCTAACAATTTTTTTGCTAACGTGGGCGAGCAACTTGCTGCAAATACAATGAAGCGACTTAAAAAAAGTGAAACGGAATTATCTAATATGGTGCCTCAGTCTACTGGCGATACAACTCTTCGAGAATCTTTCTTTATGAATCCGACGGACGAAAATGAGATTGGTTCAATTATATTAAACATGAAGAACGAGTCCGCTCCGGGATGGGATAAAATAACCAACCGTGTTGTTAAATTAGGTAAAAAGTGCCTAGTGACCCCTATTACGCACATATGCAATCTAAGTATGGCAACGGGGAAAGTACCAGCACAGATGAAAATAGCTAATGTGTGTCCAATTTACAAAGCAGGAGATTCTACGGTGGCATCCAACTATCGACCTATCTCCCTCTTAACATCTGTGTCAAAAATACTCGAAAAATTGGTGAACAAGAGACTGTTAAATTACCTACAGAAAAAAAACCTACTTTCAACCAATCAGTTCGGTTTTCGCAGTGACAGGTCGACGGAGGACGCAGTCACCAACTTGGTTGACTTCGTAACTGCTAAATTAGACATTGGAGAGAAGTGTGGCGGCATCTTCCTCGACCTGGCCAAAGCCTTCGATACTGTTTCCAGAAAAATACTGTTAAAAAAACTTGAATGTGCGGGTATCAGGGGCACTGCGCTGGACTGGTTCGACTCGTACCTCACTGACCGCAAACAAAGGGTTTGCTTAAATGATTACCAGAGTTCCTTTGCGCACGTTGGATACGGGGTGCCCCAGGGCAGTGTCCTTGGTCCCACACTTTTTATTTATATAAACGGTCTCTGTTCACTCCAGTTAAATAGGGCGCAGATCTTTGCGTATGCAGACGACACTGCCATAATTTTTCATGGAAGGTCATGGGAGGAAACCTATAACGCTGCGGAATCCGGAATGCGGACAGTTTTTGACTGGCTACAGCACAATCTACTGACATTGAACGTGGAAAAAACAAAAGTCATTAACTTCAGCGTATCAAAAAAAACATTGGCTCCATCACAATTCACAGTTAAACTACACACTTGCAACTACGTTTCGAGTAACACTTGCAACTGCACAGCCTTTGAACGGGTGAAAAATATTAAATATCTCGGTGTATATATTGACCAGCATCTGAAATGGCAGAAACAAATCGAAACGCTAAGTGCTCGAGTCAGAAAGCTGCTTTATATATTCAGGAGACTTAGATCATTGGCAGATATCCTGACGCTTAAGATGATCTACTATGCTCTCTGCCAGTCGATCCTAGGATACTGTGTCTTGGCTTGGGGATCAGCAAGTAAAAGTCATCTTATTACTGCAGAGCGTGCACAAAGAGCAATTTTAAAGGTAATGTATAAGAAGAGAACTCGCTACCCAACAAACTTACTTTACCAAGAGTCTAGAGTACTAACGGTGCGCCAACTATACATACTGGCTGTTGTACTTAAATTTCACAAAACTGCGCACCGGACTATAATCGACGATAAGCGTTCACAAAGAAGATGCAAATGGAAAATACCAACCTGCAAGCTGAGTTTTGGCAAAAAAGCTTTTGCTTTTATGGGCCCTCACCTTTATCCAAAAATTTATAAAGAAGTGAATATCTACCTCTCGGCTGGCTTGTGGATCCCCTCGGATCCACTACACAATACCGTCAACAGTCAGGTGGGTCCCTGTGGCTCCACCCGACCTACGGATTTAAAACTAAATTTTAGTAATTTTTACGGTTAATTTTCTTTTCTCAACGATTGAACTCTATGGTATATAATATTTTTCATATGGGAACACTGTCGGAAAAAAAAAATACGCTTGACAAGAATAGAAATGTCACAAAATACATTTGTCAAATCAAACAAACATTCGTTCAACTTGTGCGCGAGAATTTTCGATTTTTACGTGTTTTTCTGTGGAAAGTAAGCCAAGTATTGATAGAAATTCATAATTTACTTTATTTTCGTTAAATTTCAACTAATATTCAACGTCAAAAGTGTAAATTATCTGGTGAAAATTACGAAACAAAACTAGTTACCGGATTTCTTCCCCCGTACGGCCGTACGTAAGTAATTTGATATTTCAGAATTATAGTGGCATATTGTAACGATATACAACTAAAAATGAGTTCGTGAATACATGGCTAGTAATCTAGAAACATTTCTTATTGGAATCTTATTGGAATATTCTTGATGTTTGTTTACAAAAATACAAATTACGTAAATCAAAATGTCTGCTCCGCGTACTATGAAGTTTGAGCTTAAATATTGCGGCAGTCGATTTTTATCTCGTAAAATAACATCATCACTAGATTACTTGTCTTTTTATGACCTTAATTCCAAAATTTTGTGTAAATTGATCCAACATTTGTGTCAGAAATCAACATAATAATACAACAAAATAGCTTTCAGCAAGTACTCTCGTATCTATCCAAAATGTTTATATTTCGGTTTGTTATAAGAATATTGTTTACATTCTAATACATAGTGACATAATTAAAGAAACCATAACAGTTTCAAGTGTGTGAATAGCTGCTTTGTGAGCGGAGAGATAAGGTTTTTTGTGCTGCGGGTCATATTACGCTTGCGATAAGCGGGCGCCCGCGATACGCAACGGAGTATGACGAAAACATGACATTTGAAATTTGCCAGCCGTGCCAGCCGAGAGGTTAAACTCGTCTAGACATGTTTGTAAGAAAGTTGTTACTAATTGGCTGCTAGATTTGGATTACTTTATCACTGAAAGTATAATCACTATTGGCTGAATCAAAACACACTCAAACACACCATAACACTCACTCTCTCACAACACACTCATTACACTTACACAGTACACTACACTCATACACTACACAAACACTATACATTATATTAGCACCCTTTATTTTTTTTCTATAGCACGCACTCATTTTTTAACATAAGTGTAACTTACATAAATGTACCAATCTGTTTATATATTTAATACAAACCTTGTGATGAAAGAGACTGGACCTCACGACACAGGGTATCCTAGTGTGGGGTCCAGTGTTATTTGTAACCAGAATAATTGTATTCTTAGAGATTAAATAAATAAATAAGGCTGAAATTACGGACTTCGGGTTTAGAGAGTAGACCCCCTGACTGGAGCACTGGCGAGCAAAGAGTTAGAAACGAACATGTTACACACATTATAGGACACGGTTTAACGAAACATTTTCGCTGCGAATGGTACACTACAACCTGTAACACCGGTCAGTAGGTACCTTTATGCTACACCTTAAATACTCCTAGTTTAGCCAATTAGGTACATCATTCTGAGGGTAAGTACTATTAAATGTGGTTTGTGAATGCTCATCGAAATTTTCGGTTACAGAGAAGATGCCAAGTGCCACAAAGACTTGTGCTTGGGGTCCATAGTCCACGGTGGCAGTTTCAGGAGAGCTATGCCATACGTTTAAGAAGTCCGACGTCGCTTCCCCATCGACCCCCTGGACGGGGAACCGACCGTATTAAGAGAGAGAATGACCATAAAACTAATGACAACATAATTATCAGCTGACCACAATTTTATTAGGCTTCTCTTCTTTCTCGGTCGAACTAGCTACTATAATAGTGGCTGATAGTGGGTGGTGGTGGTGTATATTATATGGGCCGAACTCAATCACGTATTTGATATTTGGGTCATGGAGAATAGGTGGGGTAGGACTAGGAGGTCTCTTTATGTGAAAAGTGTCTGTGGAAATGCGTTAGGATGCGGCGCTACAGTCGCATCAGGGTAAATTTTGAAAACAGCGCCAAAAGTTATTAGAGTAGGATAGAAAAATAAACAAGAAAAGAACAACTTCCGCTTCGTTATTATTTGAAACAATGATACATAATTGGGCCGACAACTGCGAAAGTGGCGCTGGTAACGCACAGACCAATAACAAAGCTGTTTTTCATGAAAAGATGGGTAGTATTAAGGTTGATTGAATGGTTGCTCAGGGGTCTGACTCTATCTCGCTGGAGATGCTGATGATGACTCTTCCTCGTACTCTTGCAGCTATAACAGCCATCATCAATCGTTCCATCACCACCTCCTCTTTCCCGGATCTGTGGAAATTGGCTATAGTTAGACCCATTCCTAAAGTACCTAATCCTAACAGCGTAAAAGAACTTCGACCAATTAGTCTGTTGCCATGTCTCTCCAAGGTCCTAGAGAAAGTTGTCTCCAACCAGCTTAGGGCATACCTTGAGCAACACAATATTTTGCCTCTTTATCAATCTGGTTTTCGCAAGGGACACAGCACAGCCACAGCCCTTCTTGACGTAGTTGGAAATATCCTTGAAGCCAGAGACAAGAGCATGGGTACCATGCTTGTCCTACTCGATTTTTCACGTGCTTTCGACTCTATTAACACTTCACTTCTCCTGTCCAAGCTGTCTTACTATGGATGTCAGCCTGAGACAGTAAAATGGTTCCAAAGTTACTTGACTCACCGATCACAGTTAGTCCAGGTTACAAGTGATGATGGAGCGGTAAAGTCCTCTGATCCCAAGTGCGTGAACAGGGGCGTGCCTCAGGGTTCAATCCTTGGTCCGCTACTTTTCATCCTGTACAGTGCTGATATAACAAACTGCTTGCTCAATGCCAAGTTCCACCTATATGCTGATGATCTGCAGATGTATTTGCCATTTCATCCTCAGCAGACTGTTGACACTGTAAAAAGAATGAATGAGGATTTGGATAGAATCTCAGCCTGGTCGAGGAGAAACTCCCTGGTTTTAAACCCAGTGAAATCAAAATTTATGATAATCGGAACTAGAGACTTTTTAATTAAATTGAGCAATGTCACCTTTGACTTGAGGATTGATGGGTGTTCCATTGAAAGGGTGCAGGAAGCCCGTAATCTTGGGGTGGTATTTGATGAGCAACTGCATTTTGAGACTCACGTCATGGAGGCTGTGCGCAACTGCTTCTACCGTCTCAAACTCTTGTACCGTGTCCGCCCCTACATTAGTGTGGATATGCGTATCATGCTCTGTGAGTCACTTATCTTATCCAAGCTGAACTACGCTGACACTGTGTATGGGGCATGCATTCTTGGGAGGAGCGACAGGTTGATCCAGCGGGTTCAGAATGCTTGTGCGAGATTCTGTTTTAATGTCCCTCCTAGATCTCATATAACGCCATTTTTAAACAAGGGTAATTTGATGAGAATGTCAGACCGGAGAAAGCTTCATCTGGCTACCCTGCTATTTGGTATAATTCTCACAAAAAAACCAGACTATCTGTATGGTAAATTAACATGGTCTCGTGATGTGAACAAAGTGAAAACAAGAGCATCGGCTTACCTCTTGTTGACCAACCCCCATCGAACTGCTGCATTCCGTGGAAGTTTTAAATTCGCAGCTTCTCGTTGCTGGAACGACTTGCCACCGCCGTTTCGTGCTATTAAAACAGTTGGTACATTTAGTTCTAAGTTCAAGCAACACTTACTACGGATTCAAAAGGAAAGTACATGAATTACTTACCCAGGGTTTGCACGCATTAAGTGTTGGTGACTGTTGGTCCAATGTTCTCAGCATTACATATCGTCTTCTTGCAACGAACTATATGACTCAGATCGCAACTATGCAATAAGCCCCTTTATTTTTTTGTTGCACTTTCGTGATACTTGTTGGTATAGCTTTTATTTACAAATAATTTCTGCCATTATTATTTATGTTTGCGTTTTTCATTCCAACATGACAGCTGCCAAGTGCGCCCGCGCGTTCCGTCATTTGTGACATTAACAAATGACGTTGGAGCACTGGGCCTTTGGGCATGGGTAGTTTTTATTGTTAAATATTATTAACTGTGTGTATTTTATGTACTTGTATTTTTTATTTTATTTTCTTTCATCATTTGTATATTTTATCTGTATCTATTATATTTAGTATGTGTTACGTAACTGCGTCCGTGGCATCACAGGCCCTATCATAAAACCAGCGCTGTGTTATTTATTTCTAAATTTCGCAGCCTATGCTGAGATAGGGACCTTTTTGGCCTCGCACAGACTAAAATGTGTTTATACTTAATTCTGTTAATTTAATTAAATTTACATCTGTCTGTTATGTGCGAGTCCCAAATAAACATTTTTTCTTTCTTTCTTTCTTTCTTTCTTTCATTACTTTCAATTTGATTATATCGTAAAAACTATTTCCAATTATTGGTACGATCCCAAACCTATGTGCATCTCATAACCTAATGTAAGATAATGCAAATTCGATTTTAAAAACTTTAAAAGAAATCAGACTGCCTATAATACAAAAACAAACGAACAAATTAATTTTAAAGACTGGAATCACAGAAGTGTTTATCTCACTTTGTCAAAGGTTCGTGTAGTGGTAGCACCATTGAGATCAGCTTTCACTTGTCAATCCCATTAAATTTTCATAAAGAGATAGTTCTACTCATCTCTTTACTCCATGATTATTGGGTTCTGGCGAATGGAATGGGTAGTGGGTCCGTGTAAGAAATTACGTAACAAGAATGGATTATTATTTGTAAATATGTCATCTTATGTGGTCAAACTGTAGGTTTTTTTTAAATATTAATTAAATGTCTAATATGAAATAAACATTTTTTTATTCATCGCCATTTTATTCAACCTACCTAAATAATCTTGTTGCATTTATATTTATATCGAATGAGACTAACGATATTTACCTCTTTTGCGTCACAACTCTGACTTGTGGAATTGTGTACCTAGTCCACATTTTTATAAATGTGTATTTTCATTAGCTTAGAACCAATTGCGGCATAGCCCCCCTCCCCGCCACCACTTTGATATTGTTTCAAAGTTCATAAATGGGTAGAAGACAATTCAACAAACAAAAAATGTTTGGCACTCTGAAGTGTCACGTTGCCGAGACATTTCGAGGTAAAGTCACTAAATTATATGCTTGTGTGCATTAGATTAAATTCAAATAATAGGTAATATGCATGCGATTTTTTTATTTGCAAAATAAAATACTTATTAGCTCTATTAAAGAATCGTGAAATTATTTTTTTAATTCCTTCATCAGCGATGAAGTTATAAAGCTTCAAAGATTACAATTAGAAAGAGAAGTCCGATGAAAACTTTAACATCATCGTCTGACACCTATAAGAAAACAGCGTTTTCGCAAGACAGACAGATATATTTGTTTAAAATAATTATATCTCCTTCGTTTTCCGAGTAATTTTGATTCTATTTTCACTGTTATTATTATATTTTTGTATATTTTTAGATAAACTGTATAGATGACAAATATGTTTTTCATGCATATTCCCTATTGTTCGCAGCTTAATTTAATAATTTATTGGCAGAAATTAAAAATAAGAATACGTCAAAACCACTTTATTATGAATCAAGCCGAGAACTATTATTAGAATACAATCTAGGTAGGTACTGCATAAAAGCGCGTGATGACTTAATTTTTAAATGATTTTCACTGCTCTTACATAGCGAAATCACCTTCAAATATCTCGGTAACGTGACAGTTCAGGGCACCACGTTGCTCATATTTTTTGTTCGTTTATAATTACGTGCTCTAATCATAATGCATGTCAGAAGATGTCAGATCATGCACCGCAACTTTAAAGAAAAAACAAAATGGCGGCGGGTCGCTATGCCACATTCCAAAAACTTCAAATACCGAGATGGCTCGGGATAAACATATCTATCTGAAAGGACTTGGGGGAGGCCTTTGCCCTTTCGCGACCTACTGCCGGCCTAGCCATTATCGAGGCCATCCGGCCAGTCCTCGACGAATGGCTCGGGAGGAAGCACAGCTCCCTGTTGTTTAGGGCGACGCAGGTGCTGTCGGGGCATGGCTGCTTCGGGAAGTACCTGTTTCGCATAAACTGGGAGCCGGACGATTGGTGCCATCATTGCACCGACTGTCGGGAGAACACGGCGCAGCACACACTGGCAGAGTGTGCCGCTATGTTAAGATGTCTGGTAATCTCTCTATCCTACTGAGGTTCGCTGTACTGGTCCTATTTTTTATTTTTGCAGTTATTGCAGGCGGTTATGGCAGGGGTTAGTGCGTTCCATAGATATAAAATTCCGAAATTCTATATCTAAGGTGCGTTCCCTTTGGGAATGAATGACCAACTTGCTATTCCCACTTACAAGTTTCAAAACGATTGATAGGCCTTACCTCTACAGGGAGCGTGCAGAAACTATAGGTGGAAGCACAGAAATGTCACTGTCAAGTGTATAACATAACAAATAAAATTTGAAATAGCTATAAATTAGTGGAACGTGCGCGAAGTAGACTGTAACTGTGTGTGTGTGTGTGTGTAATTTGTGCGTGCAGGAACCACAGGTGACAGCACTGAAGCGTCAACGTCAAGTATTCTGACCCGTAGCCGAAGTTTCTGAGCGAGAGGTTAAAACTTCGAATATGCGACACTAGATGGCATAGTCAATGCCGTGCACAGCCCTATGGTGAATGCTCGTGAGTGCGAATGCGAACTGTCAAAAACAAAAAACGTTACTGTCAACTGTCAATGTCAAACTCGAGATAAATAAATAAAACAGCATGAATTCAATTGTTTGGGATTGCAATTTGTTATTTTTAAAGGTGAAAACTGTAGATTTGTCTATGAAATAATTTGGTATAACGTAGAATTCAGTCTTACTTAATTGCTACGTCTTACATATTGTTTGATTCCAATGATTACTTAAATTCCAACGTACCTGCATCTAAGTCACAAGAAAACATTATTTTACCTCCTGAAATTGACTTTTGTTTTGGTAAAGGAGAATGGGCAAAATCGTACGGCACTTGGTCTATCAGCGGCCAGGAACATTTTATTTTTTTTTGGTTTAATATCACCCTACAATAACGGGTTCAAGAAGTTTTATATCTGTAGTGTCATTATTAATGGAACTGAATACATTTTTATTTTAGATATGTAAGCCTGTGATTTAGCGTATTAATTACTAAGATTTAGTCTTAAAAATAAGGAAATAAAATAAAATGACTTGTTTACTTCAATACATTTATTTTACATACATTTACATACATAAACTCACGCCCTTTTCCCATGGGGATAGGCAGAAACCACAGAACGCCACTTGCTATGATCCTTACATACTCCTTTTGCCTCGTCCACATTCATACATTTAATGTACAATAATAGCACTGAGTTCTGATGCCGGTAATAAAATATCCTCGTCTTGATGTCTAGCCCATGCCAGATACCACACTACACACATAACGTGTGCGCAACAACCGATTGTGCGCCTTCCACTCAAACAACTGCAATAATAATGAGCAATTGCTTCTCTATTTTGTCTTTGTCGGTTAATTACAATATAAGAATAATATATTCTGGACCTTACATGTCTAGATTGTATTCGCACACGTAATAACCAAATATCTTCTTCTTCAATAAAATCTCTGAGCTGACTTATTTGTCGCTCCCGGTATACTTCGATATTGTATAAGCCTTCAATTAAGTGTTCAGCGTAGTAGCTGCGAGCCAACTTGATTTGGTATGTGCCAAGTGCAAACAGAATTAGGTCTTCTTCAGAAAAAACCGGAAAGTCTTCAAAAATAGGTTGGTCGCTGCTGAGTCTTTCAAATGATGCCCTCTGTCTATTTATGTTATGACGGATAACATAGTCCGCTAAGAGGTTCGGTATTTCAAAACGTTCATTAATTATATTTACGAACGATGATGCATGAATACTATCTTGTATTGGTGTTTGGAACGCATTGATGAGTGCCGCTGCGTTTTGAAAGTCCTCAAACATGTGACTTAAGGCGCGATGGGTTAAATGGGTTTGCACATTTTCTTGCACTTATTATCTAAGTATTTTACCTATATGTATTTTTTTTTCTAAATGAGCTGCAATGTTACGTTCATAGTAAAAGTTAGTCCTTAGTAATAGTACTTTCATTTAATACCTATTTCGTTGTTGGCCGCTCATAGACCATTTTGCTCTTTCTCCTTTAAGTTAAAAGTTCTGAGGTTCCCAACGTGACACTGGCAGAATAGTGGACAATTTAGGTAATTGGAAAAAAAATTGAGGTAATTTCTTCACAATCATTAATGAATTACTTTTTTTATACTCACTTGTAAGCTTGTAAACAGCTGTGTCCTACCAGTTTTGCTGATTGCTTATTAAAACTAGAAAAAGCGTACAGGTGACACAGCAATTAGTACTTAATATTAACTTAATATTGTTATTGTCAACAAAATAACTAGTGCTGATCAAAAGTAAAATTAAAAAATAAATTATGATTGTCAAATTCAAATGTATTTTGTGCATATTTTAGAACTTCAAAATGGATGAGGCAAAGGAAAAGACCATATATCTCAATGCATCTGATGTGGAAGCTTGCAGAATATGTTTGGCCACAGATGTCAAGCTAAACAGTTTACAAAATACTCACCTGGGGAGTTTTATGCAGTCTATGGCTGACTTTACTGTAAGTAACCTTATAAGTTTTAAAAGGATCATAGATGAAATTAAGAGTTTATTGGCACAGCACTAAATGACAAAAAAATATCTTTTTATGCTATTGATAGGCATGTATTTGACCACTACCTCACCTGTTGGTAAACGATGATGTGGTCGAAGATGGAACACGCCTGCTTAGAAGTAACCTATTCACTCTTCACTTAAAGACTCCCAGTTTGTAGCTTTCAGGAAACACAGACTCCTCAATCTATACTAATATATAAAACTGAAGAGTTTGTTTACTTGAACGCGCTATTCTCAGGATCTACTGGTCTGATTTGAAAAATTCTTTTAGTGTTAGATAGCCCATTTATCGAGGAAGATTATATATCATCACGTTAAGACCAATAGGAGCGTAGCAGTAATGAAAATTGAGACGCAGACGAAGTTGCGCGGGTCAACTAGTACTAATATGGCGACGGTGACGGCACGGTTGGCGCATTGGTTGAGCGATTGACTGCTGCGCTGCGTGTTGCGGGTTCGATTCCCGCACGGAACAAATATTTGTATGGCCAACAGATAGTTGTTCCTGGTCTGGCTGTTTGTGTATGTGTATTTATGTTTGTAAACGCACCCACGATACAGGAGAAATTCCTAGTGTGGGGCAACGTTTTTTAAAAAAAATAAATATATAAAGCTGAAGAGTTTGTTTATTTGTTGGCTTGAACGCGCTAATCTAAGAAACTACTGGTCTGATTTGAAAAATTCTTTCAGTGTTAGATAGCCCATTTATTTAGGAAGGCTATAGGCTATGTATCACCACGCTAAGGCCAATAGGAGCGGAGCAGTAATAAAAATTGTGACGCGGGCGATTTTGCGCGGGTCAACTAATGAGTAATAATTGTAATTGTAAAGTAGTAATTGTACCTCTAAGTACCAAAATTTACTCAGATCAAAAAATCTTGAATTATAATATTTGTTTCTTTCAGAAATCACTAGGAGGTCTACCGAATTACGTCTGCTACGAATGTGCACCAGTTTTTCTAAAATGCAATAAATTATTAGAGAAAAGTAAAGCGGCTCAGACTACACTTTTGGATATATTCAACAAAAATGGACAGGTACACTTAGTGCTATGTTTTGTCTGGACCACTCTACTCGCCTTTGGCTGTGCAGTAAATTCTTGTGCAAAAAGATTTTATAAAGTAAACTATAAAACTACACTAGTTAGTAGACCTGCCCTGCCATAAAGCAAAAATTATTTAATAAAATAAATATTTCAGATAAGCAAATCACTAATAGAAGAGCAAAAAACATCCGAAAAAGACTTACAGTCCTCGTTAGGTAGCTATCTACTACTAAATTACTTCTACATCCAATATGATGATGACAGCCACACATCGGACTTCATCAATACAGAGTCGGATCCCAACAATAAAATAAAATTAAAAAATGAAATCAAAGAAGAATCTGGGGATGAGGATGAGGTGTCTGACTCAGAAATACTTAAAATGATCAAGCTCTTGAGTAAGGACAATGAAACGGTCAAAGACTTGAGTAAGGAAGACGAAGTAATCAAGGATTTGAGTAAGGAAGACGAAATAATCAAGGATTTGAGTAAAAAAGATGAAGTAATCAAAGATTTGAGTAAAGAAGACGAAATAATCAAGGATTTGAGTAAAGAAGTGGAGACGTCCAGTGATAGCGATGTTGAGACAATAGAAGTCCCGGTTCCAGTCGTTGAAATTGAGTCAGATGATGAGAAAATGGGAGATGATTTCATCAGTTTGAAATCTTATAGTGTAAAAATGGATAAAGTACCTAATTTTTTCTTCTTTTTTTGTTTTGCTTGCATGCATTATAGTGCGGCCATAAGCAAAAGGGAGTGGCTATAAAAAAAAATATTTAACCACTAAGCATCCGTCAGAATCATTAATTCAATATCGTTTTCAACCGTAAGAATCTGTAAGTCCCTATTGGGCCAAGTGAAAATAAACGCAAGCGTACGCTTGTCCCGAAAGGGACTTACAGGTTCTGACGGTTGGGGCGTTTTTGTACCGAAAGGGACTTACGGATGTTAAGTGGTTAAGTTTGGTGGAACTTAACTTTTCTCGAGAGTTTACTCAAACATAAAAGCTCAAAGAGATATATTAAATATATTAAAAATATTACTAGAAGCGCCTTGCCGCCTTGTTTTCCTAATTCAGATCTGTAAATAATTAAATTTTGCATAAATATCCATATGACAGATGACCCAGAGTAATACGAACACAAGGCGGCTCGGAATACAAGGGGGTGAGCAGTAAGATATTGTTTAGAAATTGTCGCACTCACTAACGCCATAAAGTTTACTGTATTTGCGTTTTAATTTGTAATTTCTTTGCTGACTTCGGGTTTTGTTTATTACAAGACTTGAGTAAAGCATTTCTTCTTTTCGAGTCAATGGGTAACTCCTTAGTTTCTTTGGGTCCGATACTGTAAGGTGGCGACGTTAATTAAAGCGTCTCGGTGGCATTAAGGCAAAGCTTACAATAACTTGCTGATGAAGCAGCTTTTCGTCGGCGCTTACAGATTACAAAGAAATTTCATCTGAAAAAAAAATAGTTAATCTATATAATTCGTAATTTGGTTCCTTTAGCCAGAATTTGACAATCGGTATCAGGTAATAAGAAAAAAACCACCAAATCACCTACAAATCGTTGAGATGAAACCATTTTACTCCTTAATTTTTTATCAAGAGTATAAAAAAATATTTACAGCACTGCAATACAAACGAAAATGGTTTGGTTTGTTTACTTTTAAAAACACCTGTTATTTTCCTCATTTATAAAATTAAAAGTGTGGGTAGCTGAGTGGCGCGTAGAGGGGTAGTTAGCTCCGTTTATATGCACAAGGTCATTGGCATGAATACAAGCCTTAATTAAATCCCCCAATGTACAGGTGAATAGGCACTTAGGGCTCTCCAACGTGTGGCTCACGTTCTAAACAGGGTATTCGACGGGTCTATGACCCCATTTCGCCAGTTTATGTTTGCTACGGCCTACCTGGGTGCGCAACTGATTCAGTACTAAATCACTGTGTAGGTATTACTAAACCCCACTCACTTGCACAAAGCATAAGCAGAGTGATCTTTTTCAAAACGTAATCACAAATATTTCATACACAATGGCTGAAGGACAAAAGATAACTGTGGCTTGTTCTAGCGCCTAGCGGGTCTTTGTATTTTCAAAATATGTACTGAAATAATCATAATACCCTATATCTTTTCGAAGTATAAAACAAAGTCGCTTTTTAGGGTTCCTTACTCAAAAGGTAACCAACGGAACCCTATTACTAAACCTCCACCGTCCGTCCGTCCATCCGTCCGTCCTTCTGTCTGTAATCGGGCTATATCTCAAGAACCGTAATAGGTAGACAGTTGAAATTTTCACAATGTGTAGGTATTTCTATTGCCGCTATAACAGCAAATAATAATTATTAAGATTTATGGTACGGAACCCTTCGTGTGCGAGTACGACTCGGACTTGGCCGGTTTTCCGTCTGTGCGCTTCGTCATCAGCATCATTATCATATCAGCCGAAAAAGTCCACAGCTGGCCATTTTTTTATACTCCGCAACGGATTTTAATGCGGTTTTTAAAAAGCGTGATTCAAGAGGAAGGTTTATATCGACGATATGCATAATTTTTCCTGAAATTTCTACGGGACAAGGAAAAATGAGATATTCGCTCCATCGTAGACTTTGTCTCTGTCATCTCTGACATAGACTTGAGCAAACCCATCATTAATAAAAAAAAAGAAGTCGCAGAAGCTACTATTATATCGTTTATTTTTCAGCCTGGTCAAGGATTATTAGCGAAAGATGATTCCGTTCCCCTGTACAACATAAAGAAAATGAGACCCATAGGCGTTGTAAAGACTTTGAAGGGAAGGAAGAAACAAAAGAAGTCGCGACTTAGGGAGGCGCCGACTTCATACCAAGACGAAGATAAATTTGTCAAGCGGTACTTCAATATTAAAGTTATTAATAAGGTAATTTGAAATTTTTTAATTAACATTTCATCAGTTCATCACACTCACACCTCATTTCTTTTACCTGGAAAGGGATCATTGTACTCATCATAATGAACGACTTTTACTTCGGGATCAGTGGCGTAGCTAGTATGGTTGACACCCAGGGCGGATAATGTGGTGTCACCCCACAAATTAACCCCTTCTCCCCAATAATTAGGAGTTGCGTCTTTCGTTCTGGTTACGGCAGTCACAAGCCATTTTTCGGAAGGGAGAGGATGTAGTGTGTGTAAGCAAGTATCATTAGTATTATTTTTTTTTTTATATAATAATAGTATTTATTAGCAAAATACGACTGACACAAACATTTCACATCATTGTCACACGGGGGAAGAAAAATTATTAACAAAATTAATGCGCGACAGATGGGCAAAGTACAGTCAATACAAAATTTGGGCCCTGCCTCCTAAACTAGGAATATCCTGTATCTTAGGAGGCAGTTATTATGTATACACATACATAATAATAGTAACCAGAACCACACCTTATTTAGGGTTAGCTCAGTAATATATTAAGATCGTGTACGCTCAGTGTATGTGAAGACACATTAAATCGAGACGTTATCGAGTCCAAATCTTTCATTTACCACTTGACTTAAAGGATGTGTTCCATTCGTGCTGCAGGTTTTTATTTTCAGAAATGTTCTTACAAAGTTACATACAAAATCTCGAAAATTTGTGCATTTCGCCTCGGATTATATTGATTTTCTTTTCATCATTCTCTAACTGATGCAAGAAAGCTCATTAACTGAGAGAGGCCAAAACAAGAGAGCGAAGCGAGCTCGAAAGTTTTCGCATCCCACCTCGGATAGGTTTTTCATAGTCATTTTGTTGAGGTATACAGAAAAGCTGCTGGAGAAGCTGGAAGCTCAAAATTTTTACACCCCACCTCATACGGGTTTCATTACGTCACCCGTTTAGGGGTGACATCTGACAATAGTGACAAAAAGTCAATAAAAGGTCGAGTGTCCCTTTAAACGCAGAAAACCTTAAAAACTACAGAAATTTTTGCACCTCATCTCGGAAAGGTTTCATTAATTGTCTTTTGATCATTCATACTTAAATAGAAATCAGAAAAGCTCACGAAGTTAGAGAGAGCAGAACGCAAGAACGAGCGAAGCGAGCTCAAATTTTTCTGTAGCCCCGATCCAAAATAGGGATCGCCGATGAGGGCAACAAATCTGCCAGGTTCCAAGTGGGATTAGGCGGGTCACATATTTATTTATTTATTATACGCTTTATTGTACATACACCAAAAGATATGTAGGATGCATCAAGACAGCTGGGCCAGCCAGAATCGTTACACAGTGGGAGCCAGAAGATGGGCATCATCGCCGAGAAAGACCAAGGAAACGCTGGCGTGACGACTTGGAGGCGTTCATGTAGGATTGGTCGGAGAAGGCAATACACCGGGAAGAGTGGAAGGCTATGGCGGAGACCTGTACCCAGTAGCGGGACGTGGGACAGTATAAGTTTTCATTGCGTCAACAACCCGTGAACGAACGGCCCGACCGTTCGTTGACTGTTGCCGTGTGACCCAGAGCGGGCCGACCCCCCTCGCTACGCTACTGTTCTTAGATTGTCACGAATATAATGATGAGTACAATGACCCCTTTTAAGGTATTGCATTTATTCTGTTACACCTTGCATATTTGTTTGGTGTTGATGTCATAGTTTTACTTATACGTACTCATATGAATTCATTTAAAAATTAAAAAAGAAATATTTATGTGTAACAGATTAAACACAATAAGTACCTACATAAAAACATTACTTCAGGATGACTTGAATAGACTTTTTAACTGGTGTAAGGATAACAATATGCAACTTAACGTAGAAAAATGTTCCCAAATTACGTTTACGCGCAAGGCTCACTTCATTGATTTTAATTACAGTATCAACGGTGCGTACCTCAGTAAAGTTCACTCGAAAAACATAGAGATAACATAGACTTAATTTTTCTTTTTAAAATACTTCAGAGTAAACTAGACTGCCCCAAGTTGTTAAGTAAGTTCAATTTAAACGTACCCTATAATTATCCGCGTCACCCTATCAAACTATTACGTCCCCCATTCCGCAAAACTGTATTCGGATCCAACTCCGCCATCCCCAGAATGTGCAGGCTTCTTAATAATTGCCATGAATCAATAGATATTTATTCTACATCACTTCAGAAATTCAAGCGCCAAATCCATCAAAACTAACCTCCATATTGACTTCTTCTTTTTCTTTTTCATTTTTGTATCTGCTGCTGTAGCCATCCACTGGTTGTTGTTTGTGGGTGTTATTTATGTCAGCACTCTTATTGTAATTTTATTTGAGTTAGATTTTTTTTTTTTGCATGATGTGTCTATCGCATCATATTGTGCACTATGCTTGTACTGTATTGCATAGATGATACACTAATAACTAGCTATAGATAGGCGTATTGCTTGCGTTATTAGAATAATAAGTGTAACAATAGGGAAAATGCATGAAAAATATATGTATCATCTATACAGTTTATCTAAAAATATACAAAAATAGAATACTAACAGTGAAAATAGAATCAAAATTACCCGAAAAACGAAGGATATATAATTATTTTAAACAAATATATCTATATCTGTCCCTCTCGCGAAAACGCTGTTTTCTATGGCAGCTGTATAGGCGTCATAGACGATGACGTCAAAGTTTATATCGGGCTTCTCTTTCTAATAGTAATCTTTGAAGCTTTATAACTTCATCGCTGATGAATGTATTTAAAAATAATTTCATGATTGTTTACTAGAGCTAATAAGTATTTCATTTTGCAAATAAAAAAATCGCATGCATATTCCCTATTGTAGATAGGCCAATAAATAAAAAAAAGGGTTCATTAAGAATATCTTTTATTTTTGGACAAACCGCCGGGGTTTTCGCGAATGAAAATGTTGCTGTTCAGTACAATGGTAAAGTTATACATACATAAATGTATGGGGCAGACGTTCTTTTTTTCCATTTCAGTGTTGGGTCCCACAGTGAAAGTTGTTCATGATAAAAAGTATAATGAGCCTTTTTCATGTAACGATCAAACGGGGTGAATTGGGACGCGAGGGTGAATAGGGACAAAACTTTGACTTCCACAATAATATCATAATATTGGTTTCGAACAAAGCATCTATTTATTTTAATTTAAATTGTTTTGGAATTTGGTGGCAAAACTGGTAAACTATTCATAAATAACGAGAAAATTGCCATCGAAGTTTTGTCCCTATTCTATTTATTTATTTATTCACAAAATCCACAGCTCTTTAACAATTTTACTTAAAATAAACAAACCGATCTTACAGCCAATTACGGATTTACAATTTATTAACTATTATATGCATCAGAAACAAACAAAATGGAACAGAACAGAATGACATGCTAGCACCATCTAAGCATATGAGAGTGTGTGGTGTGGTGTGAGTGGATGTGTTGTGTAGGAGTGTGTGTGAAGAGTTGAAGTGGTGTGTGGAATACCTTTAACAACACTTGTTAGAATTCTTAGTCCTTTTAGTCAATTCTTCGCACACAATAGTTACCAAAAGTCTCCTAAAAGTACCTTTTTTGGTGTTAAATATATCAAGATGAGAGAATTTATTGTTAAAATTTCTTAATAACCTACCGACGATAGAATTTTGCGCGTAGTTTGTCCCACTGCGCGGTACATCGAAAAACTGCGTGTGTCTAGTCCGTCGAGACGGAGCGCTTAATCTAAGAACCAGATTGTTTAAAGCGATACTCTCAATATTCCCACTATTCGTCCTAGTTCGCGTCCCAACGACTAAATTCACCCCGTCTGACGGTACTGCGTTTATTTGTTTGTTAAAATTGAGACTTAATATAACCGCTTTTATTTGATTACAGCCAGATAGATCAACTAGTAAGCAGTACTTCTGCAGATCCTGTCCTGAGAAATATAACTATGTGTAAGTAATTGAGATTTGATTGTTTCCTTATTCACACTAGCTGACCCGTGCCCACTTCGGTGGGCGGTATTTTTCGGGTTAAATATGCCTATGAAACTCACAAATAACGTAGCTTTCAATTGGTAAAATAATTTTCAAAATCGGTTCAGTATATTCAGAGATTACCCCCTACAACATCACAATATTACAAACTCCTCTTTATAATATTAGAATAGACTAAACGAAGTATCAATAACTCCGATACTCCGATATACTCCGATATTTTTCAATTCAAACTAGTATTTCCCGAGATTAGCGCATTCAACAAACTAAATCATGGCGTCAAGAACATTCTTCCTTACTGCTGTCGACTGGAAGTGAGGCCAAAAGACAGGCGGCAGCTAAGTGATTCAATAAATGCTGTACTACTTCAAAATATGTTTTTTTTTTGTTATTTATAGGCACACGTTTAACTACTCTCTCTCTGCCTAGCCTTTTCCCAACTATATTAGGGTCGGCTTCCAGTCAAACCGGATTTAGCTGAACACCAGTATTTTACGCGGAGTGGTTGCCTACCAGACCTCCACAACCCAGTAACTGGGTAACACGGTACTTCATGGCAAGACTGGAGTCAGATTTACTGGCTTCTGACTAGCCGTAACGACTGCCAAAGATCTACAAATGACAGCCGGGACCAACAGCTTAACGTGCTTTCCGAGGCACGGAGGAAATTTGCTATGTTACGATGGTCACCCATCCACAGACCAACCTTGGCAAGCGTTGCTTAACCTTGAAGATGGACCCGTGCGGATGGTAATATTTAGCCACACGTTTGACTACTATCAAATTCTATTTCCAGTGACGATGCAAGGGACCACGTTATCATCGGCTGCCAGAGAGCTTCGAGCGACAGTAACAGACCAACTTCTGAACAAGAACAAGTACCTTTTGTCGTGTCCACTCAGCCAACTGTCTGGGAAGAATGGCCTGGTGGCAGCAAATAGACAAGTGTGGACTATTAGCCGTCGTCTGTTTTTTTAAAGATGTGGACTTATCAAATGACTCCCCCGCTCTGATTGGAGTAGAAGGGAGTGTCAGACTCTTACTGACTAAAACCTATCCGTGTTCTTCCTAATGCCCACCGCGTTCCAAGGCTACGGTGAGTCTTTCGCAGACGTCGTCCGTACTGGCTAACGAAATGACTCCTGTGCGCGATGAAAATGATTCCTGTGCTAGCATGGTGATTTGCAAGCTTCGATTGGGACACTCTAAAGAAATGTGTGTGTTTAATCTCGCCGTACGACGAAATCGAATCATCGTCAACAGGTACTAAGGTTAGCCAATTTGGACGACGCATAAACGCTTCGGCGTATTCCTCTCGCCAAGCCATTATCACCGTATTTTTAAGATAAGCTTTCGTTTGTACACATATATGTGACAATGGCGGTCAAAAGGTACTGTACAGGGTCAAATTACCCTGTATATTTCCACGATCACAGGTTGCGTACAGTCCGGTTTCTAGTATTAGATAATAATGATACATATCGTACCCATCAAGTTTGCTAAGTTTAGCTAATTAATACAATTAGAACCCGTGTTACCATAGTTCTATTTAGTCTTTTAATCTGTTTTAAGATTTATTTAACACCTATAATAATAGGTATATTTTTAAGAAAACAGTTTATATGGGATGGTCAAACTCTATGGTTTATTTCTCATCGTATACTGTATACAATAGAAATAAGAAAAGTATATCTATAACTGTACCTGTTAGTTAAATAAAAGTTATGCATATGCATTTTTAAAATATCATATGTGTTTCATTAAATTTCCCTTTAATTGTCTTGGCTATAAACAAACAATATCAATTGGTTTACTATCATATAAAAATATATTTTTCCTAATAAAGGATATAATCTAGGAGACGGTGGAACATCAATCTTCACCCACGTTTTAACCAGATGAAACAATTTTATTATTAAATTTTGTTGATTTATAACACTCCTATGATAGCTTGCCAATCGAAAATTGCTTAGTTTTTTTTTTTTTTGCAGGCAAGCCTATACGATTATTTTCGTGACTCACGTAGTACTTGTAGTAGTACACGTGAAGCACGTAGATGTACGGGTGTACATCTACGTGCGCATAACTCGAAAATTACTGAACAGCTGATTTTTTTTCGCGATTTCGAGTTTGGTCCCGTAGCAAAAGTTGTTTATAATGATGAATACAACGTTGTTGTTGTTTGTTCCGTTGTAAAGTTTTTTTTTTCAAGAGATGTCTGCCGCAGTTCGAACAAACAATAAAACTTTGCCTCTTGATTTTATTAGTTTTATAAAATATAAAGTTCTAAAACAAGAAAATATTCAGAATAAAACAACTATAAATGTTATCATACATTTATTATTCAACAAAAAATGTTATACAAGGCACATCATAGTTTGCACAGCGGGTCTAAAAAGGCCACTTTAGTTGAGTCATATTAGGATCATAATCATACAACAATCTGTCAAATGTCATTTTCATCTTTATCGCGAAAGCATTAGGTTCAAGGTTGATTGGGAAAAGTTTTACAGTTTCCGGTAGCTTGATGGTCCGGCTGATTCTGCTAAAGTGGCTTTTTAGATCAGTTTAAAGATTTATTCATCAAAAGGTATGGCAGGCAAAAGTTTCCCTTCGCACTTTCCGAAGCCGATCCTGACTCCATTATCATCAACGCAGAAGCCGCGAAGGGTGATGGTGTCGCCATCTTGAATGAACTTTCTCTCTTCTCCTGACAGGAGGCGAAGGGGCTTGGTTCCCTTCCATGATAGTTCCAGCATGCTTCCGAATGAGTCAGCTACCTGTAGAGTTGGAAGAAAATAGTATTAATACCCACAAACCGCTTACCTACGCTCTTACAGGAAAACTAAACAGCGGGTACCTCTAACACACCTAAACGCGAGAGAAACTGCATTTCATAAGTCAATTTTGTTAACAAGAAAAAGTTCCGCTACTTTTTGCTCTGTTATTGTCCGAGAAAAAAAGAGGATAAATTGTAACATATTTCACATTTTCACTCGCAAACGCATGAAACACAAACTACCTAACTTTAAAGCGCGCCATAGCTCTCAAAAAGATGGACCTATTTAGCGAATTCAATTACCTATTTTAATCGATACCGATCTCTGTGATAAGGCTGCGTTTCCACCAGGGATATGCGAAAATGCTTACAAACAATAGAATAGCTTGCTCTGAGCGAGGCTAGGTAGATGAAGCGATTCTATTGGTTCATAACAAACACATCTCTCGCTACGCCCTTTCCTTTCTGTGTTTTCACAGAAAGGACTAATGACGATCGGACGGTAATGTTAATTTGCGGTGGTCCTCAGTCTGGGCTAAATACCTGCTTGTTCTATCCTTCTACCGACTAACCTCTCCACTAATAGTTCCAGAGCCGAGCAGGTCGCCAGCTCGCAGGTTGCAGCCGGTGACGGTCTGCTGAGCTAGTTGCTGCTTCACCGTCCAGTACATGAAGCGGAAGTTTGACCGGCAGATCGTTGTGCTCACTGGGGACTTTTCAGCTGTCAAATGAAAGAATTAGTTTAAAGATACCGTTTATAGGCATCAAAGACTTTTCTGTGTACTTGCTGGGGTAGTCTGTTAGAGAAAAATTGATCAGACGCAATAGTGTGTGGTAGTCAGCTCCAAGGTGTACCACAAGGTCGTATTTTAGGACCGATAGTTTTTTTATGATGACTGATCCACGTATCAGATATTTATGTTTTTTACCACTAAACATTTTACCATCTTCACTGCTGATCTTTTTTGAATCTATAAATTTAAACTAATATCATAATCTTCATTTTAGCCTTAACACGTCTATAACTCGGCCGAGTTAACTTGACACCTGTCTCGAATGATGTTTTAAATAATATAAACGCGTCAGGTTACCGTTGCGTTATATTATTTTTATTGGAACGAAGTTCCTTATCGCGCGTTGTGAAAGGGGGCTAGACGGAAAAAATTCACGACGAAAAGTTGTCACGACACTTTTTGCTATAGTAAGCTATTGTAAGCTGTGCGGCGTCGCATGTTTCTCTGTCTGTCTCTCTCTCTCTTATAGAAAGCAAGCCAGATTTTTTCATTTCTATTTCGCAGGTGTCCCTTGACACCTCTCAAGTTGGAATGGAATGGAACGGAATGGAATGGAATGGAACGGAGTGGAGTGGAGTGGAGTGGAGTGGAGAGGAGTGGAGTGGAATGGAATGGATGAGAAACAGTGGGTCATTAGTTGCCAACGATACGATACCATTTTAGGGAAAAGGATAAAGTCGTAAAACACAGTTATGTTTCTAGTTTTATTACAATTCGCGCGTTGAGAAAGGGGGCTAGACGGAAAAAATTAAGACCAAAAGTTGTAACGACACATTAAGACCAAAAGTTGTAACGACACTTTTTGCTATAGTTGTAAGCCATGCGGCGTAGGAACTTCGTTCCATCCGGGTGTCCCTTGACACCTCTCAAGCTTTTTTTTTTTTGTCAAGATAACTCGGCCGAGTAAGAAACTACACGTACACTACTGCGCACAAGCCTCCCCGCGACCGTCATCACATATATGTACCTGTCTCTAGGAACTCGAAATCGCGGGAATTCCCGCGGTCCATAACTAACTAAATTACCAGACAACACTCACACTTCAAATCGACTTCCAACTTGATATCAAAATTGAACTTATCATCGTGTCTCAGGTACGCGAACGGCTTGGGGTCCTGTGGGAAATTGTCCACCAGGTAAGGTCTTAGGGCTTCGATGGTGACGATCCAGGGAGATATGCTGGTACCCAGGTTCTTCGCTGTGAAGGGGCCCAGGGGAATGTACTCCCATTTCTGGATGTCGCGAGCTGGGGACGGATAAAAAATAAACTATTATTTTATGTGTGAGGAGAGACTGTCCGAAGAAAGATGTAGACGATGTTAAGTGCTCAAGCTAAAATTAAGTTGCTGATTGAAAAGATTCAGAAAAATCATCATCTGCCCAGCCTTTTCCCAACTATATTGGGGTCGGCTTCCAGTCAAACCGGATTCAGCTGAATACCAGTGTTTTACGTGGAGCGGCTGCCTACCAGACCTCCACAACCCATTAACTGGGTAACACGGTACTTCTTGGCAAGGCTGGAGTCAGATTTACTGGCTTCTGACTATCCGTAACGACTGCCAAAGATCTACAAATGACAGCCGGGACCAACGGCTTAACGTGCTTTCCGAGGCACGGAGGAAACTCGGTATATTAAGATGGTCACCCAGACCAACCTTGGCAAGCGTTGCTTAACCTTAAAAATCGACCAGTGCGGCTGTTATTATTTAGCCACGAGATAAAGATTCAGAAAAATAATGTCAATCAATCATTTTCAAATAAATAAATAAATTTCCTTCTACTTTTTTAATTAGTGCTGGGTTTGCTCTTGACTTTAGTCTAGGTCAGAGGTGACAGAGACATATTTGTTCTTCCTCCCCTTATTAATTAATGGGGGTGCAGCTTTGATACAGTTCTCAGTCTACTATTGCTGTTTCTTCGACTGCTGAGAAATACATACCGCTCCAATCATTCATAAGCACGAGTCCGAAGATGCGCTCCTCAGCCTCCTTGGCGGTGACTCTCTGTCCGAGGGCGGTGGGCGGACCTCCCACGAAGGCCGCCATTTCTAGCTCAAAGTCCATCAGACGAGAGGGACCGAAGTGCGGGGCCGCTCCTGGAAACAAGTCAGACACTGTTTAAATTTCATATACAAAGGTAAAAGTGGCCTTATTGCCTTTTTGGCCTCGGAATAGGTCTTAAGAAAAGAAGTTGCTACTCTGGCACCGACCCCGAAATCGGGAAAAACATCTACTGCCCCATACATTATGTGGACATAACTCGACGAAATGTACAGCTTGTCAATTCTGTAAATAACTATTTCGATATCGAGCTTCACCTTGGAGACAAATCTTACAAAGTGAGCTTTATTACAAACAACATAAGGTCTTATGTTTATACGAATGTGATACTAAATTGAGACACGAAAATGTTGTTACAGAATAGCACTACTGAACGCTGATTTTATTTTCGCGATTTAAATTTTGACGGTCTAGCTCCATACTTCATAATGATGTTTACAATGATCCCAGAGCCGCTACTTACTTATTTGTTCAGTAACAAAACATGTGGGATAGAGTACTTTGAACGTACGCATACAACGTTGATACGACAGAGGGGCTTTCCTTTAAACTGCCTATACTAGGTACCATTTTCAAGCTCTGTACCAAAAATAAATTAATTAGGAGCAGTAGTTTAGTCGCAAATGATTTTTAAAGTTTTTGCACGGTTTGAACACGATGTATCTTTTCTAACAGCTGATTATCGTCTAAGCATAGGTCATGCACCTTACAACGATAAATCTACGATGCGTTGTTGCCGCTCTGACGCATGTCGAAGGACATTCACTAAAAATTGGCAATGCAAACAAGGAAGCAATCAATACACACACACTTGCACTTTCACTACGAAAGCGACTAACATAAAGCGAGCGAAAGAAATAGAGATAGGTCAGTTTGTTGCATCCTTGTTTTTTGCGATCGGTAAGTCCCTCAGTGCGCCGACGCTTGTTTTTCGGAACGTACGGTTTGTGGAATTCGCGCGCAAACAATTGTAATTTTATTTTGTTATTGTGAGAGGACACGTAACTTGGGATTATTATTATTTAGTATTAGTATCTCCGGACCTCACTCCCATGGATTTCTTTTTGTGGGGTTACATTAAGGGTGAAGTGTATGCCTCAGAGGTAAATACAATTGATGAGTTAAAAAATAGGATTATTTTAGCATTTCACAAATTAAAGTGCTTAGCGACGGACAGTGATCTAATTAGAAAAATAAATAACAATATTCTCCGTCGGTATAATTTGTGCATCAATGTGAATGGAGGACACATCGAAAATTTAAAAATTTTGTGTGTTTGTTTTTGTGCGCGTACTTCGAAACGTTACCTAACATAGAAGCCAGTGCGAGCGGAGGCCTAAGTCGCCGGCCGCCACCCCGGCCCGGCCCCCGCCGAGCACACGAGATACCGCACACCGCGCTCCGGCGCGCGCGCGACTTTGCCGCTTTGTTACCTAGCGGTATCTAAGGTCAGTGTCATTTTTTTACAAAGGGTGGTTGCGTTTTATTCGGATTTGCAAGCTATTTAGTTTGTTTGAAAAAAATATTTTCTAATTTTTGGCGCTTTTTGTTTTTGTACCGTATCGAATTAATACTGACCACGTATTTATTTATTTATTTATTTATTTATTTAGTTATTCCAGAAAGTAACATAGAAAAAAAAAAATCACATATCTTCTGCCAAACTGCTGTACAGTTTGTCGGCAGTGTTCTCGTGGATAGGTACAGTTTAACCCAAGTAGGTACTTATCGACTACTTTATACTTACTACTACTTACATTACTTTGAACAAAAACACTTAATAAAATAATAACAAAAGGGGCACGAGTCAGGTCTTGCCCACCAGGCTGGCCACGCATGCACACAACGCAACCGACATTCAATGTACTCTGTGGTCCTGACCGCCACCGCACCCCCCCACTGCGAGATAGCTACGCAGCGCGAGCGAGACGCCGCGACTGCCGCCCGAGATCGGCCAAGCCAAGAGGCCCACAACAACAACAAGCCGCGCGTATGCCAGACTGGCCGGCCCGCGCCTGCCTCATACTCGTAAAGTCATTACATAACTTAGCAGCCAGACAAAGGTAAACAATCTCGATGTGACTCCTTACACAGACAAATTTCAAAGAAATAAACTACTGTTTCAAACCAATGTTTCACTTGATTTGGTAATCGTTATTTTTGCATTTAGGTACGAGTACATTGATTTCAGTTGCATTTCATTTCTAAACTGGGTGTTACAATAATAAAGAATAAAGAGACACATCAAGACTGCTCACAGACTGCTGACAGCATAGGTCCAACGCTAAGGACACAAACCCAAATAGTGCTTACGCAGGACATTCTTTAATACATTTTTGGAAACTGCTTCAGTTTTAATTTGCGTAGGTAATTCATTTAACAATGTTGGAATTAGCCATCGCTGTGTCCTTTGACCGAAATAATTATTTACTTTAGGGACTACATATCTGTTTCTCTGTGTCACTTTACGAGTTGGCCGGTTATACACTCTCTTAATCTTGTATTTGTTTTTATTGTGGTGTGCTAAGATTATACTTAACTTGACTTTTTTTTGGATAGGTAATATTCTAAAAGTTTTAAATAACTTTTCGTACTCCTTATTAATATTGTCTTTAGTTGCCTTATTTGCTAGTAATTTTAATAGTCTAATTTGCAGTTTTTTTATTTTATTTAAATGTACCGGAAACGTCAGTCCATAAGCAGCCAACCCGTAATTTATTGTTGCATCTGCAAGCGCGTGGTAAAGAATGTACAGTATTCGCTTACTAACTATATATTTTAAGTTATTCAGTTTACCTAACACTGAGCGCAGTCTACTACATACCGTGTCTACATGTGTGTCCCAAGAAAACTTCTCATCAATTGTTAGTCCTAGGTACTTATAGCTCGCTACGCGCTCAACACATTCACACTGACAATTTACCTTGTTATCATGAAGGCATCCATACGAGTGGCCCTTTACTGAGATACAGGCATTTTTAGCACCATGGTTATACGGAGACGATATCAACATACATTTGGTTTTATTTAAATTAATAAGAATGCCATTATCGTGCGCCCATTTTACTAAGTTGTCCAGATCTTCTTGCATTGCGGACTGGATCAGTTCACAGTCCCGACCACTGTATGCCAAGCACGTGTCGTCTGCATACATATAGGTATTACAGTTTTTGATGACGTTGACCATACTATTGACGTGCATGATGTACCCAATCGGTCCATAAACTGACCCAGTCGGCACCCCATAACTGACTTTACCGAGTTCACTGTTTTCTCCTTTAATTCTAACTTTCAGATATCTGTTGTGAAGATATTGCCTAAACCACCCTTTAACAGGCCCTCGTATTCCACACTCGTCCATGGCCTGCAGCAAGCCCTCATGGTCCAGAGTATCGAAGGCTTTTTTAAAGTCAATAAATGTTAATAAAACCATCTCTTTCGAATTTAATGAGCTATTTATATCATCAGTAAACTTACTTAATGCCGTTGCCGTGCTTCTATTTGGCCTAAAGCCATGTTGGGTATCAGTTAAAATATTATTACTTTCTAAAAACACTGTTATTTGCCCCATTATTACTTTCTCGACAATTTTATTAATTACGCTCAATATCGCAATAGGCCTATAATTTGTGTATTCTTTGTATTTCCCCCCCTTGAAGATTGGTCTAATAATTGAAATCTTTAATTCATTAGGATATGACTCTCTATCTATACATTTATTTATGAAATGAGCAATGACTTGGCTAATTGAATACTTAATTATTTTTAAATCTTGAACTCTAATACCATCGGAACCCGGGGACTTACTACATTTTAACTTATCAATGATTAAACATATATCTCTAGGACATACCTTTTTAAATCTGAAACTCACATCACTTTCCTTTACATATTCACTTCTTTCATAAAATAAAAGATTACATGAGTGTTTCTGTTTTAACGAACCAATTTCATTAGTAAATGTTTGACAAAACTTGTTACATACGCTATCCAGTTTCTCGTTACTTCTTATAAAATACTTTTGTATCACATCATCGACATTCATCTTTTTTCTGCCAAGCCACTTGTTCGCACACTCCCAAACTTTCCTCATGTCTCCATTGCAGTTTTTTATCTCTAGTCGCCTGTGCGCATTTTTAGCAACATTTACAGCTTTATTTGCTTTATTTCGATATTTTGTGTATTCCAAACGTAGTGTCATATTTTTAGGATTCGCTTTCCATTTTCGAAACAATGCATCTTTATATTCTAGTAATATTTGCAGCTTTTTATTAACCCAGATATTAGAATCACGTTGTTTGATTATTTTTATAGTTTTCGACGTGCCGTAAATGTTGTCAAAAATATCGCACAGTCTCCTATACAATTCCAAAGGGTCTTCAATAAACATGAGATTACTCCATTCTACATTACATAACTTAGTTTTGACAGATTCATTGTTAAGCATCGTGCGATAACAAGGAGGCATCAGCTGTTTATCCAATTCCATTGAAAGTCCCGTTAAATAGTGATCGGATACTTTCGTTGTTAGTACGTAGGCGTGCAGCTCGCCGGACGGTCGCGCACTTCGCACAAAAATATGATCGATGCATGATGTCACTCGACGCTCCGATACCACTACCTCTCGCGTAACATCTTGGATGCAACATTCTAGGCCTAACTCACTCAAGGTGTCTAGATATTCGTTGGCACGTGAGTCGGTTTCCCCCTGCAATATGTTTATGTTGCAGTCTCCCATAAACACCAAATAATTTCTAACCGGTATATCTTGTATCACGTTCTTGAGTTCGTTTACAAAGTGTGTTTTATTCATTTGTGGAGGCCTGTAAGTAATTATTATGTCAACTATTTTACCATTCATGATTATCTGACCATGCATTAATTCACAGTATAAATTGTTATAATTCCGTATCATTTCAAACTCCAAATTTTCCTGTACATATATCATAATACCCCCTCCCCTTCTTTGTTCTCTAGTTAAATAATATGAGCAATAGCCATTTATTTCATAGTTACATACTTCTTCTTCTTTTATATTTATTTCGGTTAGACATATTAGGTCCAATGTAGGTATACAGTCTTTTATGAGTACAATAAGTTCATTAAAGTGCTTCCTTAATGAACAAATATTCATGTGTATGATATTTAGTTTATTTTGGTTTTGCGTAACATGGCTTATCCATTGGTTTGTAGATTCATATTTTGAGTATATAATATCCTGTAGATCTTCAGCGTTCATGGTTGTATTTAAGTAACGTAGTATGTAATTTAGTAATTACTATTTATTTATTTTATTCTATAGTAGGGTTTGTTTAGATATTGTTTACTCTCGGTTCTCGCTATTAATAGATATATATTTATTTATGTCGCTTTCACAGCAGATATTATGTACTTTCTTCTCGACTTCACTCTTTCTTATTAAAATTTTTCCATCTTGTATCCATATGAACCTAAAATCATCCTTAAGCTTCTGTTTTGCTGTCCAGAATAGTTGGCGCATTTGACGCGTTAGATTTTCATTAATGTAGATGCGGGTATCATCGTTGTTGTTGTAGATCGAGTGATTCGTCAGCTGTTGTTTTCTACTTTTAAGCCATTGAGTGCGCACTTCTTTGTTACACATTTTCACTATGACTGGTGTACCTAGTCCCTCGCCTCTGACTCTCCATACCTTTTCTATACCGTCTACCCTCAGTTTCAGTTCCTTCGCAATCTTCTCTACTACTTCTTTGATGTTTTCACCCTCCTGCTTACGTACATTAATCAACTCAACATTTAATTTCAACTCTTTCTGCTCCAGCCATCCTATACGATCCTCCAGTGATTTATTATACTTTTCCAGAAATATGCCCCTTTGTATGAGGTCCTTCGTTCTATTTTCATTTTTACAGTTAGAATCAACCAGCTTCAGTTGTACCTGGTCTAATTCTTTTTGTTTATCCTCAAGACTTTTTAAGGTGAGATCAGTGTCGAGGTTTTTGTTTTTTATTTCCACTACCTCCTTTTTAATATCTGTGATATCAGTTTGAATAGCAGCGTACTTCTCGTCCTGTTGCTGTTTCATGGTGGTCAACAAGGTATGCATGGCCTTCATTTCTTCGCGGAATGCGGTTAAAGTTTCGTTTAGTGCATTTGTTGAACAACATGACTTAAATCTCCTACTCTCTTGCGATATTTGTGAAGAATCGCTATCCGATTCATTCTCTGCCCTTTTCTTCTTTCCCTGCCTCGCGGTGACCCATTCCTTATCCTTTGTCGACGCCAAGTTCGGATCCGATAAGTGTTTGGGTCCTTTAGTTGGTGTTCTTTGTAAGTTTAACATCGCGACGGTGCGTTACGATAACAATGAAAACGCAATGATTCGGCACAGCGCTGTATTATTCACACGTCCACTCACGAGTACGACCCACGAGAACTGTGATAGTATACGTAGTTTAATTTAATGCCCCTCTGTCGTATCAACTCTGTATATATTATCTGCTAGCTGAAGAAAATACTTTCAAAGTATTACCAAAATTCTAAAATTACTGTTTTCAACTATTGACACAAAACAAAATTTCACTTATTCAAAGAAGTGTTAAAAACAATGCTTCGGGAAATAGTAAAGATAAACCTTTTGTTTACCTTCAACAGGAAGGGTCTGCCCATACGGCCTTGTGATAGGTGTTCCGGATATGACGATAGAACTGCTGCGACCGTGATAGCCGACTGGCAGCTGCTTCCTAAGAAAATAGTTTGTTATTAAATAGACCGCACCACAGCCAGCGAAGTTACACAAAATTTAGAAATTTTAAGATTTTCTGGAGACGGTCTTACATAAATAAATAATACTAATTTAGAACGAGGCGAGACCGCCTCCGTGACGAAGATGTTTCTTCCAGATGCCATTGCTGCCTACCGTATTGTAAAACAGGTGAGGCCAACAGGTGTACTGACGCAGATTTTAACGGGGCACGGTGGTTTCTCCGAATACTTAAATCGCTTTAAGGTGGATGCTCCAGAGTAGCCCGCGAAATTAAAATATTTTTATGTTTTTTGCAATTTGCCGGTCAGTGTGAAGCTGTATGTGGACCAAATGCGATCCGCGACCGTAACGCGTATTTATGAATATTTCAGAAATAATCATTCTTTCGAACTACATGAACTTAGAGGGCTATATTGATGATTAAAATGGTTATAATTCTTCAGATAAATACGCGTTACGGTCGCGGATCGCATTTGGTCCACATACAGCTTCACACTGACCGGCAAATTGCAAAAAACATAAAAATATTTGAATTTCGCGGGCTACCCTGGAGCATTCACCTTAAGTGTACGGAGAGCCCATCGTGCACCTGCGATCCCGATGTAGCGGAATCAGTCCCCCACATCATATTGGACTGTCCAATTTATGGAAAAGAAAGATACAACTTTGAGCAGGAAACGGGGAAAAGGTTTTTTTTTTTTTTATTATTATTGATAGGCACGCGTTTGACCACTATCTCACCTGATGGTAAGCGAGGATGTGGTCGAAGATGGAGCACGCTTGCCTAGAAATAACCTATTCACTTGTAAAGAAATATTAGGGGACTTAATGGTTTGTAAATATAGGAAGAAATTTATTGCCTACTGTGAGAATATAGCCCAAAAAGTGAACATAAAAATAAAACAGGTTAACAAAACTATGTTTCTTTTATATTGTTTAAATAAATAAGTAAGCATAGGAACTACGTGTATTTGTAAAATAGCATAAGCAGTAGGATAAGGATATCATGTATAGTATATGTATAAAATAAGATTGTAATTAGTTAGCTTTAGTAACCATGTCAAAAATAAAGAATAAGTTTAAGTTAAGTTTAAGTTACAATATTTAAAATAAAAACCGGGTTTGGTTTTATTTCCCTAAAGATAAGTTGTAAGTAATAAAGATATAATTAGAATAGAGCAGAGTAGTAAAGTAGTAAAAGTAGGAGTCCCACCCAGTATGATTGAGGAAGGATAAAAGAAAGAAACAGTGTGCAGCATGGAAGTACGAGAGGCATGTATTGCGAGAACTGGTATGGATGAGTTTTAAGATTTAAAATAGGCGCCAATAACGTTGGCGGGGCAAGTCAGGAAAAAAAAAAAAATTAGAACGCGTCGTCTTTTCCACTCAATATGATTTCTTTATCATGACGCATAGTGCACTTTGTGTTATCTATAAGGGCACGTGTATCTGTGTTTCACATTTATCAATTTACCAGTTGTCAAACAGCGCGTTGTCTTTGCCTCTAAACATGATCCCGACGTTAGTCGCATGATGTAGCGACGAGTAGTAGTCTGTGTAGTCGCCGATGTATGCAAGCATGTGCATCTGTGCTTCGCTGTGTCTAACTTACTAGTTGTCAAACAGAGCGTTGTCTTTGCCTCTGAACATGATTCCGACGTTGATCGCATGGTGTAGCGACGAGTAGAAGTCTATAGTAGTCCCCAATGCGTACAAGCACGTGCATCTGTGCTTCACTTTGATTAACTTACAAATTGTCAAACAGCGCGTTGTCTTTGCTTCTGAACATGATTCCGACTTTGATCTCATGGTGTAGCGACGAGTCGAAGTCTGTGTAGTCGCCGATGTCGACTGGCACGTGCATCTGTGCTTCGCTGTGTCTAACTTACCAGTTGTCAAACAGAGCGTTGTCTTTGCCTCTGAACATGATTCCGACGTTGGTCGCATGGTGTAGCGACGAGTAGAAGTCTGTGTAGTCGCCGATGTCGGCTGGCACGTGCATCTGTGCTTCGCTTTGTTTAACGAAAGCCCTGCGGATCAAAATAAAATAAATTAAGAGACCATAACGAGGTCGTGTGGTAACAAGGATGTTTGCCTTCAGTAGTTGTCAGAAAAAGATACAATATGCCAGTGAACAGTTGGCTAATTTATGAGAATATTCGGTGAAGGGAAGCAATAAGTGGAATAACTTTATAGTGAACTATTTTTTTTTGTTTGCCTGTATTTGTGTCCCACTGCTGGGCAAAGGCCTCCTCTTTCTCCTTCCAAATCGAACTCCTCTGTCTCTATCCTAGACATGTTCGGCTCGCAAACATGGTGAGATCTTCACAGCACCAGCACCGCGGTCGACTTCGACAACGCGGCAAAAAAAGGAAAATGTTCCGAATTCACAACACTAGATGACACAGTCTACTATGTGAATGTTTCCCTAACCGTGTGGACCGTGTAGGAGTTTCAGGTGGCAGCACAGATGCGTCAAATTAAAGTTTTCACAAGGGAAAAAATTCAAATTCTTAACACTAAATGGCAGTCTTCGCCTAGCACGTTCCCTATAAGGCCTTTGCCCTGAGTGGTGTTCATCTGAAAAATCGTTTAACCGTACCTTTGTTTTAGATCATCATTCTGCAGTGTGGGATTGGAAGCGTCTAGCAGTTTCTGTAGTGTGGATCTTGCTTCCAACCAATGTGGACGTGTGAGCGCCATGAAGGCGTTGAGCGTTTGTTCCTGAAATTAGAATATTAATAAAGTGGTAGAAATGTACACAAAAATGAGCCACAAACTGATATTTATAGAACCTTTATGCATGGGCGTACACAGGGGGCGGCAGGGGAGGGCAGCTGCCCCGCTGGAAATCTCGTAGAAAATTTATGAACTCGCACATATCCTAATCAAAGTGTAAACGGGGCCTTATGAGCTAACTTTTGAATAAACCGCAAAATGCATGATCGAAGACAGGTTAAGGTGGATGCGCGATGGTAGCCCGCGAAATTCAAATATTTTCATGTTTTTTGCAATTTGCCGGTCAGTGTGAAGCTATATGTTGAAGAAAATACGATTCGCGGCCGAAACGGGTATTTATCTAAAGAATTATAACCATTTTAAACATCAATATAGCCCTCTAAGTTTATGAAGCCCTATAGAATGGTTATTTCATGAAAAAGGAATCCACCTTAGACGGACTTTGTAAGCTGACTGTATCTACATAAAATACTTGGAAACAGTATGGGCGACTCTTTCACGGAAGACGCCATAAACCGTTTTGCTGAAGATCCTCGAAAGTTACTTTTACGTTAGAAGTTGAATTAAACAATTTAAATTAAATAAAAATGCATAGTCTTTACTTTTATTTATTTAACGTCCTATAAAGCAGGATTATTTGCGGCTGTTTGCCCTACGTACTACACTACATAAGTATGCCTAATGTTTCATGTAGGTGTCTTTGTGTTTGTGTAGTGTGTACGACAAAAGAGCCGCAGACGATCTAACTTGCCGCCCACCCTAGGCCAGAAGCTGGCTACGCCCACGTCTTTATGTCGTTTTTTGTATTGCAAGTGTTACTACAGATATGCTGTTGACTGTAGAATCTAAAATCTACGAGAAAATACCTATGGCCAACATAAATGAAGGCGAACGCCATAGAAGGGATATGGCGACACTTTATGGGCTTCTTATAGTTAAAGGAATCCAAAAACGTGGTTTTTGAGGCATTCTCGGTTTATTCTTCTTTTAAGAGTACGTAACTATGGAGTTTCCTGCCGGTTCTTCTTCGCTCACTAGTTTGTGACGTTTTATAAGTATCATTAAAAAAAAAGTATAAAATACTTTGTTATTTATGTACAGAATCTGAATGAATACTTTAACCCATATCAAAATTTAACTCTCACTCAGGCAAAAGTTTATGTATCTAACAATCAAATCAAATTCTTAATAAGAGCTTATATTTTATAGCTTATTGCAAAATATAGCGTAATATTAAACCAGTTTGCAACAAACAAGAAATCTATTTAAATCGTAAACAAGTTGACGTCGCCGATCTGACATAATTTATATTCAAGTCTCGCGGAAGTTTTTAAACTTGTTTTATTGTAAGTAATATAATTATTAAATATGGGAGGTGTGTCGTGTTTGTATGTGATCAAACCTCTAAAGAAAATGTAGTGAAGGTAATGTGTTTTTTTTTATTTGTTACATAATTATAATTGTATATATTTATCTACTATGTATTTATTTATATAAATCGTACACCTAAGGCTACCTGCAGTACTGTCTTTCCATTATCTTTGTAATCTATCCAAAGGTTGTCTTGAAAAGATCGCTTTTAACGATAAGGCCGCCCATTGTGTCACCCTATGTAACGTTTTCTTCATCTATCTTTTCTGTAACTTGTATGGTGTACATAATAAAGAGTATCCTATTCTATTCTAATGTAGTGTGGTTTATCTTTCTTCGATGTTATCTAGCTCGTGGCTAAATAATAACAACCGCACGGGTCGATCTTCAAGGTTAAGCAACGCTTGTCGAGGTTCATCTGTGGATGAGTGACGATCGTAACATACCGAGACTCCTCCGCGTCTCGGAAAGCACGTTAAGCCGTTGGTCCCGGCTGTCATTTGTAGATCTTTGGCAGTCGTTACGGATAGTCAGAAAATCTGACACTAGTCTTGCCAAGGAGTACCGTGTTACCCAGTTAATGGGTTGTGGAGGTCTGGTAGGCAGCCGCTCCACGTAAACTACTGGTTGAATACCAGTAGTTTGAATCGGTTAGACTTCAAGCCAACCCCAATATAGTTAAGAAAAGGCTAGGTTGATGATGCTATTATCACTTACAAAGAAGACTCACTCCCGAAGAGATTTGGGGCTGGTTTCTGAATTGAGATTTTATAGTACAGAATGCGTCCAATATCTTAATTTTAAATTTACACCAGAACAACTCATAATACAGTAAGCATAAAGGTACCTAGGTACTTAATGTACAAATGCGAGCTTAACTCATTTTTTTAAATTAAAAAACTTATGAATTTTTAAAGTTGCCTTTCTGGATAAATCCGAAACTATGAGGAATGTCGAAAAACTCTGAAAGGAGTCTCGATCCCGATTTTGATGAAAACTAAAACTTGACTCTCCGATTATTAAAAGTTTATTTATTTATTTAACAATTTATGTCCACACATTACACACACACACACACACACATTTTTTTTGTTTTGTGAGAAGGACAATCACTCAACATTAGTTTAGGGATGTCCTTTACACATTACTAAGTATTTATTCTATTCTGTCTTCTTGCCTGTTTTATTTTGGCTACTAACACTAGTAATAGGTTATAATATTGTTTACTAACACGCTGGATCATTGTTGTCCGAAAATAAAGAATTATTATTATTATTATTTTTATTTAATTTCTCAGGTTAGTACCTTGTATTTGCCAGAATCTCACGGGTGTGAACCAAGGTGAGATCCTAGTTATTACTTTGAGATGGTAAATTACTTTGTACTGCACTAAAATTGTTATCCAAATCAAGTTGTAAAATTTTTCTAACTATTCGGCAAGTATTTAAAATGGTGGCTTTTTGTAGTGTTAAGTATGTGTATTTTGATAGATTGAGAACATTAAAACTATTGAATATTTGTTTTGGGATAACACCTTACGATTGGGACAATTGTGACTCTATTCATTTTCCAAACTCTGGTGATTTCATCTTGTAGTTCTGTGTACTTCCTGATTTTTTCAGTGATAGTTTTTTGTATGTTGTTAGTGTTTGGTACGGCTATATCTATTATGTACGTATGTTTGTTTTCTGTGTTATATCGGGTCTGTTATTGTATATAGTGTGATCTGTAATTATGGTGCGGTCATAATATATTTTGTATAAATTATTTTCCAAAACAGCTCTTGGTGTATATTTGTAATAAGGTGTGTATGGATGCTGAATTAGTTTAAGATTAATGGCGAGTTTTTGGTGAATAATGTTAACTTAGTATTCGATTTTTGAAAAATCGTTGTTCCTACCCGGGAATCGAACCGGTTGAATTTGAAAAAAAAGCCCACACCCTGTATTATTACACTATCTGAAAGAGTAGCTAATAAGGACCGAAATCTTGGGCCTGATGTTGATGACAACTAAAACTGCATCATTGATTTTGAAAAAAAAAAAAGTTTAGTCGATATTTTTTTTTTTGAAAATTAGAAAAGGTTTTTGTTAAAAATGAGCTGAGTTTTCTTCCAGCAATCCTTATTTTATGACCAAGCTTGACTGAATTTCTGTTTAAACTAGCGTTCCATTAACTAATAATAAATTGAAAATAGCTTCTGTTGGGCATCTAATAACAAGTATTTCCCTACATTGGTACTACTGCTTAAGCAAAAGCGAACTTCCGATGGATGATAGACGCACAGGACCAGTTGTTGTAGCGACACTTGGGGGAGGCCTATGTCCAGCAGTGGACGTCTTCCGGCTGATATGATGATGATGATGATGATGACATTACTGATGAGTGGCTAACAGACAACACACAGTCGAAACTGCTGGTCTCAGAAATCTGAAATTTGGCATGCAGGTTCCTTGGGGAGTGAAGAGGAGCATTAAGAGAGGATTTTTAGAAATTTCTATGGGAACGGGAGAAAAATGGGATATGCGCGTACGCAGTCGCGAGCAAAAGCTAGTAAATATATGGGTACTTACCTAAGGCTTGTTTACATTTTATGCAAATCTAATCAATTACCTAATTAAGCTCTGCTGATTACAAGTTCTTGCTAGTACCTTACTTCAAGTTATTAGCATACATGGCTTTATTTTATGAAAAACTTTTTTTTTAATAAGTTATTGTTCTTATAAAAAATTCTATGAAGGACCAACTAGTTATTGGTCCTTCATTACAAAATAGCCTACACTTTAACATTCTAATATGCTAATCAGTAATGAACTAATGAAAATTATATGATAATGCCATTCTTATTTGTTTTTCTATAAAACAACAATAACCAGAATGAATTATAGGTGCATGGACATGTATGTACCTACTGCATATCTATCTATACAAAAATATGTAGGTACTTATAATTAAAAGCCAGACTTGTTTACCTTAAAAACATTCTGCTTAGATTTGAGGAGGGGGCCATCGAATAAGTTTGAGATTACGTTCAGATCCAAAATCAGCTCGCCGATTGCGACTCCAATATGTTTCTCGGTCTAAAACATAACAAAATAATCATTAAAATGTGCATAAAACAAACTTGCTCAACCACATTTTAAAATTGTGACAACCCTGCCAAATTAAACTGTATGTAAATTCTACACTTTCGCTATCATGCGGCAGTTCTTCCTAATTTGGTAGTGTTATACCAGTTTGCAATGTCAAAAAGAAGACTGCTTACGGTCAATACTCTGAAAAAAATTCACATACATGACTCTTATTGCTAAGAACATAAAAACCAATTTCAAATACCCAATAATTGAATAGAAATGTTATTGTAAAAAATTAATAAGACAAAATTGTACTTACATTACGAGGCGAAGTAAAGACACCATAGGGAAGATTTTCAATAGGAAAATCGGAACTCGGAGAATATTCGATGAAAGATTTCATTTTGATACGTGTTCGTTGGTCAAGTGACAATCGGAATGTGTTTTGAACGCGTATCTCTAAGTTGTTATGGAAATGTATCCACTGGGCAAGTGAACTAGCCGGTTTGCTGGCCGGCCGGCGCGACAGTACAGTAGACTATACCAGTTGTCAAGGTCAAGACTCTCAGGTCTTTGTAACGATGAACCAGGGAAAGTTTTTAATGATTTTTTAGTTTGATTAAAATTTAAGGAGACTTATGTATGTAGTAATTACCTACTGCTTGACTGAATGCTTTTTTTAGGTTATAAAATGAGAGAGAACGTGATAACGATTGCAGTGATCTTTCTGTAAATATGAATGGTGATAAGTGATAACATTGTTTATCCTAGGGGTCTTTTATACAAGATAATTAAATAGGAGACCGGTATTTATTAATTTATTGGAGATGTAAGCTATATTTTTCTCAGCAGTGGACTGCTGATGCTAGTGATTTGTAACGACAATCCTTTTTAATTTTCTCACTTCATAGTTTCGGTACGGCTTATATTGTCCTCAGAAACTGAGATAACCATCTCTTTTGCTATTTATGACACTCCTACATGTAGGAAACAGCTTGGTCAGGGGTTCCTAATCTTTTGACCCGATTGCGCCATAAGGAGGGTTGTTTTTTATAGTGACTCCCTTTAAATGTTCTTTTTTGCGACGCCCTTGTAAAAGAAGATACTTTTGGTAGATACATTTCGGAAAACTAGTAGATACCCACTAGTTTACCGAACAATCGATGAGACGGTTCATTTTTTTTTCTGATTCATACTCACTAAAATCTATACTTAATATTTAAAGATGAAGAGTGTTTGTTTGTTTGAACGCGCTAGTCTCAGGAAGTACTGGACCGATTTGAAAAAATCTTTCAGTGTTAGATAGCACATTATATCGAGGCTTTATCTATATCATCACGCTAAGACCAATAGGAGCGGAGCAAACGAAGTTGCGCGGGTCAACTAGTTATTTATAAAATTGTGTGCTCGATAAATGTTCGACCAATATCAATTTATTGCAAATTTGGAATCAGAAAGGCGTTTAAAACAGGACGCCCATTTTATTTACCAATAGCAGCATTTGAGTTCGAATTCTGTGAAGGTTTGCGACGCCTCTGGGATAGCACCGCGACGCCCCGGGGTGTCGCAACGCAGTTTCGGAACCCTTGAGCTAGGTATTTAGTGTCCGTGGAGTTTCTTGCACGTTCTTCTCCATAGATATCTACGCTTTGGAAAGTGTAAATAGCTCCATGTTTTTGACTGACCGACCTTGATATTTCAAAAGCCTGTAAATGGTTTATTTGGAATAAATGCTCTGAATCATTGAATCACTTTTATTGTAGACAGTAGCTCGAAAGTCTGACTGTACCAGTCTTGATAAGGGATATGGGTTGTGGAACCTGTAGAGACCAGATAGGATCTCGCTTTATGCAACACTAGTTGACCCACGCAACTCATTACTGCTCCGCTCCTATTGTCTTTTTTTTTTAACAATGGGAAATCATCAAATGACCCCTCCCGCTCTGGGTGAAGCAGAAGGGAGTGTCAGACTCTTACTGACTAAAACCCATCCGTGTTCCTCCTAGTGCCCCTTGTGTTCCAGGGCTATGGTACCTCTTTCGAACAGATTCCGCAGCGCTCCTATTGGTCTTAGCGTGATGATATATAGCCTATAGCCTTCCTCGATAAATGGGCTATCTAACACGGAAAGAATTTTTCAAATCGAATTAGCAGTTTCTGAGATTAGCGCGTTCAAGCAAACAAACAAACTCTTAAGCTTTATATATTAGTATAGATATCTACTAGGCAGGTACCCGACTACATCTTGTTAGACAGGAAGCCGACCCGGACTGCAGAAAGCGTAAGATGACTATGGTAGGCGCCAGATAAACTTGCAATAAAGTACATCGACTTTTACCTAATATATCTTCGTAGATACCCGAACAATACAATGTGAACCGTTTTTCATTACTAGAGAACGTACAGGATCACGATAGAAGTCGATTCAGCACAGCGTTACGTCTTTATTTCGGTTTTTGATAAAAGGAAAGTCAATTAATGTATGTGGGTCAAAGACCGCTATTGGTTACTAGTTGACCCGCGCAACTTCGTCTGTGTCACAATTTTCATTACTGCTCCGCTCCTATTGGTATTAGCGTGATGATATATAGCCTTTCTCGATAAATGGGTTATCTGACACTGAAAGAATTTTTCAAATCTGACCAGTAGTTCCTGAGATTAGCGCGTTCAAGTAAACAAACAAACAAACTCTTCAGCTTTATATATTAGTACTAGTTGACCCACGCAACTTCGTTTGCGTCACAATTTCCATTACTGCTCCGCTCCTATTGGTCTTAGCGTGATGATATATAGCCTATAGCCTTCCTCGATAAATGGGCTATCTAACACTGAAAGAACTTTTCAAATCGGACCAGTAGTTCCTAAGATTAGCGCGTTCAAGCAAACAAACAAACTCTTCAGCTTTATATATTAGTATGGATAGATATAGATTTATCTGGCGCTTACCACATAGCCAGGGGCGGCTTTTGCAGGGCCTCGTGCAACCCAATTTTAAACTTTACATTTTAAGGTGGATGCTCCAGGGTAGCCCGCGAAATTCAAATATTTTTATGTTTTTTGCAATTTGCCGGTCAGTGTGAAGCTGTATGTGGACCAAATGCGATCCTCGACCGTAACGCGTATTTATCTAAAGAATTATAACCATTTTAATCATCAATATAGCCCTCTTAGTTCATGTAGTTCGAAAGAATGAATATTTCAGAAATAATCATTCGCAACCCTATATGAGGCTATATGTGAGGGCTATATTGATGATTAAAATGGTTATAATTCTATAGATAAATACGCGTTACGGTCGCGAATCGTATTTGGTCCACATACAGCTTCACACTGACCGGCAAATTGCAAAAAACATAAAAATATTTAAATTTCGCGGGCTACCCTGGAGCATCCACCTTAAACGAATGTTTAGCAGCCAAATAAAGTTACTATTAGAAAGATTTAGGTGGTTTAAGTATCTTGGGCATTTATTAACCGCTGACCTGAAAGACTATGCAGACATTGAAAGGGAACGTAGGGCGCTGTCTGTTCGTGCGAATATGATAGCTCGCAGATTTGCTCGGTGTTCGAGGGCCGTCAAAATAACCCTATTTAGGGCATTTTGTACGTCCTTTTATACTGGCAGTCTGTGGGTGGATTACACGCAGAAACAGTACAGCGCTCTACGTATCCAATACAACAACGCGTTCAGGATGCTCATGGGGCTGCCTCGCTTTTGTAGCGCGTCGGGGATGTTTGCCAAGGCGCGTGTGGATTGTTTCCACGCAATCATGCGCAAGCGGTGCACATCCCTATTGCATAGGGTGCGGGGCAGCCGCAACAGTATCCTGAGCGCTTTAGCTGATCGCTTTGACTGTCAGTACGTGAACCACTGTTGCATGGTTCATGTACGGACTGATATTGCCATATTATTTTAATTTCACTATTTTTTTTAAATAAAGGCTGATGATCTTGATGTGTATTTTGTCTCTTTTATTTAAAAACTCAGTTTAAAAATAAAATGCAACTAAAAACCAATGTTAATGTTAACGTAACGAACTAAATTAATTAAACCATTTCTTAAAGCAGTAGTGTTTATTTGTTTAACATGTGTTTGTGTTAAAAGTCATATCAAGATGGTTTACCTTTATTTTACTACCAATACCTTTCTAGAACAGGGGGGTTAAAAGGCCACTTTAGTAGAATCATCAGTCAAATTCAATTTTCATCTTTATCGCTAACGCATTAGGCCCCTCGCCCACGGCGACTTTTTGTAGCGATGCAGTCGCGCGTTTGCTAAACGCGCGACAGCATCACTTCTAACGCGTGTTAGTCGTATTTGCAACGCGCTACTGCATCGCGATTGTATCGATACAAACGCGCGACCGCGTCGCGCTACTAACGCGCTACTGCATCGCGATTGTATCGATACAAACGCGAATCTCTGGGTATTAAATGGATGCATCCAATATTGACGCTGCTTCCGTTGCCTACGCTTCGGCTGCTTACGTAAAAGCAGCACCAAAGACAACGTGACTAATGTTGCCTCAACGGAGTCCATCTTGCAACTGTACTGATCCAAGGTATTTTTGTATCGTAACTGCATCGCGACCGAATCGCGTTTGCATCGCGACTGAATCTGGTCCCGTGGGCGTGGGCACACAGCTAGCGACTGCTTCGCGTCTGTATCGATGCTACGCGCGAGAGCATCGCGACTGCATCGCTACAAAAAGTCGCCCGTGGGCGAGGGCCCTTAGGTTCAAGGTTGATTGGGAAAATTTGACAGTGGCGGGTAGCGTGATGTGCTTTCTGCTTCTGCTAAAGTTGCCTTCTTAGACCCGCAGATCTAAACTACAAAAAAAAAACAGTTTTGAAATCCTATTTTTTAATTTATTACCAGCAGTTATTTACATTTTAAAGTTGACCTTAGAAAGTAGCGCAGAGGGGTTACGTAGTACTCCTTGAATGCTCTCCTTGGGTTTTGACAGTGTGGTGCGAGAATCCGAGACTGCCTGAAAACAATGATTCTGCAGTACTATTTGGGAAGTAAACTATTTCAAAATTCCCATCACTTCCCGTGGGTGTTGTAAGAGGCGACTAAGAGCAATTTTCACCAATTCAAACTGATCGCGATCAGTACATCTGCATTGCGTTCAAGAGCTATCAGTGTCAATATTGTACAGAAAAATGACACTGACAGCTCGTAAACGTGGTTTGTCAACGAAACAGATCGCGATCAGCGGATCGCGGTCAGTTTCGTTGGTGAAATTCGTCCTAAGAGACTCACCAGAGAATGGGCAGCAGCGTTTTCTGTAAAACGCAACACTAAACACTGCGATCGCCAACTCGCTCGCCAAGCGTGGCGATTATGGCAACCACCCCCTCCCTTTTGGGCTTTTTGGGCCTTTTGGGCCTTTTGGGCCGGCGCCGCGCCGCTGCACGAAGGAGCAGTCCCATAAAAATCTATGCATTTGAACTCGCCACTGGTCGCGCCGCCGCCGCCGCTCCGCGCTCGCTGGTTTCGAGCCCGCGGCCTTAGGCTTTACGTAACACAACGAGCCTAATATTTCCCTCAACAATACGCGTTCAAAAAGGTAACTTTCTAAAAAGGCGCCGAAGAATCCTCTTCGTGAATACGTCGACGTTTTACTGGGAATTAGGAGACCCTAATTTCCGGTAATTGCTCAAAGTGACAACAAGCGAAAGGATAAAACAATCCAGTGAAATACCCTATAGTTGACTGCCGTCATGAAAGGCTTGAGAAGACGGGGAATCAAGAGGACCCAGAATTTTACAATTTTTACGAGGTAAAAACGATTTCTGAAGTTTTATTTGAAATCCAAATAATTGTTTTAACATGTTTTATTGTTTAACATTAAGCTGCTATGTGTTAATATATAAATAATACAATGTAAATTATTCGTTACAAACTATGGGCATATAAAAAGACATACAGGAACTTATTATGGTGAAGTTTTATTCAAAAGATGTGGTTTTAAAATAGCAGAGTGTTCTAAATTACTGAGTTTTTACTAATAATCGTTGTAAGAATGTGGCAATAATTAGAAAACAGTTTTGAAAATAATTTATGATGATACGCTCTTTATTGTTACTCCGTTATTATTTTTTAAACTTTTAGAACCTCCCGACGCATTAAAAGAAGGTTGCGCTGAGGTAGGGAACCTCAGCGCAGCCTACTTTAATTTAATTATTGCCACATGGCTGTAACTAATAAAATTAAAATGAGTTCAGTTATTCTAAAAAACACTTCTTTTGACTGCTGGGGCACTAAAATACATAATATTTTTACATACACAAACGGAATCTACAACAACATCAACATATGAATTACAAATACATACACTACATCCAGTACAAAATCTATACTCAAATCCTTGTTTATTGGTACAACTGGTATATAAATGCTTAGAATTAGTTTAATCATACATAAATATTATAATATAAGTAATACAAGTTTATTATAGTTTAGTTTTTGAATGGTTTTGTCAGCTTAGACGAATATGCATGGAAAACATTTACCATGTTCAAATAAGTACGTTAAATTTATTTATTTTCTTTTCAATTTTGAAATGTTAACATTGATATAAAGACTTAAGATTAATTGCTTTAACGGAAATAGGGTATTTTACTAAATCTAATTAGTCCGTCTGATAGATTTTCAAAAAATATTCGACACGTATTTTTTCTTTTTTTCATGTAAACAAAAAGTAAAGGAGATACAGCGAGTTGAAGACACACGTGACGTCATCTTGCTTGGTAAATTTGGTACATTTTTACCAAGCCATATGACGTCACGCGCGTCTTCAACTCGCTGTATCCTTTTATTTATTTCTTTACGTGAAATAAGAAAAAATACGTGTCCAATATTTTTTGAAAATCTATCAGACGGACTAATTAGTTTTTTTTTTTTAGTAAAATACCCTACTATCTCAAAATAGGGTATTTTACTGAAAAAATCTAAATATCCGTTAGATATATTTCAAAAAATAAAAAACACATATTTTTTCTTGTTTCACAAAAACAATAAATGCAGACGATACATTGCGTTGAAAACTCGCATGACGTCACTAAGATGGTACACTTTTAACCTAGCAAAGTGACGTCACCAGCCCCGCTCTTGAATTTTGATACTCTTTATATTTTTTTTTATTTGAAATGGCAACATATACGTGTCCAATATTTTTTGAAGATCTAACGGACGGAAGAAAAAAAAAATATAATTTTAATACCAAGTAAAATACCCTATATTCAATCGCGCGTAAACTGCTGTAATGAATTCCACAACTTTACGCGCTAAACGATTTTGCCAGAAAGGAGATGTTCCAAAATGTATGGACCCTGGGCCATGTCCCTGTACACTATACTTAAAAATAGAGAAATATATTTCAGTTACATAACAGTTCTCGACAGTCCAATTTTTTTAAAATGGCTTTGTTTGCTGGTAAAACAAAAGAAATTACACTTGAAATTGCAAAACGCAAAAAAAAAACTGTCATAGCGGTAAGCTGTCATTTTGATTGATTAATGACGTTTGACATTTATTTCTGACATATTTATTTTCCGGCAACGAGACGAAAGTGACTAAAGTGACATTGTTATGACAGCTGACAGTTATTTTTCTATGATCTGTAACTAAATCGGTGCGACGCCATTTTGAAAATCGATAAAAGTAATTTATAAACATCAATTAACTACCACAACAGTAAACATTTAAATGAATTAAATGTATTTTTTCCGAATTCTACGGATTTTTTTCTTTTTTATGAGGTAATGTACATAGACCTGGCCCATTTTGAAACATCTCCTTTATTTTCAAAAACTGGGAGTTAATGTAACATTCTACAATTCTAGGTACTACTTGAATTTGGACAATTTTATATAGGCACATATTTATTATTTTTTAGACACGCATTTTATGAAAACACTGTCATGTCATGATATCTACAGGAAGAATGTAATACTGCGAGATTTTCAAATTATTTAGTTAGTATGATAGCTTTTTATTTTGTAACTCGAGGCGAGGCCACTGCGTTGCGACAAAAAATCCCGGACAACGCATCCCTCAAACCGCCGCAACGTTCAAATTTGAAGTATTTTCAATCATCCTTAACTTTACTAATATCATAAATGCGAAAGTAACTCTGTCTGTCTATCGCGCTTTCACGCCAAAACTACTGAACTGAAATGTAAATGAAATTTTGTACAGAGATAGTCTAGAGCCTGAGAAAGGACATAGGGTACTTTTTATCCCGGGAGTATGTTCCCTAGGGACCACGCGGGCGAAGCTGCTGGCAGAAGCTAGTTATTAATCATTGTTAGAAATGGGTGCAACCAGTACTTAATTTCCTGTTTCTTTTACTGTACAGTAGGACCCGTTTAGTGAAACTGAATTGATGGTTGCTTCTTGACGTACGATGTCGTATGCGATTAAATTTTGAGTTGCGTCGTCACATTATATTGCTGTACGACGTCGTTTTTGCGGTACGACGCCGCAACGCAGTGTTGTGGCCTCGCCCTATGGGTGCTTCAAATATGTTTAATATATCCTCTAACAAATAAAGCACAAAGAAAGTACATTACCGGTGCCGCGGCAGCGGCCGGCGAGCGCTACTTCTCGAATATAATTTGGTGACCATTTATCTGTTTTGTTAACCGTTTAGAACTTTTTTGGTAGTAAAATAGGTACTTTTTTGGGCGGTGTTTAAACACAAGCCTTATTAAAAATATTAGTCACCGCAAATTGTTAACAAAATTTTATTTTGAAACCATAAATAAAAACCTTACTTATTATAAAATAATAAAAATAATCTAGTTATTTAATAATTAATACAGTGACACTTGATATCAATACTAGGTACTACTACATCTAAAACTAGTGTTTACATAAAAATACATACACATAAACAACATTTTACCACAAAGAATTGAACTACAGACTTTACGATAACGCATCATCTCAGCTACATACCAAATTGACTACTTGGAGTGGTGTTAAATTAGTATTTATGTTAAGCTCGTGGCTAGATAATAACAGCCGCACGGGCCGATCTTCAAGGTTAAGCAACGCTTGCCAAGGTTGGTCTGTGGATGGGTGACCATTTTAACATAACGAGTTTCCTCCTTGCCTCGGAAAGCACGTTAAGCCGTTGGTCCCGGCTGTCGTTTATAGATCTTTGGCAGTCGTTACGGATAGTCAGAAGCCAGTTAATCTGACTCGTCTTGCCATGAAGTACCGTGTTACCCAGTTAATGGGTTGTGGAGGTCTGGTAGGCAGCCGCTCCGCGTAAAATACTGGTATTCGGCTAAATCCGGTTTGACTGGAAGCCGACCCCAATATAGTTGGGAAAAGGCTAGGCAGATGATGATGTTAAAAATATAAAGTGCAAGAGAATAAACGAAATACGGTAACCCGTTAGGCCTTGCAAAATTAAACAATAGTAAAACAATAGCCGATCATTGTACTCATCATTATAACTTTTACTATGGCACAAACTTTGAAATCGCGTTAAAAACCGGCCAAGTGCGAGTCGGACTCGCACACGAAGGTTTCGTATCACATACCTTAATTTTTATTATTTGTTGTTATAGCGGCCATAGAAATACACAATCTTTGAAAATGTACAATAAACAGTGTGCTAACAGCAGCCCGCAGTTCCACTTGCCTCCCGCAACACACTCAACAATTTATGATGAGTACAATGACCCTTTTATAGATATGGCGTTTATTTAATTAATTTAAATTTTCTTCCATTCGAGTACCCGCGACAGTGTGAAGATTATGAAGAAGACTGCGACAAATATATGATTTTGCAATAAATTGGCTAATTTCATATTGAACTGGTTTTAGTTTTACACGTTACGCATTCGCAAGCCATGTCAAATCTGTTTTTACCCGACTGCGCCAGAAGGAGGGTTATGTTTTTACGTTTGCTAGTTCTTCATATTAGCCATGTTTAATCAAAGTAAACCTGAAATAAATATATTCTTTTTCATCGTAACACCACCCCACAAAACTACAATAGTCGGGTTAAAAGAAAGAAAAATTCTTATCTACACAGAGTGGCGTCAATCTGCTGCAGCGAGGGGAGGGTTAGCTTCAGCTTCCTGCGGTAGGCGGGATCGGCGGCCAGAGGGTTACGCTCCAGGTATATCGTGACCAGCTTCTTGTTCTCTTGTAGGTACTCTACAGAAGACCAGTCCGGGATCTGATTGTCGTTTAGCTGGAAATGGTAAACAATTGCAAATGAAAAATAAGTGATTTAAACGTGTTTTTGGTATTTTTTTGGTTTTTTGACACCGACTTCCGAAATTAAAGTTATTTTTATACTTTGTAGTGTTTTGTTTTTGGAAGCCGGTTTTATTTTTTTGAAAATAAGGTTTTGTAAACCACAAACACAGTGTATCGGCGGCGTCATGTTATGTTATGAACTGGTGTAAACAATCAACAGACATGCGATTTCAGAAATCCCGATCCATTTGCTATCATTTATTGAAGAGTTCCGTTGCCTACCTCCGAAGTTATTCATCAGATCTTCACCAAATTAAAATTGGAACAGTCTGGGAAAATACTCTTCCAAACAAAAAAAAAAAAATCATCCAAATCGGTTAAAAATTGGCGAAAATATCGCTGAACAAACATTTTTCATGGGATCCCATCATCAGATCCTGACTTACATATACCTTCCATCGTCAGCTCAGCAACATGAGATGATGATTAACAGGCACAAATATCTGAATTGCGTTTGAAATTTCATGAAAAACATTGCATGTACCTATAAAATTTGAGGGTTTCCCTCGATTTTCATGGGATCCCATTTTCAAATTCTGACTTGGTGACAATGGGACCGCTTCAGGAGTATAGGCTTTCGAATTAAATAATAATTTTTAAAATCGGTCTACAATTGGCGAAGAAATCGGTGAACATACCTAAAAAAGAAATACATACCTACAGCCGAACATAGAACCTCCTTTTTGAAGAAGCCGGTTAAAAATGGTTTTTTTTTATTTGAAATGGTTTTGTTCTCAATTCTAGTCTACATCAGAGATGACAGATGCAAAGTCGGCGATGGAGCGAGCTTACCCAGAAGAAGCTAGTTCACGCTTATTTTGAAGAGATTAGGGTATGCGTTGGGAAACAGTCGCAGGCAGACAGTTCCTTTGCTTATATAAAACGAAGAGTTTCGTATAAGCAAAGGAGTTACTGGTGGCTGACTGACTCAGTGACTGATAAACAAAGCACAGCCGAAGCTACTGATCATAGAAAGCTGAAATTTGGCATATAGGTTCCTAGGGGAGTACCTACTAAGAGAGGACTTCCCGAAAAACGAGCCAAGAGGATCATTGGCAATGAGAGGCTCGTCGCGACGAAGCTCCAAAGTCTGGAGCATCGACGACGAGTTGCTGGCTTGTCGGTTTTCAACCGGTTGCATTTTGGGGAATGTGCGACGGAATTGCATAATTTAATTTCGCCAAGCCCTTTCCATCATCGGACCACAAGAAGAACGGCGATGCGCCACCGGTACATGGTGGACATCCCACCCACACGCACAAAACGTTTTGGGAACACATTCATAATGCGTACAGCTAAGGAGTGGAATTCCCTGCCGGAGTCTGTGTTTCCCGATAGCTACAACCTGGGAGTCAAGTCAAGAGTGAATAGGTTACTTCTAGGCAAGCGTGCTCCATCTTCGACCACGTCATCGCTTACCATTAGGTGAGATGGTGGTCAAGCGCGTGCCTATTAATAGTAAAACAAAAAATAAAAAAAATATGCGCGTTGAAGTCGCGGGCAAAATTATGTTAAACAGAAATAGCAATTACTATTGATTGGATAGCAGGCCCCAAGTTTCACAATATTTTCATAACAGGTAAAAAACCAGTTAATTTCAATGAGTCAGATCTCGTCACTATACCAAGTAAAATGGTACGTTACCTCGCTTGAGAGCATTTCCGGGCGAACCTCTGTGTAGGTCACTCAAGAATCAAGAAAAAGATCAAGAAGAAGATCGAATCAAGAATGATGTCATCGGCAGGAGAACTAAGGTTACCGACATAGCCCGAAGGATCGCTTGAAATGGCAGTGTGCAGGGCACATTGCTCGCAGAATAGATTACCGATGGGGCCGAAAAGTTCTGGAGTCCGCGAACCGCGAACCGGAAGACGCAGTGTTGACGCGACCTTCCATAAGGTGGACCTCAGACCTGGTGAGAGTCGCGGGTAGCCGATGGAGGACAGTTCAACGTCTTACCGTGCTTAAAATCATTTAAATGTCAAACTCACCCATAGTTCTTCCAAGTCAGTCATATGTCTTACATTTTCAATGACAGTGATCCTATTGTTAGCCAAATCCAAAGTCTGCAACTTGACCTGGTTTTCCAAATTCTCTATGACAGAGATTCCATTCTCAGATAAATACAGCTGCTCCAAATTCCTTAAATCGCCCAAATTATCTATTTTCGTTATGCGATTACTCTGCAGAACTAATATTTCGAGGTTTGTTAATCCGTCCAAGTTTTGTATTTTCGATATTTTATTTTTGCCGAGATAAATCTGCGTGAGGGTTTTCAGGCCTTCTAGATTTTTAATTTCCTGAAAGATTTGATAAATTAGAATTATTAATAAGAAGGCTTTTGATTTTGTCATGAGGATATGTTGAAAGCTGCATTTCCATCAGAAACGTTCGAGGATGCGTAGTGAGGGATGTGACTGTTAACAACCAATAGAATAGCTAGCGCCGAGCGAGGCTAGGTAAATGAAGCGATTCTATTGGTTATTCTACATGTATTAACAAACACATGCCTCGCAGCCTAAGGCTCAATTTACACCGCCGGGGAACAGAAGTATCAATCTGAAACTTAACATGGCGGGATAACACGAACTATTCTTCGCGCGCTCTCTGTTGCACAGCAAGACGTTGAGCTGTGTGCGAGAAAGAGAGCGCGAAGAAAAGTTCGCGTTATCGCGATAGTGTAGCCTTAGCATAACAGCAGTGCGAAGTCTGGAGATGAAAGGTACCCAAACTCACCCGCAACCGGTTATCTCCCAACTCAAGCAGTTCCAAATTGGGCAAGTGATTGACGTTCTTGATCTCCGACAGCTTGTTGGAACTGAGGAACAGCTTCTTCAACTTCAGCAGGTTCTGTAAGCCATTGATCTCTTTGATTCTGTTGAATGATAAGTCTAGCATCCTGGAAATAGGAGAAAGTTTGTTAAAAATCTGTTTCTGTGTCAACAACGTATGGAAACAACGTCATCGAATTTTCAATGACTGCGCTTTATGGAAATGTTGCAAAACTGCTGTTTTTAGTTTAAGAATGTATTATGAGTTTTTGTCCAGTTTCTGTGACATGTAACTAAGCTCAATATGACATTCACAGCTGGGTACGGGCTTCTAAAACGGATTGCCACAAATATAGGTCTAATTTCAGTGTTGTCCGCATAAAGCAATCTTCACGGTCGTAGGTCCACCATTGGTTGGAATCTAGAAACAGGTTGATGATACTGAATGGAGTAGAACTTACTCTAAATTGACGAGACCGTCCAAGTTCTCGATGACCACAATCTGGTTGTCATACAACTCAAGTTCCACCAGTGTGCTCAACGTGCTCAAACCCTCGATTTTCTTGATCAGGTTCCATCGCAAGTACAGTCTGAAAATGGGAGAATTTATTTATACTTCTATATCTGTATCAGGCTGGCCAGTACACTTTGTGCAATACGCCATAGAACGGCTATGTTTGACAAGAGTGGATTTTGTATAAACCCTAGAATCTATAATAAATTACCTAATAATATATAGGATGCTTTTTTGTCATTTAAAAATATATTAAAGACTTATCTAATTAATAAAACCTATTATAATGTAAATGAATATTAAAATTTGTAATCGATTATTAATTAACATAATATTTGACATTTGCATTAATTTATTAGATATTTGCACACTTGTTGTGGTAGAATATGGCAGAACTTTCTTGTTTTAACCATGATAAATGCATGTACCCATATTCCAGCAAATAAAATATTTATATTTGTACAAATATTATAAAGAGAAAAGATTTTTATTTTTGTATGTAACAAATAAACTTAAAAATAGAAGAATAGCTACATTATCAGCGAGTAACATAGGCTATATTTTATCCCGGTACTCCTACGGGAATGGGAACTACGCGGGTGAAACCGCGTGACGTCCGCTAATAATAAGTAAAAAAATCAGTTGAATGAGACACCCATATAGTAATCTCAATCCGCAACTCCACGTCTAAGTTCGTATTTTGCGTGCAGGTGGGACAAATGTATCATTCGACCCACCCCAGCTCCCCAAGGAAAGCCAGCAACGTCTTGGTGTTACTAACTATCTCACAAAGTGTACCTGGGCTTCCGAAGTAGCGTTCTTTATATATTAGTATAGATTAGTAGCATTGCATCACGCTAAGACCAATAGGAGCAGAGTAGACGAAGTTGCGCGGGTCAACTAGTATAATTATATAGCCTATAGCTTTCTTCGATAAAAGTGCTACCTAACACTGAAATATTTTTTCAACTCGGACAAGCAGTTGTGCACACAGCACGCGCTAATCTCAGAAACTACTTCTTCAAATTGAAAAATTATTTTAGTGTTGGATATAGCCTTCATCGAGGAAGGCTATAGAATACATAAGATCAAAGTACGGCCAAGATGAGCGTAGCATTTATGAAAAATAAGACGCAGATGAAGTTGCGCGCATCAGCTGATCTTAGATAAAGTTGGAAAAAGTTCAATACATACTCTAAACCACTGAAGGAATATTTTATTTAAGTATCTAAGCCTTGGATGTGCAATGACAAACATTGGCATAGACTAAAACGTAGGACCTCCTTGAGAACAGAACCAAAGAAACAGTAATAGTATTTATTCCAACAAACGGCATCCGCGATTCCTAATGCACACTCATTTGAAAGAAGCGTACGAATGACAAACGCTATTGTAAATATTGTAACATCAACATCGACCTTTGACAGCACAGTAATTGTTAACCCGGCATGGGAGATACAATTCATTGAACATTATTACTGATTAAGTGGGAGCAGTTCACTGACCTTTCTATTGATAATTATCTTGTAGCCGGTAAAATAGTGGCAGTAATGTGTGATGTCATTCATTATGGTCACATGCCAATGTTTATGGTACACAGTTTGCAGTTAGGTAGTTGTTTTGGTTCGGTTGGTGGTTTGGGTAATCGTACACCTAAGACTACCTGCAGTACTGTCTTTCCGTTATCTTTGAAATCCATTCAAAGGTTGTCTTGAAAAGATCGCTTTTAACGATAAGGCCGCCCATTGTGTCACCCTATGTAATGTTTTCTTCATCTATCTTTTCTGTAACTTATATGGTGTACATAATAAAGAGTATTCTATTCCTTTTTTGGGTTCCGTATCAAAATAGTAAAAAGGAACCCTTATGGTGTGACTAAGTCTGTCTGTCTATCACAGCTGGTTTAATAAACCGTTGCTCCGCACTAGGAATTTCTCCTATATTGTGGGTGTATCTACAGGCCATACAAATATTTGTTCCGTGCGGGAATCGAAATCGCGATACGCAGAGTAGCAGTCAATCGCTCAACCACTCCGCCAACTGTGCCATCAAGTTGTTAGTTGACTGTAGGTATACAGTGTACCTGTACACTTATTATACTTACTAGCACTTCGCCCGCGACTTCGTTCGCGCGGGTTTAGTAGGTACTCCACGAACTTATCTACAATACCTTCCTCTTTATAGGTGAATTTGTAAATTATTTATTCTCAACGTAGGGCAGTTCGCTCTTACCGCAACATTTTTCTTGGTTAGAGCATTTTATACCCGTCGTAACTTTTAAACGAAAGGTCAGATTTGAATAATTTAAAGTGCTATTAATATGTACATAATCAACCTTAATTATCAAACCATCTAAATGGATAAGGGTTAATATACTGATACCAAAATCACCACTATACCATACCGCCCGGGTTTTGATTCAATTTTTTGAACAAAAAGCGGTTATTGCAGCTTAAGGTGGATGCTCCAGGGTAACCCGCGAAATTCAAATATTTTTATGTTTTTTGCAATTTGCCGGTCAGTGTGAAGCTGTATGTGGACCAAATGCGATCCGCGACCGTAACGCGTATTTATCTAAAGAATTATAACCATTTTAATCATCAATATAGCCCTCTAAGTTCTTGTAGTTCGAAAGAATGAATATTTCAGAAATAATCATTCTTTCAACAAAAACATAAAAATATTTGAATTTCGCGGGCTACCCTGGCGGAATTTCTCTTATGTAATAATGAGTACTTCAATTATGTACTACATTATTTTTATGTATCATCAATAGTTTTCTCAGCGCACGCCAAATAATGAATTTTATAAGCAGAATTTTGCTACTTTGGGTTACTTTATTGCAATTTTATTAAGGATCTTAAATTTTTTAGAAAATATAATATAGCCTATGTTCTTCAGGGATTTAAAAACAACCCCCTCCCTTTGCTTTTCCCAAGGAAGCGCGACGTAGATATGCCGCAGAATAAATAAGTGCAAGCGAGATAGACAAAAAATTACTAAGATTTCCATCTCAACTGGGTCTCCGGCAATTCGTGTCAGTGACATTGAGCAATATCTATACTAATATTTAAAGCTGAAAAGTTTGTTTGTTTACTTGAGCGCGCTAAACTCAGGAACTACTGGTCTGATTTGAAAAATTCTTTCAGTGTTAGATAGACCATTTATCAAGGAAGGCTATAGGCTATATATTATCACGCTAAAACCAATAGGAGCGGAGCAGTAATGAAAATTATGACGCAGACGAAGTTGCGCGGGTCAACTAGTATTATATATTAGGATTGCCGAAAAAATTGGCGCATGAGTTGCTACACATTGCAGATTGATCTATCTGATCATAATTGCTATTATTTTTATTTTAGTTGCTGAGTAATAATTGCTTAAAAACGTCTGTGTAAAATCTCTTTTATTTAATAAACATGGAGTGTCTAATTTGAAAACCAAACAAATAATAACAAATTGTATTGTTTTGAAGTGCTACTGCTAATTACAGGAGGGCTAAAAAGGCCAGTTTAGGAGAATCATATTAGAATCACAATATTAATCACAAAACAATCAGTCAAATTAAATTTTCATCTAAAGATAAATTGCTAACGCATTAGGTTCAAGGTTGATTGAGAAAATTTGACAGTGACAGGTAGCGTGATTTGCTTTCTGATTCTGCCAATGTGAAAAGTGACTTTCTTTGACCCACTGTAATATTTTTGTATAACATTATCCTACTATCAGGACTAATTAATGCTTTCGAAATTATGGCTACTATTATGATCCTTTAGATAATGAGACCACAAAGTTATTGTTATTTCTGTGAAACATAGAGGTTAACTTCCTAACAGAATCAAAAAGAATATTAGGATTAGGGATTTTGGAAAAAAAATTGGTAAAACCTGATTGGTGCTTTGGTGGACTGTGATATGTAAACTTTGACATTGAAAACTGATAGCTCCGAGTGTAATTAGGATGAATTACTTTTTTGTGATGACAGCACAGTTACTGTTATGACGTGAGGGCCGATCCAACTCATTAACCAACTTCAAAAAAGAAGGAGGTTCACAACAATTTGACAGCATTCTTTTTGTTTTGTTTGTACACCAATTAAAATCCTTTATAAGTTTATTAACATAAATAAAATTTTCTTGTAACATTTTTTTATTATTTAAATATATTTATAATATTTTATTTACGTACTGATATGTATATCTAAATGTGTTTGATGTATTAACATTCATATTATGTACCGTCTTATATTATTAACCAAATGTTTTGTCCTTTTTAGCCTGGAGAATAATGGATGACATCGCTACAAAAACCGATCAATAGTCATTTAAACAGTTATCGTAACTGAGTACCGTACTGAGTACCATCTCCTACCTTGACATTGGCAAAATCATCGAATGTTCGTCGATGGAGCCATAACCTTAAAAAAATTGAATTGAATTGTACACTAATTAGTCCGAGGTTTCTGATCCGATTTGTGTGATTCTTTTTTAGTCAGATGCGGCATACTTGCCATTTCGTTCCATAAAAATTTAATTCAGTTTGGGTCAGTAGCTTTTATTTTATGAGCATTGGTGCTTATTTCAATTTCAGCGTAGAAAAAGAAGTCCAAATATCACCACTTAAAAGTGAAAAATAAAAAGTATAACTAACTTCCTATAAAAACACTACAAAGTATTAGTAGTACTTAATTTCGGCAGTCTGTGTTAAAAAACGAAGATACAAAAACACCAACTTCCGAAATTAAGGTTATTTTATACTTTGTAGTGTTTTTATAGGAAGTCAGTTATATTTTTTTTTGTAAAAAGCGTTTTATTTAAGCAACATTTGCATTCTCATCTCAGTCGCAACCTGTCAATAAAACATCATTTTCCTTACCTTTTTAACAGATAGCGACTGAGATGCAAATGCAAATGTTGCTCGAAAATGAGTAGAATTGGCCATCTGCTCAAGAACAGAGTCATTATCTGTCCAATCAATGGAACACTGATAAGATCTTGAACAACAGTTAAAACTGTACATTAAAACAAATTCATCTTACCATGTCAAACACTGATAAGGTTTAGACACTTTTCCACCTATATTTAGTTTGTTTTGAAAGATTTGATCACAATATTATACAATGTTTTGTTGTCCTTCGCTTATTATTAATATATGACTAAGAAAAAGTGAAAGTCCCTCATGACCACTCAAAAAAACAGGTTGAAAAGATGACTCACCTCTGTAAGTTCTTCAAAGGCTCAAGATTCTCAATTTTCCCAATTCTGCCGTGGTTCAGGTCCAATTCCTCAGTCTTCTCGTTCACTATAATGATCTCCTGGCACTCTTCTTCTTCGGAAGGAGGACGTGTTTGCTCTGACTGTGGTGATCCTGCCGTTGCTCCTTCCGCAACCGGCTCACTAGTACTTCCAGCACCCTCTTTAAACGTATCCTGTTTTGGCAACTCGTCTCTTGCTGAAGTATTGGCTGCCGGTGTCTCTTTATTGTCTAAACATTAAAATTATTTATAATCGGAAAATAACTTTGCAAATAAACATGGACACATACCTGGTAAAGTAAGAATTACATACCCGCCATTATGATTTATAAACCTGCAATGTTCTTGGCTTGACTTGTTATTAGATGGTTTGTTCACACACACTAAGTGTTTAATTAAATAGACTATTTTTAATAAATCCGGCACGGGTCCTAAGAGAAATTCTCAAAATCACAAAAATATGACAGACTGCAGTGACAGACACAAAAATATTTTTCTGTCAATCAGAAACATTTTTTTTTTTATTACTTTTGTGAATCACAGAAACAGAATTCAAAGAATCACAGATTGAAAATGAAATTATTACATGGTATCTCATGGAATCTTCATGGAACGGAACTGACAAGTATTTTACAACGTTGTGAGTCGAATAATAAATGAATTCGATCTAAAATAGTGGTTTAGAGCACAGGTAATGTTTGTTTGTGATAAGATAACGATTATTAGTGATGACAATTTGCTTTCTTTCGTTCGAGGTCGTTTATGGCATTTCTGAACGTCTTGTGAGAAGTCAGAAGTATAGGTTATCTGTGCTCTGTGCTGTGAACGTCAACTGTTTACGTAAAGTTTCGCGCCAATATTGCCGAGTATCATTTTGTAGTGATTTCTGCAAAAAATCACAAAATATTACCATAGGAAACAATGGACGAGAATGATGAACTTGCACAATTAGAAGAACTACTTTGTGCGGATCTTAACGACTCTGGAAATGACGATACGAAGGAAGCTTTGATCCGCGAAGTTGATATCTTCCAACCTAGTAGCAGTAACGTGGTAGTTGAAGAAAAGCCTGATGAAAGTAAGCCTGTCAAGAGTTCTACTATCCATAATGGCGATACAGATTCATCAGATGATGAGGAGCAAAGAAATTACACTGAACGTAAGTACAGCAACTATGGTTCTGAGGTCAAGAAGATATTGGACAACCAGGAACATGAACAGAGAGACAAAAGGCTTGACTTCGAGACGAGGTTACGACAAACCAACATGGACGTGAAAATAGCTAGAAATAATAATTTCAAAACCAAAAAGCCAGCTGAACAGGTAAATAAAAATACATTTTGTGCACCTGAAAAAAAGAAGAACAAAGAGTCAGCAGACATTTATACTGATCCAGTATTTGGTATTAGAATTATTAAGCCATTGATATCAAGTACGGCACTCTTGGATCGTATGCAGGGCAGAGAGGCTGTTAATATGTTACGAGTGAAGAGACATGTGGAAAATGAAGATGTTTCTAAGGACTGGGTCATAGGCGGTGTAATTGTCAGAAAAAGTGCAGCTAAAAAGTCAGCAAAAGGTAATCAATTCCTGATATGGACTCTCTGTGACCTAAAAGATGATTTCAAGACAGTTTCTATGTTCTTATTTCGAAAAGCTTACAATGATTTGTGGAAGACTCCAGAAGGTACCGTAGTAGCTGTTCTAAATCCAAATGTTTTGGATAGATCACAAAACAGTGCTGAACAGGCCAGTCTCAGTGTTGAGAATCCTGACAGAGTGATGATCTTGGGACAGTCTAAGGATCTTGGTGTTTGCAAGAGTAAAAAGAAGAATGGTGAGAAATGTACAGCATTTGTTAATTTAAGCCAATGTGATGTGTGCATTTATCATGTGAAGCAAGAGTATCAACAATACTCCAGAAGACAAGAACTTCAGTCTTCCACCATGGGTAAAGGGCTTGTTAGCTTACAAAATAAAGTTCTTGGTAAAAGTACTGTCATTTATGGAGGAAAAGCTTACTCTGCTTTACCCTCCGGCAACACTGCTAAAGTGAAAGAGAGGGATAATAACAGATTGATGTCTTTAAGTGAGTACCATAAGTCTGAAGGAGACAAGTTTATGATGAACAAGGCTCCACAGGGGGCGGGTCCCATGAAGAACAACATTATATTGCATAGCCCTGCAGCTCAAAGAACAAGTGACACAGAGCGGCTTAACAAGCTCACATCCAGCCCACAGAACACAAAGTCACCAAGCTTGGCTGAAAGAGTAGGAAGCTCTCCTAAACTCAGCAGAGGAGGTACTTTTGGACTCAAAGGCAGTGGCACCATAGATTTAAACATGACATATGGTCAAAAGTCTGCAGAACGAGCCAAAGCAAATGCATTCAGATTGATCCAACAAAATGGAGGTCTTGCTAAGGCAGACCCAAATAATATTAAAGGAACACAGGCTGGTAAGAAGAGGGCTCTAGAAAAGTTGAATGGCTCTGGTAGTGATGAGAATGATGGCAAAAAATCTGATGATGATGATACTCCAAGGTCACAACTGAAGAAACCTAAGACAGTGATGTCTGAGAGGTTCAAGAAAATTCTAGAAGCAACATCAGCTCACCAGAACTTGATAAAGGAGCATGAGGATGATGAACAAGAGAAGTACTTCCATAAACTTGAGAAAAAAGAACAAATGGAAGAGAAGATGTTGAATACTTTCAAGCTTGCTTGCAAAGCTGTGAGATGTGTGAAATGCAAGTACACTGCTTTTTCAGCAGCACAGATATGTAAGGATGAAAGGCATCCTCTGAAAGTCCTGGATTCATTCAAGAGGTTCTTCAAATGTGCTGATTGTAATAACAGAACTGTTTCCTTAGATCTTATTCCTCTCCATCCTTGTAGCAACTGTCGTAGTTCTCGCTGGGTGAAAGCACCTATGATGAGGGAAAAGAAAGTAGCTCTTTCTGAGGGTCTGTCCATCAGAGGTGAAGAGGAAACCTTCATAGGAGGACAGGTTTCATCAGGCAAGAATATTAATTTACTGGTGCCTGATAGTTGATGCTCTGTTTTGATATATTTTTAAACCTGACTGATATTGTATTGATTTTGTGTTATTTTAAAATATTTATATGAAATTGTGATAAAAGGTTTTGAAATAAAATCCAATATGAAAATAAAGCATAATATAATTTTTATTATGAAACTTCCAGTCAATAACACTGAACCATTCCATAAAACACAATGTGTCTTCGATTTCATACAAGATCCATTTATAACAATCTTGTCGCGCGGAATAATTGTTGGCTTTTTTATAAATTTTTACACAGCCTTTGACAATAAATTACTACATGTTACAAAACTGATCAGTGGAGCTAATATTATAACATGTGACACCAATGTATTTACAAAAACTTCTTTATATCGGGCAGTGGGGTGACCATGGAAACTTAGAAATGATAAATTAAAACTCGATACAGCTAAAATACTAATAACAAAACAAAAACAACGTTATGTTTAACCGAAAATTTGTATAAAATAGTCATGTATAGGGCGACAGCCCAACAGTTTAAAAAGTTCGAAATTAACAACAGTAGCGGGATAAATCGATCTCGTGAATTCCACATTTCGTGAGGAGGTAGTATTTGCGGGGAGTATTGGAAAACAGTAATGGCAATAAACGAGATCAATACCGCACTAATTAGGCACTTGAATAACGATAGAATAAGTCAAGAAGCTTCCCGTGAGTTATTTCCTATAACGTTAGTTTCCGTATAGTCGAGTCGTTGCCTTGGATGAAATAAAACAATATGGCGGCGACCACTGCCCGCGGGTGCGTTCGTTCAGTAAAAAAATATATAAAAGTGTTAGTGGCGACGCGATCATTCCCACTCGGTGGTAGCAGGCGGCTTGGGCGTCAGGTCGTACAACACGCGCGAGATGCCCGGCACGCCCAGCAGCTCCTTGCGCATCCTGTCCACGACCTGTTGGCAAACGCGTATCATTAGAAACATAACGCGTATTGGTGCAGACAACCTGGGACTCTTTAAGTCAAGACTGAACAGGTTACTTCTAAGCAAGCTTGCTCCATCTTCGACCACATCATCGCTTACCATCAGGTGAGATAGTGGTAAAACGCGTGCCTATCAATAGTAAAAAAAAGGCAAGGATCTTCAGGACTTCGCCCACTGTTGAGCATAGTAGTCTCTTTCTTTCAAGCCAATCCCGACGTTCCCGTGCCAGCTTCATGAGCATCCTAGGTTAATAATCTACTCATTACTTAGCCTAACTTCTACAGTAGAAGCTGTAAAAGAGCAGGGAAATGCCTGGACGGCCACTGCTCAAAACGGCATCGTCAACACTTCCGATACAAACCAAGCATCATGCAAGTAGCACAGTTTAATCATCGAAATTATTGACGGTCTTTGAAGTTTCTGACTATGCATAACCATAGTCAGAATCTTCAAAGGCCGTCAATAATTTCGATGAGCAAAAACCTGGGGGCTAACTACTCTCTAAGCCGGAAGTCCGTAGTTTCGGGCTTAGTTGCGGGCGTATTCTATTCCGTATCACTTAAACACTAAGAATTAATATAACACGACTTCGGGCGTAGACAGTAGCCCCCCTGAACTCATCGTGCATGGAAGAATATTATTAGCAATGACGTCTCTAGATGCTGTATGTGGAGCAGGGCGCAAGCCCACCACACTGCCCAACGACTGCAACTCTTGAGAGCTAGGATCACAAATTGGGACCACCAGAAAAAACACACTGTCAATGAAGTTCAACGAGTCCCGGAAAAACGATTTAATTAATCTTGAATCCCACAAAATCATCATCTGCTTGGCTGCCTTTTTCCAAACTATATTGGGCTCGGCTTCCAGTCAAGACGGATTTAGCTGAATACCAGTATTTCACGTGGAACGGCTGCCTACCAGACCTCCACAACCCATTAAGTGGGTAACACGGTACTAGGATCCCACAAAATAATCAGAAAAAAATAAGAGCGGAGGAGTAACCGAGTAAGTAAGCAGTGTACACACATCCTGCGGCATAGCATCCGAGCCGGGCAGCGCGGCGATGCCGGTCATGAAGTCGGACGTGATGAAGGGGCGCAGCACGAGCGAGCGCTGGCACGACGCCGCGCGCACGGCCGCGTCCCGGTCGAAGTGGATGGGGATCATCACCACCGGCATCTGCGCGATGCGGGACGCGTAGCCGCTCGACACTAACACCTGGGAACGAGAGGAAAAAAGTCACAGTAAATTATCACTAAATTTTAAAGGTGAAAGAGACAAAGGAGCTTATTGCTACCTGCCAGCTCACTTCAATCAACCGGCAGTGTACATGGTGTTAGTCAAGAATGAATAGTAACCTATTCATTCTTGACTAACACCATGTAAATTGAAACTTTTTGCGCCAACAATCTGCGACTACTGAAGGTAACCGAAACCTTCAGTAGTGCCATCAGTATGGAATTTAGTGTGGACAAATGTGCAGTCATGCATGTAAAGGGGAGATTATGGAATCTGAGAGATCTCAACTCTCAGATAGTAAGATCTAGTAAAATCATGCTGCAATTTATTTCTCAATATCAAATAATAAGGAGATAAATACTAGCGTAGTACTAAATCATGAGAGTAGGGAGGGACTCCGTTTTCCGCACTTAGGTTGCGTTTTCGTATATGTTTATTAAGAACCAATAGCGGCGGCGACCTCCGACGTCCGGCCCTGGTCCAATCCATGGTCCGGACCCAGGAGGCGTTGGAAGCGGTCTCCTCTTTCGGCGAAGCAGTAATGATAGCGAAGGAGGAGGCCGAACGTGTGAGAGAGAGGGAAACCTCACGCCCCAGCCGCCGCAACATGAGAAGACCCGGGGCGTCACCTACTGCGCGGGCCTGCGGACGGCGAGCATTGTGTAGCTGGCTCGCCGGCCGATCAGAACCAGGTCCGGGACGACGGCGCGCTGTGTTTCACGCGCGATTCAAATATCTGTCAGCATAGAAGACGGAGCCGGCTAGGGCCAGTGCCTGCCGGGGTTGCGCTCGGAGGAACATGGATGGGTTTTAGTCAGTAAGAGTCTGACACTCCCTTCTGCTTCACCCAGAGCGGTAGGAGTCATTTGATGATTTACCATCCTTAAAAAAAATTACTCGCGCAGCGAAAGCGATTCTATTGGTCAACAAACACATCCCTCGCTAGGCATCCTTGCTAAGTCCGTCTTGCGTGTTGTCTTGCTAAATCATGAAATAAATAAATTAGCAACTATTATAAGAAGGTTTACCTGTGTGGCAAGGTCATCCGCCTGGCGTAGAGTGGAGATAACTTGTTGTGTGAGAAAGGTAGGCGTGATGTCTGTCACTTGCTCCTTGATTATGCCTCCGAAAGCGTAGCAAACCCTGGCGACACAAATATTTTAATTAATTATGAAATAACACACCAACACCACACAGGCACACATTAGAACAATGGGACGCCTTCTATACATGAAGCTTGAAGAGATACCCTTTAAAATTTAAAGCAAAACCGTCAATCACTTATTCAGTCTGTCTTTCAGCACATATCACTCGATGAACGCTTCGTTGTGTGGAAAATAGGGGCCTAGCAACATAAGTTACTTACGTTGAATCTTTTATTTGTCAAGTTTTTAAACATGACAAATAAAATAATCAATGGTTCTAATGCTATTCAGTAAGCACGCTGAATGAAACAGTAATTAAAACTTAGGAGAGAACAAACAAGTGAACACTTCTGCCTCGCTAGCGATATCAGCAATATCTAAGTAACTCAGTTTTGTAAAAAAAATTACTTTGTCAAAAAACCCGACCGCTAAAAACGACTAAAAAGTTCGAAACAAGTCGCTTTTCAAGCAGTCTGATGCAGTAGGTGGCATCAGATCAGTGAGTGACAAAGTAATTTTTATACTAAATGTTACTCACTAAAATGTAGGAAACATTTTAGTGAGTAACATTTTTGGAATCGTCTCCTCGAGCCCTTACCCCATATACTACCATATACCCCACTCGATAGGTTTCACAAATAAAAAAAAAAAATTGAAGACAAAATATGGCGCCAAAAATCGGCGATTTTGTTTTTTATTTTATTTTGATGTGCCCAGGTGTCACTCTCACGACTAAGACGAATCTATTGACACCATTCACATAAAAATACGACAAGCCGTTTAGGCTCTAGGGCGTGCCAAAGAAAAATACATACATACACTCGAAAAAAATAACCCTCCTTTCGCAGTCGGGTAAAAATTGGACTCACACTGAGTTACTGATTCATTGTGAGCTCATTCCGCTGATATCGCTAGCGTAGCAACTTTTTATCCATTTATTACAGTTTCTTTTAAAATAGTATGTACTCATAAGCCAACTGCTGTAGCATAATCTGTCCGTCATAATGGATTTGTAGCATTGAGCGCGTTTTTACCCAATTGCCCCAGAGTTTAATTCGCCTTGCCTTCAGCAATATGATTTAATGCTGTAATAATTGCATTAGAAAATAATATTTATGTGATGTGGGTGATGTGTATGGGGTTTATTAATGGCTTGTGTTTAAACACCGCCCAAAAAAGTACCTATTTTACTACCAAAAAAGTTCTAAACGGTTACCAAAACGGATAAATGGTCACCAAATAATATTCGAGAAGTAGCGCTCGCCGGCCGCTGCCGCGGCACCGCTCGCTTCGCTCGCTCGGCTCGCGCGCGGTTGGTCACAATTCTAACCTAACCTAACCTATTTTATCCAGTTTGTAACCCCAAGCCTACATTTTATGGCAATCACAGTTGAGTTGGATAGAATTTGGTGACCATTGATCCATCAACCATTTGGTGACCATTGATCCATTTTTGGTGACCGTCTAAATTATACCCTGTATTAATTATTAAATACTAGTTGACCCGCGCAACTTCGTCTGCTCCACTCCTATTGGTCTTAGCGTAATGTTATATAGCCTATAACCTTCCTCGATAAATGGGCTATCTAACACTGAAAGAATTATTCAAATCAGACCAGAAATTCAAGCAAACAAACAAACTCTTCAGCTTTATATATTAGTATAGAAAATGTAATAAAGTGAACTAGATTAGGATCTAGTTCACTTTATTACATTTTACTCCATTGTCATCTTTCATTCAAAGGTTTGCTGGGAAAAAACTCAATTCAGAGTTAAGCTCGCCTTTGTACATGAACTTTCATCACTGTTTACTATGTAAGTTACAGGTGTACAATAAAGAATTAAACCCAATAATATAAAGTAATAACGAACCTGTTAACATTGTGGCATACACGCGGTATGAGTTTAGCGAGGTAGTGCATGTCCTTCCAGTCCGGCGGGTAGCGCTCCGTCGAGAGGGCGACCGCGTAACTGTATGTTCTGCAGTCACCTACAAAACAACATATTTTATTAAGATTCGGTCACTACAGCTAGAGCATACAATCTGGCGTATTTGGCCGATCAGTATCAGCTGGATGAGAGTAGCCGTAGTATTGAGTATTGGGTTTGCGGTATTGAGTATTTTGTTTGGCGCGTGGGTTTGATCATTCGGTTCCCTTCGAAATGGTTGAGCTGAAAGGTGCCGATACACGCGTCATGTTCGTGAACAGGCGCCGTCGGTTGAGACTGGTCATCTCTTAACTGCCATTGGCTTATTTTAATCTTTATATTTAAAATTCTTATAATAAGCCCTTTTTTTTTCCTTTGCATTGTCCTCACATGCAGAAGCAACAAGTATATGTAACTTGGAATTTTGTAAAACAGAACATGATTTAAAAGAGTGTCCGTGGAGTTTCTTGCACGTTCTTCTCCATAGAGATCTACGCTTTGGAAAGTGCAAATAGCTTCCATGTTTTTGACTGCCCGACCTTGACGTTTCAAAAGTGCCTGTGAATGGTTTATTTGAAATAAAATGCTTTGAATTTGAATAAGCCCATGTTTATACAGCATTTTTTAAAATAATATAATTTTTAAATTAAGTGATTTAAAAGTTTTTTTGGAAAGTCACCAACGTCTTCTGAGCGAGGGTTTTCCGAAATGTCGAGCACCAGGTGGCAGCACTAAGGCGTCAGTCCCAAACACCTATTAAAACGCTTGTTTTCTGACATTTGTTTAGTTACCAATATCAAAGACACTTTTACAATTAAGAGGACCTTTGTGTGGCGCTAACTGGTGGATTCAATGTTCCTGAAAATCCTCATTGATTGGAATAAAAGGTCTTTGGAGTACGAAATTGAGCTGAGATCTTTGAGCTGTTTTACATAAAATCAAAACCACATGCCACGCGCACGGCACGTTAACGACGTGCATCGACAGAACGCGCGCGCAGCGTACAAGGGGCCTGAAGCACGCAACATAGAATGTGTTAGTTCAAAGACTAACCCACCCTATTAAGTCGGAGAGCGACGCTGTGTCGTCAAAGAGCATTGCGTTGCGTTACGTCACCACATTGTTCGTTGGGCCCTGTTCGTCGAAATGAAAGCGTTATGATGAAGCAACAGACAGACAACGTCCGAGTGGCATAGTCCTTAAGCTGTACCCTGGTGTACCGTACCTTGTACTCCAACAGAGCGGAGCGGCAGCAGCGTGGCGGCCACGGGCGTCTTGGACGAGATGCGCTTGAGCTCCGCCTGCTCGGCCGGCGTGCTGGCGTTGTAGCAGCGCGTGCGACTGAAGCTGTACCCTGGTGTACCGTACCTTGTACTCCAACAGAGCGGAGCGGCAGCAGCGTGGCGGCCACGGGCGTCTTGGACGAGATGCGCTTGAGCTCCGCCTGCTCGGCCGGCGTGCTGGCGTTGTAGCAGCGCGTGCGACTGAAGCTGTACCCTGGTGTACCGTACCTTGTACTCCAACAGAGCGGAGCGGCAGCAGCGTGGCGGCCACGGGCGTCTTGGACGAGATGCGCTTGAGCTCCGCCTGCTCGGCCGGCGTGCTGGCGTTGTAGCAGCGCGTGCGACTGAAGCTGTACCCTGGTGTACCGTACCTTGTACTCCAACAGAGCGGAGCGGCAGCAGCGTGGCGGCCACGGGCGTCTTGGACGAGATGCGCTTGAGCTCCGCCTGCTCGGCCGGCGTGCTGGCGTTGTAGCAGCGCGTGCGACTGAAGCTGTACCCTGGTGTACCGTACCTTGTACTCCAACAGAGCGGAGCGGCAGCAGCGTGGCGGCCACGGGCGTCTTGGACGAGATGCGCTTGAGCTCCGCCTGCTCGGCCGGCGTGCTGGCGTTGTAGCAGCGCGTGCGACTGAAGCTGTACCCTGGTGTACCGTACCTTGTACTCCAACAGAGCGGAGCGGCAGCAGCGTGGCGGCCACGGGCGTCTTGGACGAGATGCGCTTGAGCTCCGCCTGCTCGGCCGGCGTGCTGGCGTTGTAGCAGCGCGTGCGACTGAAGCTGTACCCTGGTGTACCGTACCTTGTACTCCAACAGAGCGGAGCGGCAGCAGCGTGGCGGCCACGGGCGTCTTGGACGAGATGCGCTTGAGCTCCGCCTGCTCGGCCGGCGTGCTGGCGTTGGCCACTCGTCCTAGAAGCGCGTGCGACTTCACGCACATTGACGCGTATTCCACCATAATCTTTACTATGACCTGTGGAGGGAGGGTGTTAATATCTCTTTAACTACACGACTTCATACTAAAAAACAATTCATCCTCATTGCTGTCATCATCATCATCATCAATTGCCTTTTCCCAACTATATTGGGGTCGGCTTCCAGTTCAGCCGGGTTTTTGCTGAATACCAGTATATAACGAGGACCGGCTGCCTACCAGACCTCTACAACCCATTAACTGGGTAACACGGTACTTCATGGCAAGACTGGAGTCAGATTCACTGGCTTCGGAGTATCCGTAACGACTGCCAAAGATCTACAATTGACAGCCGAGACCAACGACTTAACGTGCTTTCCGAGACACAGAGGAAACTCGGTATGTCACCCTATGTAATGTTTTCTACATCTATATTTTCTGTAACTTATATGGTGAACGTATAAAGAGTATTCTATTCTATGTTAAGATGGTCACCCATCCACAGACCAACGTTGGCAAGCATTACTTTACCTTGAAGATCGACCCGTACGGGTCCTCGTTGCTGTTATTAAGAAAAAAAAGCCGTGAACACTGAATTGCAGCCCTTTGGTCACGAGAGCCAGTTTGGGAGGTTGCGTTGTTACCTGTGTCTCGGCGAAGTCCCGCTCGGCGTAGGGCTCCTCCTGGCACAGCACGCGCACGGCCAGGCCGGGCCCCGGGAACGGTTGTCGCTCCACGAGCGCCAGCGGCAGGCCTAGCTCCATCCCCAACGCGCGGACCTAGGGGACAAGTCTTATAGTTATGAACAAGAATCGGAACAATAACAATCTTCTTGGCCAATTCTGGTCACGATGGCCACTACGAGTACGCAGGTAATATTATAGTGTACAAGCGTGTGCGATGAGAGGGGTTGGCAATTTGACACTGGATGGTAGGCGGAACAGAGAGTAAAGTCCCGCACACCTCCATTGTAAAGGAAGGATCCTCCGACCAGACGATTGTGGTGTCTGGTGCGGACAACTGCTTGATAGTTGATATTCGGGCTGATGTATATGTTCAAATCGCACGGTAAACTCTGCTTGAGCGACGCAGGATTTCGTCGTAGTTGTTCGCTGCTAGTTGGATAGATGGTGTTGCGGTTCTTTTTGTTGCGATGTAGATTTGCACCGTTGGTTTTTCTTGTGGAATGCCGCTACAACACTACCACCGAGAGATCAGGGATCAAAGCACGGCGATGTGATTCCACCAACTTCCAAACACTGGTCTGCTACTGACATATTCCTAAGGTTCAGCTCATATCCAAACACAACGCAGAAGAATTTTTTCTTAAACAATTATTATGTGGAAATTTATTTAAAAATAGAACATTATTTCTTTCTCAAAAAGGTGCACATTACACGGGCTGCTAGAGCAGTTAGCCATTACACGGCCAGGTAGTGCAGTCACAGTCAACTTCTTAAAGCTGCCATTGATAACAGCTCAATCAGTCGGTTTCAACTGCTAGATCCGCCTCCACCCAACCAACCAATCTAAGACTACTTACAGTACTGTCATTCGACTCGACTCGAGCTGCCGTTGTATGGCCGGCCTCGGCGAGACACTTGTCTACAGTAGTACCCAACTGATAAGGTGCGTCGTGAATCTTCGTTCGCGCAGAAAAGAAAGTATGGCCCGAAGACTTACGAAAACTGCTTAAAACTTACAATCAAGTAAGTTCACTACTATAAGGTTCATAATACACTGCAGCTGTTAGTTCCGTCTCACTCGCAAGTCACGTGCATGCCACGCGGCGCGCGCTAACATGGCGGCGGCTGCCGACGAATAGCGGTACAGGAAAAAGATGTGCGATGCATGGAGCGTGCCGATTAGTCAATAGCATTTCCCCCGCTTTGAAAATTCGTCTTCTGCCCAGGTACATCGGTAAGCCATATCAGTTGGGTACTACTGTACCTAGGTTGCAGTATCAGCCTTTTTTTATCGATGGGAAATCATCAAGTTACTCCTCCCGCTCTGGGCGGAGCATAAAGGAGTATCAGACTCTTACTGACTAAAACCCATCCGTGTTCCTCCTAGTGCCCTTTGAGGTCCAGGGCCGCGGTGACTCTTTGGAACAGATTCATGGCAGGCACTGGCCCTAGCGCACCCCTTCTTCACTGCTGACATCTCCTTGAAACGCACGTGGAACACAACACGCCGTCGACCCGGGCCTGGTTCTGATCGGACAGCGAGCCACCCAACGCTCACCGTCCGCAGGCCCGTGCCTTCGGTAGCCGGGAATCGTCCTGTGACTCCTGACGCACGGGGCGTCTTCTCCTGTTGCGGCGGCTGGGGCGTGAGGTTTCCCTCTCTCTCACACGTTCGTCCTCCACTCCTTCGCAGCGCGGAGGTGACCGCTTCCCATGCCTCCTCGCTCCGGAGCACAGATTGAACCGCTCGCCTCGAAGCAGTGCTAGCCCACCTCGTCCTTATGGAAGTCGCGCAGAGGCTCGACGACGCGGCCGCGCGCCCGCAGCGCCCGCACCAGCTCCGTGTCGTTGTGGTGCGTCTTGATGGTGGCCGCGTTGTTGGAGCACAGCGACGACGCCGACTCGATGAGGTCCGGCCGCAGCGTGCCCTGCCCCAGGAGGACTTGGTCTTCTCTGAAACAAGTTGACGAGTTTAGATGATACAGTCATTGAGGCGGGACGCCTGAGGGAGAGGCAGACCTCACGTTCTAGCCGCCGCAGCAGAAGACGCCCCGGGCGTCTGGGCTAGCAGGGCGATCCCCGACGTGGCCTGCGAACGATATAAACCAGGTCTGCAAGTCGACGGCGCGCTGTGTTTCTCATGCGCCTCAAAGAAATGTCAGCTTACCATAGCCATTGACTGAACCCGCTAAGTGCCAGTGTCTGCCAGCGTACAGGAATTGTTCGAAAGTTACTGTGGTCCTGGAACGCAAAGAGTATTTACTCCCTTCCCCTCCACTCAGAGTGGGATGAGTCATGATGAGATGAATACCGTGAGAATATGTTCCTTCCTTCCTTTATGTAGGGAGCAGTGGACGTCGTGCAGCCGATGACTATATTCCCCGAATGGTGTGCATAGTACAGACGTCAGCACATCAAGCTACCCTAAACTGTCTAATTTTCCCAATCAATATGGATCATATGCTAATGCGATAAAGTTAAAATCTATTAAAGAATTTTGACAGATTGTTGTAGCTTGATGTGATGGCGTCTGTATGTACACCTACATTTGGCAAGTATTGCTGCCTCGTAGGAACTGTGCGGTAACATTACTCACTGCAGGTTCAGATCGTGCACAGCCTGCTCGGCTATGCGGATGAAGACGTCGCCGATGATCTTGCGCTTGTCCTCGGGCGCGCTGGTGTGGCACAGTAGCGGCGTCGTGCGGGACCGGCCGCCTGCCTCGCGCACTACTGTGCTGCCTTGTGGGAACTGTGCGGTAACATTACTCACTGCAGGTTCAGATCGTGCACAGCCTGCTCGGCTATGCGGATGAAGACGTCGCCGATGATCTTGCGCTTGTCCTCGGGCGCGCTGGTGTGGCACAGTAGCGGCGTCGTGCGGGACCGGCCGCCTGCCTCGCGCACTACTGTGCTGCCTTGTGGGAACTGTGCGGTAACATTACTCACTGCAGGTTCAGATCGTGCACAGCCTGCTCGGCTATGCGGATGAAGACGTCGCCGATGATCTTGCGCTTGTCCTCGGGCGCGCTGGTGTGGCACAGTAGCGGCGTCGTGCGGGACCGGCCGCCTGCCTCGCGCACTACTGTGCTGCCTTGTGGGAACTGTGCGGTAACATTACTCACTGCAGGTTCAGATCGTGCACAGCCTGCTCGGCTATGCGGATGAAGACGTCGCCGATGATCTTGCGCTTGTCCTCGGGCGCGCTGGTGTGGCACAGTAGCGGCGTCGTGCGGGACCGGCCGCCTGCCTCGCGCACTACTGTGCTGCCTTGTGGGAACTGTGCGGTAACATTACTCACTGCAGGTTCAGATCGTGCACAGCCTGCTCGGCTATGCGGATGAAGACGTCGCCGATGATCTTGCGCTTGTCCTCGGGCGCGCTGGTGTGGCACAGTAGCGGCGTCGTGCGGGACCGGCCGCCTGCCTCGCGCACTACTGTGCTGCCTTGTGGGAACTGTGCGGTAACATTACTCACTGCAGGTTCAGATCGTGCACAGCCTGCTCGGCTATGCGGATGAAGACGTCGCCGATGATCTTGCGCTTGTCCTCGGGCGCGCTGGTGTGGCACAGTAGCGGCGTCGTGCGGGACCGGCCGCCTGCCTCGCGCACTACTGTGCTGCCTTGTGGGAACTGTGCGGTAACATTACTCACTGCAGGTTCAGATCGTGCACAGCCTGCTCGGCTATGCGGATGAAGACGTCGCCGATGATCTTGCGCTTGTCCTCGGGCGCGCTGGTGTGGCACAGTAGCGGCGTCGTGCGGGACCGGCCGCCTGCCTCGCGCACTACTGTGCTGCCTTGTCGAAACTGACGACAAACATCAAGCTTGAGCAAACGAACTTTCAAGGTTGAGAAACGCGTGCCGCGGTGGGACGAAGAATACCTTGCCTCGGAAAGCACGCCTAGCCCAATCAAACTATGCTTTTGACTACCCGTAAGAACTGTCAAATGTGTACAAATGACAGCGAAATGTTGGTTCCGGTTGTCATTTCTGCACGTTTGCGCAAAAGCACGTTAAGTGTACGGCCTGAGCGCACGTTCAGGGATAAAGTTTATCTCCATTTAATCTCAAAGTTTCATACAGTGTCGAAAACTCCCACACACAGCCTTTAATTTCTTACTTGGACCCGAGTTATAGAAATATTGGAACCAATTTTCTTCTAAATAGATATCAATAATATCGTACGACCCCGACGCCATGATGAAAAATGTGACCGGCTCGATAAACGGCCTTTCGTAGCTTGCAAGCAACGTTGAATGCCGTATGGTGTCGGCCGATGCCGTAAAAGAATAATACCATCTCTTCACTTCCCGTGAGTGTCGTAGGAGGCGACTAAGGGACTCACCAGAGATTGGGCGGCAGCGTTCTCTGTAAAACGCAACACCATACACTGCGATCGCCAACCCGCCGCACAAGCGTGGCGATTATAGCAAACCGCTTTGAGTGAGGCCTATGTCCAGCAGTGGACGTCTTTCGGCTGTTATGATGATGATGAAGCAACGCTGAACACTCTGCTGGACGCTTATTCACTCGGGCCGGGGCCATACACTAATGTACTTTTGCATAAAGCTGTAGAAATGATAGCCGGAACCAAAGTTTTGCTGTCATTTGTACATCTTTGACAGTAGTTACGGGTAGTCAGACGCAAAGTCTGAAAAATATCTAATACAAAAACTAACTGGCAATTGCACCTAGTACACAGCTTCTTTATTTGCGGGCAGAAAATATGTTTTGACCTGTACTATAATTCACATTCTCCAATTAATGTGTGTGATCCTATCTTACTGATTATATTGCCTTATTGTGGGTGATCAATATATTCCTTTGCTGTTTCACAATATTAATTGTGTAATAATGAAGCATACCTGGTGAGCCGCATTGACAACATGTAGACGCACGCCAAGTTCTCTCAGACATCTCTCTACCTTCGCGCTCTCGTTCTTACGCATGAAACCTGCAAACAAAACCATTTTATTCAAATCTATAATATTTTAAAGCTGAAGAGTTTGTTTGGTTGAACAGGCTTATCTCAGGTTTGAATTGAAAAATGTCTTTTAGTGTTAGATAGCCCATTTATCGAGGAAAGCTATAGGCTATATAACATCACGCTACAACCAATAGGAGCGGAGCAGTAATGAATGTGACACAGACAAAGTTGCCCGGGTCAGCTAATTCTAAATATTCAAACCAATGGCTGATTGATTAACTGCACAATTTTGGATGGACGCCAAGAGAAGTAAAGAAAACGGAATTTGTTTCTTTTTTATGTTGACTGAATGTGACATTGTTTGACAGTGAAAAAGAAAATATTTTCCACGGAACAAAAGGAATACATGCAGTTCTTTCTTTTGTCTTAAAAGTCAGAAGAAGTTTTCGTTTATTAACAACTGCCAGCATTAAAAGAATGACAGTAAAAGGAATCCTTTGCTGACTTCATACTGTTATTCTGAGTCAAATTACAAAGTAAAAAATAGGGGAATTGCGTCTTAGTCAAGAAGAAGCTGCCAAACAAAAATTCTTATAAAACAAGAATTTTTGTTTTTGCTTAAGCATGAGTTACTACATTATTATATTTGTATCATTTGGGCAATAATCATCATAGTAAACTTCATAATCTAGTTCTGAAACCTATGGTGATTATGGAAGATTCAGAAATTACAATGTTGAAAGAATGCTGCACCAACAACAAATAAATTAGTAAAAACCGGCCAGGTGCGAGTCGGACTCGCTCACGAAGGGTTCCGTGCCATAAACCTTAATTTTTATTATTAAATTTGTTGTTATAGCAGCATTAGAAATACATAATCTGTGAAAATTTCAGCTGTCTACCTATTACGGTTCTTTAGATACAGCCCGCTGACAGACAGACGGACAGCTGAGGCTTAGTAATAGGGTTCCGTTGGTTACCCTTTGGGTACGGAACCCTAAAAAGGCAAGAAAATGATCTATAGCAGATGCTTTTTAACCGACTTTGATAAAAGGAGGAGGTTCTCAAACCGGTTGTATTTTTATTTTATTTAAAAAGGCTATGTACTAAATAATTTAGTAGAATCATGTTAGAGTCATAATATTAATCACACAACAAACTGTCAAATTTCATTTTCATCTTTATCGCTAAAGCATTAGGTTCAAGATTGATTGGGAAAATTTGACAGTGACGGGTAGCGTGATGTGCTTTCTGATTCTGGTAAAGTGGCCTTTTTAGAGCCCCTGAATGTTATTAAAAACTTACCATTGTCAATGTGTAAGGCGATGACCTGATCTTCGCGGAGAGCGGTTCTAAGTAACGCCGCGCATACAGTGGAGTCTACGCCACCGCTTACTAACACCTGAGAAAAGAACAACGGTTTTAGAGTAATTCATTTACATAAGTCAATATTTTCATGATGTTGGTATGTAGAAATGTCAAGCATCTAAAAATCTGTTTAATTCGGAAATGGGACTAAACATTTAACCTATTATGGTCTATGGATGGGAAATCATCATGACTTCTCGCGCTCTGGTCGGAGCGGTAGGGAGTGTCGGACTCCTGCTGGGGCTGCAGACTTCGTTCGAAAGAGGCACCGTACCCTGGAACGCAAAGGGCACTAGGAGGAACATGGATAGGTTTTAGTAAGTAAGAGTCTGACACTCCCTTCTGCTTCACCCAAAGCAGAAGGAGTCATTTGATGATTTCCCATCCTTAAAAATAAAGGGAGTGTCAGACTGTTACTAAACTAAATCCACGATGGTTCCTTCAAATGCACCACTTGGGGTAACTCTTGAGAACAATCCGGAACCCTGGCAGAACAAGTAGGCTTAGCATTTGATTGAAGAAGGTCGTGAACAGAAAGAAAGCTGGTAGCCGGCGCCGATCTACCAGCGCTTTCGGCGCTGGTCCATTCTGGTAACAGTTACATAAAGCAAGCAGATTGAAGCTTATTGTTCATTAATTGTAAATGGCGGGCGGCGCCAGCGCTGACCGGCGCGTGTCGTAGATTGTCGGAACTTATCGGCGACGTTCGGCGCTTGTTCCTATTAATGCCATGGACACCTGCGTGGACCGGTTCCTATTTGCGCTGGTATGCTGCCAGCTTTCTTTCTATATACGGCCTTCGGATAGTTGTTATCTGTGGAGGATACTCACAAGAACTTTATGATCGCCGACAGTCTCCCGTATGTAGTGCAGGCAGGCGTCGCGCCGCGAGCGCAGCGTGAAGGAGCGCGACAGACCCGCGATGTCGAACAGGAAGTTTGACAACATCTGCTTGCCTTTGGGGGTTAGGTCCACCTGTGAACAAAACATAACACTGATTTTTTTTTTTGGACAAGCCCGCCACTCGTTCCCAACCACTACAAGTCCTGAAAGCCAGAATCAACAGTGGCGACCACCAGAAAAACGCCGAGCCAATGAAACCCGACGAGTCCCGGAGAAACGATACTGCAAGGAAATTAATCAGAAAAGTACAGCGGAGGAGTAGGAAAAAAAATACAACCTGTAACAGATTAAACGCAATACCTATTAAGGGCTCATTGTACTCATCATTATGAACAACTTTCACTATGGGACCAACACTGAAATCGCTAAAAAAAAAAATCGACTCCTCCATACATTTATGTGCGCATAACTTGACAAAATGAACTGAACAACTGATTTTTTTTTCGCCAATAGGGAAGATGCATATACAGAATTTATGGGAATTTTGTCAGTAAAATGATAGAAAAGTATAAAATAAAGGCCATTGCAACGTTTTTATTTTGGTTAGTATCGATTTTTAACAAAAATAATGAATTAAAGTAACGTGAAACGGAACGTATTTAAAAACAACAATCAGCGTTTAGTGACGTATCTGCTGTTATGCCAACGAAAAGGCACAAAAGGTCTTTGAGTTAGGACAGTTCTTGACCAGTGATAGACACGGGTGACGTCATCGTCCGTTTTCGCGCGAACCTTTAAACTGTCGATTTCAAAACGCAATTTTGGCAATAGATTAAAGCGTTTTCATTTCTTATTTATGTGGTGGTCTATTCTACATGGAGTTCTTTGAAATTAAAACAAAAATGGAAATATTGCATGTTCCCTATTCCGGATTGGTCCTATAGTAAAAGTAGTTCATAATGATGAGTACAATGGCCCCTTAAGACGTATTGCGGTTATTTTGTTACACGTTGTATATTTTAGGCAGTTGGGTAAAAATATGTTGAAAATTAAAATGGAAAACTCCCTATCTCTTAATATAACATTTGAATGAAGTAACTCAAGATACTCCAATAAGAAATCCGTCCTTAGGCAACGAGTTTTTTCTGAATAATTATATAAAACGGTATCAACTGAAGATGGCTAAATTCGTTCGCCAAGACTTTCGACTTTTGGAGATCTGATACCAGATTCACCACAATACGTCTTAGATTAATATAATAAGATATAATCGTCATCGGAATGAGTATAGTTCGTCAACGTCATCATCCACAGTCGGACTCTGCCCACAGCTGAGCAACACTGGGCATAAATGCCTTTGTGCCAATCCCCATGCTACTGGACTTGCACCCACTAAAAACTCTGCCTGTGCACCTACTTTCGCCTTGATGGGTGGGTCGCGAGGACTGCTACGCATGACATTCGCGACCCATCCAGCGTGGCCTACTTCTAACCCCCCCATGCTCCTTTTTTTTTTTTTTTTCCTTGCGATGAAAATGCCTAACGCATACCACATCATCCGGGGAGACGACGTGGTTATGTGGGACTTGCACCCACTAAAAACTTCGCCTGTGCACCTACTTTCGCCTTGATGGATGGGTCGCGAGGACTGCTACGCATGACATTCGCGACCCATCCAGCGTGGCCTACTTCTGGGCTCCCTCTTCTATGCCCGTTCGGGCTCCCTCTTCTTTCAGCGATGTCCGGGTGCACTGGGACATCACCACGACTCCAGGGACCTTACAGCGTGGACGATAGAGTCCCCGATCTATCGTCCGCTGGCCCCTCCTATGGCGGCATCAAGTCGGCATTTCGCCGCCTGCGCCGTCCCGTCCTTCTGCGGCGAATCGGGTCAGCAAGAGTCTTCCTCCCTAACCCGCTCCGCCGCTTCCTTCTGAACCCCCCCCCCATGCTCCTATGCCAACCTCATCCAGGTTCTACTGCAAGAGACTGGATGAGGTTGGATAAAATACCAGACTGAATAATATGTTGGTTAGGTAGGTGATCAAATTTATCAACAATCTATTTTAAAATATTAATTCAGGACTTGTTTTACGTTTATCAATTGGTAGTGACACTGTATTGCGTGGTGTATTAGACGATGGTGCAGATCAGGGATGTTACGAATATTATACTTTAGACATTCGCATTGTTTGATGCGAATTCGAGAATGTTTGAAATGATGCGAATCAGTCGCATATGCGAACGCGAATATTCGTAAAAAAAAACCTCTTCAAAGTTAGAGTGAACAGGCTCCTTCTGGGTAAGCTCGCTCCATCATAGACTTTGTCTCTGTCATAGACTAGATTCAAGAGCAAACCCATAATTAATAATAAAAAAAACATCCCTGGTGCAGATGGCTCATAAAAATAACTTAACCCTAATTCTCCTGTCATGTATTTACCTCCGGGTGGAACTGCACGCCATACAGGCGCATCTGCTCGTTGTAGATGGCGGCGATGAGATGGTTAGAAGACTGCGCCCCCACGCGGAACCTCTCGCCCACTTTCTGTACGCTGTCACCGTGAGTTAGAAGTACTGGCTGCAGCTTTTCTAGACGGCTGGTGGAGAAAATAAAGATTTTAGAAAAAATAATAATATCAGTTTGTTAAGGTTGGCGTTTCACGGTTTCGTTTCAGTCAAACATTGATAGATGGAAAGGATCCCAGGGTTGCCTTGATGCACTATTGTGCCTACTTTTAATATCTTCTCGCGGCCTGTTCCAGGTCGACGTTTTCTTAGTGGGAAGCCTACACTGTGTAAAATTTTACAGCGTGCCATCGTGGCCAAGTCCGAAACTATGAGGAATATCGAAAAACAGTGAAAGGAGTCTCGATGCTAAATAATAACAGCCGCACGGGTCGATCTTTAAGGTTAAGCAACGCTTGCCAAGGTTGGTCTGTGGATGGGTGACCATCTTAACATAACGAGTTTCCTCCGTGCCTCGGAAAGCACCGGCTGTCATTTGTAAACCTTTGGCAGTCGTTATGGGTTGTCAGAAGCCAGTAAATCTGACTCCAGTCTTGCCAAGAAGTACCGTGTTACCCATTTGATGGGTTGTGGAGGTCTGGTATGCAGCCGCTCCACGTAAAACACTGGTATTCAGCTGGACCTGGTTTGACTGGAAGCCGACCCCAATAAAGTTGGGAAACGGCTAGTCAGATGATGATGAGTGAAAGGAGTCTCGATCCCGATTTTGATTGAAACTAAAACTGCATTATAGGATTTTTGAAAAATCGTTACCCAACCCAGGAACCGAACCGGTGATTTAAAAAAAAAAACAGCCTGTATTATTACACAATCTGAAAGTGTAGCTAATAAGGTTCAAAGTGGCAAACGAAAGGAAAGCTCTCATTTAAAACAAAAAAGTTTTAAAATTTCTGACTAAAGATACGTATCTAAACCGTAAATCATATGATTCAGTTATAGGTTTTTGGGCCCGATATTGATGAAAACTAAAACTGCATAATTGATTTTTCAAATAAGTGGCATCCTAAATAGGGTGAAGCGATACTTTAGGCCTGGACAGCTTTTAACACTATACAAAGCACAAGTCCGATCCTGCATGGAGTATTGTAGCCACCTTTGGGATGGCTCAGCTAAGTATCAGCTTGCCGCCCTTGACTCGGTGGAACGCAGAGCTAAGAGGCTCATCGGCGACGTAAAAGTGGTGGATGCCAAGCTACATAGCTTGGCTCATCGCCATAAGGTTGCCTGCTTGTCGGTCTTCTACAGATTGTACTTCGGTGAGTGTGCCCAAGAACTCCACGACCTCATCCCACCGGCCCCCTTCTACCATCGGACATCCAGAATTCCAGACGCACTGCATCTTACCATCCCTACCTTGTGGCTATTCCACCAATTCGCACTAAGCGTTTTCAAATGTCTTTTATAATGTGCACAGCAAAGGAAGTGGAACTCTCTGCCTGCGTCTGTGTTTCCGAAATCTTACAACCCTAATCTCTTCAAAGTTAGAGTGAACAGGCTCCTTCTGGGTAGGCTCGCTCTATCGTAGACTTTGTCTCTGTCATCTCTGACATAGAGTAGAGTCAAGAGCAAACCCATTACAAAAAAAAAAAAAAAAAACAAAATTAGTTTTTTTTTTATTAAAAGAGTATTTTCTTAAAAATGAGCTCTTTTCTTTAGTTTGAGGACTACGAAAATTCTCATCTGCTTGTTCTGTTCGCAAATTGACGCCCGGAACCTAAACTAACCAAAACCTCCATGAATCTGAGGTTGAGTACTCAGATGAGTACTACGAATTTCTTCGCATTTTCTTTCTTTAAATGGCTAGTAAACTCACTTGAACAAGGGACACGTGGTCTCGACCTCCACCTCGTACTGTCCATCCTCGCGCGCCTCCTTCCGAAGCACCGAGCCGCCGAACTCTTTGTTCAGCATCTGCATACCGTAGCATATTCCTGCGGGACATTATCAAGTTAATAAGCAAGAAGGAGACGAGACCGATAAAAGAACAAATAATAGCAAATATAAAAAAAAAACCAGCCAAGTGCGAGTCGGACTCGCTCTTGTACATATTTGTAGGTACAAATGACACTTTAAATAAAGACTTTTTTTTTTAGATTTAATTCTGCAACATGTGTGATAAAGTCTGAAAACTTTCAGAATTTTACCTAGCCAAACCCTACACATTTTGATTCCCTTGAGTGTCGAAATATACGTTTTTACGGCATAGTAAACGGCCGTATCTTTTTTTTACTTTAACATAGAAGCTTGATTTTATCTCAGCTTTAGAGGACCGAGACCTGATCAACTCAATACCTCCACGCGTTTTCGAGATAAAGGGTCTTGACAGACACGACGACGGACGGACGAGGTACGAAACCCTTAAAATACAAGAAATGTGTTTTTTTTAAACAACTTCATTCGGTTTATGGTACGGAAATCTTTGTGTTAAAGTTCGACTCGCACTTGGCCATTTTTTCTAGCTGACGGGCTCGCAGTGAGGGCTGCCCGGCGATAAGCCTGATATAAATTGAATAAGTTGGGGCTGATCGGCGACTTTTACAGTCTTCGAGTTTGTGTGTTGAAAAACTCTCTTAGTAATTTGTATGTGCCTTGACAATTTTCTTCTCGCGACATAGAAGAAGATCTATGATTTATGGCTCAAAGAATCAAGTTGGTTCACAGCTTGTCTCTTTGAGCAAGCGCTTGCTAAGATATACCTTTCATTATTAACGCCAATGCATTATCCCGTCAATCTAACCATGTAAAAAAGATCAAAGGCGAAATAATTGCATGAAGTACAATACAATAATAAACAAAACGCGGCTATTAAAACACGCGACCGTGGTCACACGTAGCGACTGTTATTTCATTGGAACCGGATTCTTGTCAACACGCACATGTAAATTGTCCCATTACTGAGATAAATTATATTGGATTAAAAACTAAAATTTATTTTTACAGTTATTTTCCAACTGTACCTATATTTACGCTATTTGGTTATTATTATTCATCATCTGCCTAGCCTTTTCCCAACTACATTGGGGTCGGCTTCCAGTCAAACTGGATTCAGCTGAATACCAGTGTTTTACGTGGAGCGGCTGCCTACCAGACCTCCACAACCCAGTAACTGGGTAACACGGTACATATTGGCAAGACTGGAGTCAGATTTACTGGCTTCTGACAATCCGTAACGACTGCCAAAGATCTACAAATGACAGCCGGGACCAACGGCTTAACGTGCTTTCCGAGGCACGGAGGAAACTCGTTATGTTAAGATGGTCACCCATCCACAGACCAACCTTGGCAAGCGTTGCTTAACCTTCAAGATCGACACGTGCGGCTGTTATTATTTAATTTGGTTATTATTATTATGTTGGTGTATACAGCGAGAAATGATGTGCTGTTGATAACATAGTCGCCTATTTTTTCTATAAATCTATATAATTTAAGCTATTTTTCTATATAATGTTTTTATTCTTACAGTGTTGATCAAAGACACATTTATTACTTCATCTTTGATTTAAGCGAGAAACACACTGTTCCTACGTACGCAACGTATGCAACGCTTTTGTATGGTATCGTATGTTGCGTTGCATACGATGAGTGTTTCTACTGCATAGTTTTTCATATAAAATCAAGAGTCCAGATATCATAATGCGTTGCATACGTTGCGTTACGTACGTGGGACCAGTTTGTCTCTAGCTTTACTCTGGAATGCTAATACGAAAAAAAAAAACATAGTTTTCTTTTTTCCAATACAGTCAGTTAAAAATAAGCTTCAGCTGTATTAATACAGGCCTACCGCTTAACTGAGATGGTACTTGAGATAGCTAAAAGCGCGGGAGGGTGTGGTGACATGTCAGTCTTTCGCCATTTAGCTACAATAAAAGGCGCGAGTCGTGAGCACACTCTCCTTGGTCGGTTAGACGGCGGCAGTTTTCTTCACGTTATTGCTTCGTCAGTCAATGTTTATTGATAATTGCGCTTGCAAGTTTCGTTCGCCCACCGTACATTGGCGAGATCACCCTGCTGTATTCATCTGTGCTCACGACTCGTACCGGCTACTGTACCAAGGGACCTCATCATCATCTGCCTAGCCTTTTCCCAACTACATTGGGGTCAGCTTCCAGTCAAGCCGGATTTAGCTGAATACCAGTATTTTACGGGGAGCGGCTGCCTACCAGACCTCCACAACCCATTAACTGGGTAACACGGTACTTTTGGACAAGACTGGAGTCAGATTTACTGGCTTCTGACTATCCGTAACGACTGCCAAAGATCTACAAATGACAGCCGTGACCAACGGCTTAACGTGCTTTCCGAGGCACGGAGTAAACTCGGCATGTAAAGATGGTCACCCATCCACAGACCAACCTTGGCATTGCTTAACCTTAAAGATCGACCACTACCTCGATCGACTATACCAAGGAACCTGTCTCAGTTTAACAGCAGTCCTATAGCTTGGATGAAGAAACCAACATACCTAATACAGGTAGACCGATTTTGAATATATCGGAGTCGTATCTCGGCGCATCCTCGGCGTACACGGAGTTAGGTCCGCCGGATATGACGATAGCGCGGTAACCAGCCTCCTTCAGATGGTACGCTGGCGTATCCAGTGGAAGGATATCCGATTCCACGCATAGCTCGCGGATACGACGGTCTATTACCTGTGAAAATTGTTTATGGTTAAGATGGGCCATATACATTCAGTCAAAAAAGTATCGGGAATGGATGATTTGTTTATGGTTCCAAATTCAAATTTTTGTTTTTTTTGTAGTTGTTAGATTGGCACAACTGTTTTCCATTTTGGCGCGGAGTTTGAGTTGCATCTGTTATTTATATTAAATACAGTGCTGGTTTTAGTAATATCATATATAGTGTGTATTGCTAATTTCATAATGGACAAAATATCGAACAAAGAGTTTGTCTTAAATTTTGCATCGCCAATGGAATTTCGTGTTCGGAGTCACTGAAAATGTTACAGAAGGCTTACGGTGAATCGACTTTATCAAAAACTCGTGCTTATGAGTGGTTCAAAGTGTTCAAAAGCGGTCGAGATGTGATGGAAGATTTGCCTCGCTCTTGTAGGCCGTCAACGTCTGCAACTGAAGTTAACATCGCAAAAGTGAAGGAAATAGTGACTGAAAATCCCCATTCAACTCTGAGAGAGATAGCCGCCGAACTTTCTGTATCTCACGAGTCGATCCGTACCATTTTAACTAATCATTTGGGTATGAAACATGTTGCTGCTCGGCTAGTCCCAAAAGATCTGAATTTTCTCCAAAAACTCAATCGCATGAAAGTCGCTGAGGACATGCTAGAACGAGTCAGTTCGGACCCAACATTCATGAAACGCATTGTTACTGGTGACGAGACGTGGGTTTACGAGTTTGACATGCAAACTAGTCAACAAGCTTCGGAGTGGCGCCTTCCAACTGAACCGAAACCGAAAAAAGGAGAATTCGCGGCGAGAACTGAACTCAATTCCGGAAGCAGCGTTTAAAAAATGTTTTGATGAATGGATTATTCGTTGACGCAAGTGTATCGTTTCTAGAGGAGCATACTTTGAAGGTGATAAAATAAATTTGGATGAATAACAGACATTTTGTGTATTATTGATCTTTTCCCGGTACTTTCTTGACAGAGTAGTATATCATCGCGCTAAGACCAGTAGGAGCGAAGCAGACGAAGTTGCGCGGGCCTACTAGTAAATAATAAATTAGAAAATCAGAGTCTGACAGCATCTGTTTGTCTGGCATATTGCTGAAATTTTAGTGCAGCCATGAGACACAGCTTGTGTTTGGCATACCATTTTAGGGTTCCGTACACGAAGGGTAACCAAAGAACCCTGTTATAGGCCTCCACTGTCCGTCTATAATGGAGGTTTCTAATTATAATGACTCGATGGTGTGATGTAATTTAATTAGTACCAATCTACTTTGATTTAGCACGTTGAATGAAAGAAACTTAATAATGGGAAACCGGTGAAGTGCCGGCCGACATAAAATTACCGCGACTACCGCACAAGTTTGAGTTTACTCAAACTTCCGAAACTTCGTATCGGTTTTTATTTTCCGTTTCCTTATTTATGGAACCATGTGTAAATTACGAGTTTAGCTAGCTAGAGATCAATTAGGATTGTACAGACAATCAAGCTGTTTGGTGTAGGAAAAATATTAATTTTCAACTGCACTGCCAAAATTTATTTCTAACTAGCTGTCGCACGCAGCTCCGCCCGCGTGAATGACGCAAAAAATATATCCTATTGTGTTATTCCAGATCTGTGTTAATCTACCTCTGTGCCAAATTTCATGAAGATTCTTACAAGCGTTCTAACGTGGAAGAGTTACAAACATCCATCCATCCTCACAAACTTTCAAATAATTATGCAAACGGTAGTTTTATTTGCTGACATCTTATCGCTTAGGACTGTAATATTATGAAATAATATGACTTTAGATCGATTAGTTGGCATTGACCTTATAAAACACGATAGCAATGGTCTGGCGGTAATATTGATTAATTTAATTTAATTTGAGATGTACTACTTATAGTTACTATGTACACGAGGGTGCCAGATCTATACAGGGTTAATTGTAAAACACCAGCAACCTCTTAGGCAGCGAAAGTACTCATGATTATAAGCAACTTTTACTTTGGGAAAAATGCGAATTTTCAAGCAACGTTCGTATTCGCATCTCAGTTGTAATCTGTCAAAACGTAATTAAAAATAGTTTTTCAGGGTTCCGTACGCGAAGGGTAATCAACGGAACCCTATTACCTACTAAGCCTCCGCTGTCCGTCCGTCTGTCTGTCAGCGGGCTGTTTCTCAATAATAGGTACATTAGAAATTTTCTGTGTGTAGGTATTTCTATTCCCACTATTACAACAACAAATAATAAAAATTAGAGGGGGCTACCATACAAGATGGTGTATGGTGTCGGCCGGTTCTGTAAGAATAATACCATCCCATCACTTCCCGTGGGTGTCGTAAGAGGCGACTAAGGGACTCACCAGAGAATGGGCAGCAGCGTTCTCTGTGTAAAACGCAACTCCATACACTGCGATTGCCAACCCGCCTGCCAAGCGTGGCGATTAAGGCAAACGTCCCCTTTTGGGGGAGGCCTATGTCCAGCAGTGGACGTTTTTCGGCTGTTATGATGATGACCATACAAGAAACTTGTTTTTGCGGATTATGGTACGGAACCCTACGTGCGAGTCTGACTCGCACTTGATCGGTTTTTTTAACTGAGATGGTAAATCAAATGTTGCTTAAAAATGGCACTCAGGTATCATGATCTGTGTGATGTGAACGCGGAAATATCTTCCGTATCGTTCAGAGTTCAGACCGAGTGGCGCTTTGAAATGTACGCTGCATTTTCATTAGTTTGCAGTTTTGTGCTGTTTCCAGAGAAATTCGTAAGTCTTCTTTGAGAAAAGATGCAAGTAAGACGTACGGTAGGTGTAAGACCTAAGTGTTAGACGTGTTTGTCTACGAGCAAGAAACTGTTGGGATAAATTGGAAAAATTCATCCAACAAATAACAACAATTCAAAAATAAATCTAATTTCAGTAAGGGTATGTCATATAATAATCTGGTTCGACTAAACATGTGCATATTAATGCTACAAGTTATTGGTCAATGTGAACATTAGTAATGTTAGCGATAATAATTATGTCACCGGAAAATTGCAGACCGTAAGATTGTAATAAATCTTGATCAGAATATAATTTCTCGATATACATATTATGAAAAAAATGTTTTGTATACAATCCCACCCAAATTCAATAGTTTCCAATATATCCGTATCTTATTTAGAAAAAAATAGTTTACAATTTCACGCGATATTTTACAATCTTACGGAGTTTGCTATTTTACGGCGACACATACAAGTCATAACTCTTCATAATTCTTCTTACCTTCCCATATTGAGAGCCAGCATCCAATATGGCGACCTTGTCACGTCCGTGTGTTGCACCGTTGGTACTCCGGAACTGTCCATCTGCAGTGGCTGTGTGCATCTCGCCAACTCGCCAGCAGCACTACACGAAAGAGAGAAAAAAAAAAAAGAATATAATAATCATCATTGCCACCAAAAGATCACTGTTTAACATAGGCTTTCTTCAAGGGTCGCCACATCGACAGCTCCTGTGATTCACGCATCCAGTGGATGCCCGTGGCCCTCACCAGGTCATTGTCCACTTTGTGGGAGGCCGCGCTAACGCTGAGTCATCAGCGTTTTAGTACCTACTTATATTACTATTTATATTAACTAGCTGACCCGCGCGACTTTGCTCCCGTCGCTACCTACCTTACCCAACCTATCTACCTACCTACCCTACCACCCTATCGTATTAACAAACGTTGTTTTGCTATACAAAAAAAAAATACCCTGCCACCTATTCTCATACCTATCGAATATACACACAAAATACCATGAAAATCGGTCGAGTCGTTTCAGAGGAGTTCGGTAACAAACACCGTGACACGAGATTTTTATATATTAAAAGATTAGAAGATATTACAGTGAAACCTGGATAACTGGGACCTTAAGGGACCTGCAAGTTTGTCTCACTTATATTCCACTTACCCAGGTCTCAGATATCTGGATATCTGTCTCATAAAATAACGCATTTTCTAACCATTACACAAATGAGTTTTAATTTTTATTACCAATCAAAAAGCTATTAAACTAAATAATTAAGCACGTATATTACGAACAATCGAAACGTTTTAGTTTTCTTTGTTCTTGAGAACATTGAGACTGAACTTCATCGTTATTCTGGATGATTCTACAAAGAATAGATTTTGGCACATTAAATTCGACACAGACTTCATCGCGCGTCTTTCCACTTTCAAAAACGTATATTAACTTTAGATTTTCACGTACTGACAAAGACCTACACCTTAGCCTTCGCTTCGGCATTTTCGTGTAAACATCCGGACAGTAGCACAATAAAACTGAAACTGGAGGTCCTGTTACACAATTTGCCAAGTGCGGAATTTGCGGGTAGAATAAGAATTAGTAAAAAAAACGGTACACAAAATATAGTCTCAGTAAAAGAGATAAAATACTCTCGCTGTCTCAATTATAGAGGTAATCTATACTTAACTAGCTGACCTGCGCAACTTCGTCTGCGTCACAATTTTCATTACTGCTGCGCTCCTATTGGTCTTAGCGTGATGATATTATTTGCTTGAACGCGCTAATCTCAGGAACTACTGGTCCGATTTGAAAAATTTGTTCCGTGTTAGATAGCCCATTTATCGAGGAAGGCTATAGGCTATATATATCATCACGCTAAGACCAATAGAAGCGGAGCAGACAAAGTTGCGCGGGTCAACTAGTTATGACGATAAAATCGAAAGAACTAATCCCAGATATGTTGAGGTTTGTTTTGTCCCACTAGCAGAGGTAATTCAGTACTTAAGTGTTGGGACCTCAGCATGAGTTCCAGCTATGGAGGTTTCTCACTTATCCAGGTCCCATTTAACCAAGTTTTATTGTATATAGAGGAGGGACGACTTTTACTGTGTTTGTATATAACGAATAAACTCAAAAACTACTAGACCAATTACATTATTACTGGAAAAAAATAGGGATCCTTCGGAAAATTGCAGCGCGAACCAAGTCTCCGGCGAAGTGCTAGATGTTTTTATTAACCGACTTCTTCAAAAAGGAGGAGGTTCTATGTTCGGTTGTATGTATTTTTTTTTTATGTATGTTCGCCGATTTCTCCGCTCCGCCAATTGTTAACCGATTTGGATGATTCTTTTTTGTTTGGAAGAGTATTTTCTCGGACTGGTCCCATTTAAATTTGGTGAAGATCTGATGAAGAACTTCGGAGATAGGAAACGGAACTCTTCAATAAATGATAGCATAAAAATCGGGATTTCTGAAATCGCATGTCTGTTAATTGTTTACACCAGTTCATAACAATCACGCCGGCACGCTGTGTTTGTTGTTTCACTTTTTAATGGTACCTGCGTATCACTAAAAAGTGAAAAATAAAAAAACTTTTACTAACGAATAAAACCAAAAAGACCGACTTTCGAAATTAAAGATATTTTTTACTTTGTAGTGTTTTGTTTTTGGAAGTCGGTTTTATTTTTTTGTTAAAAAGATTTTTTATAAATTACTATCCGGACCCGTGCCCACTTCGTTGCGCGGTATTTTTCGGGATATTATTATCATATTCATATTATTATTATTATTATTATTATTATATACTTTATTGTACACCTCATAACAAGCACAGTAAAAACGCTTATAAAACTAGTGTACAATGGGCGGTCTTATCGCACAGGGCAATCTCTTACAGACAACCTTTGGATGGACTGAACTAAAGAAGCTAGATTTAGGGCGGTCAGTGTACAAACATCATAAATAATATTAATAGAGAGACATACATAATAATATAAAACAAATACATACAATATTAAGTAATATACTAATAAATATCAAATATATAACAGGGAAAGGAGACAAAACGTTATAGTGAGAGGTAATGTTCCTTCACCAATTTTTTAAACGTTGGTAGCGTTTGAGCGCGCCTCACATCTATTGGTAATGCATTCCACAAACGAGCTGCTTGAATAGTGAAAGATTTGTCAAAGAAGGATGTGGAATGCATACGAATACTTAATTTAAGATTTTCCGATGATCTCAAAGACCTAGAATGCGTGTCACAGAGAAACTGAAATCGTTCTTTAAGATAAAAAGGAGTATAAGGATTAAAGAGCACATTATAAAGCAAATAAAGTATGTGGGCATTCCGGCGAAGGCGAATAGGAAGCCATTTGAGCTTGGTACGAAAATCAGAAACGTGGTCATACTTGCGCAAGCCAAATATGAACCTGATGCAGAGATTTTGAAGTCGCTCAAGCTTGTCCAATTGGACTTGGGTGAGATCAAGATAGCTGGCGTCAGCATAGTCCAAGATTGGGAGAAGAAGAGATTGTGCTAAGGCAATTTTAGTGGTGATGGGAAGAAAATTACGAAGGCGTCTCAGAGAGCCCGCCGAAGCGAACAGTTTACGACTGACCTCCTGCAGTTGTTTAGTCCAGGAAAGAGTGCTGTCGATATAAATCCCCAAGTTCTTCACAGTGTGAGTTATAGGAATAGTAGTGTTATTGAAAGAAACCTGGGGAAGTGTCGACCAATCAATCCTTGAAACGGTTCGGGAACTACCAACAATAATCATTTGCGTCTTTGCTGGATTGATTTTCAGCCCAAACTCAGTGCTCCATTCACCTATTCATTATTTCATTTTTATTTATTTTTTATTTAGTTAATTGCGTTCTACAAGGTATTTACAAAAGATGTCATAAAAGGCTTACAGTTAAGAACCGTTGTAGACCCTATTAGGGCACAGCAAAAGGTATTGTTCACTTAAAAATACAAATAAATAATACTCATCATCTGCCTAGCCTTTTCCCAACTATATTGGGGTCGGGACAAATAAATAATACTAACGAGATCATTTTAGCCTATGACAGTCACCAGATCCAGAGATTACCCCCTACAACCTCACAAACTTTACCTCTTTATAATATTAGATAGAGCAGTTGTAGGCCAAGGTTCGTAAGTGCGATTTCTGGCAACTGCGTTTTAGTAGCACAAAATACTTCGTGCAAGGTTTTTTCTCATCCACTATCCTATCCAAAAACTGGTAAATTAAAGCATTAAGTAGAACCAATCAAAGTGATGTCGAAACTTCAACGTACTCGATCTGGACGCGTGATTGGCCCTTTTCTTCTCGAAAGGTAGAGATCCAATATCACATTTAAAAAAAAAATCAAAGACAAATGTATTAATTTAGAAGATTATGACATTATTTCTGGAATTTAATCAAAGTTCGCCGTTCCTAAGTACACAAGGGCTTGTCGTAAACAATGAAGAATGCGTGAATAAGTCGTTAAATTCCCACACCTAAATGACACGCAAGATTAGCCGGTGGTCCCGGCCGCCAAATGTCGGTCGTCAAAACATGTCTAGAGGCCCTTGCGGCGGTTTAGAAACTCTGACACCAGGGTGTGTGGGGTCGGTTAGACCTTACTGCCCACACGATAAGAAGCTGCTATTGATTCACTAATTTCTTTAATTAATTCAGAGCTATTAAAATTGAGTTAGTAACAAAACAATAGAATATACAAGGCTATCAATAATCACCATTACTAGAAAACAAAAGTGGAATTCCATATCAGTGAGTAATTGCTGATTGCACTTAGTTGATAAACCTATTTGCTCAATTACCCATAGCCAATAATTGTGCGTATTGTGACAAATTGCAGGTTAAATGTGAGTTTATTTTTAGATTAATTCATCAAAGAAAACCAGTTCAAGGTCTTTATTATTCTTTGTTTAATTTTGACTACATCTTTGTCTTTGCTGAGGATGAAAGTGAAAATTACAAACTTTAATTTTAAAGAAGAAAGGCTTCAAAATGATGACAGTTAAAATATATAAAATAAAATATGCACACACTGGTTACCTAGTTACCTTGAAGAAAAAGTTTCTAAAACCAAACATTACAGGGCAAAAAACACAAATCCACCATAGGTCCAAATATATTTACGAAAATCATTATCACACTACACTGTCCTTTAAAAATAATACTATCACCATTTCAGTATTTTATACACATCAATAAAAATAAATTTATTTCATATAAAACCTATTCGCACAGAAAATGTGTTGTGCTTTCATTAGTCTATGTTGTCAATGGTTATTTTTAGAAAGCATCCCACGTGAAGTGTAATTGTACATATACAAACATTTGTGACGTATGCAGCTATAGTAAATTTTGAGCAATAACATTATCATTTGGCTATAGCCAGTTTTATGACACAAATAGGTATAGAACAAGTGTTCATATATGTTTTGCTTGTGATTTATAGTAATCTTGGCCTTTTTTATACACTTGAGATGTACATAGTGACATTTGAATCAACATGACTGTGTAACTTTTAAAAATCAATAAAAAAAAATTTAACACTATGTGTGTGTCCAAATGGATTTATTACTATTTGCCAAAATGTTACATTTACAGAGGAAGAAACCAAAAATGGTTGGATTGTGTAAATAAAATAAAGATCAATCAATCAAACAGTCAGTGTTTTCATATCTTATTTGAAAATGATAAACACTATAAACATACAGCATGATTAGTGCTTTTGATACGGAACTATTTTCAAAGAAATTATTTTATAAAATACATACCAGAGAATCAGAGGTGTATGGACCAGAGGCCTCAATGAAACTAATAAATATTCCTTTTGAAAGGTTAAACAAATAAGGTTATCATCACACATTTCTGATAAGAATTAACCATACAAAATTTTACCACAACTGATGTAATAAACAATGTGTATTGTTTTTAAAAGGCAGAACAAAAACACAAAGACACGTTGCGTATAATTAATAAATAATTTTAGACAAAGAACATTACAATACTCACTTTTCTGAGAATGCAAAACATAGCAATGGTGTGGCATTGAATTCACACATTATTTTTGAAAGAAGATGATCCACGATTGATCGATAACATACAAGATAAGGTTAAGATAAAAACCAAGATTTTTGTGTTGAAAAACTATAATAGAGAACGAATAGCATACCGGGGACATCACGCATTCAGTCGGACTTACTTACCGCCTATATTTCAAACGCTCGTTCAACTCAATTGAGCAATCATCCAATGCATAATAACCGCATCCGATTAAATGTAAAACAGTGCGTAATACAATGAAAATGTTAAATGAAACCGGGCTTTGACATTAGGTTGTGGGTCATAACCGGAGGGACGACTGAAGCAGCCATTTCTTTTCAAATAAATTACAGCCAAATCAAACAAAGTTTTGTATCATAGTTTTTCACACTTACCTAAAAGAAAATATTCGCTAATTCAGAAGAATATGTTCATGGAAAACACGAAAAAATGTGATTCTCCATTCAGCACTACGAATACAAAATTTTAGTACTGAAATTAACTGTCAGGTGGCGCACGGTACATAACATTGTCAATGCATTCATGCTTTTGATTTTACATGAAAATCAAAATTATTTTGTTTGATCATAAAATTCATTTTAAGATGAATTAAAAGTTAAAAAAGATTTTTATTTTGTCTCTCTAATAGAATAACAGAGAGAAATAAAAACAAGAAAAGAACATTCCAAAAGATTTTTGTAAATTGAACGCATCTTGTATTTTGCTTGTCATCGCTAAATTCGTTCCCTTTCATGTAATTTTTTATCACAATTTTAGTGCAAGTAAACAATTAGTAAAGACTAAAGAATAGTGCATCTTATTTTTACAGTAAATGCAAGAATAAAAAAGGAAAAACTAAATAACTAAAATTTTGTGAGTCCTGTTACTGGCTATTTACACGATATTACTCTCAAAAATCACCTTGGTCGCGCTGCGTGAGTTGGAAAATTATAGCACCACGTTTCTCTACACGCTATGTTTTGTCATCTTTCCATTGTAAAAGATTTTATTGCCGGCCAAATCTAATATGAAAGCGTAAAAAGGAGTAAAGGAGTGTTACCACAAATTATTGATTTGGTGACGGACGAGCGTTCGTCTTTGTGCTGATTTTACAAAATATTAGTTTATTTATTACAAATACTCGAAAATGCCTGACCATCTAGGAGATGATATGCGAAAACTAAAAGATACTACAGAGGAGCCGGAAAAAGAAATCAAATGTAAGTACTAATAGCTACATGAACTACTTGTAGTAATCTACTCCATGACCCATGATGAATGAGTTCGCGCTGTGTTTTCATATGAAATAATCATGCATTATGTATTTCAGCTCTCGATGAAGGTGATATAGCTCTTCTCAAATCATACGTAAGTAAAATATCAAGTATTTCAGATCTAAAGAAAGGATCTTGATGACTGGCACTTTTTCAATTCTATACTTTTTTTGAATGGCTCGATTCGAATTGTAGGGCCAAGGACAATACACGAAGATCATCAAAGAGGTCGAAGATGGTATACAGACTGTGATGAAGAGGGTTAATGAGTTAACAGGAATTAAGGAGTCGGATACAGGGCTGGCCCCACCTGCCTTATGGGATCTAGCAGCTGACAAGCAGACCCTTCAGAATGAGCAACCCTTGCAGGTATCTAACTTTTATATATTTTCTTTACTACATATTGCCATAACAGCAATAGTATCATAATAAAAACAATACAAGAAAATTTTGTTTACTTTATAAGATTATGATTAAATACTGGTATTGTGCTGAATACGGTTTGACTGGAAGCCGACCCCAATCAAGTTGGGAAAGGGCTAGGCAGATGATGATGTCAAGAAAATTTTGTTTATAACTTTTAAAAATTTAATATTAAAAAAATGGAGATTTCTGGCAATCTAGTGTCTACTTTTTCAGCTCTTGTTCAACTAACATCTTGTTGCTAATAAAGCAAGAAAACAGTTTCCTGACTATCTTAACACACATTTTTCCTATTTCCATGAATTTATAGTATGCTTTCAATTTGAGTTTGGTTCATTTAATGGTCAGCTTAACACCTAGGTACCCCCAGCCGGGCACAGCAACCTCCCCCCTCTCAATAATCCTGGATCCCTTATTTTATGAGGATAGTGTAATGTCAGATATGACTAGAAAAGTGTCCTAATTGTGTAACTGTAACTATTGCACATGAAATGGTGAAGTGCCATGTTTATATCTCTTGTTGGAGTAGTGTATGCTTGTCCCACTTTTTAGATATAAAGATTTTATTACTTTTAACAAAAACACAGATATTAAAATTCATTGAATTTCATTGTGATATTATTTTATATTAGAGCTCGTGGCTAAATAATAACAGCCGCACGGGTTGATCTTGAAGGTTAAGCAACGCTTGCCAAGGTTGGTCTGTGGATGGGTGACCATCTTAACATACCGAGTTTCCTCCGTGCCTCGGAAAGCACGTTAAGCCGTTGGTCCCGGCTGTCATTTGTAGATCTTTAGCAGTCGTTACGGATTGTCAGAAGCCAGTAAATCTGACTCCAGTCTTGCCATGAAGTACAGTGTTACCCAGTTACTGGGTAGGCAGCCGCTCCGCGTAAAATACTGGTACTCAGCTGAATCCGGTTTGACTGGAAGCCGACCCCAATGTAGTTGGGAAAAGGCTAGGCAGATGAAAATTAATTTTATATTCAGTTCTCAGTGGTCCCTTTGGCGACGCTACCAGTTAAAATCAATTGCAAAGCATAATAATCAGGACACAGGAAGTGTCCTGATTATCATGACTCAGTCACGGAAGTGAAATTTTCTGTTATACTGTCTGGAAAAAGTTATACGAGAAAATACAGTTTTATCATTGATTTGATTGGGTGATGTTATTTTATGTTACTTTTTGAGAATATCCAGATTTTACTTAAACTGTTGCTTGCTTCAAAATCTTTTACATACTTGGTTATTTTTAGGTAATGTAAAAAAAAAAGAATGATTTTGTTGCTAGCAAGTCTTTTTATGTCTTTCTTTAACATTACAAAAATATCTGTGTTATAGGTTTTTATGGCCTCATCAGCAAATTAAACTGTAATAAACAAACAAATACAATACATTGAATAGAAAGCATTGTACCCTTTGTATCAATTTAAGCATTGTTTGAAATCAGTGCTTTTTAGGGGTTCCATACACAAAAGGTAACCAACGGAACCCTATTACTAAGCCTTTGCTGTTGGTCCGTCCATCTGTCTGTCAGCAGATTGTATCTCATGAACCATAATAGGTAGACAGTTGAAATTTTCACAGAGTATGTATTTCTATGGCCTCTATAAATTCAAATAATACTACTTAATTAAATTAAATAAAAAAAGGGCTCCCATACAAGTAACATGTTTTTTCGGTTTATGGTAAGGAACCCTTCTTGTGAGAGTTCGACACACTTGTTCACAATATGTTGCACTATTTGTTTTATTATACAATAAGTTGGGATGAAGGCAAACAATCAATGCGGCGTGGTCCTAATTGGCTAACGATCATACGAGGTCTTAGTCGCAAAATGTCTCTTTCGCAAAATTTCGCGTTTAGTAACTTACCCACATCACACAACAGACATTTTTAATATGTTTTAAAAAATCCTATGGAGACCAGCCTAGAGGTTGTTTTAAAAAAACCAAGCAAGCTCTTTCAAGCCCTCCTAGAGCATAACGAGGTTCATGGAATTTAGCTAACACATTAAAGTTTTTGTGTTTGTAAAAACTTGAACCACAATTTTAATTAGTTTACTTTATTTTTCTTTATGTCTTATTTGGTAAACACGGCTGCAAAGCGACTTTTGACGCAAAATAAAAATAAATGATGAAAATCTGAAATGTAAGTAATAGAAGTTATGTAAAGATAGGAGAAATAAAACTATAGAAACATAGTTTCATCGCTAAACTTCAATCGCACACTTTTAAAAAATCATCAACAATATTACATTAGTACTATTAGTCAAGAGATGGCGCTGATCTAAAACTGCAATATACACCGCAGTGTTAAAATTCTCATTCGAATATAGTCCTCGATGAAAATTTAAAAACATCTCACGTTTTATATGATGGTATGCGATGCGCGAGTCCGACTCGACTTTAATTTTCAATTTAATTGAATACTTATTTATTTTTAAAGCGACAATAGAAATACCCATACTGTGAAAATTTCAACTGTCCACCTATTACGGTTGTTGAGATACAGCCCACTGACAGACAGACGGAAGGACAGTGGAGGCTTAGCAATAGGGCTTCGTTAGTTACCCTTCAGGTAGGGAACCCTAAAAATTAGAAGATAAATAAGGTAATTTTGTATCCAACTTTAATAAAGTATAGAATAGTCTGTTAATTATAATTTTTATCACAGGTAGCGAGATGCACAAAGATCATCAATGCGGACTCAAACGACCCGAAGTACATTATCAACGTCAAACAGTTCGCCAAGTTTGTGGTGGACCTCGCTGACTCGGTCGCTCCTACTGACATTGAAGAAGGCATGAGAGTTGGGTATGTTAATTCTTTGTATTCTTGTACTAATATTTTTTTTCGTTATATTTGTCATTTCATTCAATTGGGTTGGCTAACTGACCACCCAATCATAAGAAGCTTCGTCATTCGGTGGCTGACGGGTTTCAAGATTTTTGTTAGTGTGGTAATGCAGTTATGCAGTATGCTATAAAGGTTTAAAGTGGAAGCGCCAGATAACCCGCGAAATTCAAATATTTTTATGTCTGCAATTTGCCGGTCAGTGTGAAGCTGTATGTTGAACAAAATACGATTCGCGGTCGTACCGCGTAAGAATTTAATCATCAATATAACCCTCTAAGTTCATTAAGCCCTTTTGAATGACTTTCCATTCAGTAGGAATTAATGAACTTGGAGGGTATTTAAATTTTGCCGGCTGCCCTGGTGCTTCCACCTTAAGCTATCTTTTTTCCAAACAGCTAAGCCATGATAGACAAACAGGTATTATGTTAAGTACTACATATTTGCATTTACTGCACTTATGGTTGGCGCTAAATAATTCTATCTACATTTATTTGAAATTCTTAATTAAAAAAAAAAAGAAATAAAGACACGTCATACAGCTAGTCTATTCTGTAAGTAACCATTTCGATATCGAGCTTCACCTGAGTGAGATAGCTCACAAAGTGAACTTTATAGCACACAACATAAAGGTGTTACGTTTGTACTCACCTCGGATTCCGCTGTCGAGACACGAAAATGTTACAGAATAGCACTATTGCTATCTTAAACCGAAATCAATCGTGACCTTTACAATTTTCTAGTAATGAAAAACGATTGATAATTTATTTTTTGGTTACCCATGAAGGGATATTAGGGAAAGGTACTTTATTGCAAATTTATCTGCTGGTATCATAGTTTTTTTTTTATTCAGTTTTTTAAGCAGTTTGTTTGCTCCATTTTGAGTCATTAATTTACGCCTCGCTGAGATATTTGAGTTGCTAATGCTTATTAAGTAGAACTGCCAGTGTTTATGAAATTAGAAAGCTTTTGTTGTTTTGAAAGTGTTTTATTTTTCTTAAATGTTTGTGTGACATGATGAAAATATTTGTGGACTTGTTGTAATCCTGCAAGTCATCATTGTAAGATGTGACGTTATGAGATACAATATCAATTTATGTATCCTAAATTTGAACAAGATACCAAGTCACTGTTAAAGAGTTCTCGGTGGTGGTGTCAGTATCGTCACCATAGGTATATACAACACCAGTTATTAAAAAAGAATGTGTTGTCATTGAGCAGAATTATCTTAAATACCATTATTCGACTTGATCGTGGGGGAAAAACTGCAAGAGTGTCGTCTGCGATGGTATGGCCACATCATGCGCCGCCCTATGGAGTACGTTGGTCGGAGATGCATGAATATGGCTGTTCTTGGGGCTAGGCCCCGTGGTCGCCCTCGCAAGCGCTGGCTGGACGTCGTCAAGTCCGACATGAGAGCCAATGGCCTGACTGAGAAGGATGTTGAAGATCGGGCAAAGTGGAGGAAGCTAAGTAGGAAGGCGGACCCTGGCAATAGCCGGGATTAACGCCAGGTGGAAGAAGACCATTATTCGACTTGATAACCATAGAAGACATTGTTACAAAACATGCTCTTGAAAACCACTTACAATTGCAAGTAAATGGATGCAATGCAATCCTGGCACACGGGGCATATAAGCAGAGTCCACCAACTGAGTTTTGAATGTGGCTTCTGATTGGTCGTTAAACTCCCATGGTAGACTTTGTACAATATTCTGACAAATAAATGCATTATATTCTATTCCATTTGTCTACAAAATCCACTCATTGAGTTTGAAACTACCAAGCAGCGCGCTCGATATTTTATTATGGGTGTAAGAGCGAGCGAAGCGAGCTCGCGACTTGGTGCACCCCGATACGTACAAGCTAGGTCAGAAGAGAACCTTTTAACCTAGCTTGATACCCTGAACTTGATAGCTTCACTCCCACCCATCTGTACTTTTAGTATGTTATTTAAAACACCATTCCCCACAACTATTAAAAATCGTTTAAAGGGAAAGTGCACGGCGTTGACTATGCCATCTAGTGTCGCATATTCGAAATTTTAGGGGTCAGAATACTTGACGCTTCTGTGCTGCCACCTGCGGTTCCTGTACGCTCAGTTTAGGGGAACGTACGCGCCATCTAGCGTTGCCATTTCGAATTTTATAGGTGAAATATACTTGACAGTGATATTTCTATGCTGCATATAGTTTCTGCACGATTCCTTTTATACGGATTATTCCCCTGTGCGGGCTATTAAAGACAAGTCCACAAATATATTCGCTGTCCCAGTTCTAACCAAGGAGGGTTATTTTGGTTGTTGTTTTAAAGCATTGGCAACTTCTATAGACCTCTCCGAGAGCATACTCAGGTTCATTGTGTAAGTCTCATATGGTTGAGATTCATATTAGATTATTTCCTTGAACCACACTTATGTAGTTCTAGTTCGAAGGAATGGTAGAAACGTTGTTTTATTATGTTAAGTTATACATGAGTTAGGTCCAAGAATTGATATTACTAAAGATAAATCGTTGAACTAAAAATAAATTAACCAAAGCGCGAATACGCGGTCTCCTTGTATTAAGGCGGAGCCTTTTGCTGTGTAGACTGATGAAAGGTAACATTAAAAGCAAAACGAGATAAAATAATTTGCAGTCCATATTTCTTACAAAGTGTTACAGTGTTACATTGCATGATTCATTTCATGTTACGTCTCATGTGACCTTTCATCAGTCTGTACGCAGCATTAGCCTTACTTGCGACAAAGACCTTGTGTGACCAAGTTTTAGTTAACTTAATACCTTCTCAAAACACAAGAATAGCAATCCAAGACAGCAAATTCTTCTAATCAATTACTAAAAACCTTCATTCCTACCAGTGTGGACCGCAACAAGTACCAGATCCACATTCCTCTGCCGCCGAAGATCGACCCTACGGTGACCATGATGCAGGTTGAAGAGAAACCGGACGTGACGTATTCTGATGTCGGAGGCTGCAAGGAGCAAATTGAGAAGCTTAGGGAAGTCGTGGAGACCCCGCTTTTACATGTCAGTTATTCTTCTTCATTTTGAGTCGATGGTGACCCTTAAACAAATTGTGTGTAGTAGGTGGGTCTATAGTGCGGGCCTGCGGAGCTATCGACTATTTGCTCGCTGAGGAGCTCGCTGAAAGGACAGAAGATATAGATCTCGTGTGAGTAAAAGAGACACGTATATTCATAGTCGATAGCTGGCTGTTCACACTGCTGGCGAGCGTCTCTTACCACTAGTTGATCACAGCAACAACAGTTATCAAAGATTGTCAGCGACACTCGCTCGGCGATGCTCGCTTGGTGGGCAGAACTCACCAACCAGCGGTAATTTCTACCTACAGTGCGGGCCGGAGCTAGTATTGCGAGTAAACGCCCGCCGCACAAAAGAACTCGCTTAAAGCCGAGCGGCGAGCGTCAAAATTATCAAAACTTAACTCGCTACTCGCTGATCGCTAGTGAGACAAGTGCCATAATTTGTATATTTTCTTACAGCCCGAGAAATTCGTGAAGCTTGGTATCGAGCCTCCCAAGGGTGTGTTACTCTTCGGCCCCCCCGGAACCGGCAAGACTTTGTGCGCGAGAGCAGTCGCCAACAGAACTGATGCCTGCTTCATTAGGGTTATTGGTGAGTATACCAACTTCTTGGCTTGAAATATCGCTGATTTTTCATAGAGCACGCAACACAAACACTGCTTGTCTATACTAATCTTATACTAATATATAAAGCGGAAGAGTTTGTTTGTTTGTTTACTTGAACGCGCTAATCTCAGGAACCCGATTTGGAAAATTCTTTCAGTGTTAGATAGCCCATTTATCGAGACAGGCTATAGGCTATATATCATCACGCTATCGGAGCAGTAAAGAAAATTGTGACGCAAACGAAGTTGTGTGGGTCAACTAGTACATATTATAAAGCTTAAAAGTTTGTTTGTTTGAACGCGCTAATCTCAAGAACTAATGTTTAAATTTTGTTTAGTGTTGGATAACCCATTTAACGAGAAAGGTTATAGCATCACGCTATGACCAATAGGAGCGGAGCATGAATGAGAAATGTGACGCAGACGAAGTTGTGCGGGTCAACTAGTAGTACGAATAAAAATTAATGGCAGCATCTCCGCGTCTTAACAGTTATTGATCTAAGAGCGAGTTTTGATACGTAGTTTACCTACCTTGTGAGCTTACGTAGCCTACCTTGTGGCTATTCCACCAATTCGCACTACGCGTTTTCAAACGTCTTTTATAATGCGCACAGCAAAGGAGTGGAACTCTCTGCCTGCGTCTGTGTTTCCAAAAGCTTACAACCCTAATCTCTTCAAAGTTAGAGTGAACAGGCTCCTTCTGGGTAGGCTCGCTCCATCGTAGACTTTGTCTCTGTCATCTCTGACATAGACTAGAGTCAAGAGCAAACCCATTACAAAAAAATAAAAAAGTTTATTATTTATTTATTTAATACTTTACGCACACATATGTATAGAGGCGGACTTACTTAGTTTTAGTTAACCACTGTTTTTCGCACGTTAATAGTTATGAGGTTTTCGACCAATTTTTAGATATTATTAACCATCAGTTATTTTCGACACAAATTCGAGGTGAGGGCCTGATGATCTATCACACAGGGCATCCTAGTATGGACTCAAGTTTCTCACGAAGTATCATATATGTTTCGCATTATTTATTTATTTATGTACACACAATATTGCATTGTGTTATTTTATTTATTTTTGTAACAAATGTTAATTTATACCGATATGTCTTTGTGACGAGTGAAATAAAATATTTATTATTATTTATTTTAATTAGGGTCAACATAAATTGGTCATACGAAATAAATGATTTGGTCGAAAAACGCACATTAACAAAGTTTAGATACCCATCATTGTTAATTAATGGGTAAGAAAAATTGGACCTAATTTAGTCCATACTTGGGGAGTTAAGAAAGAAGTTTGTCCATAAGCTTAGGCAGTTTTCTGATACGCCTCCCCTAGAGTAAACTATACCGTCATAATTATCTGCGATGAACATCTTTGTCAACAGAAGCTCATTGACAAAGCTACAGTTAGCAGAACAAACACCTTACCTATCGTAACACAAGGTCTTTTACCATAAAAATTGTGCTTCTGTGTTAATAGAACCGATTTATCGGCATAATTCGCCGATAGAAAAGTGAAACTGAATTTTTGTACAATCTATCTAATATCATCTGCCTAGCCTTTTCTCAACTATATTGGGGTCGGCTTCCAGTCAAGCCGGATTTAGCTGAATACCAGTATTTCAGTAGTAGTACAATCTATCTAATATATAAAATAAAAATGAATCCCTATTTCCCTTGGTCACGGACCGATTACGCTAATTCTTTTTTGTTGTTTTTCATTGTAAGAAGGACTTTCTGAAAAAAAAAAAAAATGAAAGTTGCAAAGTAGTAAGCTGACGGGAGCGAAGCCGCGTGGGATAGCTAGTCTTTATCTATACTAATATATAAAGCTGAAGAGTTTGTTTGTTTGTTTACTTGAACGCGCTAATCTCAGGAAGTACTGGTCCGATTTGAAAAATTCTTTCAGTGTTGGATAGCCCATTTATCGAGGAAGGCTATAGGCTATATATCATCACGCTACGACCAATAGGAGCGGAGCAGTAATGAAAATTGTGACGCAAACGAAGTTGCGCGGGTCAACTAGTACTAATATATAAAGCTAAAGAGTTTGTTTGTTTGTTTGCTTGAACGCGCTAATTTCAGGAACTACTGGTCCGATTTGAAAAATTCTTTCAGTGTTAGATGGCCCATTTATCGAGGAAGGCTATAGGCTATATTATCATCACGCTAAGACCAATAGTAGCGGAGCTGTAATGAAAATTGTGACGTAGACGAAGTTGCGCGAGTCTAGTATCATTATATTCCTTTGTTTTTAGGTTCGGAGCTGGTCCAGAAGTACGTGGGTGAGGGTGCTCGGATGGTGCGAGAACTGTTCGAGATGGCGCGGAGCAAGAAGGCCTGTCTCATCTTCTTTGATGAAATTGACGCCATCGGTGGTGCCAGGTAAGATTCTGTGGTGTGGTGGTGTGTGGTGGTGTAGGCGTGTGTGGTGGTGTCAAAGAACCGTAATAGGTAGACAGTTGAAATTTTCACAGGTTGTGTATATCTATTGCCGCTATAAAAAGAAATAATAAAAATCAAGGTTTATGGTACGGAACCCTTCGTGTGCGAGTCCGACTCGCACTTGACCGGCTTTTTACTGTCGTTTGTTGTTGCGTTTGACCACTATCTCTCCTGATGGTAACTTGTGGTCGAAGATGGAGCACGCTTGCCTAGAAGTAACCTATTTACTCTTGACTTAAAGACTCCCTGGTTGTAGCTATCAGGAAACAGACTCTGGCAGGGACTTCCGCTCTTTAGAATGAATGTGTTCCAAAAACGTTTTGTGCGGATTTCCACCATGTACCGATGGCGCATGGCCGTACGTCTTGTAGACTTAGTACAAACGTACTAGAAAGATGGATGACCTTTGATTTGTTGTTGTATTATAATAATAATAATAATAATAATAGCCTTCTATTCCTAAACATAGGTTTACAAGTGGTCCCTTAGCTCGGAGTGCCTTTTGGCATAGGCCTCTTCGAATTCCTTCCAATAGGTCCTGTCCCTCGCTACTCTCAATCAGAATGGTCCCGCTGTCTGTTTCAAGTCAGTTGTATTATAGTGATGTATTAATATTTTAATCTCAACTTAGATTCGACGACGGCGCTGGTGGTGACAACGAAGTCCAAAGAACTATGTTGGAGCTGATCAACCAGCTGGATGGTTTCGACCCTCGTGGAAACATCAAGGTATGTCAAATTGGTGTTATCAAACAATTTTTGCGCTAATTTTACGCTGTAGTGTGATATATCAAATGAAAGGGCTCACTGTGAGGGTTTTAATTATATATTTTTTCATAATTTTAAAATAAATAGTTTAGAAGTTATTCAAGAAATTAGACCGTAAATGGCTTATCTCCGAAACTTCTGAGCCTAAAATTTTGAAAAAAAAAAAGACTACGGTATGCACTCCGGAGTGCCGGCAGAAGTGAAAACTTGAATACGTGCTTCTGTCCCTCCGTCTTACGATTTTTCGATCGGGACACGTGTCCTTACGCCAGTTTAACATTTTATACCCATCACCAAAAAAGTGCACAACGCCGCTAAATAAGTTTGCAGCACACGTGACCGTCTTACGAATTTTCGATCAGGGTTACGCGTCACATCACGCGAGTTTAATATTTTTTAGCCATAAAAAGGGCCCAACGCCGCTAAAGAAGTTTTCACTTCAAAAACTGCAGATAATAGTTCTATACTTAAAGATTACAGAAAAACCTATAAGAAGTCTGTAGTGTTAAAATAACATGTTAAAAAAAAAATTGTTCGGATCCCTTTGCACGCGAGTCCGACTCGCACTTGTCCAGTTTTTTTTTACTATGGCTGTGGTAAATAGACTGTAGTCAGACGAAATGCCGCGACGCTCTCAATAAAATTTACATAGTAACAAGAGCGTGGCTAATCATTACACAGCTTCGTTGGCTAAGAAAATGAAAACGGTTTTGGGACTGTCTTTTGTAGCTTTTATTTAAATTTTATGTACAGCAAACAAAGCCATTTTAAAGAAATTGGACAGTTGAGAACCGTTTTAAATGTATTTCTCTATTTTTAAGTATAGTGTACAAGGACCTGGCCCAGGCTCCATACTTTTTGGAACATCTCCTTTATTAACTGAAACCTCCTTGTCCTTTTCCCAGGTCCTGATGGCCACGAACAGGCCCGACACGCTGGACCCGGCGCTGATGCGGCCCGGGCGCCTGGACCGCAAGGTGGAGTTCGGCCTGCCCGACCTGGAGGGCAGGGCGCACATCTTCAGGATCCACGCGCGCTCCATGAGCGTGGAGAGGGACATCCGGTTCGACCTGCTGGCTAGGCTGTGTCCTAATTCTACTGGTGCTGAAATTAGGTGTGTATTGGCGCATTTACATTAATTCGGTTAGACCGTATTCGGCTGCAGGCCGTATTCGGTAACCGATTAATATAAACAGGTATTCGTTTGGCCGTATTCGGTTTGACCGTATTCGGTCGAGCCCGTTGTCGGTGTCGAGTGCGCCGTGCGTGCGTGTGACTGTTCAATATACAATCGCCGCATATCAAGTCGCCGAATTCGGTTAACCGACCAATGTAAACAACTCAATTTAGGTAAGCGTTTCAGTTAAACCGAATGCGGCCGCCGCCTTCGGTGACCGACCTCAAACCGACCTAATGTAAACGAGCCATATCCCGTAAACATTACGTGGATTTGGATGTCATTTTAATTTCATCACAGGGCTTAGTGTAAGTTTTTTAACGCACTCGATCGCGTTAACGTAAACGTTAGCTTATGTCAAAGTGTATAGAAAAATAAAGGTTTTCCGTTACTGTCACCAGACGGTGCTAATCCAGTTTCAATACAAATTGACGTTGAGAACGTTAATAAACTCGCACTAAGGCCACAGGATATAACTTTTATTGTGATAGTACGTGAATAATTGGTAGGGAAATCCATAATCGCTGCATTAAGACGACGAATGATGATCGCAGTTTGTTGTCAACAGTCAGCGATGAAGTGTACTCTTCGTGCAGGCTGTTATTTCGCCTTGGTCTCCTTTAAGATTTCTGTTGTATTAACCGTATTTTTATGTTCGTGTTGGAGTTCCCCAAGTGCCCTTACATATGCAACATTGAGGACCTAACTGCCACTGATGCTGAGCGCAAACTGTATAAGGGTTGACTTGAAAAGTAGATCTTTATGCTAATATTTGTGGCTCGCGTTGTCATCAATTTTCTGAACTTCTCTAACCATTTTATCTTTGTATTTTCAGGTCTGTATGCACGGAAGCGGGTATGTTCGCGATCCGCGCTCGCCGTAAGGTAGCAACTGAGAAAGACTTCCTGGAAGCCGTCAACAAAGTCATCAAGTCGTACGCCAAGTTCTCAGCGACGCCGCGCTACATGACTTATAACTAAATGCCTTATTTTCACATATTTTGAGTGCATTTTTCATTGTACAGATTGTTGGTTTTATGCTGTTTTCAAATAAAGTTTAGTTTTGTTAACATTGTTTGGTCTTTACAATGATTAAGGCACTCGGATATTGCGGGATAGTGATCATTATGTAAAATAATGAATGCTGTCTCTGAAAAATAACTTAGAAATTGTATTTGAATTATTTTTAATAAAATTTACTGTAAAATACTCATTTGTTTTAACAACCTTTCCTGATAAAAAACTGGCAGTGGCAAATATTACCTACCGATAAAATTAGTAAATATGTATGTATGTAATAGGGAACGCGTAGGAACTATAGGTGCCAGCACAGAAGCGTCAATATCAAGTATTTGTAAGTTTCATTAAAGCAGTTCAGTCATTTCCAAGAATAAGGAACTTGAAAGTTTGTATGAAACACCGTGAGGAGTAAACGTTTATGTAAATATGCAACACTAGATGGCATTTTCAACGCCGTGCATGTCCCCTCTATTGGCAGGTTATTAAAAGCCAATCCCTAGTCAAAGCTAAAATTTTGAAAAAATAATAATTTTGCAACGCTTAATTGCAGTTTTAAAATTTAGGCTTTATTAAAAAAAAAACTTATATAACGTTTTTCATGCGTAAATACATCATAACAACATTCAGTAAATCTCAGTTCAGAAGTAACTTGCTTTACAAATGCACTTTTATAATACGAGATTGAGGGTAGTTGACTAAAATAAAGTTACTTGTCATAATAATGACAATGATGGCAAATACTTTTATTGCTAAAAGCGGTAGTGAGGCAGCTGTTTTATAACTGAAAATAAGTGAAGGCAAAGTGATCCAAAATTGCAAAAAATAAGTTTTTTTTTCGGTGCTTTCTGTGTTTTACTAAGTGGTTTTTAGTTCTTTTTCCAGTAGGTAGCTTGTTTATTTATATGAACAAAATGTCGCAGATAGTTGAAAATGTAAGTCACAATTACTATTACAATTATTATAATTATTGTCACAGTTCACAATTTATTTCAAGCACTTTAATATTCTCTTCGGTCAATATTGCTTCTACAAAGTTTGTTTAAAGGAGGCGAAGGTTAAAATGCGACATATACCAACGGGATGCTGTAAGTAAGTAGAGTTTTGGGACTTTCACCACTCAGCATCCATCAGCCCCCGAGGGGCAAAATCGTAAGTCTCAAACCGTAAGTCCCTATTGGGCCAAGTGAAAATACACACAAGCTGCCTACAAATAACGTTTAAATCGCGCCAGCGTCGGCTGGTCCTGAAACGGACTGGATTCTGACGGTTGGGGCGATTTTGTCCCGAAAGGGACATATGGATCCTGAGCGGTTTAATCAAGTCAGTTCTACGTTAACACAGTTCCCCAAAACGCCCACCCGTCAACACGTTCTAGTGTTTTGACTTTATACGCGCATATCCCGTTTTTTTCCCGTTCCCGTTGGAATTTCGGAAAATCCTCTCTTCTACATTCCAGAGGGAACCGAAATGCCAAATTTCAGCTTCCTAGTACGACCAGTAGTTTTAGCTGTCCGTTGTCTGTCAGTCACTCACTGAATAATGGAAGAGTTTTATAAATTAGGATGTCCTCAGATACCTTAAGGTGGATGCGCCAGGGTAGCCCGCGAAATTAAAATTTTCTTACGTTTTTTGCAATTTGCAAGTCAGTATTAGGTGAGTCAGCAATAAAACTCCATAGGGCCAGGTAACCCGGGCAGGAGCCTGCTGGGGCTGCGGAATCTGTTCGAAAGAGGTCTACGGTACCTCTTTAGAACAGATTCCGCAGCCCCTTGGAACGCAAAGGGCACCAGGAGGAACACGGATGGGTTTTAGTCAGTAAGAGTCTGACACTCCCTCCTGCTTCACCCAGAGCGGGAGGAGTCATTTGATGATTTCCCACCCTTAAAAAAAAAGGGGCCAGGCAACCCGAAAGAATGACTATTTCATGAAATCTTGACATTTTAGGATTACACCGACTTTTGGAGTTATTTTACTGATTTTAATGGTTATAATTCTGAAAATACATAATTCTTACGCCCGCGATTCATACTTTAATCAACATATAACCTAATACTAACTTGCAAATTGCAATAAACGTAAGAATTTGAATTTCGCGGGCTACCCTGGCGCAACCACCTCAAGTAAAAGACCCTCTGACCAAACGGATGATATTCATTTGATGATTTTTAGGAAGCTTACACGGATGTGGTAGAGTTGTGTGCCCTGCTACAATGCCTAGGATTCAGCGTTAAGTCTCTGGACTCCAGCGACGGGAACATGAGCCAGGATGGCGGGATGAGGAGTGTTGTTATTAACTGTCAGGTAAAACAAACAGTATCTATAAATATCCGGATGTGTGGGCCTGGGCTACTCTCTAAGCCCGAAATCCTTAATTTCGGGCTTAGTTGCGGGCGTATTCCACTCCATATCACGTACGGACTTCAATTAATCCCGAACCCAAACTAAGAAAGAATGACAACACGATTTGACAGTAACTGTTAAATCATGTTGTCATTAATTCTTAGTGGTTAGGTGGAACGAAGCAGAATACGACTAATCCCGAAACTACGGACTTCGGGCTTAGAGAGTAGCCCCCCTGGAAAAGGGAAGTATGGCAGAATTTGTTTATGAATAAGCGTGTAAACGTCTACCCAACAATTATGGATGGATTGTATGGTTGGTTGATGAAATGTTTTGAATTCCAATAGGGAACATGCAATATTTCCATTTTTGCTTTAATTTTAAAGAACTCCATCTAGAATAGACCACCACATAAATAAAAAATGAAAACGCTTTAATTTATTGCCAAAATTGCGTTTTTAAACCGACAGTTTAAAAGTTCGCGCGAAAACGGGCGATGACGTCACTCGTGACTATCACTGGTCAAGAACTGTCCCAAACTCCCAACTCAAAGACATAAGGTTGCCTTTTCGTTGGCATAACAGCAGATTCGTCACTAAACGCTGATTGTTGTTTTTAATTAGGTTCCGTTTCACGTTACTTTAATTCATTATTTATGTTAAAAAACTTAAATGGCTTTTATTTTATACTTTTTATCATTTTACTGACAACATTCTCATAAATTATGTATTTTTGCATCTTACCTATTCTGTACGCGAATACGCGATAAACTCAAAAACTACCGAACGGTTTTCACCAATGGACGCGGCGTAGTGTTACATGAGGAATTTGAGTTTGTAAGTATGATTCATTAAGGTTTGTGTAAATTGGCATAAATATGACGATGATTGCACAAGTGTGAGTGCGGTGCCCCAAGTGTCCCCTCTAGCCCCCCCTAGCTGCAACTCGTTTCGTGCATGCGGTGCATGTAATGAGATACTTAATTAGAATTTTTATTACCAATAAGAGATAGTAAATTTAATGGTTACACGCACTAGTGTTATTGGTTAAATTTCTATTTTCGTCGAAATTATTGGAGCATGATAGCTGCAAGAAGTTACTTCTTAATCAACATTAAAATCTAATTGCACTATTTACTTCAATGCAATTATTAAGGCTACTAACTAAGCTTTTGCCCGCGATTACGTACGCGCATGCCTATCGCGTTTTTTCCCGTACCCGTAGGAATTTCAGGAAATCCTCTCTTAGGGTTCCCTTAATCTTCCAAAGGATCCCTTTTTGCCTAATTTCAGCTTTCTACGACCAGGAGTTTCTGTGCGTTGTCTGTCAGTCACTCATTCAGTGACGTAAGAATTTTATAAATAAGGATTCCTAAGCTATTATTGCTTTTTAGGGTTTCGTACCCGAATGGTAACCAACGGAACCCATTACTAAGCTTCCGTGGTCCGTCCGGCCGTCCGTCCGTCCGTCCGTTCGTCTGTCTGTCAGCGGGCTGTATCTCAGAACCGTAAGAGGTAGACAGTTGAAATTTTCACAGATTGTGTAGTTCTATTGCCACTATGACAACCAAAAAAAAATAAGGTTTATGGTACGGAAACCTTCGTGTGCGAGTCTGACTCGCACTTGGCCGGTTTATTGCTTTTTACTTTCTCGGCTCCCTGGAGAACCGGTCCTTTGATAGGCGTACGAGGGGCCGAAGCCAACTCGCAAAGGCCCCGTTAGACATTTCGAATGGAATACAGGGATAATCGTCGGTTGGTGCCCCACACCAACAGACGATTATCCCTGTATGCACTGTGAAAGTTGTACCTATCCAAGGACAATGGAGGTTGGAGCAGGATTATTGCAGAATTGGGAGGAGCCGCGCCGTGCCCTCATATCTGTGAAGGCAGTGATCTCTCGCTGCCAACCGTAGTACGTGCTATGGTCGACGGCGAGGAGTCCTGGGACGCGGTGGTTTCCTTCTGCGAAATAGTCATCGCACAGAAGGAGGCTGCGGAAAGGGAGAGGGAAATTTCGACCTCTCTCCCGGCCCGCAGCAGGCGCACCGGGCGTCGGAGGAGGGCGCTGCCCAGCAGCGCGTAGTGTTCCCGTGCGCCCCTCTTTGACGGGAGTCTAACACCTCACTCCCCCCGCTGACAACACCGGGGTGGTTTTAGTCAGTAAGACTCTGACAGACCCCTCCGCCCGCCCCAGGGTGGAGGACATCCATGAGGATGTCCCCCCGTTAAAAAAAAAAAGAAGATTTATTGCAGAATATGGAATAATTATATTATTGCTATTATTGCTTATTATTTATTATACTAACACTATCATAGATAGTAGATTTGCCACAGTGGTTGATTGCGTTGGTTGTAGTGTCAGGTCCTATGTGTAGTCGGTTCGATTCAGCACGAATTTAAAATAATAATTTGTGTTATGATTAGGTATGTATACGAGGGGGAGCCTCTCTCTTGTAAAAAGAAACGGTGCCGAGATCATGGAAGCTTGCGAATGTGCAACCGGTGCCCAAAAAGGGAGACCGTGCTGACCCTGCGCATTACCGTCCGATCGCCATTACCTCCATCCTATGCAAGGTTATGGAAAGGGTTCTGAACAGTAAGCTGCTGACCTACCTTGAAGACAACAATCTCCTCAGTGACCGTCAATATGGCTTTCGACGGGGACGGTCAACTGGCGATCTTCTTGTGTATGTCACGCACTGCTGGGGCGAAGCCATTGAGAGACACGGCGAAGCACTTGCCGTGTCGCAAGATATCTCGAAGGCTTTTGACAGGGTCTGGCACGCAGGTCTACTTAGCAAGCTTCCTGCTTATGGCATCCCAGCTGGTTTTTGTAGCTGGATATCAGACTTCCTGAGTGAACGGTCGATCCGAGTGGTCGTTGACGGCTGCTCCTCTGACCTCATGGCTATTGATGCCGGAGTTCCTCAAGGGTCTGTTCTCTCTGCAACTCTTTTCCTGCTGCACATCAATGACCTACTTCAGCCTGGTCTTGTGGGGTACGCAGATGACAGTACGGTTTCAGAGAGATACTTGTCCAGCGCAACAACCAGTGGGGTTGAAGTTTGTTCCTTGAGAGAAGCCAAGGTAGAGCGGACAAGCTAAGAGGCTCATCGGCGACGTAAAACTGGTGGATGCCAAGCTACATAGCTTGGCTCATCGCCGTAAGGTTGCCTGCTTGTCGGTCTTCTACAGATTGTACTTCGGTGAGTGTATCGTGTACGCACTGCATCTTACCATCCCTACCTTGTGGCTATTCCACCAATTCGCACTAAGCGTTTTCAAACGTCTTTTATAATGCGCACAGCAAAGGAGTGGAATTCTCTGCCTGCGTCTGTGTTTCCAAAAGCTTACAACCCTAATCTCTTCAAAGTTAGAGTGAACAGGCTCCTTCTGGGTAGGTTCGCTCCATCGTAGACTTTGTCTCTGTCATCTCTGACATAGACTAGAGTCAAGAGCAAACCCATTACAAATAAAAAAAAAAAGGTATGTATGGCCTTGTGATAATAGTAGTTACCTATCGGTTTATTAATATAATTATAGGATTAGAGAATTTAAAGGATCCACGATAATACGAGCCACATAAAAAAAAAATATCACCCTTCTTTTGAGTTCTTCGTTTTCGCGATTTCAGTGTTGGTTGGTACAATGACCCCTTTCAGGTATCGCTTTAATTAAACGCAAAATCTGTAAAGGGGTCATTGTTATAACCTGTTACTCCTTATAGTTTTCAGCTTCTTTTTTACAACAAGTAAGAGAAACCAACCAATTTCTGATGTACGCCAGCACATCAAGAAAAAAAAAACCAAACCAAACCATTAGGTCCAAGGTTGATTGAAAAATATGATAGTTTCCGGTAGCGTGATGTCTGTACATGAAACTGATAAACATTTACAAGATACTTAATAATTTCAGTCGTCCGGTCTTCACGTGGTACTGGAAAGCCCCAGCTTGTCGTGCTCCTGCCCGACTACCTCCATCCAGCAGAACAGCGGCATTTGGCAGGTCTCTGGCATCACTGGCGGGAAACAATTGGATAAGGTAGGACTTAAAACAACAAGGAGGAGGCCAAACGTGTGAGAGAGAGGGAACCCCGGGCGTTGGGAGTCGCAGGGCGATTCGCAGCCACCGTAGGCGCGGGCTTGCGGACGGCGAGCATTGGGTGACTTGCCGTCTGATCAGAACCAGGTCCGGGTCGACGGCCACGCGGGCCTCAAAGAGCTGTCAGCATAGAAGACGAGGCCCGCTAGGGCCAGTGCCTGCCGGGGTGCGGAATCCGTTCGAAAGAGTCACCGCGGCCCTGGAACGCAAAGGAGGAACACGGATGGGTTTTACTCAGTAAGAGTCTGACACTCCCTCCTGTTTCGCCCAGAGCGGGAGGAGTCATTTGTCATCATGATGATTTCCCACCCTTAAAAAAAAAAAGGAGTGGCCGCAGTCCCAGACTTGTGTTCCAAGGACGGCGCGGAAGGAACGGCGACATTCTTTTGATATAAATATTATTAACAGGGTGTTCCATAATTCTAATGCATTTTTTTTATTGTAAGTACCTATCATATTAATGGATTATTTAAAAAAATATCGCAACTAGAGGTAATTTATGTCGGATACATTAAGAGGTCTTCCTTTGTAAGACGACGAAACATTTTGAATTTTGAACCGACCGACGTCGTTTCACGTGGCTCATGGTTTCCTATGGCCATCTACCACCCGTGACAGCGGCATATTATTCATTTATTTATGCTTTATTGTAGTTACTTATACCAAAATATATAAAAAAAAATCATAAAGAAAGCCTGAATTTAAAAAATTACTACAGGGAATATGCATGAAAAACATATGTATCATCTATAAAGTTTATCTAAAAATATACAAAAATATAATACTAACAGTGAAAATAGAAACCTCAATATCATTTTTGAAGACCTCTATCCAGAGATATCCCGCACGTAAGATGATAAAAACAAATGAGTTTCAGTTCTACGTTTCCTACTTAGAACAGGAACTCAAAAAAATTGCATTTCTATTACCATTACAAATGCAATAGGTTAGTAATCTTTATACGTAGGAAGGTACCTATGCTTAGTAGCCATATATCTTCAGTTTACAGTAATTTTATCTAATTACTATTATGCATTAAAATGCATATACATTGGTCGGAAAGGTCGGAAATAACTAGTTAAAGATTGCCTCAGTGGGTTTCCTATAAGATAAAACTACGTCCGTTTTGTTGAAATTATTCTATCAGCCATGGTACGCTAGTGTTATATTATCTGTGGCCATGATAGTAACAACCACCCGGGAATTCCCGAATAGCGAGACACTTGCGGATTCGCTCTGGCCGCCGGGAAAGAACCTATCTACCTCCTCAATGGTTTCATGGCATTTCATATGGTTGTGTAAGTATGTTTTAGTCGATACGGTTCGGGTAAAGTCGGTTAATTTTAGATACGTAACTTCTAATTTTATTGCATAAAATAGAATGGATAGGAAGGAAGATTTTTTTTAAATGAGAGCTTTATTTAGTTTGCCATGTCATTGTGTTATTATTATATTTTGATTCTTATTAGCTACACTTTAAGATGGTATTGGTTCGGTTCGTTTCCTGGGTAGGAACGATTTTCCAAAAACCCAATGATGCAGTCTTATTTTTCATCAAAATTGGGCTCGAGACTCCTTTCAGTGTTTTTCGATATTCCTCATAGTTTACATTTGGGCCCTGAAGGCACACTTTAAAAATTCACCCTGTAGGTATAGATACCTACCTAACCTACTCTAAATTAAAATTTGTTTGTTTCGAGTAATGAGACTCATATACACAAACATACAAAAAATCCCTCGTTTATTTCTCAACGACATTTTCTCCTTAGTTTTTGATCAAGAAAACAATTTCTAATTTTAGGAATTTGGATGCTCCCTACTCAGCTCTCTCCCGAAGAGCCACCGTGAACGTCTTTCAAAGGAGCTCCATGCGATGATCAAATGCATCAAAGAACACAACGATTCGGATGCTGTAGATCATAAGGAAGCTATTGAAAATAAGTCTGCGAGCATGATTGAACTAAATACTCCGGAGAAACGGTAGGTCAATGTCTATGGCATACAGACTGACGCAAAGGCAAAGGTTCAAATAAAAAATAATTAACATAGCATATTAAGTTATTGACCCTTGACCCCCATCTCCACAAGGTAATAAAATGTTTCCGGTGACACACATGTATTTCAATTAGATAAAGACGCGTGCTCTCGTTCGACTCCACGTCAGTGAGCTTTTATCTTAACGAGGGTTATCTATGAGAGCTATCGTGGTGTACCGCGGCGAGACCGCAGCGTGCGATCGCAGAGGCCTATATTTAACAGTGGACTGCTATAGGTTGACAATGATAACGAGGTGAATTTTCGGTGCAGCTTTCCGAATCTTATTAAAAAAACTAAACCACGCAATGATTTAGTTTACCTCATTAGGTGCTAGTCCGGTTTAATAGTTGCAATTGCAACCCTCTGAGGTTGAAACTGCGAGTGGCCAAAAAAAAAAACCTCACTAAGTAGCTTATATCAATTTGTACGTGAGGTAGGTAAGTAAAACCTAAAAAAGCCCTACCCCTACCCTAGTTAAACCTTATTTAGAACTATAAGTCCGGTATGCATGCTAAATATAAGAAAACTTACAAACATTGAACAGAGTCGAATTTCGTTTTCATTTCCAGGGACTTCCCGATCAAAACCGAGACGCCTACGCGGTACCGCTCTTTGGATACCCTCACGGCAAATAAAAAGGAATGTGATCAACCTCTCCCTAACCCGGGGCCTTTGCAGAAAGTTGGTCTGGCTGATACGTCTGCTGATGAGAGTAAGGATAAGAAGGTATGACTGCAAACTTTATTTGTTTTTAAACATTTTTACAAACTTTGGCTTCTTGGCCTTTAGGGACCTTCAAGTATTGCGTAAGCAGAATTTTAGTCATTTTTAACCCTACCTCTCCCCTTGCCAGCGATAGTAATCAAAGCTCTTACCCCTCCCCCCTAAGCTGACGTAAGTCCTCGTATTTTTACTCCCGCGGGGCCTATTTCCCCCACTTCTGAGGGCTTAGCACGAATATTTTTGACGTCTGGTAACGTAACGTAAAATTATAATCTCAGGAACGACTGGTCCGATTTGAAAAATTCTTTTAGTGTTAGATAGCCCATTTATCGAGGAAGGATATAGGCTATATATCATCACGCTAAGACCAATAGGGGCGGAGTAGTAATGAAAATTGTGACGCAAACGAAGTTGCGCGGGTCAACTAGTAATTGAGATGTGTAAACCAAAAATGTAAGTAAATAATGCTGACGTAATCGCCATTTAAACTCCCCGTCCCCCATGTTATCATAAGCATAGTAAAGACTTCCTTTGGCCTTATTGGGTTGTGGAGGTCAGAAAGACAGTCGCTCCGCGTACTTTTTTTCAGCTGAATTCTGTTTGACTGGAAACTGCCCCCAATATAGCTGGGGAAAGGCCAAGAAGCCAATCATCATCTTCCTACCAAATATTATGGGTTGTGTGTTACATGTACTTATGTACCTACTTGGTATTGTAGCTATAATACAAAGTCATTTGAATTTCCAGCAGATTATGTGCCGCAGACAGAGCACATACACCCTTTCATCCACTCCTGGCAGTTTAAGGGTTCGAAACAAAACATCAAGGTAATGTGAAACAGAAACTATTTTTTTTTTGTCCATATTTTTCTTAATGGCTATATCACTAGGTACTTCAGATTAAGTTAGCAACAGATAATTCCAAATAGTGATGACTGATTTAATTTTTATTTTATCTGGCAGTTACATATGATTGTATCTTTTGATGCTCCCTTGGTCCGTGGCTCTGTTGGTCTCGCGATCGCTAGCGTGACTGCCGAACGTGGAATCCTGGGTTCGATACCCAGGTCGGGCAAAAAAAGTGCTAGGATTTTTCCACTAGGAATTTCTCTGTGCAAATCCGGAGTTTGGAAGTTGTTGGTGTGACATATCGGTGCATGTTTCGCCGTTGGTCCTGCGATCTCTCTCCGGTCGTTTCGGGTTGCCGTCCCATCGGAATATGAGAGTGATGGAAGACGGAGTGTACCTGTGTGTGCTCAAACACTATGTCCCGCGCCGATGGCTAGTCTTTGTTGAGATTGGCCTAAATCGGTCAGGAGGAATATACACATCTTTTCAGGCATTTTAAAAATACCAATAGAATCTATCCTTACTTAATATTACTACTCTGTCAAGAAAGTACCGGGAAAAGATCAATAATACACAAAATGTCTGTTATTCATCCAAATTTATTGTATCACCTTCAAAGTATGCTCCTTTAGAAACGATACACTTGCGCCAACGAATAATCCATTCATCAAAACATTTTTTAAACGCTGCTTCCGGAATTGAGTTCAGTTCTCGCCGCGAATTCTCCTTTATGTCTTCTATCGATTGAAAACGGGTGCCACGAAGTGGTAATTTGAGTTTAGGAAAAAGAAAAAAGTCAGCAGGAGCCATATCTGGTGAATATGGTGGTTGCTGGATGGTATTTGTTGAGTGTTTGGTTAAAAAATCGTTCACAATGATAGCCTTGTGCGAAGGCGCATTGTCGTGGTGCAAAATCCAAGAATTTTCTTTCCACAAATCTGGCCTTTTTCGTCGAATTTGCTCTCTTAAACGCCACATAACGCTCAAATAATATTCTTTATTTACCGTTAGACCTTCCGGTAAGAATTCAGAGTGCACAACACCGCGATAGTCAAAGAAAACAGTCAACATGACTTTGACTTTTGATCGACTTTGGCGTGGTTTTTTCGGTTTTGGTTCAGTTGGAAGGCGCCACTCCGAAGCTTGTTGACTAGTTTGCATGTCAAACTCGTAAACCCACGTCTCGTCACCAGTAACAATGCGTTTCATGAATGTTGGGTCCGAACTGACTCGTTCTAGCATGTCCTCAGCGACTTTCATGCGATTGAGTTTTTGTAGAAAATTCAGATCTTTTGGGACTAGCCGAGCAGCAACATGTTTCATACCCGAATGATTAGTTAAAATGGTACGGATCGACTCGTGAGATACAGAAAGTTCGGCGGCTATCTCTCTCAGAGTTGAATGGGGATTTTCAGTCACTATTTCCTTCACTTTTGCGATGTTAACTTCAGTTGCAGACGTTGACGGCCTACCAGAGCGAGGCAAATCTTCCATCACATCTCGACCGCTTTTGAACGCTTTGAACCACTCTTAAGCACGAGTTTTTGATAAAGTCGATTCACCGTAAGCCTTCTGTAACATTTTCAGTGACTCCGAACACGAAATTCCATTGGCGATGCAAAATTTAAGACAAACTCTTTGTTCGATATTTTTGTCCATGATGAAATTCGCAATACACACTATATATGATATTACTAAAACCAGCACTGTATTTAATATAAATAACAGATGCAACTCAAACTCCGCGCCAAAATGGAAAACAGTTGTGCCAATCTAACAACTACAAAAAAACAAAAATTTGAATTTGGAACCATAAACAAATCATCCATTCCCGATACTTTTTTGACTGAATGTATAACTAGTTGACCCGCGCAACTTCGTCCGCGTCACAATTTTCATTACTACTCCGCTCCTATTGCTCTTAGCGTGATGATATATAGCCTAACGCCTTCTTCGATAAAAGGGCTATCAAACACTGAATGATTTTTTCAAATTGGACCAGTAAGTAGTTCCTGAGATTAGCGCGTTCAAGCAAACAAACAAACTCTTCAGCTTTATATATTAGTATAGATGCGAAAGTAACTCTGTCTGTCGCGCGTTCACGCCAAAACTACTGAACCGATTTAAATGAAATTTGGTATACAGATAGAGCCTGAGAAAGGACATAGGTATCCCGGGAGTATGTTCCCTAAGGACTACATAATATCATCACGCTAAGACCAATAGGAGCGGAGCAGTAATGAAAATTGTGATGCATAGGAAGTTGCGCGGGTCAGCTAGTACCTAATAAAATGATTATTACCTTGTAATAGGCTTAACATTTTCAGTCCTATCCAAGCTACGCAAAGCACCCTACTGGAGAGTCTGATAGCAGCCGAGAAGGCGGCAGAAGAACTACATAATAAGCTGACATACGTCATCAGAGAGTTCATGGAGGACGGCAAGCATGACTCCTCGATGTCTTCGCTGACGCTGGACGTCTCCAAGATATCGTTGTTGAAGGTAAAAACGAAAAATATGACTACCTATATTCGTGACAAAAGGATAGATGATCGCTGTACCACGTCTGTTTTTTTCGTAGACAGAGAATAGGATATAGACAAGTCCTCAGCGTATAACGGTAAGGGATAGCGATAGTTCGACATAAGTACATCATTACAACTTCGTGCATTTAATATTGCCATACTTAGACTTTTACCCCCATTGTGTGGGTAATCTCGTTCTTATTATTTTGGTTGTACGTCTACTACGAGTAATGTAATTCATATCAATTAATAACACGTTTTTTTTTAAACTTTTTAAGGGATAACGTATGTATATTTGATTGTGTTCGCGCGCGAACTGAATGCCTCCGGGATGAACGTAAAGCGCGAAAACAAATGAGTTGTATTTTGCGTCAGTCAGGACGGCGCTTAGTAAGCTCGCGGGCTTCTGAGTGATTATTTTCACCTCAACATGTAAATAGTATAATTAGATAAATTATAACTAACTCATAGCCCCGAATGCATTCACATCTCGCATATGCATACTATTTTTATAGATGCAATAAAACAACCATGTTGATTAGGTAAAGTTTAATTAAAACCTTAAATGTCAAAATTATACATAATAAAATTGTACTAAGGACTACAGGGTAAACTAATCATTCCTTTGATCGATGTACTGAATAAAGAAAACCCCGATAATAAGATGTCTTTAAAAAGTAAAAAAAAAATATATTTTGATCCACACGTCGGCGCGCCAGAGGACCGTTTATGAAATATAAAGTTTTAACGGCAGGTATTTTTTGTTAAAAAGGTGAATTGGCTACTACTGACCTTTAAATAAAACTAATTCACTATAAAAATTTCTGACCTTATCAGTTTTTTCTGAGAACTTTTTAGTTGCATAATGTATATAAATGTCTATGTATATGTATGTAAATGTCGTGAGCAAATACGGGAGTGACGACTTGGATGCCAGTTAACTCGGCCCGTACAGTCAAACCATTTATTTAAAAAAAATGGATCATTCGGAAACCTAAAAAGAAAAATACGTTTAGGGGTAAAAATAATCAAGTGCTGGTATCCCCGTCAAGTTATTATCCGACAATTTACAAATGACATGAAGTGACATAGATAACAACCTAACATAAATTGCCTCACACTTTGGCCGGCTAATATGAAAAACAAGTTAGGATTTATCGTCTTTTTAGACGTTAATTTTCAATAAACTTTGCTTGTTATGGACAGAAAATAGTCTTGAGTGCAATAATCTTTGATTTACTTGCTGTAATAGATAAAAAATGCTACTTACCGATGAAAGGTTATGTTTGGTTGATTTCGTTCACTACGGCTTTTACAGCCGTACCTAAATACTGCAATTCACCATCACTGCACACTTAATAATACCTTCTGGAATATCACTAAAGCAGTACATCACACAAAATAAGCTTCTATCAACGAAAATACGCTGACACCACAATTTGTTTGCCACCAATGACTACTGATGGCAGACAACAAAAACCGATACGCAAATAGAGATAGAAAAACTATGCTACGTCTTGCTCACACATAGACATTTTGCATATAATTATTATTATTCTAAGAGCATGTCTATATCTATTCTCTGTCTACGGTTTTTTTAATCTCGGAGACCAAATTGACAACTGAAAATGTCAAAACTGACTTAAATGCTATTGAAATCTATGTCAGTTGGCCGTTTGCACTTGTCAATTTAGTCTCCGAGATTAAAAAAAACAGACTATAAGTGCGAAAGAGATTTATTACCCGACTGCCAAGGAAAGGTTACGTTTTTCGCGCGTATCTTGTATATTTTTGTTTGTACATTTATTACCTCATACCTTCCAAATGGCTGGATGGATTTTTACTATTATGGTGTCGTTAGATTCATTTAAAATACCCAAGTGTCTATAGATAGGTTTTTTTTAAAAAGCAATATGACAGATTTCTGGCGCTAAATAGTGATTCGTTATTTTTTTTAACCCATCCTATCGTGTAGGGTATCAAAATGAAGGAAATTAAACGGAGGTTACAAAGTTATTTAATTATAAGCCATATGTACCTATTCACAAAAGTTTTGCAGTTGGGTTTTTTGATTTTTATAATTTGCGACTTGTGTCTCTTTCATGCTTCCTAGTAAAGCAATGTGAATCCGATTTCTTACGATTGTCACGAAGGGCGAGTTTTTATCCGTTCGTAATCCATTCGTTAATATTAAGGCCACCAAAATTTTGTTAATGTGCATTTTTCGATCAATATATAGCTTGAATATTGGTCAAATTCAATTTAGATTCAAGCAAGCGAGTGACGAAAAACACATTTTTTCGATTTTTTTTTTTGTTGAAATGCGGAAACCATAAAGGTAGTGAGTAGTGATAACCATCGTGTTTAGGCTCTTAATTGTGCGGGTAGGTACAGGAGTACCTGGTTTATTGCACGTAGGAACGTGCATAAACCTTAATTTTATTATTACGAGTTAGTTTTAACTCTGGGCAATTATCATAATTATGTACCTAAAGAATATATTTAACCTCGAGTTAGCAACTGACTCTCGAGTAATAATATAACTCTGGTTTGCTCAAGCGGTCCTTATTAGAGCAACCACGCATTTTTGGCGGAGAACTGTAATTCTTTCTCCTTCTTTCCTTTTTTATTTAAACGTTGCTCCACACTAGGAACTACTCCTGTATCGTGGGTGCGTAACAAACAGCCAGACCCAGAAAAACTATCTGTAGGCCATACAAATATTTGTTCCGTGCGGGAATCGAACCCGGGATATGCAGCGCACTAGCTAATCGCTCAAGCATTGCGCCAACCGAGCCATCAATTTTAAACTTTTGTTCTCTTTACAGTGTCCAGAATCCTCAAAAGCTCAGTTTGCTTCAAGTCCAAATCTGTCCGGGATAGGAGTGGTCAAGGACGACTTCACAAAAAGCCGCTTGAAGCGGTTTGAAAGCGTTTCCACATCTAATTTAGCGCCTAAGTCGGGCCAGAAAGAAAGCAAGTTATCCTCCCGACTGCGGCGCATATCTCCTAGTCTATTCAAAGGGAAGAAGGACTCTCCGAGTATGAACCTTGATAAGGCTACAGCGCAAGATGCGAGAAGTAAATTGAATAGTAAGTTGGTTCTGAATAATTTGTAAATTGACAAATTTTAATGATAACATGTCTTGCCAGCCATTGGGTGTGATTCCGTAAAAAACTAGCTATAAATGAAGCTTAACAAATCAAATTGAGGCTTTTCAGTGCTTTTCGACATTACTTTTACAGGTTCCCACAAAAAGAGTGCGCTAATCTCAGGAACTACTCGTTCGAATTAAAAAATCTTTATGGCTTGTATATACGCCAATGAGTTTGTGCTAGCGCTTGTGCTGGAGCTAACTACACCTTTTCGCGCCACTCCGCTACCCGTTTTTTTATAATAAAACACATACATCTTTTTAAAAAGTAACAAAACCAAGCTATTTTCGTTTGTTTGCTGTGCAATCGCAGCAGTAGATTTTTTTTTAGTCTTTTGTTAAACAATGAAGGAGTAAAATGGTTTCATCTCAACGATTTGGAGGTGATTTGGTTTTTTTTTCCTATTATGTGATACCGATACATAAATTCTGGCTAAACCAAGTAACGTGCAATATCATGTAGATTACTACCTATTATTCCAGATGTAATTTCTTAATAAATGCCGACGAAAAACTGCTTCATCTGCGCGCTATTTTTACACTTTTTCGAGAGAGCGCCCTTAAGTTTTGGACAGCCCATTTGTCGAGGAAGGCTATGGGCTACAAAATCACGCTACGACCATTAGGAGCGGAGCATTAATAAAAAATGTGACGCAGACGAAGAATAAAGTGAAATTACCGCCTGCGGGGTCCATTTATAATGTCATTAACTATTCTCTTCTTACCATTTTTACAGGTCTATTCAAGCCAAAAATTGTAACACCAATACGTACCCCGCGGTCGAACATGGAACCAAGCCCTAGCCTTAGTTCATCGAGGAAGAAGTTCAGTCACATCAAGTCAACTATACCAAGACCTTCTAAAAAAGAATAACAACTCATCTTAGTACAAATTAAATTGTTTAATGCAGAACCTAACTAGCGGGTAGTGAAACAATAAACTAATATTTAAATATACTATGTTATTTTGTTACCATCCTATATTACACATCAATGTAGTTGCAACACAGTCGGTCAAGTATCAGAAAAATCCGAATTAGTATAAGTTCTTATTAATTTTTCGACTTCTTTCTCTAATGATTCAGTTTTGCATTCTTTTTTTTTTGTCCTTGCTTTTGAATGCTTAGCTTCTTTGTCTTTTTTATGTGCTTTTTCTTCTGCAAGTTTATTTCTCTGTAGATGTATTGTAGCAGGATATATTATACTTTCAATCAATTCTTCTCTTGTGCAGCAGTCCCCTCGGTTCAGTACACTGTCACGACCTTTCTTTTTCGCCTTCCTATGTTTTTCAATATGGACATCCTTTATACTTTCCTCATCACTATTAACTGATTTAAGATCAGGTAAATCATGTTCTGATCTATTTTTAATTTCCTTTTCTTGAGACTTTGCCGTCAATTCTTTTAAAGTGTAGTTTTCAGTCTTTGAAGCTTTTCTCCTGTCCTTTTTTGCTAATTTGAGGCAAATAGTTGCTTTTGGGTATCCAGTGAATTGCTGATAACATCCTCCTTTTTCCAGTGATACAAAGGGTTTGAAAAATCTTCTGGGGTGTATTTCTTCTGGTGTGTCATTTAGTAGCAAATAGGCCTTCTTGAGGAATGTTTTTTTATCAATAGGGTTCTGCATGTGGAAGAAATTTTCAATCTGTTTATGAGACTTTAGCCTCTTCAACGCATTTCTTTGCACAATGTTGTATGACACTACAGCCATGAGAATGAATGCTGGCTCATTACTAAGTACATGGTCCCAAAGTATCAGCCACTCGGAGCATGTTAGTACCTCACTAAAAGCTGTTTCTAAAATCTTCAGGGCATAAGTTTGACTTGTGATTCCAACATCACAGAAATGATTCAACAGTGTCCGATCATGCTCAGCCAGAACGTTTTCTATGATGGCCAGCACACTTATCGGAGGGAAGGGCGCATACTCAAACCATAGCTGACAATAATTACATAGGATACTGGCCACAGATTCAAACAGCAATAGAGGATCTTTTTGTAGAACTTTCACAAATGGAAAAACAAAACTAGGAAGGAACTTCATCACACCAAATAATGGGCACCAGTGAGAAAGGCAGGACAACAGACGTTTCAGGCTTTTCAGTGTTACTGCACTATGGATAGTAAATTGCTTTTCTATATCTTTGTAAGCTGGATGAATGCCTTTTTCAATGAGCGAAGCATAAGCAGCCTTATTCCGTGGAGAATCCAACAAGGACCTCCAGATGATGGAGCGGAATTTATCAGGGTATTCACCATACTGCATCAATATTCTCCTCAACCTAGCACTATCCATACAAATTCGCATCTTTTGTTCAATTTGGGATTTTGTATGCGCCAGTTCCTGGGAAGCAACTTTAAATGTGGAAGTGCTTGGAATCTCCTTCTTCATACTTTCTACCACAACATTTTGACAGTTCTGGACTGATTCCATCACATATGAACAATTGTAAATGTTGACTTCACCAAGTTGCAATATACATAGGAAGTATTTTCCTGTAGGACTGACAACAAACCTACGAATACCTGAAGATTCTGGATGGATAATATGTATCATGTTTAACGACTCTAAATCTAGTAGGTAAAGTATACAATCACTGCTCAATATAGCAAGAATTTTGTTTGCTCCACCATCAAATAACTGCGGGATAAATGCTATTTGATGAGCACCAGATATGTTGTATTTAGACATGTTTATAGACTTGAGGGCCTTCCAAGTATCCATACTGAAGAGTATCAACATGTTTGCGAGCCCTGCCATGGCCATAGCACGACCGTTCATAGTGAAAGCAATACTTTTCATGTGCTTCAATTCACTTGGTATTATCTGCTTCACTGATTTCATGTTCTCATGTTTCCAAATCTGTACTGTGTCATTTTGAAAACATGCCACAAGGTAGTCTCCAGCGGGGGAGAACATAATTTGTTGAATTTGAGCACCCAAGTATGTGTTCAAGGTGAAATACTTGGTATAGTTGCGTAGCTCCCACAGGATGGCTTCTACAGGGCTTGCTGTCAGAAGATTTTTTGTTTTAACATGGTTAGAGAAGGAAATATGTTTTACTGGTGCTGTATGGCCCGGCAGTGTGAGAGAGATTCGTCCAGTTTCCGTGTCCAGGAAGTTCATCTCGTACTTTTTCGCCATGGCAACTATCAGCGTGTCCTGTCTATTCGGGACGAATTGTAAGGCAGTGCACGGCTCTTTTCCGGGCAATTTCCAGAATTTTAGGTCGGAGAAATCCAAAATAAAAATGTTACCGGCGTTGTCCGCACACGCGAGTTTGTCATGGCTGTCGTCGAACACGCCGGTGGAGAATCGTATTCTGCGGCATTCCCCATTTGCATCGCGAACCGTGTGATGGAGCTGTAGTATGACACCATCTTTCGGTTTAGATTTCAACTTTATATCAAATTTTTCTATAGCTTCCTGCTCCCTGCTCTTCTCTTGTTCCATTTATAATTGTATCAATATTTTTGTATGAATCGAAAAACATGATATTGTCAGATTGTTGACATATTTTACTGATTTTCCAGATAAATTATTTAAAATTTGGCGGAATCGAGCAATCAAAACAAAAACAGAGATTGGTACGAATTCTTCGTCAATGACAGCTGACGTAACGACAGTCGGGCTGTGACGTCCAAGATCCATAGACATCACAGACGTCACTTGAAGCTACGTTCAGAATTTTCGTAGACAGAATTTTAAACATTTGAAACTTCAAAATATTGTAAAGACAAGAACTTAACTTCATCGTGATGTATGTGCATTTAATAAATTCATAATTGCATATTCGTTGTATGAATAGTAAAATGTTTTCAATTATGTTTTACAATAAAGTAATAAATTTTGGGCACATAAGAAAGAAAACTAATATAAATTATTATTTAACCATATTTATGATATGACTAGCTGACCCGCGCGGCTTCGCTCCCGTCAACCTACTCTAACTTCCTTGCCCTACCCTACCTACCTTACCCTACCTATCCTACCCTACCTACCCTACCCTACCTACCCAACCCTGCCTACCCTACCCTACCTACCCTACCCTACCTATCCTACTATACCTACCCTACCCTTACCTACCTACCCTACTCAACCTACCCTACCCACCCTACCCTACCTACCGTAGCCTACCTACCCTACCCTACCTACCCTACCCTACCTACCTACCCTACCCTACCCTACCCTACCCTACCTACCCTACCCTACCTACCCTACCGTACCTACCCTACCCTACCTACCCTACCCTACCCTACCTACCCTACCTACCCTACCTTACCCTACCTACCCTACCCTACCTACCCTACCTTAACTACCCTACCTACCCTATGGGGTAGGTCTATCCTTCTTCTAATACTTCGATGTGAACTGTGACCACCCGATTGCTTCCAGGCGCGCTGATGTCCTGAACCGGGATACTGAGGTTCTCCGTACCACGCGTGGAACGTTCTTCTTTCTTGCTATTTACTTGCTGTCTTCGGGGTAGATTGGGGTGAGAGATGTATGCTTACCAGGGATAAATAAGATGCATGAATTCTGACAACACTGCAGCTAGGGAAAATTCGCGACTATTTTGCTTCTAGTTAAAAATTCTATATTTTTTCTGCCGGTGACTACGAATTTCTATTTTCTGTGTTTACTGTCGTACTATGTTTTTTTACCGTAACGAGGCCCAAAAACCACTAACTGTTTGAGTTTATTTTTAACTGTAAGTTTAACTATAACTGTAGTACATTTCTGGCTATATCTAGGTCTATTCTATGTCTGGATAGGGGTTGATGCACCTCTCTGTAAAGCCCCCGAAATTTCCCGTTGAATGGGGTGAAAATCAACCCTTCAACCCTGCCCACTGAGGGGCTTGTTGCGAATCTATCTACAAGTATGAACTTGACTGCTATTTAGGGATGACTTCTCGAAAAACTGTGCCTGAAGGGCTGTTTTGCTAGGGTAGGTGCATCATTCCTCTATCCAGATACACAACTTTTGAACCACCCCTCTAAGGGTGGAAGTACTATAAGGTCAGGAATTGAAATTGTGGCTTTATGCCTTATCTGACCATAAAAATGTGTACATATTTGAAAAGGGTTCAGTGCCAGGCTTCTAGTGTCTACTATCTAAAGTCTAAATACCTAGATTTTCTGTATGTTTAACAAATGAAGGTGTCTGAAAATGGTGGTTTTTTTTTTATTTGTAATGGGTTTGCTCTTGACTCTAGTCTATGTCAGAGATGACATAGATAGAGACAAAGTCTACGATGGAGCGAGCCTACCCAGAAGGAGCCTGTTCACTCTAACTTTGATTAGGGTTGTAAGCTTTCGGAAACACAGACGCAGGCAGAGAGGATTTTTGCTGTCCACTCTATTATGAGTAAGTGTCCTGTGTCGGTATGTGTGAAATGTTCAATACCTGTGTACCTCCGTTACCTTTGACTTTTACCAGCTATCAGAACCATACCTTTCAAAGGTTTACCAGGAATGTGTAAGGGAAATGTGTAACCATTTTTTTTTAAGGATGTGCAATCATTAAATGACTCCTCCCGCTTTGGGTGTAGCAGAAGGGAGTGTCAGACTCTTACTGACTAAAACCCATCCGCGTTCCTCCTAGTGCCCTTTGCGTTCCAGGGTATGATGCCTCTTTCGAACGATGTCCGCAGCCCCAGCAGGCACTGGCCCTAGCGGGACCCGTCTTCTACGCTGACAGCTCTTTGAAGCGCGCGTGGAACACAGCGCGCCGTCCGCCGTGCGCCGTGCTGTGATTTGCCGCGGCAGAGAAATGTGTAACTCTACCTATCTATTTATTCAAAGAAATAACTTCCCCAAGAACATCTTATGTGTCCAGGGGAAAACGACAACAACATATGATTTTAATTCTGTTACATAGCTATCAAACTATAACTATTCTAAATACATAAGCTCTTAAATATTTTACTCTATTACATAGGCTTTTATGTACGCGAGTTATATAAAACTAATGTGATGGTTCGTCGTGAACATATATGATTTATAAAAGATTGGATGTAGGTACACTAGGTACACCAAAACCCCATGCAAATTTGTACGCCTATTAGGTTAAACATAGCGAGCCCGACAATAGAATAAGATCTTATTATTGAACCACATACCTATGTTTTGCAAATTTGAATATGTACCTGTAATCACTGATTACGACGAATATTTCTTAAAAATTTCTAAAAACCTGTTAGTTTGCAAGAAAAAAAAAAGCATTCTAGTCTATGGTCGGGACTCTGCTTGAACAATGATGTGTCCTACAGCGGTATATTCATCTATAGCTACAGAATGCATAGAACATGACTAATATAAAGTTTCTTGCGTCATTTCATTCGGAGTCAATGTGGTTCTGTGTTTTGTGAACGCAGGACGTTCCAGTTAATCAGTTCGTACTTTGGAGTGCTCATACTTCGAGTTATCTTTGGAGTGGTAACAATATCGAGGTGAGATAACACTTTCATTTTCGTTAGCAAGTATTTTTTATTTTTGTTAATAGGTAATTTTGTATTCTTATAATAACTTTGATCGTTATAACACGTGGTTTAGTGATAGGTATATGTAGATCGGTACCTTTGTTAATTTTAGCTGTTTTGATACGCTTTATCTTCACAGCTGTTGATCTTAGTGCAGTGAGTAAACAAAAAGTAATAAACAGACACGGTACCGAACGGAATTCGATCCGAATCCGATTTAAAGTTTCTAGAACCGTCCATAAACAATAAATAAATACATTTACTTTACCTTACTTTACTTTACAAATTGGAAATGAACCAGTACGTCTATCACGAGTTTTATCAATCTACACTCGCTAGCGACTGTACTTAGTTAAAAAAAAAATGAAAACTTAAAAAAAAAAACAAGTTTTTATTTAATTTTTTAGTTGTTGACTAAAGTTTAACTCGCAACTTGCTTGCTTGTTGATTAACAAGCAACAAATAAGTTAGAATCTTGTTTTTTTTTAACTTTTCATTTTTTCAGCTCTGTTGAACGGAGTTTGGATTTACTGTCTGTTGCTACTGTTTTAATGTAAGTACCTAAGTATCTACTACTTCGAAACGAAGTTTCTCAGCTTTGGATCGGATGAAGTCATCATCTGCCTAGCCTTTTCCCAACATATTGTGGTCGGCTTCCAGTCAAACCGGATTTAGCTGAATACCAGTATTTTACTCTCCACAACCCATTAACTGGGTAACCCGGTACTTCATGGCAAGACTGGAGTCAGATTCACTGGCTTCTGACTGTCCGTAACGACTGCCAAAGATCTACAAATGACAGCCGGGCGGGACCAACGGCTTAACGTGCTTTCCGAGGCACGGAGGAAACTCGGTATGCCAAGATGGTCAGCCATCCACAGACCAACCTTGGCAAGCGTTGCTTAATCTTGAAGATCGGCCCGTGCGGCTGTTATTATCTAGCCACGAGCTCCTCTTGGATCGGATGAAGTGTGACGTTCAAATGATTCGTCACCGTCACTATCATAGTATATTAGCCATCTATTTTGTTATTGAATGAGTCAGTGTTTTTATTATATTTATTGCTAATTGTACAGACGCCAGCACAAAAAGCCAATCGAAACCTTGAACCTAATCGTTTTAGCAATAAAGTTGAAAATCTATTAAAGAAAGTTTACAGATTGCTGTAGCTTGATGCGCTGGTCTCTGTGGCTAATGAATAAAATATCGTGCGTATTCTTCAGTTAGGTATCTTAACATAGTATAAAACAAAGTCTTATAAGTACCTACTTATCTTTAAAACTACGCAACGGATTTTAATGCGGTTTTCATCAATAGACAGAGTGATTCAAAAGAAAAGTTTATTTTATATATATCTGTTCTAATATATAAAGCTGAAGAGTTTGTTTGTTTACTTGAACGCGCTAATCTCAGGAACTCCTGTTCCAATTTAAAAAAAACTTTCAGTGTTAGATAGCCCATTTATCGAGGAAGGCTATAGGCTATATATCATCACGCTAAGACCAATAGGAGCGCAGCAGTAATGAAAATTGTGACGCAGGTGAAGTTACGCGAGTCAACTAGTAATGTATAATTCGACCCGAAATTCTGCGGGAACGGGAAAAATGGGATATGCGCGTACGATGTCGTGGGCAATAACCAATAAGCTAGTCTAAGTAGAATGGTACCACTATTGCAATTATTTGTATCAGAATTTGCGTAGGTACAGCTAAGGAGTGGAATTCTCTGCCGGAGTCTGTGTTTCCTGATAGCTACCACCTGGGAGTCTTTAAGTCAAGAGTGATTAGGTTACTTCTAGGCAGGCATACTACATCTTCGACCACATCATCGCTTACTAACAGGTGAGATAGTGGTCAAACGCGTGCCAATCAATAGTAAAAAAAAAGAAATTAGATTTTAAGACTAGGAATCTGAGTGCTTAAATATTATTGTCATGAGCCAGATTGTCTAATAAAATCAAGTCAAAACTTATGGGGTACTTCCCTTTCACCTAAAATCTCGCCTCACAAGTAAAGAAAGACTCGTCGATAAAATCACTATTTTGGTGTTTCATCACATGAAAAATAGAATTACAAACTTACATCAGCAGTTCACGAAACATCATTAAACTAATAATTATTATGTATAACGTTTGCGCAGTTCCACTCGGCACTTTCGCGCAATGTTAATTCGATTTGACCCTGTCTGCAGAAAGAGTGTTTAATAGGTTCCTCAGTCGCCTCTCGGTAATAAAATAGATGGAACGGGCCATTGACCAGATGGACTATCATCGTTGTTTGCTTATGCCTTTCATATTTTTTCTTGTCACCGTGTGAGCAGGAAATCTAGAATTATCTTTTGACATTACTTGTAGGTATGTAATTAATTTTGTGTATTCGCACCTTTTTCTAATTAAGATTAGTGCAAAAAAAGGAGCATATAATCCTCTCCAGGGTACCTACCACATACACCGTGTTCCGGACGACATACTTAAACTTCGTTCATTAATCAATTCTTATTTTTTGTTTATTTTCATACAATATCAGGTGATTTACTTCAAGGTATTTAGTTTAAATACCTTGAAGTAAATCACCTGATATGCATGCCTCTTTATCTGAATTAGCAACGAAAAACAAGTGAAATTCAAAAAGCATTTGATAGCTTTTTAGTTAAGACCCTTTCATACTGCATTCCTCAATTAAATGAAATTACAAATAACAAACAAACAACAAAGCCTTTTAAGTACTGCTTCCTTTTTGGATTTGATTTGTTAAAGCTATAGAAGCGTTTGGTGTAGGTATATATCTCTGTGCCAAAAATTCATCAGAATTGGTTCAACGACTTAAGCATCAAACAATCTCACTGTCAAGGTATAATATTTCTTAGCATTTTGAGGTAACAATGTTACGGGATGGCGTTCCCAGAAAGAGTTACTCATATTTATTTATAGTGGTGGGTGATGAGATATTATAAAGAAACCTTTGTTTGTCTCCGTTCTTTCCCAATCATAACAATGTATTTATATACCCGCTTCTGCCAAAACAATGGTTGATCACAGCAAAATATTTATCGATTATTTTATCTTCATTCCAGGTATTCCAACATCAAGATGAAGTTCACATCGTTACGGCGGTACATCCAGAAAAAGAACGTGTCTTCATCACACACCCTTAGCGACTGCGAACTCCTCATCGACGGAGACAGCTTCTTCAGGGACACGTACAAAAGCAGCGGATGCCAGTTCGTTCTCGGACCAGACTGCGATAGGTACGCAGACTTCATCATAAACAAACTTAGTATGTTCGTAGGCAATGGTGTCAAATGCTACGTAATCTTCAGTGGAGCTACAAAACATGACATAGCCAAACGAAAAGAAATACATCATAGGATCATTAATGACATTAATGGTACTCAACGAATGGACATGGCGGGATATTTCCAACCCCTTCTCGTTAACGACGTCCAAAAACAAGTTTTAGACGAAATGAATATAAAGTATTTTGTATGCGAATATAATTCCATTGAAGCCATAGTGGCAGTCGCTAGAAAATTAAAATGTCCAGTTCTAACAAATAACGTGGAGTACAGTTGTTTCGGTGTCTCGTGCATTACGCCGAATTCTCTAGAACATAACAAAGGTGAGACTAAAATAAAATGCACGATCTACGAGCATGACAAAGTTAAAACTGCTATTGGTGTTTATAGTAAGATGCCAATATTGCTGGCTTTGTTGAACGAGAGTGGTGAATACTTAGAAAAGCTAGCTGAAATTATTGGCGACGATGAAACGGATATGATAACACCGGTAGTTCGGTGGGTCAAACGTCAAAAAGAAGCGAATGCAACCAATACAGTGTCAATGGCTATTGATGACGAAGACCAAAATAAAGTTTTTAAGGAGGTTTATGAGAAAATTCAGACTATATACTCATATCCGCTATGCACCCTTGCTGTGAAGTATTTTCAAAAAGAAAGAGGTCATGGTATGTTCAGAGATGACAAAAAATGGTTTGCAAAAGGTGTCTCCAACAGCAGAATAGCGGTTCCTTACATCAATCTAAAGAAGAGAGGACTAATATGTGGATCTTTGATAATTAACGACAGCAACCGTCCCGATGCTTTACTAGCGGCTATGGATATAATTGTTTACAGCCATTGTCTTTTGAAAAACTCTCAGGATTCAACGATAACTTTTCTTGGGAGGGAAGGAAAGAAAACTTCAATAAAGGAAATTGAAACACATTGGGAAAAACCAATATCTAATAGAGATATATTTACGAAACACCGAGTTGGTAAGAAACTACAGTTATTAATGAAAGATTCCGAGGCTTTCGAACACTTTCTTGAGGAAGTTCTACCTGGATATGATTATAAGAAACCACTTGAAGATGCGCCTGAGGAATCCTGGATTCTTATATTAACTCTAGTATATTACGTTTATAAGAAAAATCCGGACTTTTACAAAGTCGCTTACTGCGTTCTTCTTTCTTATGTAATGCTAGGTCCGGTGTCTAGATTAGTAGATCATTTAAAAAACAATGTCCAACTCTTGACAGTATCTGATACCGCAAAAGAAGCATCAAGTTTTTATAATGGTTTGCAATTCTTGTTTAAAGAAGTTAGTTTAAAAGAAAAGTATGACACCACACTTGTTCACAATTTATCAGAATTCGTGCATTGTTTGCAGCATATGAATTATTTAAACAAAATGTGTGGGGTAAAGTTTCCCTGTACAGTTTACCATGATACTTATAATGCTACATTTATCTACAACACATATTTGTTTATGGATAACCAAAATGAATTTATGGAATATTTGGAACATAGGTTTGGGGGATCAGTTTGTTTGAAAACTTATAAAAAAGTTGTTAATGCTTTTGAGAATTGTCTGTCAGTAGTCAAAGTATTTGCGATAAATAAAGATACTGTCCAATGTGATGCGGATGACCTTAAAAATAATAACATAGTTGATTGTCATCAAAATGAAATGAGTACAGAAGGTTCTAAAAATATAGACCACGAGGAAAATGTCCAGCTTGCAACCAGTAAAGCTAAATAAAAGTTTGTAACATAGGTATAAATCAAATTTATAAGTTTCGTTATGGGTTTTGTTGCAGGCAGTAAAAACTACCTCACGTTAATCTTTCGTATGTAGACGTAAAAACTAAACTTGTTTACATAAAAACTATTAATTTAAATTTAGAATCATACGTATTGATTCTAAATTTAAATTTATTGTCCATAGATATTTTAAATTAAGAATCTCCTAATGAGTAAAATTATAGGGTTAGAATAAGGATTTATGTTTTCTATTTGTCATAGATTAAGTAAATATAGCATAGATAGCTTGTTATGTTATGGTGTCTACACCAAAAAACTATTGCAAATATATTATTACTATGATTATTACCCACGTAGTTTTAGATAAAAGGGAAATTATTACTGATCTAAACCCTGCCTTGTTTCTCAGACAGAACCTTTTAAATGTCTACTTACTTTTATTTAAAGTACTAAGTATTAAAAACTGTATTAATAGTACAAGCGGATATAATTATATTGTGTTTTTATATAGTTTTGTTACTTTTATGTGCCCACCTATATACTGTTGTATATTGTACCTAACGTCTTTATTTATAAGTTGTGACTTCTCATTAAAATGAATTAATTAATAAATAGATTTTCTACTTCATTTGACGCTATTGCCTTTTTTATTTGTAATATCTTTACGTAAAACAATTGCAAAACACGGTTGCGTTTAATCAAAACAGCACCGACGATGGCGACGGCGTCAGGTCGCATTTGGCTACGGCTTATAATATAACCCCAATTATTTTCAGCACCGCCGTATTTTCTCCGTAAACTGTTCCGTTTTTTCACCTCTCGGGGAAATGCGAGTTAATTTGACGTAAAGCGATTATGGCGGTCGCGCCGTCCGCGCAGGCGCAGTACGCCATCAGACACGAACCGCGCTCCCGCGCACTCGCGCCCATTCACATGGAACCGTGACGTTTGGCGCGAAATTTAAAATGTAACAACCTTTCGACAGCACAAAACAGCATCTTTGTTAACTTTTGCAACAAAAGATAACAAACGATGTTTGTAGCAATCGAGTTAACTGAAACAAACATCAAGCAGATTACAAAAGCAAACGGGACATTAATAAATCACGGTTGAATTCTTTTCTAACGATGCGATTGTAATGCGGTCCAGTAGCGACAGTAAAATCTGTTTTCTCTGAGATTCCGCGGACGTGTGGTCCGTGCGTTTCTGGTAGTCGAGCATATGCCGACGTACCGGTTGGTGGAAAGTGCGGGCGAGCTCCCCCGGATCCTGCGCGCTGTGAAGATGTGCTTCCTGAACGTGCTCCGCCTGCATGTGTCGCAGACGCAAAGGCAAAAGCGGTTGTACAAGCAGTACATGGAGCAGCTGGCTGGGGCCTACGTGGAGAGATGCACGGACTTGAGCTCGATGCACTGGGACCGGAGATACAGCTACCGGGTCCCATCCCCCGAGTGGCGATACTCTCTCCCTTGTGAAGACCACTGGTGCAGTACCGATGGATCCAGGTCCTGCTGTGGCTCCGAGTGCACGGACAGCGGGAGATGCTCGTCACCTTGCTGCTCGGAAGTGATCTTCAATGGCGGACACCATTTCAGTGGGAAGAGGACGCCGAATATGCACGTTTGTCATCCTATTTGCTATCCCGGAAACTTTGGGTGAGTGTTTTTTTTTAATTTCTTACTTGAAAGTTCCAATCAAAATGGTTTTTTCTGTAATGTTTGTTAATTCTCATCTAGGAATATACTTACCGATCTACACAATATTAATCTTCCGCTCGTAAAACATTTTAAAACCTACGTTTTTTTAATAAAGAGTATTTAATTACACTTGGTCTTTTTAAAATCAATACTTGTTATCAGCTAGTTTATAAAAAGAAGTGCAAAACTAAGAAAATGCTTGAAATACTTTTAATTTGTAGTATGTTATAAATAGATCCACAATAAGAATAACGGTAGTATTCATACTGTATTGAAAAAGTAAGTAATTGTAGCCTGTAGCCTTATCGTAAGTAATGATGAATACAATGTATGGGAAACGAGCCGTACACTCATGATTATTGTCAACTTTTTACTTTTCTTACAATATAACTTGTAGTGATATGATTTATGCATTATTATGTTCTTAGTATGTGGCTTTAAATCATGATTTATTGCCCTTATCCCAAGTTATTTGGAGCTGGAACAACTTCTTTTTGATTAGATGTCTGTATCTTGAGCACTACATTTCTGGCTATAATTATCATCTTTCACACAGACAGTTCATCCATTATCTATTTGGTTTTCCCCATTCTTATACCATCTACATTTCATACTGAAACTTCCATCACGTTTCTTCGTTCATCTGCATCAAAGGCCTATACCATGACCTGTACAAAGTTTTGGTTTTACATAAGAATTGTTTGTTTGAATGAACTCTTCAGACTAGTAATTTCCAAGCGTCCCAGAAGCTAGTCGTTTAACTAGAGGCTGATTCTTTAAAAATCAAAACAGAGCAGAAGGCTAATTTATTACAGAAGAAGGCGCTGATGGACCATCTCTAATCTCACCGAGTTGACCTTGTTCAATTAGTATATTCTTCTCGTGTAAAACAGTAATCTGTCCATCTAGCCGGTCTCTAATAATTATCACAAGCGTAACACGTGGTAAGCAATATTAATGAACTTGTTATTGCTTACTCGGAAAGCGTGTAGATATTGTGCATCTTATTATTGCACATGCTCACGTAAAGGCTCTTCTTTCACACGGCGAATGAAGAGATCTAGATGAACTGTGCTGATTGGTAGATTTTTTTTTTTAAATATAGATAATGTTTAAATCGTAACATGTCGAAGGCACTTGTCTCACCGCTGACGAGGAAGCGATCAGCTATCGACTATATTCTCATTGAGGAAACGGACAAAGATATGGATCCCGTGTGAGTAAAAGAGACACGTACATTTATAGGCCGATAGCTGGCCGTTAACTCTCTTACTACTATTTCGCCGCAGCGACACTCGCTTGTCATTTTTACCTATAGTACGGATGGAACGAGTGGCGCGAGTAATCGCCCGTCGCACAAGAACACTCGCTTATAGCCGAGCGTCAAAACTATTGAAATTACACACTCGCTGCTCGCAAACTTGCAACTAGTTTCAAGCTTTACTCGCTAGTCGTCGGCGGTGAGACAAGTGCCTTATACAGGATGAAATTTCAAGTTGTAATGAATTGTTTCACTTTGCCTGCCGAGGCATTGGTTGCCGTATGGTGTTTGTTTGCCGTATGGTGTCGGCCGGTGCTGTATGGTGCCGTAAAATAATAATACCATCCCATCACTTGCTGTGGGTGTCGTAAGACAAGGAACTCACCAGAGAATGGGCAGCAGCGTTCTTTGTAAAACTCAACACCATACACTGCGATCGCCAACCCGCCTACGCTCTTGACTCTAGTCTATGTCAGAGATGACAAAGACAAAGTCTACGATGGAGCGAGCTTACCCAGAAGGAGCCTGTTTACTCTAACTTTGAGGAGGTTAGGATTGTAAGCTTTTGGAAACAGACGTAGGCAGAGAGTTCCATTCCTTCGCTGCGCGTATTATAAAAGACGTTTGGAATCGCTTATTGCGAATTGGTGGAATAGCTACGTAGGGATGGTAAGATGCAGTGCGTCTGGATGTCCGATGGTAGAAGGGGGCCGGTGGGATGAGGTCGTGGAGTTCTTGGGCACTTTATATGCTTTATAAATATAAAGCCATTATCAGAAGATTTTCACTAAAAACTAATTGTTTGAATTTTTACTCCCTTCTTTTTTCAAATCTTTAAATAGTATAAACAAAGTCGCTGTCTGCCTCTATCTGTATCTCTGCTCGTTTATTCGAAACCAAGCAACGGATTTCGATACGGTTTACACCAACAGAAAATGCGATAAGCGAGGAAGGTTTGTGTTTATAATTTGCATCCGTGCGATACCGGACCCTGTCGCCAGTTATTAATAAATAAGAAAAAGTACCAAAACACATTGTAGTAAGTATGTCAATAGAAGTAATCATTGTATAGAAGTAATCATTCTGACTAACAAGTTGCAATAACTATATTATGGTTTTCACCTATTATCGTGGCGCATGTGCTATCTCAAAAGTCATACTGTGTGCAAATATATGATATGAATTGACGTAACAGGACCATCACTTAAAAGTCTTGAAACTCAAGTTTGAGGCGTGTCATACTAAGACTGGTTACTATTGTGGTGTAATACATCTTCTGTTTTAATCAGATGCGCATTTGTTTCACCATTTTTGACGTCATTTTTACTTTTCTCCTCATGTTTTGCAAGTAAATATATGTAAACTACCTTTTATTGTTGTCTCGTAATAAAGTACCTACCTACGTCTTGCTGTTGCGTGTATTTACATACTACTCTATAAAAATTAAGTGAAAGAGCTGTCAATTAGTACCGGATCAGCAGGGGCGAGCGTTAGATTAAAATCTTGAATGTAAGAATTTGAGAAATTTAAAGAATTATTGTGCTCTGCGTAACTTTTGGTCTTTTGAGGGCAGTATATGAAACTAAAATTATCATAAAAATTATGTGAAGACTCCAATGCGCGTAAGCCACTGTTATTAGTCTAACTAATTTTCCAAACCTACCAAACCAAACCAAACATGCCAAGCCAAACCTGATAGCTACAACCTGGGAGTCTTTAAGTCAAGAGTGAATGGCTTACTTCTAGGCAAGCGTGACTATCAATAGTAAAAAAAAACCCTAGCCTTTTTTCTTGATAAATTATTTCCAAAACTGAGTGTAAAAGTTGGGCACGTTAAGTAATGTATGCAGTGTGATAATAATTATCTTGGTACAAATGCCTAAGCAAAAACGAACATACCACTGCCCCTTTCCGACCCATCCATATCGCTACTGTATCCAACTTTTTAGCGATAAGACCGTCCAAAGTAATAACACCCTATTATTTTTTAAGCCCTTAGTATACTTTTTATGGTGTACAATAAAGAGTATTTATATATCTATCTCCAAGCTCGAGTTTACCTCTGCCTAACCACCCGTACTAAGATTAAGAGCCTCGTGACGAATCCTTCATTGTGTATGCAGAAAACACGGCTAAGAAAACAGCTCGCGTGAAACAAGCGTCGCCTTTATTCCATTGCGTACGCACGCTCCGATGAACATCAAATGCACTGAATGTTTCTTGCAAAAGGTTAATATCCTACGATGTCTGCGATGTTATGAAAGACTAATTGGTAGGACCTGTTGAAGGTTGACTGTACTTCGGAATATAAGTAAATCTGAACTTACTACTATCACCAAAAATGGTATCCTAACTCTTTGATACAAACTTAATTTTGTGAGTACAATGGCTTTCCAAATTTGCGAATGTATTTGTAACTTTTGCTGTAAAGATTTGTAATTGGCTTTTGATTGCTATGGATCAGGACAATCTTAGTTGAATTCACTATTCCTCCTTTAAATGAATTCTTCACGAGTGTTTTGTATCTCGTATATTGTAGCTAGAATCAGAACAAGTTCTATTCAAAAATCTTAACAAAACTTGAAGAAATACAAGGGTGTTTCACAGGGTAGTGTTTTTAGACCATATTTTTTTTCGGCTCTTGATTTCCATTGCCATTGAGTTCATAATAATTTAAAATACCTTCAAAATACCAACTATAAATCTGGAAAAGTGTAAGCCCTACTATTGACGCCCTATTCATGTATTAATTACCATATGCAACAGTTAACAAACAAGTTATTAATCATTTTACTAAAAGCACGTCAGATATTTCCCGACAAACAGTTTTGTTGCGTTCTTGTTAACACTGTTTATGTGTAACACTTTGTAGAACTATCATTATCCGCCGAAGATTATCCAGCTATAAAAAGATTATATGTACCTATAACATTTTTCCTCGTCGAGGCGATCGGCGGCGGCGACTTCTCGCGACCGGCCCTGGTTCAATCTACGGTCCGGAGCGAGGAGGCATGGGAAGCGGTCACCTTCTTCTGCGAAGCAGTAATGCTAGCTAAGGAGGAGGCCGGACATGTGAGAGAGAGTGAAACCTCACGCCCCAGCCGCCGCAGTTAAGTCGCAGGACGATTCTCGGCCACCGTAGGCGCGGGCCTGCGGACGGCGAGCATTGGGTGGCTCACCGTCTGATCAGAACCAGGCCAGGGTTGAGCGCGCTGAGCTGTGATCTCCGCGCTCCTCAAAGAGCTGTCAGCACAGAAGACGGGGCCCGCTAGGGCAAGTGCCTGCTGAGGCAGCGGAATCTGTTCGAAAAAGGTACCGTAGCCCTGGAACGCAAAAGGCACTAGGAGGAACACGGATGGGCTTTAGTCAGTAAGAGACTAACACTCCCTCCTGCTCCACCCAGATCCTTAAAAAAAGGTACCAATTACATTTTATGGGACAGTTTTGATGAATGAATATGGCACAGAGATAGATTATTCTTGAACACCTCGAGTCATGAATGGTAAATAGGATTCCTACCTGACCTTAGTTGACTTACATTCTTTGCAATCGCGATGACTCTAGTGCCTCAATATTTATGGTGAAAACTGGAAATAGAGTGCGCATGGACGAACGCTGTGACATGCAAGATTTCCAGCAGTAGCAATACCTATCTGTTCCAAGAAATAAAAGTACTTAATAGTCCTAAGAGAACGGCTATCAAGCTACTGAAAAATAACGACTTTTTACGAAAAGAAAACCAGGAACCGTATTTATTTAAAACTTACATAAAACGAATAGAAAGCTACATAAACTTTAAATAACTGTGTTGTCATTGCAAGGCGTATATTATTATATGTGTGTGCAGATAAATGGTGGCAACACTGGAATGCAATTATTCGTCATGATCATTGTCGGAATTCAAACATTCGTATTGCGTGTTACGTAGCTCATTATGATATGTAACATAATACTATGTATTTATTATGAGAGAGTAACGAATGCAGAATATGTGGCCCTCGTTAAAATTGCGTACCTAGATATTTAATCATTTAACATTAAGTTTAGTTGTACGTGGACCACGGTTGATGTACGTTGTTGTCAGTGATTGCTCTTTTGCCTTAAATTCCTTATAGATACTCCTTCCCCTCTTTGTTTATTTCAATTTGTACAGGTTAGTCATTTCATTTTCAATTTTATTTTCTTGTTATGGTATGCGTCATGCTTTCTTTCTTTGTTTGGCTGAAGTAACTGTAAGTTGCAGGTAAACCTTACAGTAACTTTCTTCAAGAAACAGTCATAATATAGTACTTTTGATTGTCAGTGCCAAAGTCGAGTTACCGTGGCCGAGGGGCGAAAGCACTCGCAGTCAATTTATGCACGATGCGTGTCGCAAGTTCAAATCCACGTTGAAACAAAAACTCTTTTTAGACGCCTACCGGCCTCGCCGACGAGGCCCAGCGCGACGTCCCAGTAAGTCATAGGTCTTTAGTAATATTACTACTCCCCGTCTTTTGCCTAAAGAGCCAGCCCACGCCGCTGAGCCTTTAGCATTAAACTATCCAAATATGTCATAACCCAGCCAAACCCTTGCTGTCCTCCCCATAACGACGCTCCTGAGCCGAGGTCCGTACCCCACAGGCGGTGCCCTCAGCGAGCGGAGTTGTACGTTTTAAGTTTTGTTGCCTTGGCTGGAGGCCTTAAATTCATTTGAGGCTACCACAGGCAAGCCCGGTTAAGCAGCAACCACCTTTAGAGAGGTGTACTGCGAGTGGTCGCGTCAAAAAAAAAGAAAGAAAAAAGTCAGTGCCAAAAAAAAAATAAAATAAAAAAATACAAACGAATTGAGAACCTCCTCCTTTTTTTGAAGTCGATTAAAAGTCATTGTAAGAAACTCTTCTCTATGCGACGTCAATTTGTCAACAATGCCGAATGTCTTCCGTTTGGGCTGGCTGCTTTGGCTAAAGTACTCAACGTGATCACAGTTCTTCAAAGTAAGTGAAACTAATACTTCGAAACTAGTACCACTTAAACTGTATAAGGCAGTTTTTTTAATGACATATTTAGTTACCTAGCATAATTTCTATTAAGATAAAGCCTCGTATCCACTAGGCAGCATTTGACGCGCAACACGTGACGCCCAACATGTTCAGCAACGTGCACAACAACGCGCGACGTTGCCAGCAGGCGCGCAACATTAACAATGGTACCTACTAAAAAAAGTTCTACGTTGCCATTTAAAATGATGTGCAGAATGATAAATAAATTAATCAATCGCTCTCAACGAGCAAATGACATGCATGATAGATATACTACTGTGTCAAGAAAGTACCGGGAAAAGATCAATAATACACAAAATGTCTGTTGTTCATCCAAATTTATTTTATCACCTTCAAAGTATGCTCCTTTAGAAACGATACACTTGCGCCAACGAATAATCTATTCATCAAAACCGTTTTTAAACGCTGCTTCCGGAATTGAGTTCAGTTCTCGCCGCGAATTCTCCTTTATGTCTTCTATCGATTGAAAACGGGTGCCACGAAGTGGTAATTTGAGTTTAGGAAAAAGAAAAAAGTCAGCAGGAGCCATATCTGGTGAATATGGTGGTTGCTGGATGGTATTTGTTGAGTGTTTGGTTAAAAATTCGTTCACAATGATAGCCTTGTGCGAAGGCGCATTGTCGTGGTGCAAAATCCAAGAATTTTCTTTCCACAAATCTGGCCTTTTCCGTCGAATTTGCTCTCTTAAACGCCGCATAACGCTCAAATAATATTCTTTATTTACCGTTAGACCTTCCGGTAAGAATTCAGAGTGCACAACACCGCGATAGTCAAAGAAAACAGTCAACATGACTTTGACTTTTGATCGACTTTGGCGTGGTTTTTTCGGTTTCGGTTCAGTTGGAAGGCGCCACTCCGAAACTAGTTTGCATGTCAAACTCGTAAACCCACGTCTCGTCACCAGTAACAATGCGTTTCATGAATGTTGGGTCCGAACTGACTCGTTCTAGCATGTCCTCAGCGACTTTCATGCGATTGAGTTTTTGGAGAAAATTCAGATCTTTTGGGACTAGCCGAGCAGCAACATGTTTCATACCCAAATGATTAGTTAAAATGGTACGGATCGACTCGTGAGATACAGAAAGGTCAGCGGCTATCTCTCTCAGAGTTGAATGGGGATTTTCAGTCACTATTTCCTTCACTTTTGCGATGTTAACTTCAGTTGCAGACGTTGACGGCCTACCAGAGCGAGGCAAATCTTCCATCACATCACATTTTGAACGCTTTGAACCACTCATAAGCACGAGTTTTTGATAAAGTCGATTCACCGTAAGCCTTCTGTAACATTTTCAGTGACTTCGAACACGAAATTCCATTGGCGATGCAAAATTTAAGACAAACTCTTTGTTCGATATTTTTGTCCATTATGAAATTCGCAATACACACTGTATATGATATTACTAAAACCAGCACTGTATTTAATATAAATAACAGATGCAACTCAAACTCCGCGCCAAAATGGAAAACAGTTGTGCCAATCTAACAACTACCAAAAAAACAAAAATTTGAATTTGGAACCATAAACAAATCATCCGTTCCCGATACTTTTTTGACTGAATGTATACGTATCTCTTATATGAGGCGTTCTTACGCGATTTGGTATTTATCGTTCGTTATTGGCATTGCTATGATGGTTTTTTATTGTCCGTTACCGCCCGAAGAGTATCCACGCGTTTAAAGTGGGTGATAGACGCACGAGGAAGTACGCGTACTTAGGGTGACACTCGAGCGAAAAAGGTCGTCGAGCCATAAGTACGCGAACTTGCTCGTACTTCTATCAAGTGCTTTAAATATGAGGTCTATAATAAATAAACCGAAGATGTCTCTCCTAAGCTGTAGTCAACATGGCGATCGGCGGCGGGGATCTCTCGCGTCCGGCCCTGGTTCAAGCCATGGTTCGGAGCGACGAGACATGGGAAGCGGTCATCTCCTTCTGCGAAGCAGTAATGCTAACAAAGGAGGAAGCCGAACGCGTGAGAGAGAGGGAAACCTCACGCCACAGCCGCCGAAACAGAAGAAGACGCCCCGGGCGTCGGGAGTCGCAGGACGATTCTCGGCCACCGTAGGCGTGGGACTGCGGACGGCGAGCATTGGGTGGCTCGCCGTCTGATCAGAACCAGGCCCGGGTCGGCGTCGACCCCACTAAGGCCACTAAGGCCAGTGCCTGCTGGGGCTGCGGACTTCGTTCGAAAGAGGCACCGTACCCTGGAACGCAAAGGGCACTAGGAGAAACACGGATGGGTTTTAGTCAGTAAGAGTCTCACACTCCCTCCTGCTGTACCCAGAGCGGGATTTGACGATTCCCCATCGTAAAAAAAAAAACTGTAGTCAACATGACAGAAAATCGTAACAAAGTGTTCTTAGCTTGTTAGTTCGCGTGTGAGCGAGGCTAGCTGCCAATAACGTCAGCAGAATGGCAGCAGTGCGTTACACCCGTACTCAGTATCTTTTTATCATAAGTTTTTCCGGGGAAAACTGCCGTTCATCCACGCGGTGGAATACATTGCTTTGTAATGTGACGAGCGTTCCGTAACATTTTGACGGGTACGAGTAAGTATATCGTGTGATTGATGGTTGTGGCTTTATAATGCTACTGCTAATATGGCCATGAGGAGCTAGTGGCTAAAGAATAACAGCCGCATAAGTCGATCTTCAAGGTTAATCAACGCTTGCCAAGGTTGGTCTGTGGATGGGTGACCATCTTAACATAACGAGTTTCCTCCGTGCCTCGGAAAGCACGTTAAGCTGTTGGTCCCAGCTGTCATTTGTAGAACTTTGGCAGTCGTTACGGATTGTCAGAAGCTAGTAAATCTGACTCCAGTCTTGCCAAGAAGTACCGTATTACCCAGTTAATGGGTTGTGGAGGTCTGGTAGGCAGCCGCTTATACCAGTAGGATTCAGCTGAATACCAGTATTTTAGTAGCCAACCCCAATATCATTGGGAAAAGGCTAGGCAGATAATGATGATGATGCTAATATGGCCATAATTGAAACAAAATCAACTGAAACAACACCAATAATGGCCATAATTATTGCAATATTACGTTAGTGTGGTCGCAGCATAAGTGAATCAAGCCAATACTAACGATATAAATTGACATTTATTTATTTAATTAAAAATTTGATGATGAGATGGACATACGCCACCGGATTGTCACGTTTTCACTCCTTACAATTTCTATATTAATCTGCAGAGATAAACTAAGACGAAAGTCGTTGGAGACATAAACTTTTAAGATGTGCATTTGCTTAGAAATATCTGAGTATAAGATGATTTTAGATACCTATAATTTCTAAAGCAACTCGTGAATCATAATTAATGTCCAATCATACAAACAAAATCTTTTCTGTTTACTACATTAGACAAGTTTATCAATAAGTCGCACTGCTAGTGAACCGTGTCGTCCGCACGAAATTAAAAAAGAAAAGTTGTTCGACTTTAGTCTTTGGATCGAATCGATTATACTCGATTATACAATGCTGTAAACAGTGCCAACTGATTTGGCGCCGTGCTGTTCGTTATGAATTGAACCCATTTTACTCTGTCCAAGAGTACCTACTTGTGGAGCAATAAAATTCTCGTATTTTTAAGAAGAACCTAGGTATTCGCATTGCAGTCTAACAACTCTATATTTTTGCTACATTGATAAGCTTCAGACGTTGATTGTCGAGAGACGATATTGCAACTAGAATTTGAACGCTTTCAAACTACGAGTTTTAGCATCCTGGTTACAAAACGTAAGTCTGGATTATTAATATGGCTGAGCAAGGCAAGACTATTGGTACTCTATATTACAATATTTTTTAACATTCCTTAAAGGGTCGATCTTCTAGGTTAAGCAACGCTTGCCAAGGCTGGTCTGTGGATGGGTGACCATCTTAACATAGCGAGTTTCCTCCGTGCCTCGGAAAGCACGTTAAGCCGTTGGTCCCGGCTGTCATTTGTAGAACTTTGGCAGTCGTTACGGATTGTCAGAAGCTAGTAAATCTGACTCCAGTCTTGCCAAGAAGTACCGTATACCCAGTTAATGGGTTGTGGAGGTCTGGTAGGCAGCCGCTCCGCGTAAAATACTGGTATTCAGCTAAATCCGGTTTGACTGGAAGCCGACCCCAATATAGTTGGGAAAAGGCTAGGCAGATGATGATTCCTTCTTGGGTGAATTTAAACTCAAGTGGGTCTCTTGGGTCGGTGCCAACCACCCACAATGGTTGTCTACCCAACCAACACCTATAGTCCCAGTCACTGAGCCGATAGATGCTCGACAGAAAGCTTTATATGTAATTTTTTTTTAGATTCCTTAAAGTGGATGCGCCAGGATAGCCCGCGAAATTCAAATATCTTTATGTTTTTTGCAATTTGCCGGTCAGTGTGAAGCTGTATGTTGAACAAAATACGATTATCTTAAGAATTATAACTATTTTAATCATCAATAAACCCTCTAAGTTCATGAAGTCATATGAATCACTTTTTCATGAAATAACCATGAACCATGAACCACTAGCTCGTGGCTAGATAATAGCCGCACGGGTCGATCTTTAAGGTTAAGCAACGCTTGCCAAGGTTGGTCTGTGGATGGGTGACCATCTTAACATACCGAGTTTCCTCCGTGCCTCAGAAAGCACGTTAAGCCGTTGGTTCCGGCCGTCATTTGTAGATCTTTGATTTCATTCTTGCCATGAAGTAGCGTGTTACCCAGTTAATGGGTTGTGGAGGTCTGGTAAGCAGTCGCTTCTCTTAAAATACTGGTATTCAGCTAAAATCCGGCTTGAATGGAAGTCGACCCCAATATAGTTGGGAAAAGGCTAGACAGATGATGTAGATGACAGTCCTCAGGGAAATCGTTTGCTCTCCTCTTCATCGCAGGCGCGTGAAGGTTCAATCATATCCGCAATTATTTTAATTTTTAAACGTAACAGATATTAAAATCTTTATGGAACATTGTTTTCTGTTGTCAGTTTGTTACTTACCTGTTGGTAGACCGTAGCTAAAGCGACAACTGTCGAAGATAATTAAACAGCGAGAAAATCACAATTGTAACGCAACGAAAACGTGTTGCTTTCATTTTTGACTTATTTGCGATGAAATTTTTATAATTTTTAACGATTTTTATACCTTTCCCGAGCGATGAGTTGATTTAATTTCTAAGGATGCCATATTATTTTATTAAGTTATCGCATACGGTGAAATATAATCAAAACTTGCATTATTTCAACAAATAAGTCAGAATAAATGTTGAACATAACTTATATAGTTAATTAGGTATGATCTTATAAAATTACAGGATTTAGTTGAATGAAATTTTCTACTTTGGTTGAATAGAGATAGGTAAGACTCATTTTGAAATACATTGTTTTGCTTCGAAGTGATTTGATAAGAAGAAAATTTAAATTAAAAATTGTCACAAGGCACGTTTTGTGACATTTATCTTCTCTCTTCTCTTATTAGTCTAGTTGTTGAATACTTAATATTTTGTAGTTACTTAAAGTTAACATGAAGCCTAAAATAGTAATAAAATATAAGCTTTCGTTCTTCTTTATTTGGCATCAAATCACGATATCATTTTCATAAATTGGCAGTTTCACAAATGCAATTTCTGTGTCCATTGAATTGTTTCCTTGCTGTAACATATTTAACACCGAAATGGCACTTAAGTATGATGCTAGAACGCATGCCAGTATATCATAAATAATTATCTAGCAGTCTGATATTCGTTGCGAGTTTGTATCGACAAATATGTTACAAAGTGGTGAGTTGCTGGTGCCAGTCGGTGGACTGGTAAAAAACTGGGTGCTAATGATGTTTCGTAGTAGGTACATTAGAGCTAATGTAACTGACAGGCGTTTCCTCAATGTGTATATCATTCGCAATGCCTACAGTAGGCGCCAGATAAATGTGCAATAACGGTCATTGACCCACATACATTAATTGACATTCTTGATATCAAAAACAGAAATCTATACTAATATATAAAGCTGAAGAGTTTGTTTGTTTGCGTGAACGCGCTAATCTCAGGAATAGTAATTCCTGAGATTTGAAAAATTATTTCAGTGTTAGATAGGAGCGGAGCAGTACTGAAAATTGTGACGCAGACGAAATTGCGCGGGTCAACTAGTAAAGACAAATCTGTCCTGAATCGACTTCAATCGTGATCCTTTACTTTCCCTAGTAATGAAAAACGGTTCATAATTTATTGTTCGGGTATCTACGAAGGGATAGGGAAGGTCAATGTACTTTAGGGCTAGTTTTTCTGGTGCCTTAATGTTTTCTTATGGTAGTGTCTATCAATACCTTCTAGTACCTATCTATAACCTACCTGAGAACCGATGCGACAAGCTATTCTTGGTAAAAGTGGCCTCAAAATAATTGGGGCCGCAGTCACTCTTTGGACAAATTCCACAACTTTGGGTGTCATGGTGTTGAGACTTTAAATTGGGAATAAAGTCTATTAAATCTATAGATTTACCTAATAGATTTCAACACTCTAAGTCTTTTACTAAAGTCAATTAAAAACTTCCTTCCCCTTGTTATGTCAACTCTTATGATGTCAGGGATTAAATAAGAATTCAAACAAGAATAACCATAAAATTAACAGTATACACAAAAATAACGTTAAAACTGTGTCAACGGCTATTTGCAAGAAACATGAACATTTCAACAAGTAATAAAGAACAGAGCGTTTACAGCTGACTAGCGGACTGGTTTAAACTTAATATCGCGGGGTAATAGCCCATAATGCTAAGGGCAGCTGACCGACGAAAGTACCAGTTTGTTGACTCGTTAGACCGTATCGAAAACGCTTTTCACTCGATTTTCAATTACCTGCCAGCAACATGGAAAAGCGGCTTCTTGACCAATATTATTATCAATCAAAGCAATTTGTTTTTATTATTTTACATTATTCAATCACTTTCTAGTTCTATAAATTATATTATTTCATTTAAGTACTTGTTGCATCAACTTTCATAGGACTTTGACCAACTTTGATGAAGAAAGTGTTTAGCGCCATCTAGTGTCCAGTAGCTGATCTTGTTTGTCAGTTTAGTTCAAGCGCGACATAATAGGTGGCGCTTCGTAAATGTTCTGTGTTGGAGAGTTAGATTGCGAAAATATGATAAAACTTACTTGATATTTGTATTTTTTTTAAATATTTTTTTTGTAAGCTTTCTGGTAAAACATTTGGTTGTAGTATTGTCGATTTATTTCAAAAATATTGAAATGTTAATGGAAACTATTGTGATTTGTAGTTAATTTTTAACCTTTTTTGTGCAGTCGGGATGAAATTGTTATTTATGTTTTAGTTGCATGTGACTGATGGCGTGCTGACTATCTTTAACCAATTTCTACATCGGCAACAGATGATTTTAAAAGAAAACTATTTCTCTATGCCCCAGCCTTCCTCTACTCACCCAACAAGTGAAACGACGCGTGATGAGTTATATATTATAAGTATACGTAGAGATGGCCACACACTTGGGGTCCCGCTCGCCCTAACTGTAGATAGAGGAGCCGGTGCGTTCCAGAATCGTACCTACGTAATTCCATTATAATTTGTTTATTTTATCAACGTATGGTAACGGCTCGGAAAGATGTTCTTGTTGACATGATTATGACTTGCTTTGACAAGAAAGTTAATTGAAGCAATTGGGTACAGACAGATAGGAGAACCTGAAATACAGTAATGGATGAAGTTGAATGAGGGTTGTGGGTAAAGATGGCAGTGGGGCGGTGTTGACGTGTTAAATGTGGGTGGTTATTTATAAAAACGTTTTAAGCACAATGTTGGTTATGTCTAATTGAAATAATTTAGGTAGGTACTTCATCATATCATCATAACAGCCGGAAGACGTCCATTGCTGGACATAGGCCTCCCTGGCAAACATCCCGTGGCGATTATGGCAAACCCCCCTTGGTTTGGAAGTAATAGGATGGTATTATTCTTTTATGGCACCATATGGCACTGGCCGACACCCTACGGCCTGTATTTCAATTCAATGCAATGGGTACCCTATGTCCAGCTGTGGACCTCTTTCGACTTATAATGAATGGACAGGGTTATTTGTAAAACACTAACTACCCCTTAGGGAGTGAAAGTACAGACGAGGTCCGCCAGGGCCCGAAAGAGGCACCATACCCTGGAACGCAAAGGGCATTAAAAGGAACACGGGTGGGTTTAAGTCAGTAAGAGTCCACTCCCTTCCGCTCCGCCCAGAGCGGAAGGAGTCATTTGATGACTTCCCATTCTTAAAAAAAAGGGAGTGAAAGTACACATGATTAAAAAAAAATACTTTGGGAGCAAGCCTCAAAGCTCGAAAAAAATATCAGCTGAGAGCCTGTTTTTTTCTGAATTTTACCATAGCGTACAATACTCATCATCATATCAGCCGAAAGACGTCCACTGCTGGACATAGGCCGTAGTGTGTGGTGTTGAGTTTTACAGAGACCGCTGCTGCCTATTCTCTGGCGAGAAATACAGTACTCGTTTTGCACATAATATTTATTTGAATTAAATACTTTATTCATTTTTTGAATGATAAAAATAGAGTTTGTTCTTTAAAATTAAACCAAAATACTATCGGGTTGTACTGTTGTAGTTTTTCACATTCAGAATTTACTTACATTAACGTTACTTTACGTCAAAATATTCATCCTCGGCCCTCAGTTAATTTTGTATGGAACATATTTTTTTTCTTCTAGGCAACCTTAGATATAATATAGGTATCATATCGGGCTAGTAACCTGAAATAACTTAAGCGTTTGACCTGTGACTGACGTCTCTGAAATGGCTACAATAAGGTAAAACAAGTAATTCTAATACTTTATTTGCGTGTACATATTATGCTTAAAATACAGTATCATATAACAATAACTTATTGTTCTAAGTTAATCGAGTGTTTACACTGTATCTGTTCTCTTAAGTTGTTGCCTTCTAATAGAAATATAATCTACTTAAATACTACTTTCTTTGTTTGAAAGAACACTCATTATATTCTATTTAGTTTTGCTTCAAGAGGCACAGATGGATGCGTTGATATTTTGCATTGTGCAACCGCATAGGATGGAAACAAGAGAAAATTCAATAGTATATATGATAAATAAATCTTGAAGTATCTCAACTTAGTTGCCGAGACATGTGAGATGTACACTCATCGATCATTGAGGCGATAGTCGTGTCAGCCAATGGTTTAATAGCCACGAGCTTCGACCAACACACTGTAACAACAAATAATATAAAATAATTTAAATTATAAATTAAAGGGACCATACAAGAAACGTGTTTTTTTTTTCGGTATCTGTCAACCCTTCGAGTGAGAGTTCGTTTCGCACTTGACCGGTTTTCTTTCTTTTGTTTTCTACTTTTCAGTTCAATGTTAATGTTTACACTTGCCTTTACTAATATAATTTAGCGTAGGTACTACTGTACCGGACGGGCGTGATCGACTGGAACGGGGGTGTGATGGGGTAGGTCTATCCTTCTTCTACTCCTCCGATGTGAACTGTGACCAACCGACTGCGTCCAGCCGCGCTGACGTCCTGTACCGGGATCTGAGGGTCTCCGTACCACACGTACAACGTAAAGATGTGTACATATCTGGATAGGGCTGAGTGCCAGGTTTCCAGTGCCTACGGTTTGAGACCTATATACCTAGATTTTCTATATGTTTAGTAACTGAAGGTGTCTGTAAATGCTGGTTTTCTCTATCCACCCTACTACCTTTGAGTAACTGTCCTGTGCAGGTATGTGTGAAATGTTTATCACTCGTGTACCTTCGTTAGGCCCCTCGCCCACGGCGACTTTTTGTAGCGATGCAGTCGCGCGTTTAGCAATCGCGCGACAGCATCACTTCTAACGCGTGTTAGTCGCATTTGCAACGCGCTACTGCATCGCGATTGTATCGATACAAACGCGCGACCGCGTTGCGCTACTAACGCGCTACTGCATCGCGATTGTATTGATACAAACGCGACCGCGTCGGACGCATGGGTATTAAATGGATGCATCCAATATTGACGCTGCTTCCGTTGCCTACGCTTCGGCTGCTTACGTAAAAGCAGCACCAAAGACAACGTGACTAATGTTGCCTCAACGGAGTCCATCTTGCAACTGTACTGATCCAAGGTATTTTTGTATCGTAACTGCATCGCGACCGAATCGCGTTTTCATCGCGACCGAATCGCATTTGCATCGCGACCGAATCGCGTTTGCATCGCGACCGAATCGCGTTTGCATCGCGACTGAATCTGGTCCCGTGGGCGCGGGCACACAGCTAGCGACTGCTTCGCGTCTGTATCGATGCTACCCGCGAGAGCATCGCGACTGCATCGCTACAAAAAGTCGCCCGTGGGCGAGGGCCCTTACTGTTGATTTCCATCAACCAATCAGAACACGCCTTTTGGGTGCTGTCAGGAATGTGTAGGGGAAATGTGTAGCCCTACCTATCTGTTTAATTTTTTAATGAAAATAAGTTTTCCCCAGAACATCTTTTACGTGTTTGGGGAAAAACGACAAATATACGTTTTTAATCAATTACATAGCTTATAAACTATCACTAGTACATAAGCTCCTAAGTTTTAGTACATAGGCTTACGACTATAGGTACATGGGCGCTATCTATGCGAGTTACACAATGCTAAATGCTTCGCCGCGAACATAACTATGACTATGTGAGTACATAAGCTCCTAAGTTTTAAGTATATAAGCTTACGACTATAGGTACATGGGCGCTGTCTATGCGAGTTATACAAAGCTAAATGCTCCGTCGCGAACAACTACAAACGTTTCAGTTTATAATTTGATAGCATGACCGTTTATTTATTTAATAGTACCAAAGACTTATTTACGAATCAATATTTTTAAACAACTTTTTCGAGAGTATCCTCGGATAACGCGCTAAGTACACACAAAGGTAGCGTGCAACGTGTGCATTTTATAACGATTGCAACTTTTCCAACTTTTTGAATCGTTATATCTCAGAAACGGTGGCTCTTAGGAAAAAACGTATCAAATCATTTTTTATACATAATTATCAGTTCTACAATTTTGTCTTAACTAATTTTATTATAAAACTTACGGTTTTGCTGAAAATCGCGTTTTGTTACCTTTGACCTCGAGTATTTTTTTCCAGGCATCGGATCGATGAGGACTTTCTAGATTTCATTTATATTATGATAGTGTTTTGAACAATCCTACCAATTTTGAGCTGGGTGCGAATTACTGTACCTTCACTCCTATTTTTTTGGTCTAATTTGACCGGACTATGAGTTAAATTACTATAATTTCATTCAGCTATTACAATTTACAAAATATGATTAGATTGAGGAGCTCGTGGCTAGATAATAACAGCCGCACGGGTTGATCTTCAATGTTAAACAACGCTTGCCAAGGTTGGTCTGTGGATGGGTGACCATCTTAACATACTGAGTTTCCTCCGTGCTTCGGAAAGCACGTTAAGCCGTAGGTCCGGGCTGTTACTTGTACATTTTTGGTAGTCGTTACGGATAGTCGGAAGCCAGTTAATTTGATTCCAGTCCTGCCATGAAGTACCGTGTTACCCGTTAATGGGTTGTGGAGGTCTGGTAGGCAGCCGCTTCTCATAAAATACTGGTATTCAGCTAAATCCGGCTTGACAGGAAGCCGACCGATGATGACAAAATATGATTAGATTGTTCACAGTTCTGTGACAATAAATACATTTTCTTTAACATTCAACGCCATATATTAGTAATAATATATGCCGTCTTTAATAATGCTGTAGGTAATCACGGTCTTGATCTCTATCATCATCACATAATATATAATTCGTTTACTACACCTAATTATGTGCGATACGAAAAATAAAAGTTCTTATTACTTGAAGAGCACGTCATCTAATTAGAAATTGAATGTAACTATAAATATTTATGTGATATAGTTTCAAACCGGTATTTTTTATATTATAAAATAACTTATATTATAATGTAGCGTAGCTTACACGCTTATATTTTAATTAACGAGTAATACATAACTATTTGGTGCGTGAGTAAGTACCTACATATTATTTTTTTCATAAGAACTATCCAAGGAAAGTTGCAAGGGATGTTTTGATTTAAAGATTCTCTCTAAGATCTCGAGGCTGATTGCTCAGGGTCTCTTTACGTTTAGTTAGTTGGGTTTTTTTTTAAGGATGGGAAATCATCAATAGACTCCTCCCGCTCCGGGTGAAGCAGAAGGGAGTGTCAGACTCTTACTGACGTTTTCCTAATGCCCTTTGCGTTCCAGGGCTGCGGTGACTATTTCGAACAAATTCCGCAACAAGTTGATTGCGTACAGTTTATTTAGTGGGCCCGACGTAAAATTTCGAAAGTGGCACGTAATCTACTGATTCGGTCACGAAAATCATTCACTCGTAGAAGGCTAGAGCCGCTAGACTATCGCAGTGTGCCATTTTTATCCAGGAGAAATGCATGACTCCCGTGGGATACGCCACTGGGGCGAAGCCATGTGATAGATTGATAAAAGTTAGCAGTAATATCACAACACACAAACAGACATTTTATAAAAAAACTAGTTGACCCATGCAACTTTGTCTGCTCCTCTCCTTTTGCTCCTAGCGTGATGATATATAGCCTATCCATAACCTTCCTCAACAAATGGGCTATCTAATACTGAAAGAATAAAATCGGATTAGTAGTTCCTGAGATTAGCGCGTTCAAGCAAACAAACAAACTTTTCAGCTTTATGTCTTAGTATATAGATAATAAAGTAGCTAGACTTCTTTTCGGCTTCTGCAGCCCATTTCAAATAACTAATATTACTTTTATCCCACGCCTAATAATAGGCTGTTCGTTTACCTCAGCCTCCTTACAGCGTCCCGTTGGTATGGTCTATGGTGTACCTAATAGCAGGGGTATCGGCTCTATGGTCTAATTACTTGACAGCCGCCGCTAACTTGGAGCTGAGCCTACAATTACTGAGAGAGGAGTTACTGTTATGCAAATATTAGTAGTGCAGAAGCCTAGTAGCTTTTCAAGTAAATAAACATTTGAATTTAGAACTGCACTTGTTTCACTAGACAAAGTGACAGTCATACTCGAATATAACAGTGTAGTGGACCGTTCACACAATAAAGACTTCCTCTTCTTTTTTCTTTCTTTCTATATGGTTATTTCATGAAAAAGTCATTCTATAGGGCTTCATGAACTTAGAGGGCTACTTATATTGATGATTAAAATGGTTATAATTCTTTAGATAAATACGGGTTACGGCCGCGAATTATATTTTGTTCAAAATACAGCTCCACACTGACCGGCAAATTGCAAAAAACATAAAAATATTTGAATTTCTACCCTGGCGCTTCCACCTTAAGGCGGAAAACCACCGCGGCGCACGGAGAGGCTACGCAGGTGTGTGAGGATTTGCCTTGCATGAAAATGTATGGGATTGTCTCCACTGCAACTCACGGACACGCTACGCATTAATTGTCGTCACACGCGTGGCTTGCTCGAATATGGCACTCACATAGCTCAACGCTGTCAACGCCATGCACGCTGGAACCAATCTGAATACATATGTAGCTAAACTATTATTAGGTGGGCGATAGAGTAAGTAGAAATACGCGTACTTATGGGCCGTCATGACTCGGCCTTTTTCTCTACGCGTACTTGCTCGTACGTCTATCACCCACTTTATGTATTTTATCTTGTCCAATAACTTGTATTTTAACTTGTCCATCCAATCAAAAGAATAAATCATTTCATTTTCATTTGACACAAACCTAGTACGGCAAGGTCGTCTTCCCGACCAGCTGTTCAGCAAACAAAATAAAAACTAAACTCAATAACGGATGCAGCGTACATTCATAAACTCAACTGCTTACTGTATCTGCGCATCCCGTGCAACCGGTTGCGCAAGGTCGCTTTCTTCAGAAGTACACTCACGCACAGAAGTGCTTCGAGTTTTCTAATAAGTGCTGTTAAACGACGCGGTGGTGTGCAATTGCGTTAAATGGTGGGATTATGGTGGTGGACTGGGTGGGGTAATAAGGTATGGTGGGTTTGGTTTCTAGTGGCTACTGTTTTAAGTGGTTCGTCGCAAGTAGTCTTTAATATTCTATAGGGTAGTTTTTTTTTAAGTTTTCTGATCTAATTTAGAATATGTACTTATAGAAGTTTGACGGTTAAATTAACAGTTACCCGTACACCAAACGTGTTTTAATTGAGCTAAGTCTGAGTAGTCTTAAATAATTGCTTTAGAAGTAAGGCCGAGGGTGCCTGTCCATTTGCACGGAGCTAGGCAGTGGAGCGGAAAAACGGAGAAATTTTAACCAATGATATCAGTTAAAATCTCAGTGACTCACGTGGTGTCGAGATTTTATGCAATTCCATTGGTTAAAATTTCTTCGTTTCTCCGCTCCGCTGCCTCGGTCCGCTGTAATGGACAGGCATCCTAATGGTCAAATAATGTGACCAAAAAGATGTTGATTTTCTATTTTGATTCGATAATCCTTTTTACATATCTACGAGTATTTTATAAACGTTTCGGGTAGAATTCAGGCACATAGATAGCCATAGCTTGGCCTCGCAGTAGTCTGTCATGATGCAGGTTTTAGTACATGAAAATCAAGAAGAGGTGAGCATAATTTTTTTCAGAGACAAATTAGACTTTTCAACTTGGAGTTTGACATTAGCACCTGTCAAATTAGTCTCTGGGTTTAAAAACGAACTTTAGTTCATCATCGCATAAGAGGTATGAGAGGCATGTAAGATCTTTGTTTACTTTTGCTGACAAGGGTGAGGGAGATGTTAAGTCGCTAAAATTCTGCTTACCAACTTGGGCCCTTAGCGTTGTGGCCCAATGTCGTGTTAAGACTCATTGGAGTTAATCCTTCTGGCTAAACAAGTGGTTAATAATGGCTGAAATAAAAAATAACTTACCAAAAGAAAAAGTCGTAGGGTGAGTTTCTTCTCACCAGTACACCTTCCAACCCGATATTTATGATCTAGAGAAATATTAGAAAACCGTCAGCCATCATTTTCGCTTTCGATCCAACGTAATACCTACCTCATTTGAATTTCTTAAGTAAGATGGCCACGGTCCACCACAGATGTACTCTTGAAATTCATCAAAATAACTTGAATTTATTTCCGAGTGAAATTTTACTTTGATATTAATATGTAATTTATTCGAAATTAATTCGTCTTTTGCGATGTAATTAATTATGTTGGATGTCTTGTAGGTATTTTGCATGCTAAGTAGGAATGAGTCAAACAATATGAGGGTTTCACTATCGGATGTGCAGAAAGGATATACAATAAGGATGACGCGGTGGTGTGATGGTGGTGACTGGGTGGGGTAATAAGGTATGGTGGGTTTGGTTTCTAGTGGCTACTGTTTTAAAGTGGTTCGTCGTGAGTAGTCTTTGATATTCTATTCTTTGTGACTTCAGTTAAAAAATAATTTTGATTGTTCCAAACGTTCAGCACTTAAATATACTGATTCACGGAGTACGTTTAATTGAATTGAATATCATAACTTATGTATGTAAGATCTACATAAAGATAATTGGAATTTTTGAACTTACGTAACGGAACCGTTCCCATGCATGAGTTGAGAAGTAAAAAACTGCTTAATTAAATTAGGGGTCGGTTTTTCAAATAAATACGTCATAAGTATTAAGAACGTGTCATAAGCCCTCTTTTAATGGCCAAAATTTGAGGGCTTCAGGGATAAATAGAGTCACCAAAATGAAATATGCAACATCCAATTCTTTAATCTGAAATCGGGGTTAGATCTAATAAATAAACGATCTAAACGCTTAGTTGACACTTCGGACACTTTTACCTCGGACAGAGGATAAGCATTGCCATATAGCGTAAAATTGCCACCAGTCTTCTGGGCTCACTTCCAGTGGACAGCGATGCGGACGAATTTTTTGACGCCTTGTCATGATTTTTGTTGTATGATTTTTTGTTATTTTAAGTGTATATAGTTTGTTATAATTCAATTTTTTTTTACTATTGATAGGCACGCGTTTGACCACTATCTCACCTGATGGTAAGTGATGATGTGGTCGAAGATGGAGCACGCTTGCCTAGAAGTAACCTATTCACTCTTGACTTAAATACTCCCAGGTTGTAGCTATCAGGAAGCACAGACTCTGGTAGGGAATTCCACTCCTTAAATTACGTGTGTTCCCAAAACATTTTGTGCGTGTGGGTGGGATGTATTTCCATTAAAAATTATGACCAATTTTTGTACAAAAAAAAAACGCTGTCTGGTGGGAGTAGGGTTACCAGATAAAAAAATCAAAAGTCCGGAGAAAAAGCCTGATTTCCATTGAAAAATCCAGAGATTATTTACAGTTTGAGAATTTTTCATAAATCCATCCATAATCCAAATCCTGAGATATGGTAACCCTAGGTGGGAGGGAGTCTTGAAGTCAAGAGAGAATATATTTCTTTAGTTCTAGGCAAGCGAGTTCCATCTTCGACCGCATCATCGCTTACCATCAAGTGAGACAATGGTTAAACGTATGCGTATAAATAGTAAAAAAAACTTAAAAAAAATACAACCGACTTCCGAACACAAAACACTACAAAGTATAAAATAACTTCGGAAGAAAGAAAAGAACTTAAATTTCAATTTCGGAAGTCGGTGTTTTTGGTTATTTTTTTGTTTTTTGACACCGACTTCCGAAATTAAAGTTCTTTTCTTGGTTCCGAATTTATAATAAGCTTGATTCAGAAAGCGGTACCTACTTCTGGACACGGCTCGCATTGTCAGGAGGTTCCTTTCTCTGGAGCCCTGACCAACGGTAGCTTGGACCCTGTTCCCGATATCGGTGGGCTACTATTTTTATATTTTTAAATGTTTTTTTATTTATTTTATTCAAATATTTAAAATTATAATATATATGTTTAGTAAATGAATAAAGGAGATAATAATAAAACTTTATTTCAGATCATCCCAGAACCATATTAACAAACATAAAAAAAATAACCGAATTGAGAACCTCCTCCTTTTTTTGAAGTCGGTTAAAAAGTGGATTGTTTTCAGCATATTCATCCTAACCTAAATAGATACGGCTTAAAATATTTCAATGATGCCACGTTAACGAAATGAAATTGAATTTTACCAAATTTATGTAAAAGCGAACTTCGTCATGTCACGGGACTTTTACTTTTACCGCGACAAGATGAATTGCCTTATTTATTTTACGCGTATTTCAAGGTAATCTACATAATCTGGGTTTTGAACGAAAGAGTTGGATGACGTTTGATTTCGGGTATAATTTAGACGGTCACCAAAAATAATATTTTTAAGACTCTAAGCCTAGGCACCAAAATGGATCAATGGTCACCAAATTCTATCCAACTCAACTGTGATTGCCATAAAATGTAGGCTTGGGGTTACAAACTGGATAAAATAGGTTAGGTTAGGTTAGAATTGTGACCAACCGCGCGCGAGCCGAGCGACCGTTTTGGTAACCGTTTAGAACTTTTTTGGTAGTAATATAGGTACTTTTTTGGGCGGTGTTTAAACACAAGCCTTTGATTTCTTGTACTAACGAATTTGTTGACGAGATTTTCACACACGAGAGTAGAATCATTGGGAAATAAGTAATATATTGTGATATATATTTTTTTGTTTTCTCGACTCACAACGGCAGCCCACTTCATTTATCCAATGACTACTAAACATTCATTATGAAAAAAAAACGATATTTATAAACATGTGAATTATTAAAAAAAAAAAAAAAATTTATTAGCATGAAGTAGTTTGAAACATCTAGGAGTGACCGTAGTCCCAGCCTTGTGACCCAAGGACGGCGCGGAAAGAAAGGCGACATTCTTTTGATATATAAATATTAACAGGGTGTTTCATATTTCTAATGCATTTTTTGTTTTTATTGTACCTTAATAATTTATTTAAAAAATAACCGCACCTAGAGGTAGTTTATTTCGGGTACATTAAGTGGTCTTCCTTTGTAAAACGACTAAAAGGGATATTATCATAGAAATATTAAAAATATCTATGGATATTATAAACACTTAGAACCGTCGTCGTTCCACATGACTCCTGGTTTCCTATGGCCAGTTCTGAGTCTCTACTTTAACATCATTCAACTCCATCTACCACCCGTGCCAACGGCATATGTGGCTTCCCCACTTCCACTTCTGCCGCACTACAAACAAGGCTTTTTTTATGGATTCAACAAATGACTTCTCTCACTCTTGTGTCAGATTTTTACTAACTAAAAAAAACCCACAAAAGGAACACTCCTTCAAAATGCCCTTTGCGTCCCAGGGTCGCGATAACTGTTCAGAGCAATTCTGCAACTGGCCCAAGCGTGCGTGGAACACAATGCGCCGTCAACCCAGGCACGGTTCCTTTTCGAACGGCGAGCTACCCATCGCTCGTCGTCCGTAGGCCCACATCTACGTTCGCTGGAAATCGCCCTGCGATCCCAGGGCTTCTTCCTCTGTGGCAGTTGGGGCGTGAGGTTTCTCTCTCCCACCGACAGAGCTCGCGATAACTTTCCGTCATCATATCAGTCGAAAGACGTCCACTGTACATGGCCCCCCCGCGCGTCTCGCTACGACAACCGGTCCTGTGCGTCTCGCATCCATCAGCTACCCGCGACCCTCACCAGGTCTGAGGTCCAACTTGTGGGAGGCCTTCCAACGCAGCGTCTTCGCAATATCTGTGAGAATATAAACACGGATTTCTGTTCATCGGCCTATTGTTCCAAAAATCGCCATGTTGTCGTTTACATAGTGCAAGAATTGCAACAATCGGCATTGTCGTTGTTTGTTTGTGTTTTAATTCTTGGACATTGTTAGTTTGTAAATGCAAGCGTCATCGGTAATATCTTTGTTTATTTTTTTTTATAAATATTCCGGATGTTTATAACAACAAATATTGCACGAGAATTGCAACAACGGTTGCGAGTTCAGGAGAACTCTTCTCTCTTTTTAAATCTTTTGACCTAAGAATATTAGGTTCTTATTTTGCATTCAAACAGAAATTCACAACCAGTCAGCCAGGTATAGGGTTGTTCAGTTGTGGAGGACATATAGGCAGTGGATCTAAGTAAAGTACTGGTATTCAGCTGTAACTAGGTAGACCGGAAGCCTACATGGAAAATGGTTTTTCTTATGAACTTAATTTAAGGTTAAATTGAAATGAAATGAAATGAAAATTTCTGATGATTTATAAATAAACTAGTTGACTTGCGCAACTTCGTCTGCGCGATGATATTTAGCATATAGCCTTCCTCGATGAATGGGCTATCTAACACTGAAAGAATTTTTCAAATCGGACCAGGAGCTCTTCAGCTTTATATATTAGTATAGACTATCTTCTTCTTCCACCTGGCGTTAATCCCGGCTATTGCCAGGGTCCGCATATATTAGTATAGACTATAGAAATTTTAAATTATGAAATGTTCAATGTCCATTTAAGTTGCAGGGGCATTAAAATTTGACTGACACTTTCTCATGCATGAGAATCAAATACAAGGCATCCAATCGGCAACCGAGCTTGCAATCACCAGATCACTAGGTTTAGATGCATAATTAGATGTTTATATGCAATAATAATACACTATGTTATGCATGGGCTGCCATATGTATTTATTTTCACGGTTTACAAGCTACAAACAGGTTAGTAAGTCGATGGAGTGGTTGTGTGTTCAAATTACTTTTACTAGACTTCACTGGTTGGCTTTACTCGACTTGGGTTGCGTTTCATGTATCCACTTGTTTATACAAATTTATGTACATAGGGACATAACCTCACGCCTGTTTCCCATGGGGGCCGTCAGGGACAATAGAACGCTGCGACGATTCTTCCGTCGTCCATCCTTCCATCCGCCCGTCTGTCTGTCAGCGGACTGAAGAATCATAATAGGTAGACAATTTAAATTTTCACAGAGTGTATAACTGTATATTTCTATTACCGCTTTAACAACAAATAATAAAAAATAATTATATTTTCGGTTTACCTTTCGTGTGAGAGTCCAGCTCGCTTTTGGCCGGTGTTCGTCTTTTATAATAATAATTATTTTAAAGCCTTTTTAACTGTCAATGGTCAGGCAGGGGCCAATAGTTCTTCCATAGTAAACGGTTATCAGTCCACTGAACCACCCAATACAATAGCGTTTCATCTTTTGTTTCCATATTCTGCAATAATCTTGCTCCAACCGGGGATTGTCCTTGGGTATACTTTCACAGTGCATACAGGGATAATCGTCGGTTGGTGTCCCATTCCATTTGAAATGTCTAACGGGGCCTCTGCGAGTTGGTTTCGGGCCCTCGTACGCCTATCAAAGGACCGAGTCTCCAGGGACCCGATAAAAAAAAAAAACAAAAAAAAAAAAATAAAAAAAATCGTTTATTTGTCAGATCAGTACATACCAATATTGTTAGTAAGGACATAAACCACTAACAAACTAGTGTTAGTACATCTAATTTTGTCAGTCAATAAATTCAAAAAACATGTCACAAACAATAATAATAATAATAATTTACTTTGTATGTAAATAAGAATAAATAAACGAAATAATAATGATTTCATCTATCCTTAATAATAACCCAAGAAGCAAAATTCTCCTATAGTAATCGACTTATAAGAATAAACGTCGTATAGAAATCTAATAGACACTTTGACTAAGATCAGTGATCTTACAACAGCATTTTACAAGATGATTTGCCCTACAAGTATATACGATCCTATAATTAGTTTTATAAACGTTTACAGGATTACTTTATAAGTTTCTTACTACAACTTGCAGTCTAATAAGCGCAAGTTATGAAAGTGATTAGCAAAGTGTCGCTTTTGATCCTATAAACGTATTTAATTATGATTATATGCACTTGTTAACGTCTTGTTTCATTTTACTATAAGACATGAACTTCTAAAAACTATTTAGATATAGCTTTGTCGTAGAGGTGACTAAGACAACACATACATACAAGACTTATAATACATGCGTTCTACGTAGTTTACTAATATTAGAAAAAAGGTAGATTCGTTCGCTTCAAAATTAATGGGTATGAAATAACGAAGCTGCCGATTCGATTGTATTTGCAAAATATTTTAATTCTACAGACTGACCCGTATCGAACGTAAAAATATTTATTTACGAAGATCAAAAATTGGTCAAGGTGGAACCTTTTAGTTTAAGAATGTGTGTGCGAGTTTATTCAATAGTACTGATAATACCTAATTTTGTTGTTATAACATAAACCCTTGTTTTCTGAATTGAAAAGAATCTGATGGTATGAGATGATGGTTGATTGGATGATTATTATAGTCACTTTGTTATGCATTGGAATGGGGATGTAACACATTCTAATGTTTGGTGGAGTATTTGGCAGCAAATTTATAGATTAGCTGAGGTAGGCAATCCTAATTATTCCGTTACTGAGTGACACAGACAACGCACAGCCGAAACTACTGGTCGTAGAAATTTTTTTGGCATGTAGATTGTCCATTGGGGAGTGTAGAAGAGCACTTAGAGAGGATTTCCCGAAATTCCTACGGAAACGGGAAGTTCGCGTACGGAATCGCGGGCGAAAGCTAGTACTACAATAAAATTCTTAGCTCCACTTTACGGAGATCGCGCCTGTTTCAATGATTCCACATATTGTTCAGTTTCGTGGACACTTGCGACACAAACTAGGTACACCGATTGTACAACACAATATCCACTAAGAATCAATTTAATTAATTAAAACAACCAGAAAACATCACTCGTTGAAATCCCGCCAAAACTCCCGTCAAACATTAACTAGCCCCAAAATAGAGATTGACCAATTCTGAATTTAAAAACCGGATGACAGTTTTATTTATTAATTAACCATAGACAATGGGTCGATTTCATCGTTAGTCAATGTTATTCAGTCACAGTTTATTGCCATCACATTTTATTACTCACCTGCCATGAATCAAGAGAAAGTATTTATTTAATGTCGCTGTTATTTCTGCATAAAACATGTAGGTAGGTACACACTTAATTACAAATAGGAAGTACTTATTTTTATGAATTATGTCCTAATTTGATGCGAGCTTTCCTTAGTGTTTCTGTTTCTATTTTTATGACTTCATTAATTTTTAGAGTAGGTATCAGAACAACATATCAATACCCAACGTAGTTTATCTGCAAACAAATTAATTATTTCTTGTCCAATTCTGTATGAAAGGCACCATCAATGCAAAAGACAAGACGCTCTTCACGAGTCTTAGTCATCAAGAGAATGACCTATAATGTGTATCAAAAATCAAATATTACCGTAACTCCGGTAAAGTGTATAGACGTACGGTAACTGCTACGTAACATAATATAGTACGATACTACAGCGAGATAATCTTCGTTCGCGCATGTGCACGCATTCGAACGTCGCCAGACACCGCGACCACGCGTCTCCCGCGCAAATTGAAGCGCGGCCATGATTGTTTTTTTGTTTTTTTTCGTAGTTTTTTTTTAATTGTTGTGCCAGTGCTTGATAACTTTTTAGTGCTGTGAAATTGTTACTAATTGAATTGATATTGTTTTGGATTTGATCTTGACCTGTAAGTGATTTTGTTTATATATTTTTTAGGCTTTGTTTTTGTGTTATTATTTAAATCGGCGGTGGAAATGCTGAAGTCGCATTTTGTTTCAGATTTTCTGAATAAGCGTGTTAATTTAATCTGTATTTTACTATTCGTATTAATTATGGCAGCTTTAATAGAGCTTTTTATATAAAGCATATCATTTTTAGTAACAAAAATATTGATACCTAAAACTTTGCGACGATTTTCAATGACAGTATTTTTACGGCCTTGAGTTGAAAGACAGATTAAACACTGATAAAATGAAAAACGAATTTACCACAAAGTCAAATACATATTTGAAGACAGAATAGAATATAATACTCATTATTATGTACACCATATAAGTTACAGAAAATATAGATAAGGAAAATATTACATAGGGTGACACAATGGGCGGCTTTATCGCTAAAGGCGATCTTTTCATGACAACCTTTGGATGGATTTTAAAGAAAAAAGAAAACAGTACGGTACAGTAGTCTAGTAAAATGTACTGACTGTTTTTCATGCATTTTTGTTTAGAGCTCAAAGCGTAAAATAATATTATAAAACTATTTAATGCATGGTAATGCATTTCCCCTACTATTGCTTATTAGTGGATGCTTAAGTGAATGACAAGCAGTAAGCTTTATGCTTTACTTTCATTTGTAAGAGGAAACTAAACATTTCGATAAGTATATTTTCTAGCGTTTAGAATTATTCGTTTTCGAACCCATTTAACGCAGTTTACAGCATTACTTTCTTGTAATAGAGAATTACTACTGCTTGCTATTACTTTCTTGGAATCGATACATCTTCGACTACATCATCGCTTACGATCAGGTGAGATACTGGTCAAACGGACCTATGCCCATCAATAGTAAAAAAAAAGTACACGTAGCCTTCGGAGTGTCCTATAATTAATTAGAAAAATACCCATGTGGAAAACCCGAGAGAAAAACGAGAACTACATATTCGATTATTAAGGGCTGCCTTCAGTGTTCATAGAAATGCATGGGATTCTGTTCACACATTCCATATCTACATTATGTACACATTTGATTCTATTTGTTATATCGACTGCCAGGTGTAAGAATCTCTTATGAATAAAATAATGTTTAGAGTAGCTACTTCCGTAAAATATTATTTTTGTGTATATTTAAGGTTAATTTTGTATTGTACAAACAAACTTGCAAGAAAAGTAGTATTACACTTTTATACATTGTATAACTATTTAGTATACGACTTAAAACTAATTCTATTTTAATAAAAACTAAATCACAAAACTACATAAAAATAATTTTGTTAGTTGAATATCTACTAACAAAATTATTTGTTTGTAGTGACGTCTTAATTTTAATTTTAACTATGTATAAAGTTATATAATATTAGTTTTTGATTTAGTTTTTAGTTAAGTAGAATTAGTTTTAAGTTGTATACCATATAGTTATACAATGTACTCGTATAAAAGTGTACAAGATAAATAGTTATCTTGTAAGCTTGTTTGTACAATACAAAATTAACCTTAAATATACACAATGATTGCATTTGGTTACACTCAAAATCAGAATTTTACACAAGGTCAAACCACTAGCGCATTTCAAGCCTATACCTGCACACCTAGACACTTAAAAATGTGCAGTCCGGTTCAGTAGTTGACAACCCTCTAGGAGGCTCTAGGGTGGAAACTGCGAGTGGCCATCGACAAAAAAAAAAAAAAAATTAAAAATGTGTTAAAGTTTACACCTGACAACACATAGCATGACGTCAGGTTCGTCGTCAAACAATGCACATGATATGCACGTTACATAAATCACGTAACGATAAAATAACGTAACAGTTACTCGTTATTTTAAACGAGTGATAACCGTTTTCGGTAGCTGTTACTAGTGCTTTTATTAATAAACTAAACAGTCAATTAGTGTGTAGGAAATAAAGACGTTATGTTTGTTTGATTTGTTATTATTGATTTTAACCAGCTACTAAGTTATTGTAATCAGATTAGTAAAATGGCTTGTGTTTAAACACCGCCCAAAAAAGTACCTATTTTACTACCAAAAAAGTTCTAAACGGTTACCAAAACAGATAAATGGTCACCAAATAATATTCGAGAAGTAGCGCTCGCCGGCCGCTGCCGCGGCACCGCTCGCTTCGCTCGCTCGGCTCGCGCGCGGTTGGTCACAATTCTAACCTTACCTAACCTATTTTATCCAGTTTGTAACCCCAAGCCTACATTTTATGGCAATCACAGTTGAGTTGGATAGAATTTGGTGACCATTAATCCATTTTGGTGCCCAGGCTTAGAGTCTTAAAAATATTATTTTTGGTGACCGTCTAAATTATACCCTAGTAAAATTAGGAAGGTACTTAAGTTTCTGCTACATCCAAAGTAAGCTATCAATGAAAAATTGATGACGAACGTATTTGTTATTTTTTTTTTTACTGTATACTAGCTGCCTCGCGCAAATTCGTCTGCGTCACATTTCTCATTAATGCTCCGCTCCTATTAGCCGTAGAGTGATGTTATATAGCCTTCCTCGATAATTGGGCTATCCAACACTTAAATAATTTTTCAATTCAAACCAGTAGTTCCTGAGATTAGCGCGTTATTTATTTAACACTTTGCGCACACAGATGTACAGAGGCGAAACTCTTCAGCTTTATATATATTAGTATAAACTAGTTGACCCGCGCAACTTCATCTACTCCGCTCGGGTCGGTCTTAGCGTGATGATATATAGTCTATAGCCTTCCTCGATAAATAGGCTATCCAACCTTGGAAGAATTTTTCAAATTGGACCAGTAGTTCCTGAGATTAGCGCGTACAAGCAAAAAACAAACAAACTCTTCAGCTTTATAATATTGTATAGATCAGTGATCAGTGATCAGTGATATGTTATAGAATATTGGTGAAACAAAAAAAATATATTAAGTATTATTAATTTAGATTATTATAAAGTAGTACCAATGAACTTTAATCTAGGTACACACACAGTCTTGGTAAGCATCCAAACTAAACGTGTTTCAATCGACGAATGCGCTCTACATCGCGTCCAATCAATTGAGAACAATACGTTATGTTTTCAAAATTGGTGCACATTAAAAACAGTTGTATTGCCAATCAATAAATCAGAGTTGACGTGTTTAATGTATCGTTACTGCTGATCCAGGTATCGATACTTATAGAGCGTATCACGCGTTACATCCCGTAAAAACGGATAAGCTGACAGAGTCATGTTTAATACATGCTTACCTAACTCATCATCATCATCATCTGCCTAGCCTTTTCACTAAAAAACTTCAACTATTCGTTAAAATGGCTTGTGGAAGAGACACAATTTTTGTTTTCCAGTATCACTTTGATATTGTGATAACTAAACGAACACTGAAGACCACTAAAAAGGCACAATGACTTTTTTTACACTTTTCATAGGCACGCGATTGACCACTATCTCACCTGATGGTAAGCGATGACGCGGTCGAAGATGGAGCACGCTTGCCTAGAAGTAACCTATTTACTCTTGACTTAGAGACTCCCAGGTTGTAGCTGTCAGGAAACACAGACTACGGCAGGGAATTCCACTCCTCTCATTTTTCATGATTTTCCGAATGAAATATGTAACATTGACAGCTATCGCAAAATATATGAATCTAAGTAGATTCATTGCATGAGCATTTAGTGCACGTGCAATGAATTCTGCACATTTCAAGCAAAACTTTTCCATTCTCAAAATTCAACTTCACACAAATAATTGCGCGAAAACGTAAGATTTTGAAGCGTCTCCTACTTTGCTCGGTCAGTTGGGTATTTGGGTGTTCAGAGCTAGCCATTAGTGAGCAAATGTTAATTTTTACGTCTTAATTGTTGCTTTTTTATCTATGAATTAAGGTTAAACCTCCTTCGGTATGTCTTTGGTTTAGATTTGGTAGACTTCTTGTCGATATTTTCTATCTGTTTCATTCTTTACAGGTTACTCGAAGTTCCTCTGTTGATACTAACTTACAAACCAGATCAAGCTTCTGATCAGTCAGATCAGTATCTTAGTTTATTATCTATAGTCACCAGATCTTATCACCTGTTGCCAGTAGGAACATTCAGATCTGCTGGGAGCTTATATATCTTAGTTTAAAATTGCAACATCTTTCAGTTTATCAGAACTAAAAGAACATCTTTGAAATCGTAACTCATTTTCGCAGAACCCTTAACTAGCGTTAGCAAAAATAAGACACACTGTGGTTGATCAATTAGATCATACAAAACATTTTCATTGACCCGAATTTCCCTATTTACCTTTCATATAAATCACAATAAAGTTATCATGAAACCTTATCAGCCACTCCAAGCCGACCAAAAAATATACGCAATAATTGCAGAGGTATAAAAACATTGAAGACGTGTGCGATGACTGCTATGTGGTTGATTCTAACTATCCTGACTAGGGCTGTCACGATGCGTCCGGTAAAAGCTGGACATGGTTGGCTTTTGGACACGATTCAGGCTAAATTATACGATTGAAGTTGGTCTGTGTTTTTAAATTTTACCAGAGTACTGTAATAAACTTAATATATTATTTTCACAACATTTACTTCTATATTTTATACCAGCGGCTTCGCCCGCGTGGTCCCTAGGAAACATGCTCCCGGGATAAAAAGTAGCCTATGTCCTTTCTCAGGCTCTAGACTATCTTTTATTTAAATCGGTTCATTAGTTTAGGAGGGATTGCGTTAGACACAGACAGACAGAGTTACTTTCGCATTTAGAATATTAGTATGGATTACGTTTTTTTAAGCAGGTAATTTGTCGACATGTCTACGTTGTCCCCTCAAAGTTGTGCATTAGCATGAGTTAGCAGGTCCTACATCGGCTCGTTAGAAACAATTGGAGCCGTGCACCTTGCTGAAATTTTATAAGTAGGTAGCCTGAATTAAGTAGCATTTGATATGAGAAAAAAAAGCGTTTGTAGATAAACTCAAACTCAAAGAATTTAATTCAATTAAACCATTTACATGCACTTTTGAATTGTCAAGATTGGTCGATAAAAAAAAAAAAAAACATTTTGTACGTTCCAAAGCGCAGATCTCTATGGAAAAGAACGAAACTCCACGGACACTCTTTTAAAAATAGTAATTTGTTACAAAGTTTTGTCAACATCATTTTGAAATTATACAAGACCTTTTTATTCTAATACCCGGCTCAACTGGCGGATCTGTTAGGCTATCCGGCTGCTGTAGGCCCTGCCAACCCTATCATAACTATGGCCAGTAACTGGAGCGTGCTACAACGTTTTTAGCTGCTCCGTACTTTGTTTAATTGCGATGAAATTCTGCTAGTCTGTGGTACTTGCTAGTGTTATGTTTTTAATTTATGTAGCTGTTATTAAGAGGTTTACTCCTTGCGGTATTCCGTATTTGATATGAACTCGCAACTTTGCAAGCCCTTAGGGTGTCTGTCTATTACAGCGGAGCGAGGCAGCAGAGTGGGGAAACGGAGAAATTGTAACCAATGGAATTGCACAAAATCACGTGAGTCACTGACATTTTGACTGACATGACTGTTTAATATTTCTCCGTTTCTCCGCTCCGCTGTCTTGCTCCGCGCAAATGGACAGGCAGCCATATTCTTGGAAATTAATGAACCATTTTAATTTAACTTGGTACGCTTACGAATTAGCGGGCTGCTGGAAGAAATTTCTGTAGAAATAAGCAGTACCTTTGTGCTCTTTTCTCTGTACAAAATTTTCTTTTTAAGTATATTGTGTGTACATAAATAAATAAATAAAAAATTATGGCTAGGTCTGAAAAGATAGTTAAAAACTGTTTTATTAAATAGTTTTGAGAGGCAGTGTGAGCAGACAGAGACAGTGAAACTAAGTTTTTTATAAAAAAAAAGTATAGATCTGTTTCTTCTTAAATAGGTCACATTAAACAGAAATAGAGAGCAGTGGTGGCCCGGTGGTAATCGCTGCGACTTACGAGTTGTAGGTCGTAGGTTCGAACCCAGGCAGGCGCTCACTTTGTGTAAATTATTTCATCACCACTGCTCTCAAAACGGTGAAGGAAAACATCTTGAGGAAACCGGCATGTCATAGAACCAAAAATTCGAAGACATGTACCAACCCGCACTGGGCCCGCGTGGTGGATTACGGCCCACTCCCTCTCACCGAGAGGAGGCCTGTGTCCCAGCAGTGGGAACATTACAGGCTGATTATGCTTATGCTAAACCGAAATACGTTTCTAATTATTTGTCTTCATTCTACGTAGGTACTAGATAACAAATTTGGAACGGATCTTTAATTAAATGATGATTGATTGATAAGACACGTTTTAAAAACTAGTTTTGGAGCTGTTTGTTGCATAACCGATCGAAAGTTATTAAAATTAGCGAAGTTTATGGTTGCCAAAGCTCCATTAAGGATATTGTACTCTTTTTCTTCTTATCGTGTGGGCAGTAAGGTCTAACGACGGACACACCCTAATGTATATTGTACTTATTTATCACTATGGATGACTTACAGCTAATACTAACAGAATAAATACGACTGGAAGCCAATTAAAAATCATCACTTCTAGCTGCAAGAGCGGGTGTGAACAATAAAACAATCTCCAAAATAAGGAAAACAAAAAATAGTTGAACATTCAAACTTAAGCTAAATTCACATTTCATTCTATGCGTTTGTCCGTTTTCTCCGAGTCGTTTTTATACACTTAATTTCTTTTGTTTATAGATCCTTTTGGGTCTCGAAACAAACTGAAAAGCGATAACGCTTGACAAAAGTCTAAAATGTTTGGGATTCATCAAGAGATACTTTAATACCTAGTCTATTCAAAGTATCACTACATAGTATAAAACAAAGTAGCTTTCACTGTCTGTCCCTACGTGTCCCTGCTTAGATCTTTAAAACTACGGTTTTTTAATACAAAGTGTGGTTCTCGAGGAAGGTTAGTATATAACTAGTTGACCCACGCAAATTCGTTTGAGTCACAATTTTCATTACTGCTCCGCTCCTATTGGTCTTAGCATGATATCTATACTAATATACTACTATATGAGGAAGGCTATAATAGCCTATAGCCTTCCTCTATAAATGGCCTAACACTGAAAGAATATTTCCAATCGGACCAGTAGTTCCTGAGATTAGCGCGTTCAAGAAAACAAACAAACAAACAAACTCTTCAGCTTTATATATTAGTACTAGTTGACCCACGCAACTTCGTTTGCGTCACAATATTCATTACTGCTCCGCTCCTGTTAGCTTTAGCGTGATGATAAATAGCCTATAGCCTTCCTCAATAGATGGGCTATTTAATACTGAAAGAATTTTTCAAATCAGACCAGTAGTTTCTGAGATTAGCACGTTCAAGTAAACAAACAAACAAACAAACTCTTCAGCTTTATATATTAGTATAAGATATATAGACTAGTTGACCCGCGCAACGTCGTCTGCGCCACAATTAAATTACTGCTCCGCTCCTATTGGTCTTAGCGTGATGATATATAGCCTATAGCCTTCCTCAATAAACGGGGCTAACTAACACTGAAAGAATATTTCCAATCGGACCAGGAGTTCCTGAGATTAGCGCGTTCAAGCAAACAAACAAACTCTTCAGCTTTATACAGGGTTATTTGTAAAACACCAGCGACCTCTTAGTTCATACATTTCATTGGCTAAATATTAAATTTGGTATGAAACAGCTGATATTTTTCTCGAGATTTCGGAGTTTTCCCAAATTAAAAGTTGCTTATAATCATGTGTACTTTCACTGCCTAAGAGGTTGCTGGTGTTTTACAAATCATCATCTGCCTAGCCTTTTCCCAACTATATTGGGGTCGGCTTCCAGTCAAACCGGATTCAGCTGAATACCAGTGTTTTACGTGGAGCGGCTGCCTACCAGACAACCCATTAACTGGGGGTAACACGGTACTTCTCGGCAAGACTGGAGTCAGATTTACTGGCTTCTGACAATCCGTAACGACTGCCAAAGATCTACAAATGTCAGCCGGGACCAACGGCTTAACGTGCTTTCTGAGGCACGGAGGAAACTCGGTATATCACCCATCCACAGATCAACCTTGACAAGCGTTGCTTAACCTTAAAGATCGTCCCGTGCGACTGTTATTATTTAGCCACGAGCTCCTCAGCTGGTGTTTTACAAATAACCCTGTATATTAGTATAGATTTGCATCCGTGCGAAGCCGGGGCGGGTCGCTAGTCCTAATGTATAAAATTCTGCCTTTAATTAATGATTGAGTGATTGAGTAAAGTCTGACAGACAACGCAGAGCCGAAACTACTCGTTGTAGAAAGCTGAAATTCGGCATGTATGTTCCTTGGAGAGTGTAGGTGCACTAAGAGAGGATTTCTCGAAATTCCTACGGGAACGGAAAAAGCGGGATATGGGCACACGAAGTCGCGGGAAAAAGCTAGTATATATATATTTGGCACTTTGTCTAAGTAACCTTACTTAGCATCAATGAACCAAATTCTTCAATAATAATTAACAAAGAAAATTTCAGTATTGATTAACAAACCCCAAAAGTAATGAGGCTGTCGAAAGACATACCTGTACCTACACACCCTTTCGAAATAATATTGCACAGTTGAAATACTAACACGTAAGACTTACTAATTACAGCGTAACATGAACGGGTAAAATGTTTAATTAACTCACACGTTCGCACCATAATATTTCACATAATAATCTTAACGGTATAAGCTGTTATGCTCTGTTACGGAATTTTTTCGAACGAGTCACCGCGGCCCTGGAACGCAAAGGGCATTGGAAGGAACACGGATGGGTGGGTAGTCAGTAAGAGTCTGACACTCCCTTCTGCTCCGCGCAGAGCGGGAGGAGTCATTTGATGATTTCACATTCTTAAAAAAAAGCTTTTGTGCTCTAGAAAGGAATCTCTGCTATATCAAGGTTCCCCGGTCACAAGTTTAAAAAAGTGCGTGAAACTGTGAAACTTTCAATGTCGTCGCACCATCCGGTCGATTGCGCAAGCGCTGGTAAATTAACCAAGATATTTTTGAATATTAATATGAGAATCGGTGCCTTTGATGGTAGAGTTTAATTAAAAACTTAATGTAAATATTTAAAATCGGGAAACAATTATAACGAGGTTTCCGGAAAAATACGATAATCGTCTTTTAAATGTTGGCTATTTACCTAAATGCGTTATTTCAGAAAAGCAAGCAATTGCATCATTTATTGACGCTACATGACGAATCTCTAAACACTTAAAAAAAATATAATAAACACTAGTTGACCCACGCAACTTTGTCTGCGTCACAATTTAATGACTGCTCCGCTCCTATTGGTCTTAGCGTGATGATATATAGCCTATAGCCTTTCTCGATAAATGGGCTATCTAACACTGAAATAATTTTTCAAATCGGACCAGTAGGTCCTGAGATTAGCGCGTTCAAGTAAACAAACAAACAAACTCTCCAGCTTTATATTAGTAATAGAATGATAATAGATATAAAACTGAAGAATTTGTTTGTTTGCTTGAATGCGCTAATCTCTGGAACTACTGGTCCGATTTGAAAAATTATTGCAGTGTTAGATAGCCCATTTATTGAAAGAAGGCTATAGGCTATATATCATCACGCTAAGCCTAAAAGGAGAGGAGCAGTAATGAAAATTGTGACGCAAACGAAGTTGCGCAGGTCGACTATTATTAAATAAGGAAGAACATTGACTCCTGAAATACAAGCTCTTTGTTTAGTTTAGGTGGCCCACTTTAAATTTGTCAACGTTCAGCTTTTGCAACTCTGTTCTTAATTTATTAATGCAAATGTCATCACTCATCATCATCATCATCATATTAGCCGAAAGACCATTCATTCTCCATTGCTAGACATATGCCTTCCCAAATGCGCCACTGCCACTTCAATTGGCTTGGTTCTCTTGCGGATATCATCATTCCTGATTCGACCGCCGCGATCGCGCAACTTCGAGCATTGACCTTTGGGTGTTTTCAAGCATTATGCTGGGGCCCAATATCATCATCATCTTCCTGCCCTTATCCCATGTTACTTGGGGTCGGCGCAACACGTTTTATTCTTCCATTCTGTTCTATCAGTCGTCACTCTATCACTAACTCTCTTTTCTTTCATATCGCTCCTCACACAATCCATCCATCTTTTCTTTGGCCTTCCTCTCCCTCTCCATCCATCCACATTTATGTTCATAACTCTTCTAGTTATATGCGTTTCATCTCTCCTCTTCACATGACCACACCAAGACAAGCGATTCCCTTTCAACTTTTCCGTCACTGGCGCCACTTTTAAAGTGCCTCTGATGTACTCATTTCTCACTTTATCCACTCTCAATGTCATCAGCAAACAGCATGCACCAGGGAGCCTCTTCCTGGATGTCCGACGTCAGAGCGTCCATTATCATCAGGAAGAGATAAGGGCTGAGGAGGGCTGGGGCCCAATATAAATGTACAAATAAAAAAAATACTTCTATAATATACTCCTTCGATTGTTATTTCCCAAGCAAATATTTATAAAGCCGAGGCTGCAACGCAAAGTAAGATCAGCAATTAAAGAGCAGCGAATGGCAAACACTATTCTTAAATAAAGTCATAAAAATAACACAAGAATGCAATATTCAACAGTTCAGCGATTCCATTCAATGTAATTAGTCTATAATGGATTAAGAAATCGTAGAGTTTTTGTGTCTATGGTGTAACTTTATGTCATGGGTGCTTTGTCATGACAATATGTCACTTTCGCTATTAGAGTTCGTTTTAAACGCGTGTCGAATGTTTTCTCGATACTTATACACGCGACTGTTGAACTCTTAGTGACAAAGGTTATTGGTAAATTATTTGGGATTGTATTGGGCAATGTTCTTTATACTAATAAAATTACTCTTATCTCTGGGGCCAATTGTTCTGCAACCCTGATGAAGGGATGATGCTTCGCAAGCCTTTACGAATGATCATTATCATCCCTTCTGCATTCAGGAATGTTACTATAGAGTTCAATTGTATCGGATGAAGGTTTCTTCACATTGATTCTATAATAGGGTTTACTAAGAAGCTTTTCGTCTAAAAAGAGGAAAAGCATTTGTAGATCTGCCAGTTGCAGAATAGTGCTTTGGCTGCAGTAGTCACGACTATCAAAACTGCCAACCGAACAAAAAAAACACGTACCACTTGTAGTCTCAATGCCAATTATTTTTTTTTAAATTTGAGATCGGTTTGCTCTTGACCTTATTTAAGTTCTAAAAAGACGGAAAGCATTTGAAGACTGCCAGTTGCAGAATAGTGCTTTGGCTGCAGTTATCACGACTATCAAAACTGCCAACCGAACAAAAAAAAACACGTTCCAGTTGTAGTCTCACTGCCAATTATTTTTTTTTAAATTTGAGATCGGTTTGCTCTTGACTTTAGTCTAGGTCAGAGATGACAGAGACACAGTCCGACGATGGAGCGAGTTTACCCAGAAGAAGCATGCTCAATATAACTTTGAAGAGATTAAGGTTCTATGCGTTAACAACGTTACAATGTAGTATGAATGTGACATTGCAGTTCTTCTTCAAGCAGTCCGTCTGTTTGGAACTTTTGTGAGCTGATTTTTCAATCAAAAAACTCACATAGAAAATTATTTCGAAATTCTGCCTGACGGTGTACCAACCTGAATATTTAAGTGAATACACGATCGTACGACCACATAATGATGGTTAATCGATTAACTGCTGCTGCTGAAACCGCAAGGAGGCCTAGATCGAGACTCCTTCGTCAAGTCTTAGCCTGGTCGCGAGATATCGGTCAAATGGTCAAGCGCCGGTAATACTGAACGCGACCACTTTTCAGCCATAACTAACTGATGGTTTTACTTGAAGAACTTGTTGGGTTAGGTGGCATAGTTGTGGAGCGACTGGCTTTTGTGTTACGGGTTCAGGGTTTGATTCTGGCGCTGAAGAAATCTGCATTGTGCTGGTTTGGGTTAATAAAAGCCGTTTCGTTTTTAATTAAAACGAAGGAATTCTGATGCAAAGGTACAGGATTGCGTCCAGCCCATTAGCCCTTCTTGTGTTGAATAAGGTGTACCCTTGTTTCGCCGAAATTTTATAGAATTTCGTTTCGCAGAAACTGTTTCATATAATATTTGGTCCTTGTAATTTTATGTCACATATTATTGTTTCAAAGAAATGAAACCTATTTCACAGAAACACAATTCAATGAATGATCACATTTTTTATTTAACAAACTTATCAAACAGCAGAATTATTTTTTTACGAATTTTGTTTGTCCGGTACATTTGTCCATGGAATTTTATATTTGAGTGAAAATGCAATTATATATGGGGGTGTATGGGGTCCGTTGCCATCTTAAAGACCCAAGCCAACCTCACCTGCTAGCGGTGCACCCTGCTGTCCAACGGACGAGGCTCTGGCGAACCTGGTTTCCCTCTTGTAGGGTTGTGGGGGTCAGACGGCTGGTCGCCCCACGTAAAACCAACTTCAGTCATATATGTATGGAGAGAAACAAGTTAGGTAAGGGTACTCGGTCTAGGGCGTCGCCGCATAACGACGCGCAGGCACATCGCCCTAAACCTGCGATAAGTGGGCTAGGGCTACCGTGTCAAGTACGGGCACGGCTAAAGAGGATAGTACCCAAGAAGAAGTTCCGCTTTGCCACCTGGAACATTGGCTCCCTAACCGGACGTTGCCAAGAACTCGCAGACGTACTTGCGAAGCGTCGGGTCCAGTGCGCCTTCCTTCAGGAGACGCGCTGGAAGGGAAATAAGTCACGTGACATCGGGCAGGGGTACCGGCTAGTGTACACCGGATCACCAGCGGGTAGGAGCGGAGTGGCCGTGGTGCTGTCTAAGGACCTTCAGGATGGACTCCTTGAAGTAGACCGATGCAGCGACCGGTTGATGCGAGTTAGGGTGCTGTTCGAAGGGTCGGTAACGAACCTAATCAGCGCCTATGCTCCTCAGACTGGTTGCTGTGAGTCTGAAAAGGAGGCCTTCTGGGATGAGTTCGAGGACGTATTACGCGCTATCCCGAATTCCGAAGGTGTTTTGGTTGGGGGGGATCTCAACGGTCACGTAGGTCAGTTTGCTGGAGAGTATGGACGTGTTCACGGTGGTTTTGGTTATGGCCAGCTAAACGCAGAGGGAGTCAATATACTTAGCACCTGCGCTGTGTCTGGCCTAGCCATCGCGAACACATTCTTTCAGAAGAAGCCCCAGCATCTTATTACGTACCGTAGTGGTGCCTACTCAACCCAAATAGATTACCTGCTGGTGCGACGGTGCCACATTGGCAAGGTCACCAACTGCAAAGTCATCCCAGGCGAAAGCCTAACGGCTCAACACCGCCTCCTTGTCCTGGACTTTGCAGTTGTACCGAAGAAGAGAGTGACCGAGAAACGCAAACCCCGCACTAAGTGGTGGTTGCTTGATGGTCCTAGGCAGTCGGACTTCATCGCGGAGGTCGAGCATCTCAAGATCAGTGCTCCGCATGAGTCCGCTCAAGAGATCTGGAGTAGGATCCATTCAGCAATCACCGGTGCGGGTAAGCGCGTCCTTGGCACTTCTCGTGGTGGCCGCACCATAGGAAAGGAGACGTGGTGGTGGGATGACGGGGTGCAGGAGGCGACTCGGAAGAAGAAGGTTTTATTTAAACAGTGGCAAGGGTCCAACTCTCCGGATGACAGGGAGGCATATGGAGCGGCTAAGCGCGCTTGCAAAAAAGCTGTAGCCAGAGCCCGCAGCAAAAGTCTGGCGCCCTTATACGACAAGCTGGAAACTGCGGAGGGGCAAAAGCTTATTTTTAAGCTGGCGCGTGGCCGGGAGAAAGCTACACGGGACATTAGCAAATGTCTTTGTGTAAGGGACGCCCAGGGTAAGCTGCTCTACGATGCCCCCTCTGTTAAGGAGAGATGGTGTACATACTTCGCGGAGCTGTCTAACAAACAGCATCCCCATAACCTTCCTCCGGAACCGCCTCCTAACCTTGGGCTTATTTCCCCTATTTCCCCCGACGAAACCCGCATTGCTCTTCGCCACATGAAGAACCGGAAAGCGGTCGGGCCTGACAATGTGCCAATTGAAGTGTGGAAGGCGATGGGCCCACATGGTGTGGACCTTCTGACGGATCTTTTTAACCGCATCCTGATCACCAAGGAAATGCCGAACCAGTGGCGATTTAGCCTGATTATCCCTGTTTACAAAGGCAAAGGTAGCGTACAGGATTGTGGTGGCTACCGCGGTATCAAGATCATGTGCCACACCATGAAGCTCTTCGAGCGCATCATTGACACACGGCTCCGTAGCGAGTGTACTGTCTCTGAGTGTCAATATGGCTTCCGGGCGGGTAACAGCACCATGGACGCAGTGTTCGCCTTACGGAATCTGGCTGAGGCTTACAGAGAGAGAAGGAGAGCTTTGCATATGGCCTTTTTAGACCTGCAGAAGGCCTTCGACTGTATACCTCGGCAGTCCATCTGGTGGGCACTGCGCTTCAAGGGCGTTCCCGAGGCCTATATTGACATTATCAGAGACATGTACCGCGATTCCGTGTCCTCTGTCCAGACCGCTGTTGGCGAATCGAATGGCTTCCCAATATCTGTTGGCGTTCACCAAGGCTCGGCTCTTAGCCCGTTATTGTTTAACGTAGTGCTCGATGTAGTTACGGCAAACATCCAAGATCAGCCTCCATGGCTAATGATGTATGCCGATGACATCGCCCTCGTTAATCAGAACAAAGCCCATCTTGAGCGCAAAGTCAACATTTGGAAGGACACGCTTGAAAACGGTGGTCTGAGACTAAATGTGGCGAAGACTGAGTACATGTCCTGTGGCAGCACGGATACAAACACCATCCAAATAGGTTCGGACCTGATCAGAAAGTCCGATACGTTCAGGTACCTTGGATCCGTGCTGCACGAGTCTGGCATCGTGGACGACGATATCCAAGCACGTATTGGCGCGGCTTGGGCGAAGTGGCGCGAGGTGACGGGCGTTGTATGCGACCGCAAAATGCCTCCGAAGCTCAAGGGGCAGATATATAAATGCATCATTCGGCCTGTCCTACTGTACGGGGGCGAGTGTTGGCCAGCACTAAGCAGACACACCTAGGAGCTTCGCGTCACGGAGATGAAGATGCTGAGGTGGATGAGTGGCGTAACGCGATCCGATCGCATACGCAACTCTTACATCCGAGGTAGTCTTGGTGTCCGTGACGTGGGGGAAAAACTGCAAGAGTGTCGTCTGCGTTGGTATGGCCACATCATGCGCCGCCCTATGGAGTACGTTGGTCGGAGATGCATGAATATGGCTGTTCTTGGGGCTAGGCCCCGTGGTCGCCCTCGCAAGCGCTGGCTGGACGTCGTCAAGTCCGACATGTGAGCCAATGGCCTGACTGAGAAGGATGTTGAAGATCGGGCAAAGTGGAGGAAGCTAAGTAGGAAGGCGGACCCTGGCAATAGCCGGGATTAACGCCAGGTGGAAGAAGAGTGAAAATGCAATTATAATTTTTAAATATTGTTTTATAAGGCCAAGTTCAGATGAACGAGCGACGACGCGCGGTTGGCTCGGCGCGCGGTTTAAGATTGTAACAAATCAACATGTGTGCTAAAAAAAATTGTGACAGAAACGAATCGCTCTTAAACCGACCCCACGTAGTATTGTCTGCCCTTCCCCCTAGAGTGTAATTTAAACCTGCGTAGGCGCGGAGGGGCGAGGCGGCCCGCGAGCTGAGGAGCAGGTGTTAAAACGCCCGCCACCGCGGCGGAGGCAGTTCGGCAAAGCCGGCCAGCTAGCCGAGGCTGCGGTGCTGCGATCTGCGACGATAAGTTCACGTGGGATCGCCGGAGCCCCGCAGTACCGGAGCCGTGACAGAAACCACGCCTGCTGCATGCTTGCTTGCATTCTACATGTTGCATGCTCGTTTGCGTGCTGCATGCTTGCTGTATGCTGCATGTTGCATGCCATATGCCACATGCCTGCTGCATGCTGCATGTTGCATGCCGTATGCTTGCTGCATGTTACATGCTGCTTCCTTGGTGCATGCTTGCTGTACGCTTGCTATATGCATTCTGCATTCATGTTGCATGCTCGCCTGCATGCTTGCTTGCATTCTGCATATTGTATGCTCGCGTGCATGTTGCATGCTTGCTTGCATTTTGCATGCTCGTTTACGTGCTGCATGTTTACTTGCCTGCATGCTGCATGTTGAATGCCGCATGATTGCTGCATGCTTGTTGTATGCTTGCTGTATGCTTGCTGCATTCATGGTGTACGTTTCTTTCCATATTTTGGTCTTTGATTCCCATCGCCATTTGCTACTATGGACGCTTCGTGAGGTTCCGTCGACCGGGTCCGAATGAAAAGTTTTGCTTGACTAGAATTTACCCGCATTGTTTTGTGAACGCGATGTTGTAATTTTCACTCGATAAAATGTTTTTCTTGGTAAAAAGAAAAGAAAGAAAGAAAAATGTTTATTTGGGACTCGCACAAAACAGACAGATTTAGATTTAATTAAAACTAACAGTATTACTAAGTCTATAAACATTTTACAATAGTCTGTGCGAGGCCAAAAAGGTCCCTATCTCAGCATAGACTGCGAAATTTAAAAATAAATAACACAGCGCTGGTTTTATGATAGGGCCTGTGATGCCACGGACGCAGTTACGTAACACATACTAAATATAATAGAAACAGATAAAATATATACATATAAATGATGAAAAAATATATAAAATAAAATAAAAAAATAAATACAATTACATAAAATACACGCAGTCAATAATAATTAACAACAAAATCGACCCACGCCCAAAGGCCCAGTGCTCCAAAAACATTTGTGAATGTCACAAATGACGGAACGCGCGGGCGCACTTTGGCAGCTGTCATGTTGGAAAGAAAAACGCAAACATAAATAATAATGGCAGAAATTATTTGTAATTGTAAATAAAAGCCATACCAACAAGTATCACGAAAGTGCAACAAAAAAATAAAGGGGTCTATTGCATAGTGGTAACAAGTTTTATGTAAACTACTCAATAGGGGATGAATAATATTTGATTTGATATTCTTTGATACGAAGAATATCGAAACAAAGTTTATTTGTAACAAAAATCTATGTTTTAAAATTATTCATAGTAAGTATTCTGCGTATTGATTATTGTATGAAATGATAATACGTAAAAACAACGTACAACCGTTGAATATTCTAATCTTTAACGTTAGGAAACTTTACAATGACAGTTCTGTCTTGCCACCTATAAGTTCCAGGGAACGCACCCGAAGTAGACTGTGTCACCTATTGTTGCAATTTCGATACTTATGAGTAAAATCTACTTGACAATAGCACTTTTCTGCTGCTACGTTTAGTTCCTGCAGGAACGCTTCCGAGTGGATATATTGATCAAAGGAGATGTTCCAAAATGTATGGAGCCTGGGCCAGGTCCTTGTAGGTACACTATACTTAGAAATAGAAAAATACATTTACAACAGTTTTCAACTGTCCAATTTCTTTCAAACGCCTTTGTTTGCTGGTAAAACACAAGAAATTACACTTGAAATTGCAACACACAACAAAAACCCATCATGGCGGTAAGCTGTCATTTTGATTGATTAATGTCGTTTGACATTTATTTCTGACATATTTATTTTCCGACAACGAGACGAAAGTGACTGAAGTGACATTGTTATGACAGCTGACAGTTATCTTTCTATGATCTGTAACTAAATCGGTGCGACGCCATGTTGGAAATCGATAAAAGTACTTTATAAACATCAATTAACTACCACAACAGTTACCATTTAAATGAATTATATGTATTTTTCCCGAATTCTATGGATTTTTCTCTTTTTTATAAGGTAATGTACATAGACATGGCCCATTTTGAAACATCTCCTTTCGAACCAAATTCTAAGATGCGACTACGACAAAATCAGTCTTTCGGATTAAAAACAAAATAGACTCCACAAAAAAATAACTTCATAATTAACAATAATCAATTTTCCATAACCAATCCGCTTAAATTCATATTTCACGCACAATTTCCTGCTGATGGAACCAGTATTAAAAATAAACTACCGGTACGTGGGTAGGCACTAACATAACGAACCTCTTCTAATCTATTATTATAAAAAAGAAAGCCCGCAAATTATTCACAGTTTATTAAAAAAATATGAATAATAAAGAGAGCCTTATTATTAATCAGCTGAGGTTATGTAAGATTTGTAAGAGCAACCTTCTTAGAAAAAACCGTTCCGTGAATGACCATTTTATTAAAGACGGCTAGACTTATCTAAAGTAGAAAGGAATTAGCCTAAGTCTCTCATCCTACTGATATTAGGCACGCAACGATGTTTATTTCACATTAGTATGAAAAATTAAGTCGTCTAACCCCAGTTCCTATTCAATGACAGGTCGATCGCCGTGCCTTCTGGTCGCCCGGTCTGCCCCCTAAAATCTACCTTGGCCGAAAATCGACCTTGGCGCACAAACAAAAATCCGCGACCCATTTCAAAACTACAGAAGAGCTTCTTAAAGTTTTGAGTTAAAATTACACTTGCAAACACATTCAACGCAAGCACAACACTCACACGACTCCCTCACAACACTCACACAACTCCCACACAACACTCACACAACTCACATAACTCCCACACAACTCCCTCACAACACTCACACAATACTTACGCTATATGCTATTATAAGTTATCTGTTGTAAATTTTAATATTTTTCTTTTTTGACATGTAAACGTAAAACTTATCTACTGTTACTACTGGTAATTATTTCTGGAAAGTGAACTGCGTCCTGAAATACAGGCTTGGCCTAGCTCAGGCGCAGTCGCTCATTTTTATTGTTGTGCAAATAACAATATTTCAATTATAATACTGCACAACTTGTAACAATTTCTTAAACAAATAAATTATTATTATCAATTATTATTATTATTTCTCACAATAATTTGTTACTAAATTGTTGTGACAAATGGCTCGCGTCATGTATATGAAATATTATTTATATTTTCAAGTCCCTAAGTGTGCTGAAAAACGTCGTTTGATACTTACACGTGATTATTTCGATTCAGGCCTTGTTCACTTGTCTGCAAAGATTATCGACTATTTAAATATAAGAGTAAAGACGACATTCTAAGTCCCCATGGTACTACAAACCATAAATTGCCCATGTTCACCTGTGACTATGCCAATGACTCGTCATTTGAGATACAACTTCAATATACAGGCAGTTCTAATATATAATAAGTACATCTTCGACATGAGCAATATTGCTTGCGGTATAAATAAGTTAATCGTATGCCAATCATTGTAGATAATGCTTGATGGTGCAGACTGACAGTATTTTCTGACAATGACTGATGTTTTGAATAACATTGCAAAGAATAATCCGTTGTGGATTAGGTACGTGTGTTATATAATGTTGTATTGTTAGGTTTGTGAGGAAGCTTCAATCAATGAATGAGATTATTGCTGAGCGTGTTGAATTTTTAACCGACTTCAAAAAAAGGAGGAGGTTCTCAATTCGGTTGTTTTTTTTATGTTTGTTACCTCATAACTCCGTCATTTATGAACCGATTTGTTTGTTTGTTTCATCTGAAAGGGTATACTTCTTGATTGGTCCCATTGTCACCAAGTCAGAATCTGATGATGGGATCCTATGAAAATCGAGGGTAACCCTCAAATTTTATAGGCAATGTTTTTCATTAACTTTCTAACGCAATTCAGATATTTGTGCCTGGTAATCATCATCTCATGTTGCTGAGCTGATGATGGAAGGTATAAATTAGGATCTGATGATGAGATCCCATGAAATATGTTTGTTCAGCGATATTTTCGCCAATTGTCAGCCGATTTGGATGATTCTTTTTTTTGTTTAGAAGAGTATTTTCAATTTGGTGAAGATCTGACGAAGAACAAGGTAGGCAACGGACGGAACTCTTCAATATATGATAGCAAATGGATCGGGATTGCTGAAATTGCATGTTTTTTTAGTGTTTACACCAGTTCTTAACGTAACATTGCGTCGGTACGCTGTTAATGGGTACGCAGGCAGGTACCACTAAAAAGTGAAAAATAAAAACTTTTTACAAAAAATACAAGCGACTTCCAAAAACAAAACACTACAAGGTACAAAATACGTTACTTTTTCGTTTTTTGACACCGACTTCCGAAATTAAAGTTCTTTTCTTTCTTCCGAGGTTATTTTGTACCTTGTAGTGTTTTGTTTTTGGAAGTCAGTTATATTTTTTGTAAAAAAGATTTTCACGCTTTGTGGTAGCCAGGCAATATTAGTTCTATTTGATGATACTTAAATATATTCAACGGAACCCTTTTACTCAGCCTCCTGTCAGCGGGCTGCCATCGAGCACATAACTTTTCTTAATAATATTCCCCCTATTTAATACGTCGCTTAAGTTCTAATATCACGTAAGTCAAAAATAGCAACTTTTGGAGAAAGTGTAAAATAAATAAAATTTTAATACCATTTTATAATTTTGTGTACACTTTAAATTCGATCTATTAAACATAGGAGCATTATTATTTAGTAAAATATCACGATATTTTGCATCAGCCAGTAGTCGGGAAGGGGGTTTAAGCTACTAGGTCAGGGCTCCAGCAGAGACTTAAATTAAATAAATTCCTATTTTATGCAACCACTAGTTGACCCGCGCTACTTCGTATACTATAACCTACCTCGATAAATGGGCTATCTAACACTGAAATATTTTTTCAAATCGGACCAGTAGTTCCTGAGGTTAGCGCGTCCAAGCAAACAAACAAACTCTTCAGCTTTACTCGTAATTATATTAGTATAGAGTATAGATATGTATATAAAATAGTTTTTCATTTCTTTGACCATGTATAAATGTTGCATTCAAACAGAATATTGTATGAGCAATATATTGCTAAATTCGTGAAGGTAATAAAACTCTAATTATAGCGTTAAGCAACAATTACAATGTTAATATCATAGCTAATCTTTGGATTCGCTTTTGTATACATTTGCACACAGTAGGCAGTATGTGTTGATGGTATTGCTTCATTTAGGCCCGTATGTTTGTCAGTAAAAATAGGTAAGCATAAGAAATAAATATCATTAATAAACAGCAAAGTCTTTTATCAACATACAATGATAAATTGATTGCTTGATTTTTTTATTGATTGTATCGATCAATTCAGGTTTGCTGGGGGAAAATTTAACTTTGAGTTGAGCTTGCTTTTGTGCATCACTTTTATCCTACTAATATTATAAATGCGAAGGTTTGTGAGGATGGATGCATGGAGGGACGTTTGTTTCTCTCTCACGTTTGAACCCCTTTTTAGGGTTCCGTACTCAAAGGGTATCCAACGGAACCCTATTACTAAGCCTCCGCTGTCCGTCCGTCCGTCTGTCTGTCAGCGAGCTGTATCTCAAGAACCGTAATAGGTAGACAGTTGAAATTTTCACAGTTTGTGTATTGCTGCTATAACAACAAAATATAAAAACTAAAGTTTATGTTATGGAACCCTTCGTGTGCGAGTCCAACTAGCACTTGGCCGGTTTTTTACTATTGATAGGCACGCGTTTGACCACAATCTCACCTGATGGTAAGCGATGATGTGGTCGAAGATGGAGCACGCTTGCCTAGAAGTAACCTATTCATTCAATGACGTGGATTTAGTCTGGAATAACACATAGGCTATACACATAGGACATATCCCGGGAATATGTTCCCTAGGGATTACACGGGCGAAGCCACTGGCAGAAGCAAGTTATACATAACTATTTGATTTGCGCAATTTCGTCTGCGTCACAATTTTCATTACTGCTCCGCTCCTATTGGTCTTAGCTTAGATGATATATAGCCTATAGCCTTCCTCGATATATGAGCTATTTAACACTGAACGAATTTCCAGTCCAAATCGGACCAGCAGTTCCTGAGATTAGCGCGTTTAAGTAAACAAACAAACTCTTCAGCTTTATATACTACTCTGTCAAGAAAGTACCGGGAAAAGATCAATTATACACAAAATGTCTGTTATTCATCCAAATTTATTTTATCACCTTCTAAGTATGCTCCTTTAGAAACGATACACTTGCGCCAACGAATAATCCATTCATCAAAACATTTTTTAAACGCTGCTTCCGGAATTGAGTTCAGTTCTCGCCGCGAATTCTCCTTTATGTCTTCTATCGATTGAAAACGGGTGCCACGAAGTGGTAATTTGAGTTTAAGAAAAATAAAAAAGTCAGCAGGAGCCATATCTGGTGAATATGGTGGTTGCTGGATGGTATTTGTTGAGTGTTTGGTTAAAAATTCGTTCACAATGATAGCCTTGTGCGAAGGCGCATTGTCTTGGTGCAAAATCCAAGAATTTTCTTTCCACAAATCTGGCCTTTTTCATCGAATTTGCTCTCTTAAACGCCGCATAACGCTCAAATAATATTCTTTATTTACCGTTAGACCTTCCGGTAAGAATTCAGAGTGCACAACACCGCGATAGTCAAAGAAAACAGTCAACATGACTTTGACTTTTGATCGAATTTGGCGTGGTTTTTTCGGTTTCGGTTCAGTTGGAAGGCGCCACTCCGAAGCTTGTTGACTAGTTTGCATGTCAAACTCGTAAACCCACGTCTCGTCACCAGTAACAATGCGTTTCATGAATGTTGGGTCCGAACTGACTCGTTCTAGCATGTCCTCAGCGACTTTCATGCGATTGAGTTTTTGGAGAAAATTCAGATCTTTTGGGACTAGCCGAGCAGCAACATGTTTCATACCCAAATGATTAGTTAAAATGGTACGGATCGACTCGTGAGATACAGAAAGTTCGGCGGCTATCTCTCTCAGAATTGAATGGGGATTTTCAGTCACTATTTCCTTCACTTTTGCGACGTTAACTTCAGTTGCAGACGTTGACGGCCTACCAGAGCGAGGCAAATCTTCCATCACATCACATTTTGAACGCTTTGAACCACTCATAAGCACGAGTTTTTGATAAATTCGATTCACCGTAAGCCTTCTGTAACATTTTCAGTGACTCCGAACACGAAATTCCATTGGCGATGCAAAATTTAAGACAAACTCTTTGTTCGATATTTTTGTCCATTATGAAATTCGCAATACACACTATATATGATATTACTAAAACCAGCACTGTATTTAATATAAATAACAGATGCAACTCAAACTCCGCGCCAAAATGGAAAACAGTTGTGCCAATCTAACACTACAAAAAAACAAAAATTTGAATTTGGAACCATAAACAAATCATCGATTCCCGATACTTTTTTGACTGAATGTATTAGTATAGAGTATAGATTATTATGAAGCCCTGAGTTTAAATAATGCAATTACTGTTAATGAAATTATATGAGACGATCATAGTTGATATAATTTAATTGGTTACTGTTTATAACTCGTTTTACTACTTATGAAACATTCTCATTTCATTAATAACGAGCATTATAACGAGTATATTAATTGACGTAGTTTATTCAGATAAAATGTTCAACCTTTCTAATTTTTAATTGATTTATTTGTCAAATAATTTGCATAATTATAAGTGCAACATAAGCAAACATCCTGTTGAATACACTTGTCAAGTTAAAGCTCTCTAACTTAAGATTTATAGCTACTTGTACTTCCATAACCAATGAAGGAATACGCAGAAAACCCACTAACATAATCATTGAGAAAAAGAAAGAGAAATAAGAAATAGAATACAATTAATTAAGTGATTTAGGGAGGAGGGGCTCGTGGCTAAATAATAATAACCGTAGGGGTTGACGTTCAAGGTTAAGGAACGTTTGCCGAGATTGGTCTGTAGATAGGTTGACATCTTAACATACCTACTGAGACTCCTCCTTGCCTTGGAAAGCACACTAAGCCATTAGTCCCAGCTGTCATTGTAGATTTTTGGCAATCGTTGCGGATAGTCAGGAGTCGGAAAATCTGACACCAGTCTTGCCAAAGAGTACCGTGTAACCTTGTTAATGGGTTATGGAGGTCTGGAAAGCAGCCGCTCCACATAAATACGAGAGAAAGGTAGCTCTGTTGAACCACACAGCAGTGTTCCAGGCTAGGAAAAAATCCCAATCATCTTTGCACATAAAAGATAGAGAGGTCTTTAGGCCTGGTTTCCAATAACTGCTCCTATTAATCTTCTGCCTTCACCTGTATCATATTGTACCTCTTCCGCGCATGCGCTGTACGCCAATTTCACCATAACGGACACTAATACCTGTCTCATTGCGCCCGCGCCGCATTCTGGGCCGCGGCGTGCGCTGATGAGATTGTGCACACATTACGCTTGCTTCCAGATAATGTGCCTGATCGCATTTGTGATGCAGATTATTTTGTAGATGGATCCTAATAGAGGGGAGTTTGATGTCTCTATTTGTGGTATATTGAAATTGTGTATTTTTTTTTATACCCGCGGTTTTGCTCCCGTGGTTTATTCTACAGGAACTGCATTTTTCAGGCTAAAATGTCGTCATAAAACTCAGGAGTATTGAGACGAGAGAAAAAAAACCGTAATCGGATAATACTTCTAGAGATTTCTTTCTACAAATCTATATACTAATATATACCTAAAGCTGAAGAGTTTGTTTGTTTGCTTGAACGCGCTAATCTCAGGAACTACTGGTCTGATTTGAAAAATTCTTTCAGTGTTGTTAGATAGCCCATTTATCGAGAAAGGCTATAGGCTATATATTATCACGCTAAGACCAATAGGAGAGGAGCGGTAATGAAAATTGTGACGCAAACAAAGTTGCGTGGGTCAACTAGTACCTAATTTATAAAACGGCTAACATTTGATGAAAAATGTGAATTTGAATTGAACAAAAAAATTGACTTTGTCAAAAAACCCGACCGCTAAAACCGACTGAAAATTTCGAAACAAGTCGCTTTTTAAGCAGTCTGATGTTGGTGGCATCAGATCAATGATTGAACTGCATCAGACTGCTTGAAAAGCGACTTTTTAGTCTGTTTTAGTTGTCGGGTTTTTGACAAAGCATTTGTTTTTGTTTCCTACATTTTAGTGAGATTTTTTTTTTGAAATCGTCTCCTCGAGCCCTTTATTTGATACCCCACTCGATAGGTTTAAAAAAAAAACCATTGAACGTCAAGTCTAAAGTGACACTCGCCGAACTAATAGATTGACGTGTGAATCACAAAAATCGGCCCAGGCATTTTTTCTGTATAGTGCTTCAAAGGAACACACATACATACTCGTACATAGGCTGATAAACACATTACCACTCCTTTGCGTCGCGTAGTCGGGTAAGTTAAAAGGTTTACAAATTTAGCTGTTCAAGCAATGATCTCATAACCCTCATAATTAGTTTTTTTTTAAAACCAGCCGTCAAGACTAAACAAATAGTATGCTACAATGCTCACACGTCTTTGAATTCAAGTTTTCCTAGTCCAATACATAGTAACCTTCAAACCCAACATTCTTAGACACATTTCTAGCGGTGTTTTCTATACTGAGAATGCTACATTTCTCGGTATAAGATCGGTGATATTGGTCCAAATTACGCCATTAGGGACCTAACCGCAACGCTTCCCAGCTCTCGCGGTAAACTGCAACCATTTGACTTTCCTGCAGTTTTTGAATTCCTTTCTCTTGCGAATTCTTTGAAGCTGTTTTTTATGTAAAGGCAAAAGACAAAGCCGATCTCAGGTTCAAAAAAACTCAAAAATTCAAATTGTTTTATTCGGGACAACATAACAGTTATAGTTGTTTACAAATAATCCTACAAGAAAGACTTGGGAATAGATGAAAATTCAATAGAAAACTCCTCATGAAAGGCGTGAGTTGCAAAACCCGGTAGTATGTCATATAATCATCATTTTGTAAAAAAAAAAAGAACTGGACAACTAGGAAGTATACAATAAGGTACCATCGATTTTTTTTACCATTGATCACTACAAACATACGTTTGACCACTATCTCACCAGATGGTAAGCGATGATGCGGTCGAAGATGCACGCTTGCCTAGAAGTAACCTTTTCACTCTTGACTTAAAGACTCCCAAGTTACAGCTATCAGGAAACATTTACTGAAAATTCAGTAAAGCAAGTAATGCGAGCTGAGACCGATAAGACGACGAGACATTTGATGCACGAAAGTCAAATTAATAAAAACAACAAACCACACTCTCACTTCCAAAATAACTGTAGGTAACGGTAGGTCGGTGGGGTTTTTAAGCTCTCTGTAACGTATCACTTATTAAAAGGCTTGTGTTTAAACACCGCCCAAAAAAGTACCTATTTTACTACCAAAAAAGTTCTAAACGGTTACCAAAACGGATAAATGGTTACCAAATAATATTCGAGAAGTAGCGCTCGCCGGCCGCTGCCGCGGCACCGCTCGCTTCGCTCGCTCGGCTCGCGCGCGGTTGGTCACAATTCTAACCTAACCTAACCTATTTTATCCAGTTGGTAACCCCAAGCCTACATTTTATGGAAATCACAGTTGAGTTGGATAGAATTTGGTGACCATTGATCCATCAACCATTTGGTGACCATTGATCCATTTTTGGTGACCGTCTAAATTATACCCTTATTAAAATCAGCCAAAATACCATGCTCGCTCCATCGTAGACTTATTTGTCTCTGTTATCTCTGACATAGACTAGAGTCAAGAGCAAACCCATCACAAATAATAAAAACAAAAAAGAAACGATATCACCCACCAATTTCAGAGTTGCTCAACATTTATGATAAATCGAAGAGAAACCCATAATCTCACGATGACAACGTAATTATCCCATCACCAGCACCGAATGAGTTCCGTGAATTATTTATATTGAAGTTATGTAACGAAATTTATTTATAACTTGACGACCCGTAACTTTTACTGAGTAGAAAATGAAGGTGATTATGCTGGAAGTAATCTTGGTGGTGTAAAGTTCACGTTTGATATCATCGTTAGCACCTATGTCTGACCTGAGGTCAGTCTCAAGTTTGTTTTACACAGTGCGATAACTGCTTAAGGTTATTAGTAAGATGACGACTAAAAGGGAAGTATGGAAGAGAAGACATGATTAGCAGACATCAAATAAATGGAGTTAAGGAAGGGCATTGTGATGAAGCCGAGCCGGTGCAAATTATACACCTTCATCAAGACTGCGTCTAGGTATCACAGGAAAGACGATGCAAGTTATTTGTTGTTTCATTTTTAGGGTTTCGCATTCAAAGGGTAATCAACTAAACCCTATTACTAAACCTCCGCTGTCCGTCCGTCCGTCTGTCAGCGGGCTGTATCTCAAGAACCGTAATAGGTGTACAGTTGAAATTTTCAGATTGTGTATTTCTATTGCCGCTATAACAACAAATAATAAAAATTAAGGTTTATGGTACGGAGCCCTTCGTGTGCGAGTCCGAGTCGCACTTGGCCGGTTTTTTTTAGAATTCGGCATCCAAAGGGTAACCAGCGGAACCCTATTACTAAACCTCCGCTGTCCGTCCATCCGTTGGTTCGTCCGTCCGTCCGTCTGTCTGTCAGTGGGCTATATTTCAAGAACCGTAATAGGTAGACTGTTGAAATTTTCAGATTGTGTATTTCTATTGCAGCTATAACAGAAATTGTAAAAATGAAGGTTTATAGTACGGAAACCTTCATGTGCGAGTCCGATTCGCACTTGGCCGGTTTTCTTTTGTAAATTATTGGCAAGTAACTTCCACTTGTCACCCATAAAGATTAAAGCTGCAATTACACGATTAACTGCGGCTAAATTTATAATAAACTAGTTGACCCGCGCAACTTTCATTACTGCTCCGCTCCTATTGGTCTTAGCGATATATAGCCTATATCCTTCCTCAATAAATGAGCTATCTAACACTGAAAGAATTTTATTTTCAAATCTGACCAGTAGTTCCCGAGATTAGCGCGTTCAAGTAAACAAACAAACTCTTCAGCTTTATATATTAGAGATAGACTAGCTGATCCATACCCAATTCGTCGGGCGGTATTTTTCGGGTTAATATATATCCTATGATACTGTCCAAATAGTTTTTAAATATCGCTGTTCGAACATTGCAAACTGATGTATGAGTGTACCTGTCTACATCTAATAGTTACATCTATGCATATACAGTCCACTCGTTAGAAAGAAACAGATGATTTTTTAGTGACAATATATGGAGCGTAAAGAAAGGACGTTGTTTCTGTTCAAAAACCCCTATCGCACGAAAATCAACCTAATCGCATTAAACAGATACTCACAAATAACGTGGCTTTCTATCGGAAAAAGAATTTTCAAAATTGGTTCAGTAGATCCCCCTTACAACCTCAGAAACTTTACCTCTTTATAATATTAATATAGAAGTATAGATAAAATCAAACTTAATGTCAGCTAATTAAGGGCAATCAACTAGAAAGAGAGGGAAAAGTCTCGTTTGAGCTGCTCTTGCGCATCTAATATAATATCCATTTCCGTGGTGTAATCACACGCGATCTATCTACATTTATCATAGTCTGTAGAGTGATGGGCGTTTGTGTTAATTTTTACAGCTTTCATCAAATTACTAATTAGCCTTTTTAGGGTTCCGTACCCTAAGGGTAACTAACGGAACCCTATTATTAAGCCTCCGCTGTCCGTCCGTCCGTCTGTGTATCTCAAGAACCGTAATAGGTAGACAGTTGAAATTTTCATAGATTATGTATTTCGATTGCCGCTATAACAAGAAATAATAAAAAATAAGGTTTATGGTACGGAACCCTTCGTGTGCGAGTCCGACTCGGACTTGGCCGGTTTTCTTGTTTAACTTTTAAAGTTTGTGTATTGTGCTGGTTTCTTAATGTTCTTGACATACAGCAAAAGCTTTCAGTGAAGTCCATTTCTGTGGGCTGTGTCTAAAAACCTTAAGAGTAACTTTTAATCTATTCGTAAGCATTAAGGGAGTGCTTTCTATCCCAAATAATGAAATAACAGAAAATATCACTGTAGGATCAAGACTGAATATAAAATAAAAGCAACAAATAAAGTTCAGTACGTTTATGTTGGCGTCTCTCAACAAAATTGTGGTTCGGCTATTATCAAGTATCTACTATGATCAGTCATACTGTTGCAATAAATCATCTCGCGACCCGCACGTATCTCCGGGGTCGCGATGCATAGTTGCACATTTTCGAGCTAAACCAACACTTGCTTTGCAATAGAACAGAAAACAATAGAACATCACAAGATGCCGCCATGAAAGTGCGGATTTGTGTCAATTACAGTGACAATTCTCACTGACCTACTAAACTTTGCGAATAACGATACAAATAACATGGTAACGATACAAATAACAGGTTATTTAGCTAATAATGTAGTTATTTTGCTGTATGTTGGTATGTTTACTAGCACTTAGTTTAGTGATGGTTCGCGTGTGAATTGCAGTATGTGATTTGAGAATCAGCATTTGTGTATTTGTTATTATTACCTAGTACATAATAGTCTGACTATATAACCTTGGCTAGATGTAATGGTTTGTTTACCGTTGGATTTATTTATTTATTAGAAACCTTCTTAATTTTTAACCGATATAAAACTGCAAACAAAACACATAAGTACAATATGCGGCCTCATCGCATGCCGTGATCTCTTCCAGGGAACGCTTACAACCCTAATCTCTTCAAAGTTAGAGTGAACAGGCTTCTTCTGGGTAGGCTCGCTCTCTCGATCTCTAACATAGAGTCAAGAGCAAACCCGTCTCAAATAAAAAAACCCGTCAAGAGTGAGTCGGACTCGCGCACCGAGGGTTCCATATATAAAACGTGAAATGTTTTTAAATTTTCATCGGTGAGGCCTATATTGCGGTCTATATTGCAGTTTCTTCTAGAACATGATTTCTGAAAATTTTTGCTATTTATAGTCATTGTTTTATTTTTTCCTGTAATCTTTACATAAACTTCTATCACATGGAATAATTTTAGATTTTTCTGTATACAAACCTCGGAGATAATTGGGGCTTAAGTCAGTAAGTAATATAGTGTAAAAAATGTGCAGGCAACAGCTCGCAAACTTAGTGGCATTTCCAACATGTAACAGGTGTCCAAACAGTAGTTCCCCTGCCATTTGCTAATTACTGGCTGATATTATCAATACTGTAGTTTCCTGGGCTCTCTTGATTACCAAGCACATACACCCTGACACAATACCTTAGGTAACAGACAGGCATGCTAAGTGCTAGCCGGTAACGAGTTGCATCACACATTATAATGAGTGAGTGTGGTGTCGGTCAGTGTTCGACACAAGTTTGAGCTGTTACTCGGACGTGGTGGTGCCTTTCTCCAACATATATGGTCAGGTACACGTGGGTAACACATCTTAGTCGTTGTTTTTTGGTCTGGCTTGAGCTACAAGTAAATCTCTACCTACTTGGAAGAGAACAATTGAGTTTGAGACCGAGGTTTCAAAGTTTCAGGAACTTATGTAGAGTCGAATATTTCATGGTGCCTTAAAGTAAGCTTCTATAGAAATGAAATAGAAGCCAAAACGTCCAACATCCAGAAGTAGTCCCTTTGACACGCATTGCCAAAGCCTTTGTCTTTCTTCAAGTTGTTAATACGCTATTATTTATATTTTCTTTTAACTTGTTATAAGCTTCTTCTTATTCAATAACTTAGCGAAATGGAAGATTATTATCAGTCCTTCTAAAAAACCAATACACAGTGTAAGTGCTGTGCTTCTGATCAAACTATGTTCCATCTGTTGGAGTGTTTCAAATATCTACTCACCTGCTCTCTCTCTCTCTGACGCCACTATACAAAACCCAAATAGCAGAGTTATAAAAATATATCATTGACACGAAAAGAAGAAGAGAATACCGTTATTTTCCTCACATCTCTACCTTAAATTATTTAGTCGGCGCAGCAAGATGTCTTCTTTAACTGTCATCTCAACATTCACTCTTCCTAGCCATAACAATTACAAAGTAAAACCTCAAGCGAGACCAAGTATCTAATTAATACAAGAGAAAGACTTAAATTTAATACCCGTTTGGTCTAAAAGCAAAAAAAAATACTGTGTTTTGCCTAATAAACTTGTTTAGAACTCTAATTTATTTGTCTGCAGTGAAAGACGATTTGCAAATGAATGCCAGTATCTCACAATAAGTAAAAAAAATAAAAACTGGCCAAGTGCGAGTCGTACTCGCACACGAATGGTTCCGTGCCATAAACCTTAATTTTTATTATTTGTTGTTATAGCGGTAATAGAAATACACAATCTGTGAAATTTCAAGTCTACCTATTACGGTTCTTGAGATACAGCCCGCTGACAGATAGACGGACGGACGGTCAGCGGAGGCTTAGTAATAGGGTTCCATTGGTTACTCTTTAGGTACGGAACCCTAAAAACTACTAGACAATCAATTTATAGTGCTGAAAATAGACTTAGCTTAGATTTATGTTAATAGGTCTGAGGATGAAGATTGATTGGTTCGATGATTTATTGGAATTAATTGTTTAGAAGTTAAATAAAACTGAATATAGAGACTACATCTTCACTTCAGTTTTTTAGTCTCTTCGTTACGTCCTTCAATTTTCGTACGTCTTCTGATAATTTTGTGGTTTATTCTGTCAGATTTCCTTATATTCAGCATGCTTCTTTCCATTTGTGAAAAGATTCACCTACTGGGTCAACAAATGTTATTCACTGAAATAATGTTAAAGGAAATAGACACAAGAATCGGGAAAGCATGGACATGTTGAACACAGAAACTAAGATAACCATCAAAACTAGGTACACAATGTGTAATAGAATAAACGCAACACCTCTTAAGGGGCCATTGTACTTATCCTTAGAAGCAACTTTTACTACGGGAACAACACCTGAAATCGCGAAAAAAAAGCGACTTCTTACTTATGTGCGCATAACTCGATAAAGTATACTGAAGTGATGTTTTTTTATAGCATGTATCAATTTTAGCGCTAATATGTCCGTCATCTGACTGTAGTACATCCTTTTATAGAAAAGACACGTTGTTTCAGTGACGCTTCTATCTTGTTAAGCCTTTCCACCGGAGATGTGCTATGCAGCTATGCTGCGATAATGTAAAAGCTAAGCTACGAAAGTATGTGACCATTTCCACTGATGCTAAGCTATGTAGCGGAACGAGTAAGATGTGCTATGAAAATGTGCCAACACAAGGTAGCCGTGCGAGGAACATGCGTGGCTCAAGTTATGCGACGTAATCGACAATGGGGTATTTTACTAAAAAATGTAATTAGTCCGTCTGATCGATTTTCAAAATATTCGACACGTATTTTTTATTTTTCACGTAAACAAAAATGATCGAGATACAGCGAGTTGAAGACACGCGTGACGTCATCTGGCTTGGTAAATTTGGTAAATTTTTACCAAGTCAACTCGCTGTTTCCTCTTTATTATTTGTTTACGTGAAAAAAGAAAAAATACGTGTCCAATATTTTTTGAAAATCTATCAGACGGACTAATTAGATTTTTTTAGTAAAATACCCCATTGGGAAGGCACTGCTCTGTACATAGCTACAACATTTGGACCATTCATAGTGCTATGCTATGTGGACCAATGAATATGATCGGTGGGTATCAAAAGCATCCATAGCAACATTGCATAGCACATTTCTGGTGGAAAAGCAGCCTTAAGCACGTGAGTTGCGCCCGCGCATTGACCACGAGAGAGAGCATGCGATGAGTGGGTGGTAAAAAGTCGCAGGACCACTTTACTTTCCTTGCCTTTTATGTATCGATTGTAGGGTTACAATTTTAGATTAGCTAGGGCTGGTAGAGCATGCAACTCCGATTGTTTAATATGTAAACATTATTCAGTGTTTAATAATAATTTCTAAAACATTATTTAATTTTATTGTTAAAAAAAAATCGCACTTAGAGGAGTTTATGTCAGGTACATTAAGAGGGCTGCCTTTGAAAGACGACTAAAATGGCATCGTGTATCAATGAAATGAAAGTCAACAAACCCCGAATCTAGAACGACATATGTTGTGTGGTGTATTTAAGTCGCGTGACGTGTGATAAGATAAGAATCAAATGGAAGAAAAACTACTTGAATTTTACTGAAAAAAAGACTTTTGTCCCAAAATAAGAAACAGGGAATTTTAGTGTTTCAATTAACCTGAATATTTTCATTTTTGGCACAATAATGATTTTCTTAAAGGAGCTCGTGGCTCTATAATAACAACGGCTGGGTCGATCTTCAAGGTTAAGCAGCGCTTGCCAAGGTTGATCTGTGGATGTGTGACCATCTTAATATACCGAGTTTTCACCGTACCTCAGAAAGCACATCAAGCCTTTGGCCACGGCTGTCATTTGTAGATCTTAGGCAGTCGTGATGGATTGTGAGAAGCCAGTAAACTCCAGTCTTGCAATGGAGTACCTTGTCACCCAGTTAATGGGTTGTGGGGGTCTGGTAGGCAGCGTAGCACTTAAAATACTGGTATTCAGCTGCGTCCAGGTTGATTGGGAGCCGACCCCAATATGGTTGGGAAAAGGGTAGGCAGATGGTGATGGCTTAGGCCGGTCCATTTTGTTGCCAATCTTGCTGCATAACTCCTTAACACCTTGAACGATTCTGGTACACATTGAAGAAGAATTTCCATCACTAAATAAGTGCGTTGAACATACAGTAAAAACTAACTGAACTGGTTACTTTCCAAGTTAAACCACGCTGTTTATAACCACTCCGTAAGTTACACGGAAAACTATTTCTGTGACTATGTTCGTAAACTAGAGAGTGTTCAGTTTTGTATTGCAGTTTCGACGACGAGTTGCTAGCCTGTCAGTTTTCTACCGGTTGCATTTTAGGGAATGTGCGACAAAATTTCATTATTTAGTTCCGCCAAGCCCGTACCATCATCGGACCACAAGACGAACGGCTATGCGCCACCGGTACATGGTGGACATCCCACCTACGCGCACAAAACGTTTTGGGAACACATTCATAGTGCGTACAGCTAAGGAGTGGAATTCCCTGCCGGAGTCTGTGTTTCCTGATAGCTACAACCTGGGAGTCTTTAAGTCAAGAGTGAATAGGTTACTTCACCACATCATCGCTTACCAACAGGTGAGATAGTGGTCAAACGCGTGCCTATCAATAGTAAAAAAAAAAGTTTTCTAAACTAGAGTGGTTTCTTATTTTATATGTTGGTTAAAATGTGGTTTACTTACATGATTTTGTATTTGTGTTAGAAAATAAAATTGATTAATTATATCGTTCGGGAGTCGCAGAGCGATAAAAGCCGGCCCAGAACTGCGGACAGCAAGCGTAGGGTGACTCGCCGTTCGATCAGAACCAGATCCAGGTCAACAGAGCATTTGGTTCCACACACGGCTCAAAGAGATTTCAGCGGAGAAGACAAGGGCCCGCTTGGGCCAGGGCCGGCCAGAATTGTGGAATTTATTCGAAAGAGTCACCGCGACTCCGGAACGCAAAGGGCATTAAGAAGAACGCGGATGGGTTTTACTCAGTAAGAGTTGGACACTCCCTTTCACTCCGCCCAGAGAGGTAGGAGGAGTCATTTGATGATTTCCCATCCTTAAAAACAAGGGTCCGGTCTGCCATGGACTATCCTGTTTCGACAAACCAGGTCCTTTAAAGTTAAAGCAAGTGTATGGACAGTTTGGATACCTCACAATGGTTATCCCATTTAAAGAATACTATTTTGCTAATTTAAGTGTTTGCGGTAACCTCTAGGTGGTATAACTAAAAAGTGTGATCAAAAGAATCTAATATATATTCTATAATGTGAACGATGAGTTGAGGTATTTAATTATTTATTTTATAATAACTAAAATATATTTTAATAGGTACGGACGACTCAGAAATCAAATCTACGTGCTCCCTTCATTACCCGTGCTTTTGTCTGCAGAACCACTGTGTCCCAAACAGTTTATATTGCTTAGCTAGAACGTAAATTGCCATCTATCGCATGAAGCTAACAATTATTGTAACAAACGAGGCATTGTTATGTTATGCGCGTGCGCCGGTATAATGTGTTCACGCTACTGGAAATTATATCGCGTTCACGCGTCTAGCCGCTTGGTGGCGCTAGTTTGTCGAGAGTTATTAAACACACTAGCGCTACCTTGCGGCAAGTGTGCGTACTAATTTTGAAATTGTGCAAAGACTTACCTTATTTTGTTTTTTTATAATTTAATGTGTATGCTTATGGTTTTAAGATTATTTAGCTTTATATTTTAAGATCAATATGTTTTACTTGTAAATAAAAAATCGAATAAGAATAATTTTCTTCATCTTTAATTTTTTTCTATAATAAAAATTTCAATTGTAAAAGCTTATGTGTTTATGTCAGTAGGTACACTGCACGAGGAAAAAATATCTTACGAAAGCTTTCGGCATACAGTTTACGTGTGCAATTTCACTTTAATCCACAGTTAAACTTAATTAATAACACCATCAAAACCTCAGTGAAGGGACTTAACGCCATAAAAAGTAACTTGATCCCTTTAACTCAAGCCGATGCCAGTTTAATCGATACTAATTAAAGTAACTGCAGAGTTAAAAAAAGTAAAAGTTGACTGAGAAAGTGTCCACGCTATGTCGTATGGTCAACGTGTTTGGGGATTATCTAATATCATCATCTGCCTAGCCTTTTCCCAACTACATTGGGGTCGGCTTTCAGTCCAGCCGGATTTAGCTGAATACCAGTATTTTACGAAGAGCGGCTGCCTACCAGACCTCCACAACCCATTAACACGGTACTTCTTGGCATGGATTTTGTAAGATTTCCTGGCTTCTGACGACTACCAAAGATCTACAAATAACAGCCGGGACCAACAGCTTAACGTGCCTTCCGAGGCACGGAGGAGTATCAGTATGTTAAGATGGTCAACCATCCATAGACCGGCCTCGGCATTGCTTAAGCTCGAAGACCGACCCGTCCGGCTGTTATTATTTAGCGACGAGTTCCTAATTAACTTGTAGAGAGTAAAGTAAATAATTAAGTAACGAGGAATGCGTACGAGATTGATGATTCCGTGTTTAAAGTTGCGCATGAGTGACTCGCGCAGAGTAATTTGGAAGTAGAGATTACAGTTTTTTGGTTTGTGTTTCCTCTTTTTTGCGTGAACATGCATGCTTTTGAGCTAAATTTATAAACTTCAGACGTTATAGCAATTGCTAACTTATTATATGCCTTTATGAAACACTTGAAAGCAGTGATAGGTTTGGAGGACTGACTTTTGTTAAAAAATACCGTTTAATGAGTGTACATTTTTAGCTTATTTTGAATGAGTGTAGGTATTTTGGTTTTGATTAAGACAGAGTATTTCTCCCTCTCTATTGTTCTAGTGAAGTGGTAAATTGTATCATCAAATATAAGTTCCTATTGCACAAGGTACTGGGTATAACATAATCAAATAACGATAAATAAAAAAAGAAGGGAAGAAAGAAAAGATAAATAAATGAAAATAAATATGTTGTAAATTAAAGTATTATTTTTATTCTAATATTAATAAACGATCACACTTCCTGTAAATATTTATCCCAATCGCTACTCTCGTCCAAACACACATTATCGTGAATTTAATTGTTTTTGTGCGTGACTTCTGACAATTCCAAACATAAATCAATATAAAAGTACATTATTGATTCTCTTAACAGCGCCTACTATTTAAGATAAGTGTTAATACATAAATACTAGTTACCATGTGAAAAATAAACAATATCACATGTGAAAACTCATTTTCATTACACTATGATTTCTCGCGACGCTAGCGCCGCCATTCGGATGTTAACTCGTGAAGTTGTGAGCGACTCTTGCGCACATTACTTGTATGTATCTTGCTTTCACACGCATACTTGTTTACATCGATTCTATTATTGTATTGTTTAGTTACCGCTTAGTGTTCATGCGTAATACAGGCACTACATAATTTACTTAAAACGAAAAAAAAAACAAATACATTCAAATATAAACTTAAAAAAAGAATGCAGTTTCTGACTTCGTGCGTTACTCTGTGATTTTGGTGTGTTCGAAATACAAAGTGCAGTGATGTGGTTTATGCTAATACTATTGTTTTTAATATGGCTGCTGGAGAACTTCCGGCGGAAACACGCGGCTGTGTCGCACGCTTGCGTCAAAATGTTCGTATTTTGTTTTTTGATTTTATTTTGGTTAGTTATGTAAGTAGGGTAATTTTGTTGAAGTCGTGTGAAATACCTATTGGTTATTTTTCCTATTATTGTTTAGTAACTAAAAATTTTATAATGATTAAATTACTGTTTTGTTTTGGGAGCGTTGGATGTATCTTTAGGATTGTTTTGATAGGATATACGCAGAGCCGGATGATATTTCATTTCTTATATTTCTTGTGTATAATAGTAACGACCTATCTAAATAAGAGTAGGTTATTACCAGGGGAAGTCCGAATTTTAATAAAAATTGCATTTTAATATAAACAAATTTAAATCGTTACACTAGAATGCAAAACATGGGATGTATATGTGTAACACGTTTTCCATCACAATCTGAAGGAATTTGGAGGAAATGCCTAGTCCATTGCATCATTTGTTTGTAAAATGCGTTTCCCGCCAATATCAATAACGCAGTTGAAATACGCATACCAATACTTTCAATCATTTTTACAGTGTTTATTACAAAAACTGGCCATGTGCGAGTCGGACTCGCACACGCAGGGTTCCGTACCATAAACCTTAATTTTTATTATTTGTTGTAGTGGTAAGAGAAATAAATAATCTGTGAAAATTTCAACTGTCTAGCTATTACGATTCTTGAGATACAGCCTGCTGACAGACGGACGGACGGACGGACGGCGGAGGCTTAGTAATAGGGTTCCGTTGGTTACCCTTTGGGTACGGAACCAAAAGATTTTAGCTTTTCTTTATTTCTACTTTTCTTTCTATATGATCCATTCATGTTTAGCTTAATATCTTATTTCTTGTACAATCTTTCGTCTACTGCATGATTAATGACATACTTAAATAAAGAGATAATTATACCAAGGAGTGATAAAGACCGTGTCTTTTTCATACAGCTGTTACTTACACACATAAACACACGCTTTTCCCATGCGTCCCCGCAAGGCAGACGCTTTCAAAACCTAATCTCATTGTAAATTTCATAAAGGTGGGATCTATTTACAAAGATCAATGGCTTGCCACGTGACGATGGAAAAGGACCGGACGACGTGTCTTTGTTTCCATGGAAGATGGGCTCTTGAGCCATCCCATCTTCCTAGTTCATCTTGTTGTGCTGGCACTACCGCTGCGGCTGCGGAACACTTCAAGCGGCGTAAATATAGTAACGTTGTAGGGACCGTGCCCGGCGTTGACTATGCCATCTAGTGTCGCATAATCGAAGTTTTAACGGTCAGAATACTTGACATTGACGTTTCTGTGCTGCCACATGTGGTTCTTGCACGCTCAGTTTAGGGGAACGTGCGCGATGAAGACTGTGCCATCTAGCGTAGCTATTTCGAATTTTATACTTGAAACATACTTGACAGTGACATTTCTGTGCTGCCATCTATAGTGTCTGCACACTCCCTATTGGTTGCGTGAATTTTTTTAAAAGTCGCATGGGGTTGTAAAATTAGTTTTAAATTCCGTGTTTACCAGTTTCGTCAAAATATTGATGGGTACCGTATATATAATATAACTCTTAAGTGTTTTGTTTTTTGAAACTCTTGAATACCAGAAAATCTTCATTAATGATTAAGTTGTTCGGTGAGTGAATTTTGAGATAAATTCAAAATTATGATCACATTTGGATACATGTCTAAAATAATATCTTATTTCTAAAAGACTATCATCCCGTTAGATATGAATAAATTCAATATTGAGTAAAATTTTTTTTTTTTTTGCTGCCTGAACATGCTTTTAAAAAGTCCTAACCAAATTTTCAAAGTCGACAGATTTGAGGAAAGCTCACAATTTCTTCGTCAGATTTGCCTATATTAAGTCGTGAGGGGTCACTCTGCACCCGGTCAAATCAAAATAAACCACTTTAAAAACTTTCTTCCGTCCGTCTGTCCGATGGACCGACAGCGTAGGTTTAGTAATAGGGTTCCATTTGGGTACGGAACCCTAAAAATTAAGGATTATGGTACGGAACCCTTCGTGTGTGAGTCTGACTCGCACTTGGCCGGTTTTTTGGAAATCTGGAAGTCTCCTAAACCTAAAAACATTTCGTGAATTCTTCGAACTAAACAAACATTTTTGGTTAAAATCCTCGAGGACAAGGTCGCGAGTAGCAACTGTTTCTCTATACTAATATTATAAAGAGGAAAGATTATTTCACCAATAGAGAGCTAAATTATTATCAAGAAGTAACATAGGCTATAATTTATTTTGGAAAAAAAAATAGAGATCCCTACGAAAATTACAATAATAAACCCGCGCAAACGAAGTCGCGGGCGAACTGCTAGTATTAATTATTGAGTAGTTGAATCTTGAGCCTTAATTTATCTTATTTCAAGATTATCTACAGAACTTGGCGCCCATTTAGATCTCAATTCTTTTTTCGCTAAAATCTACAATCACGGATATTTTTAAAATTGAAATTTTGGCTCCGTTTTTAACATTAATGTTATTGATGGACTAAAAATATACACTAACGTAGGAAAATAATATTTAAATGAAAATTATCGCGAGACGCACAGGACCGGTCGTTGTGGCGACGCTTGGAGGCCTATGTCCAGCAATGGACGTTATACGGCTGATGTGATTATGATGAAAATGATCACAGTTGACATTTATTCTTTTCATTACATACATTTATACAATGGTGTCCCTGTCTTTTGTTCCCATTGTGTCACCCTGTTTTATATTTCCCTCATCTATCTTTTCTATAACTTATATGGAGTACATAATAAAGAGTCGTATTCTATTCTATTCTATTGTCAGTTTATTGATTATGTAAAAGACATTCCATTGCAAATACAAAAAGGCTAATTTTAGCCATTATCATAACAGGCCTCATTGATAGCATTCATTTTGTTATTTTTCCGCAATATCTATTAGTGCTGGTGTACACGAGTCACAGTCAAACATGAGTAAACAATTCCATCTCATGATCATATTTATTTTATATGGTGTTTTCTCTGTTTATGGAAATTAGTCTGTTGTAATTCATTCGTTATTGTCATATGAATAATCGACCATAAAACCTATAAGCATTGATTTTTGATACAGATATCTTTATCCGTGTACCTATGAATACACACCATTGTTGCCTTTATCCGGTTTTTTTAAAGTCGGCACAACATGTCTTCTTTCATGCTTATTTAAGAGTCAACTTAATCTCTGAAGGACCTGTGTTTTGTTAACTAAATAGTAAAAAATAATTGGAAATAAAAATAAACGAAAATAATTCGCAAGACGCATACAAGTAACGTTTCTACCGCGCGAGTCGGCTTGGCCCGAATAGGGCCTTACGGATTCTGACGGTTGGGGAAGTTTGGCCCCAATCGATCGTTACGGATCCTGACAGGTTAATAGTCATCCCTTCAGCCACATCATCTTTCACACAGTATGTTCATCGTTTATTGATTTATCCCACTCGTTTAGCCATCCAAATTCATTCCTCACCACATTTTCCTCATTTTCCGCATAACACCGATTTTCGCATAGTTTTCAGAATTATTCTAAAACTGCCTTTTAGACCATATTATTTACCAACATCATAAAAAGCAGTCGCAAATTGATAATATTGCAGTGATAATTTAGAGAAATATATCAAAAATAAAATAAAAAAATGTTTTAACCATCGATTGTCGCATTCGCATCTCAGTCAAAACCTGTCAAAATCGTATGAAAAATGAGGTTGTTCTGTCAGATTGGGATTCGAATGCGAACATTGCTTAAAATAGTAGGATTGGCCCCCAGGTTACGGTCAAATCATTAACTTAAATTTGCAACGTGACAAGTTGCCACACCATTGTTCTGCCACATTGACAGCTGTCAATTTTGCACACTCGCCTCGTGAGATGAGACACTTACATGAAAGCAGGTAGTTAGAACTAAAAACTGGGTTGCTATCGTTTCTAATTCATTGTCTGACTTCAATTGTGTGCTAATCTCGTTCTTCTGAGAACATGTGTGTATCTGACATAACATAAACCGTCTTTGCAATGTGCAGCAAAGAATGACGGCTTTATTATTATATTGTTAGTCATTAGTTTACTTCCACGCTTTTATAAGTACCTACATAGATTAAAGATGGCGGATGTCTGAAAAAAACATGAATTATTACTTAATTATTTGGTTTCTGGTACAAAATGAAGCATGTTATATAGTAAATTAATGTTTATTATTGTATTAGGTAATGTTTGATGTAGAGATTCTTATCTGGTATCTGTGTGTGGGCTATGGATTATTAAACAAGGGTTTACTGTGGTTGTTGTAAGATTTTCCAAAGTATATATTTTAAGGGATTGTTATGGCAGGCTATCATAGTATGAGATGTTAATCATACCGAGACCCCTCCGTGCCTCGGAAAGTTAATACGGCTGTCATTTGTAAATCTTTGACAATGATTACGGACTTTCAGAAGCCAGAAATCCTGAGGGGGTCTGGTTGTGCAGGTCAAATAAGCAGTGGCTCTATATGTAATATAGCTTTTACTAACAACTTCGTACACATACCCCGTTTTTTCCGTTCCCGAAGGATTTTTGGGAAATCCTAAATTAATTAGGATTAGGGTTTCTTGAGGGAATTAGACTTAAACAAACTTGACGTGGGATTAATCCAATCGATTCTGTCTCAACCAACTTCAGAAGGTACCAAAAAGTTATGTAGATTAATAACAGTCCTTCATCAGTGACTTCTATCGATATAGGTGTTGTCTAAAATATTGTTTTGATAAGAGGTAAAGGGTACGATGGGGCTGGTATCTATTTAGACAAAAGCCCCCCCAAAAAAAAAAGAGGAAAAAAACGATTTAGGATTGTGACTCAGCAGCATCTGATAAAACTGAAAGGCAACCCTAATTATAGTTGAAAAAAAGCTTAACAGATTATTTAATAGACCAATCACGTTCAAGAGAGTGACACACCTGCTTAGTAAGTAAACAATTTTACTTATCCACCTCTCTGGTGAATACATGCGATTGGTTTGTCATGTCTATTTCGTAGAATTTATGCAGGGTCCGGTAATAAGTTAGGTTTCAGGGAATTTAAGGGCACCTCGACAAGGAAAGGTTAAATTCGAATGGGATGACGGGAACTGAGTAAGCGAGCAAAGCAAGCGAACTAAGCTCCCGTCATCCCATTCAGGTTCCTTTAAACCCTGCAGACAGGAATGGGAACGCCGCGCACCGGAGCTTCGTAGTAGAGTTACGTTTGAGGTGACCATTTCATAAAGTGGCCTATGATTTTGTGATCCGGTCGAGCACTTCATGAAATGTCTACGTTATGATTGCGTTCATTCTACAATATGATTGTATCTGCGACAAGTGTACGTTGCACTTGAGTGTCAGTGAGTCGTAAAAGTAGGAATTCATCAAGTGACAATAAATTGTTCTCAGTGCAATATTATCGTGCTCATTACTATGAGTTTGATGCTAATTGAAGCTGTATTTAGGAAAGTAAGAGAGCGTGTGTGTCACAGAATTGCTACTGAAACAAATTAACCCAGATGCTTTTATTGAAACAAAGAAGTACCTACTATTTGAATGTCGTTTCAGTTTTTGTCGGAATTGATCTTAATAATTGTCTGGACAACAGAAAAAAGCCATTTTACTGCGAATATAAATAATTGATAGCAATTTTTTTTGAATTCAAACCACCGTAACTAAGACTTACGTTTTGATACAGCATAAATTCACCACAAAACTCCACAATTTTTTGTTTTTACTACATATTTATAGGCACGCGTTTGACCACTATCTCACCTATTGGTAAGCGATGATGTGGTCAAAGATGTAGCACGCCTGCTTAGAAGTAACCTATTCACTTTTGACTTAAAGATTCCCAGGTTGTAGCTATCAGGAAACACAGACTCCGGCAGGGAATTCCACTCCTTAGGTGTACGCACTATGAATGTGTTCCCAAAACACTATAGACAATTAAAAAGAAAAACAATCTATTATTAACTTATCTATGAATCTGAAACTGGCAAGTTAGCAGCCGCTCGAACAAATAAAAAGTAATCGGCGCACTTTTTGTATGCGTCTGCGCATCGATGTTAATTTTACGTCGTTTCTTGGAACATTCGCCAAAGCGTGACTTATTGTCAGACGAAGACGCGTTATTAGCATAGTTAAAGTGTATCTTTCTTTACGTGCTGTATTTGGTAAACAAATATGGCGGGCTGATTTCAATTTTGGAAGAGCAGTGGCGTGTTAAGGATCGCCAAACTGAAGTGGCAGTGTGCAGGGCATATTGCTTGCAGAACAAATGGTCGATTCGGCCGTAAAGTTCTGGAGTGGCGACCGCGTACTCGAAGACGCAACGTTGAGAGGCCTCCCACAAGGTGGACCGATGACCTGGTGAGGGTCGCGGGAAACCTATGGATGCAAGACGCACAGGACCGGTTGTTGTGGCGATCACGAATTGAGCAGTCAATCTAAGTAATCAAGATGGAATAACAGCTCAATTCGTGACCACATCACAAAAGCGTTCACTTCGACATGTTTACAGAATCGACCGGCTGACTACAGTGTGTAGTCGCTTCAAAATTAAGAACGTTTCATCGTGGTAAACTAATGAATATCGACTGATTAATCGTCGAAGTCAGGTTTTAAATGAATTTGAATGAATGAATTTGTTCTTAGCATTCATTATCATTTCGTACCATTTAATATGACGGTCACGTTCACTTGACATGTAGGAATTCGTCGTGTTCGAATGATGATAAATTAACTTGCCTCAAACAAATACATAATAATTATGTAGTTGAGATAAACGTAATTAACTATTCAAGAAAAAAAATCTTGTATTTTTAATTTTTACTTCTAGTAAATTGCGTTATTTTAAGCAGTTGTAGATCTTCTTAAAGTTAATGTGGAATCGTCCATTGGTTTTGTTTTAAGTGTAAATGAAAAAAGAATATCTAAATAGAATAGAAATAATCAAAAATAGAATAAAAAAAAGGAAAAGAAAGAAATAAAAAAAGAAAAAGGAAGAAAAGTAGAATAGAATATCACGTCGGGGTCACCAGTTTAGAGGTATGTGGAACAGAGAGTAAAGTCCCACACACCTCAATTGAAAAGGAGGATCCTCCGACCAGGCGGCTGTTGTGCCTGGCGGGCTACTGCCCGATAGTTGATACTCGGGCTGATGTATATGTTCAAATCGCACGGTAAACTCTGCTTGCGCGATGCAGGAATTCAACGTTGTAGTTCGCTGCTAGTCGGATAGATGGCGTCGCGGTTCTTTTTGTTGCGATGTAGATTTGCTCCGTAGGTTTTTCTTGTGGCGGCCTTGATGCCGCTACACAGTTTACGGCTACAAACAATGATTGAAGAGGATTATCCCTTCGCTGTGCTGTGTGTGTGTACTATAAAATACTTTAAACATGATTTCAGCCTCAACCAACGCCTTTTCGACCTTTTGACATTTCAAAGGGCTTAGAACCATTGTGGCAAATTATTACCCCCAGTCGCCATTTTGTATTTTTTTCAGAGTTGCTTTTTTTTAGAGAATGCCTTGTTGCATTAAGTCCTCCTATCTATGTACCACTATTGTACATGAAGCTTAAATAAATAAATGATAAATATCTTGCAGCGCACGATCTAACATGCATAAATATGGGTAGAAGACACTTCAACAACCAAAAAAATTCAGGAACATGGTGCCCTAAAGTGTCATGATGCAGAGATATTTTGAGGTAAACTCACCATGATTAATTCTGAATGTTTGTATCAAATTTTCAGTATTCTACATGAAATTCAACCTTGTCGAAAAACGGTTAAAGAATTCCCTCATTGCCTTTCCATTTTATTTTCTTTTATGAGCCCTAATAACGGATTACCATATCAACTCGTAAATAGGATATCATGTCAATTAGTTTGTCACGCTGTGATAAGCATCGTTCGAGGAAGTGTAACAGATTAAGAGCTGTGAGGAAACTGGTGATGTACACGTAATGTGCGAGTACTTGCGCTTACGCTTCTGGTTTTCTATTTCAACATATTTGTATATTTACTATGTCGTATATTAACTAGCTTTGCCTGCTACTTCGTACGCGCATGTCCCTTTTTTTCCCGCTATCGCTGGAATATCGGGAAATTCTCTCTTAGTGCTCCCTTACAATCCCCAAGGAACCTACATGACGAATTTCAGCTTTCTACGATCAGTAGTTTCGACTGTGCTTTGTCTGTCAGTCACTCAGTTAGTAACGGAAGAATTTTATATATTAAGATAATAGTATAGATCATCATCATCATCTGCCTAGCCTTTTCCCAACTATATTGGGGTCGGCTTCCAGTCAAACCGGATTCAGCTGTATACCTGTGTTTTACGTGGAGCGGCTGCCTACCAGACCTCCACAACCCATTAACTGGGTAATCCGGTACTTCATGGCAAGACTGGAGTCAGATTAACTGGCTTCTGACTATCCGTAACGACTGCCAAAGATCTACAAATGACAGCCGGGACCAACGGCTTAACGTGGTTTCCGAGGCATGGAGGAAACTCGGTATGTTAAGATGGTCACCCATCCACAGACCAACCTTGGCTAGCGTTGCTTAACCTTGAAGATTGACCCGTGCGGCTGTTATTATCTAGCCACGAGCTCCTCAAGAAGATAATAGTATATATATAGATTATAAACATCAGTCTATTCCGAGTTGATTATTTAATTATTACTCATATATTTGATGATCCCCAAACAGGATGACCATTCTTTACTAACAAGCAAGCAAGTTGCAAGTTAAACTTTAGTTAACAACTAAACAAATAAATTAGAAACTGGTTTTTTTAAAGTTTTCGTATTTTTTTAACTAGCTAGTGAGTATAGATTGATAAATCTCATGGTAGACGTACCTACTGGTCAGGACGTACCTATACTTTAATTGACATCGTATAATTTTCTGGGAATACCGTTTTCCTCACGTCAGAGTCATCGCCTGGTCTGTCCTGCCATAGACATGTTGTGTGCCTATAGTTTTACAGATCAACAAAATTATTGCTGTTCCAAACCTCTTCATTTTAAAAGTTTGATCTACATTTTTATTGCTATTTAACATTTAATTTTGATTTACCTATTTGAATGGTGAATAATTAAGAAATGCAGTCATAAATTAAGTCAGCAATTCTGACATACGAGTATTTTTATAAAATTTTAAACTCAAAAATACTGAATTATAATTCTTGTAAACAAAGTAATGAACATTCTTTATCAAGAATTTACCAAACAATTACTTAACCACAAACAAAATATAATTGCATAACATTCTCTCTGTCACCTCCGTCATTTCAAGCGAAAAATACTTTTTCTAAATAAATTAGTCTATGCTCCGTGACAAAACGACGTTGAATAGTTGCACGTGAACACGAACACACCAAATTGGTAGCTGCCACAAGTTTGGTGTAGATTTTGACGTATTTATTGATTCTGTAACGGAATGATAAAGCTCTTGTGTCAGTGATGTCTTTATAATTGATTGGGTACAATAAATTGGTGCAGCGCTAAGTGTACTGGACACCGATTCGTTATTTTATCCGTGTGTTCACTGGATGGCATTATACCATCTTCACTCTTTTTGCGATGTGTTGACTTGAAATATGGCTAAAGACGAATGAAATATACTTTTTGACCTAGATGTTAACGTGTGTACGGTTTAAAAAAAATGTTAAATCAGCCCTAAAGCTTAAAATCTAGCCACAGTGATCGCAAGCAACTAAGAAATCAGCTTTTGATTTATTAGTTGCAATTTCCTTTTGAAGCTTGGGGTGGCATATCCTTTACGAGTGTTGTTAAATGAAGGTTTTTGTTTAGCAATTTAATGTATAGGTTCAATATCAAACTAAAATGTGCAAATATCAGCACAAGTATCACATGAAAACGAATGTTTACTTACCTACATCAATACATCATTAGTGAATCATGGGTGTGTGATAATGCATGTCAGCCTTACTTTGAGTCTAGAAGCATGACGGCTAAGCTAAATCCGACAACGTTTAGGAATTTTCCTTACACCTTAGGTATGTATTTCCGCTCTAAAACGCATCTTTGCATAATTTAGGTGATCGTTACGTGCTTAAAATCTTACGCCATCGTTGCGACACTAGCGCTAACATTTTGACAGCTACACAAGAGTTGTAGCTGTCAAAATGTTAGCGCTAGTGTCGCAACGATGGCGTAAGATTCTATGATTTAAATAGCCATTGTGAAGGCGTGTTGGTGTTATGTGTAAAATAATTACAAATTGATGTAAAGACCAGTGAACGGCTTCCGGATTAATTATTTTTGTGATGGTACATTTAATAGCTATAGTCGTAACTACTAGATTGGATTTTTCTATTAAATTAACGTGGGATATTTTTTGTAATAAAATTATGTAAAATGGATGTTATCATGTTGACGGGAAACTCAATGGAGAGTGGAAACGTGTGCGATGGAATATATCTATAATATCGTAGGAATATTCGGTGTAATTTGATGAGTACCTACTTGTACTGATTTATTAGCGCTATTAGTACCTACTAATTAAAATATCCATTAAAAAAATGGAAATGCTTTTAAAGTTTACAAATAAAAATTTTTTCTTTATGAAGAAAACACACACATATCGATTGGATTCACGTTATGCTCAGTAAAATAACTCAACATAAATAATGCGCTAACAAATCACAAGTTCAACTCCAATGTAGCGTGTAAACCAGAGAAATTACCATGATTACGCAACGTTACAAGTTTCTAGTAATTTTCACTTATTTTCGCGATCATGTACCTAAACTTATTTGTTAGCAGGAAACCAGTTCGGAAACGTGTCATGGTGCGATGAACGATCAGCTGTCAAAATCAGTGACAATGTAAAGCGCCGCGTTAATTTCCATCAGCATAGTGGATCATCATATCACTTATGTAGGAATGGGAGAAAGAGCGAGGCCGGTGCCCGCGGCGGCAGTCGCTCCACACGCGCAATTCGACATGGTCAACTGTACATAATTACGTGCACCGAGCGTATGTGATCAAAACACAATTGCGCGTATCTGAACGCGACGCGTCATTCGAAAAAAAAGACTTAACGTCAAATTTTCGCGCGCTTTTCGATACCATAGACTACGCTCGTCATGATTTATAGGAACGTGTTTCGTGTATGAAAGTGAATTAACATTTTTTTAATCGTGTCGTGTTGAAGTGAATGTGAAACTGTCTATTGCGTAAGCGTAAAAAAATTCATCGGGGTTCTCGAGATGAATTTTTGCTGAATTCTTGTGTTTTGTTATGACTGTATATTCAAACTCATTCAAAACGATTAATTTATTTTAATCGGTTCTTGGGTGTTCACACGTAATTTTTGGTTATTATAATGATGTTTATATTGGCGTATTCTGTAACACTTATCGATAAAAATTTAATGATCGAACGTAACTGTAAATATGAGTTGTGGCCTCTTTCCCAAACTGTTTCTAATGTTTTTGTTTGTGTAAACAACATGCTTTCTTACAGGAATTACTGCAACAATAGTTCGCTAGTTAAGAAACTTGTACATGGTTAGAAAATACATGGAAAAAGTTGGGAACCCAATCAAAACGTAGCATCATGAGCGTATGCGCATAGTAATTATTACCTTTCGTTTCTACGATAATTACTTAATTTGTTGCCCGCGGTTTGCATAATGAGTAGGTACAGTGATATTCTGCAAACAAAATGGCGTCATTTGGGTGAAATTCGAAATTTGAAACTGCGGAATACAATGTAGGTAATAAAACTGCCGTTGCTGTATTATACAGCTTACGGCATCAGCATATAGTTCAAAAATATAAAAAATTTTGTTTTTTAGTAATTAACACTAATAAATATGTAAACGTATCAAGTTTTGATATAAAAATAATAATTTTGATCTATATTAATTGATTTATATTCATGAGTTTGTATTTTCAATCAAAAATCCAATTTATTTGCATCAAATGTTGACATATTTTGCGGTTGGTATTTCAATGTCATTATTAATTTTACGGTCCAAATTAGTTCGCTGTTAAAGGTCTATGCAGGAGATGAAAATCATCATCATCTGTCTTGCTTTTTCCTAATTATGTTTGGCTTGAATAAAAAAAAAAATGTTTGTTTTACTGTATTAAATAATTTAATGGTCCTTCTGTACAAAATCTGGTCCTTTCATGATCAAGGGTACAAAGGTGGTCAATCTCATCAATGAAAGAATTATTGATGAAATCTTCTACTTCTAGATACTATTATTTTTCTTCTAGAAAATCTTCTTGATAACGTAACTTTGAGAAAAAAGTTAGATAAATTAGTCCTCCACTTCAGCCAATAAGATATAATAAATCATCAGCAAACAGATGATAATAATATCTTATACCATAAATAACTCGAGGAGCTCGTGCCTAGATAATAACAGCCACATGGGGCGATCTTCAAGGTTAAGCAACGTCGGTCTGTGGATGGGTGACCATCTTAACATACAGAGTTTCTTCCGTGCCTCGGAAAGCACGTGAAGCCGTTGGTCCCGGCTGTCATTTGTAGATCTTTGGCAGTCGTTACGGATGGTCAGAAGCCAGTAAATCTGACTCTAGTCTTGCCATGAAGTACCGTGTTACCCAGTCAATGGGTTGTGGAGGTCTGGTAGGCAGCCGCTCCGCATAAAATACTGGTATTCAGCTGAATCTGGTTTGACTGGAAGCCGACCCCAACATAGTTGGGAAAAGTCTAGGCAGATGATGATGACCATAAATAACTAAACATAAAAACAAAACATTTTACATAATTTCTTCAATACTTCGCCACATATTTCGTAAAAGAGTTCATAATAAGTATATTACTACATTTGCATGCAACATGACAAAGAAAGCGCTTTACGCTGCCGAGCGTAACCAACGCTATATACACATACATATAGTACGCTATATACAACATATTATAAAGCGCAAATATAAATTATTGCCAGCGTTTCAATAGTTTTTAGCACGATATTCCGTGAGGAACACCTCGTAAAGCAGTACGTATTTTATTTGTTTCAGTATGTGAAGAGTAATAGAGACATTTGGATCGTAAATAATATTATTAAAGAATCCATCTTTTAAAGCTTGAGGGTTTGTTCGTTTGTTTGTTTGAACAAGCCAATCTCTGAAACTGCCAGTCGCATTTGGAACATTCTCTTTGTATATGATACCACATTCATGAAGAAGCTTATTGGCTCTATAACATCACGCTACAACCAATAAGAGCGGAGCATTATTGTAAAATGTGACGCAGACGAAGTTGCGCCGGTCAGCTAGTATGAGAATATTTTTCACAAAACGCCCAAGTATCAGATAGAAAGTCAGCTAGTGCTTTTCTAAAATAATAATCAAATCATAGGCAAGTACCACGGTGTTGTACTATCCTACACTGGGGTATTTTACAAAAAAAAAAAAATAGATTTTTTCTTTTTTCAAAAAATAAAGAGGATACAGCGAGTTGAAGACACGCGTGGCGTCATCTGGCTTGGTAAATTTGGTACATTTTTAAACGTTAAAGCTGTCACTTGAATGTTTAGTGTGTTATAATCGAGATCAAAAACAATCACTACTGAAAAAGAGAATAAGTAAAATAAAGAAGACAATGATGAGAGAGAGAGACGCTTTTAAAATGCCGCATTAATGAACCAAATAAAAAAAAACAGTAACGGCAAAGACAAGGTGCTTATTACAGCCCAAATCAAGAAGACAATAAAAATGTAAACAAACAACCATCAAACTACACTTAAAACCTACATCTACATCAAAATTACCAAAGAAAGTAGGATTTATGGTGGAATCACCATAAATTATAATTATTGTAAACCTACTTCACTTTTTTATCGACTTCCAAAAAAGGTTAATTCGGTAGTATTTTTTATTTATGTTTGTTACCTCATTAATCGATATCGATTTGAAAAAATCTTCTTTTATGTGAAAGGATTATACTTCTCAATTGGTCCCATTTAAACATCAAAATCGGTTTAGTAATTTAGCTTTTAAATCAAAATAGCTGGAATTCGTTTACATAGATGACGTATTTGATTTGTCATCCAAGCAAATTGCGTATTTTGATTCCTGATGCATCTGCCAGATACCAGCTTGATGCCCTTGAGTCAATTGAGAAACAAGTCAAGAGGATTATCGGCAATGACTCGAGTCGAAGCTCCAAAGTCTTGTGAGCCGATTTGCTAGCCTGTCGGTTGCATTTTGGGGAGTGTGCGACGGAATTGCATAATTTAATTCCACCTAGCCCGTTCCATTAGACCACAAGTCGAACGGCGATGTGCCATCGGAACGTGGTGGATATCCCACTCCCACGTATAAAACGTTTTGGGAACAAATTCATAGTGCTAAGGAGTGGAATTCCCTGCTGGAATCTGTGTTTCCTGATAGCTACAATCTGTGTTGTCTTTAAGTCAAGAGTGAATAGGTTAGTTCTAGGCAAGCGTGCTCCATATTCGACCATATCATCGCTTATATCAGGTGAGATAGTGGTCAAACACGTGCCTATCAAAAGTAAAAAAAAAAGATGCTTTCCGAGAAACTATTACTGGAATCTCGGTATGTTAAGATGGTCACCTTCGGCAAGCGACGCTTAACATTTAGGTTCGAACCGTGCACCGATTATTATTTAGTTACGAGGTCTCCTACTACCACCTATTACGTACGGCAAACTACCATCATAAAGAAATTAAAATCCAGATAACGTACCGCACTAGTGCAGTTCCTACCAATTAATCGATAAAACTAATCGTTAAAAATAATCGGTAAAACATGTAGGAAGCGATACTTAACTCGATTCGTGCGGTATTACGGTATCGTGGTGACAGGCACTGAGTAGCGAGTGAAGAGTAATTTGTCCGTTTTTAGGACGTTAATTTGAAGCTCATGATTAATCGAATTAGCTACTTTAATTTAAGTGTTTAGTAAAGGTGTTATTTTTTCGTTAGCTTTTGTTGTTGTGGAAGAAAGTAGTAAGTACTATGTGTGTAAAGGTAACCAATGGAACCCTTTTACAAAGCCTCCACTGTCCGTCGGTCAATCCGACCGTCTAGACAGACGGACGCATAGACCGACGGTACTTGAGATACAGCTCGCTGACGGACGTCAGCGAGCTGTATCTCAAGAACCGTAATAGGTAGACAATTGAAATTTTCACAGAGAGTGGATTTCTATTGCCGCTTTAATAAAAAATAATAACAATTAAATTATATTTAAATCAAAGAGGCTCCATACAAGAAACGTGTTTTTTTTCGGGTTATGGTACGGTTTGGAAACCTGTGTGTGAAAGTCCGACTCGTACTTGGCCGGTTTTGTGAACTATACAAAAATAAAATAACTTCGGTAATCTTTGAGTACTAAAACACACAAGTATTCATAATAATTGCCTAAAATAAGCCATCTCACAACCCTAAAAATATTGATCAATGTTCATAAAATTAAAAAGAATATTATATCACATTCACTCATAAATCTTTTCGCTTAAGAATCATTATAACTGGTTAAGTCATACACAATCTGTTTAGTGAAATTACTCATTTAAATAATCCCGCTTTCGTTAACAAGTCTCTACCGTTTAACCCACATAGTTGAGAGTTAATGAAATCCTAACGTTCACAATTATTGATTAAGTAATCGATCAAAGCGTAAATAGAGATTCATCGTTAATCGTTTCGGCCACAACTCATAATTACATACACGTACAAAAAATGCGACCTGCTTCGCGAGACGGTCGAGTTTACCGATTACGCAACCGGTAACAATAAGATGAGAATACGGAAGTGTTACAGAATACGGCCGTGTAACCAAATTAACCCTTGACTCGCAGGTACCTAACAGTGATTTTCTGTGCTCTTACTTTAGTAGTGACAGTTAAATAACGAACAAGAGATCGTGGGCGATGAACAATGCCTAGAGAACGTTCAGAAGATGGCGACTGTAATGCTATAGCGCGGCTCATCAAGGACTTCTGCAGCTGCTCGGAGAACGGCACATGGTCGCCAGATATGACGTCAGACAAGCGCAAGGGACCACTGCTCAAAAGCGAGCTCACGAACATGTCTGCGATGAGACGGAGAATCATATCCATCGCGAAGAGAAAAACGAGAGAAGTCCCCGAGCCGCCGAAACTGACCTACGGCAACACTTTTCAGAAAAGTTCCGAGACTCTCACTTCAAACTTAGTGAACACAACGATCAGTTCTCAAAACAGTACCCTCAGGCGAAACATCGACAACTTCCTCCTCTCCCGAAGGATGTTCGCTCTTGAGGAGGACATCTACGAGAAACCCATCCAGGTTAAAACCCCAACCTGCGGCGAGAACTGGTCTCTCAGCAAAGCGTGGCGGAACAACAACTCAGATTTCTTCAACCGATCCCCTACCCTCGATTCTCAACGGCTAATTGAGCGGAACCACACCCAACTCGAACGAATCGACGAGATCCCGCATCGGAAAAAGCGAAATAAGAAAATGAAGGAGCAATTAAGATACGATAGGAATATTAAGAGGCATATACGAATTCGTGTGATGTTGTCTTTGCGGATGAGGCGGTATATGAAGAGGAGGATGAAGAAGCCGGGCTTGCAGGCTTCGCAGACTGTAAATGTGCCTCCGAGGAGGTTTCCTAGAGGTGCTTCGGTGACGTCTAGTTTCGGGACTCGTTCTTATCGGAGTGTGATGACGGATAAGTTAGGGGATGGTGCAGTGTTATTCGACATCCATGAGGCGAGGAACTCCACTATGGAGCTGTGCCACGACTATGAAGAGGACCTCGATACGCTACAGATTGCGTTACGCGCCGGTAATTTTAGGTAAATACTTTTTACACGTTTTGAGATGTAAGATTTAAGAGTGAAAGTGTTGGCGAGATGACTACGCCGTTAAATTAGCTGCGTAGATCTTTGCTTGCCTAGCGGCTGAGTGATAGCAAACACAGGTGTGTTGAATGTATTGTTGTTTGTGGTGTTCGTTGTATACTCTATTCGATATTATTTATTGATGTTTTTTAAAGTGGCCTATCTGTAGTGCTCCACTGCTGGACGAGGGAATCCCCCATATCTTTGCAGACACTATTTTATTTTGCCACCACCTGAAATTAGCTGATTAATTCACATAATTATTATTTTCGATTATTATTCACATATGTATTTATTTATATAGACTCGATTGTACAGAGTAATCCAAATAAAAATAAAAACTAAAATATCAGTAATCTACGATATATAGGTACAACGGGCAGCCTTCTAAAATCTATACTAATACATAAAGCTGAAGAGTTTGTTTGTTTACTTGAACGCGCTTATCTCAGGAACTACAGCTAGTCTATTCTATAAATAACCATTTCGATATCGAGCTTCACCTGAGTGACAAACCTCACAAAGTGAGCTTTATTGCACACAACATAAAGGTCTTACGTTTGACGTAATTTGATACTCACCTCGGATTCCGCTGTCGAGACACGAAAATGTTGTTACAGAATAGGGGTAAAGGTCCGATTTGAAAACTTCTTTCATAGATAGCCTATTTATCGAGGAAGGCGGAGATAGATTATATATCATCAGGCTAAGACTAATAGAAGCGGAGCAGTCAGAATAATTGTGACGCAGACGAAGTTGCGCGGGTCAACTAGTATCTAGTTAGTACAACATAATTGTTGTACTAACTAGATTAATGTTCTACTAGATTTTGGAACGCAAATGATAATGGATACACCGATTATCTCAAATTGTCAATAAAGTAAATAATCTTAAAATATTAAATTCGAGTAAAAGTGAGTGAGTAAGTGAGTGAGTGAGTGATTGACAGACAACGCATAGCCGTAATTAGTTGTCGTAGAACGTTGAAATTTGGCATGTATGTTCTTTGGAGAGTGTGGGGAAGCACTGAGAGGATTTCCTGATTTTTTTACGGCAACGGGAAAAAACGGGATATGCGCGTACGCAGTTGCAGGTAACAGCTAGTGGTTTATACAGATATAAATCTACGGTAAGACAGAACACAAAGACACCAAATACATCAGCAAAATATTAAACAAAATTCCCTATATGAGGTCATCCATATCAAAGGTCACATTTAGAAATTGACCAGTAGCTCCGGATACGTGGGTAGCCTACCGTTACGCTATTGTCGTTCACTGTCCCCTATGTTACTGGGTGACTAATACTGGCATACAGTGTACAGTCAACTGCAGATGTTTTATTGGAACATGCCATAATTATGTTCAAAATAATCCGAAACTACCCGACACAACAACTATAACCGAGCTTAGAGGAAAAGCGGGCAGATAGACTTAGTATGTTACAAGTCATAATTCGAGGTTTGGCTCTCTGTTTCCTTCTCCAATATTGGACCGATGTAAAATATATCTCACAAACTAAATAAAAAGGATGTATACTGTGTCCCTATGTTTTCTTTTTTGATGATATATTAACCGTATACCTATGGCATTTAGGTTCCTTGGGGAGTGTAGGGGAGCACTAAGAGAGGATTTCCCAAAATTTCTAAGGGATCGGGAAAAAACAGGATATGCGCTCACGAAGTCGCGGGCAAAAGCTAGTATATGTATAAAATGACTAGTTGACCCGCGCAACTTCGTCTGCATCACAATTTTCATTACTGCTCCGCTTCTATTGGTCTTAGCGTGGTGATATATAGCCTATAGCCTTCCTCGATAAATGGGCTATCTAACACTGAAAGATTTTTTCAAATCTGACCAGTAGTTCCTGAGATTAGCGCGTTCGAGTAAACAAAAAAACAAACAAACAGACTCTTCAGCTTTATATATTAGTATAGATGTGTGGATATACCAAAGTTTACCACGGAATATTTGACCACGTGTGAAATAGTAATTGAAGGAGCTCTTAAATGGTCAGTCTAAATGTATGCGGACAATTGCAGGTACTTTAAATGATGACTGTACCCTCCGTGGTTATTGACAACCATAGTATTAAATATGAAGCGGTCACCGGTCATGCGAATTTGTTGAAACAAAAAATGCAATGGTTTTTGTGAACTATTTTGTTTATTTTGCCGTTATGATCACAAGTAACAGCCATATTGACAAAGCATTCTCTGAGATTTAATTAAAGGTGCTCTTAAATGGTCATTCTAAATGTGTTTGCGGAAAATATGGCTCAACTACTTTTAATGATGACTGTACCTCCGTAATTATTGACAACTATAGTAATAAATATGAAGCGGTCACCGGTCATGCGAATTTGTTGAACCAAAAAATGCAATGGTTTTTGTGAAAAATATTGTTTTTTTTTTGCCGTTACGATTACAAGTAACAGCCATATTGACATAGCATTCTCTGAGATTTAATTAAAGGTGCTCTTAAATGGTCATTCTAAATGTGTTTGCGGAAAATATGGCTCATACTTTTAATGATGACTGTACCTTCGTAATTATTGACAACTATAGTAATAAATATGAAGCGGTCACCGGTCATGCGAATTTGTTGAACCAAAAAATGCAATGGTTTTTGTGAAAAATACAGTTTTTTTTGCCGTTACGATTACAACAGCCGTATTGACAAAGCATTCTCTGAGATTGTCCCTGAATAATTGTGTGAGGATGAATGTTGCCTATTAAAAATTTTCACTTAAGTACTGTTATTTCGCTTTATGCATTATTGTGGTCTGCTTACTACATGAATGACTAACTTAATAATGACCTACATAATTATTTAAGCCTTTCATTACGAGTATTTAAGACAGTTTAAAAAAGTTGGTATTGAATGCAAACAACATCTATACTAACCTGTTTTTTATATTTCTATGATACTAACATTCTAAGGCTGAAGAGTTTATTTGTTTTTTTGGTTGAACGCGCTAACCTCAGGAACTACTGGTTCAAATTGAACAAAAATATTTTAGTGTTTGAAAGCCCATTTATCGAGGAAGGCTATAAGGCTATATAACATCACGCTACGACCAATAGGAGCGGAGCATTAATGAAAAATGTAACACAGACGAAGTTGCGCGGGTTAACTTGTGTTTCATATTCCGGTAAGTTCATAAATTCCAGCAAGTAATGCAAAATGTTTCACAAAGCAATCCATTCCATTATACAGCTGAAGAATTCACTTCTTCATGTAACACTTTTAAACACAATTTAATGATTACATAAACACATAGAAACAACTAGAACTGAATTTTAATGAATGAGAAATGATACGGTTGTATATGAAGTGAATGTTCTACAAGAAATGTACTGTTTTTAGATTTAGTTTTGGAAATGGAATAAGTAATTATATCAAAACTTAGCTGGCTTCTGTGGTAGCTTAGTTGGGATTTTGGGAATGGGCTCCTGTTTTTTATTTCTTTTCCTTTCGGAATAGAGGGGTATCTCTTCTCTTACTACCTCTGACTACCTCAGTTTGTTTCTCCACTTTGGTACTTCTTCTAAACCACGCAACGGATTTTGTTACGATTCTCAATAATAGAAAAGACCGATTAACTAGAAAGGTTCATGTGTATAATTTGCACCCTTGACAAGCCAAGAAAGGTCATTAGCTATGTTATGAATAGGTAACAGTTCAGAATAGGAATGAAACAAATCCTTGTCCTTGCGGCGTTGTACAATTAGTAAAAGTCATAGTAGTATTTCGGTTCAGGTAGGATCTTGAAGGTTAAGCAACGCTTGCCAAGGTTGGTCTGTGGATGGGTGACCATCTTAACATACCGAGTTTCCTCCGTGCCTCGGAAAGCACGTTAAGCTGTTGGTCCCGGCTGTCATTTGTAGATCTTTGGCAGTCGTTACGGATTGTCAGAAGCCAGGAAATCTGACTACAGTCTTGCCAAGTAATACCGTGTTACCCAGTTAATGGGTTGTGGAGGTCTGGTAGGCAACCGCTCCACGTAAAACACTGGTATTAAGCTGAATCCGGTTTGACTGGAAGCCGACCCCAATATAGTTGGGAAAAGGCTAGGCAGATGATAGTAGTATTTGGGTTAGTGTTTTCACCAATGAAACTAAACGCGTTCGTTCTTACTAAATCGAATTCCAGAGGTGTTAGTTTCAATGTTGCTCCGCTCTTGAACTCGAAATTAAGTTTCATTGCTGTGAAATTTACTCTAGACAGTCTTTTAAAGTTGAAACATACAAAAGGCGATTCTTACATAACAATGTCATGTTAGGATGATTTATTGTTTCTTCATTAAAAGTACAGTGCAGTGTCAATGACTTTAAGTTTGTTCAACTTGTAAACATTTCGGCTTCTTCACGAGAATGCGGTTTCTAGTCATTTGTCATGTTTATTACTTGTTAGACTTTTATTTATTTTGTTGTGTTTTGTGAAAATAAACATTGTTGTTCCTGGAAAATAAAAATCGAGGCGAAATTATTGTTATTCATATATACTTACTTAATATAATAAAGCTGAAGGATTATTTGTGTTTGTTTGGTTGAACGCGCTAATCTCAGGAACTGGTTCGAATTGAAAAAAAAATGTTTTAGTGTTGGATAGTCCATTTATCGAGGAAGACTATAGGCATTATAACATTATGCTACGACCAATAGGAGCGGAGCATTAATGAAAAATGTGATGCAGTTGCGCGGGTCAGCTAGTTCAATCAATAAACCTCATGCGTGGCTTTTCAGTATGGATTAGTGGGAATTTGATCACGATTTTTGGGTAGCCTCCTGCTATTATGTTTTTTTTTAGGTCGGCGCAGCATGTCTGCTCCTTTCATACCTCTTTTGGTTGTCAACATAAAAGTCGACTCTTTTCTAGCCTTACATTTTTCACATAATCGACCAATATTTCCATTGGTTTTTTTCTTTTGTTTCTTTTTTATATGTGCAGAAATATTTGTACGCCATATTATGGCAGGGTATATTGTTCGAACCATTATTATAACATCTATTGCATGATATTAGAATGTCCTTAGGAGAGCCGACCCCAAATGATGGGACCAAGGCTAGGAGGCGTATTGTATGACATTCTGAAAAAAAAAAAAAATGTTTTGACTTTGGAAATTCACATGATATAGTCAGAAAAAAATTTAGCAAGTTTAAATGAAAACCATAACAAAGACGAGTGAATGTGCAACGTCTCATGAAAGTTTTATCACAAAAGATATCCAAATTATTCAACATGCAACGACAGTTAAAACTGCAACAACATTATACTTGTAAATAACTACTGATTAGATATATTTCGCACATGACGATGTACAAAATCGCAATTTAACTTTTTCTAATCATGATACCATTACTGGTGTATAAAATTACCTTGCAACTGATGCTGGAAGATCATTTCGCGGAATGATATAGCACTATGTAGTGTTTTATTTTTATTTGAATTCAAAAAGATTTCATTTCGATTTGATTTGTATCACTTTTTAAAGCTGTTGTATTTTTATGAACAGTAGTGGTTTATTAGACTGGTTCTCGCTTTTATTTAGTTTGCATGAGTCATGAAGTTACGATGACGAAGGTAATACATGTTATTAAAAATAGTGGTGAATATGAATGCTGATGGATAGAGAGGGAGGAATTACTGCAAATAGGTAGGGATGTTTGGAAGTAGAAGAAATTATGCCCCTACCTCGAATTGGAATAAGACCAACATTGTACATCTGACCCCTCGGTCGGAGAGGTCAGAAAGATGATGATGGTGACCAGAATTAGCATTCTGGCAGTAGTATGTCGTGATTCCTGATAGTTACAATCTGGGAGTCTTTAAGTCAAGAGTAAATAGGTTACTTCTAGGCAAGCGTGATCCATCTTCGACCGCATCATAGCTTACCGTCAGGTGAGATAGTGGTAAAACGCTTGTCTACCAATAGTAAAAAAAACAGTATAGTAGAGTTGGGACTCCGTTTTCCGCACATTTAAACACATGGTCTTCGATAAGGTCGGTTGTGCGTAGGAAGGGGGGTCCGGCCACCCTACCTATGCCCAGAAAAACAGAAGCTGTTGCGGGCTTCACAGGCTTCGCAGAGTGACCTCACTGTTATGAGAATTTGTACTCGTTGACTATAATCACAAACAAAATCATAATTATTATTTTAGTAGTCTAAGCTATTGTTTAAAATGGGTTAAACCTTACAAAGTCGTTTTTGAAATACTTAACAAAGGCTTTATTTGAAAACATCTTGATTTCAAACTAATTTCATGGTATGATTGTAATTTGATTGGTATATTTTGCCACACCATTCCATCAAGACATCGTCATGTAATCTTACTCTGACACCATTGGTGTTAGAGTGAGATTAGTTGACGACAAATGTGTTTATGTATGATGGTGTATGTGTGTGTTTAATTGGAGAGCTTAAATGTGATGTAAGTGTTATCCGCAATTTCAAGTGGTAAACTATATTAAATAGCGTGATTGCAAAGAAATCGAGTGACTATATTTGATTTTTTTGGGGAATGTGCGACGGAATTGCATAATTTAATTCGGCCAAGCCCGTTCCATCATCGGACCACAAGACGAACGGCGATGCGCCTCCGGTATATGGTGGACATCCCACCCACACGCACAAAACGTTTTGGGAACACATTCATAATGCGTACAGCTAAGGAGTGGAATTCCCTGCCGGAGTCTGTGTTTCCCGATAGCTACAACCTGGGAGTCTTTAAGTCAAGAGTGAATAGGTTACTTCTAGGCAAGCGTGCTCCATCTTCGACCACATCATCGCTTACCATCAGATGAGATGGTGGTCAAGCGCGTGCCTATTAATAGTAAAAAAAAAGAACACAAACATGGCGTAGTTTTTTTGTATACCTATTTAACTTACTGTCCCTCTGCTTGGCAAAAATCATAAAGCCCTATTGAATGACATTTTTATGAAATAACCATTCTATAGGGCTTAGAGGAATGGAACTTAGAGGGCTATATTGATGATTAAAATGGTTATAATTCTTTAGATAAAAACGCGTTACGGCCGCGAATCGTATTTTGTTTAACATACAGCTTCACACCGATCGGCAAATTGCAAAAAAATATTTGAATTTCGCGGCCTACCCTGGCGCTTCTACCTTAATAGAATAAATGGCAATGAAGGCAATGCTTTCGCCGGATACGGAGCTTAATAATGTTCCTACTACTGGGACACAAGATTCCTATCTGTGAGAGCCACTGGGCTATTTGTTAGTTGGTGGATGTCATAATGTCTGCTGGGGCTTCGGACTTCGTTCGAAAGAGGCACCGTACCCTGGAACGCAAAGGGTACTGTGAGAAACACGGATGGGTTTTAGTCAGTAAGAGTCTGACACTCCCTCCTGCTGTACCCAGAGCGGGAGGAGTCATTTGATGATTTCCCATCTTTTTTAGGATGGGAAATCATCAAATGACTCCTAAAAAAACAAAGATGTCATAATGTGTTTGAATTTTTGGGTAGCAGACGTTTTGACGCTATTCACAGCACTTTACTTTGTGTAAATTATTATCCTGCCTGCCGCAAATTATTTTTGCCTGTCTGGGTGAGAACTGACAACTTTCTACTTAGAAGTCGCGTACGTTAACACTGGACCACCATAAATTGCTCTAAAAAATTCATCATCATCATATCAGCCGAAAGACGTCCACTGCTGGACATGGGCCTCCCCCAAGTGTCACCACAACAACCGGTCCTGTGCGTCTCGCATCCATCAGCTCCACAAGCTTACTTCAAATTGTTAAATAGCCTGACTTTGGAATTGATTTGTTATTCATTAACATTTCAAGATGCATATTTGTTTGTGACGAATCTTTCCGGCAGATTCATAATAAATAAATCAAAAAGTGCATTTTTGTTTAAATTTTTAATACGATTTATGAATTGAAGTCTTCAGCTTTGAAGGTCAGAAATTAAATAATATTTGATCAAGTTTTGTAATTTATAGAAATATCTTCGAAATTAATGAATCCTCAAAATGTCAATGTTAATATTAAATCCCTTGTCACGTTTTGATTGATGATCTCTTAATTGGTTTTGCAGCATGTTTTTCAATTTAGAGTAAATATTAAAACATTTTATGGTATGAATAGCTTTATGTGTTTATCAAGATTGGTTTTAAGTTAAATGGTATAACTTTAATTGTTAACGATTTTTTCAAAATTAAAATAGAAGCTGTATTACGTGCTCAATTTAAATAGCGCCATCTGTTATGAAGTAGCGGAAACTAGATGTGAATCGTATCGATGAGTGTTTGCTTCGTGTCTAGAGAGACGCTCGCGCTCACTAGAGCGTATCGGTCGAATAGTTAAGCCTCTGCCTACTAGATGGCGCTGCCAGCTAGCGTGCGCGTTGATGTCTTTTGTTCAGCGTACTTTCATATCCGAATAAAATCAAGATTGCTTGGTATAATCCTAATTTAATTTGACAGTCATCCTGTTATTGATAGGGATAACAGAAATGATATAATAACTTTTTATTACATAACCTACTTTATTTCATTTTATTTCCGTTTTGTATCTTATGCTTCATAAACATGACAATGACTGGTCTAATTCAGTTACAGACTATAACAATATAATATAGGGTAAGTTCAGTTAAGTTTATAAAGCAATGCAAGCTTAGCCCAGGACAAATGGTTTTTCCAAGAAAATTTCGCAGTGCATAGGCTAGAGCTTGAATTTAATGGTAATAGGCTCCTTACCTATTGCAAAAGACATAAAAACGTAGTTATCGAAATATGGGTGTTTATTAAAGTTTAAATACAGACTACAGTTCCGTCTAAGGTTTGACCTTTCAGGGAATGTAGGCGTGATGGCATAAACTCACGTTTTTCCAAATAAGGCAACCCCCTAGATTACAAAATACCACCAGCTACAATCCAAACGTCTTCATCATCATCGTTCAATTCCACTGACTACTGCGCGTTCGAACGCAGCAAGCTAAAAATCAGCGTTAGGTGGTATTACCTAGTATTGCCACCTGACATTATGCTGAGCTGAGGTCCTTTTGGCACAATATTGTATTAAAAATTATATATCTATTAGTAAGGTATTTTTTGGGCCAATAAATTCATTTTTCTTTCTTCTTATCTTTTCACTGCTGGACATAGGCATTCCACGTGTGTCCGGTAAGTTTCGCATCCAGCGGACTCCATCATTCACCAGGCTATCGGTCCAGTTTGTTGGAGGCCTACAAGGGGTACCAAAGGCACTCATCTGACGCGTGGTGCCTCTTTTATTTACATACATATTCGCAAGTTGGTGGCGAGTCCGACGCACATTTCTGAAGAACTGTTATCTATAAGTTTATCTGTCTTTTCAGGAGCGGTCGTCTAGCTGTCGAGGGCTGGTGGTGTGGGCGCGCCATGGCTGGGGCGGGGGGGCGTGCCAATAACGGAGCTCTAGCGCTGCACTACGCAGCTGCGCGGGGCTGCCTCGACTGCGTGCGTCTACTCACCAACACCACGCCCGATGTGTCGTGAGTACACTTATATACAAGTGCAACACAAAAACAACAAAGTAACACGACACAACATAAAAACGACTGCGGGCGTCTACCCATCAACATCACGCCCGATGTGTCTTCAGTAACTACAACACACTAACAACATCGGAGCCCTAGCGAGGGGCTGCCTCGATTATGTGTATCTACAAACCAACACCACGCCCAATGTGTCGTGAGCATATTTGTTTATATAATTAAAACACAGCAACAACTCTAACAACACTCAATTGCACTGTTATTTTTACGGTGTTCTAATTATAAAATAATTATCAATACATCAATAGTAACACACTATCATAACACACAATAACACCATCACAACACACTTCGTGAAGCTCAGTTTGTCGGCATTTTAAAATGGTCATGTTTTTCTAATATTGCCAATAATTAAAAATAACGGACTTCAATCAACCCCATTCACACAAAAATGTTGAAATTTGCCACGCGGAAATAACTTCAATTAATTTGTGTTTGACAGTTTTCGAAACTATATACAGTTTGAGCGAAACAGTTCCTCTGTTTCACCAAACCATATTTTCATTAAATCCAGCACAGGATCTTCAGCTCCACAGAAGACCTTATTTCCTCCACACCATTAACCGTGGTGAAAACCAAACCATATGCTCGTCTTCATAACATTTATCATAGCAGTGAAGATTGATGTAAGACATAATCTATGAAGTATGGCAATAAATCATGCGCGAGCGCGACTCATTAAGCGGTCACAGCTCATTGCGCGCGCGCAGGTCCACGAGATCAGGCGCAACTGAGCGAAACTACTCGGTAGTCGACATGTTAGGAGTCGGTTTGAGGAAAATTGGCATTAAGTAATAATAATAATAATAATAATATGTTTATTTCTCACCACAATATGATACAATAGGTACATCAATTAAATGTTATCATTACAATTTATCATTGTGGGTGACTGGTGCCTGAGCTAAGCTACAAGCCTGTGTTTCAGGACACCAGGACTCCGCCTTTTACATATAAATCAGCATTACGTAAATAACAGATTGTACATTGATGGGTGAACCCAAACATAATTATTATCCAAAAGTTATAGTTAGTATGATTGTGTTTATGTGTGTTTGTGAGCGTAAAAGTGTGTGTGTGTTGTGATTAGTAGTGTGTGTGTGTGTGTGTGTGTGCGCGCGTGTGTGTGTATCAATATGTGTGCATATGTGTTTGTCTATGTTTGTTACATTACTAACATTACACTAAGGTCGCTAGTAGTTTTTCAGTGTCGTCATAATTTATTTCTTGTAAGAAGGAAGTTATTTTCATTTTACACGTGGTCTTGTTAAGATTGAATATCGGTAGTATCCCGTTAATTTTATTGTAAAGATAACCACCTAGATGGCAGAAGAAGCGCTTGGAGAATTGAGTTGAAAGGCGGATATCCGGTCGATCTACTGGGCTGTATCGTCTCTTACCTTGTGAAGCTGAGGAGTGGTATGTTAGCAAAGAGTGCTGTTTTAATATTATGCTTTTAATGAATAATTGGCGAACTGTCAAAACATTCGCGTCTTTATATAGGAGCTCAGTGGGGTAACGGTAAGGTAGACCCAAGGACACCTTCAATATGGCTCTCTATATATTAAGTGACGATGATTAGTAGTTTTTCGTTTTAGTTTACGATTTTTGCAGTTTTAAGAGTGTCTTAAATGCTGGTGAAAATTCTACGGGGAGGAATGAGCAAGAGGAGGAATCTAAATCTGTAGAATTATCAAATCTTAAAGGCTTTTATAGAAAATCTAGGACAATACTTATAACTTCGTGTAACTAACAACTAACTAACTTGTACCTAAATTTTGAACAAATAAAGTTCTGATTCTGATTCGTACTTTAGCGTAACCCGTACGTGCGTAGGACCGTACTTTTTTGAATCTGTGCACACTGATCCAATTCTATGAGGTCAGTAACCTCTTTCGAAGACTCCAAATTTGTCATTATAGACGTCAATTGAGTAGCAGTAATAAGATGGCTTTTTCCAAGTCAATGTTCCTCATACTTTGTTTCAATAATATTTGACTGAAAACCAACGCATCACAAACTGCGTTGGCAAAGCGTAGAAGAATTTTGATAAACAAAACTTATAACGTTCTTTTTTGTTTTTTTTTTCGCATCGTTTAGTTAAACCTATTTGATATACGGAACCTCGTTTTTCCAGCCACTAATCAGTTCATGTAAGGATTTTTTGCTCGGAGATCTTGTCCGTAACTGACCAGTCACGGGAGCTAACGGCACGAACTACTGTTACTGATGGTTCTCGATGCGTATGCGCAGCTTGGCTGTGCGAGATGCAATCTGTTTTGTGTTGCCTAGGTCATGTATAATAGGAGGTACTGGGATGGTTAGTAGAGTGGAAGAATGAAGGCGTTTGAAGTGAGATAGGTGAAGTTTCTGGGACACAAATGATGGAAAAATTAAGAAGACCAGTGATTGTTACAGTTTTTCTATTGACTTTCTTTTACCTAACACGCCATATGCTGGTGATAGTCAAAACCGCTACGAAGGTTAGAATGATTTTTAACAGCCAATTGCATCACTTATTTTGAGTTTCTCGATATCAGTTTTTGAGTGACGTCTCTGTATGGCATTTTATTACTACTTTTTTAGATTGAGTCACGTTAAAAACAATAGTATTTAAATATTTATTTTATAATTTATGTACACACAGAAAAATAGTGAAAGTTGTATGTGAGAGACATATTTTTTTTTATCGCGTTCATCATCTACTTCCTATCGGAGCTCGGTGGTGACTTGTTTTGAAGTAAATATTTACGTCAATAATATGTATTATATAAGAATCTTTTTCATAATAAATTTGACGTTAGGTACCGTTTGATTTTTATGCATCTGAAAAAAACACTGTTGTAAGTTTTAAGTTCTCTCCGGGGACGAGTTTTTAACCGTTTTTATTGATTTATTTTTATGGAAAAATGAGCTACTTAATAATTCCTATCCTACTGTCTTTTACAAAACATAGTTAAGATCAACGCACGCACTACAAACGAAATCAGTTAATATAATTGGATGATGGCACACCGTATCAAGGTGGCATCCAACACTACATGCCGATTTAAACAGGCATGCACACCTCTGAATGTAGTCTATGGGCACAAGTGATTGTTACAGTTATTCTATTGACTTTCTTTTACCTAACACGCCATATATGCTGGTGATAACGTCTCAATAACAACAAGACAGCTTGTTGAGGTGATGAAGTATCATTATTTTGCCTTTAAATGTTCATCTTTTAGTGCATACAATCTTTAATTGGCAGAAAAATGTAGGATATGGGTATTCAGGCAACAGGGAAAATCAGAACCAAAATCCTATCTTCTCTTCTACTCATTTATTTAAACTCTATGGAAGTAGACTCTACGGTAGTCTATGGTGGCTCTATAGTAGTATAAGTAGTTCAGCATAAACGGACTTAATGCAACAAAGCATTCAACAAGTCAGCTTTTTCTCTATCTGATTTCTTAATAGGTCAAGGTGATTTTTCTGATTTTTTAGTAATGTAAGAAAACTTGGCGTAAACCAGTAATCTCGGTAAATCTTTTTAATCACATACGTAAACTTTGTTCAATTCAAGAACCAATAATTTATTTTTGACCGCTCTTATCATCTTCATATATATAAAAGGACTAGTGGACACGCGCAACTTCGTCTGCGTCACAATTTTCATCATAGCTCCGCTCCTATTGGTCTTAGCGTGATGATATATAGCCTATAGCCTTTCTCGATAAATGGGCTATCCAACACTGAAATAATTTTTCAAATCGGACCAGTAGTTCCTGAGATTAGCGCGTTCAAGTAAACAAACAAACAAACAATCAAACAAACTCTTCAGCTTTATATATTAGTATAGAAGTATAGATAAGACGGGTAATAAACTCTTCTTAATAGTAAAACCATGTTAAAGTTATTAATTCTACAATAAAGGCGTGGTTTTATCTAAAATTAACCTGTAGAGATAATTATCTCGCATCGTTATACCACCTTGGAGGTGTGGTCGAATGCAAAGTGGCTTAACTTTCGGAATATTTATTAGCTAACATTATTTCATATAAAACATCTTCCGTTGTTCTTCTAACATGATCGTTCCTGAGACTGTAAAAGAAGAAAACATTACAAACGTTGACACAACGGGTCACAGCATCTTTAAAAAAAAAGCGGCCAGGTGCGAGTCGGACCCACTCCTTTCTACGGGGCTCGCCACGGTCAGTGCCTGCCAGGGTGCGGAATTTGTATGGTCTATAGTCAGTAATATAATATAATAATATATAATATAATATTCCACACAACTATCACACAACGCCATCTAGTCCCAAGCTAAGCAGAGCTTGTGTTATGGGTACTAGACAACTGATAAACATACTTATATATTTCTAAATACATACATATTATAGATAAACTACACCCAGACACAGAATAAATGATCATGCTCATCACACAAACATTTGTCCTGGGTGGGAATCGAACCCACAACCTCTGGCACAGTAAGAGTCAGTAAGAGTCTGACACTCCCTTCTGCTCCACCCAGAGCGGGAGGTGTCATCTGATGATTTCCCATCCCATCGCGCGTCATCTGCACGTCGTCGGCGCTTTAAAATAGACAAGATGTAAGTGCAAAGGCCCTTACATACCCTATAAATGGGGCATAGTCTGACATTGTCATCGCTTATCATCTGGTGAGATAGAGGTCAAACGTATGCCTATTCATAATAGAAAAAAAAACCGCACTCGCACACGAACCAAAACCTTATTCTTTATTTGTTGTTATAGCGGCAATAGAAATACACAATCTGTAAAAATTCCAACTGTCTACCTATTATAGTTTTTGAGATACAGCCCGCTGACAGACAAACGGACGGACGGACAGCGGAGACTTATTAATAGGGTTCCGTTGGTTATCCTTTGGGTACGGAACTCTAAAAACGGTCATTTTGTTTGGCTCATAGAGCATACAATATTTTAACCAAGCAGGATAAATATTTTATTCTTCATAATTTAAACACCTGGATTGAAGGTCATCTGTTTCTGGATATAAAAGCATCAAATACGTGTATGTGTGTGTCTGTTTTTGATAATCTAACTGATGGACTAAATAAAATTGTGTAAGTATTTTTATGAAGGGATCGTTTATTTATATTTTACGTCTTAGTGATATTAATTAAGCTTGAATAAGGCCTTTTAGTCGCGCAGGGCCGGTCATAGTGGCGACGCTTGGCGGAAGCTTATGTCCAGAAGTGGACGTCTTTCAGCTGATATGATGATGAAGGCCTTTTAATTAGCAATAATAGCACCATAAAAACCATTTAATCTAATAGTTATCACCTCAAAAAATAAAAGAAAAATCGTAAGCCAGTGCGACGGGTAGAGAAAGCGTTGCGGGATTAATTGTTCTTATCCGCGATCTAGCGCTCATCTGCGATCTTCACGCCTGCGCCCGCGCAGCCGTCCTGTGACACATTTATGTCGGCAATAAAAATACTTCGGTGGTAATACACGCTAGGTTTGGTAATGGGGTGGGTTATTTACCCCTAATAAAAATATAAATTTGAAAATCTTAAAGAGAAAATCAAGATTAACGGCTAAGTTTAGAAGCATGAAAATTATTAACGTTACCTAGTGATCGCTAAGCAAGAATTTTTGGAAATGATTAAAGGAGATGAAAGCTCGCAAGAAAATTCGTATTTTTTTAGATAGTACGTACATCTTTCAGGCCAAGGCTTTTGAATTATTCAATGTACCATACTAGTTACCCCCACCCTCACGTTGTTTAGTAATAAACTACGACGGAATTTATAGTTTCAATCTATATACTAATATATAAAGCTGAAGAGTTGGTTTGTTTGCTCGAACGTGCTAATCTCAGGAACTACTAGTTCGATTTGAAAAATTTATAGATAGAGAGATAGCCCATTTATCGAGGAAGGCTATAGGCTATACTTTTATCATCAGGCTAAGGCCAATAGGAGCGGAGCAGACGAAGTTTCGCGGGTCAACTAGTGCTATTATATATTCTTTACATAGTAACCCAACAATCTCCAACATTATCAAAGTATAAAGTATGTGATAAGATTTCATTTTCCCAACAAGTTTTACATGAGATGCGGCCATTAATACAGCCATTAATAGCCGCACAACTATTGGCAAAAACATAATTATTAGCATCGATACTCGATATCAATGTTTTCATTTTAAGTGAAACCAGTGAGCAATTGGTTTTATTTCTTGGAACTGCACCTACGTTTCTAATTATAGAAATTATGTTAACGGAAACCGCGGGGTTGCACGTGTCTGTGCGTTTTCTACTCTGATTCAGGGCTAGTATATCTACGTCTTTGATCGTTCAGAGATGGTGATAAATACCTCACCATATTCTCCATTAAACAGCAATTACTTTAAGAGTAGCTCGTGGATAACTGATAACAGCCGCTGAAAGTTAAGCAACGCTTGCCAAGTTTGGTTTGTAGAACTACATTGGGGTCGGCTTCCAGTCAAACCGGATTCAGCTTAATACCAGTGTTTTACGTGGAGCGGCTGCCTACCTGACCTCCAAAACCCATTAACTGGGTAACACGGTACATCTTGGCAAGACTGGAGTCAGATTTACTGGCTTCTGACAATCCGTAACGACTGCCAAAGATCTACAAATGACAGCCGGGACCAGTGGCTTAACGTGCTTTCCGAGGCACAGAGAAAACTCGATATTTTAAGATGGTCACCCATCCACAGACCAACCTTGGCAAGCGTTGCTTAACCTTCAAGATCGACCCGTGCGGCGGGTATTATTTAGTCACTCGAGCTCCTACATGCATGTGCAATACAGTCTCACTACACATTAAGGCCATTTACCGTTAAGAAACTCGCGATACATATAAGTTAATATGTCCACCACTGTAAGCGATAATGTCGCAAGCAAGACATAGGTATAACAATTAGGGGCAATTTGTTGCTCCTTCGTAGCCCGTACTCGCGGTTTCATTGAGCAAGTCGAATGCCGCGGAGTTTCCGGAGCGAGGAGTTAGGAAAGGCATTCATTAAATGTTTTTAAACGTTATTAAACGCTGTTTTGTAATTGGGAGTAAGCGACATTGGTTTGTTATCTATCAGATTAGTTTGGTCATTTAATGTGGGTAGGTGATGTCTTGGGAGGTAAAGAGGTTTGTGAGGTTTTCTTGAGTTAAAAAAATCTTGTCAAGTTAAGAATTTTGTAATTTGCTTAGCAATATTTACAAGTACCTCTCAAGAAACTCTCTACCTGCGTCTGTGTTTCCAAACGCTTACTACCCTAATCTCTTAAAAGTTAGAGTGAACAGGCTCCTTCTGGGTAAGCTCGCTTCATCGTAGACTTTGTCTCTGTCATCTCTGTGACTAGAGTCAAGAGCAAACCCATTAAAAATAAAAAAGGACTTTATCTATTACGTGAAATGAAATATCTTCAGTTAAACATTTCACTGTAACATTTGTGCTTTGTTTTGGAATAGGTAATGATGCTCTGTTTCCAAACAGCAGCTCTTAGATTTCCTTCCTGGAAGTCGTCATGATCTGATGAGGTATAATGTGAAGTCACTGGAACTTTTATGTAGTAACATTGCGGGCAGAATGATGTTTGTGGTGTATTAGTAGCTCGATAGATGGCGTTAGTGGTAAAATGATAAGTCGCTGAAATTGTTTGCATCTCGCTCATTATATGAGCGTTGGATTTCAAAAATAAAATCAGTTTTATATTGGAACTCGATCAACAAGGCCGTGTTTTATTTAAAGTGACGTAAGGTTTGGACTTGGTCTTAAACTAATATGAGGTTTATGAATTGATTTATTTGTGATGCTTGATGGTATATCTGCAAATACTGTTCCGATTATGAGAATTCTTTCACAGACAAATCTACACTTCCACTGAGTGCCATAAACTACTTTGAAACGTACACGGGAAATAACTAGTCATAAATAAACAACGCTAATCTAAAAACATTATTGCCCTTATTACTTAACAAAAATCCCACCCAACATTATCTCGTTGCCAATTGACGGTAATTTCAATTAAGCCAATGGTTTCCTCATGTAGCAATACTTTGAAACGGACACGGGAAATAACTAGTCATAAATAAACAACGCTAATCTAAAAACATTATTGCCCTTATTACTTAACAAAAATCCCACCCAACGTTATCTCGTTACCAATTGACGGTAATTTCAATTAAGCCAATGATTTCCTCATGTAGCAAAATAACGGGTTGGGTAAGGAAACCCGACGCATTGCAAATAAAAACATAATTGTATACTGCAAAGAAAGCAGCCATAAGTAAGTGGGTCTGTTGCACTGATACGGGTGATGGCTTAGTGACGAGCGGAGCGGAGCGGGCGCACAGAGATGACCATGATGATATAGTAAAGAGGGCCTAGACAAAATGGGATTCCCATAAGCGTTAATGATTGTCAAAAAGTCTAATCTTGTCAGTAATTTGCACCTGGTTGTTAGCACATGACATATAGTTAAGTAGGTGGACTAGTTTATTTTGGATGGAAATGAAGAAAAATGTGAATCACCCTAGTTTTCCAAAATATCTTTTAAGTGGAAGAATGCCTCAGCGTCACGTTTTTAATTGCAAATATAACTGCAACTAGTTGACCCGCGCAACTTCGTCTGCGTCACAATTTTCATTACTGCTCCGCTCGTATTGGTCTTGGCGTGATGATGGCAGACAAACAAACTCTTCAGCTTTATATATTAATATAGATTAGGTCGCGGTTTTATTACATGGAGAACATTTATTCGTGAAAAGACCAGTTTGTAAGTACGCAAATTCATTCATCAAAATTACTTCCAATAGCTGTGCGGACGATCGAATTTTCATGGCACAAGGAGTGCCCCCTTACATAATAGCTAGTAAAGGGGTTCGAACTTTTATCTATGGTAGCTGGCGTAGCCCTCTTGCAGCCACTTTTTTTTTTTTTTTTTAAAGTTACTTCGCACAATCAAACATTCATTTATGGCTAGAGCATTTATGGCATTCATGAAACAAAAAATGTGTGCTCCATGGTGCCCTAAAGTGTCACGTTGCCGAGATATCTGATGGTAAAGTCGCCATGTGAGAACAAAGAAAATTGTTGACTATGCCACAATGGGTCTATGCCCTTTAAACACTTCTTTATTTAAAAATTTTGATCTGCAATGGTAAGATTGTTTGTTTGATTGTTGTTGATGTTGTAGTGACGATGGTAAAACAGTAATGAACTGTATGTGCATAGCATTTGAAAAATCTAATATAACACAGGTCATTGTATTACGGTGTGCGAACAAAACGATAAGGGCTGCAACAAAAACACAAAGAATAATAAAACGAAAAGATTAAGTCTTGAAACAAAATCGCTTCCGCTCCCGCTCACCGCTCCGCTTATCACCAACCTCCTCACCCCTAATAAGTAGAGCTCCGTATTACACATTAGTAGTAATTCAGTCAGTCGAGTGAGATGTTACTCACCGTGTACTCGTCTCGAGTGCAATGTGCGCGTGAGTTCGTGCTTGAACCATTTTCTGAACGGAAATACGTTTTCAAGTGATTTCGTTCGGGTTTCTGTGAACGTGATATATTTGTGTGGTCGGACTTTGATGTTGTATTTGGAATTTGTTGTATTATAGTACTCGATTCAGCTTCTTTTTCTTTTGGGGTTTGGTGGGGGTGACGTCTCTACGTCACTTTAATATTCAATGTAAATAAAGCTTTTCGCGATTTTCTCGTTCTTCTTCTTAGAGATTTACGTTATGGAAGGAGCATAAAGCTTCGACTTTCTGACCAACAGTCATTATGCTTTGAAAATGCAGAATATCCCTGTAAATGTTTTTTTTTACCCGCGGGTCTAAAAATGCCACTTTAGCAGAATCATAATATTAACCACACAACAATCTGTCAAATTCCATTTTCATCTGTATCGCTATATTATCCCACTGCGGGGCAAACCCGTCCTTCCAATCTTTCCACCGTTTCTAGTTCTGTGCCACTTCTTCCCAAGAAAGATTTGAGTTGTCCCTCCATATCCTTTGTGGTCTGCAGTGGCCCTGTCTTGCCATTTTGAGCACCCTACTTTTTTGTGTAAATCACTTATTATCAATTGTTTTAGCAAGTTTTGTTGAAATAGAATTAAATGCGATCCTTTAGTAATGGCACCCGTCATGAAATGGCCTTGACCTGATCCGAACAATGTCAAATTGATTTTGGGTTAATATTCACAGTTGATTCTGCATTTAAATCTGGGTCAGAGTGCATATAATGCATATCTATTGTTCATTGTGATGTATTGTCATCGGTACCTGACCTACATGTTATGGTGGCTGATAATAAAATTAATAATAAGCATTCGTCATGAGATAATTCTAATTATGAACTTAACTGTCGAGACAATACAGCTCATAGCAGTTTTGGTACTTGGAGGAAATGCGGGCGGATAGATTTTGTATGTAAAAAGTCATAATTCGAGGTTTGGCTCTCGCCTGTTTCCTCCTGGACCGATTTAAAATATATTTCGCAAACTGAATAAAAAAGATGTTTACTGTGTTACTTTGTTTTTATTTTTTCATGAATAGTTGCCAAAGTACACTAGGGCTATGTTGACAGCGGTTTATTGACAATTTTGAGCATTTTTTGAGGGTGCCAGTGCTTACACAGTTAATATATCATCAAAAGGACACAGTACCATCATCATCATCATAACAGCAAAAAAACGTCCACTGCTGGACATAGGTCTCCCCCAAAGGGGGGAGGGTATGCCATAATCGCCACAGTATATATTCTTCTTATTAAGTTTAAGAAATATCTCTGAAATCGGTCCAAAATTGGACAAGGAAACAGGCGAGAGCCAAGCCAGCCAACTGACTTTAGTCCTCTCCAAAGTTGAGTTTCAGTAGCCACTAGCCACATAAAATTTAACGACCACAGATAATGAAAAATGTGCTCATAAGAAATGAATGCAGAGTTTCTTGGTTGTCTCGGTAGACTAAGCAAGCGATATATCAGATCGCAACGGTATCCAACTGAATAACTTAACGACTGTTATTTATTTTCTTCATGCTCTTTTTCTTAGCTGCGTAGATTGGGACTTGGCATCCTAGAATATGAATTTTATGCCTGCCATAAAAAAAAAAAACAGATTTTTTGCACTTTGCATCAACTCAAGAAGTCTACACTAATATTATAAAGAGGAAAATGAATAAACTCAAAAACTACTGGACTGATTTGAAAAATTCTTTCAACAATGGATAGCTACATTATCAGGGAGTAACATAGACTACTCGTATATTCTATTCCCGAACTCCCACGGGACCTGGAACTACGCGGGTAAAACCGCGTGACGTCCGCTAGTGTTAAAATAAATTGAAAATGGATTTTAAAATCAATTCCCAAAGTCTACACTGGGCTTATTTTATATAATTAAGTTTTGGGTTTTTCATAATTATTTGAAAACCGTTTGAATCAACTTACCATGTAATCGGGCATATTGCCTAATCCAGTCAATTTCACTAAAAGCTTACCTCACGACCACCTGAGCATAAATAAACACACCCCATTAACTCCTCACCATAGACACAATGAATCAAACTGACCATTAACTAATGTTGATCACAGATAACGTAAAACGGATGTGGCTACTTGGTTACTCTAGTGAAATTTAGCCTTAGATTGTGGTCACGAAATGAGCGGTAGGTAAGCGGAGTGATATGGAAAGAGACGATAATACAACATTACTATGTCGTGCCACTTGGCCACCTCCTTAATTTTTTTTATTGATAACTTAGTTGTTAATTGTTAAAAGGAAATGCGGGCGGATAGACTTTGTATATAAAAAGTCATAATTTGAGGTTTGGCTCTCGCCTGTTTTTTCCTTCAATCATCTGCCTAGCCTTTTCCCAACTACATTGGAGTCGGCTTCCAGTCAAACCGGATTCAGCTGAATACCAGTGTTTTACGTAGAGCGGCTGCCTATCAGACCTCCACAACCCATTAACTGGGTAACACGGTACACATCTTGGCAAGACTGGAGTCAGATTTTACTGGCTTCTGACAATCCGTAACGACTGCCAAAGATCTACAAATGACAGCCGGGACCAACGGCTTAGCGTGCTTTCCGAGGCGAAACTCGATATGTTAAGATGGTCACCCATCCACAGACCAACCTTGGAGATATGTCACAAACTGAATAAGAAGAATGTATACTATGTTTTTCTTTTTTCATTAATAGTTGCCAAATTTATACACTGTTGACAGCGGTTTATCATTGCATTTTTGATTGATTTTGGTCCGATATTGGAGGAGAAAACAGGCGAGAGTCAAACCTCGACTTATGATTTTTATATACATAGTCTCTTCGCCCGCGTTTCCTCTTAACAAGTCTAACATCAATGATATTAGTCATTAGGCTCTATATAAAGTGGCATTTTAACAATGATTGTGATGATCGAAATACCAAAATGGGATTGATCACGCACAAGACATTTTGACAGCGTTTGTCAACCTAATGCATTTTATCGTTTCGATAAACGCCTTCGCCACAGTATCGCGGACAGAATATCACTAGGCTAGAGTCTAACAGTTGAGGTGACAACTGAATAAAATCTCTTGGTTATATGAATAAATGGCAAGCTATGACTGAAAATTTTGCTGAAGGAGTGGAGGAAATGTAAATGTAATGTAATGTGTATGAAGGGGCAAATGTATGTTATGTATAAATAAAATGTATGTTATTGACATGTGCTATCGATTTGTCACGTACTCAATCCTTAACATTTTTACGTTTTGACCATCACTGTCGCAGATGAATGTCAATTTGCTAGAACCCCGCTCGTTTCATGGCCACAAGCTTAGCGTAGATGCAATCAAATTTGGTTCAAATTAGCATATTCTCTACCAACTCTCGAAAGTGAAGGAAAGCGAGACAGCGCGAAATATGCGCGTTTGCTTCACAAATGTGCTGGAGTTGGGATATTTTAATCTAATTATATGTTTTGGTGGCGCGATGGTTGCGCGTGAGTGTGTCTAAGTAACGTTACTGATATGATCAATTAAGAGGCATTAAGTACTTCCCTACTTTTCTTTTTTGGGCGTCTATTTACAAAAGAAAACTGTACAAGGGGGAGTCTGACTCGCGTTCTTTATTACTGTTGTTTTATTTTATTAATTCAATGACAGTAAACAGCTACAATATTTGTGTTTGATCAGAAAAGATAATACAGAATGTTAACAATATTGCAGCCCACTAAATTATATTATCCGCATATTAACAAAAGAAAATATGATAATGATTGCCACTGGATATGAGTAAATAATAACATCACATTAATAACAAAATTAATTAAATCATGCAAAATAGAAATAGAAATTGATACAAAAAAAAAAACTTAAAATTATTGCGGAGAACGTAATTTTTCGGTTTGTGGTACAGAAGTGCGATTCTGTAAACATGTAAAATTTAGGTAAAGTAAAGTAAAACTTCTTTTATTTTCCACATAAATCAAAAACACAATACATACATTTTAAAATAAATGGAGTGGACTGGAGCCTAAAGTTAAAAACCTTGGTTTAGACGGCTACTTACCGTTGTTCACATTCCCGAGTCGTCAACATGTCAAAAGCTCGTATCCACTAGGCAACATTTGACGCGCGACATGATGCGCAACAGATTGCTCATCATGTTGAACGGCAGCGAGGAACTTTTGTTCAGTAATATTGTTAATGTTGCGCACCTGCTGGCAACGTCGCGCGTTGTTGTGCAACCTAGCTGATCATGTTGAGCGTCTCGTGTTTCGCGTCAAATGTTGCCTAGTGGATACGAGGCTTTAAAAACAACAAGTGGCGTTTCGTCGAGATTTTGATCTGCATACAAAAAAAGGGTTACAAAACGCGAATGGTCCCGTTTTGTGACGCTCTTTTTATCACCGGACTTTCCCAGAAATGGGTAGGCATAAAGTTGGGATGTTGACGAAATATGCCGACTAAACCCTTAGTGAGCGAGGATATTTAGCTAATGATTTATAAGTCATTAAAATAAAAACTAGCCGAGTGTTTTTATTTTAATGACTTATAAATCATTAGCGTTTTTATTGAATATAAATAAGTTACATCCTTTACAAGATCCCATAGAATTGGTTCTGGAAACGTATTCATATCCGTTAAATGCAGCTGCAGTTAGCAAAAGAAAAAGCCGGCCAAATGCGAGTCGAACTAGCACACGAAGGGTTCCGTACTATAAACCTTTTTTTTATTTGTTCCTATAGCGGCAACATAAATACACTATCTGTGAAAATTTCAACTCTCTACCTATTACGGTTCTTGAAATAAAGACCGTTTACAGACAGACGGATGGACGGACAGCGGAGGCTTAGTAATAGGATTCTTAGGTTAGGGTAAATAACGAAACCCTATTACTAAGCCTCCACTGTCCGTCCGTCCGTCCGTCTGTCTGTCTGTCAGCGGGCTATAGGTATCTCATGAACCGTAGCAGACACAAATTTTCAGTTTGTATTTCTGTTGCCACTATAACAAATAATAAAATAAACGATGGTACGAAACCCTTCATGCTCGAGTCCGACTCGCAAGTGGCCGGTTATTATTATTATTATCATTGATAGAATCGTGTTACTTATTTACTGCACAGTGCACATATACATTCACAAACCCTCTTCTTAATTAACGTGTAGTCCAGTTATGTCAAAATGTAAACTTCAAATAATTTTAAGTAGTTGTCTCACCGCCAGCGAGGAAGCGAGTAGCTATCGATCATTTCCTCGCTAAGAGAAGGGAAAAAAAATATAGATCTCGTGTGAGTAAAAGAGACACATACATTCATAGTCAATAGCTGGCTGTTCACACTGCCGGCGAGCGGCTCTTACCTCTAGTTGATCGCAGCGACAAGAGCTATTAAAGATTGTACTCGCTCAGCGACACTCGCTCGGCGATGCTTGCTTAGCGGTCAAAACAACCAAACTGCGGTAATTTCAACCTATAGAGAATGGCGAGTAAAAGCCTGTCGCACTAAAGCACTCGCTGAAAGCCGAGCGTCATAACTATCGAAACTTTTCACTCGCTACTCGCTGATCGCTGGCGGTGAGACAAGTCTTAATATCATAAAATGTTGAGGCTATTCAGAACATGTCTACTTGAATTATGTACTCCAAAAATTTTATTAGCTCAATCATTTAATTCGTTATCATAATTATGAAACATCGATACTTCGTTTTCGATTTAATTCTCCTAATTTTCTACTAGTGAATAACTCACAGGCTACTTTTTTTATTTTTTTCTTTTTACTATTTATAGGCACGCGCTTGACCACCATCTCACCTGATGGTAAGCGATGATGTGGTCGAAGATGGAGCACGCTTGCCTAGACGTAACCTATTCACTCTTGACTTAAAGACTCCCAGGTTGTAGCTATCGGGAAACACAGACTCCGGCAGGGAATTCCACTCCTTAGCTGTACGCATTATGAATGTGTTCCCAAAACGTTTTGTGCGTGTGGGTACTTTTACTGAACGGATGCTAAATATTAATGGTACTAATTTTATAGCGGAAAAATATGTAACAGAATACTTCCGTTAATCATGACGCAGGTATGTAAAATAAAAAACATTTTGACACTTACTTTTGACACATTTGTATATATTTGTTACAATTATTGCACAACAGAGACATAAACCGATCTGATTTTATCTTAAAATTTACATAAATAAATATTTTATTTGGTAAAAGTAAATTATAGGCGGCATACCTAATGATGCGAAAGTTACATAATTATTAGAATAATTCAGTAGCAACGAACTCCATTTTTTTAACATGGTTTTAAATTTTCGATTGGTCGTAAATCATTCTTAATTACTATCGTCTATTGATAATACATTATTATTTAATTTTAATTGAGAAACATCAATTACCAAAGCGAAAAACCATCAAAACAATTTGTTAACCGTTTTATCAAACTTACAACAATTATAGGCGACAAATCATTTTACATACCGATTATCAAATCAAATACGTTTATTTGTATACGTTAAATCGGTGGAACAATTATGGGGTAATTAATGGGTCTGTGTGTCTTGCCACACAAACCAGTTTTAAACGAAATGTTTCATCTGTAAGCATCCATTAAAACAAAAAAAAAAAAGTTCGAATTGACATAACACTACCTAATCGAAATTCGATCAGCTGTCATTTCAAATTCAAAATGAAACTGCTGTCGCGCAATCTAACAGATCGAATTTGGAATCTACGCCACAGACTATACAAGCAAGCCATTCCGTTGATATAAACGTCTTGTCAGGCTAATCGCGTGATGAAATGCGCCTATCGTAAGAGTAATACATTCGTGTTGCCAGTAATAGTCGACGGTAAGCTGTCAATGAGAAAAAAGTTAAGTATTTTTCGAGAGCCAATAATTTGACAGAGGTAATTACCGGTTTCGCGTTTCTGGTGCAAATGTTTTTTTTTCTCTGCATTATTTATTGAAGATGGACTATCTTAATAATGATTTTTACGATGTATGGCGAGATTATACTTTATAAGAGTAAAGAGCATGAAGATTATTTCAGAAAAAAAAATCGTTGGTTTTTCTGGCTACTGACGATTTTTGTAGAATTTATATCTACATGAAATTCTAATTCATTGGATTTAGCATTTATTTTTAACCAACTTCCAAAAAAGGAGGAGGTTCTCAATTTGGCGGGTATTTTTTTTTAATTTTATACGTTTGTACACCGATTACTCCGAGGTTTCTCATTCGGTTTGTGTGATTCTTTTTTAGTTCGATGCGGCATGCTTGCCGTTTGGTCCCGTAAAATATTGATTCAGTTTGGTTTAGTAGTTTTTATTTTATGAGCATTTTTGCATACAAGAAGACATCGTCCAAGTATCACCACCTAAAAGTGAAAAAAAAACCCTTTTTTCACAAAAAATTATAACTGACTTCCGTGAAAACCGAAAAGAAATGAGGATTTGAGTGCCAATTTTTTTTTTGCATTCGCATTTCGCATCTCAGTCGCAATTTGACAATATCTATACATTTTTGTTACATTGCAATTGAGATGTGAATGCAAACGTTGCTTAAGGTGGATGCTCCAGGGTAGCCCGCGAAATTCAAATATTTTTATGTTTTTTGCAATTTGCCGGTCAGTGTGAAGCTGTATGTGGACCAAATGCGATCCGCGACCGTAACGCGTATTTATCTAAAGAATTATAACCATTTTAATCATCAATATAGCCCTCTAAGTTCATTTAGTTCGAAAGAATGAATATTAAAGAAATAATCATTTGGTCCACATACAGCTTCACACTGACCGGCAAATTGCAAAAAACATAAAAATATTTGAATTTCGCGGGCTACCCTGGAGCATTCACCTTAAAAATAGAAGAATTGGCGCTCAAATCCTTATCAATATTTATTGTGACACAGCAAGTGGAACAGGGGCTGTAAACATGTCTTGCGGAATAATTCTGTGTAGTTAATTAATTTTCTGCTTGGGCTATATTTTACTTAGATTCATGATACTAACTGCTTTCCTTTTTACGACTGGAACTTGTTAATTAAAATGCCTTCTTTTATTTTATTTTAATCTGCTGGATAGAATTTGTTTTAGTGTGTTGTTTTTTTCTCACTCTGTAATCGCTGAGTGTTTAATTTTTGCCAAAAAAATATTTAAAAAACGTTTAACAGAATGTAAAAAATAACTCGACAAAATGAACTGAATAGCTGATTAAATTTTTCGCGATTTCGGAGTTAGTCTCTTGTTGGTCTTTGTTGGCCACCTTTGAGGTATGTCGTCCATTTTTTTAAATATTATTCATCTTATCGCTTGGAATTCTTTTTCACTTGTCGATCAATAAATAATTCTAGGCTTATATTTGCCCAAACTCTCTGCCTGCGACTGTGTTTCCAAACGCTTACAACCCTAATCTCTTCAAAGTTAGAGTGAACAGGCTCCTTTTGGGTAAGCTCGCTCCATCGTAGTCTTTGTCTCTGTCATCTGAGATCTAGACTAGAGTCAAGAGCAAACCCATCACAAATAAAAAAAATAACTTCAAATAGATACAAGTCCCACGTTTTCTGGAAGAAACTATGGACTGGTTGAAACGATCGCAAAAACAATGTAACGAATTGTAATATGGGCGATTGCTTCTGTAATTGGTTGAATGAGTTGTCAATAGCTAATTTCAGAAAGTTGCGCACGATTGTCAATTTGACACGTTAATTTTGTGAATGAAATCCTTTCAGTAATTAAGGGGTTATCTTTTTGCATTCTGAGGGACAATTCTTCTAATTTTTAAGCAGAAGCAACGTTCGCGTTCGTATTTTAGTCGTGATATGTTAAAAAAAACCTTAATTTTGATACATTTTTGACAGATTACGACTGACATATGAATGTGAAAGTTACTTAAAAATTAATAGAATTGGGCCTGTGTTCAACACCTCTGCTTATCTTTGAAAATACTTTTGTACAACAAATCTCTACTAACTAATTTCCTTCAAAACAGCTACAGCTGAACATACGCTTTAAACCGACTCAAAAATAAAATATTAAACAACAAACCACACGCAGAACTTTTTTAAAACGAAAAAGTTTATCAACAATAAAATCGAAAACGAACGAACTATGAATTGAGTGATGGAGAACTGTGACGTCATTAAAACTAAGATGGCGACCTGTCCGAGGAGGGAGAGACCTGCCAGGTCTGCTTCTACGAGGCTGAAGTACTCCAAGACGGTTCCTGCGAGTACTATCAGGTGGGTTCAATTAAAATAATATTTATTTATTTTTATTTATGCATTTGATTTTCGACTTACGTTAGCGCAGATTTAGAACTCTGAATAAAAAAGTTCTGTCACACCGACTTGTCTGCGCAGACTTGGTTCTAAGTCCGTGCAGACATTTTTTGTTCAGAATTCAAAGTCTGCGCAGACAAAGTCAGTGTTGGTTTTTTAATGCCAGTTTTGATGAGAACAAGTGCAAAATACGAGTTACTTAAAAGCGGTTGCCATTTTTTTTTCAAATTCAAACAGCCTATGTCACTTCGGGCGTCAAGGACCAATCTAATGATATCTTATTATTTTGTTAAAAACTATCCAGCCATTTAGGCTAAAGAGTGTGCCCGCATACATAGGTAAAAATATGACCCTCCTTCTGAGGCTGTCGGTTAAAAGATAATTCTTCTGTATATGCTTGAACTACAGACTATTATCGACGTAATGAATTATGATGATATTTATTTAATTGGAAATCCAACAAAGTATACACAGATTTAACATAAGTAACAGTAATATTATAGTTTATTTACGTGTGCTCCTTCAGCTATAGGAGGTCCACAGCATGCACATATAACTAGGTTCACATAACAAAATAAAAACAATATACTCACAAAATTAAGTTAAAATTAGTATAAAATCATTCCAGTAAATTAAAATTAGTATAAAATCATTCCATTAAATTAAAATTAGGATAAAATCATTCCAGTAAATTAAAATTAGTATAAAATCATTCTAGTAAATTAAAATTAGTATAAAATCATTCCAGTAAATTAAAATTAGTATAAAATCATTCTAGTAAATTAAAATTAGTATAAAATCATTCCATTAAATTAAAATTAGAATAAAATCATTCCATTAAATTAAAATTAGTGTAAAATCATTCCAGTAAATTAAAATTAGTATAAAATTATTCCAATAAATTAAAAATTAGTATAAAATCATTCCATTAAATTAAAAATTAGTATAAAATCATTCCAGTAAATTAAAATTAGTATAAAATCATTCCATTAAATTAAAATTAGGACAAAATCATTCCAGTAAATTAAAATTAGTATAAAATCATTCCAGTAAATTAATAGTAGTATAAAATCATTCCATTAAATTAAAATTAGGACAAAATCATTCCAGTAAATTAAAATTAGTATAAAATCATTCCATTTTTTTCATTTGAGGAGCTCTTGGCTAGATAATAACAGCCGCACGGGTCGATCTTCAAGGTTAAGCAACGCTTGCCAAGGTTGGTCTATGAATGGGTGACCATCTTAACATACTGAGTTTCCTCCGTGCCTCGGAAAGCACGCATTTAAGCCGTTGGTCTCGGCTGTCATTTGTAGATCTTTGGCAGTCGTTACGGATTGTCAGAACCCAGTAAATCTAACTCCAGTATTGCCAAGATGTACCGTGTTACCCAGTTAATGGGTTGTGGAGGTCTGGTAGGCAGCCGCTCCACGTAAAACACTGGTATTCAGCTGAATCCGGTTTGACTGGAAGCCGACCCCAATGTATTTGGGAAAAGGCTAGGCAGATGATGATAAAATCATTCCATTAAATTAAAATTAGGATAAAATCATTCCATTAAATTAAAATTAGGATAAAATCATTCCAGTAAATTAAAATTAGTATAAAATCATTCCATTAAATTAAAATTAGGATAAAATCATTCCAGTAAATTAAAATTAGTATAAAATCATTCCAGTAAATTAAAATTAGTATAAAATCATTCCAGTAAATTAAAATTAGTATAAAATCATTCTAGTAAATTAAAATTAGTATAATATCATTCCATTAAATTAAAATTAGTATAAAATCATTCTAGTAAATTAAAATTAGTATAATATCATTCCATTAAATTAAAATTAGTATAAAATCATTCTAGTAAATTAAAATTAGTATAAAATCATTCCAGTAAATTAAAATTAGTATAAAATCATTCCAGTAAATTAAAATTAGTATAAAATCATTCCATTAAATTAAAATTAGGGTAAAATCATTCCAGTAAATTTAAAGATGGATAAAATCATTTTATTAAATCAAATTAGATTCAGTTATTCCAAAAAAAAGTAGTTCAATTTGTATTATTCCAATACATGTTTATATTATTCCAGTAAATTAAATTGTTCCACTAAAATATTAAAGCTTTTAAACGTATTTGGCTCAATGGAGTGCACATAATAATGATGAGCTGAGGCAATATCCTCACGCCATAGTAACTGTTCGTTCCGTTCTGAAACGCATCGCAACTCGTTTGGTTTCAGTGTTGCGTTTTACAAATGAATTGGTTTTAATTCATTAGCATTTATTGTTTTTTTTTTATAATTAAAACATGGGTATGGGCCTTAACGTTGGATCGTTGCAAAATTAATCTATACTAATATATAAAGCTGAAGAGTTTGTTTGTTTACTTGAACGCGCTAATCTCAGGAACTACTGATCCGATTTGAAAAATTCTTTCAGTGTTAGATAGCCCATTTATCGAGGATATATATCATTAAGATATGCTAAGACCAATAGGAGAGGAGCAGTAATAAAATTGTGACGCAAACGAAGTTGCGCGAGTCAACTAGTTTAGTATAACAGACTAAGGGCAATTAGAGTATTCTCAAGGTTAATGTTTATTCAATATGGCAGTCGCAATCTGTCAAAAATACCCTCTAATGTTTCATTTTGAAATTGACTGTCGCTGAGACGATAATAAATAATTATTGCGACATAAATTTTAAAGTTTTTTTTTTAATACTAGAATAACTAGAATAAGTTGAAATTGGCGCCAATGGGAAAATATGGAAACGAATCGCTTATACTTCTATTTTTTTTTAATTTTTCTTATTTTTTTTTATAATTGTCATGAATATTGTTGTTAATTATTCATATCATCTCTTCTTCTTCCACCTGGCGTTAATCCCGGCTATTGCCAGGGTCCGCCTTCCTACTTAGCTTCCTCCACTTTGCCCGATCTTGAACATCCAATGTTCTAGGTGGCAAAGCGGAACTTCTTCTTGGGTACTAATAGTTTTTTATTCATACTGTGCACGACGCCCTGAGGTCAACTCACACCTAGGCTCAAGTAGTGAGGACCGCAACTGACCGCAAGCTACCGAGCGTCAAATAGCATAACGCGATTCCTACGAGTTTATTGTAAAATAGTTGTTGTAAAATGTTCTTATTCAATGTGTGAAGATTATGTCTAATAAGAATTGTTAATTAGTAATTAGAATAATGTATTGGAGTATGTCTTATTAGAATAATCGTGTAGTATGCAAAATAAATCACTTAGAACCCCAAATTACTAAGTAAACAATGTTTTTAGGAAACTGTCTAATTAGAAATAAGTTTATAAAAGATAACAGTTATGTAAATAGGTAGGTTATGTAATTAAATGATGATTACCACCTGTTTTTTCCTCACCTTATCTCTGCGACGCCCGCAATAGCAATAAACAGGCCTGCGGCGGTGCCGTACGGTTTTATAGTGGTGAGGCGGGGGGAGAGGCCATTTAAATATGCGCGCCGCTTTATCCTCACGCCATAGCGTAATGGGACGTCGCAGAGGTAAGAACTATATGTCATTAGTTAGGTATTAGGTTTAGGTATTAGATAATAAGAGACGCGCCAGCTCATGGCATGTATTTACACTGAATTTAATAAATATGTGATAGCGGGGGTGAGGAAGGGTCCGCTGGCCAGCCAAAACAGAATAATATAAAATAGGTACGGGCATAGTTCGCAGCGTACTCGAGTTCCAGCAGCCTAACAAGAAAAGGCGAACCTCTGCCCGATTGACTAGCCAGCTCCCGCATCAGATCCTCGCCGCCGCCGTCGCCTCCACTTGCTATCTTGTTTCCTTTACTATCTTGTTTCTTTTACGGAGTTCGGGCGATCCCGAATATTATTGGTCCTTCGCAAGCCGGATCGCTGTTCCAGACCAAAGAAGATGGTGCTGACACGAAGCAAAGATGGAGAGCAGACCAAGCGCCGGCAGGACGAGCTGGGCGTCGTCAAGCCTGCAGAAGAGAATTCAAGAGGGAACACAGCTACCACCAGCACGTCGAACACCGCTACCGACACGTCGGGCACCAGAAGCGGAACCAGTGATTCGACGGGCACCGAGGCAACGACGTCATCAGGAACCGAGGGTATCAGCGCCGCGTCCCATCAAGATAAGACCTCGCAGCGAACCCTCAAGCCTGCTGACGCCCGTTCCAGTCGCTCCGTAGCCTCACGCAAGAAACTCCTCGCGGAGCTAGAGGCGAAAGAGCGTCTGGCCGAGCTGAAGCTGAAACAAGCGAAGATTCAAGCAGAAACAGAAATGCAACAGTTACGTATTCAACGGTTGCAAGCAGAAGCAGATGCCTCTGACGAAGAAGAAGAAGAAGAAGAAGAAGAAATAGAAGATGACTTGGCCTCCGTACGCATCAGTACGTGGCTCCAAGAACCCAACGCGGACCAGACACACTCAGCAAGCAAAGAAGTCAGGAAAAATAAAGAAGAAGACGTCGAATCTAAGAAGAAAAAAGAAGATACGCCTGTGACCAGCCAGCCACTGATAGACGTGTCCACCTTGGCCGCCGCACTCTCACAAGCGGTACGAAGCACGAGGGAACCGCCTAAGTACATACAAGAGCTTCCACTTTACAATGGGGCTAGCGCCGAATGGCTTGGTTTCAAGGCTGCATTTGAGGAGACGTTCATGCACTTCACACGCAACGAGAATATAGCGCGGATACGTCGGAGTCTACGTGGAACTGCAAAAGAAGCTGTCGGTTGCCTATTACTAAGTCAACCCGACCCAAGAGCGATCGTAGAAGCTCTAGAAAGAAGATTTGGGAGACCAGAAGCACTCATTCACGTCGAAATGGAGAAGCTGAAGTCACTGAGCAAGGTCACTGACAACCCCCGAGACCTGTGCATCTTCGCTGGGCGAATAGCGAACATAGTCGGCACCATCGAAGCACTGAAGAAACCTCAATACCTACACAGTCCTGAGATGGCGCGAACAGTTATTGAGAAGCTCACTCCTATCCTGAAGAACAAGTGGTACGATTATGCAGCTACGAAGAGAGAAGATGCCCCAGAACTAAAGAAGATGTCCACATTTCTAAACGAAGAAGCGGACAAGTGCGGCGCCTACGCCCTACCCGAGTCAGTTGCTGATGAAAACTGGGGGAGGGACAGAAGACAGAAGAAGGTGGAGCGCACATTCGCTATGCCTATGGGGAAGAAGATGACATCAGACGACCTGTGCCCGCAATGCAAGCAAGAACACAAGCTCACCGACTGCAAACACTTCATCGCTCTCGACACGAATACAAGATGGGAGGTAGCCAAGAAGAGCAACATCTGCTACCGCTGTCTCCGAAGTCGCCATCGAAGATTCCTCTGCAGGGCGCCGCCGTGTGGAAGACATGGGTGCACAATGAAGCATCACAAGCTGCTGCATCACGAAAAGGAACCAAGCAGCTCCAGTGACGACTCCGAGAAGAGAGAGACAGCCGCGCCAGCAGTAGAAGTCACATCAGCAGCGCAACCAGGTGGCCATAGACGCGCGTTCTTGAAAATAGCGCCCGTAATACTGAAAGGGCCGCACTCCAGCATTGAAACCTACGCGCTGCTGGATGAAGGAAGCACAGTCACGCTGCTGGACGCCTCGATAGCAGACGTCATTGGGGCTGATGGACCCGGCAGCACCATGTGGATCCAAGGAGTCGGCAATGAGATGAAGCACGACAACAGCAAGGTCGTCGGTCTCAGCATCAGGGGAAAGTACGCAGACGAAGAGTACGAGATAGAAGCCGCGCGTACTGTCAACCGACTTAGCTTCACGCCAGAAACAGTGCAAGATCGCCACATTGAAGATTGCGAACATCTGATCGACATTAGAGATCAGATAACATATGAACGAGCCTCGCCTAAGTTGTTAATCGGACAAGACAACTGGCATCTCATCGTGTCAAGAAAGCTCCGCACCGGTCGTCGTAACCAACCAGTCGCCTCACTCACACAACTCGGCTGGGTTCTTCATGGCTGCCATAGCTCACTCACAGCTAAGGTAGCGTTCTGCGGCAGACTTCAACAAAAAGAAGAGGAACGATCATTAGAAGATTTGGTTAAGAATCACTTCAAGCTCGAGTCACTATGCATCGAACCAAGAAGACCCAGAGAAGATCCTGACCAGAAGGCCCTCCAGATCCTCGAAGAAACCAGCAAAAGACTACCAGAAGGGCGATTTGAAACCGGCTTGCTGTGGAAAGAGAAGGAGCTCGCAATACCTAACAACTATCAAGAAGCTGAACGACGTCTTCATTCACTAGAGAAGAGATTAGACAAGGATGAAGACTTAAAAAAGAAGTATGAAGAGAGAATAGATAACCTATTCCAGTCAGGCTATGCAGAGAAGGCGCCAACACCAGCACCAGCAGGGAAGACCTGGTACCTGCCCCACTTTCCCGTCATCAACCCAGCGAAGCCCCACAAGCCGCCTCGCCTGGTCCATGACGCATCAGCAAGAGCAGCCGGCATGTCCCTCAATGACATGTTACATTCGGGGCCAGACCTACTCCAGTCACTCCCAGGTGTCATCATGAGGTTCAGGCAGCACGCATACGCCGTCAGCGGAGACATCAAAGAAATGTTCATGCAAATAAAGATAAGAAAAGAAGACAGAGATGCCCTACGATTCCTGTGGAGGGGCAAACGGCGGGAGGGCGCGCCAGAGGAATACAGAATGACCTCAGTCATCTTTGGAGCCACCTCGTCACCATGTACCGCACTGTTCATCAAGGACAAGAATGCAAGAGACTTTGCCACTGAATATCCAGACGCAGCAGCCGCCATCCAGAAGAATCACTACATGGATGATTATCTCCAAAGCTTCCGTGACATCGAACAAGCACGCAAGATCACCAGAGAAGTTGATGGCATCCACAAGAAGGCAGGCTTCGTGCTGAACGGGTGGACATCGAACAACATGAAAACCATCGAAGGGCTGGGGCCCATCGAAGACACCACCACCGTGAACCTGGGAGGCAAAGAAGAGAAGACATTAGGTTTAATCTGGCATGTCAGAGAAGACTGCATCGGGTTCAACACAGGCACCATGAAGATCCCATCAGAACTGGAAGAGAACAAGCGCGTTCCCACCAAGAGAGAAGCGCTGAGTATCATCATGGCGCTATTCGACCCACTGGGGTTGATTTCACCCGTGACCACCCCAGCAAAGAGAATATTCCAAGACACATGGCGTTACAAGACCGACTGGGACGACCCACTACCAGTAGAGCTGATCGACAGATGGAACAAGTGGATTACGTCACTCGACATCATCAAACAGCTGAGAATACCTAGATGTTACGATTATCAACAGATCGTATCAAGTCAGTTACATACCTTCGTCGACGCGAGTGAAGAAGCGTACGCCGCTGCAGTGTACTGGAGAACGGAGCGCATAGATGGCAGCGTGCACGTATCGCTGGCAGCCGCCAAGAGCAGAGTCACGCCACTGAAACCCGTCTCCATGCCCAGATTAGAACTGCAGGCAGCCCTATTAGGTGCGCGACTCGCACAGACCGTCGTGGAAGAGCATGATTTCACACCTACGAGCAAAACCTACTGGAGTGACTCCCGCACTGCACTGGTATGGATCAGGTCAGAGCCCCGCGTCTACAAATCCTTCGTGGCTCACCGTCTGGCCGAAATAGAAGAAACCACCAAGAAAGACGAGTGGAGATGGCTTCCATCCAGAGACAACGTGGCCGACGACGCGACCAGAGACACGCCGGACACCTTCAGCGCCACCCATCGATGGTTCCACGGACCTTCATTCTTGAAGTCACCAGAGTCCCAGTGGCCCCGAGAAGAGAGCGTGGTGAAGTACGATACGGGAGAAGAAAGAGAAAAATGTAACTCATGTCAACAACACAACGGCTGCGACAGAGTTTGCCTACCGGAAATCGAACGATTTTCTAAGTGGCTACGACTGATAAGAGCAACGGCACGAGTCCTACAGTTCACTAACCTGTGTAAACCGAACAAGAATACAGTCACCGCTACACGAAAACGTACGAAGAAAACCGAAGCAAAAGATCCCGACTGGCGAACTACGCGAGCTAAGAAAACTCAATCCACGCAAGAAAATAAGGAAATACCTAACTCTACACGTCGCTATATAGAAATACCTACTTCATACCTACTTCAAGCGGAACATATGTGGATTCGAGCCAGCCAGCGAGAGAGCTACAGCGCCGAGATCGACCGAATAAAGAAGAAAAGCGCGCCAAATAGTTACGATCGCTTAAGTCACCTCAGCGTGTACCTCGACGCGGCAGGCACAGTACGTTTGCGAGGAAGAGTAACCGCAGCGCATGAGATAAGTGAAGATACGTCCAACCCACCTATATTAGACGGTAAACAAAAGTACACTAAGTTGTACATAGCTTATGTACATGAAAGACTACATCATGGCGGCGTGGAAATGGTCGTAAATGAGTTACGACAACGATTGTGGATATCGAAGATACGACCAGCTGTACGAGATGTGATAAAAAGTTGCCTACAATGCCGCATACGAAAGGTGAAGCCAGCTTGCCCATCAACAGGCGACCTACCACCAGCCCGTCTCGCCCATCATACTCGTCCCTTCACATTCACGGGACTTGATTATTTCGGCCCCATAGAAGTCACGGTCGCGCGCCACCGAGAGAAGAGGTATGGCGCTCTCTTCACATGTATGACGTCACGAGCGATACACATAGAAGTCGTACATTCGTTGAGCGCTGACTCGGCAATATCGGCGCTAAGAAGATTTATGGCGAGAAGAGGCTGCCCCAAAGAGTTGTGGAGCGACAACGCTACGTGCTTCAAAGCGGCAGACAAGGAGCTCGGCGAGGCAGCGCTGGAAGCTCTTCAGCATGAGACGACGTGCCATCACATCGTGTGGAAGTACATCCCCCCGTCGGCCCCATTCATGGGAGGCACATGGGAGCGCATGGTGCGGTCGGTGAAAGAAGCCCTGAAGATCACCCTGAACGAGCGGTACCCGAGTGATGAGACGCTGGTGACCCTACTGACAGAGGTTGAGAACACAGTAAACTCTCGACCTCTCACCCACGTCTCAGTCGACCCATCAGAACCTGAGGCCCTGACACCGAACCACATACTCATCGGACCCAACTCCCACGTACCAGTGCCAGGTCACTTCGAGGGCAAGGACGTGACAGCTCGCCAGCAATGGAAGAGAGCACAAGTCCTTGCGGACGTCTTCTGGCGAAGATGGGTCAAGGAGTACCTGCCCCTACTGCAACACCGGCGGGAGCCCACCAGCACAGGAGTCCAGCCCAAGGTCGGAGACCTCGTCATCATCTGCGACAGCAACCTGCCGCGCAACATCTGGCCCCGCGGACGAGTAAGCCAGCTGTATCCAGGCGCCGACGGAGAAGTACGAGTAGTGGACGTCACCACCAGCAGCGGCCACGTTCTGCGCCGCCCCACCAGGAAGATCGTCGTGCTACCAACGGAGTCGCAGCGTGGCGACGGCGGGAGAATGTGCACGACGCCCTGAGGTCAACTCACACCTAGGCTCAAGTAGTGAGGACCGCAACTGACCGCAAGCTACCGAGCGTCAAATAGCATAACGCGATTCCTACGAGTTTATTGTAAAATAGTTGTTGTAAAATGTTCTTATTCAATGTGTGAAGATTATGTCTAATAAGAATTGTTAATTAGTAATTAGAATAATGTATTGGAGTATGTCTTATTAGAATAATCGTGTAGTATGCAAAATAAATCACTTAGAACCCCAAATTACTAAGTAAACAATGTTTTTAGGAAACTGTCTAATTAGAAATAAGTTTATAAAAGATAACAGTTATGTAAATAGGTAGGTTATGTAATTAAATGATGATTACCACCTGTTTTTTCCTCACCTTATCTCTGCGACGCCCGCAATAGCAATAAACAGGCCTGCGGCGGTGCCGTACGGTTTTATAGTGGTGAGGCGGGGGGAGAGGCCATTTAAATATGCGCGCCGCTTTATCCTCACGCCATAGCGTAATGGGACGTCGCAGAGGTAAGAACTATATGTCATTAGTTAGGTATTAGGTTTAGGTATTAGATAATAAGAGACGCGCCAGCTCATGGCATGTATTTACACTGAATTTAATAAATATGTGATAGCGGGGGTGAGGAAGGGTCCGCTGGCCAGCCAAAACAGAATAATATAAAATAGGTACGGGCATAGTTCGCAGCGTACTCGAGTTCCAGCAGCCTAACAAGAAAAGGCGAACCTCTGCCCGATTGACTAGCCAGCTCCCGCATCAGATCCTCGCCGCCGCCGTCGCCTCCACTTGCTATCTTGTTTCCTTTACTATCTTGTTTCTTTTACGGAGTTCGGGCGATCCCGAATACATACTAATTCTTTAAATTAATTAAAAATTGTAAATCTTTCGTTGAGAATGTTGTACATACCTATTAGTGATGTATTTACACAGAATTGAAGATTTGTAATTGTCTCTTATTGTTATCCTTAATTCTAAATATGTCGCACAATAGGCACACCAATCATTACTTAATAAATGTGAAACAGTCAGATAGTCTCTTAAATATTAATGAATTAAAAAAATACGAGGATTTGATTAAAGCCACTGATGCTGCAAATAACATAGCCATCTACTGAACCCAAATGGAGAGTTATCTATCGATTCGAAAAGAAGAAGAAGAAGTCCCTTACAAGACATCCAACTAACTTTACCATACTACCTTGTAGGTCCAGTGATCGTAAACGCTACAGTTGAGCTTATTGTCCTCAGTTTGATTCCCAAGTCACGTAAAGTGTTATTCAGCTTATTCATCTGGAATTTCTCGGAAGCAGCCCCGGAGTCTGGATAAGTGCTCGGTTGGCCCCTACTAAATGAAACTTATACATAAACTATTTGACCCGCGCAACTTCGTTTGCGTTACAATTTTTATTACTGCTCCGCTCCTATTGGTCTTAGCATATCTTGATGATATATATCCTCGATAAATGGGCTATCTAATACTGAAAGAATTTTCCAAATCGAACCGGTAGTTCCTGAGATTAGCGCGTTCAAGTAAACAAACAAACTCTAGGTAGACGTCTACCTAATTTTTTGGGGAATACAGCGTGATGCTATATTAACCAAATTTTAGGCAGTTCTATTTCCTTGCTACATTTCACCACTCTATAATTTTTCCCAAACCTCAATACGCTATCTAAACAAACACAATAGAATACATAACTCTGTTATTAGTACATAACATAATATACAATCTTCGTATCCATGACAAACTTTCTTGCCAATTAAATTATTATCGTCATCGCTAGCGTCTTCCCCGTGGCGTCGCCTGTCAGTTCTTGAAAAAGACGAGATAATTTCTGCAATTTCCTTTGAGAAAGTTATATATGACAGGGTAATAGATGTATTACGTGTGGGTTCGATGTTTGTTTGGGGTTTTTTTATTCTATGTTAGTGGATGTGTATGGAGAGTAGTTAAAGATGATTTGGTATTCAGCTGAATCCAGTGTGACTGGAAGCCGACCCCAATCCTCAACATCATCTGCCTAGCCTTTTCCCAACTATATTGGGGTCGGCTTCCAGTCAAACCGGATTCAGCTGAATACCAGTGTTTTACGTGGAGCGGCTGCCTACCAGACCTCCACAACCCATTAACTGGGTAACACGGTACTTCTTGGCAAGACTGTAGTCAGATTTACTGGCTTCTGACAATCCGTAACGACTGCCAAAGATCTACAAATGACAGCGAGGACCAACGGCTTAAAGTGCTTTCCGGGGCACGGAGGAAACTCGGTATATTAGATGGTCACCCATCCACAGACCAACCTTGGCAAGCATTGCTTAACCTTATAGATCGACCCGTGTGGCTGTTATTATGTAGCCACGAGCTCCTCGAGATAATTTTTGCAATTTCCTTTGAGAAAGTTATATGTGACAGGGAAATAGATGTTTACGTGTGGGTTCGATGTTTGTTTGGTTTTTTTTCTTCTATGTTAGTGGATGTGTATGGAGAGTACTTAAAGATGATTTGGTATTCAGCTGAATCCGGTGTGACTGGAAGCCGACCTTAATATAGATGGGAAAAGGCTAGGCAGATGATGATTTAGAGATGATTTTCGCTACACATTGTCTCATTTAGATTTTTTTTTTTTTTTTTACTAACCACCATCTCACCTGATGGTAAGCGATGATGTGGTCGAAGATGGAGCACGCTTGCCTAGAAGTAACCTATTCACTCTTGACTTAAAGACTCCCAGGTTGTAGCTGTCGGGAAACACAGACTCCGGCAGGGAATTCTACTCCTTAGCTTATTTACCCATAGTAGTTTAATATTAAGTGCTACCTATGTACAACTTGGCATTATTTTTTGATAATAGAATAGGGAACATGAACAATTTGCTTTAAATTTAAAGAACTCCATCTAGAATAGACCCCAACATAAATAAATAATGAAGACGCTTTAATTTATTGTCAAAATTGCGTTTTTAAACCGACAGTTTAAAGGTTCGTGCGAAAACGGACGATGACATCACTCGTGTCTATCACTGGTCAAGAACTGTCCCAACTCAAAGACATAAGGTTGCCTTTTCGTTGGCATAACAGCAGATACGTCACTAAACGCCGATTGTTGTTTCTAAATACGTTCCGTTTCACGTTACTTTAATTCATTGTTTTTGTTAAAAATCGATATTAACCAAAATAAAAACTTTAATGGCCTTTATTAACCAACTTCAAAAAAATGAGGAGGTTCTCAATTCGGATGTTTTTTTTTTTATGTTTTTTACCTCATATCTCCGTCATTTATGAACCGATTTGAAAAATTTTTGTCTCATCTGAAAGGGTATACTCCTCGATTAGTCCCATTGTCACCATGTCAGAATCTGATGATGGAATCCCACGAAAATCGAGGGCAACCCTCAAATTTTATAGGCACATACAATGTTTTTCATAAACTTTCTAACGCAATTCAGATATTTGTGCCTGGTAATCATCATCTCATGTTGCTGAGCTGATGATGAAAGGTATAAATTAGGACCTGATGATAAGATCCCATGAAAAATGTTTGTTCAGCGATACTTTCGCCAATTGTCAGCCGATTTAGATGATTCTTTTTTTGTTTGTAAGAGTATTTTCCTGGACTGGTCCCGTTTTAATTTGGTGAAGATCTGATAAAGAACTTCGGAGGTAGGCAACGGAACTCTTCAATAAATGATAGCAAAGGGATCGGGATTGCTGAAATCGCATGTTTTTTTAGTAGCGTGATGATATATAGCTTATAGTCTTCCTCGATAAAAGAGCTATCTAATACGGAAATAATTTTTCAAATCGGTCCAGGAGTTCCTGAGATTAGCGCGTTCAAGAAAACAAACAAACAAACTCTTCAGCTTTATATATTAGTACTAGCTGACCCGCGCGGCTTCGCTCCCGTCCATCAACCTACCCTACCTACCCTACCTACCCTACCTACCCTACCTACCCTACCTACCCTACCTACCCTACCTACCCTACCTACCCTACCTACCCTACCTACCCTACCTACCCTACCTACCCTACCTACCCTACCTACCCTACCTACCCTACCTACCCTACCTACCCTACCTACCCTACCTACCCTACCTACCCTACCTACCCTACCTACCCTACCTACCCTACCTACCCTACCTACCCTACCTACCCTACCTACCCTACCTACCCTACCTACCCTACCTACCCTACCTACCCTACCTACCCTACCTACCCTACCTACCCTACCTACCCTACCTACCCTACCTACCCTACCTACCCTACCTACCCTACCTACCCTACCTACCCTACCTACCCTACCTACCCTACCTACCCTACCTACCCTACCTACCCTACCTACCCTACCTACCCTACCTACCCTACCTACCCTACCTACCCTACCTACCCTACCTACCCTACCTACCCTACCTACCCTACCTACCCTACCTACCCTACCTACCCTATCTCTCAAGTTGGATCGAACTGCACATGGTGTGCGAATTTTATTATAATCGGTTAAGTGGTTTAGGAGTCCATTGAGGACAAACATTGTGACACGAGATTTATATATATTAAGATAGATAAATAATAGCTATATGCTATTATTATAGGGTCAGTTGATTTATAAATTAACATAGACACGGTACGTTACCCTGTACCGATGACCCAATAAAACTATTTAAATATGCATGAATATTTAATGGAATGAAACTGTAGATAAAACTTGTTTATTGGTTCCTGAATGAATAATGTAAACATCTAGTATTCAAGAGTATCGTACAAGCTATAACTGTAACTTAATTGCGTAATACAAACATGAATGCAATCAGTTGCATATGCTTTCATTTTAACATCTCAACCGTATTAATTGCGTGTTTTACGTTGTCGAGTGGACGAATTTTTAACATAATTTTTCTAACACGAATATTTTTGTCGTGTACCGTAACGTAAAATTTTACCATAGCTACAATACAGTGGTTGAGCGTTCGGCTGCTGCGCTGCGTATCGTGGGTTCGATTCTCGCACGGACCAAATATTTGTATGGCCTACAGATACTTGTTCCGGATCTGGCTGTTTGTGTATGTGACTTTGTATGTTTGTAAACGCACCCACGATACAGGAGAAATTCTTCCTAGTGTGGGGGCAATGTATATTTAAAAAAACATAAAAATTATTTGAATAGATAAATACGTTATTAATATTTTTGAGTGATATTTTGTGTATGTCCCATAAAATTAAACCAAAATACTACGGGGTTGTAGTTTTTTACATTTAAAATTCACTACTACTATTTATTTATTACTTATTCGTTACTATACGTTAAAATATTCGAGCTTGGCCCTCTGGAGTTCCTTTCGATTGTGAGAGGATATTATTATGCTATTTTAGAGATACGCAATTGGGGTGTCTGATTTTCGAAAGAATGTCGTCACAAATTAAATGCAAGTAAAGTGATGCGATCTCCTGTTGAAAATTCATTTAACCTAAAAAAAGCAATTAAACATTTAAATCACAAATCGCAAAATTGTAAACATTCATTGTTGGAATTCATTCCAGAAGCTTTAGTTCTGGGCATTGAGAATGGGCAATGTAGAAACGAAATGTTCGATAACTAGAGCTAGTTATCGAACATTTCGTGTGTGTTATGTAATCATAGTGACTGACCTGTTGGTCTAGTGGTTAGTGACCCTGACTGCTATGCCAGAGGTTGTGGGTTCGATTCCCACCCAGGACAAATGTTTGTGTGATGAGCATGATCATTTGTTCTGTGTCTGGGTGTAGTTTATCTATAATATGTATGTATTTAGAAATATATAAGTATGTTTATCAGTTGTCTAGTACCCATAACACAAGCTCTGCTTAGCTTGGGACTAGATGGCGTTGTGTGTTAGTTGTGTGGAATATTATTATATTATATTATTATTATATTATAGTTAAAATATTAGCCAATTAGTATAGTAGGCAGCTGAGGAGCTCGTGGCTAGATAATAACAGCCGCACGGGTCGATCTTCAAGGTTAAGCAACGCTTGCCAAGGTTGGTCTGTGGATGGGTGACCATCTTAACATACCGAGTTTCCTCCGTGCCTCGGAAAGCACGTTAAGCCGTTGGTCCCGGCTGTCATTTGTAGATCTTTGGCAGTCGTTACGGATAGTCAGAAGCCAGTAAATCTGACTCCAGTCTTGCCATGAAATACCGTGTTACCCCAGTTATTGGGTTGTGGAGGTCTGGTAGGCAGCCGCTCCTCGTAAAATACTGGTATTCAGCTAAATCCGGCTTGACTGGAAGCCGACCCCAATATAGTTGGGAAAAGGCTAGGCAGATGATGAGTATAGTAGGCAGCTGACGGATATTTAAATAACGAGTGTCGAATCATAAATTCTATTTGCTATAAGAAAGTTAACGTTTAAATTCCCAAGTAACCAGCTTAAGTCAATTCATGTCCACCAAATTAACGCATTTGAAACTACTGATATATCATAATTTCTTGACAAAAAACCACAAACAAACATAAAGCACTTTTTACAATCCATCATAACACTACAATAGGAAACTTCTTACAGCGCCATCTAGCGGTGAGTAGACAAACAATAGCCGTTCGGAAAAAATGGCTGAGCATTGTGACAAGATTTTCTCTCATAATACAATAAAATTAATGATCTTCTTCGTTTCTGACCCTGTTAGACGGTTTCTATTAAACAACGCGTCGTTTAATAGTTAAACGGCAGTAAAAACGTCCGTCAGTTAACACGCAAACCGCTGTTTAGTGCGTTATTGTTAATTGTATTATCGATTTTAAGATCAAGCGGTATGGGGACACTTTCTTTTAACTATGATTACATTATGATTACGTTTATCTGAAACGATTGTACGAAAACAAATAAAGAGACTATTGACTGCCTTGTTAGCCGAGTGGACGCAAGCATTTGGAATGGTCCTTGGTTTGATCCCTACTTGGGCAAATTGTTAAAACTAGTCCCTGGATTTGGCCTAATAGTGCATAAAAATAACTGGCAAAATGCTCTGCCTAAAATATGTTATGAAACTGCATAGAGTTTCATAATATATTTCCCCGAAGGTTTTTTTTAACATATTTAAAAAAAAAATACTTATTAAAGAAACCCGAACAATGTACACTTACGGACAAAAGTAACGCAACATATGCATCACGACAATGCTCAACTTACTTACACAGGCCTACCTCAATATCTCTAACCGAGCTCGGGATTTAACAGCACCATAGAACTTGACGAGAGGTACCGTAGGTATTATTCGTACCTAAGTAATATGTTACTTCGGCACGAATAATATTGGCAATGGTTACATTTCTGGTACAAGGTTTGAGAAATGACAGGTTTTAGGTTTTCTGCTCTTCTGAGCAGAAAAGACGTAGTTATAAAATATTGCAAAAAAACCTCCAAAAAATGGCGGTTTATCATCAGCGTTTTAAAATCTGTAATAAACAGAGACCGCACTAATGGCGTGTGACGTCACTCATAAGTCCCGCGATACTGAACTGAAGCTCAAACGAAACTTCAGTGCAAACGAAATTTTGTGTGACAAGGATAGAAGAATAACTTAAAAAGCGTATATCGTGGTCAAGCGCGTGCCTATTAATAGTAAAAAAAAAACTTCTCTGTTTTTCCACCAATTGTTTAAGTTTTTTTAACAATCGTGCTGTTTGAATAACATCTATCAAATAAATATATATTCATGTATTCTTTTCATAGTAGTCAAATATCTACCCTGTTGGCGCTGGTCACAAGTATCGACTGCCAAAGCCATAGTCAGAATAATCACGGAACTTTATTTTCCATGAGTAATTTTTATGATAAAGTCCGAATGCTTGCTGACGAACTCACGTCTTGGACGCACGACCTTTCCCGAAGATTGCCGATCATAGTTAGTTCACTTTTGTTTAGTAGGGCCAAAGAAGGACTAATTATTGATGTCATATTTGAGAAACTGTTTGTACCCGTGAAGATAAATAACTTTCTTCAAGGAATTAAATAATAATTCTGACAAAATAAAATGTCCTTTTATAAGTCAATGGTAAACCATGAAATTAATGACATGCTTCATTTGCATAGGTGCTGATAGACTTGAGCGTTCAGTAACAGAACATCGAGCATTCGCCGTTGTCGAACTGAACAACAAACAGAGCCGAGCATAGAGCTAAAAAAAACATTGCTATAAACTTTTTCAAGATCTTTCTAGTGAAAGCAAAATGACAAAATTGTTCTGTTCGGCAAAAGCGCGATGCAAATTTTGTGTCGTTCGCTAGAATGCCTACTAGAACGCTCGCTATAGCTCCTGTTTGTTTTAAACAAAAGAATATTCGCTAGAATGCTCATAAGAAGCGGCTTATGACAAGTTTGGCGATGTCGTACTTCGCAGTGGCCATGGAGGCGTTTCGGTACTCTGTGAACAGTACAAATATGTAACAGTTACGATTCTACGGTTCTCAACATGATTACGTATTAAAGTGTCAATATTCGGCGGCTTGTAAGCGAAAGTGTTCATAAAACGTAAAGCGCTTGTCATGTTCCGACAAAGTCACGAGCCGGAGAAACGCACGCGTGGTCTGAGTTATAAGTGGGAGCGATTTTGAGGTGTGGTTTGTAAGAAAAGAAAGAAAATGTTTACTTGGCTCATGGATAAATAATGTAGGTACAAAATATAAGAAAAGTAAACTAACGCAAAAGAAAACTTACCTACCAAGCTTATCAAGGACTAGCTTCTGCCAGCGGCTTCGCACGAATAATCCCTAGGGATAAAACCCGTCCCACATTATTATAACCCGTCTCCCTTTAAAGTAATAGTGAACAGGCATTTTCTGGGCACGCTCGCTCCATCATAGCACTACCTCATCTAGCGCTTTCCATCAGGCGTTATTGTGGTCAAGAGCAAGCCCATTCCTAAATAAAAAAATAAATAAAAAAAGTAGCCTATAATGTGTTATTCTAGACTATAATCCACCTTTGTTCCAAATTTCATGAAGATCCTTTCAAGCGTTCTGACGTGAAAGAGTGACATTCATCCATCCATCCATCCTCACAAACTTTCGCATTTATAGTATTATTGGTAGTATTATCATGGTACCCAATTACTGAGTTGTAGAATGTCAGATAGGTAGCTCCATGAAAAGACTGATATTATTTGCATTCAATAAGACTGATTAGCCGACTCGTCTCCAATATCGGTGGGATAAAGACGATGAATTTTAGTTTAGGCAAATTTACCGTTTTTTAAGGTTCCGTACCCAAAGAGTAACCAATGGAACCCTATTACTAAGCCTCCGCTATCTGTCCGTCCGTCCGTCTGTCTGTCTGTCAGCGGCATTTATCTCAACAACCGTAATAGGTAGAGAGTTGAAATTGTCACAGATTGTGTATTACTATTTAATTGCCACTATAACAACAAATAATAAATTTTTAGGTTTATCGTACGAAACCCTTCGTGTGCGAGTCCGACTCGCACTTGGCCGGGTTTTTGAACTAACTTCAAATGTAAACCCCTTAATGTGCCTCCTTTTAATAAATAAGATACAATATTCAAACAAAAGTCCATGATTTATGGAGCTTGAAATGGCCACTTTGTACGAGCCGTCCTTTAGGATGCCTGTCAAAAATTTCTCCGTTTCTCCGCTCCGTTGCCTCACTCCACTGTAATGGACAGGCACCCTTAAAGAGAAGTTAACTCCGAATGAAGTTTCAAAGCTATTATTTACATATGGTTATTGATAAATGAATGAGTGAGTATTCTAAGAAGAGCGAGTATTAATATTATAAACCTAAAATATAACTACACCATGACGCTACAAATCCATAATATTTGATAATAATTGCTAAATTCTTCCTCAAAGAATCTCGTGTTTTTAAAACATCCTAGTGCACAATGAGTATTGTTGGACAAAGGAAATGATCGTGTTCGTGAATCGTATGACGCAATAATATGGCATATTTGGTGTGTGCAGACATGGTAATGCCTTGTTTGGGAATAAACTACATATTTTTCTTTCTAAAGTACGTGTGCCTTACCTTAATAAACGCTAAGATTAATTAGTAACGACAAACCATCATCATCTGCCAAGCCTTATCCCAACTTTATAGGGGTCAAATTCCAGTCAAACCGGATTCAGCTGAATACCAGTATCTTACGTGGAGCAGCAGCCTACCAGACCTCCACAACCCATTAACTCGGTAACACGGTACTTCATGGCAAGACTGGATTCAGATTTACTGGCTTCTGACTATCCGTAACGACTACCAAAGATCTACAAATAACAGCCGGGACCAACGGCTTAACGTGCTTTCTGAGGCACGGAGGAAACTTGGTATGTTAAGACCAACCTAGGCAAGCGTTGCTTAACCTTGAAGATAGACCAGTGCAGCTGTTATTATCTAGCCACGAGCTCCTCCACTGTCCGAGTGCCACTCTTCTATATGATATTTCAATAGCGTCGTCGTCGTGTTAATCTCATAGTTGTATTTTGGACTTTTTACCATTCGTTAGCGCTGATAAAAAAGAATTAACGAGTCACTTTGTCTCGCGCCGATGGATAAGTACCTCTATCTATCGTAATAGTAAGATGTCGCCATCTTGAAAACTCGTATTTCCGCAACACGCTTGTCACTTGCACCAACAAACGAACAGAAATGACACTTCGATACGTAATTAATACCTGATAAAATAATTACAGCAGCCACATATTCACATGCACTCGTTACCATGTAATAGAAGCGACTTTTGTTATGTATTACATGGCTTTTGATTGCAAATGCTGCTGGACAGATTTGTTCGGCAGGGAATTCCACCCTTTAGCTGTACGCACAATGAATGTGTTCACAAAATATTTCGTGCGTGTGGGTGGGATGTCCAACATGTACTAGTGGCGCGTCGCCGTTTGTCTTGTGGTCCGATGGTGGAATGGGCTTGGCAGAATTAAATTATGCAAGTCCGTCGCACACTCCCCAAAATGCAACCGATAGAAAACTGATACGCCAGCAACTCGAGTTCACTCAGAAGATCACTCAGAATTAACAATATACTTATATAATTCGATGCATTATCTAATTTGTTTGAAAGCCATACATTGAGGAAGCTTTGTTTCGATCGCTATTTTTATAATAATAATATGCGTCTTGGTTGTTTGTTTAACTTCCTCATTCTTGGTGTCTAGAGTTCAAAGACTCTGGTTTTTAGGGTTCCGTACCCGATGAGCAACCAATGGGACTCTATCTGTCGGTCCTTCGCCCCGGACGAACAGACGGAGACGGAGAGACAGAGGGATGATGAGGGGGGATGTCCATCCATCCGTGCGTCCCTCTGTCTCTCTGTCTCTCCGTCCGTCCGTCTGTGTGTCAGCGGGCTGTATCTAAAAGAGCGTTACAGGTAGACAGTTAAAATTTTCACCGAGTGTGTGTGTATTTCTATTGCCGCTGTAACAACAAATAATAAAGATTAAAATAATTTAACCCTTTACAAGAAACGTGTTTCTTTCGGTTTATGGAATAGAACCCTCCGTGTGAGTGTCCAACTCGCACTTGTCCAGTTCTTTTTTTGGATTTTAAATAAATTTATTCATAGCATTGCATTTAATTTCTTTTAATGGATGGATAATGGCCAAAATCAATTATGGTAATTCCATCTGTTTTTCATTATTATATTTCTTTCTCTGCATAAACTATAAAACAAACTTCCTGATTTTGTAAACATTCATTAAAAGTGTCGATGCAGAAGAACGTGCAGATTCTTGCACGTTCTTCTTCATAGAATCTACTTCTTGGAACGTGTAACTGCCGCGCTGGAGATATGGTCGATGACTGCGTTCTGCTACAGAACAACTTGCTGCCATGGTCGGCAGAATTAGCTTCATCTATTTGACTGCCAGACCTTGGCAATTCAAAAGTGTCTGTATATGGTCTATTTGAAAAAAATATTTTGTTGTTTTGATATAGCGAGGGGCATGACTATTTATTTTCCACTATAGCATCGTTCGTTGGTCCAACTGAATTGTCCGTTGCGTTCCAGGGTCGCGATTACTTGTGGTAATTTGTATTAATAAATGGCTTGTGTTTAAACACCGCCCAAAAAAGTACCTATTTTACTACTAAAAAAGTTCTAAACGGTTACCAAAACGGATAAATGGTCACCAAATAATATTCGAGAAGTAGCGCTCGCCGGCCGCTGCCGCGGCACCGCTCGCTTCGCTTGCTCGGCTCGCGCGCGGTTGGTCACAATTCTAACCTAACCTATTTTATCCAGTTTGTAACCCCAAGCCTACATTTTATGGCAATCACAGTTGAGTTGGATAGAATTTGGTGTCCATTGATCCATCAACCATTTGGTGACCATTGATCCATTTTTGGTGACTGTCTAAATTATACCCTTAATAAATTGTTGTTTTGTCAAAGTGACTCATGTCACCAAAAGGTACATGCTAAGACTTCTTCTAGGGCTGCGGAGTTGGTTCGAAAGAGTCCCCGTGGCCCTCCGGTCATATTCTATTCCATAATACTTTCAGACTTACGATTAGTCCCGAACGAGAACTAAGAATGAATGACAATACGATTTAACAGTAACTGTCAAATCGTGTTGACATTAATTCTTCGTGAGTGATACGGAGTAGAAAACGCCCGCAATTAAGCCCGAAACTACGGACTTCGGGCTTAGAGAGTAGCCCCCTGGAACGCAAAGGGCATTAGGAAGAACATGGATTCAGTCAGTCTGTGGGAGTGTCAGTTAGGGTCTGACACTCCCTTCTGCTTCACCCAAGGCGGCTGGAGTCTTTAATGATTTGAAGGGCCGCGGTAAGTCTTTACAACAAATTCCGCAACAGGTAGGGACACTGCTGCCCCACATTTCGGAGAATACATCCGTCATGTTCCGTTTTATTTATTTATTGAAACTTCATGTAGGTACAATAGTGGTACTTTAATCAATAGAGCTTTTTAAAACTGTATTCTAATTTGAAAGTTATAAAATTCTACATCACTTCAAAAATTCAAACGCCAAGTCACGGTAATATTATGTATACAGTACTGTAACTCGGCCGTATCTTTGAAATAAATGCCTACAGCCGCGCGGTACGTAAACATGCGATAGGGCTGCCCGCCTCCAGCATTTTAAATACATTTGCTTACTTTGTGTTTCCATTTAGTTTTGTGATTGTAGGTACTTTTTTTATATGTATAAACAAATAAAATACTTTGTGAATTGAATAGAAGTGTTCAATAAAAATACGTGTTGTTTTTTGATTGGTATATTTAATTAAAAAACCATGTTTATGTTTGAATCACAAAGCGGTCTTATAAATTTGCGACTGAAAAATATTTGCGCCTCGACTGAGACGTACGAAATGCTTTATTATTAAATTTTAAAGTATAAAAAATCCTTTCAGAGTTTCCAGGTAATTTAAAAAAAGTTATCTCTGGATGCGTTATTGACGAATTCATGCAACCAAAAACAGCACAATATTTCCTACTCGTCATATTAAATATTTACTTGAACTTGAAAAAAAAAAACAACACACCGTCCGTTAGTCACTGCGGCACAGTCGCGACTGTCTGCATCCCGAGCGCACCTCGAGATCGAGGCGCGTAGGTATAACTCGCGCTTCGTCCGTTTGTATGGAGTTAAATTACTGTATGATAATATTACCGTGGCCAAGTCCATCAAAACTGACCACCATATTGACTTCTTCTTTTTCTTTGTCATTTTTGTATCTGCTGCTGCAGCCATCCACTGGTTGTTGTTTGTGGGTGTTATTTATGTCAGCACTCTTATTGTAATTTTATTTGAGTTATATATTTTTTTCTTTTTTTTGCATGATGTGTCTATCGCATCATATTGTGCACTATGCTTGTACTGTATTTCTTGTGTTATTAGTTTAAAAATTGTAACAATTGTAGATAGGCCAATAAATAAATAAATAAAGTAATCTTGCGTAAAATTACAAACACACATTGCACATAATATTTATAAATTATTTACGCTTCGCTTCATTAAATGGTAGACTATACACTCCTACACTTCATTGGTCCATATTTCCCGTACACGATGAGCACCATGACTCTGCGGTATACGCGTACAAAGTATACTTACGATATTATTTACAGCCTACACACATAATCAAAAGAGAAAAGCGTGGCAGATAGATAATTGGTAATCGGATGGTTTTATTTCCTACTGTTTAGAAGAAAATGTTGTGTTTATTAGTATTTTTCTTGGCGGAAATAAGCTTCTAGCGAAGTGTAATCAGTGATAATGGTTGTCGAAAACTCAAAACTATCCAAGTGCGAGTCGGACTCTTACACGAAGCGTTCATGAACCGAAAAAAACTTTTCTTGTGTGGGAGCCCCCTTTATTTCAATTTAATACAATTTTTATTATCTGTTGTTAGGTATAGCGGCAATAAAAATATACGCTGAAAGTTTTAACTGCCTAACTATTACGGTTCTTGAGAAACAGCCCCCTGACAGACAGATTTACGGACGGACGGACGGACGAACGGCTGACGGACGGACGGACAGCTTAGGCTTAGTAATAAAGTTCCGCTGGTTACCCTTTGAGTACGGACTACGGAACCCTAAAAAGGAATGGAGTTGACGTGCACTACCTTCCGAATTGTCACGTGAGATTATCCCAAAAATGTTTAACTTTTAAGCTACTCAATAAAAATTGGCATTCTGTCGAAGAAGTCAAAAGTGAATTGGGTTAACATGCGCTACTGAAATTATCACATGGCCAATCCCAAACATATATGACTTATGAATTGAAGCGGCTCTTACCTCTAGTTGATCGCAGCGACAAGACCTATTAAAGATTGTACTCGCGCAGCGACACTCGCTCGGCGATGCTGACTTGGCGGTCAGAACCACCAAACTGCGGTAATTTCCACCTATAGTGCGGGCCGGAGCGAGTATTGCGAGTAAAAACCCGTCGCATTAAAGCACTCGCTGAGAGCCGAGCGTCAAAACTGTCGTAACTTTTCACTCGCTACTCGCTGATCGCCAACTGTTACGAGCTTTACTCGCTACTCGCTGATCGCGGTGAGACAAGTGCCTAAACAACGTTCAACTGTCAAAAATGTTTGAAGTTGAAGCTGTTTTAACAGATTGCGGCTGAGATGCGAATGCGAACATGAAAACCGTAACTACGTACAAAAACTTGTAACTTGCATCACTTGCGTGAAAACTTTTATAAAGGTTTGTAACAAAACTAGCTTTATTCCGTTCATAAATCTGGGATTAGATAAAAATAGCTTTTGATACTAAGCGATAGAGTAGTTTTCTGTGTGAGAATTTTTCTAATCGAGTCAGTATTTCCAGAGTTTCTTTTAACAAAAATATAAACATACAATTTATTTCACAACAATGTTTAGAGAACCAGAGCACTGAATCAAAAGGAAAAGACAACTCCAAAACATTCCCATTGCGAAGCTGTCAATATTTTAGACTAACATACACAAAACCGATCCATAAACAATACTGGCACACATCGATGGCCAATAAACCCGTCACACAATGGCCACTTTCGCTAGTCTCAAGTGAAAATCGCGCGCAAGCCTTAAGCTCCCAGTGAGATCGAAGCAACCGCGGTCGGCGCCCGCGTACTTTGAAATATCGCGTTCGAAAATTCGAATTTCAAAAATAAACGGATACCTTTTTTATTTTTTGTTTTAAATATGAGTGTTAAACAGTGATATTGTGAAATGAGGTGATTTTCTTTGCCACGTTTTAAAAAAAAAAAAAAAAATTGGACTTTTAGTTTATTTTTTTGAGGGTTTTATTTTCTTGGTTGATTAGGGTTGTGAGATGACACTAAACCATGCAACCCCGCCTTACAGTCGGGTGACAAGCAAACTGTTTGGGCGCAAGAACAAGAAGGGCAAAAGGCTGAAGAGTAAAGCTGGTACCTATGCTGGCAGGGAACGGTAAACATTATTTGCTTTTAGAAACAATAGTTAATAAATTTACTTAACCGTAAACAAATTTAAGGGCGAATTTTATCATTAATTTGTTCCACGAATTTGTTCAATTTCACCAATGAAATTGAACATGATCAGCACATTTATCTCAGCCGAGTTCAAGAGCTAACAGTGACAAAAATTTACTGATACTGAAAGCCGTTGAACTCAGTTTAGAAATGCTGATTGCTTTCAGTTTTATTAGCCCGTATTAACTAAATCTCCATCTTAAAGCGAAATTTTATTTTAAAATTTAATATTTGATGCACAGTTTTTGGAGAAAAAAATATCAATGTGTGTGTGTTAAACGTAAGTCAAGAGTACTTGACTCATTCGAAAAACAAGTGAAATTAATTCAACCAATGAAATCAGCTAACACGGGTTTGGTAATTTGTCTCATTACTTTTCATAAAAAGTATTTTTTAAACTTATTTATTAAAGTTTTGTTTCAAGAAAGATTTTGAATGGCGTCAGCTCAAATAAGTTTGCCATTTTAAAAGCTTAGGTATCAGCCAAATTTATTTTGTTAAGGTATGACTTCCAGTTTTGCAAGATTGTATGAAACACTTGAGAAAATTACATAATTATGTATGATTATGCTTAAGTGTTGGATTTGATTGCGGAATTTGTACGAAAGGGTAACCGCGGTCCTGGAAAGTAGGGTATTAGAAGGAAACACGGGACTAAACCCGTGTTTCCTTTTTTCTTCGTGTTTCTCCTTTTGCTCTGGGCGGAGCGGAGAATATCGTCAGCTTTATCCTCCTCACTTGATGGTTACCCATCCAAAAAAAAGTGGAGGATTTGAATTATGCTGTACTGAGACTTAGGGTGTTCGCAATCTGTATGATCAAAATTTAATGAAAGAAAGAAAGAAAATACGTTTAGTCTGCCAGAAATGACGCACAAAAACACAAATCCAACCTCAGTCTACTATAACTATAAACCTGCCACTATGTCAGGACCGGACAATGACGATAATATGTCATGTATGTAAATTAATAGTTTAAGACCATTGATTAAATAAAAAGCGAAATTGTTTATAGTATTTTCTAAATTCCGATCCCAGCATCTCATAAAATTATGCAAAATATTGACGCCATCTTCGAATCGTAAATTGAAATCGTAGAAATTCTAGAAAAACATTTAGAAATCGGTATTCAATTTCTACATTTAAAGGAAATGTAATACATAATAATATATTAATAAATTGTTGTCTTAGCATTAAGAAATCCATGCTTATCGAAACAAAAATCTCGTGTCTAGGTGTTTGTTATTGAACTCCTCCAAAACGTCTTGATCGTACCCTAACGGTAACCAACGGAACCCTATTACTAAGCCTCCGCTTTCCGTCCGTCCGTCTGTCTGTCTGTCACCAGTCTGTAACTCAAGAACCGTAATAGGTAGACTGTTGAAATTATCACAAATTGTGTATTTCTATTGCCACTGACAACAAATAATAAAAATTAACGTTTGTGGTACGGGACCCTTCGTGTGCGAGTCCAACTCGCACTTAGCCGGTTTTTTTGTGTGTGTATTTGGCAGGTCTGAGAATAGGTTGTAGGCTATTTATGGACAAACATTTTTTTTAGCAAAACAACGTTTGTCCGGTTAGCCACTTCCTCTACAATAAAGCTGAAGAGTCTGCTTGTTTGTACGCGCTTATCTTTGGAACAACCAGTCGGATTTAGAAAATTATTTTTGTATATGATAGCCACATTCATGAGATATTCTATGGATAGGATATACGGGAACAGAAAAATCTATATACTAACATATAAAGCTGAAGAGTTTGTTTGTTTGTTTGCCTGAACGCGCTAATCTCAGGAACTACTGGTCCGATTTGAAAAATGTTTTCAGTGTTAGATAGCCCATTTATCGAGGAAGGCTTTAGGCTATATCATCACAACACATCATATCATAAGACCAATAGAAGCGGAGCAGTAATGAAAATGTTGACGCAGACGAAGTTGCACGGGTTAACTAGTCGGGAATAAAAGGGATATGTACTTACGAAATCGCGAGAAAAAGCCAGTACTTGTATTTATATAACAGCATAATGCTAGACAAAAATGTTTATGATAGATAGTATTGAAATGTTCGGATTTCCACACGATAGAGCTGTTAAGATTACATAAACTTAAGTGAACGATAATGTCACTCATCGTAACGACTCTGATTTAGCAATGTTATCTAGGAACACTTTAGCTTTGAGTTTTTATTTATTTAGCGTTAAGTTTTGGTTAGGTAACGTACTCTAGGCAATAATGCTAAGCGTTCTAGAGAGGAAGTTTCTTTAAACTGTTTAATAAGCCATTGCTCGTCTCGCGAGTTCGATTTTCGGTTTTCATTCGGAAGTAGCGAATTTTCATCCAATAGAGACCAAATTTTAATTCAGTCATAAGTAATTATCATCATCATCATATTAGCCGAAAGTCGAAGCTTGGAGAAAAATAACTCTAAAATAAACTTAAAATAAAGCTTTGGGGTACGTGTGACATCAAATTTTAAAGTAGAGCCGGCTGCTGGTAGCGTAGTTGGGCTTTAAATAAATTAAAAAATATATTAGCGACAATGTTTGTTCACCATCTGCCTAGCCTTTTCCCAACTATACTGGGGTCGGCTTCCAGTCAAGCTGGATTTAGCTGAATACTAGTATTTTACGAGGAGCGGCTGCCTACCAGACCTCCACAACCCATTAACTGGGTAACACGGTACTTCATGGCAAGACTGGAGTCAGATTTACTGGCTTCTGACTATCTAAAAATGACAGCCGGGACCAACGGCTTAAAGTGTTTTCCGAGACACGGAGGAAACTCGGTATGTTAAGATGATCACCCATCCACAGACCAACCTTGGCAAGCGTTGCTTAATCTTGAAGATCGACCCGTGTGGCTGTTATTATCTAGCCACGAGCTCCTCTTGCAACAATGATTCTTAAAAGTCCAAAATATTTGCGATTAACAACGTGGAATTTGGATAGCGTTTATCAATCCATACATTTTCCAATTATTTACAATCATCACTGCTGTTAGAATTTTTATATTTTTTATTATTGATTGGTTTGCTCTTGACTCTAGTCTATGTCGGAGATGACAGAGACGAAGTCTACGATGGAGCGAGCTTACCCAGAAGGAATGTAGAATATCACTTTGACGAGGGTTCTCAAGTCAATTCAAATCAAATCAAAACAACTGACCTTACCCCACGCCACGGCCTAGAAAGGCCACTCTCACATAACACATTATCACAACACGTAGTAACATAACTCAACGCGGTCCATTCAACTCGACCCTAGGCGAGTAGGCGAGCGTGTGACGTCACCTGCCTCCCAAGCCGTTACCTAGCAACGCTCGAAGCGAAAAGAGAAAATAAAAGTGAAACGTGAGACCGCGAGATCGATGTATTGCTGTCGTAACAATCACTTGATATAGGTACCTGTGTGGAAGGCAAGAAGCTTGGAAACGGAGACTTTGATTTCTAGAAAAGTTGTGAAAATAGACGTGAGCGTGACGGTACCGAAGTCCGAATGAAAAACGGAACCCTTAGGCGTCGTCCGGCTAACGTCAAGTTAAAGATGCAATTTCGTCGCACGACGAGATTAAACACACACATTTCTTTAGAGTGTCCTGACTGAGGCTTGCAATTCATCGCGTGAGCACAGGAATCATTTTCATCGCGCGACGAATTCGTATCGTTAACTCGTATGATCGTTAGCCAGTTTGGACGACGCCATATGATCCCATACGGCATCTGTCTGTCTGCTTGACTGTTCAATGTCAGTCTGTCACTCACAAATTTTTGCTCTGACTTATTTTCCATTTAGTATTTCTCTGAGCATTAGAAGGTTTGGCAAAATGACGGAATTATGCCAAACTGAAACATTATTACGACGCTAGCAAAAGCTCCCACTGATGAACACAAAACAAAAGGCTCCATTAGACAAAGTGATTATTATTGACAATCAGATTGTGTCCAGGGATTGACCCGATGTGCGTATATACGCTATCGAAATGTAATTTAGTCAATCCGAAACGTAGAATTAATGATAATCGCCAATGCCGTTATAATGCCACTTTTCCAGAGCTTGTTTACTTAGATCTTAGATCTATCAGTTAAATTAAATATTAAAAGTCACTAATACTCTAAATTATTTTGGTCTGTGGATGGGTAACCGTCTTAACATAACGAGTTTCCTTCGTGCCTCGGAAAGCACTTAAACCGTTGGTCGCGGCTGTCATTTGTAGATCTTTGGCAGTCGTTACGGATTGTCAGAAGCCAGTAAATCGGACTCCAGTCTTGCCAAGAAGTACCGTGATACCCAGTTAATGGGTTGTGAAGGTCTGGTAGGCAGCCGCTCCACGTTAAACACTGGTATTCAGCTGAATCCGGTTTGATTGGAAGCCGACCCCAATGTAGTTGGGAAAAGGCTAGGCAGATGACTAATACTCTAAATTATAACTGTAACTTTTCGCAAGTTACATAATACAAATGCTAGGCCAAAAAAAAAATGTTAGGTAACTAATACGAAAGCAAAACATAATTTACTGCACCAAACTTTAAATTAAAAACCAAACCTCCTACAGCCTTAATGACGCACAAAATTTTAATTATAACAAAATTATTAACAGCACGAGAATTCAGAACAATAACCTTATAACAAAATTGTTACATAACGAAACATAATCTAGTAACAAATTAATGTTTACAACTTTTAACATTATGTTATTACATGGTTTTGTAATAGTTGCCGAATCTGGCACGAGCATGGGATTGTATTGAACAATGGAGGAGATGGGCTTGTAAGATTTGGTGTGATGTTATGTATCTTGGTAGTAAACATTAGCTATGTAGCCCAAATGAAGATCTGCTTTGAAGATTTTGCAGTTTTTTGCGCGTTCGTTCTTCTTCGTAGGATGTAATCTTTGGAACGTGCAACTGATGCGCTGGATATAGGGTCGGTATGTTTTGCTGCAGAAAAACTTGCTGCTCTTCTTGTCGCTAGCGTGGCAGAATTAGCGTCATCTATTTGACTGACAGACCTTGAAAATATTCCAAAGTGCCTGTGAATGATCTATTTGAAATAATGTACAATGTACAAATAATGTATTTTGATTTGAATTCAAATCCCGGAATATTAGTAATGCGGTTTATCTCAGTGGTCTTATTTCACAGGAACAGTGCCTTTTCTCGGAATAAAAGGAACTTACGGCACTCAATGATAGATGATAGAATTTTCGTAATCGATTCAGGCTTTCATAGAAAGATTAATTTAGATTATTTATCTTATAAGCCTTTTTCTGTTGTTCTAGAGTAGTGCCGTCACTTCTTGGCTCAGAGCCTTCAGCATTTCTTATTTGCCTTTGCTTAAGGTGGATGCTCCAGGGTAGCCCGCGAAATTCAAATATTTTTATGTTTTTTGCAATTTGCAGGTCAGTGTGAAGCTGTATGTGGACCAAATGCGATCTGCGACCGTAACGCGTATTTATCTAAAGAATTATAACCATTTTAATCATCAATATAGCCCTCTAAGTTCATGTAGTTCGAAAGAATGATTATTTATATTCCTCTAAGTTCATGTAGTTCGAAAGAATGAATATAAATAATAACCATAAATAACCAAATACTATTAGCCAATGTACAATAAAAATCCTTACTGACTATCACTTATATTACAGGTGCAATACAAGAGGTCAATAATGTAACATTCGATTTTAATCTCAAATAATATTTTGTGGGCATTATATTTACGCAGGCAATTCGTACAAATGGAACAGCTGTTTGTAAATATTGCCCGCGGCCTTGCAGATGCAATCCACTAGTGTGGAGCGTGAGAAGTGAAAGATCTGTTATTTGAATACCGAAGCGTTCTGTTTTCATTTTCTATCTGTAATAGATATTATGGGTATTTTTTCATCTTGACTCTAGTCTAGGTCAGAGATGACAGAGACAAAGTCTACGATGGAGCGAGCTTACCCAGAAGGAGCCTGTTCACACTAACTTTGAAAAGATTAGGGTTGTAAGCGTTTGGAAACACAGACGCAGGCAGAGAGTTCCACTCCTTTGCTGTGCTGGTTTGAAATACTTTTCGATCGAGCTGTGAGTACTGTGTTACAAATATGGAACAAGTTAATTTAGCGGCTCTAGCTGGTTGCTAGCTTGTCGGTTTTCTACCGGTTGCATTTTGGGGAATGTGCGACGGAATCACATAATTTATTTCCGCCAAACCCGTTCCATAATCGGACCACAAAATGAATGGCGATGCGCCACCGGTACATGGTGGACATCCCACCCATACGCACAAAACGATTTGGGAACACATTCATAGTGCGTAGAGCTAAGGAGTGGAATTTTCTGCCAGAGTCTGTGTTTCCTGATAGCTACAGGAAACACAGACTCGAGAGGGAGGGAGTCTTTAAGTCAAGAGTGAATAGGCTATTTCTAGGGAAACTTGCTCCGTCTTCGACCGCATCATTGCTTATTATCAGGTGAAATAGTGGTCAAACGCGTGCTTATTAATAGTAAAAATATATAAGTCTATCTAAACTACTAATATTACAAACAGGTAAAGTTTGTGAGTTTGTGTTGAGGTTGTAGGGGGTAATCTCGGGATCTACTGAACCGAGAATAAAAATTGTTTTACCAATAGAAAACCACGTTATTTGTGAGTGCCATCTTTACTCCTTACTAATATTATAAATGCGAAAGTATCTCTGTCTGTCCGTCTGTCTGTCTGTCGCGCTTTCACGTCAAAACTACTCTGGTTGAGTAGTTTTGACGTGATTTAAATAAAATTTGGTACTCAGATAGTCTAGAGCCTCGTGGAGAGGAGCTCGTGGCTAAATAATAACAGCCGCACGGGTCGATCTTGAAGGTGCCAAGATTGGTCTGTGGAGGAGTGACCATCTTAACATAACGAGTTTTCTCCGTGCCTCGGAAAGCACGTTAAGCCGTTGGTCCCGGCTATCATTTGTAGATCTTTGGCAGTCGTTACGGATTGTCAGAAGCAGTAAATCAGTAAAGCAGTAAATCTGACTCCAGTCTTGCCAAGATGTACCGTGTTACCCAGTTAATGGGTTGTGGAGGTCTGGTAGGCAGCCGCTCCACGTAAAACACTGGTATTAAACTGAATCCGGAAAAGGCTAGGCAGATGATGAGATAGTCTAGAGCCTGAGAAAGGTCATAGGCAATTTTTTATCCCGGGAGTATAGTCCCTAACCCGAAAAACGAAGTGGTTCAACGAAGTGGGCACGGGTCTGCTAGTCCCTTATATTTTGGCATTTCGACAACCACATTTGGTAATAGAATGTCTCTTTAGTCAACAGCCTCTGGTGATGTTTAATACTTGACTGTTCATCAGCCAGTTTATTTCGTTAAACTTAGGTCAAGTGATTGTAAAGACAGATTTTATTGCAGTAATTTTATGACAAATATTATACGCTGAAAGTTGATTGCAGTAATATAAAACACATAACATTTGAGCTTATTAGGTACTGTAGCACCACAGGACGTCGCCCGGTCCGTGTCCACTTTGTTGGGCGGTATTTTTCGGGTAAATACATAGCCTATGACACTCACATATAACGTGGCTTTCCATTGATAAAAGATTTTCAAAATCGGACCTCACAAACTCACAAACTTTACCTCTTTATAGGTAATATTAGTTTAGATAGACGAAATATCGTACATGACTCACTAATCAAAATAAAGCGAACGTTTTACCATTCATAATTCAAATATTTTTTATACTTTTGTAGACGCTTCCAAAGTTCCGAAGACTAACTTGACTGCCAGTGACCTGCAGCTAAAGAGTTCACAGTACTGAGAATCTTAGTCGATTGGTCAATTTCTCAATGTTTGTAACATTTAAAATGTGCAAGATGCACTCTGATCTTTGATCCTAAAATGTAAGTGGTACTTACTAAAAGACAATATTATACACTAAAGTGCATGCTTGTTAGGGATACGAGTATTGAGCAAGAAGGCATTCTACTAATATTATGAACTACTACTTCGCTCGCAACTTCGCCCGCACTGCAATTTCTTAAGAATCCCTATTTTTTTTCTAAACATATCATATACTAGGCAGGCTTCAGCCTCCGCCTCTGTACATCTGTGTGCGTAAAGTATTAAATAAATACTAGAACCTTCCTCGAGAACCACTCTATCCATTGATGATAACAGCAACAAAATCGGTGCAGCAGTTTTTGAGTTTATCGCGAACGAACAGACAGACAAACGCGGAGGAGAACTTTGTTTTTATAATATGTTATGATAGTGACGATGTTTGTTAGCAAAGATGAATATTTTTTTATTTTGTAACGCAAAACCTGCTGGAAGTGTTAAGATAGCACACATTATAGTGTATGGATTAAAACATATAATACTTACGCACTTCTTTTTTCCCGGGAGTATGTTCCAAAGGGATGGTTCACACACAGCAACAACTACAAAAACAACAGTAATTATAACATAACATAACTAACCTAACTGAGGGGTTATGCAGAAGCATTTCGCCAATTATTTTTCAACTACTAGGAAATTTGTCTATGAGAGCTGGTATTTTTTTTTTCAAAATCTCGGCGCACATTGAAACAAAATAAAATGTTGGGATACGGTGCCCTTCTTATTAAAGTGGCTTTCACGTGTCTTTAATTTATTCCAATAAATGGTTAAATAAAGCTGGAAACTATTATTTGAATTTACTCCAATGCATATACGCACTTAGTTAAGTTTGTAATCATAATTGTCATTTAGCGTATTTCTCGAAACATCTCGGCAGCGTAACACTTTAGGGCACCATATTCCGAAGTTGTTTTGTTTCCTCTACCCATATAAATGTTTCATACTGCGCTGCGATTTTGAAAAAAAAAAAAAACATAATGGCGACCACGCCAAAAAGGTTTTATCCCCTGTAAGTTTACTTGCAATGTTGCAATTATGAAAGTGCGAATAACCACTTGATCCATTTTGAAAAGGAAAAGGTGTGTTTATGGTTTCATTTGGCTTTCCATAGGCCCATGTACTTTGTTGGCGTTCATTGGACTCTGTATATCATAACTCTGTATCTAATACTTTCTCAAAGCCATAAAATTTCAAGCACATGCCGAGAAGATTAATAAACATTTATAACTGGATTATGATAATTCAGTCAAAGGTTCTTTTGTACTAGTAGACCCGCGTAACTTCATCTGCTCTGCTCCTATTGGGCTTAGCGTAGTGATATATACCCTATAGCCTTCCTCGATAAATGGGCTATCTAACACTGAAATAATTTTTCAAATCGGACGAGCAGTTCCTGAGATTAGCGAGTAACTCTTCAGCTTTATATTTTAGTATTGATGTAGGGTTGCTAATTAATATGTATAAAACTTTTGCAGTATTTTGGTATCTGATTGTTGGCTAAAGAGCCGCAATTTTGTTTTGGATACTAATTTTTTTCTTGATTTCTAAGACCACTTTATTAATTTCTGGTTCCAAAACATTTTTGTAAAATTAACATTTAAAAAAAAATCGGTTTACGCCAAAATAGGATTAGGAAATGAGTTATTAAAAAGAAAAACTTAGTTGGAGGGATCATCATCATCTGCCTGCCTTTTCCCAACTGTATTGGGGTCGGCTTCCAGTCAAACCGCATTCCTACCAGACCTCCCCAACCCAACCCATTAGGCAACACTTGTCAGATATCCTGACTTCCGACAATCTGTAACGACTGCCAAAGATCTACAAAAAACAGACGGGATCAACGACCTGACGTGTTTTCCAAGGCACGGAGTAGTCTTGGTGTGTAAGATGGTCACCCATCTGCAGACTGACCTCCCGAAGCGTTGCATAATTTTGAAGATCGACCTGAGCGGCTGCTATTATTAGCCACGAGACCTCTCTTGAGTCGAACGACTTATGTTTCTAAGGTCGTTTATTTGTCTAACGCTATCCTAATATGTATATGACTGACTAAGTGACTGACAGACAACACACAGTTGAAACTACTGGTCGTAGATAACTGAAATTTAGCATGTAGGTTCCTTGGGGAGTGTAGGGGAGCACTAAGAGAGGATTTACCGAAATTCCTAGGGAACAGGATAAAACGGAATATGCGCGTACGAAGCTCGCTCCATCGTAGACTTTGTCTCTGTCATCTCTGACCTAGACTAGAGTCAAGGGCAAATCCATCACTAATAAAAAAAAGTTTCGGTCAAAAGCTAGTTTGTCATAATGCCATTGATTGGTTTGTAGTTAACGGACAGATAAACGACCGATAAAGTATCTCAGAAACCATTAGTGATCTAAAAATACTCTATCTAAAAGAATTAAATAAACCGGCCAAGTGCGAGTCAGACTCTCACACGAAGAGTTCCGTACCATAAACTGAAAACAAAAACACGTTTTTGTATGCTCTACTTATTTTTTGTAGGTACTTCTTGTAATAGCGGCAATAGAAATACACAATATGTGAAAATTTTAACTATACACCTATTACGGTTTTTGAGTTACAGCCCGCTGACAGACAGACTGACGGACGGACAGCGGAGGCTTAGTTATAGGGTTCCGTTGGCCCTTCGAGTACGTAACCGTAGAAATATCCTTTCCAATTAGTAAAATTTGTTTTGAACCATTATAAATGTATGTATTTAAATCTAGTGATATTGATTTCGTTCGCCGGCGGAACCTAGATAGTGTTGTGATTTCGAAAGTGTTGTTTAAAATATGGAGGTCAGACTAGCTCGTAGCTTTTTATTTAGTCTTTATTAAAGCATCTGTATTTAGTAAGATGCTCGATCCGAAGATGGTGTGAGAAATGTTGCTCGTTTTTATTAGAGATTTTTTTAAATGTGATTTAGAATTGTAGACTTTTTTGAAGTTTTAATTTCTGTGGATTTTTTTGGAATGTGTTTTTGTTTTCTGGTGTGTTTATGTTGTGGTTTTGAAAAATGGTGCTTAGGGAATCCTTTAAAATCAAGTTTTGAAGGATTTTTTGAAGTAAACGGTGGGTATATGTTTTATGTATTTGAAAGTTGGCACTGACATGAGACGAAGCCCGTCATAATGGTTTTGTGATAAATGCAGTATTTTTTTTTGCATATTCATAATTTAAGAGGTTACTGAAAGGTGAAAAAAAAAAAAATTATGAAAAAAAACTAAAGGCGACAACGCTGAGCATGGCTGAAAGGTGATATTGTGGAATAAAAATATGTATTATTGTTTTATAATCAAAACATTCTCATTTTAGTGTTTTTATGAGCCTCCCCAGGCCATGGTTTTAATCACAGAAGTAAACTAAATCTTAATTCCTTTGGTATTCTAAACTAGCACTTCGCCCGCGACTTTGTTTTTTATTTTCGGAGGGATAACCTGCATATGTTACTCCCTGATAATTTAACTTTCTATTGGTAGAAAAAATAGTTTAAATCGGCCAAATAGTTTCTGAGTTTATTCGTTACAAACATATAAAAATTTCCTCTTTATAACATTAGTGTAGAAAGGCATTATTAAACACATTCTTAGATAGTGCTTCGGGCAAGGAAACTGATTTACATTGAGTTGAACAAAGTTGAAGGTTTAAAATGTAACAAGCAAGTGAATGGATACTACCAAATTTATTTTTGTGTAAACAGAAGGGTAATGTTCGTATTTAGGAATAAGGAGCCTTCGCATTTGCATCGCTAACTGTAAATAAACTCTAATTTCCCTACATTTTGACCAATTTTTGATATTAACTATTGCTAAGATGAAATTACGACTTGAATAGAATTGCCCTGCAGAGGGCTAATTCTAAATTATTTTTAAGCAACATGCACATTCGCATCTCAGTCACAATCAGTCAAAAATGTAGGGAAAATAAGGTTTTTTTGGCAGTTTGCGACTTAAAAATAGGATGACCAAATTCTTTTTGTGTAGGTAATCAGAGTGATTGTCACTCTGTTTACACAAAAAAAAAAAAAACTTTTTTACAAAATAATAAAACCGACTTCCAAAAACAATTAATTTAATTTCGGAAGTCGGTGTTTTTGGTTGTTTCGTTTTTAAACACCGACTTCCGAAATTAAAGTTATTTTTTACTTTGTAGTGTTTTACGCAGGTACCACTAAAAGTGAAACCACAAACACAGCGTGCCGGCGTGATGTTATGTTATAAACTGGTGTAAACAATCAACAGGTTTGCGATTTCAGAAATCCCGATCCATTTGCTATCATTTATTGAAGAGTTCTGTTGCCTACCGCCGAAGTTCTTTATCAGATCTTCACCAAATTAAAATAGGACCAGTCCGAAAAAATACTCTTCCAAACAAAAAAAGAATCATCCAAATCGGTTTACAATTGGCGAAAATATCGCTGAACAAACATTTTTCATGGGAACCCATTATTAGATCCTGACTTATACCTTTCATCATCAGCTCAGCAACATGAGATGATGATTACCAGGCACAAATATCTGATTTGCATTTGAAAGTTTATGAAAAACATTGAATGTGACCATAAAATTTGAGGGTTTCCCTCGATTTTCATGGGATTCCATCATCAGATTCTAACTTGGTGACAATGGAACCACCTCAGGAGTATTGGCTTTCGAATAAAAAAATAATTTTTAAAATCGGTCCAGAATTGTCGGAGAAATCGGTGAACATACATAAAAAAAAAACATACAGCCGAACATAGAACTTCCTCCTTTTTGAAGAAGTCGGTTAAAAATGAGTAGAATTGGCCTTCTTATTTTTCATTGGTTTACATAATATTATTTGCTTTAACTAAATGACGAGATTGGTGCAAAGAAAAATACTAGGTATCTATATACCTATATCAGAATTACCAATTATTGTACAATCCTGTACGCAAACTGAACCTTACGTCATGTGTTAACATACCTTTACCCAAAACTCACACCATTATTTACAAATTCGGAAACAAATTTCCGAAAAAAAAAAACACCTTGTTTCAAATTAGGAAACAAAATTCCCGACACATTTACTGACCAGACCGTCTCCTCTTCCGCAGTGCCAATACGGCGATGGATAATGACGTGACGCCAGTGTACCTGGCCGCGCAGGAAGGTCACCTCGCGGTCCTGAAGTACCTAGTGCTGGAGGCTGGTGGAAGGCTGGACGCTAGAGCCAGGGATGGGATGCTGCCCATACATGCGGCTGCGCAGACCGGCTGCTTGGATTGTGTTAAGTGGATGGTGAGTTGATTTCTTTTCTTTATATTTTCACAAACTTTTTACCGCGACTTCGTACGCGCGTATCTCTACTATTCTGTAAACATCTTTCCCTGAGAATTCCCTGCCGGAGTCTGTGTTTCCTGATAGTTACAACCTGGGAGTCTTTAAGTCAAGAGTGAATAGGTTCCTTCCTTAGGTAAGCTCCATCTTCGACCACATCATCGCTTACCATCAGGTGAGATAGCGATCAAACGCGTGCCTATCAATAGTAAAAAAAAAGACCATAACGTGAGCTTCATGCAACATCCAATCAGACTTCATCATCTAAGTTTTCAGTGAGATTATTAAAAAATAGCACCACCGGACAGCTTCATCATTAACGTTTTATATTCTTCGGAAACTCAAAGGAATAAATGAAACTCTTACAATTTATTCTTCTTTTAACTTACAATTTTGGCATAACAGCCTGCATGAGAATGGTAACAATACCAATATTAGCAGGTATATCTTTCTATTGATATTTCGTATTCCGTTATGGGTTACCAGCGACTTGCGATCTACTGGACTTGACTGGTGGTCTTCTTCATTTTATCTTGTGGGAAGTAAGGTTAAACGACCCACATACCCTAGGGTCAGAGTTTCTAAACCGCCTCAAGGGCCTCAACTGTTGGTGAAGGTGAAATAATGATACTTTGTGCCAATTTGCAAATTACTATTCAGAATAGAATCAAAATATTCAATATCTTGTGAAATATGTATTAAGTAATGAGAGAGAGAGACTATCTGCTAATTTGTTTTTATATCAAAGATGATGATAATTTTAATAGCTTCAACTTTATTGTAGCTTAACTGTTAATTGAGACGTTAAGTGTTGATTCTATCAGTTTCATTCTCCTCATAATATCAAATTAGCTTTTTGAAACAATACTAGTGTCTGTAAATAATGAGGAAAAGAGTTCATGAAAATAAGATGAAGATACGATTAGAAGATTAAATATAGGATACAGATTATTTATTTCTTTAAGAAGCAACGCAAGCTTTTTGCAATCTTGAAATTGCAATAAAATGCAGAGCAATATATATGAAGCAGAATTACTTACGAGTAATATAAATCCTAAATTCATTCATTCTTTGACATAGAAGACACACTAGAAGTACGAAATTTATTATTTAAAAAAAAATCGAGCGTTTTTTTCTTCCTTCATAAGAAAAATGGGAACCGTTGACAATTCATCTCCTAAAGACGGTTTAATAGGGAACGCTATGACCATAAAATCATTATTTTTGTTTATCAGATATCCTATCGGAGTTATGGCTAGACGAGCGTATTCGTATTTAATCATATTAACACGTGAAGCAAGTGAAAATCATCTGTGAGTTGAATGACCTCACAGCGAGGAAACGAGAGGTAGTCACGCACTGTATTACCTACTGAGTCATACGTTGATCTCTTGTCAGTGATTTTGTCTTCCTTGTGTTACATGTGATCTAATTTCAGTTCAATATAGTTATCATCAACTTCTTGACTCTTTTCCTGTTCTTGAGTTTGTTTTAATTCTTTATTCACTTGCCCTTCATGCGCAACATGATGTGTTTTCCTTTTATACATCTATCTCTATTTGCACATTTCAATAGTTCCCTTATTCCATCTACCTAACTATCTATTACCGTACATTTTTCTCCTTACTTGTCGTTAATAGTCGCGTTTACCTTTTCTACGGTCTTTTTTTTTGTACTAACCTTTGGACGTACCCCTTTCTTGTGGGGTTTTCAATTTTTCAAATTGTGATTGAAGGCATCTAAATTGACAAGTATGATGAAAGATGTTCATCATACTTGTCAATTTAGATGCCTTCCGTTTTGGATTTTTACTTCTGTGACTTTGACCGAAAATGGTCCAAAATTTATTTAGGTAGTTAATCGTTTTAAATAAATTAACAAATACTTAATTAACATACACTAATTAACACGAAATTATGTACAAACGCGTATAAAAACAAAATTAATCATTGGGCATCAAAAAAATAATCCACATCGCTGTCAATGGCAAAAGTTCCTAGAACACTGGCAGCATTGCCGCGTTGAATCGCAATGCTGATTCTTTGGCCGAAAAAAAGCCCAGCCCTCTGGTCACGTGAACAGTCGACAAGTTGTTTGCTAATGTCCCGAAAGACTCGATGCGCACTCGGACCCCATGGGCCTAGTGTTTCAACGCCAAACGGCTCAAATATGTAAGTTCCAATTAAGTTGTTATATTTGCGCCGTTTGAGGTTTTCTGCACCAGCAGCAGCCGCCCCAGCACAGCCCGCCGTGCTAAGAAGATGGGATGGCGCAAGGGTGTTGACACATGTTGCATCCCACACCAAAGGCCTACCCACCTTCCAAGGCATTATGGTCATCCCATCTGGCCTTTTCCCATCGTCGCGTGCCAAGCCGTTGGGTTCTAAAACAGCTGGCACCCCGGCGGTGACAAGAGCCCGACGGATAATGTCATTAATGCTGGCGTGCCGTGCTAACCGACCAGCGCTCCTACTGCAGGACAGGCCATGGTGTCCGAGGCGGTCGACTGCTTCACCGCAACAAACGCAGACACGTAGCGATCCGGAAAGTACTGTCACTCAGCAAAGTACCTATGTTGGGTGACGGTAGTGCCTGTAGCCAAAGACCCGACTCCCATTCACCCACAGCCAGCAGGCGGGCACGCTCCGCTGTATTGGTGGTCGTATTTATGAGGTTATTCCGTACCAATCTGCAGAGCGGCTCGTCCCATTGTCTTTGGGAGAACGGGTTTTCGGGCAACGCCGTATTCGGGCAAGCCACTTTCCAGGCGTTCACTGCATCGGTCAAACAAAGCACTTCACAGTTAACCAATGATGGAGTTAATATCCTTTTGGTTAACTTTTCAGTGCTGTTGACCGATGACAGGAACGCCGGTAGGCTTACACTAGAAATTTTGCGGATGCCGAGCCCACCAAAGCGAATGTAAAGTAATAGTAATAGTAATAGTAAAGTAGTATGGCTTGCAGCCACGCTCGGTCATCTAGAGCCACATTTAAGATAGATGTCAGTGTGTCTTGAATGATTTGATCGATTTTGTCCAAAAGATGTGACTGCTTCCATAAAGGTGAAGAGCGGAGAAAATACATAAAATTTGGCCCAAAACAACAATATCTAATGAGGGTGAAAGCCGAATGTAAATTAATTTTGCTAAGTCTTTCCGAAATATCGTTAAAAAGATTAATTTTGTCGTCAATGAATGAAGAAAAGCTGAGTTGAGGAGCTCGTGGCTAGATAATAACAGCGGCACGGGTCGATCTTCAAGGTTAAGCAACGCTTGCCAAGGTTGGTCTGTGGATGGGTGACCATCTTAACATAGCGAGTTTCCTCCGTGCCTCGGAAAGCACGTTAAGCCGTTGGTCCCGGCTGTCATTTTTAGATCTTTGGCAGTCGTTACGGATAGTCAGAAGCCAGTTAATCTGATTCCAGTCTTGCCATGAAGTACTGTGTTACCCAGTTACTGGGTTGTGGGGGTCTGGTAGGCAGCCGGTCCGCGTAAAATACTGGTATTCAGCTGAATCCGGTTTGACTGGAAGCCGACCCCAATATAGTTGGGAAAAGGCTAGGCAGATGATGAATGAATGAAGAAAAACTGTCTTCCAATATAGGTGACCCTAGGAGGTGAAGTCAACTCTTGTCTAAAATTTTGATATCTGGGGCTATTGAGTTGAATTTCTGTAGAGTCATTTGTCTGTCGGTATTGTCATTAAGGAAAATTTCACATTTGGAGTGGTTGAGGTCAAGGCCGATGGATTGGAATTGTTTCTTCAGGAATTGGAAATCTTTCAAAACTGTGTCCACGTCACCCCCTAAAGTTCCATCATCTAAATACCAGACGTTAAATTTTAGGTAGTTGTATAACATGGGCCACTGTATAAAGCCGTTTGTCTCCATCATCGCCAATGCGTAAGGAAGCGCACGTCACTCACGCAGTACATTGCTCCGTGTCTGCATTCACTGATCTGTCGCAGGAATTCCTAGTTCCTGATCAACTGTGATGAATGGATCGGAAATTAAGTTTCTATAGCTGTAATCGTCTTATTTTGTACTTGCTAGAATGTTTACTTCATGTTTTCTCTTGTAATCATTACTTTTGAAATGTGTGTGATGATTCTTATTAGTTTTTCCAATTATTTTACTGATCAATACCTATGCTTCAAATGTGTTCCCGAAACTTAGGATTTTTTTGACTGTTTAATTTTTTTTTTTTCTAAGAAAAGCTTTGATGAATGTGATAGAAGATGGTATGAATAAAATTAATATGGTGTATATGCCTTTAAGAGTAAGGGTATAAGAAACTGTGAGAAAAGTGATAACTCTTGAAAGGCTTCTGAGACGGAGAGTGATAGAGGACTTGGAGTGGAAGAAGAAGATAAGCTGCGACATCCCAAATAAGTTGAGATAAGGGAAGGAGAACAATGACGCCTAAACTAAAAGGACGTATCTACACAAAACGAAGTAATTGACTTCCGACCTCCAGTTATTTTTTTAATGTCGGAAATTGGTTACTTTGTTTTGTGTAGATACGTCCCTTTTTCTTATGACGGCAGAATAACTTGTGATCGGCTGTTTAAGTGTTTGTTTAAAATATGAGATTTAAGCAAACACACCTACTAAACAGTAGAAACTACTAGAATGACTTGTGGGGCTATTTTCTACAAGAAAATTACACACCATTACAGCAATAAATTTCTCAGATTATTCTAGATAAGTAAGTGAATAAATTCAAGATAAACTGCATGTAATAACTGAGGCTATAAGCACTGGCAACACACATAAAATTATGAAGTGAGCACTTTGCAGTTTCGCAGATGCATAGTAAGTTGTGCAAGCATTTAAACAAGGCCGCTTTTCTGCATTAATAGAAGGGGTTATTAGAATATTTACAAAATGAATGGCAGAAGGCTACAGTTTTAAGTTTTTTTCTTAGTAGGGCATTATGCGTGGTGGATGTGTTTTTCTGCTACCCTCTGTACCTAGTCAGTTTCTTTGACAAGTATCGTAATAATGATCATTCACTTACCCGTATACACATTTATTAAAAGCTTGTGCAACTGTGTTTCTTCTGCTTTCATACTTCTATTTAAGGTGGAAGCGCCAGGGTAGCCCGCGAAATTCAAATATTTTATGTTTTTTTGCAATTTGCCGGTCAGTGTGAAGTGTTTGCCCTATTGAATGACTTTTTCATGAAATAACCATTCAATAGGGCTTCATGAACTTAGAGGGCTATATTGATGATTAAAATGGCTATAATTCTTTAGACAAATACGCGTTACGGTCGCGAATCGTAATTTGTTCAACAAACACTTCACACTGACCGGCAAATTGCAAAAAAACATAAAATATTTGAATTTCGCGGGCTACCCTGGCGCTTCCACCTTAAGTAGTTTACTTGCTTAGAAAAGTCTATGGACGAAAAGATAATCTGCAAAAGTAGTCTCAATTTTATCTCACGATCTAAAGAAGTGCCTACTTATAGTACTCCGTCTTTTTCCTTACAAATATCTATAACTTTTACATTTTAATCTCATTTCTATATAGTATGTTTTTTTTTTTAAATTATAAACCTTTGTCTATATCTACACTTCTACACTAAAATTATAAAGAGGAAAAAAAAATATTTTTGTGTGTGTGTGTATGTTTGTAATGAATAAACTCAAAAACTACTTGACCGATTTGAAAAATTCTTTCAGCAATATATAGCTACATTATCAAGGAGTAACATAAGTTATATTTTATTCCCGAACTCCCACGGAAACGGGAACTACGCGGGTGAAACCGCGTGGCGTCCGCTAGTCTTTAATAAAATTGCAGATAGTTTTTTTCTTTCAAATATCTTTCGCTGGGTGTAAAGCTTCTTAGTGGAACTTCTGCAAAAAGTCTATCATCTTTCATATTACAATTTATTCTTATTAAAACCAGACTTTCATTTAGAGATACCTACTCTAGTCCGGCTTCACCACTTGGCTAGAAAACCGCGAGATTGACGCCGCTAAGACCATTACATGCTGAATAACTGGTAAAGTGCGCGTTTAGTTAGCGTGGGCTGTATGAGTTTGTACACACATTTACTTGCGTGAACGAGCATTTTCTTTATATTTATCTGTCTAACATGCAATGCCAACGTTTATTGTAACGGACTTGATGAGAAAATAGTGATATGACTCGTTTAGAACAAAACGTAGCGTCTTACCGCCATAGGTCAAAGGTCTCCTCATACTTACTAGAAGTTGTATACTCTTTCCAACAACAAAGCATAGAAGATTATGCTGTCAAAAAATTGTATCATGATAAGTACACTATTGACATTGTCACGACATAGGTAATACTACGTATGATTACGTATTTGATCAAGCAAGTCATACACAGTAATAATGAAATCAAAAAGATATTACAATCACTAAATCTAACTGAACTATAATACATGATAATGAAATCAACAATAACACAGACTCCGTAACAAAACTGAACGTTTATTAACGTCACGCACGGAACCTTAAACATAATAAATTCATTGCAATATTTACGACTTAGATATCACTGTTACAACGTTGTGGTGAAATCTTTTAACGTCATATCATTTTATTTGAATGCGCATACGCATGATAGCTGGCAGAGAAAAAAATGGCGGAGTTGTGGTTGCGTTTTTAGTGAAAATATCAAGAATTTATGAACGTATATCAAAGTTGCTGCACTAAATGAGTAAAAATGATAGCAACGTTTTTACAAAGTGTTAAGTTGTCATGACATATGTCAAATTTTATTTTTTTTCACTTTATATTCGTTGAGCTAGTTTTCTCTATCATTGGTGTTGTGATTTCAATTTACTTTTAACACTAGCTATGCGTCCCGTGATATAATGCATCAGCAAATTATGAACTTGCATGCTTATATTTTTAGAATTTATTTTAAGTAACACTTGAGCAAATCATTCTTCATGGCTTGTTTGACTGGTTTACGAGTACCCAGTGTGTAGTCAGCGAATGAATCGAATCTAGATTTTTATTTCATAGTTAGTTTGGTACCGTCAAGATGTTCCATGTTCTAAATCTCACATCATCATCTGCTTAGCCTTTCTCAATTTAAATTGGGGTCGGCTTCCTGCCAAACAGGTTTCTGAATCAGACCTCCACAACCCATCCTCCCAACACACTGGAAAACTTATAAAATAATAAAATGCCCACCCATCCACAGACCAACCTTGGCAAGCGTTGCTTAACCTTGAAGATCGACTCCTGCGGCTGTTGTTCTTTAGCCACTAGCTCCTCATACCATAGTTTATTGTATGAGTATGGTAACTAAGGAGGTATTTAAAGAACAAGTCTCCAGAATTTAGAGATACTTTGCATAATCAGTTTGCAATGATTAGTTCAGATATCATTTTGTACCATTCCAACCTCTTCTTCTTGACACGAAGGAAGCCCATACGTCATCGCCTGTAGGTTGATGATATAACGTTATAACAAAAACATATTTGTATCCTTTCTAGATAGTAGAACGCGGCGTGGATCCCAACGCAAGGGATGGGGATGGAGCCACTCCTCTGCACTTCGCTGCTTCGAGGGGACACCTGAGCACAGTCCGCTGGCTCCTCAGACATGGAGCAAGGCTGCACCTGGATAGGCATGGGAAGAGCCCCATCAATGATGCAGCTGAAAACCATCATTTGGAGGTAAGATCTTAAAGTGTGTTAGTCATTTCGGTGTTTCTTCGTCCAGGAGTATGAAAAAAAAATATTGTGTTCATATACTTAAGAAACATCTTGATACTCCTAATTATTTTTTTGTGTGTTACAATGTGCTTTTGAAGAGCATAACCAAAAAGGTATTTGTATATCCTTCTATTTTTTTTTAATGACGGGAAATCATCAAATGACTCCTCCCGCTCTGGGCGGAGCGGGAGCTTACAGACTGCTTACAGACGCTTACAGACTAGAACCCATCCGTGTTCCCTCCTAATGAATGCCCTTTGCGTTCCAGGGCTGACTGATGATTCTTTCAAACAAATTCCGTAACACATTTGTACAGTATACTGTAAATTTTGATAGTCGCCTTTCATTCATTCTTTCACTATGACCAAACCATCTTCGCGTGGTCTTTACATTCCGAAACATTTAAGTATAGCCACTCTGTCATAAAAACTTTTCATAATTAACTGCCTCCGTGGTCGAGTGGTTTAGGCGTTTGCCTTGTGACCCGATGGTCGTGGGTTCGAATCCCACGGGAAGCATACATTGTAAAGTTGTTTCCAGTTTGGCTAGGACATTGCAGGCTTGAATCACCCGATTGTCTGATAAAAAGAAGATTCCGTGCTTCGAAAGGTAAGTATAAGTCGGTGGTCCCGGCCGCCAAATGGTGGTCGTCAAATAAACCATGTCAGAGGCCCTTGAGACGGTTTAAAAACTCTGACACTAGAGTGGGGTCGTTAGACCTTACTGCCCATACGATAAGAAGTCATAAAAACTGAAGATGAGTATATTTTCAAACCGATCGAGCACACTCCACCATGCTCGCGTTTCCACCTGCCGTAGAAAGTGCGTCATAACTGCATCAAGCCATCGCAGGTACAATTAACTCGAGCAACAAGGGAGTAACATATTAATTATGGCCTTTGTCTCGAGTTTTCTATCGCCTTTCCTAGTTTCCAAGTATTGTGTAACGTGTCGATCGTATCGTGAAGATTGTAGTATGTCAAGAGGTTTTATTGCTTTTGTTTTCGTTACAAAATATTTGTATAGGGGGGTTGGTTTTCGCGTTCATTTATCGGGTAGCGGCTTTTTAGGGTTCCGGCTTAGTAATAGGGTTCCGTTGGATACCCTTTGGGTAGGGTATCCCAAAGGGTATCCAACTCTATTACTAAGCCTCTGCTCTCCGTCCGTCTGTCTGTCAGCGGGCTGTATCTCAAGAACCGTAATAGGTAGACAGTTGAAATTTTCACAGATTGTGTATATCTATTCCCGCTATAACAACAAATCATAAAAACTAAGGTTTAAGGTACGGAACCCTTCGTGTGCGAGTCCGACTCGCACTTGGCCGGTTTTTTTATGATATATACTTTTGATACGGGGCGAACAACAGCTGATAAAATCGAGTTGAAAAAACTTTTATTCTATTCTAAGGATAGTTTGACTACCACCTACAATTTATCACTTGTTTCTGAAACACACCGACAGTCAAAGATTTCTCTCAAACACTAATATCACGAGTTCAGGATTCATATTCAATAAACAACTCTTGACACCTTGCAATATTTGCTTCAATTTGGCAATATCACCTGGCAATGGCATTTAACAAAAAAACCTGTTTTCAAAACAAAACTCTAACTGGGTTTTCTTTTGAGTACTGCATTAGCCATTGTGTTGTCGTGCTGAAATTAATACAAGTGTAGTAGTTAATAACTCATAACCGAATCAGCATAAGTCACAGCCTGTCCACTTTCTACACATGTCCACAACACTAAAGCTCACGTTTTGAAAGTTTCACTTTTCACTGGTCACACGTAGTTGCGTCGTTTTCGGTGCGCATACTTAATTGTTCGTTCTTTACACCGGTCAAGTCAATGAAAGTAACACTAGGTATGTACTTTGATATGGATCTGATACAGGGTCGAATTAAGGTAGAAACGCCAGGGTAGCCCGCGAAATTCGACTTTTTCATGAAATAACCATTCAATAGGGCTTTATGAAGTTAGAGGGCTATATTGATGATTAAAATAGTTATAAGTCTTTAATACGTGTTACGGACGCAAATCGTATTTTGTTCAACAAACAGCTTCACACTGACCGGCAAATTGCAAAAAACATAAAAATATTTGAATTTCGCGGGCTACCCTGGCGCTTCCACCTTAAGCTGGAGCGTGGGGTTCGTGGAACCAATTTTGTTTTAAGTTCTACAGCTAGTAGCCAAAATACACACCTTAGTTCCCGTTTGATTCTTCATTTAGAAATTGGAGTAAATTTTTCTAAATATGCAGAAAAGTTTAAAAGATCGTAGTGTCCAACCACCAAACGCAAAAGCATGTGCAAATGTTTTTTGCACTCCACCTAGGAGAGGTTACACTTTTTTTTGACAAATTACACAGAAATAGGAGTTGATTTAGCATCCGTCCACGAATAGATTAATATTAGAAGTGATATGACGTGTTTGTTTTACTTTCAAGTGCAGGCCCACCAAATCGCGGGGCCTGTAGCATTCACTACACTTGTTACGTACTTAATCCGGCCCTGTCCTGATATGCGTGTTTGATTTTTCTTTTTCTTTTGTGTGACTTGGGCCTAATTAGTGAATAGTGGCGTGGAATGTTTTAATTATTATTGTTTGTTTTGGTTTTACTTTTATGTTAGTGAAAAGCCCGTTGTTATTATTGACTGTTGATGTAGCCATTTTCTTTCCGACACATAAAACGTAACGTGCGTGTTTGAGTTTGAAAACATTTGGTAAAATGTTGGACCTAACGTTTATTGATATTTGATAGCGGAAAAACTTGGTTTGAGTTGAAGCCGACCCTAATATAGTTGGGAAAAGGCTAGGTACGAGTGTCTAACCATTTGATGACAGCGGCAAAAATCGGCTGGCAACGGGCTGAGCGATTTGAAGGACTGCCTTCATGTAAATTTTGACGTTCAAAAAGTGCTGCCTAGTTCGATTTTGATTTTTAATCAGTAATTAAAATTGTCATCCTCGGTTTCAGTAAGAAAATTATCGACGCGTCACAAATCAGGCACACGATGCAAATTCTGTGTACTCGTATGTGTGATATGATCTTGTAAAGTCACTCTACCTGACACTTGTTAGTTCAAATAACTTGATTAATTTCGACTTAATCACATAGCAAGCTAACCCGCGGAACTTCGTCTGCATCAAATTTTCCATTACTGCTCCGCTCCTATTGGTCGAAGCGTAATGTTATATAGCCTTCCTCGATAAATGAGCTATCTAACACTATAACAATTTGACTAATCTATTTTCTTTTCTTAATAATCCTTCGTCTCCCTCTTATCTAACTTCACAAATTCAATTTCTTTGCTCCGCCCGCAGTATAAATCGTCGCTCTACCAATAATCTCCTTCTACGATGTCCCCACACTGCTCTGGGTTTATCCACTCCTCTTTCTTTGTCCAGGCGATCTTCCTTTGGAATGCCCATCCTCTGGACGGCAAAAAGTCGGTTGTCGTGTAAGGTGAAAGCTCGTTAGCATATTCTCAAGATGTTGGAAGAATCACTATAGCGCTAATTCGTTGGATTCGTGTTTTCTTAATAACGTCTTTAATTTTGTTTATTAATATGTATGTATCTAGGTATTTAGAGGAGAGCTCGCGGCTAAATAATAACAGCCGCACGGGTCGATCTTTAAGGTTAAGCTACGCTTGCCAAGGTTAGTCTGTGGTTGGGTGACCATCTTAATATACCGAGTTTCCTCCGTGCCTCGGAAAGCACGTTAATCCGTTGGTCCCGGCTGTCATTTGTAGATCTTTGGCAGTCGTTACGGATAGTCAGAAGCTAGTAAATCTGACTCCAGTCTTGCCAAGAAGTACCGTGTTACCCAGTTAATGGGTTGTGGAGGTCTGGTAGGCAGCCGCTCTACGTAAAACACTGGTATTCAGCTGAATCCGGTTTGACTGGAAGCCGACCCCAATATAGATGGGAAAAAGCTAGGCAGATGATGACGTATCTAGGTATTTATTATAGATTGCATTTTTTTTCTTCTCTCTGTTTGTCTTTTCTTTATGTTGCACCTACCATGGTGTCTCTGTACCGCCCTAAGGTCGACTGGCAGAAAATGCCTACGGCATTAAGTCCGCCTTTGTACAGTGTTTTATTTGTGCTTTAATAAATAAATAATTTGTCAATTTAAACCAGTAGTTCATGAGATTAGCGCGATCCACCAAACAAACTCTTCAGCTTTATAATATAAGTACAGATATTGTTAAGCGTTAAATATTTAAAACAGGTTCATTTTATCAAATCTCTTCGTCTCTCAGCTTCTTGCATTCATTTGTGTCTGGTCTCCACTATCCAGTGTCTTATCTTAGTGAGCTAGGAAATTGATTATTTATGGTAAGCAGGCTCTATTGGTTCTGCTCTCACTTTCTTTGAGTTCTGATTTGCATTAAATTAATGAAAACAATGTTATTTAAATAATTCACAGTCTGTGGAGTGGGCTTTTGTTAGACTTTTGAAAAACTTAGTTGAGCACACACGTTTTAGGCGCACAAGACTTATCATTAAAATAATAATTTGCCTATGAGCAAGTATAGGTAGGTATTTATAGGTTCAGCCTCCTGTTGTACATATTTTGAAACTGCCAATAATTAAATAACTCGCAATTTCAGAATAGGTCTTATAATAAATGTCGTTCATTATGATGATAGAGTACAATGACCCTAATTCAGGAATTGCGTTTATTCTGTTACAGGTTGTCGAATGTTAATTGTTGTAGGTGTTCTTGAATGCAGTATATACTGCATTCTGCAAATCAATTAAAGCCTAGTTTTAGCTACTGATGTCGGTATACCATCATCCTAACCCTAGCCTTTTTCCAACTGTATTGGGGTCGGCTCCCAGTCAAACAGGATTCAGCTGAATACCAGTTTTTTACGCGGAGCGACTGCCTACCAGATCTCCACAACCCATTAATAATACGGTAATACGGCAGTTCTTGGCAAGGCTGGCGTCAGATTTTACTGGCTTCCAAAGATCTTCTGCCAAAGATCTACAAATGTCAACCGGGACCAACTGCTTTCCGAGGCACGGAGGAAACTCGGTATGTTAAGATGATCTCCCATCCACATACCAACCTTGGCAAGCGTGGCTTAACCTTAAAGATCGATCCGTACAGCTGGTAATCTTTAGCCACGAGCTCCTCAATGATGTAGGTATAGCATTAGACTCAAACTTAACTGGCAAAATAAGGGTACCTGGTTGAAAGAAATTCTTCTGCAAAATGAATACGTCATTTCATGGATCACTGAAATTGACCTTAAACGACCTCTGGCAGCAGACGAACGAAACAATAGCGCAGGTCACTTCCTGCTACAATTCTATAACAATTTTATTCGTCACACATAACGCTGACTCGGTGAGGTCAGTGTCACGTATTATTTCGTACAATGGGAAATTCTATTGGAATAATATCAGCTGAAATATGAGGAATACTTACGGGAAATGTTAACGTTATTTCGTCACATTTTTTTTGCTTAAGGTGGATGCTCCAGGGTAGCCCGCGAAATTCAAATATTTTTATGTTTTTTGCAATTTGCCGGTCAAGTTCATGTAGTTCGAAAGAATGAATATTTCAGAAATAATCATTCTTTCGAACTACATGAACTTAGAGGGCTATATTGATGATTAAAATGGTTATAATTCTTTAGATAAATACGCGTTACGGTCGCGGATCGCATTTGGTCCACATACAGCTTCACACTGACCGGCAAATAGCAAAAAACATAAAAATATTTGAATTTCGCGGGCTACCCTGGAGCATTCACCTTAACTAGATCAGGGTGTTTGGCGCAATTAAACATGGTTATTTTATCAAGCTATTTTTGGCTTGACTTAAGAACATAATATCATAAGCCTTGCGGAATTTGTTCGAAAGGGTCACCACGGCCCTACACGGAGGCTACTCTCTAAGCACGAAGTCCGTAGTTTTGGGCTTAGTTGCGGGCGCATTCTACTCCGTACCACCTAACCAGTAAGATTAATGTCAACACGATTTTACAGTGACTGTTAAATCGTGTTGTCATTCATTTTTAGTTCGGGTTAGGGACTTATCGAAAGTCCGTAGATGATACAAAGGAGTTATTTGATGATTTCTCATCCTTACAACAAAAAAAATATATATCATAGGTCGAGTAGCTCATAATGCATTTTTGAGGAGCTTTAAAGATAAGATACTTTGTTGCTAAGCGTCCGAATAAAGCCGGACATTCCATCAGTCTTGCTAAGAGGTACCGTGTTTTCCAATAACTGGGTTGTGGAGGGTTTGATCGGCAGGCGCTCCATGTAGAATACTGGTACTAGGCTGCATCTAGTAAGACTGGAAGTAGATTTTGTGTAATGTACATTTTTTATAGACAATAAAAATATAAATTTTACTAGCTTTTCCCCCCGACTTCGTACGCGTATATCCTGTTTTTCCATTCCCGTGGGAATTTCGGGAATTTCTTGCTTAATGCTTCCACATGCTCAATGCTTTTACACTCCTCAAGGAATCTATAGGCCCAGCTTTCTACGACCAGTAGTTTCGGCTGTGCCAGTCAGTCAGTAATAGAAGAATATTATATATTAGGATTGTAACACCTCTTTTACAATACAACTTCATATTTTATAGGAATTTGTTATGTTATGATATTCTACAACTAAGACCATCTTCTCCACAGTGCCTGAACGTGCTGGTAGCGGCGGGCGCTGCGGGCGCAGACAACAAGCAGCTCTCCTCCTACAAAGCGATCCACTCCTGCGCATGTGCGCCGGGGGAGGCACGAGTGAGTATACAATCATCGCACATCTGAATCTTGCTTTGTAGTGTTTCAACGTGCTTTTCAAGGCATCTCAACTTACCATGGATGAAACAAAATCGGTCTCGCTGAAATTCAGCATCTTTTATAATATAAAAAAAACCCCGCGGAATTCTTGCTCTAGTTTGTTTTTTAATACCGGAGACTAAATTGACAAATGCAAATGACAAACTGACACAGATTACAGTAGCAATTAAGTCAGTTTTGACATTTGCACTTGTCAATTTAATCTCCGGAATTAAAAAGCAAACTATAGTGCTTTTTATAGAAACAAAACAACGTAGTTTAAAATATATATAGGTAGTCAAAGATTGCAGATACTGCCAGTTTTTCCGGTAATTTTTTGATGCCATATTTTAATTTTTTACTGAGTACGTGATTTAAAAAAAAATATATATACAGGGTTGCAGAAGACCGTGGTCATGATTTAGGTGGTGATTTGTACCATCTATAAGATATGAAGTAAATAAAAAAATACCAAAAAAAAAATATATTACTAGCATCAAAATTCCTGACTCCAAAAGACGGCTAAAAAGTTCCAAAGAAATTACTTTTTAAGAAGTCTCATGCAGTTTGGCATCAAACCTGCGATTGCAGTAACATAAACGAAATAATTTTGTTCAGTATATATATTTATTTTTTCTTCCAACTACGCAATATTTTCATCATAACTAGCCTAAATAGTGAGAACAAAGCAGCACTATTCTGCATTTTTACTCCAGGGAACAATGACGAGAGTAAATGTACGACCATCGGCAAAAAAAAAAAAAAAATGAATTGGCGCGAATCGAATCGCAACCAGAACGTGTAGTGTTTTTATAGTTTTCTGTAGTGACTTCAGTTCTTTATTCGGTAGTTGAAATAAAAGCAGATTATGAACCTCGCAAAAGTGAAGTTTATAATACGGTATTTAACTAAAAAATCGAATTATTTCGTCTGATAGATTTTCAAAAAATATTCGACACGTATTTTTTCTTTTTTCACGTAAACAAAAAATGAAGGAGATACAGCGAGTTGAAGACACGCATGACGTCTTCTGGCTTGGTAAATTTGGTACATTTTTACCAAGCCACATGACGTCACGCGTGTCTTCAACTCGCTGTATCCTCTTTATTATTTTTATACGGGAAAAAAGAATAAATACGTGTCGAATATTTTTTGAAAATCTATCAGACGGACTAATAAGATTTTTTTAGTAAAATACCCCATTGCACTCGTATTTTAGAGCCCTCGATAAAGCTCGGGCTTTTGCTAACACTCGATGCAATTATAAGCCACTATGTGCTCGATGCAACTATCTACTATAAATGCTGGTCTGCCGCATATCAATTTTATTTCGATCCTATTCAATAGGCGCTTTCATCTGCCTAGCCTTTTCCCAACTATATTGGGGTCGGCTTCCAGTCAAGCCGGATTTAGCTGAATACCAGTATTTTACATGGAGCGGCTGCCTACCAGACCTCCACAACCCATTAACTGGGTAACACGGTACTTCATGGCAAGACTGGAGTCAGATTTACTGGCTTCTGACTATCTGTAACGACTGCCAAAATCTCTACAAATGACAGCCGGGACCAACGGCTTAACGTGCTTTCCGAGGCACGGAGGAAACTCGGTATGTTAAGATGGTCACCCATCCACAGACCAACCTTGGAAAGCGTTGCTTAACCTTGAAGATCGACCCGTGCGGCTTTTACTATCTAGTCACAAACTCCTCATTCAATAGACGCTTTACCACAACTATTGGCTAGACTACGTGAGGTTGAACTTATGCCCTTCCGGTGCCAGTTACCGACAACTGTCACTAACTTGTTTGTTATACTTCACGTTGTTTTTACTTTTAACTCTGTTTTCAACTTGTTTGTATTGCCAGAGTCGTTGAGTTACGCAAGTGGTGGCTTAATGTTTTTTTTAACATTTCTATTTCATAATGTTAAATTATACAATATGCGTTCTAGGCGATGTTAATGTTTTTCGTAATATCCTGCATAAAATTGAACGACTTTTGGTTTGCTGTTTTACAAAAAGAAATAATTATAAAGCATCGAAAAGGCTGGTCCACTTATCTATCTATACTAATATATAAAGCTAAAGAGTTTGTTTGTTTGTTTACTTGAACGCGCTAATCTCAGGAACTACTGATCCGATTTAAAAAAATGCTTGTGTTTGATAGCCTATTTATCGAGGAAGGCTATAGGCTATATATCATCTCGCTAAGACAAACAGGAGCGGAGCAGTTATGAAAATTGTTACGCAGACGAAGTTGCGTGGGACAACTAGTCTTAAATATTTCCTTAACCCTTAATACGCTTACTTCTATAATATAATACTACAGATACATACAAACTTATTAAATATTATAAATGAGGAGCAACTCGTGGCTAAATAATAACAGCCGCACAGGTCGATCTTCAAGGTTAAGCAACGCTTGCCGAGTTTCGTCTGTGGACCCATCCACAGACCAATCTCGGCAAGCGGACCATCTTAACATACCGAGTTTCCTCCGTGCCTAGGAAAGCACGTTATGTTGTTGGTCTCGGCTGTCATTAGGAGATCTTTGGCGGTCTTTACGGATAGTCAGAAGCCAGATAATCTGACTCCAGTCTTGCCATGAAGTACCGTGTTACCCAGTTAATGGGTTGTGGAGGTCTGGTAGATAGCCGCTCCACGTAAAATACGAGTATTCAGCTGAATCCGGTTTGACTGGAAACCGACCGCAATATAGTTGGGAAAAGGCTAGGCAACCCATCAAAGCTATTAAAAATTATGAGTAAATGTACCAGTGGCAGCGGGATAAAAAGGGAAGGGGTAGAACTCATTGGTCATAGAAAAAACACTTTTTGTAAATTACTGGTTAACTTTACTGTTAATTTTATGTTATAACTAGTTGGCCCGCGTAACTTCGTCTGCGTCACATTTTTCATTACTGCTTCGCCCCTATTGGTTTAGCGTGTTTCCTCAATAAATGGGCTAACTAACACTGAAAGAATTTTTCAAATCGGACCAGTAGTTCCTGAGATTAGTGCGTTCAAGCAAACAAACAAACTCTTCAGCTTTATATATTAGTATAGATTGTAATTAGTGTTCATCAATTATAATTATAATTTTGCATGTCAAATCTTGGGCAGAATGTATAGCTCAACTTTTATACTTCACGACCTCATTTGTATACCTGTATTCTAGCAAATAAATAGTTTGATTGATTGATTGAACTAATGTCCCAAATATTCAAATTCCAGTGCGCCCTACCAAACTGCATCAACATCAACGGCACTCGCTCCCCCTTCTACTTACACGCGCCGGAGCGAGAGCGGCGCAACTCCGTGCAAGAGCGACGCGGCTCGCTCCCGTCCACCGCGGGCTCGGTCAGCTCCGCTCGCTCCGGGCCTGCCGACGGGCTTTACGTGAACCCCATGCAGCGGGCCACTTCCACAAGTGTGACACATCACAGCTCTTCCGGGGAGGAGAGCTCAGGTAATTTTTTCCAGTTGATTTAATCTGGTTCCTATGACAAAGTAAATACTAGTTTAGAGACCTGGGAATTCATATTTTTCATGTTAAAACTTTAGGTCAGTAAAATCTTTTCTTAGGTTGTAAAGACGTTGCATTTAGCTGTGCCTATCGTCAGTGTATTTGCTGATAAAACGCAATCGTGACGTGACTCCCTGTCATGCAACGTGAGCTCGCTCCGCTCGCTCGTAAGTTGACAGACTTACGTACGTGTATCATCATCTGACTAGCTTTTTCCCAACTATATTTGGGTCGGAAACCGGATTTAGCTGAATGATTTAGACTTACGTACGTGTATCCTGCACAGAAACTTACGTCTATTGTTAAAGATTTTATGGTCCTTCAGGTTAATAAGGTGTACCTACGCACTAAACGTATTGGGTATTCTTTCGTTGTGCATAAAGCTATGGCGCGAAATTCTGCCCAGAGTTCTGTGTTTCCTGCTGGCTTTGACCAAGGCAAACGTACTCTAGTGTCAGTCAAATGATGAGTGTGAGATGATGTCTTGTGTATACTATCATGTCAGATACCATACAGTCAAGCGCGAGTTTATCAGTAATTACTTAGAAAAATGCTGGGGGAATATGAGGTGATCTTAAGAGGTTGCAGTATGGAGTATCAGAGTAGGTAGTACTAGGCATAAAATAGTGAGATGATTTTAACATCATATTTTCTGTAGACAAGACCAAATTGTAGTTGACCTAGCAGACACCAATACCAGAACACTGCAGCTACATTTGAAAAGTAAACTATTCCATGCACTCAACCACAAACAACAAGTCTCTATAAATAAATATAATAACGGTCCTCAAAGCTATAATGTATGAGGAAACGGCAATAAATTCCAAATTTCTCATCATAAAGCGGTGGTATTAGGCACTTTTGCTTTCCAATATGAGATTACCGTCTCGAGATGAAAGTAAGAGTGGATCGGAGGTCTTTATTACGTCGCAAGGTCGGGCGCGGACGGTAAAGCCGGTTCTTGACTGCGGCACGCACGTATTTAAGTTGTGTTACACAATTTTGTAGTACCTGCTGCTTTAAGTTACTGTTGTTGTATCGTTTTCACTAGAAATGTGACCTGTAATGCCTTATTTTTTTGAATTTTTGTGCTCTTCAGCAGCTTTTATTACCAGACTGCTATGTTTTTATCCGCCTTTCAAAAAAGGAGGAGATTCTCAATTCGGTGGGTTTTTATGTATGTACACCGATTACTCCGAGGTTTCTGATTCGATTTCTTTGAATCTTTTAGTTCGATGCGGTATTCTTGTTATTTGGTCCCGTAAAAAATTAATTCAGGTTGGTTCGGTAGTTTTTAATTTATGAGCATTTTTGCTTATTTCAATATCTGCGTAGACGAAGACGTCGTAGAAGTATCACCACTTAAAAGTTAAAAATAAAATACATTTTAGTTTGTTTGTTTTTGGATTTGTTTATTTGTTTTTTAACACCGACTTCCGATATTAAGGTTATTTTATACTTTGTAGTGTTTTGTTTGGAAGTCGGTTGTATTTATTTGTAAAATGTTTTTATGGGCATAAACTAACAAATGCAACAACCATACAACCAAATGTTGGTTGTATGGTTGTTGCATTTGTTAGTTTAACATCAACATCATGTTAGAGTAAATTGCTTAAAGTATTAAGTTTCTAAATTGGAGGACCTATTGCCAAAGTGGTGGCTTCAATTACTAGAAAACTTTTATTGGCTTATCATACATACCATTGACGTTTTTGGTTCAATGATGAACCCGGATTGATCTTCGTGACATTTGCCATCACCGTTGCAATAGTACTGTTGTGAGCAGCGGGCCAGCAATGCTTTTCTATGAATGCGTTTAGGCATCAAATTAGGTGTAACCAATATCTTATTGAAAACGGCCTACGACACCACCACTACCTTATTTAAACTGTCACAGTTAGTATCAGGCTGAAATGGGACTGGCCGAGTCACATCAACTGCATGCAAAATGACTGCTGGGCAAAGGTCTCGACGCAGTAGGCGCCAGAGGGTGGACTAGGCTTATTCCGTTTATCCACACTAAAACAGCCACCCTAAGGTATTCTTTACTCTGAATAAGCCGTGCTTCAGCTACTTTCTATCCTGGTAACTTACATAGCTTAATAGAAACTGAGAAAGAAGAGCCACTGCTGCCTTAGTACTACAGTTAATGTTTTTGTTGGTAAAACGCAATAGTGACGTGATTCCATGGCACGCAACGTGAGCTCGCTCCGCTCGCTCGGGGCCAGTTACGATGTCGACGAGGCCGGCTCAGAATGCGGGTTGGAGATGATCTAGACGCACACGGCGAAGGCTGGTTCAAGGTGGTGCAAGAAAAGAGTGTCTGGAAGGATATGGGGGAGGCCTTTGTCCAGCAGCGGGGCACATAAAAAAAAAGTTGGTAGCGAGTCCAAGCGAGTTCCAAATTAGGTGATCGCCGCAGTCAAGTCCCATCTTTACACTAACGTAACATACTATACAGTTACCTACTGAAGACGCAACAGGTTTTCTGTTGACTATTATGACGGTGAGATGCGATGAGAACTGAGAACTGGTTGTCTATGATCGTGATCGATTAAAGGCGGAGGTATTTGTGGCTAGATCATAGTGGTATGACCGGTTTGCGATTTTTATTATTTCATTGATTGTGGAATGTAAATAGTCATGTGTGGTTTTGATAGTGGGAAATATTTTAATGGAAATGACTATTGTTATCCCACTGTTGGGCAACGGCACATAGTGCAGAAATTGTCAATGTACCGCGCATTATCATCATATAAGCCTATTGCCATCCACTGCTGAACGTAATTAAGCCTACCCCAAAGAACGCCAACCATCCCGGTCTTGAGCAGTCTGCATTCATCCGCTGCCAGCCACCTTCTTCAAATCATCAATTCTTCGTGCCACAGGGTAGCGGTCCATACTACGTCCTTAGTACCTTATTCCAGTGTAGCAACTCTTGTACTTTCAAGGAACGTTCGAATTCGCAACGCCAGTAATAAACTGTCAAATACAGCTCTAATTTCACTTTGACAATTCAATTTCACATTTGACATTTAAATTTCACTTTGACAAGTTTTTGACATTGATAGTCGCTTTTATGATATTACGACTTGAATTTGAACGCTTTTTAACGAGAACTGGCCTGTAGGTTTCTTCACGATCTAGGGTTACGGAATTTGTTCGCAAGAGTCACACGGCTGGTTTTAGTCAGAGCGGAAGGAGTTATTTGATGATTTCCCATTCTTAAAAATAAAAAGATTTCTTCTCAATTTTTTCCTTCATCGATAAGAGTAACGCCTAAGAAAACCCACTTATAGAAAGTACCTGATTATTATATTGTCACAGAAAATTATAGAAATATTATAATTTAGAAATATTTTCATAAAATAGCTCAAAAAAATACCTGTATCATATGCCTGAAGTGTTATAAAACGTAATAGTTTTTATACTGAAATATTCACGTAAGTATAAGTGTGAAAATACGTAATAATTATCCACTATTCCAAGAACGATGTTCCAACGGTAGGCACTCCTTTTCGTTACTTCATGTTACGTTTCTTATCGACCATAAATCTCAGCAGTCAGTACGCAATCAAACAATCAGTGTCTAATTCTATTACAGAGGCGAAGAATGAATTATATTCTATTCTTGTAGAATTGGACGATTCGATAACAATAATAACCTTTACTTAATTCATACTAATTGAGGAGCTCGTGGCTAAATAAAAACAGCCGCACGGGTCGATCTTTAAGGTTAAGCAACGCTTGCCAAGGTTGGTCTGTGGATGGGTGACCATCTTAACATGCCGAATTTCCTCCGTGCCTCGGAAAGCACGTTAAGTTGTTGGTCCCGGCTGTCATTTGTAGATCTTTGGCAGTCGTTACGGATTGTCAGAAGCCAGTAAATCTGACTCCAGTCTTGCCAAGAAGTACCTTGTTACCCAGTTAATGGGTTGTGGAGATCTGGTAGGCAGCCGCTCCACGTAAAACACTGGTATTCAGCTGAATCCGGTTTGACTGGAAGCCGACCCCAGTATAGTTGGGAAAAGGCTAGGCAGATGACTTAATTCATACTAATATTACAGATGTCAAAGTAACTCTGTCTGTTTATTACATCTTCACGTCTAAAGAGCTGAATGAATTTTGATAAAACTTGGCACAAGGGTCTACCTTCTAAAACAATGTCTACAATAGTCTACCATTGTCCTGGAATAGGACGTAAAAAGTCAAGGGAACATACTCAACTCTACCGAGTATGTGCCCTCGAATTTTAACTCTCGACTTTTACGTACATACTCCCATATTTTAACTCGAATTTTATACGGGCGAAGTTGCTGCCAGAAGCTAGTACACAATATTATGCTTTTCCGCACATATCTTTTGGAAAACCTACCTTAGTAATAAAATTTTGAAATTCAATTCGTGTATACTTCGAATTTAGCTTCCAATTGTACATGGTCGATTATTAACATTTACGTCCATAGAGTAGACATTTTTCGCAGAATGACTGACGTATAGGTATAATCACACCACCTATACCTACCCATGCATTAGCCGAGCAAACGCGTGAAAAATCGAGCGGATCTAATTGTAAACATGACGGAAGTGAGTCGCCAGGAAGCACAAGCGCAGGTTTAGGTAACTGTTGCACCCCATTGAGCAGTTGCTTTCCTGACGCGCTCGCGAGCAGACGTGCCTGTTCGCGGTTCCGAAATTAAAATAAAATAAAAATAGAGAGAGAAAACTAGCAATGTGTGGTGCACATAGCTTTTATTTTCGTTTCTGTTTATTGTGTGAATAATATTTTTTTATTGATGGATGGTTTCTGATTGCTTGGCTATTCAAGATGGATGTGGTCAAGAGATCTTTGATACAGGACTGGGTGGATGTCATTGATTTAGAATATGGTGTGTTCAGTGATTAATTTTATGCGTATTGCCTTATATTATGTATTTGAAACAGGATAAGCTCTTATAGGTAGTGTATGTATTTTATATTATATTTATATTATTTTTATCTGCAACCTTTTTAAAAGTCTTCTATTGCTGAGTATTAAAGTTAAGAGTAAAGCTCATAACATAGGATAGAGAATTGATGGTTGAAATATTACAGAGCCAAGAATGAGATCAATGCACTTATACAATTTTATAGGAAGGAATAAATTAAACGTTTGAACTTTTATCTTACCTATTATATTTTATTTTTCTTTTATTTAAGTTAGAAGTTCATTACAACAATGGGAAAGACGGAAGGGCCATCAACCACACTCAAGCAGTCGGAAATCCAAGCGTTGTTACGCAAACAACTGGATATCCTGGGTCGTTAAAGTTGTTTATGCGTTTATGAATGAATATTCATAAATCACTCTCCGTACCAGCTACTAGTGCGTTCACTGCTGCTTTGGGTATCCCCGAATTGGTTGGCTGAGTAGTCTTGGACGTGATACAAACTTTGATATTCCACTTATCTGCTGACACTGGCATTGGAGCGTAAGCATCGGCACAGAAAAATAAATAACTATGCCCAGGAGTGGGTGAAGTAGATGATGATGATGAATCTGCTGCCTGAGCTTGAAAATAATAGCAATGTTTTCGAAAAAAAAAACGACTCTCCACGGGTGCCAGAGGATGGACGGCGTCACCGAGAGGCCGACCCAGAAAGCGGTGGCGAGATGATCTGGACGCACACTGCGAAGGCTGGTTCAAGGTGGCGCAAGAAAGGTGTCTGGAAGAACATGGGGGAGGCCTTTGCCCAGCAGTGAGACACCATAGGCTATTAAAAAAAACGAGTAGTCCAGCTGATCGTTGGAAGTTAGCAAATTGTGCAAGAAAGAAGTGAAGTCTCGTTAATAAACCATCGAGAGATTTTCGAGTCAGCGTTAAACCAATTGTTGATCCCACTCTTGTTGTAATAGACCATTACAAAATGTTAGCTAATATAATCTTGGTTTACCCCATTTCCATAACCTAAAAATGTAATGCCTTCATAACACCCACATAACGCAACATAATTATGATCCGATAATGCTGCAATTTTCCACAAATCTGAAGAATTTACGCAATCTAGGCACCTAATCGAGGTGTAAGGTGATTAATCATAGATTGCACTGACTGGACGTGAAGAATTAGTTTTATGTAACCATAAGTGAGACGGATAATACGGCTGCATGTTGGGTAAATTTTTGTCCATCAATCAAAAAGGAAAATAAGGAAATAGGCAGTCTTGCGGTCTTTATTTATACCTTACCTTTACCTTTTTTAACCTGGGAGTCTTTAAATCAAGAGTGAATAGGTTATTTCTGGGCAAGCGTGCTCCATCTTCGACCACATCATCACTTACCATCAGGTGAGATAGTGGTCAAACGCGTGCCTATGTTTAATAAAAAAAAAAATTCACAAAATCCACAGCTCTTTGAAAATTTTACTTAAAATTAATAAACCGATCTTACAGCCTATTACGGATTTAAAAATTACTATTATATGCATCAAAAACAAACAGAATAATATGCTAGCACCATCTAAGCATAATTATGAGAGTGTGTGATGTGGTGTGAGTGGGTGTGTTGTGTTGCGGGACTCTCCTAAATTGGACACCAAATGAATGCCTGTCAAACTAAATGATTCGTTAATTATTCGAGTATCAGGAGCTAACCAAAAGTTAGCTCTGAAGACTTAGCAACCGCCCTCCGTAGTCGCGGAGAGCGATAACATGAAAAATTATAATTTTGGAGAGCCACAAGTTAACAAAAATTGAGACTCCAATAAGAAAGATAAGGATGTCATCTCCTTAAAAAAAACCTGCACTGTGGCACACCCATAACTGAAACTTGATGTATTAATTTCAAACTTGCTTTTGCCTGCCACTACGTACGCCTAATCCCGTTTTTTCACGTTCCCTTAAAGCCAAAATCCTTTTTCATGAATTTGGTTATTATTTAGAGGGATGCGGAACAGAGAGTAAAGCATGGGAAACAGAGAGTAAAGTCCCGCACACCTCAATTCCAACCAGGCGGCTGTTGTGCCTGGCGGGCTACTGCCCGATAGTTGATGTTCGGGCTGATGTATATGTTCAAATCGCACGGTAAACTCTTCTTGCGCGATGCAGGATTTCGACGAAGTAGTTCGCTGCTAGTCGGATAGATGGCGTCGCGGTTCTTTTTGTTGCGATGTAGATTTTTTCCGTTGGTTTTTCTTGTGGTGGCATTGATGCCGCTACAATTATATACGAAAATAATGTTACAAATCCGACTGCTAGTTTTAAACAAAAAATCTCTTCAATTTAATTATATTATAAGTATAGATTAACCAATCACACGCATCGCACGAGTAGGTTAGTCAGTCAGAAAGTTGAAGCTATTTTCACATTCCAAAATATATAGATCTCCTTGGAGATAACCGTGAAAGACCCTGACCAGACTCCATGGACCCTCTTGAATTAGCCGAAATTGATCCAAAGACACATAATCATGTATCACGACTTCCAGTGCTTTCTAAAACACCAAATTCCAATGACATCTCTAACAGCCAATATTTTCTCCTTAGCCTGCTCCGCATCAGACGCCGACAACGCGGCGAGCGGCTGGTTCTTGCACAACAACAGCAGCAGCTCAGGCGCACCTGCTGCGTTGTACCAGCGTGTGCGCGACCTGTTCCACACGAGGTCTCCGGGGCCTAGGGTACCTGCTGAGGGTCAGGAGGCACCCGCTATGACTGGTAAGGACCTGTAGATATAATAAATCATGGTAATAGAAGATGAAGAGCTTTTTCAGGGATTGAGGAGCCAGTAAGAAAGAGGCTGAGGTGTGATGTGTAGTGCAGTGGCGACATAAATTCATACGATGTTGTAGTAGGCGAACCCAAAAAGGACTTTTAAAATTCCAATAGCTGTAATCGACAACAAATGTGCGTCCTGCGGATAATAAATGTTCACTGAATCTTTGCAAAACAAATTTGTGAAGCATTGAATAATATTCCCACTTTCTAGTCACAGGTGAGTCAACCATATATTATCCCAAAAGCTGGTTTGTGTGTACGAAAAAGTGAACGTTTATTAGGCACACAATCATATATACTAGTAAAAGGTAACTTAATCCTACCTTAGATGAGCTGTTTTCTATATAGTACTGTCAGTAGTTAGAGTTACGTTATTGTCCAGGGTCGAGACAGTCGGAAGAGCCGGATGACTCCATAATGACTGGTAAGGAGTTACAGAACTGGTACTAGCCTTAGCTTCCACTCATCAACCATTTCTGATACTTCAACTGTGTTCTCTCATTATTCTGATAGTGCTGTATTTTTTTTGCTTTGATTTCAACTCAGGATATTGCAGTCCACAGCTAGGTGTAGGCCTCTTCCAAGATGCGCCACTATATGCGGTCCTTTGCCTTTTGCATCTAGTCTTTTGCTCTGAGATATATTTTCATATACCCTTCAACATTTTTATGTATTCATTCATCCTCCACCATATCATTATACCCACCAAGGATTTATGATAAAAACACAACCTGTCGTCTTTTAAAATATTTGCTTCGTTTCTTTATGCATAGTTATCGTTAGACTGCTGTTATTAACTCATTCCATATTACTCTTTTGTAAAACAATTTTCAATTCACTCCTTTGTAAAACAGTATTAGATTACTTACGCAGTCGCAGATGCTAGACGACCCAGCTAAAGTTACATTCTATTTACCTATAAGCGTTAATGATTTATCAAAAGTCCAAACTGTTAAGATTTGTCCACATAAAATTTCGGTAGCGAGTAGCTGAATGTAACTTTATCAAGGTTAAGCAATTTTTTCTTATTTTGTCTGTATTGTGTATCGTGCATCATCAACTATGTAAAATTACTGTAATTATTTCCTTCAATCTTCTATTACGTTCGGATTTGTTTGATCACTGTCCCTGTCAAAAGACCCTGTTTCTTCTTGTGCTAAAAATCTTTATGCGTCTTCATCACCCCGCTTCATCCTATCGACTTTTATAAATCTCCTCACCGTGATCTTCTTTACATAGTCAAGGCAGAGATCCACGGGTCTGCAGAAGCCACGACTGCGCAAGAGCATTCTGATAGCGATAGTGGTGCTGAGGCCACAAGGCGTGATCATCACTATGAGGACATCTACCTGCCCAGGGAGGAGCATCAGAGACGAAGGTTGGTTTCGGGATGTTTTAATTAAAAAAAAACAACCTGACTAAAGGAAGACACTCAAACAAACACAATGCGCGCCACTTTGCCGACATATTCGGATATTCGGAGTTCGGTTTTGTTTGTTTTCTCCCAGAATTTGTTAGAAAGAGTTACCGCGGCCTTGGAACGCAAAGGGCACTAGGAGAAATACGGATAAATTTTAGTCAGTAAGAGTCTGACACCCTTTCCCGCTCCACCGAGAGTGGGAGGAGTTATTTACTTTCCCATCCTTAAAAAAAGACCCGTTCGCGAGTATATCAGTCCCATTGTGCGTTGCAGCTTTGTCGGAAAGTCAATTTGACAAATTCCATAGACAACAGTTAAAACCCCTATATTTTGAGTTGTCAATAATTTTGATCTAGAAACCGGGTATTAATAATAATATACGAGTATTGATGATGATTCCACCAGCAATGAAATCGCGAAAAAAAAATCGACTGCTCCATACATTTACATGCGCATAACTCGACCAAATGTACTAAACAGTTTTTTTTTTCACGATTGCAGGTTTGGTCCCTTAGTGAAAGTTGTTCATAACGATAAGTACAATGACCCCTAATGAAGCATTGCGTTTATTCTGTCACACGTTGTATTTAAGTGCTCATTCCTACTAGCATTATATTACCACCCGTTTCTTCTGTACAACTTTCAATGTCTTCATCAGGAGCAGTTCCCGCGACTCCGGCAGTCACAGCCGCCCCGGCAGCGCCGCGCTTGTGGTAGATTACAACACCAAAGACAACACTGACACGTAAGCCACTTGATTAACTAATTATACTCGTAATTCTTACTCGATAATATTGAATTCTGGCCACACTGAGATGAAGACTAGAGATGCCAACTGCTGGTCAAGTGTCTGTCTGCGTCATGGCGCAACTAAGTTTAAAAGTTTAAAGAGCTATTGAAACTGCATCAGTGTAATCTGTGGCTATAGCCTTAAAAATTGTTTGGTTAGTTGAGGTTAAGTAGATAATGACTTAACCTCAACATGGACAATGTAAACAAAATCAGTAGCTATAGAGTGGCTTTGAAAGAGTAAGATAAACTAATAATTTAATCAACATACGAGTATTTTTAAAGAAGGAGTATTTACTCGTTAACACATAATACTAAATAAACACAATATTTAATAGTTTGTTATATAATAACACTAGCAAAAACCTAAATAAACGCCTGAATACTTAATTGGACTTAAGAAATTGTTTTTATTCCGGCGATCATCTGCAAATCGTACGCCGGTTGTTGCTTAAAAATCAACAATGTATAATAATTGTCTAACACGAGTTGTTTTTTTTAGCGCAAGCAAAGCATACGAGGAGGTTACTCCACAGTCAGAGGCGCAGACCAAGTCAACGATAGCCACCAAACTGGCAGCACTCACACACAAGGCACAGAACTTTGTAAGTTTCCTTCTTGTTCAGTCTTGATTGATTTTATACCTTTGTGGAATTCCCTGCTAGAGTCTGTGTGTTCTGATAGCTTTAGATAGATTGCACTCCGGGAGTGCCGGCAGTTGAAGTGAAAACTTGAATACGTGCTTCTCTCCCTCCGTCTTACAAATTTTCGATCAGATCACGTGTCCCGACGTCTTACGAATTTTCGATCAGCCCACGTGTCCTGATGTCTTACGAATTTTCGGTCAGGTCACGTGTCCTGACGCGAGTTTAATATTTTTTACCCACTAAAGAACTTTTCACTTCAAAAATAACCACCACCGTTTATCCTGAGCTCACTCAGTGAACGGACAGGGTCACCACTCTGAGCACATGACCCCAAAGCCTAACTTCAGTGATGCAGGCAGAATTTCAGCGTGTTGGACGGTGAGGCGTTGCCTCTCCGACGCCATCTTCTCTGAATGAGATCAGCTCTTGCCTATAAGTACTTCTAATAAAGATTTGTCTGTCCCCACAGGCCAGCCGCCTGTCGTCGGCCGCAGGCAGCCGCCGAGCGTCAGTCTCCGACGAGACCACGGTGGTCCAGGCCGCGTCAGCCTCCTCAGGTACGTTTGCTCAAATATGTAAATTCTTTTGGTTATGGAATACCATATTTTATACACCTAATCCAAACAAAAATTACCCCGTTGGTGGCAATTATTTTCGTCAAACACAGATTTGGCCACCAACTACAGCAGACTGCTTGAAAAGTTATTTGATGAATTTTATAGTTGTTTCTTTGTGGCTAGGTTTTCTGTATTTTTCACCACTCGTTTTGTTTTTTTTTTTTATTTAAGAGTGGGCATCACTCTTAATTATGAACTTCTGTAATAATATGTAGGTATATCTGTCTATCTATATATAGTGTGTAATATCGAGTTTAATATTTGTCCCTACCATCAGGCGTATCATCAGGTGGTAGTTCTGGTGACGAGGCGCCCCCGCCGCCACCACCACCGCCCGCACCCCCCGCGCCCCCACCACCTGTCGTGCTGGAGGAGCCCGCGCTCAAACCTTCAGAGCTCAGGAGTCGGTTAGGTAAGTGGAAAATGGAAAAACTGTTCTTTTAGTGTGAACCTGTTCTGTTCGTTGTACGAATTATAGGGCAGCACAGAAGTGTCAATGTCAAATATTTTTAAGGTTAGAGTTTCCTATTTACGCCATTAGATGGCCTAGTCTACTTTGTGCATATTACCCTGATGGCAGTGTGTGAGAACTGTAGGTGGCAGCACAGAAGTGTGAATGTCAAATATTTCTAAATAGTTTCGAATTTGCAACGCTAGATGGCATTGTTCACGATCGGCACGTTCCCCTGGCAACCTGTGAGAACTATATGTGGCAACACAGAAGTGTCAAAATCCAATGTTTATAAGGTAAAGGTTTCGAATTTTCAACGCTAGATGGCACTGTTCACAATCGGCACGTTCCCGTAATGGGGGCGAGTAGAAATTATAGGCAGGCAGCTTGAATGTGACGCGCGACATGATGCGCAACATGTTGTTCATCATGTCGAATGGCAACGAGGAACTTTTTTTAGTTACATTGTCACTTTTGCGTGCCCGGCAACGTCGCGCGTCGTTGTGCAATGTTGCTGATCATCATCATCTTCACGTGTATTGCGTCAAATGTTGCCTTGTGCATACGAGGCTTATGGCTGGGAAGAAGTGGAGCAACAAACTCCGCAGTAGTACATCTGTCTGTTTAGTTTGAAGAGGCTCAAGCAGATTAAGATGCATTGATTAATAAACTGAAACGTGATTGAAATAGAGTCCATTATAGCGCAGCTCAGAATTTGTTCGAGCAAGCTCGCGCAGTTGCTGGTCAGTCTGCACTGACCTAAAGACTTTGAACGTGGTTCGTTGGTTGATTTTAGTGATTTTACTGATTAATGTGTGTTTTAGTGATCTATTGACGGCAATTTTATTAATGACTAGTCGACCCGCGCAACTTCGTCTGCTCCACTCCTATTGATCTTAGCGTGATGATATAAAGCAAATCAGACCAGTAGTTCCTGAGATTAGCACGTTCAAGCAAACAAACTCTTCAGCTTTATAGATGGTATGTGATTTATGTGTTTCCTGAAAAAACGTGTGTTGTTTTATGCGACTGAGCGACGCAAAGAGGCAATATAGGTCTATCAGATACTGTATGCTGTATCTGATACAGTTGGTTAGTTTCTTGTTTCGTTTAGATTTAACGAAAGATTACTTCAAAAGCGTGTAACTTATCTATTTTTCGTTTAGTCTTGTCGCACTTCAGAACTTCTTTAAGACAAGAGTGAATAGGTTATTTAGGGAAACGTGCTCCATCTTCGACAGCATCATCGCTTACCATCAGGTGAGATAGTGGTCAAACGTATGCCTATCAATAGTTGAAAAAAAACTTGATGCAAAACGTCGTGTGTTCACAGTGTAACTTTTCCTTCCGATATTTTTTTTGTGATTTTTAAACATTTCATGTTGTGTTTAGGTTTTGAGAAAATATATGAATCATAAATTGGTGTTAGTAAATTTCGCCCCTTAGGTTCGGTTAGGTTCTTAGGTAACGCCGATTTGCCTCTGTGGGACCAGAGCTTTAACGTTACGCTATTCGCCTCCAATTGCCTTAGTTTCTGTGTTATTAATTTTAAACTGTCTCGACTCGCTTACAGTGTTCATAATAATGTAAGAAACTGAGCGCAGAACATTTGAAACGTTGAAACTATAAAAGTAATTTCAGGGTAACAGACAGTTTGATACGCTTTAGGCTGTCTCACTTTTGTCTTTACCCAACCAGTTGATAACCATTGCACTCAGTGAGAAATGAGTCAGATCGACCATATTTTAGATATATAAAAAAATAGCTGTGTAAATTGGTGCTGACCCGGTTAGCTTTGTACCAATTAAAATTGATTTGATCGTTAAACTATTTTTTCTATATCGAGAAAATCATAAAAAAGGCCAAGTGCGAGTCGTACTCTCACACGGAGGGTTCTGGAATCATAAAACGAAAAAAATGCGTTTCTTGTATGGAAGCCCTTATTAATTTTAATTAGCGTTTCTTGTATGCGGGCTTCCTTTTACATTATTTGTTGTTAAAGACACTCTGTGAAAATTTCAACTGGCTGCCTATTACGGTTGTTGAGTTACAGCCTGCTGACAGACAGACGAACGGACGGACGGACGGTCGGACGGACAGACTGACGGATTACGGAGGCTTAGCTTAGCTATAGAATCACGTGGGATACCACTCGAGTACGGAACCCTAAAAATGGTAAAACCGAAAAATCTAAGAAAAAATCTGTAGAATCTTCAAACAAGATTACCCGACCTAGTTAATTCAAACACAAAAACACTACTATACTATTTTCCCTTTCAAAACCAAATCAGCATGAAAACCGGAGACAAACAAAAAAACACCCAGAAAATTAACATAAGCCTGATTTAAATACCTAATTGTGTCTTAATTAGAAAATTTGACACCGTCTATTAATATTAATAGAAAGAAATTAAGCTGGCATAATTAAATGCATTTACTTTCTACTGAAATGGGCTGTTAGTAACGTTCTGATTGTACGAAACAATAAAAATAAATACGACTTGCGTTGAACATTGTGTTGTACTTTCCATTTTAAAACCGGCTCTTTCGCGGATTGTGGGGAGTTGGCATTTTTCCAAAATTGTGTTTTGACCGGGCCTTGCGCAAATAAGGAGATATCCGCTCAGAGATCTCCGAGTACCTATATTTCTTTGAAACTTAACAGCAATTTTTATAAATATTATCAGGATTTTCCCAATATATATATTCATGCATAATATTAGTTGGTTGTTGGGTTTGGTATTGGTTATTGCTATTCTTTTATGTGTGAAAAATTGTTGGCTAACCTAATAAATAAATAAATAATTTAGCCCCCAGAAAACTTATCCGGTATTGATTCTCGGTCTGCACACAAATCTTGAGAACCGAAACATACCCTCCAGGGGGTCTAAAAAGGCCACTTAAACAGAATCAAAAAGCAAACTACGCTACCCGTCACTGTCAGATTTTCCCAATCAACCTTGAACCTAATTCGTTAGCAATAAAGATGCAAATGAAATCTGACAGATTGTACCGTGATTTATTATGATTCTTCTATAGTGGCCTTTTTAGCCCCCCCAGATCGCTATCGCTTGATATAAACCACTAAGTACACTGCCGTGCAATGTTACTCAGTTTTACTGTAGCTGTTGAAAGTGGTGGAAAACCATTAATTACACGTGAAAGCAAAGCGGCGACCCATTAAGTCTGGCCCGATGTCTACTTGAAACTAGACTTGCATATGGTAGGCGCCAAATAAATGTGCAATAACGGTCGTTGACCCACATACATTTATTGACTTTCTTAATGTTAAAAGCAGAAATAAAGACAAAGCTGTCCTGAATCCTATACATTCTCTAGTAATTAAAAACTGGCCAAGTGCGAGTCGGACTCGCGTGCAAAGGGCTTAAAGATTTTTCTGTAATCTTTAGGTAAAGATCTATTCTAATATCTCCATTTTTTCCAAAATTTTAGTCTCATTAGTTTCGGAGATAAGGGGGGGAATGTTCCTTTTTCGCCTAGTGTCTTGAATAACTTCAAAAGCATTTGTTTTAAAATTATGAAAAAAAAAACATAATTAAAACCCTCAAAGTGAGCGCTTTTACTTAATGTATCACATGATATCGTTCATAAAACTTTTTTTTTAATTTTCTAGTATAACCCCCAAAATTAACACCCAAACTAAAAATTTTATAATTTACGTAACACGTCCGCGTTTGAGTCACAAAAGTACATATGTGTAGCAAATTTCAACAGAATCGGTACAGTGGCTCGGGTGGAAACTGGCTTTGACAGACGGACAGACAGACAGACACCCGAGTGATCCTATAAGGCTTCCGTTTTTTGTTCGGAACCCTAAAAATGTTTCATACTTTATTGTTCGGATTTCTACGAAGGGTCAATGTACTTTATTGCAAGTTTATCTACCGTCTACCATAGAGAGTAAATGTAACTGAGCTTAGTAGTTTATATCGAACTGACCACAATAACTTAATTACAACTAAGTGTTAATCTGGATGTGGGTCATAGAGTAATATATTGAGTTCAGCGGATTTTATGTCTGTAGATATAATTTGTAGATGACTAGTCTTTTTGCATCTATTTTAACTTAAGCGCACATTTTTATTAATTTTCGTAACTTGGTATTGGTACCTACCTCGAGTATTTTTCGTGACCAAACGATTGTGGTATGTGATATAGTCTACATAGAAATATTACATCTATGACTAGTTGAATCCGCTCCTATTAGTCTTAGCGTGATGATATATAGCCTATAGCCGCGATAAATGGGCTGTCTAACACTGAAATATTTTTTCAAATCGGACCAGGAGTTATTGAGATTAGCGCGTTAAAGCAAACAAACAAACTCTTCAGCTTTATATATTGTTGTAGAAATAGATTTAGACAAACCCCTAAGACGACCTACTGGCTAAACGCTCACATTCTTCCATGCAAACAACCAACGCTAGGATGGAAATAGCTTACAGCCACTCAGTAATTGAATTTGAATGAGGTCTAATGAAAAAATGCTCCAACCAGCCTTCCAAGCGTGGAGATTATGGCAGACCCCCCATTTGGCGGAGGCCTATGTCCAGCAGTGGACGTTTTTCGGGTGATATGATGATGATGATGAGTTCTAATGATTTGGCTTTGACCCAAAAGTTATAGCAAATGCCTAGGCCGATGGCAGATAAAAATATGGATTACTAGATCTTCGTGAAATGCTATTATAAAATAAAAAAGAAAAACAAAAAAATGTGTAGTATTTTTGTAATCGGTTCTCTTTAGATTAAGGCTTGTATATTTGCCAATGACCTTGTGCATACAAACGGAGCTAACTACACCTCGGCGCGCCACTCCGCTACCCTTGTTTTTAATTTTTTATAATAAAACAAATACATATTTAAAAAAAGTAAGAAAACCAAGTTATTTTCGTTTGTATTGCACAGCAGCAGATATTATTTTTTTAGTCTTTTGTTAAAAAATGAAGGAGTAAAACGGTTTCATCTCAACGATTTGGAGTTGATTTGGTGATTTTTTTTCCTGTTATGTGATACCAATACATAAATTCTGGCTAAACCAAGTTACGTGCAATATCATGTAGATTACTACCTACTTTTTTTAGAAGTAATTTTTCAGTAAATACAGACGAAAAACTGCTTCATCTGCACGCTATTTTTAAGCCTTTTCGAGAGAGCACCCTTAAGTATAAGTTTAGATAGTTAAAGACAATCTTTTACCAAATTAGTACAAGCTAAAAAAGCGCATAATCTTACTTTAATTAAGTTTTCTAATCAATTTTCTACGGGTTAGTCTGAGGTGGCAGTGTTTTGGGCTAGCATCTAAAATTAGTGGGTGGGATTCGGTACGGTTTTCATTTTTACTGGCACCTAACGGTAAAACATGATCTAACAATAGCTAGCGATTTACAAACAAAAAATTGTATTGACTTAAAATAGGAAACCCATTTCCGCAGTTTACAGAATATTTTTGCCATAATGTGTCGAGAGGGATAGAAGATTGAGTAGAGAGAGATAGAAGATTGCTGTGCCACTAAGTGCGAAAGAGATTTATTTTTATGTCTCTTTCGTACTTACTAGTAAATCCTGCTGTGAAATTGGATTTCTTAGATTTTGGTGACTTTATTACCATGTCATTCTCTTTATTCATTTGCCTCCGTATCAAAGACCGTAACGAACTGTCAAAGATCTTCAACTGACGGCCGGGACCAACGGCTTAAGGCTTGTATATTTGCCAATGACCTTGTGCATACAAACGGAGCTAACAACACCTCGGCGCACCACTCCGCTACCCGTGTTTTTATTTTTTTATAATAAAACAATTACACATTTTCAAAAAGTAACAAAACCAAGTTATTTTCGTTTGTATTGCACAGCAGTAGATATTTTTTTTCTTGTCTTTTGTTAAAAAATCTAAATCTTTTGTTAAAGCAGTAAAATGGTTTCATCTCAATGATTCGGAGGTGATTTGGTGTTTTTTTTCTTATTATGTGATACAAGTACATAAATTCTGGCTAAACCAAGTTACGTGCAATATCATGTAGATTACTGCCTATTTTTTTCAGATGTAATTTCTCAGTAAATGTCGACGAAAAACTGCTTCATCTGCACGCTATTTTTAAGCCTTTTCGAGAGAGCACCCTTAACGTGCTTTCCGAGGCACGGAAAACTAAGACCAACCTCGGCAAGCGTTGCTTAAGGGTGCTCTCTCTCTCCAAATAACTTGGTTTTGTTACTTTTTTAAAATATGTATTTGTTTTATTATAAAAAATTAAAAACACGGTTAGCGGAGTGGCGCGCCGAGATGTAGTTAGCTCCGTTTGTATGCACAAGGTCATTGGCAAATATACAAGCCTTAACCTTGATGATTGACCCGTGCGGCTGTTATTATTTAGCCACGAGCCCCTATTACACAACTTATAGGTCTTATATTTATACGAATTTAATAGGTACTCACCTCAGATTCCGCTGTCGAGACAAGAAAATGTTGTTACAGAAGAGTACTACTGTACTTCTTGAGATTACCTCCTACAAACAGACAAACAATTTTTGTTCTTGAATCAACATAGATGCTATATTTTTAAGCTTTCAACGGATATCATGACTCTGCTTTTCTAGTCATATCCGCTTTGAAATACTCGTGTAAATACTGCAATGCCCACACGTACTTATTATGTACTTAAATCACAAAGTTGCTAAATCATACTTGTGTTCATTTTACAAGAGATTCGTTGGTCAAGTGATTGTTACCACTACTACTGAGCGAGTCTTGGGTTCGATTCCTAGTTCGGGTAAAATGTTTTTTTTTTTTTGTTTTGGAAAGAGAGTGACATAGTGTTTTGTTTGGAAGTCGGTTATATTTTTTGTAAAAAAGTTTTTTGGGTTTCCCGGTAGTCCCAGTACTCAGTCCGGAGTTAGAATTTGTGCCCGTTTGATGGCATTAGGCTCGCCCTCTGTTACATGGGCATTAAAAACTACTAAACCAAATTAAATCAAATTCTTACGGGACCAAATAGCAAGCATACCGCATCGAACTAAAAGAGAATCACAGAAACGGTTCAGAAACCTCGGAGTAATCGGTGTACATACATAAAAAATACCCACCGAATTGAGAACCTCCTCCTTTTTTGGAAGTCGGTTAAAAATAACTGTCAGTGTGTGTAGTGTATACAATGTTGCAAGTGTGAAATTATGCTGTGTTCCCGTAAATAAACAATTTGAAATAAGTTGTTTATTGCGGAATGATTTTTGTAACATAAGTAAAAAATGTAAGGTCAAAGAAAAATACTTTTTATTTACATAAGAACTTGTTTACACGTAAAATGTTATAGATCCAGTTTCTGAAATGATACAACGTGTGACAATTACTATGTCAAATGCGTGTTACAATGGTATTATTAGTTTTGACAATAAAAACGGGCATTAAGCAGGACAGGTGTATTTGTCGATTCAAATTTAATGACGCCTACGAAGATCGCATTTCGTTGCGCAGTAGTACTGGGGTACTACTGCGCAACGGGACATTTTTAATCGATAAAGGTGGGCCTTTGTCGACTAAAAGTGTCCCGAGCCGCCATTAGGTTTTATTCTACCTGTACCTACATTATTACTTCTTACATTACACATTCTTACTTTATCTAAAGTATTAAATCTTTATATCATATAAAACAAAGTCACTTTTTCCGTTTATATCTTTTAAACTCCGCAACGGATTTTCATGCAGTTTGCATAATCATGCATCATCAATAGACAGAGTGATTCAAGAGGAAGGTTTAAATGTATAATTCGTCCCGGAATTTTTATAGGAACGAGAAAAATGGGATAGGTACGCACAAAATCGCGGGCAAAAGCTAGTACTAATATAGGACAGAGAATGACGTAGTCTGTACAGTGTTGCCACATTCATACCAGTTACCAGTTAGAAAGCGACCGTGAGCTAGCTGCACTTGACTTTATTGCCAAAGAAAAAGTAGGTATGCTTTATTTACTTTTATGTAATAGAGCATGTATTTGTTTGATGTAAAATTGAAGAAAGAAATATATCGAGGTCCTTGTAATTTGAGTGAGTTCAAAAGTAATTCTGTACGTATCGGTCTTTAAAATATTCCTTTCCTAGTTCTGGTTTGTTTGTTTTCTTTTTACCCGACTATAGCAAAGCCAAAAGGAAGGGTTATGATTTTAGATTATATGTACAGAAGTACGTATGTTCCACTCTAGCGCCTAAACCACTGAACCGATTTTGATGAATGACGTATCAATAGATTTGTAACAACGTTCCGAGGCTATATACATTTTTATTACATTTAATATGCGAGAAAACACATAGGTACGTTTTAGACCCCGGAAAAAATAATTTCTTTAACCTCTTCAGAGGTCTGAAAAGGGGTCAGTGTTCTCATTACTATGAAAAACTTTTATTATTGGACTTCCTCAAATTGCGATAAAAAAACCAACTGTTCAGTAGGTACCTTTCGTCGACTTACGCTAAACAACCTCGATTGTTTGTTAATCAAAAGAATAAGAATATTTTTATTTGTATAAAACATGGTACATATTTTTAGGTCTTATTAAATATAGGAAGATCTGACATGTTTCGCCATTTACTGGCGTACAAATATTAGAACTATCAACAGATATCGAATCGTGAGAGAGTGAGGAGCTCGTGGCTAGATAATAACAGCCGCACGGGTCGATCTTCAAGGTTAAGCAACGCTTGCCAAGGTTGGTCTGTGGATGGGTGATTATCTTAACATACCGAGTTTCCTCCGTGCCTTGGAAAGCACGTTAAGCCGTTGGTCCCGGCTGTCATTTGTAGATCTTGTGCAGTCGTTACGGATAGTCAGAAGCCAGTTAATCTGACTCCAGTATTGCCATAAAGTACCGTGTTACCCAGTTAATGGGTTGTGGAGGTCTGGTAGGCAGCCGCTCCGCGTAAAATACTGGTATTCAGCTAAATCCGGTTTGACTGGAAGCCGACCCCAATATAATTGGGAAAACGCTAGGCAGATGATGATGAACAGATATCGAATCGTGTTTTTGTTGATAGAATTATCAACAAACAATCGTGTTTTTTTTTCGTGAAAAGATTTCTATGGAAGGCTAGGCTAGGCTAGGCTTTTAAAATAATTCATATACCAGCAAAAACCACATCTCGAAGCCAATTACAGAAAACCAGCGACAATGTATGGGACCCTTTGTTTCCATAGCGCACAATCAGACCGCTGATCGAGCCCCTTATTAGGAGCCGCACGACTCCCTTATCCAAGATGGGTGCAATGAGATCCTGACTTTACTTCCTCGTTTAACCAATGTATACAGTATGAATTCGTTTTTTCACTAGATATGTATTATAGAGCTTGAAGAGGACTCGGTCGGCCCCTGCCGATTTTAGAGAAGGCATTGTCAACACTTTGCAAACAAACAATTAATTGTTCACTTGTATAATTACTTAATTACGGCGATCAGCCACCGGTACATACGTCCACCATGGGAAAAATCCCATTTATTTTTTATTTTATTTTTTTCATTTGACTCGAGTTTTGATGTGTGATTATGGTTTGTTAATACCCCTCTTGTCATTACGTTTTCGCATAATAATACTGCTGCATAATAATAATTTGGTATAATGCAAAGATAGCATAATTATAATTTAGTCTAATATGTTTTGGCATAATATGGAGTTGCATACATTTTAAAGACATAACATTTATTCGTCTCAGGAGCCATAAATGTAAAAACTGATAATGGAGTGTATGTAGCCAATAATTTTAAATTGATCGTTAGGTTTGGGTTTATTAGTTTTAATCCAAAGAAAATTATGTGTTTATAACATAATGCTTTATAAATTTATGCTTCATTATTAATTTTGCTTCGAGTCCAATCAGTTCAGGATGCTGCTGGGGCTGCCACGCTTCTGCAGTGCATCGGGAAGGTTTGCTGATGCGCACACTGATGGCTTTACAGCGATCAGACGTAAGCGTGCTGCAGCGATCAGACGTAAGCGTGCTGCAGCGATCAGACGTAAGCGTGCTGCGTCGTTGCTGCAGAGGGTCCGGGGCAGCTCAAACAGTCTCCTGAATGTCATTGCAGGGAAATTTGATTGCCCACTGGTCCATTCTATATCCAACTTGCATATTTTCTAACATACATAGTTATTAAGGTTCATGTACTAACAAATTATGGATGTTTCCGAAATAAAATGTTTATTATTATTACGCTAGCAGTATTTATGGCAACAAGCATTATGGCAAAACATTTTTGGCTAATAATATTATGTATTATGATCATTATGCTGAATTTCGTTATGCCAATGTAAATTATGACAATATATTGTATGCTCATCATTAGTAAATCTTATGTTGTAGAGCCACAAATTTAAGAAAAAGATACATGGCCAAGAAAGTTTGATTCTTTTTCTTGGGAGTGCTTTAAATATATATTTCAATTTGTTTACATAAACTAGTGAAAACCAAACGTTGTCTCTGCAAAAGATATATTTTCATAAAAAAATTACTTTAGGCATCTTTTGATGCTTTGTTACATTAAAGATATAATAATTTAAAAATTAACAAAAATTTTCAAATATCTTTGTTAATTATGTATCATACAGAAATACACCATAAGTAATTCCGTAAAACAGAGAGTTACTGAAAATTTTTCGACCGAAATTATATTTTTATCTATGAAAATATAATCCAAATTCAAACAAAACGTAACTAATAAATTAGGTTACTATGTTAGCTTGCTTGAAAAAAAAATCTACTTAAATGTAAATTAATATTTTAAGCAATTGCTGTATGCAGTGCTACAATCGCTATAAATCTCGGGAAACGCTGTTTGTAGCTTTACTTCGCGCCAAGCGCTCGATTTTGTAATAGCTTCCTAAGTCAGGAGTGAATAGGTTACCTCTATACGTAAACCTAGTGAATGGTTTTCAAACCCACATTCAAGAATAAAAAATTATATATCTACCGGCGATACCAATATGTGTATACTAACTTTTGCCCGTGACTCCGAACGCGCATAACCCGTTTTTTCCCGTTCCCATAAGGATTTCGGGAAATCCTTTCTTAGTGCTTCCCTACACTTCCCTACGGAACCAACGTACGCTAAATTTCAGCTTATTACGACCTGTAGTTTCGGTAGTACGTTGTCTGTCAGTCACTCACTCAATCACTCAGTAACGGAATAATTTAATATATTACGATTAATTTGTCTGTCAGCGACAGTCACCCACTAAACAGGCAAAAGTATCTAAGACAGACAAAATAGTAGCAAAGTCTGGCGGACATTGCCCGCGGCCAAGTCATCCTAGTAAGGGAGATGTTTCAAAATGGGCCAGGTCTATGAACATTACCTCATAAAAAAGAGAAAAATCCGTAGAATTCGGGAAAAATACTTTTAATTCATTTAAATGTTTACTGTTGTGTATAAATTACTTTTATCGATTTTCAACATGGCGTCGCACCGATTTAGTTACAGATCATAGAAAAATAACTGTCAGCTGTCATAACAATGTCACTTTCGTCTCCTGACCGGTAAATAAATATATCAGAAATAAATGTCTAACGTCATTTATCAATCAAAATGACAGCTTACCGCCATGACGGGTTTTTGTTTTGTGTTGCAATTTCAAGTGTAGTTTCTTTTGTTTTACCAGCAAACAAAGCTATTTTAAAGAAATTGGACAGTTGAGAACTGTTTTAAATATTTTTCTCTATTTTTAAGTATAGTGTACAAGGACCTGGCCCAGGGTCCATACATTTTGGAAAATCTCCTTTCCTGCTTAAAGAAAGTCAAATCATTACTAAACATTTTAAGGATAATTTACGATGTTGCCTAGTCGAAAAATCTTTACCTTAAATTCAAGTTGCTTAAGATGGATGCGCCAGGGTAGCCCGCGAAATTTAAATATTTTTATGTTTTTTGTAATTTGCCGGTCAGTATGAAGCTGTATGTTGAACAAAATACGATTCGCGGCCGTAACGCGTATTCATCTAAAATTGACCCGCGCAATTTCGTCTGCGTCACAATTTTCACTACTGCTCCGCTCCTATTGGTCTTAGCGTGATGATATATATAGCCTATAGCCTTCCTCGATAAATGGGCTATCTAACACTGAAAGAATTTTTCAAATCGGACCAGTAGTTCCTGAGATTAGCGCGTTCAAGTAAACAAACTCTTCAGCTTTATATATTAGTAAATAGATTCAAGTTGCTTAGTAAAGAATGTGAAAAATTAGTATACATAGGGTGACTGGCAATTAGTGACCGATACTTTAACACGTGATTGTTGAGGAGCTCGTGGCTAGATAATAACAGCCGTACGGGTCGATCTTCAAGGTTAAGCAACGCTTGCCAAGGTTGGTCTGTGGATGGGTGACCATCTTAACATACCGAGTTTCCTCCGTGCCTCGGAAAGCACGTTAAGCCGTTGGTCCCAGCTGTCATTTGTAGATCTTTGGCAGTCGTTACGGATAGTCAGAAGTCAGTAAATCTGACTCCAGTCTTGCCATGAAATACCGTGTTAATGTGTTGTGGAGGTCTGGTAGGCAGCCGCTCCACGTAAAATATTGGTATTCTTTTTTTTTTTTTTTATTTGTAATGGGTTTGCTCTTGACTCTAGTCTATGTCAGAAATGACAGAGACAAAGTCTACGATGGAGCGAGCCTACCCAGAAGGAGCCTGTTCACTCTAACTTTGAAGAGATTAGGGTTGTAAGCTTTCGGAAACACAGACGCTGGCAGAGAGTTCCACTCCTTTGCTGTGCGCATTATAAAAGACGTTTGAAAACGCTTAGTGCGAATTGGTGGAATAGCCACAAGGTAGGGATGGTAAGATGCAGTGCGTCTGGATGTCCGATGGTAGAAGGGGGCCGGTGGGATGAGGTCGTGGAGTTCTTGGGCACACTCACCGAAGTACAATCTGTAGAAGACCGACAAGCAGGCAACCTTACGGCGATGAGCCAAGCTATGTAGCTTGGCATCCACCAGTTTTACGTCGCCGATGAGCCTCTTAGCTCTGCGTTCCACCGAGTCAAGCGCGGCAAGCTGATACTTAGCTGAGCCATCCCAAAGGTGGCTACAATACTCCATACAGGATCGGACTTGCGCTTTGTATAGTGTTAAAAGCTGTCCAGGCCTAAAGTATCGCTTCACCCTATTTAGGATGCCCAGCTTTTTGGCCGCAGTTTGGGCTTTGTACTCGATGGTGGCGCCGAAGTTGAGACTGGATGTCAACTCCATGCCTAGGAGCTCGAGCCGATCAGTCACAGGAACAGATGCACCCCGAAAAGTAGGAGCTTGGTCAAAACGTGCCCTACGAAAAACCCGCTTGCAGAACCTTGCGGCAGAATTAAAGGCTTTTTTCCTCGCGCGAACCCTACGTGCTTTATCCTTTCGGTCGCGGGCCTTGATCCAGGCTTGGTAAGCAGATTCTTTACGTGCCTCAGCGTGGGCGCATTCTGCATTATACCAAGGCCGGGATTTGTGACCGAGCGGGATGTCGGAGAATGGAATAAAATACTCCATCCCCTGCCGAATCACGTCCGCAATCACATCAGCGCAGCACGAAGGGTCACCCGAGGAGAAGCACACTTGCCGCCAAGGATATGACGCAAAAAAGTGTCGCATCTCATCCCAATCAGCTGACTCGTATCGCCATACTCGTCTCGTGCCTCTAGGACTCTTATCAGGAGGAGAGCAGGCCAACACGGATTTCACCAGGCAGTGGTCAGACGTTCCCAGCGGGGCTGAGACTGATACTGATTGACTGCCCGGATCAGTTGTCAGCAGAAGGTCCAAGCAATTGGGTGTATGGGCGTCAACATCCGGTACCCGCGTTGCCACATTCACCAGCTGGGTTAGATCTAGCGTTACTGCAAACTTGCGCGCCTCTAACCCGGCATGGTCAGTTCTCTGGTACGGGAACAACCACTCTTTATGGTGGGCGTTAAAGTCCCCCAGAAAATTGAGCTTCGCTGTTGGGTACCGTTGCTGAGCTACGTCGGTCGACTCCACGAGGAAATTAAACAGCGCTGTTGTCTCCTGGTCACCGCTGTGCGATCGGTATACGCCGATGTAGATAAATTTTTCCACGCCAGTATCCACAAGTAGCCAAATAGCAGAAAAACCTGATTTCTCAAAGCAACGGAGACGACGACAACAAATGTCATCGCGGACGTACACACAGACCCCAGCCTGCTTCTTGAACTTATGTTCCAGAGAGTAGCCCGGGTAGTTGAGGTACGCCACGTCCGACGGGGTTGTTATCTTCGTCTCCGTTAGGAAAAACAGGTGCGGCTTCTCGGTCTCAAGGTGGTGATGGACCGGATCGAGATTTGAGTGTAACCCTCTGATGTTGGTGAGGTGCACTTTGAGTGGGAGGAAGTGCAGCCGTTGTTTACCTTTTTTCCTTTTTGCTTTTGTCATTTTTTTTTTTTTTTTGAGTCGTCGGGGAGAAAAGTCGAATTGTCGAGGCTCTGCTCAGTGAACCAAGTGGAACACAAAAGCTAAACTAACCTATGGGGAACTCATTTGGAGACTGCGGGGACGCCCGAACCCCCCCGGATATGGCCACCGGGTCCTCCCATCCAGTCGCCGGCTGGCACGGTGGAGCATACCGGGATTTTTCGCTAGTTGGCGGGGCAGCCTTTCACACGTGGCTGGCGTGCTACTTGGGCCCCCTACTAACTGCGGTCGGCCAACGGCTGGCACCGTGCTTCGGATCCCGCTACCCTCCAAAATGAGTTACCCGGAAAGCCCAGCCCAGTGACCAAGACCGGTTCTGAGCAGAGCAACTGACAATCTCCTTCTCTCCCAAAGGCACTGGCACTCCCGCACACCGACGGAACACAGCAAGCTGCTTGGCGCCGGACTTCGGCGGGATGGTGGTCGCGAGCCAGGCGGCTCCTTGCGGAGCCTACCACCGCTTTAAGTGGGATCGTTCTACCGTACCACAGGCAAGCCTGTGGTGCCGTTGCCCGGGGTGGACCGCGAGGAGGTAGATCCCAAACCACCCCAAGAACTCAGCTAAATCACAATTCAGCTAAATCCGGCTTGACTGGAAGCCGACCCCAATATAGTTGGGAAAAGGCTAGGCAGATGATGACTTTAACACGTGATTGTACTCATGATAACAAACATCTTTCGCTGTGGGACCAAACATGAAATCGCGAAAAGAAATAGGCAGTACAGTACATTTCGACCAGTTAGTAGGCGAACATAAATGTACTGAATAGCAGTTTTTTTCGCGATTTCAGGTTTGGTCCAATATTAAAAGTCGTTTGTTATCATGAGTACAATCATGTCATGTTTAAGTATCGGTCACTAATTACCAGTCACCCTATATAAAGTTGACATGACTGCGAAGCCATATACCTAGTTTAAGTTGGTTTCACCGGTGAATTAATGAGCGAATAAAGTCGGTTTCAGCAAACAGAGTGAAACGGTTTCAGTTTACGCCGGAATATTAAATCACATTTAGGTTTACTGTTTGAGAGATTGCCTAGTGGAATGTTTTGTGAGCTTTCTAATTGTAATTCAGGTGGTAAAATACTAATTTAGTTGGAAATAATATCACGCCGCTAATCCTGAAAAGATTAAGTAGAAAACATAAAATGAAAACAAATTCATGATCATCATCATCTGCCTAGCCTTTTTTCCCAACTATATTGGGATCGAATTCCAGTCAAATCGGATTCAGCTGAATATCAGTGTTTTACGTGGAGCGACTGCCTACCAGACCCATTAACTGGGTAACACGGTACTTCATGGCTAGACTGGAGTCAGATTTACTGGCTTCTAACTATCCGTAACGACAGCCAAATGTCTACAAAATTAAATGACAGCCGGGACCAACGGCTTAACGTGCTCTCCGAGGCACGGAGGAAACTCGGTATGTTAAGATGGTCACCCATCCACAGACCAACCTTGGCAGGCGTTGCTTAACCTTGAAGATTGACCCGTGCGGCTGTTATGTACCCAGTAAAAGTAAAACAAAAACATAAAATTAAACCAAGTCTATGATAAAAAAATACGGCCAAGTGCGAGTCGGACTCTCACATGAAGGGCTCCGTATCATAAACACGTTTTTATGACATATGATATGACACAGAATTTGTGTTTATATGTTGTATATGAACACAAACTCTGTGAAAATTTCAACTGTATACCTACCTAATAGTAGTAATAGGATTCCGTTGGTAACCCACCATACCAAAATAATCTCTTTATTTCAAGATTTGATCTAAGTGGCGACATCTAGTGTCAAGAAAATAAAATACGATGGATTTGAGTGTCGATATTAGTACTAAATATTGGTTGGAGATCTTTGAATTAAGATTTTTTAACGTTTTCTTCGAAATGGACGTTATTTTGAATGCGGCAATAGTTATTTCAACTAATGATATAGTTACCAGCAGTCTTTTTTTCTCATTTTTATTCAATTCGCAGTAAAGTACCTACCTAGCTTTATAAAGGTGCAGTTTATTAAGTAACACTTGACAATATAACCCATTAAGTTATACAACTAACAAAATATTGTCGTAAGTGCTTTACGATCACGCGAGTCCCTATTGTCAGGCTAAATGGAAATCGATTACATCGGCCATAAGTGAGCAATTTGATAATGTCCGTATATTTCGGCATCAAGTGACATTCAGACATAGTCAGCCATTTTGAAATTGTTACTTTGAGTTCCGAAATATATCTATACTATATACTAAAATATAAAAGTGAAGAGTTTGTTTGTTTGCTTGAACGCACTAATCTCAGGAACTACTGGTTCGATTTGAAAAATTATTTCAGTGTTGGATAGCCCATTTATCGAGGAAGGCTATAGGCTATATACCATCACGCTAAGACCAATAGGAGCGGAGCAATAATGGAAATTGTGACGCAGACGAAGTTGCGAGGGTCAACGAGTACTGAATAAAATTTATTCGGTGACGCAGTCTTGAGATGAGTGAATTTTTGCACAACATTTTCTATAATTGAAAATGAACTTAGTAAGGATTTTTTGAATATTTAGGCCAGATAAGAGTGCTAATGTTCCTAAGAGATCAATAATATTTTTTTAAGCGGAAGGGATTGTCAGATAGACTCACTGACTTAGCGTTCCAGAGCCACACTGACTCTTTCGGACAAATTCCGTAACCCTGGTAGAAATCAATCTGCCTAGATTTATCCAACCATGTTGGAGTTGACTACCAGTCTTATATGGAGCAACTGTCTACCTGACCTCTACAACTCATTAATTGGCTTCTGACTACCAGTAATGACTGTCAAGGGTATCAAAATCACTGCCAGTACAAGGAAGAGCCTTGCAGTATGTTAAGTTGGTCACCCATCCACAGACGGACCTCGCCAAGCGTTGCTTAACCTTGAAAATCGATCCGTGCTTATGTATATTATTTTAACACAAGTTCCTCTTACTAATCTTCTAACATCACTACATAGTATAAAACAAGTCGCTTCCGCTGTCTGTCTGTCCCTATGTATGCTTAGATCTTTAAAACTGCGCAACGGATTTTGATGCGGGTTTTTTTAACAGATAGAGTGGTTCTCGCGAAAGGTTTTAATATATAATTTAAACCCGTGCAAAGCCGGGGCGGGTCGCTAGTTATCTCATAAATAATTGCCTTTCAAGACGTCATCAGTCAAAGAATGGTACAGTATTCTCCGCTGTTACCACATAATTGTTTATTTAAATGAGGTAAAAAGTCATAAAAACATTAATGTTTCATCACCTCTTAAATACTACCGACCTTCAGCAGTTTCGCAAGATTAGCAAACAGAATGATTTTCCATGAAATTTAGTGTAACAGCGTTTTCTGTTCGATCAAATAACTGGAACGTGTGTGGCTTTCCGTAATGTTTTGTCCGTGGCCGCACAGTGGAGTCTCGATATAATCATCCACGACAAGCATAACTTAACCTACGATAGCGTCGTGTGGCTCGTATAACAAAGCCACGAACCCCTCAGTTAGATTAGTGGAATATTAAATTACTAGCTTCTGCCAGTGGCTTCGCCCGCGTGGTCCCTAGGGAACATACCCATTATCATCATCATGCCTAGCCTAGTCCCAACTATATTAGGGTCGGCTTCCAGTCAAACCGGATTCAGCTGAATACCAGTATTTTACGTAGAGCAGCTGTCTACCAGACCTCCACAAACCATTAACTGGGTAGGTAACACGGTATTTTTTGGCAAGACTGGAGTCCGATTTACTGGATTCTGACGATCCGTAACGATTGTCAAAGTTCTACAAATGACAGCCGAGACCAACAGCTTAACATGTTTTCCGAGGCACGAAGGAAGCTCGGTATGTTAAGATGGTCACCCATCCACAAAGCAACCTTGGCAAGCGTTGCTTAACCTTGAAGATCGACCGGGCGGCTGTTATTTTTTAGCCACGAGCTCCTCAAGGGAACATACTCCCGGGATAAAAAGTAGCCTTTGTCCGTTCTCAGGCTTTAGACTATCTCTGTACCAAATTTCGTTAAATCGGTTCAGTAGTTATGGCATGAAAGCACGACAGACAGACAGACAGAGTTACTTTCGCATTTATAATATTAGTCAAGATTTTATAATAATAGCGAAGTGTCTAGTTACTGTTACACTGCGGTATCATCGTATCTCAGATGATCTTAACGTTATACTACGCGGTGTGAGCAGTAATGTTGCCTTCACGGTTGGAGCTACCGTCAAGAAAAACGACCTATTATAATACTTACGCAGTTGGGATAGGTCATACTTAGATGTGATTTAATTGTCAAGTCATCAGTCATTTAGAAATGTTTTAGAAATATTTAATTATGCCTACAAAGGTACTAAGTATTTATTTTTTATTTTTTGGTAGTACTAGCTTTTGCTCACGACTTCGTACGCGCATATCTCGGTTTCTCCCATTCCCGTAGGAAGTTTGGGAAATCCTTTCTCAGTGCTCCCCTACACTCCCCAAGGAACCTTCATGCCAAATTTCAGCTTTCTACGATCAGTAGTTTCGGCTGTGCGTTGTCTGTCAGTCACTCAATCGGTACCGGAAGAATTTTATATATATTTATAAACTTTGGTTTTAATAATTCATCTTTACCTACATACCTAAATAACATTTTTGTGATCTTACGTAAGAACTACCAAAACTCCCTCCCACAACCTTGTAAGATAAAAATGAGACATGGTCGTCCCCCTCTCCCCTTAAATCGTCTTACGTAATAAATGAATGGCCTCTAAATAAATAATGTAAAAAACTAAGAGATTATTTAAGTGTTAAAAATGACCAATCAGACATTGACTCCTAAATTCCAAACATACCTGAATCCACACAATCTTCACACGAAAACGAACTCAACCGTAAAATGATAGGATGCACCAGACCATAGTATGGATCACTATAATTATGATCAACTACTGGCGGACTTATGAAAAAGCGAGCAACAAAATTTAGCAATATGAAAGTGCGACATGATCTCATGTATGTTATGATGCGGTCTGACTGGAGATACGAGTAGTAGTTTGTATGCTCTTGAAATCAATAAGAAATCATGTCATATAACCAAAGTAATATTATTTATATATTTACATATCCTTTTTTTTACTAATTGATAGGCACGCGTTTTACCGCCATCTCAGCTGATCGTAAGCTTTGATGTGGTCGGAGATGGAGCACGCTTGCCTAGAAGCAAACTATTCACTCTTGACTTAAAGACTGCCAGGTTGTAGCTATCAGGAAACAGACTCCGGCAGGGAATTCCACTCCTTAACTGTACGCACTATGAATGTGTTCCCAAAACGTTTTGTGCGTGTGGGTGGGATGTCCACCATGTACCGATGGCGCATCGCCGTTCGTCTTGTGTTCCGATAATGGAACGAGCTTGGTGGAATTAAATAATGCAATTCAAAAGTGGGGGTGCAAGTTTTTATTTTACACCTAAATAGCTGAACTGTTTTTGATGATTTTTGATACAGAAATAGACTGAACGTTGGAGACGGTTATAGAATACTTTTTTGCGCAAATCTAGCAAGCGAGTAAAACCAAGAGCAAAAGTTAGAACTAAGTATTTTATATATAACTTGCGACCCGCCCCGGCTTCGCACGGGTGCAAATTATATTTTATCCAATGTATACAAAAACTTGACAAATTATATACTAAAACCTTTTCCGAGAACCACTCCATCTATTAAGAAACCCGCATCAAAATCCGTTGCGTGGTTTTAAAGATTCAAAGCATACATAGGGACAGACAGACAACGGTAGCGACTTCGTTTCATACTATGTAGTGACTAGAGACCGGCCTCGGCTTCGCACGGGTGCAAAATTTATACTAAAACCTTCCTCAAGAACCACTCTATCTATCAAAAAAAACCCGCATCAAAATCCATTGCGTAGTTTTAAAGATTTAAGCATACATAGGGACAGACAGACAACGGTAGCGATTTTGTTTTATACTATGTAGTGACTAGCGACCTGCCCCGGCTTCGTACGGGTGCCAATTATATACTAAAACTTTCCTCGAGAACGACTTTATCTATTAAGAAACCCGCATCAAAATCCGTTGCGTGGTTTTAAAGATCTAAGCATACATAGGGACAGACAGACAGCGGCAGCGACTTTGTTTTATGTTATGTAGTGAAGAAGGTTTGTTTCGAAGTACACTATTGTCGATTTAAATTCCGGGGAAATAAATGGTTCCTGTCCCGGGTTGCCGGAAAAAGCCAGTTAACAATGTATTACAATAAAACAAATATTCTCAAGTAGGATGTAGAGTGAACAGACTCCTTCTGGGTAAACTCACTCCATCGTAGACTTTGTCTCTGTCATCTCTAACTTATACTAGACCAAAAAGAGCAAACCCATCTAAATAAAATAAATAAATGCTAGCATTGTAAATCTATACTAATATATAAAGCTGAAGAGTTTGCTTGCTTGTTTGTTCATTTGTTTGCATGAACGCGCTAATCTCAGGAATTACTGGTCCAGTTTGAAAAATTATTTAAGTGTTATACAGCCCATTTATCGAGAAAGGCTATATATTATCACGCTAAGACCAATAGGAGCGGAGCAGACGAAGTTGCGCGGGTCAACTAATAGATCAGATACCGAAAATATATTATTTCTACCTCGTTTTGATTGTAAACTATATTCGAACCTTAGATGGTAAATAAATATGAACTCCATATCCCAAAGACCACCGTTTACAAGAAAGACGCTTGGATTTGCTCTTACGTCACCCAAAATTTGGTTATAAACCGGCCAATGTAGCCATTAAATCAGGTTACACGTGTAACTAGACGAAAATATCGTAATAAATAAAACGAAATTAAACTGTATCACACAGGTTTTAGAAATTCACGTAACGACCGATCTGGGCATTGAAATGTCTTGGTAATAATGTGCAGTGTTGATTGGCGATCGTTGGCACGTGAAGTCGCGAACACAGGAAACATAATATCTACTACATGTCACATATCATCACTTTACGATACTATAAGGGTCAGAAACAGTTCGGAAAATACTGAATTATTTGTGTTTTGTGTTACTGAGTAAACTGTCACTCGTTATTAGATCTCTACACCACATAAAAAATCTTCATGCCCTGCAGCGTGTACAATCGGAGCCTAAGTCGTTTATCAACCACAAAAGATCATATTAATTTATGTAAAATTAAAACATCATCCAAATATTATTACCGGATCGATGTATGAAACAGTTGCGGCACCGCCTGTACACGCAGCGCATCGCGGGGTGCGTGCGCGCCGAAGCGCGGACTTTCTCTCCCCCCTAATGACGGCCATCTTGAAATCTTGCAGCGGGGCGACGCGGCTCGGCGGCGTCTGCAGACGACGACCGACCGCGCGGCCTCAACCTCGTCAACAAGCAAGCCGCGCTCCCCTTCGTGCCGCCCGCGTTCCCGCACAACGCGCCGGACCGCCTTATCAAACCGTCGGAGTATTTGAAAACAATCACGGCGCCGTGCAAGCGGGACGATAGCGCGGCGGAGGCGCGTCCTCCGCCGCCGCCGCCGGTACCGGCCGACAACGTGCCGCCACCGCCGCCGCAGCCGCCCGTCACCAGCCACCAGCCCCTCGCCGCCATCAGCAGTGCCGAACTCACAGCCGTCAGACTCAGAACACCAGCCACGAAAACCTTATCATGCCCTCCCCCAGCCCGCTCCGTCAGTCTACAATGCTTACCGAGTGCCGCGGAAATATACAAGAACGCGAAAACGGACCTGATAGAGGAACTGAAGATGTCCAAGGATATCACGGGGATCAAGAAGCTGAAAGTGGAACGTGCGCGCCGGGAGAGCCTTCAGGATAAGGAGACCTTCACGGAGTTCACGAAGAGGTTCACTGCAGAGAACTTTGTGGAACAGGTCAGTGAACTTTGTTTATTTGTTTATGACGTCTCATCAAAGTATGCAAAAGAGTGGATGCTATTTTTCAGTCATTTATTGTACAAAAGAAAATATCGCGGAAATATTTCCTCTTGTGTCATTCAATTCAACTTTTGAAAGTAAAAATCAGTGATTTGAGATCAGTAGTTGCATAATTAGGTGCATACAATCTTTTTGCAAATGTATCTCTTGGACATCAGTGGATTGTATTAACACCGGTTGAGTTACGCGTTCCAAGACACGATCTATTCCCAGACTATTGAATTCTGAAAATTAGAAACTTTTAATTAACATTTTTCTGTGTAGTTGAGTAATAATTTATATGTTAACAAACATAAATCGTGCTGTCATCGATCCATCTTGCTTATTATGAAGACGAAAGTTTAGTTTAGTTCTAATTTATAGGATTAGGTTCACAGATCTAGTAGTTTGAAGTGTAACATTAATTCATAGACAAGATTTTCATAAACGGATGGATGGTTAACTTTGCATAAAGAGTACTACCATCCATCTACATCGTAAACAGTAGTAGTCAGTGTTAATCCCAAATTAAAATACAGTTCTTCCATGTAACAAAGCAACTATTCTCTATACACGTTTTCACACTAGCTGAAACTTCAGCGACCCGAAATGTACTCAGATTAGGAATTTCAAACAGCAAGTAGACTAATTCTAATTTCAGAACATCTAGATTTCAAATCGATTAGTTGTTGTCAAATCTTAGGTCAACAAATTGATTGCTTGTTCTAATTTCGTTGAACTATTCACAATAGCCATGACATTTGACGGAACCTAGATTTGCTTAGGTAGTTAGCTGGGTTTCAGAAATTTAGTACCAGAGTCAGCTGGTGTTTTAGCCTTTTATTAATAATGAGATCATCTAACGACTCCTTCCGCTCTGGGTGGAGCGGAAGGGAGTGTCAAACTCATACTGACCGTACATCCGTGTTCCTCTTAATGCCCTTTGCGTTCCAGGGCCCAGGTGGCTCTTTCGAACAAATTACGCAATCCTAGCAAGCCGGGTATTTTAACCTGATTTCATTCCGTTTTTTTTTTTTCTATTAGTTTATATTATTTTACTGTTTTTTGGTACTTAGGAATCTCTTTTAAATATCACAAACATGAATGTCTCTTTTAAGGTCCAAACATTAATCTTGTTAAGATGGATCTTGAGGACTTCGCTGATTAGTACACAACTGAGATGTCATTTACTCCAAGTCCATTCAAGTTTTTCAAGTCGATCAATTTGATTTAGTTGAGAATTTTGTTATTTATTGTAAATGGCAGCTGAATTATTTGAAATTGAGTTAGTTCCTTGGAAAAGGACTTAGGAGATTGGTTTAAAACTTGGACCATCTTTGGTCATAGTACTTCTAACATAACAATACCACCGATAAATAACAAAACAACCAGCATTTCATCAAATAATTATAGAAGAAAATACATCACGATTGGCGTACGGTACGCATTTCTTCGAAGCGACTGCAGTAACCCAGTGATCTAGTTCCTCCCCCCCTCCTCCTTCGCTAGCTATCTCTGCAAACGCTCGTCTAATGTGTAACGGCCGTGAAATGCGCGTGATTCGCGCTTTTGACGAAACTTGGTACAGTCGGGGTGAAAATTGATTACGATTTTTGGAAGGTGGTTTTCCTTGTATCTTGTGGGTTGTTTTTGTCGGGTCTCTGGTGGACTGAAACTAAACTATTGGCTCTTGAAGTGATGCGATTGTTTATCGGATTTCACTAAAAGAAACGTAGCAGCTACCGCATGTTTGACGTTTGCCACTTGAATTTTTGCTCCAATAACTGTGCCTCTGTCTTGTAGGAAACTTTTTTATTGTAATTGGAGAATCTTAGGTGTTTCTTGATGGTGTATAGGTCATGTTCGTCTTCAGTCCGTTCTTGGATCTGGTGTACTTTTTTGGGTCTATAAGCACATATTCTGAAATCAACAACTGTTTATTACTACTCAATTAAAATATTCTGTTTTATTTGAGTGAGTTTTTATATTTTCTTCTTCTTCATTACTCCTTAAATTGTTTGGACGCAGTTTGTGGCGCTATGTTGGTTGCAGCATAGGTGGCATTCATTAAGTCTCCTAAAGTGCACTCGCACTTTGGAGATTTTGGAAAGCCCCATGTATTCATACACCTGTGTGCACACATGGGGCTCTCCAACGTTTCAACTCATGTTTTGAACAGTAGCCCCCCTCATTTTTAATGATCGGTTGTTTTTAACCGACTGACTCAGAAACTGCTGGTTCTAATTGAAAAATGATTTTAATGTTGGATAGCCCATTTATCCAAGAAGGCTACAGGCTATAGAACATCACGCTACGATCAACAGGTGCGGAGCATTAATGATAAAATGTGACGCAGACAAAGTTGCGCAGGTCAGCTAGTGTTTTTATAAGTTTTCTCTTGAGATAGGTAACTAAACTATAGCTGAACTAATTTTCATTTAAATTCACCTACCGATATAAAGAAGTTGATGAGTTATTTCATGCACATTACATTTAGAAATGATCTCTTGCTTAAAATAATCTTAATTAAGTGAAAGTATGTAGATCTAGATTGCGTTACGTTTTTCAATTTTGAGCTTAGAGTCGACCTCAATTTTATTATTTTGCGCTTGTATTAAGAGGAAACACGGGCGATGAGACTTTGTATGTAAAAAGTCATAATTCGAGGTTTGGCACTCGACTGTTTTCTCCTCCAATATTAAGGCTTGTATATTTGCCAATGACCTTGTGCATACAAACGGAGCTAACTACACCTCGGCGCGCCACTCCGCTACCCGTGTTTTTAATTTTTTATAATAAAACAAATACATATTTTTAAAAAGTAACAAAACCAAGTTATATTCTTATTTTTTTTAGTCTTTTGTTAAAAAATGAAGGAGTAAAATGGTTTCATTTCAACGATTTGGAGGTGATTTGGTGTTTTTTTTTCCTATTATGTGATACCAATACATAAATTCTGGCTAAACCAAGTTACGTGCAATATCATATAGATTACTACCTTCTTTTTTCAGACGTAATTTCTCAGTAAATGCCGACGAAAAACAGTTTCATCTGCACGCTATTTTTAAGCCTTTTCGAGAGAGCAACCTAAAACCGATTTAAGAGATATTTCACAAACTGAATAAGAAGAATGTGTACTGCGTTCCTATGTTTTCTTTTTTTGATTAATAGTTGCCAAATTTGCACACTAGGGCTCTGTTGACAGCGATTTATCGGTCAATTTTGAGCATTTTGTTAGGGTTCTAGTGCTTATACGGTTAATAAATCATGAAAAAGGAAAACATAGGGACACAGTATATATCCTTCATCTTTTCATTCAGTTTGTTTGTGTTTTGTATTGTGAATTCGGATGGTAGATTTGTAGCTAACGCTTACGGACAGACACAGAAATATGAGTAATTCTTTTCCTAAGGGTTTTTTTTCATAAGTATATTAGGAACTAAAAAAAACAACTCAATTACAAAATCATCGTAATGACATCACCATTACGATGATTTTGTGATTGAGATTGAGAGACGAAAATTTATTCCACCAAAAGGAAGGTACTTATGTCACAATAATTTTACGACATTTTTGTTAAAATTCCAGGGTCTTAGTTGCCAATAATATGCTCCAGTACCTACTTTGCCAACTAGCTCATAATAATTATATTGACCAATAATTATATTGCCCAATGAGCCGTATCGATGCACATGGCCGTGTTCACAAATGCTCTGAAGGCGTTTAGAATGTTACTAATTCTGACTATTTTTTCGTTATTATTGCACAAGTAACAATAGTTCAAGGTTTATAATTAAATTACGTAAGCGTCACAGCCTACTGAATTTAATTAAATGACCCATTTTAGACTCTGTGTAGCGATAAATAAAGGTGCTTGGCTTTTTTCTAACTATTTTGGGTTCCTTTTCAGTTTAACTGGTTGCAACTGAGTTTTTACAACTGCCTCCGTGGTCGAGTTGTTTTTTTTGTGGACTTCTTCCGTCAACTTTATTGGCGCCTATTCTATATCTAATCCTCATCCATACCATATTCTGTAAAGAATCATTTCGATATCGAGCTTCACCTGCTTGAAAAACCTCACAAAGTGAGCTTTATTGCACACAATTTATGTTGGTCTTATGTTTATATCTACTCACCTCGGATTCCGCTGCCCAGACACGAAAATGTTGTTACAGTATAGGGGTACAGTTCTCGCAACATATGCCTCTTGTACTTCCATGCTTCATACTGTCTTTCTTTTATCCATCATCATTAATCCTGTGAGTGGGACTCCCACTTTTACCCTACTTCCTGTTCTTATACTTTTAATGGATTCTGGCTTTGTGGATCTGTACACCTAACTGAAGTGTAGGGGGATATAAAACGACGGCAAACAGCACCTGGAATGCAAAGGGCATTAAAAGAAACACAGATGGGTTTTAGTCAGTAAGAGTTTGACACTCTTTTCTGTTTCACTCAGAGCGGGATTAGTCATTTGATGATTTCCCATCCCCAAAAATAAGGGGGATATAGATCTGTTGCGGAATAAGGTGGGCAGCTCCAAACACAACTTGGCTAGATGTGGTTTACTAAATCCATCTATTACCAGGAGGTGCCCAGAACATGCTCCACATGCTGGAGTGCTCAAAGTGTCTATACACTTGCACTTTGATTGATGATATGATGAACGCTGCTGATGTAGCTGATCACACTTTGTAGATGATTTAGGGTCAATAGAGACCTATTCACTCTCAATCATCACGAAAGGTCATTCATTCGAAAAAAGAAGTTCATCAAGTACAATACCTAGCAACTCTCGTCTTTGTACCAAAACTTGTAATAGCCCTGACATAACTTCAGTACTTTCACTATTACAATAATACTGCTCACTACAAAACAGCAGGCGATCTGCTAATTACCTTACAACTGAGTCGTGACGATACAGTGAATGGCAGATGAGAACGATTCTCATTGTTTATGATTGACAAAAAATAGATTTGTCATTCAAATGTTGCATCACTATTCAGTTGAAATGACTTTGTCAGTTTTATTCGATGTTGTAATTAGTTTTGTGGTTGAGTCGCATCCTGGCGGGTGTTTAGATACTAAATGCAGACAATATTTAGTATTTATACACCCCAGTCGTCTTCTTCTGTTGCGGCAGCCGGGGTGTGAGGCTTTCCTCTCTCTCACGCGTTCGGCCTCCTCCTTCGCTAGCAATACTGCTTCGCAAAAGAAGGTGACCGCATCCCATGCCTTCTCGCTCCGAACCATAGATTGATCCAGGACCGGACGTGAGAGGTTGCCGGCGCCGATCGAATACACGGCGGTGCTCCACCCAACTGATATCCAGCTGTGTTAGGGACTGAGAGAGACTGGAGGACTGAGAGGTTGATTCTTATCACATGTTCAGCAAGCATAGAAATAAAAACATATTAGACTCTCTAAGACCGATCATCATCATCAGCCTAGCCTTTTCCAAACTATATTGGGGTCGGCATTCAGTCGAACCGGATTCAGCTAAATACCAGTAGGTATTTTACGTGGAGCGGCTGCCTACCAGACCTCCACAACCCATTAACTGGGTAACACGGTACTCCTTGGCAAGACTGGAGTCAGATTTTCTGGCTTCTGACAATCCGTTACGACTGCCAAAGTTCTACAAATGACAGCCAGGGTCAACACCTTAACATGCTTTCCGAGGCACGGATGAAACTCGGTATGTTAAAATGGTCACCCATCCACAGATCCACCTCTGCAAACATTGCTCAACCTTGAAAACGATCCGTGCGGCTGTTATTATTTAACATTCACTCAATAATTCTAAATTGACTGCTATCGAACGGCGACCAGTAGTTACGATCGAACCAGAAGCGAGACCCATAAATCAAACCGCATATTAAAACTATAATATATCAACAATTAATGACTAAAAATTATCGTTAACTATCGCAACACATAGTAAGTCTGCAACGTCTTACGTCAGACCAATCGGTGTCAGAATGGTGTCAGACCATTTCGCGGTTCGACAACATTCTTGTTCGCTCGTGTAGTCTTGTCCCACATTCCATTGTGTCCTCAGTGGTGAACGGTGAGTCGTCCTCAGATTGCTGCAGGTTTTTACTTAGTTTTGAACGGTTATGTGAATGTTTCGATGACTAATTTAATGACATTGGTGCTGTTAAGTTGTCTTTGATGTTTCAAAGAATAAGATTGTGCGAGTAACCGGCACGTTATTGGATATGGTATTGTTAATAGGTTTATCGTTGCATAACAGCCAGCATAAAATATCGTATTTTAAAGCGCGCTAATGTTAGCAGCTTTAAATCTAATCATTAACCTTTAAGCGACCTGAGATACTTCGACAAAACAACAGTTTATTAAGGCTGCTCTCTCGAAAAAAGCTTAAAAAGCTTTTTTGTCGGCATTTACTGAGAAATTACACATGATACACAGATGAACCGAAATCGTTGAGATGAAACCATTTTACTCTTTAATTTTTTATCAAAAGAGTATAAAAAGTATATTTACTGCTTTACAAACGAAAATAATTTGGTATTGTTACATTAAAAAAATGTGTACTATTTTTATTATAAAAAATAAAAACACGGGTAGTGGAGTGGCGCGTAGAGGTGTAGTTAGCTCTGTTTGTATGCACAAGGTCATTGGCACATGCAAGCCATAATCCAAATTCGTTCGAAAAGATACGGATTTTGTGAGCGATACATTCAAGCCATGTAGAAGTTACATTATTTTATACATTACGCTAGGCTCAAATTTATTATTAATTTTTATTTGAGATAGGCTAGCTCTTGACTCTAGTCTAGGTAACTTAACCAAAAGAAGCCTGTTCATTCTCACTTTAAAGAGATTAGGGTTAAATGCATTCAGAAAAACAGACGCAGGAAACACAGATTCAAACTAGCTGATGCCCGACGCGGCTTCGCCTGCGTGGATGTCGGTTATCACGATCAAAAGTAATCAGCTCCCTACATTTTACCCAATGATACAAAAACTTGACAAATTATATACTAAAACCTTCCTCAAGAAAATCTCTAATATCTATTGATGAAAACAGCATGAAAATCGGTGCAGTAGTTTTTGAGTTTATCGCGAACAGACAGACAGACATAGAGACACGGCGGAAGACTTTGTTTTATAATATGTAGTGAAACCTTCCTCGAGAACTACTCAATCCATTGGTGAAAACAGCATGAAAATCGGTGCAGTAGTTTTTGAGACAGACAGACGACGCAGCGGAGGACTTTGTTTTATAATATGTAGCGATTCTGTTCAGATGTTCTTCAAGAACAATCTTTTATACACCAGGATGAACTCGTACAGAAGCATTTACTTAAATCTATACTCTAAACTAATCTTATATACTAATATATATAGCTTTATACTAATATATAAAGCTGAAGAGTTTGTTCGTTTGTTTGTTTGTTTGTTTGCTTGTTTGATTGAACGCGCTAATCTCAGGAACTACTGGTCCGATTTGAAAAATTATTTCAGTGTTAGATAGCCCATTTATCGAGGAAGGCTATAGGCTATATATCATCACGCTTAGACCAATAGTAGCGGAGCAGTAATGAAAATTGTGACGCAGACGAAGTTGCGCAAGTCAACTAGTACTAATATATAAAGCTGAAGCGTTTGTTTGTTTGTTTACTTGAACGCGCTAATCTCAGGAACTACTGATCCGATTTGAAAAATTCTTTCAGTGTTAGTTAGCCCATTTATCGAGAAAGGCTACAGGTTATATACCATCACGCTAAAAATAATAGGAGCGGAGCAGTAATGAAAATTGTGACGCAGACGAAGTTGCGCGGGTCAACTAGTACTTAAATATTGACGGTGAAGCGGTCTACGGTTGAATCCGTTTGACTGTGGTTAGAGCTAGTTAAACTGGCCAGAAGATAATTACATCACCGGTTTACGTAACGGGGTGTACAGAATTCCTAGCGGATTATATCTAGTTGTTTTCATGGACTGTAATAAGCGCCAGACAAACTTGCAATAAAGTACATTGAACTTTCCGTAATATTCCTTCGTGGATATAAATTTATTGCTCGGGTATCTCATCTGCCTAGCCTTTTCCCAACTATATTGGGGTCGGCTTCCAGTCAAGCCGGAATTAGCTGAATACCAGTATTTTACATGGAGCCGCTGCCTACCAGACCTCCACAACCCACTAACTGGGTAACACGGTACTTCATGGCAAGACTGGAGTCAGATTTACTGGCTTCTGACTATCCGTAACGACTGCCAAAGATCTACAAATGACAGCCAGGACCAACAGCTTAACGTGTTTTCCGAGGCACGGAGGAAACTCGGTATGTTAAGATGGTCACCCATGCACAGACCAACCATGGCAAGCGTTGCTTAACCTTTAAGATCGACCTGCGTGGCTATTACTATCTAGCCACAAGCTCCTCAATAGTTAGTATACAATATAACCTTAAAGTCCGCCGTGTTATGTCTAGAAACCCAGGTGTAATGTACAGGATGGATAACCATAACAAATTCATAAAAACTCATTGCTGTTACAGTGACCTGATTCCACCATAAAACTCTTACGATTTCCGCGAAACAGCGAGCAGTAACGTTTCACTTTCCTCGCCATAATAACATGTAAATTTATGACTACAATCACGCATATTACTTATAACATAAAACACAAAGTTGCTTACAGTATCCCAGTATAAATATGAAAGTTAATACCTATGTTCCATAGACATCTACGCTTTGGAACGTTCAACTAGCTTCATCTTTTTGACTGACCGATCTAGACCATTCAAAAATGCCTGTAAACGGTTTATTTGAAATTAATAAAATAAAGTACATAAATATCTTAAAACCATTATACAACACCAAAATACACTCAGGCGTTGAAGAATTCCTCCGCATCGCTGTCATCCGGAAACGTACCCAGAAGACTAACAGCATTGCCACGTTGAATGGCAATGCTAATTCTTTGAGAGTCAGCATTCTGGTCACGCAAAGTGTCGATCAGTCGGCGAGATATGTCCTTGAAAAGGAGACGCGCATTCGGACCCCACGACCCAAGATTTTCGACCCGAAACAGCTCAAAACTGTAATAAACTAAATAAATGTTTTTGAAGTTGACTTTAAAGAGGTAAGTTTGGTAAACCAAATTAATTTAAGGGACTTTTTAAAAATACGTTGATTTGGTAGGCTTGCTATAGTTTGCTATTTGTCGTCATGAGGTCCTAAAATCTTGCTTAAATTTTTTATTAAATTCCGTATCACGCTCATTCATTTGGCAACTACCGAAGTACCTACCAAGTTGTTACAGTGATTCAAAAAGTTAGTTTGTTAAGGCTTGTATATATGCCAATGATCTTGTGCATACAAACAGAGCTAACTACACCTCTACGCGCCACTCCGCTACCCGTGTTTTTATTTTTTTTTTGTAATAAAAATAGTACATATTTCTAAAAAGTAACAAACCAAATTAGATTACTACCTATTTTTTCAAATTCTCAGTAAATACCGAACAAAAACTGCTTGATCTGCACATTATTTTTAAGCTTTTTTCGAGAGAGCAGCCTTAAGATTTTGTTACTCCGTCGAAAAAGAGTTGAAATTCAGTTTTCGATAAAATTTTCCCTCATTGAATCGTTTTAAGTAGACTTACAATACCTTGACATTTGACTTGGGTGAACAACGAACAAAACATGCTGTGCCGGGGTCCCTATCATAATTGGTCAAACGCACGGAGATAGCAATGAATCCAATAAAGTAGTTTGAAAACTACGACGAAAATCTTCAATTTGTCGAAGATATGCGTCGTAGTTTCGAATGTTACGTATATCTTCTTAACTTGCATAATATAACTTTGATAATTTGGTTTTATTTTTGTGTGCTTGGCGCAAATAACCGCTTTTTCTTTCTGTCTAAAACAAAATTACATTAAAAAAAACACGTTCATTTATTTTTGCCAACCTGTGTACCAATTAGCAAGATTTGAATGAAAATATACTATATTTTTAAACAAACTGAGAAGTGTATAAGTTTTCACGCTTTCTCCGCACTCGCGTCGTGCGCACTGTCACGTTCTTTATTTAATCTTTTCAAAATATTGTTAATAATTAACCGTATTTTATGTAATTTCACTTGGCTTCTTTTAAATTGGATCCGAATCGCGTTTACGACTGTAATCGTGGAGATTTTAAAGCAGTTCTTTTTGTTGGCTTTCGTTTTGTATTGGAATGGTACCGAATGCTAAGCATGACGTCCTAAATTCGACTCGTGGATCGGGTAAAGTGATATTGGGTTTTACAATCGGAAATTTTTCATTAGCAGCCCGGGGTCTGGATTTGAGCCTGGTTAATGGCAATATGCCCCGCTACCTATTTCATTGGACTTAAACATAACTGGGAAAATGTGAGATTACTAAAGGTTCAGTTCTGCCAGCTAGACTCTGCGTTATCGTGCCCTTACATCTACACCATTTAGGACCTGATGATCGCCACTGATGCCGCTGTGAACGTGGCCACCTACTGGGCACAAAGTGTTTGGGTCACCCTCGACTCTAAAAGAAGAAGTTCTGCCTTACCTTTTGAAGAATATATCGTGTTTTACTTCAGCTAGGAATCATATTCAGCGTGTTGCTCCAGAAATTAAAGGATTCTATCAGAGAAGAAAACACAATCTTCTCTTGTAGCCATGTTCTTTATTATTCCCCTTAAACTATCTCTCTATCCTTAGGGGTGTACCAACTAGGTACATAATAAACTTACTAATTAAATATCTATTGACACTACAGAATATATGCGTGATGGTATAGTTCTTTTTCTTATCTTGTGGGCAGTAAGGTCTAGCTAGCGACCCCACACAGCTCCGTGTCAGAAAATCTAAACCGCCTCAAGGGCCTTTGACATTTGACTCTGTTTATTTGACGACCGCCATTTGGCGGCCGGGACCACCGGTTTATACGTGCCTTCCGAAGCACGGAATCATCTTTTTATCAGACAAACAGGTGATTCAAGCCGGCAATGTGCCAAACCAGAAACAAATTTACAAAGTATGCTTCCCATGGGAATCGAACCCACGACCACCGGGTCACAAGGCAAACGCCTAAACCACGACTCGACCACGGAGGCTGTGATATTATATTTAGTTGGACTGCCTAATGTGACAACAGTAAACCATCACTATTTCAGTGATGGATCACTGTTGAATTGGCAATAGATTTACATCTAATCTATAATAGAACTGTTCAAAACTGTGAATTCGTTTCCCCGGGACCCGTCCAGTTGGGTTCAGCGCTTTGCTGGTGGCCGCCAGTGTTGATTCTGGCTATCAGGAGTTGCGGCGTATGGGAATAATGTGGCGAATTCGTCCCAAACATCAAATATTGACCATCAGCAAAGAGGAGCTCGTGGCTAAAGAATAACAGCCGCACAGATCGATCTTTAAGTTTAAGCGACGCTTGCCAAGGTTGGTCTGTGGATGGGTGACCATCTTAACATACCGAGTTTCCTCCGTGCCTCGTAAAGCACGTTAAGCCGTTGGTGTCGGCTATCATTTGTAGATCTTTGGCAGTCGTTACGGATAGTCAGAAGCCAGTAAATCTGACTCCAGTCTTGCCATGAAGTACCGTGTTACCCAGTTAATGGGTTGTGGAGGTCTGGTAGGCAACCGCTCCACGTAAAACACTGGTATTCAGCTAAATCCGGTTTGACTGGATGCCGACCCCAATATAGTTGGGAAAAGGCAGGCAGATGACCATCAGCAAACAAACACTGCAATATACTAGAGATGGGTAACTCAGGAAAGATAGATAAAAATGATACGAATCAATCCGTTTCCATCAATCACTCGTTGTAACCGTTCATTCACTCACGGCGTCTTGCTCTATCTTTCTCGCAATCGTATAGCTAGCGTACATCTATGCACTAGTTCTTTTAGACCTCCAAGGTTAAATTAACTATCACTCTCCTTATTGAGTTAAGCAAGGCGACTAAGCGAGCCACGCTGAACAGCATGAGCTACTGATACATAAGGGTATAAAGATACAAAAGAGCGAACATATCCCAGTGATCACTATTACAGTATTGAATCGCATTTAATAGAAGTCAATTTCGTCCCGTCATCATCACTTTGGTTTGCCGTGATTGTCTTGTTACATTATTTATTACAATAACTGCATCTATTTTTATATTTATATTCAAGATAACCTCGTAGCCTAGAACACTGTTAGTAGCTAGATCTATAATGCTAATCTTATCATCCATAACTTTTAATGTTGCACAAGATATTATGTTTTAACTACCGACTGGTTTATCGTCTCACGCTGTCTCCAGTTTTTATTATGTTTCAGTCACTGTTTTTAATTTTTTAAATTTGGACTTCCCTGTTCACGACGTGTCACTTTTAGGGTTTCGAATAAAAAACGGAACCCTTATAGGATCACTCGGGTGTCCGTCTGTCTGTCACAGCCAGCTTTCTTAGGATCCACTGGACCGATTGTGTTCAAATTTGATACACATATGAACTTCTGAGATCCAAACATGGACGCGTTAAGTAAACTATTAAATTTTTAGTATGAGGATCACTTTTGGGGGTCAAACTAGAAAATTTAAAAAATGGTTTTCACAATTCAAATGTTCATGAATATCATTTTTTTTTTAATGAATTTGTAGAAGTCATTGAATAGATGAAGTGAGTTAATAGCTAAATATACCGATATTCTTCTGTGCCTCGTACGAGTAAAGCACGTTTGTACGCTTCGATACGGGCATCATGGCATTCTTGAACATAGTAGGGAAAATAATGGGCAGATTGAGTGTCACTTTCTGGTTTTAAAAGGCTTTTAAAAGGGAATACGCATGCGATTTTTTTATTTGCTGAATGAAATACTCTATTAGCTCTAGTAAACAATCTTAAAATTATTTTATAAATACCTTCATCAGCGATGAAGTTATAAAGCTTCAAAGATTACAATCAGAAAGAGAAGTCGATATGGACTTGACGTCAAAGTCTACAACATCTATACAGCTAAGAAAACAGCATTTTCACGAGAGGGACAGATATATTTGTTTAAAATAACCAAATCTCGTTTGGATTTCGAGTAATTTTCATTGTTAAAAATATAATTTGAAATATATTTTTTTTCATGCTATGTAACTTCGTCTTTACAGTCCAACTTCGTCAGACCGTCTGTCTGTCACAGCTGCTTATATCAAGTACTACTTACTGCGAAATAAAAGACGAACAAACAAACAACAGAACTTTGTTATAATACTCGTAGCTACTCAACCGCGTAAGCTAAGCGGTTTTACATTCTTCCTCAATTGTTTACCAGCTCATCGCCAGATTGTTCACTCCTAATTAAGAGATTTATGCTAATTGGATAACATTCCGTTCTTGTGCACGGAATTAATAAGTTTTAGATAATTAAAATTGTTAGAGCAGATAAAATTGCTTTCGTTTGCGTTATTTTAGTGGTCTTACAATGGCAGCCTACTTCATCTATCCAATGACACACATACATTATGAAAAAAAAAAACGATATTTGTGAACTTTTTAATTATTTTTTACTACCGGAATACCAGACGTACTACTGGGTACCATCCGTACTTGGTCGATATCCCGACTAGCCGTACCCAGCGCTTCTCTTCCACATTTATTATACGCACAGCTAAAGTGTGGAACTCTCTGCCAGCGTCTGTGTTCCCGTCCACATATAACTTCCGTCTGCCTTCAAATCAAGAGTGAATAGGCGTCTTCTGGGCACGCTCGCTCCATCATATACCTCATCTATCGCTTTCTATCAGGCGTGATTGCGTTCAAGAGCAAGCCCATTCCTAAAAAAATAAAATAAAATAAAAACATTATTCATCATCATGACACTTTACGTAGTTTGAAACATCCAGGAGCAAATGCAGTCCCAGCCTTGTGTTCCAAGGACGGCGCGGAATAGGGTGTTTCATAATTCTAATGCATTATTTGTTTTTATTGTATCTATCATCTTTATTAATTATTTAAAAAAATAATCGCGCCTAGAGGTAGTTTATATCGGGTACATTAAGTGGGTTGGCTTTGTAAGACGACTGAAATGGCACCTTATGGCACTAACGGTGTATAGAGAATATTATTTATCTTTTGAAATGGTCTTTCCTGTGGTTTGTTCTCGTGACTTATCCCAGGATACTTGCTTGTTTCAAGTGAAAAAATAATTAAGTATTTGTATAACATAGGACATGATTATTTCAAAACGTAGCCGAAGGTTGTAAATCTAATATTTTAAGCAGAAAACGTGTCAAAACCGTGCGTTTAGAAGTGCAGTGAAGAAGCTAACTAAGAGAGAAATGGAAGGAATGGGGGAGGATTTTGCCTAGTAGTCAGACAGTTCAAACTGACTAAAAAAAAGCATTTGGTGGTGATAATAGTACATTGAAAGACTGAGGAGCTCGTGGCTAGATAATAACAGCCACACGATCTTAAAGGTTAAGCTACGCTTTCTAAGGTTGGTCTGTGGATGGGTGACCATCTTAATATACCGAGTTTCCTCCGTGCCTCGGAAAGCGCATTAAGGTGTTGGTCCCGGCTGTCTTTTGTAGATCTTTGGCAGTTGTTACGGATAGTCAGAAGCCAGTAAATCTGACTCCGGTTTTGCCATGAAGTACCGTGTTACCCAATTAATGGGTTGTGGAGGTCTGGTAGGCAGCCGCTCCACGTAAAACACTGGTATTCAGCTGAATCCGGTTTGACTGGAAGCCGACCCCAATATAGTTGGGAAAAGGCTAGACAGATGATGAAAGACTACGTAATCGGATCAATACCTACTTACAAAGATAACATACGAAAGAGACCTGCAGACAACCCAAACATACAATACTTAACTCCTTATAATATTAGTTTAGAATTCTGCTTACGAAATCCTACTTCAAATAATGCTGACTGCAAGCGAAACTCACTGTAAACACGAAGGCATATCATCTCGATGACTTTCCAACACTATCCACGTTGAGTCGAACACTTACATCCGTGCAATGGAGGATACCTACTTCGTCAAGTGTTAGATGACTTTCAAAAGAAATCTAATTCAAACATGGCGATTGCTTAATGCTTAGTAATCGCGATACTACTGTCTCTGGGTTTATGAAAGTTTTAGTGGTTGAAGATGTTTGGGTAATTAGTTATCTACCTAGTGTTTTGTTAAGTGTGTAATTAATGTGTCAGACTGATGGGTCTGCTTTTGGGTGAATAATGTGGTGTTGTGTTGGCATTTGTTTTGCGCGAATGGCAGGAATTATACAGAGTGGTAACCCCTCACGATTTTTCATAAAAACTTTCAAGTACATATTTATTTCTCGGAAATTAATGAAGAGGTAGATGGAAACGATTGAAACGTTGAGTATCTATCTATGAATTTGAGTATGAATGAACGTAATGAATGATTTTTTATAATGTATGTATTTTTTCACCGTTACAAACAAACGCAAACTCAAAGCATTAATTTCTATAAAACCATTATCAGGTACCTTTGAGTTATCAAGATAGGTCAGTAAAAGAGATGAAGCTTGTTACGTTCGAAAGCATACAGCTCAGATATGAGATAGTGTTTTAAAAAAAACAACTTTTGCCAATCTGACTCGATGTATTATTGTTCTCACATGACCCAATCCCATTTGTCTCTCTTCTCTGTCTGTAGCATATCGTGATGTTACGTATTTCGTCGCTCAAATTAACACCCAATAAGCCACGTGCTATCGCCTCTAGGCAAACAACCTCGAATCATAGAAGACAGAAAATCAGCCCGGTGTTTTTAACTTTTTAAAACCCGTAATTGCCATTCCCATTAAATGCCAAAACACCCACGAACCAAGGCGAAGATTGGGGGTCGAGCTCGACTCCTGCCAAAAAGACTGGCCCGATCTAGTAAAGGACAAAGTTGTGTGGAAACCGAACGGAACGGCTTTTGCCCAGCAGTTGGCCAAAATAGGCTCGATAGATCGAAAGATTACTGCCATAACACAGTGCATCTTCGAACGTTACGGGGTAGCACTCCGGCTGCGTCCCGTTATCGTCACGGTCACGCCTCGGATCGCGTGTTACATAACCAGCCGCTAACTCAGTGGATCTAGCTGTATTTATGTACTTACTGTATGCTACAAGATACATACTATCTGGTTTATTAATTATTTTTGTCGGCCAGTAAAGAATACTGAGTTATTAAACTGAGCTCAGTTTTTGAGACGAAAATTGACTACGTTTTCACCCGATTACGGCAAAGCCAAAAGGAAGGTGATATGATTTTAGCTGTTTATGTATGCATGTTTATGCGTATGTTCCACTCTAGCGCCTCAACCACTCAACTGATTTAAATGAATGATGTATCAATACATTCGTAAGAACTTTGCAGGTGACATAGGATATATATATTTTTATTTTATTTAAAATGCGAGCAAATACACGTAAATTTCTGACTAATTAAAAAAAAAATATCTCTACTTAAATGCTGAGGATTGTGTAAGTAGGGCAAGTTTCTTGATCATTGGTTGGGTTAAGTTAACTACGGGGATAAAAAACTCGCCGTAAGGCATCGTCCTAATTGGCTAACGATCGTTCGAGTTAACGATGTGAGTCCGTCGCGCAATGAAAATGATTCCTGTGCTGGCGCGATGATTTGCAAGCTCAATTAGGGCACTCTAGACAAAGGGGTTCGAAATTTTTTCTATGGGATCTGGCATAGCCCCCCGTCGCCATTTTAAGTTTTTTCAAAGTTGCGGCGCACGATCTAACATGCATTTATGGGTAATGGACACTTAAACAAGCAAAAATATCAGCAACACGGTGTCACGTTGCCGAGATATTTGAAGGTTAAGTCACCATATGAGAACAATGTTAATCATTAAAAATGGACTTATCACTCGCTTAAATGCAGTAGATTGTATTCTATTAATGTTTATAGGCTTAACTTAACCATTTATAAAAATTAAACACTATGATTTTGCGAAGTTCTTAATAAAGTATTTTTCACAAATGTTCTTATTTTTGTTTTCTTCCAAAAAACGTAAAAATCAAGCTAGGAGCTATTATTTGAATTAAATCTATTGGATATAAGTACATAATCATTGTCAGTCATTTTTAATGATAGTATAGTTATGATGTCACATGGTGACTTTACTTCAAAATATCTCGACAATGTGACACTTTAGGGCACCATGTTCCCAACATTTTTGTTTGTTGAAGTGTCCTCTACGCATATATATCCACATGTTAAATTGTTCGCTGTTTCTTTGGAAAAAAATCAAAATGGCATTGCGGCTATGCGACAATAGTTCCCTTTATGTGTTTTATCTCGTTGTACGACTAAATCGTATAGTTAACTCATACGATCGTTATCCAGTTAGGGCGACGGTTTAGGCCCGGACGTGGAGATGTCCGAAGCGGAGACGAGAAGCGATGTTTTTATGTCTGAATAAGGAAATTCTATTTGTTGTTTAAAACACGTATCCGCTCCGCTCGTCTCGTCTTCGCTTTGGTGGAGTCCATGCCTTAGCATCAGTTTCAGGAGGAAGAAAATAATTGCCACTGAACTGTGATTGGTTAAATTCATGTCATCAGTCAATCGCATCATTTGACTGTAATTTGTAAAGCGATGACAAAATTTATTTACAGAAACTCAAAATACAAAATCCTTCATTTCAAATAGACCCGTAACAGGCACTTTTAACACTCGCGTTTTGACCTTTGAAATTCAAATTCTGACTCTCAACCTAATTTGAATAACTGCCTTTTTTACCTACGTTGTGTTATCGATACCTTAAGCCTAAGAGCTGCATTAATTAGACAGGAAATTGCGAATATAGCTACGATAAACTGATAGCCGAAATAAATATAGACTAAATACTTAATTCAATTAATTACCTTTGCAAGATCCTTTCAATCTACCACCACCGCTATTAGCTTTTTATAGGATACAATAGTAAACCCGCGCAACTTCGTCTGCTCCGTTCCTATTATCCTTAGCGTGATAATATTTAGCCTTCCTCGATAAATGGGCTATCTAACACCGAAATATTTTTTTAAATCGGATCAGTAGTTCCTGAGATTAGCGCGTTCAAGCAAACAAACAAAAAAACTCTTCAGCTTTGTATACCTTATACTAATATATAAAGCTGAAGAGTTTGTTTGTATGTTTGTTTGCTTGAACGCGCTAATCTCAGGAACTACTGGTCCGATTTGAAAAATTATTTCAGTGTTAGATAGCCCATTTATCGAGGAAGGCTATATATCATCACGCTAAGACCAACAGGAGCGGAGCAGTAACGAAAAATGTGACGCAGACGAAGTTGCGGTTCAACTAGTTAGTATAGATATAGATTATAATTTCTCGTTTCATGCGATTTTGTTACATTGGGTAGATTCATTTCTCGTATTAACACTATACGGTGCTCTTGTCAATTGTTAAAAAGATTTATGCACTTATTTTATTATATGTTTAGTTGACCCGCGCAACTTCGTCTGCATCACAATTTTCATTACTGCTCTGTTGGTCTCAGCGTGATGATATATAGCCTTCTAACCTTCCTCGATAAATAAGCTATCTAACACTGAAAGAATTTTCCAAATCGGACCAGTAGTTCCTGAGATAAGCGCGTTCAAGCAAACAAACTCTTCAGCTTTATATTTTAGTATAGATTTATTCTAAGTGTTATTACTACCCATAGCACCACTCTTGCATACTTAAAATACTCTTAGTTAGTGCGCACACTATTTCGTTTCAATCGTCTGTAAATTGACTCTATTCAACTGTTGTTTTGTCTATACCTCTACAGGGTTATTTTTCAATGAACAGCCAAACTTCTGTCCAAAATAGAACAATTGCTTTTTTGACGTCATAAAGTCTTATAAAAAGTGTCACGTTCAGAGAGCGAGAGGGCGGAACAGGCGATAGACACGAACGATAGGCACGATCGGTCTAAGCGTTCGGCTTGTTTGTTAAGAATTCAATTTTTTTCTTATGATGTTATCACGTAAAATTAACGTCAGTAAACCGACATTACAGACAACCAATTTTTTTGTATAGGACTGTATTTTCAGGTAAATCATGTTTTTGATTGATACCTGGGTGCCTGAAATCAATTTGGCTGGTCATTAAAAAATAACCCTATGCAGTACTTGGTCTTGGCTGGTATAGGTATACATAGTGAGCGCACAACTTGAGATGACAAAGCAAGCACAGTCTAACTTGCGCAATAATTCTTTCATTTCAAAACTAATAAATATTCTTACAACATTGGTGCATAAAAAAAACTTAGGCTTTTGAAATTGATGATACCTACTTATTTAAAATTCGTCACGATTGCTCAATGATACTGTAAGTCGGTGGGAACTATGTTGTTTTGAGATAGTTTCACAAGCCTGTCTGAGTTCAGCCTTAGCTTCTGCGACACGCGTAACAGTGGCCAGACATCCTGTGTCATGCAATCTTTATTTCAGAAAGAGTGATGATCTACATTTGTATCGTTTTGTGAAAGTGAAAATGTTCATTTGGGACTCGCACAATACAAAATATAAAAGAAAAATCAAGTAATTAAATGACTGATTGGTTTTAATTATTTGGTTGAGAACGAACACTGTTAAAAGAACTGTGTGAGGCTAAAATGGTTCAGAATAACCTATCTAATAATCCCTAATCTCTTCAAAGTTCTCTTCTCTTCTTCTGGGTTAGCTCACTCAATCGTTGACTTTGTTTCTGTCATCTCTGACCTAGACTAGAGTTAGAACAAACCTATCTCAAGTAAAAAAAGGTGCAGATCAGAGCATGTGTTGCAAGATTAAAAAACGCCGCGCTAGTATTCTGATCTTAGAGTTCTACTAAGGTTTGGCCTTGAGGCATTTGCGGAAGAGAAATTGCACCCAGAGCTCAACATCAACTTGTTTCATCGTAGTGTGAACGCATAATAATTCAAACTCTTTTCCATCTAAACTAGCGAAAACTACAAACCAAAACGATTCAAATGTAGAAAGGCCTTGACAACTTTCTGCGCGTGCGTTCATGGCTAACCGCAATTTATCACCACGGTTTTCATGTCTCGTGGTTATGAATTGCTAGCTCATAGAAACACACACAACGAGTGACAGAATAAATGCAATATATCTTAAGGGGTCATTGTACTCATAATTATTAATAACTTTCTCTATGGGACTACCACTGAAATCGCCAAAAAAAAAATCGACTGCTCCATTCATATGTGCGCATAACTAGACAAAATGTACCGAACAGCTGTTTTTCTTTTGCGATCTCGGGTTTTGTTCCATAGTTAAAGTTGTTCATAGTCCCTAATACGTATTGCTTTTATTCTATTACACGTCGTAAAACAAAGACCATTGAAAAAGTGTTCGGGCAGTTGCTATTTTGAAGCTAAGACTGAACACACATAAAGACACATTTTACGCTCAAAAAATCAACTTCAAAAACCACCCCACTAAAACTAGACTGTGCAAGCTTTAACAATCAAAAACGGCTGGTCGATTGGCAGAGGTGTGCGCAGGTCCCAGAGCGTGACGCAGCTGGCAACGTCATCCCAGCTTGGAAGCGACAGATGCTGGCTCGACGAGCTGCGGAGAAGGCTCGCAAGGACCTGGAAAGGGAGCTGGCAGGGGAAGCGGAGAGGCGAAGGGCGGCGGCAGTGCCTGCCTGGAAGAGGCAGCTGCTGCAGCGAAGAGAAGAGGCAGAGAACAGGTTGAGGTCCGTTTTGTTTTGGATAGGGTGGGGCACGGGAAGGGGTTAGTAGGGAATGAGAACCAACAACGGTATTTCTGGATAGAAATTTTCTTGTATTCTGGATAACAAAATTGTGCTTGAACGATGGAAGGTTTCTAACGGGGTAGAGCAAACAGAACGAATGCTGTCTATTTTGAATAAGAAGCCTCTAGGCAATATGTGCTTGAGTTTGCACACTAGGGAGTTTTGGTTCGAAGCCAAAAGCGTCAATTGGGATATTGTGGGAAATAATAGTTCTTTTTATCGTCTTATTATTATAACTCCTTATTTAATCTTTTTGTGCTAATGTTGTTTGTCGTTGAAATATCCCTCATAAGGTATATTTCTTTATGTTCAGTGCGTGAGAAAAAGAAACCATTCAAAGACCTTTTATGTTCTCTCATAATTCTTACCATTTCCTTTACCGTTCCAGAAATTCCATATACACCCCTAAGGTAGAAGAGACGAATGGTCAGTCGAATGGTGAATGGCGAGCCTACCCTAGCGGGACGCAGAGAGCCGTGTCCATAGACAACATCAGCATGTGCTACGACACTCCTGCGCAACCCATGCGGGCGCCATCAGAGGCGAAACTGTCCAGTGATCATTGTAACGGTTTGTAATTTTGTATATATGAAGATTCTGTTTTATTTGAAGTGATTTTGGGATTAATCCCCATATCTCAAGATTGAGTGATGTTCCTTCAAAGAATTTAGTTTCAGACTCAGTTGCCATGGCAATGAAAATGTTGTCAGTAACGTCAGTTTACGGACGATAATTTTACGTGATAACGTCATAAGAAAACAATTGAACCAGCGGACCGTGACACTTTTTCGTGCGTGCAGCCGGTGTTCATCCATTCATAAGACGTAATCACATCAAAAACAATGAGTCATGTCAATCAGGGCTCTGTTAAATATAACTGACGATGCGAAAAATTTGTCTCCGACTGATATAATTGTTCCGATTTCGTGACAAGTATTGTTTATTAAAGCAAAGAATGTATGAAATAAACATACAAAATTATCGAGTTGTCAGATTGTCTCTTGTCATTACTTTTTTATTATTATTCGAGATGGAGTCGAGTGAACTTTGGAAGACCTGACCTGACTGTAGGAGTAAAAGTATGCCTACATCATGTCAGCATGAAGGTTTTAATTCCTATGATTGTTGAATTTTAAAATATTTTGCCGATGTTATCTAAACGCTAGAGCAAAACTAAGTATCTACAATTCACTGAAAATATTTCGGATACGAGATAGTGATGGATGAAGTCTGTTCGAGGACTGAAACTTATGTTGCTGATAAGAACGCCACAATATTATTTTGTTAGCACTTAGACGTTCGCCACAACAACCGGTACTGTGCATTTCGCATCCATTGACTACCCACGACCCTCAGCATGTCAGGAGCCTTCCAGCGCTGTGTCTTCCAGTACGTGGTCGCCACTTGTTGTGGCAACAGTTGGAGGAGGCCGTCTTTCTGCTGATATGAAGATGATGAGATGACTTAAGCTTTCATATTACACTTGCAGGTCATTCCACATCCAACGGAAAACATGAGGACGAAGAAGAAGAGAAAGCAAAGATTATACCCTGGCGAGCACAACTGCGCAAGACCAACAGCAAGCTGAACCTGCTAGAGTAGTCCTTATTACTGGTCAGGATCCGAAGTGTCCCCTCTAGAGAGGCGCCGTGTGTGAACCGCGCGGCCGAACAGACCCAACCGCCAGGGTGGTCATAGTCAAATAAAAAGAAATAATGCTCAGTTGCTCTCTCATAGTTTATGAAATAAAATTTAATTTATTTAGATTAGTTTTTGTAATTATTGCTATTTATTATTTTTTACTTATTAAACAAAATTTAAAGAGCATTTGCAATATGTATGACGAAGAACACATGCTCAAACGTGACTAAACGCCGCGCGGTTTCACTTGCGGGTTTTAATAAAGGCTAAATGTTTTAGTCACATTTTTATCGCAGCATTCGTGAAGCAACGCCATTGAATAGTGTATGTTCGTTGCTCGATATAAATATAATATTAATATATAACGAGTCCAAATAATTGTAGAAGTGATTGATAAGCGAAAATGTATCGTATTTTATTGATAACCGACATTTTATAATAAGGAATGAAGATAAAAAAAAAAACAAGTTTTTCCGAGTCGATTAAGTAGATTTAGACTAAAGTAGTAACTCCAACAATATTTGATTTTATAGTAATATGTTTTAATATAAAAATTAAAATTTTTGTATGTTTTTGGTTTTTATTTGACGTTAACTTTTATATATTATTTTTCAACTAAATTTTCATATGTATCTGGTAGAAATAGATACGTATTTTAAATTTAGTATATAAAATTTCGTTAACGATTAAAAATAAATGATTTATGTAGGTACTTATTTTTACTGTAGTCGTGTAAAAATGTAAATCTACTTATAGATGGTTTTAAACAAGTTTTAGATATTCTAGTTATCTATGTAAAATATGGTCTATACTACTTATTTTAAATCTCTAAGGAAATATTGTGGAAAAAATCGAGAAATAAAATTCGATCAAAAATGAACCTCATTAATTCATCTTTAAAGATTTCGACACTCGATGAACATTACCGTCCAATCTTATAAGGAAACTTTATTTATAAACTATACGACATAATAGTTACAGACATTTGCTCAAACTAGACAATATAAACTTGCTAGAAATATAACTAGCATCGACAATTTGACTTTAAAATAAATATAAGTCTATTCAGCCAGAATATTAAAAAATTATAATTACGAAAAATATATTTAAAAATGTATGTAAGGGTTTTTATAATGCAAGTGATACCAATGTTGCAATATTAGTGTGTAAGCTGAAATGTGGGCTTCTGTAATACTTTTGTATGATCTACTAATTACGTGTGTTGATTATATTCAGAACTTCTGAATCCTATTGTAATGTTGTTAAATAAAACGCTATTTGCTTAAAACTTGTTTTATTAAAACCTTTTCAATTATTACAAAAAAAAAAAAACAGGCAGTAATAAAAATTTTAAAGCTAACTACCCTAATCTCTTCAAAGTTAGAAGAAGCTCCTTCTGGGTAGGCTCGCTCCATCGTAGACTTTGTCTCTGTCATCTCCGACATAGACTAGAGTCAAGAGCAAACCCATAAATTTAAAAAATAAAAATTGCTTATACTAATGTAGTCGAAGATGGTGCACCCTTGCCTAGAAGTAACCTATTCACTTTTGACTTAACGGCGTATCTTTGAAATTAATGGTAGCTCGAAAGCGCCGAGGGGCACCGCGCACCCGACGCGGACCCCGCAAGCATCCACGTGGAAAGTTCGAAATATCGAACCTAGCGCCAAAACATCAAATTAATTCAAACCGCCAACTGATTCAGTGTTGCTCGCACACAAACTTTATAAGTTTCTGCTGTCAAAATATTAACAAAAAGCAGCACTCTTATAAACAGTGATTGGACGTAGAATAAAGTAAAATATTGAACGAAGACAAATAATAATTTATTTTAAGATTTATTTTTTTACAGTCGTTGGTAAATTGCATCATATTTTGTATGTCCCCAAATTATTTAGAAAACTACTTAATCAGTAAATTTTTAAGCACATGGCCATAATTGTGCGATAGAGATAGCACTAGAGACACTTAGCACTCGGAAGTTATGGAGTAGATCAGTTGTAAAAAAAACAGCTAATCATAATTTAGTTCAATTATATTAGTATGTTATGGAAACGAATGAAATGATGAGTAAATAATTTGTTTCTTTTTTTGGCGTGTCTTCTGTCTCACATATATTCTGTCTCAGATACCGTGCATTTTTCGGAGATGGTTTTTAAGGGAAAAAAATGTTGCTATAGACATATTTTAACTCTTTATCACATAACATTAGTTAAATACCTAAAAACTTAAATCTGATACAACGACGCATGACCGCAGATCCGGTCTCTCCCACTCAGCTGCATTTTTCCGAGTCGTTACCGTGACGATAACCAACCGACTTAAGCTTCTTGGTGTTACGTTAACATCTAACCTCAATTTTGGCCCTTTCATAGAGGTAAAGGCTCAAGTGGCTGCCAGAAAGTTGGGATCCTAGCAAAGGTTCACGCCGAAATAGCTGCTCAAACTCTATCAAGCGCAAGTTCGATCGCGTATGGAGTACAGCTCTCATCTTTTGGACGAATCTGACAGATACAAGCTTAATGCCCTTGAGTCAATTGAGAAACGAGCCAAGAGGTTCATAGAGTCGAAGCTCCAAAGTCGGCTGCATCTTGGGGAGTGTGCGATTGAATTGCATAATTTAATTGTGCCAAGCCCTTTCCATCATCAGACCATAAGACGTAAGGCGATGCGCAAATCGATTTGGGGGCACGATTTGGATCTCTGCCGGAGTCTGTTTCCTGATAGCTGCAAACTGAGAGTCTTTAAGTCAAGAGTGAATAGGTTACTTCTAGGTAAGCGTGCTCCATCTTCGACCGCATCATCGCTTACCATCAGGTGAGATAGTGGTCAAACTTTTGCCTATCAATAGAAAAAAGAATGTATATTTTCTTCGCCGACGTTATGAAAAGGCTATCAAAACTTGATTGCCATACTGTTTGTAGACGATATATCTAATGAGATGTTGAAAATGCGACAAAGCAAACTTAAGGCTTTCAAATGAGTGGGGCTGCGGACTTCGTTCGAAAGAGGCACCGTACCCTGGAACGCAAAGGGAACTAGGAGGAACACGGATGGGTTTTAGTCAGTATAAGTCTGACACAGACTTATACTGAACTTTGGACTGGAGTGTCAGACTTGTCCCGCTCTGGAGCGGGAGGAGTCATTTGATGATTTCCCATCCTAAAAAAAAGGCTTTCAAATGACAGCATTGACAATTATTTCATTATTTTATTTTTACAAAAATATGTCTGCACGTGATACGTGTACGTGTGGTAGCTAGCTCTGTAAATAAAACGTGAGCACTCGGACCCCATGGTCCAAGAGTTTCAACCCCAAACTTTGCAGAAATATAATTTCCAAAAAGGCTATTATATTTCCGCCGTTTGAGCCTCTCAGCAGCAGAACCAGCACAGCACGACGAGCTAGGAAGATAGGATGGAGCAAGAGTATCGCCACAAGTAGCGTCCCACACTAAAGGTCTAACCATCTTCCATGGAAATAAAGACATGCCGGTCACTTGCCATCGTCGCGTGGAATACTTCGTTTGTTTGTCTTTCTCAGTCTTCATGAGATTTTCGTCATGAGGGACTGCTATGTCAACAATCATTGCGTGACGCATACTACATATACGTATTACCACTATGTCAGGCTTATTGGCAACAATAGTCCTGTCAGCGATGACAGACCGATCCTAATTTATAACTATTTTCGTGAACTGAGTCGAGCACATACCTATAGTACGATAATTGCGATTCCACATGATTGTATTTAAAAGCAAGTTGCTGGTGGATAATCCTGGCAACAAGGTTGTACCTGTGCAAATAAACTCCGTTAGCCAGATTAGAATAACCAGAAATCATGTGGTGGATGGTTTCTCCGGGCCGGTGACATGCCCGACATATTATCACACACCCCACACCTTTCCTACCTCACTTGCCAACACATAATTATAGCATAACATAAATAAACCAAAATGTAAGTAATTAAGAGAGAGCGGCGTCTTCTAACACAAGCATTATCTGCTTAAAAGGAGGCGCCATTACAAACAAAATGTATCGATTTATGGTTATGAAATAAATTATTATTATTATTATTATTTCCTTTATTTATTTTCTTTACTTATTTAGATATTTTTAAACATTTTTATACAATATATACATTAGAAAAATAAAAACATTTAAAAATATAAAAATAGTAGCCCACCGATATCGGGAACAGGGTCCAAGCTACCGGCGGTCAGGGCTCCAGAGATAGGAACCTCCTGACAATGCGAGCCGTGTCCAGAAGTACCGCTTTCTGAATCAAGCCCTTGATCCAGCTGCCCAACGAGAGCCTCCTAAGGTGTTGGTCGAGGCTCGTGGCTATTAAGCCATTGGCCGATACGACTATCGGTACAATGATTGCGGAGTCCACTTCCCACATGTCGACAACCTCGCGAGCCAAGTCAATATACTTGATTTGTTTGTCTTTCTCGGCTTTCACGAGGTTCTCGTCATGCGGGACGGTTATGTCTACAATCATTGCACGCCTCACAATTCGGTCCACCACCACTATATCAGGCTTATTGGCAACAATAGTCCTGTCAGTGATGATGGACCGATCCCAGTACAATGTGATATTGCCATTATCGAGAACTGGGTCGGGCGCATACCTATAGTATGGCACCTCCGACTCCACAAGAGAGTATTTCAGAGCAAGTTGCTGATGGATAATCCTGGCTACAAGGTTGTGCCTATGCAAGTATTCTCCGTTAGCTAGACGAGAACAACCAGAGACAATGTGGCGAATTGATTCTCCCGGACGGTGACATGCCCGACATATGTCGACCGTGCCGTCTTTCACAATAAATCTCCGGTAGTTATTCGTCATGATAACTTCGTCCATAATTGCACAAACAAAACCTTCGGTTTCTCCAAAAAGATCACCGAAACGCAGCCAGGCTACGGACGCTAGTTGGTCTACGTCAGGCCCATGTAGGGCCCGGAAAAAGCGTCCGTGAAGCTCCTTACTCTGCCATACCGCCCTGCGATCGTTAGTGTCAAGCACTGCAGGTTTGCGCCAGTTCTCATTTGCCAAGGAGAGCGGGGTGAGTCCCTTGTCCACCGCCACTACATTTCGATGCATACCCACGTCGACAGCTAGGAAATATTCCCTAAGACTGCATATCTCGCGATTGTGGAGAGTCTTAGCATTTAAAAATCCTCGACCTCCACACTTTCGCGGGATATACAGTCTCATTACCGACGACCGTGGGTGATGCATTCGATACGCAGTAAGCAGTGTACGGACCCGCCTATCCAGGGCGTCAAGTTCCGTTTGAGTCCATTTGAGTACGCCGAAAGAGTACATCAATACTGGCATGACCCAACCGTTGAAGGCGCGCACCTTGTTTCCGCCCGATAGAAGACTATTAAATACCTTCTTCAGGCGGCCAAAGAAGCGCTCCTTCAACGATTGCTTCATGTCAGTAACATTGATACCTAACGCTTCCGACATACCCAAATACTTGTAAGTTTCAGTTGGAGAGAGGGATCTCAGGTTTATGGAATCCGAGAGTTGAGTTCCCACGGATTCCATAATCTCTCCACGCTTTACATGCATGACCGCACATTTGTCCACACCAAATTCCATCCTGATGGCGTTACTGAATGTTTCAGTTACTTTCAGTAGCTCCATCAGTTGCAGATTAGTGGGGGCAAAGAGTTTCAGATCATCCATGTAAAGGAGGTGAGATATAACCTGACCACCTCTCTTCAACCGATAGCCTAGCCCTGAATTCTCTAGCAGTGTGCTAAGAGGATTCAAGGCTAGACAAAACCAAAGTGGACTCAAACTATCGCCCTGAAATATACCCCGCTCGATCCTTACCGATTCGATATTCCTCTGGATATTTCGACATCCTGGATAGCGAAGGACTGTCCTCTATTGCCCCATACACGACATCAGGAAGGTGCGTAGCGTTGCATCAACTTTATACAATTCTAGCACCCTCATGAGCCATGTATGAGGCACCGAGTCATAGGCCTTCTTATAGTCTATCCAGCATGTCGACAGATCCTTTCGGGAACGCCGAACCTGTTGGCTAATGGCCATATCAATAAGGAGTAGCTCCTTAGTACCGCGGGACCCATTCCTACATCCATTCTGAGAGGCAGACATGATGTTGTTGTTGTTAATATTACTATTAATCTTTGCCCTCAAAATGGATGTAAGAACTTTATAGACCGTCGGCAAACACGTGATCGGTCTATAATTTTTAGGTTCCGCAGTACTACCTGATTTATGGAGCAGGTGGGTTATTCCTGTAGTTAGGAACTGGGGTAGCGACCCAGACTCTAAGGCAGACTGGAATTGAGACGCCAAGCAAGCGTGCGATCTCGTAAACCATTTAATCCAGAAATTGTGCAGCCCGTCCGGCCCTGGAGATATCCAGTTAGGCAACGGACGGACTGCACAAGCTACATCTTGGGGGCTGATGGAAATTGCCCCCATTTCTGGTATCGGATCGCACACACGCTCGACCTCCCGAGTCCAGTCACCCTCAGTATGACTGACAGGAACCGACCAGATGCTGCGCCAGAATGAACACATAGCATCATCATCCGGCAAGCGCGTGTCAGTCACACCTTGGTCCGGTCGCTCCCAATCCCTATATAGCGATGATAATGTGCGATTCTGGGTGTATCGTTCCACTCGCCGCCTGTACCTACGAATACGGCTTGCCCATGCATACACCTTCTGCTTCAGGAAGTCGATGCGCTCTGTGACACGAGATATATAATCTCGGGGATTGACATCAGTCCCCGAAAACGCCCGTCTCACAAAGCGCATCACTCTAGGGCGTGTGTTGCCCTCCCTGAAGCAGATCAGTTTGCCGATTAGCGCTCTGGCCTCACCAATACGACGCTCGATCCTGCACTGCCAAGCTGGTACGGCTGGTTTTGGTCGTGTAGCTCTGTCATTGGTTATTTTTATTTTGACATGAGCTACACGACATGCCGCTACAGCCGCGCAGTACATAATCGAATGTGCATCGGTGAGGTTATCACAGTTATCAAAATAGCTTGACAACTGCGAATCCAGAGCAGCCACCAGCGCCCTGTTCTTGTTATGCATGGGCAAACGAGGTAAGCGTGGTCTAAGTTCAGGCGGCATGTAGCGGTATTCCCGAATAGCACACTCCAAAGCACTCCTCAATTCGTTATTGCACTGGGTACTTACGTTTGTAACCCTGTCATTACTCTCCTCGTCAGCGTGGCTGGGCAATTGGGTTGACGATGCTGGTGCCACAGTCTGCGACGAGGAGCAATGACATAGCTACACATTTCAGTTCGGAGGCGATCAAGCACACTATCATCCAACATACGGTTACGCTGGATGACGCGCACCTGATCCGACAGTCGTTGGGCCGATACGCTGACAGCTGGTTCAAGTACCTGAAACAGAGAGAGCATCCGACCACGGTACGCAGTCAGGTTAGTTCCCCCCTCTGTAGCCCCAAAGTATGAGCGTATTACGTTCTCATTTATGGCTTGAGTCCATTTCATACGCTGCACACTTCCACCGATAGCGGGGACCCTATCAGAGACCGGTGGGCCTCGAGGTCCTAAGCTGGCCGGTGGTCGGCCTCGTCCACGCCGACGCGCAGGTGGTGGTGTCGTCGGCGGCGAGAAGTATTCGTCGCTCGAGCTCGACGCAACTGCAGCTACCGGAATCTCTGGACTCGCGGCTGGCGCAGGTCCCGGCGGCTGCGAGGCGGAGCTCGGCGACGAACCCGAAGATGGTGTTGGTGCGGCTTGTAGTCGTGCTCGGCGTCGTGTCAACATTTTATTTCCATATTGTCATTTTTTTTTCCATTTAGTGAGTTGTTTTTAATTTCGTGAGGTTCTATTTTTTTTTTCTTGATGTGTTCGGTATAAAATGCATTGTTTCTATGGTTTTTTTAAATTGAAATCGATAAAAATACGGGATGAAAAATTCCTTACGTCAGTTGGCTTGACAGCCGAGCCACAGATTATTATTATTATTATTATTATGTCAACCGTACCGTCTTTCACAATGTACTTCCGGTAGTAGTTCATCATCATAACTTCGTTCATAATTGCTTCGGTTTCCCCGAAGAGGTCACCAAAATGCAACCAGGCTACGGAAGCTAAGAAGCTCTGGATGAATCGTGTCCATCACAGGCGCTGCACACTTCCACCGGTAGCGAGGACACCATCAGAGGCCGGCGGCACTCGAGATCTTAAGCTGGCTAGTAGTCGGTCTCGGCCGCGCCGACGCGCAGGTGGTGGTGTAGTCGGCGGCGTAGTTCGGCGTGTAGAAGGATTTGTTGCTCGAGTTCGACGCAACTGCATCTACCGGAATCTCTGGACTGGCGGCTGGCACAGGTCCCGGTTGCGAGGCGGAGCTGAGTGACGAACTCCAAGTTGTCGTGCGTTTTGTTCTCTAGCCCGGTTTCTTATCAGCATTTCATATCATGTTGTCGGTCCAAAAATGGGTAATTAGCTTCATGGTTTATGTTATTGTTTAGTTTAGTTCCTGTTTTTTTTTTTTGTTGTACTGAGTGCATTTTTCTATTTTGATCATAATAATTAATTTTTATTGAAATTAAAGTGTTTACCTAATTATTTTTCTTGTATTATTTATATTACAATTAATACAAGAAACCTGTTTTTTTTTTTCGGTTAATAGGAGAGTCCTTCATGTGAGAGTCCGACTCGCACTTGTTTGGCATCACTTGTTACGCTAAAGTCATAATCGTGAACCATGATCAATCAATATAATAATAGCAGTCATCTCATTTCTATCACTTCTGCAGAACATCCACCCCCTGGACGCGAACTGCAGTGGCCTATCTGGAAATCTCTCAACCACTGCGGACCTATGTTGGCCGCCGTAAAAATAACCTAGCCAAATGGGGCATTCTTCACCCAACCCAAACGCGGTGCCAGTGCAGTGCCCCTTCACAGGACATGCATCACCTCCTTATTTGCCCGTCGTGCACAACCACCTACACCATCCGAGACTTAAACGAGGCCAATGATAGAGCTGTACAGGTTGCTCAATACTGGTCGGCCAAAATTTGACATGAGTTAAGCAACACGAAAAGAAGGGTGTTATCTCATTTCGCTTTCGAGGTTCCTACCATAACGCCCAAAAACTGGTGCCGCGGCAGCGGCCGGCGAGCGCTACTTCTCGAATATTATTTGGTGACCATTTATCCGTTTTGGTAACCGTTTAGAACTTTTTTGGTAGTAAAATAGGTACTTTTTTGGGCGGTGTTTAAATACAAGTCAAAATAATTTACACAAGTAAAGCGCCTGTCTGGGATATATATATTCTGTAACAACATTTTCGTGTCTCTCTGATGGGGCCCGGCCGGCCTCTGATGGGGTTGATTCATTCAGAGCTTCTTAGCGGCGGCATTTTGGTGACCTCTTCAGGGAAACCGAAGCAATTATGGACGAAGTTATGATGACGAACTACTACCGGAAGTACATTGTGAAGGACGGTACGGTTGTCATATGTCGGGCATGTCACCGGCCTGGAGAAACCATCCACCACATTATTTCCAGTTATTCTAATCTAGCTAACGGAGTTTATTTGCACAGGTACAACCTTTTAGCCAGGATTATCCACCAGCAACTTGCTTTTAAATACAATCATGTGGAATCGCAATTATCGTACTATAGGTATGCGCTCGACTCAGTTCACGAAAATAGTTATAAATTAGGATCGGTCTGTCATCGCTGACAGGACTATTATTGCCAATAAGTCTGACATAGTGGTGATACGAGTAAACCAAATAGAGCGTCACGCAATGATTGTTGACATTTTAAGATTGTTAATTATTTTTTTCTTCTACCCGCACAGTTGTAACATAATTAATATAGGTAATATAATATTTCATGTAAGTTACGATTGTCTGGATGAGAAATAAAGTTCTTTATATTAGCAAAAAAATCATAGGTAAACTACACTCACACAAACACACGTTACACCCACACACAGACAAGCACTCACACAAACACGAAACCCTAGACACAATACATCACAATTCACAACACACCCTAACATACATACTTACACACAAATTCTAAGGCGTTTATGCTAAGTTAAAAAAAATAAAATTATTTAACTACCTACCCATGTTTCTCCTACTGTAATATTACACTCGTATAATCGCTCCTTATATCAAAAAGTGCCATTATCAGTACCACTCAAATACTTCTTGTTCCTTCCGTGGGTGGGGACCTGGTGATTTGAAATACAGGCAGGCATTCTCATGCCTACCTCAAACACCAGCTTCTCACATATTTTAGACTATACACGTACCTGTATTAAATAAAATAGATATAAGTAACATTCTAATTACGTCTGTTTTTTGTAAGGAGAAATAAATAAACATTATTATTATTACATTATTATTATATAGCAGTCCCTCATGACGAAAATCTCGTGAAGACAGAGAGACCAAAAACAAACGAAGTATCCCACGTGACGATGGCAAGTGACCGGTATATCTTTATTTCCATGGAAGATGGTTAGGCCTTTAATGTGGGACGCTACTTGTGGCGATACTCTTGCGCCATCCCATCTTCCTAGCTCATCGTGCTGTGCTGGTTCTGCCACTGCGGATGCTGAGGAACGGCGGAAATATAATAGCCTTTTTGGCAATTATATTTTTGCGCCTTTTGGGTTTTGGGGTCTTGGACCGTGGGGTCCGAGTGCTCACGTTTTATTTAAAGAGCTAGCTAAACGTTTAGTTGACAGTTTGTGCGACCCAAGGGCTGGATTTTACCTCGGACAGAGGATTAGCATTGCCATACAACGTGGTAATGCCGCCAGTCTTTTGGGCTCACTTCCAGTCGACAGCGATGCGGACAAATTTTTTGAGGCCATGTTATAGTTAGGAGTTTTATTTTATATTGTAAGTGTACGTAGTTTGTTATTTCAATAAAAAAACGATGTATTTTGACTTGGCTCACGAGGTTGCTGACATGTGAGATCACACACACACACACACACACACATACACACACCACACACACACAGCAGACATTGTGCCGACAGTCGTGACGGCCAAGAGCCTCGACCAACATTTTAAGAGGCTTTCGTTGGACAGCTGGATTAAGGGCTTGATCCAGAAAGCAGTACTGTACATGGCGCTTATAGCGAGGAGGTTCGTCTCTCGGGAGCCCTGGCCACCAGCAGCTTGGACCCCGTTCCCGATACCGGTGGGCTACTTGTTTTTTATATTTTGAAATGTTTTTTTTTTTTTAATTAATAAGTGTAAATTGTATGTATTTAAAATAAATAGATAGGGCTTTTTTCGGCCAAAGAATCAGCATTGCCATTCATCGCGGCAATGCTGCCAGTGTTCTGGGCACCTTTGCCATTGACAATGATGTAGATTATTTTTTGGATTTATTTTGTACATAATGTACGCGCTTGTACATAATTTCGTGTTAATTAGTAAATATAGTTAGTAAAGTATTTGTAAATAAATAGATGGAATAGTAATAATGAGGAGCTCGTGGCTAGATAATAACAGCCGCACGGGTCGATCTTCAAGGATAAGCAACTCTTGCCAAGGTTTGTCTGTGCATGGGTGACCATCTTAACATACCGAGTTTCCTCCGTGCCTTGAAAAGCACGTTAGGCTATTGGTCTCGGCTGTCATTTGTAGATCTTTGGCAGTCGTTACGGATAGTCAGAAGGCAGTAAATCTGACTCCAGTCTTGCCATAAAGTACCGTGTTACTCATTTAATGGGTTGTGGAGGTCTGGTAGGCAACCGCTCCTCCTAAAATACTGGTATTCAGCTAAATCCGGCTTGACTGGAAACCGACCCCAATATAGTTAGGAAAAGGCTAGGCAGATGAGATGGAATAATACCTATTACGGTTCTTGAGATACAGCCCGCTGACAGATAGACGGACGGACCCCCTACCCCCTTTCCTTCCTTCACTTGGATATGGAACTCTAAAAATTTTAGAGATTTCTATTGACGGGCCGTGCTGGAACGCGTTTTTTTCAGTAGTTTGCACATGTTAACACTGTAAAGCAATTCCAAAAATCGAATAAAAGTATTTTGATCGTAAAAATGAATTATATTCTCATAATGTTTCTGAGCGAAAACTCAATATAAATTCGAATAAAGTTACAGAAATGTTATGAACATCGTAAAATGCATAGGAATGGGTTCCAGAGTTAGTCATGCTCTATTTCGTATCGCCGTTTAGAGGTACGAATCATTCTATTTTAAAATAACTAGTTTTTGGACGTGTGTGATTTTATATTAGCTTAGATAGTTAGTAAATCTGAAAGAAAAGTAGCGTATTGAGAGCCAATTCTTAATAATATTCAATTTACAAGACCGTTACGTTCAGTAGATACCTGTTGAGGTGGATCACATAATAATTATTAAACTACTTGCAGCAATTCAATATCTACTCCAGCGGTTCCCAATCTTTTTTATAGTGTGACTCTCTTTATTTTTATTTTTTTGCCACCGCCTTGTAAAAGGAGGTACTTGTGGTAGCTCCATTTGAGAAATGGGAGGTATATGCAATTATTGAGAAGGTTGAATTTGCTTTTCTAATTAAGACGTACTGAAAAATATTTACAACAATGTCAACGTCGAGTAGTTCATTGCAAACTTGGCATCAGATCAGATCTTTAACAGACTTTGCATGCCAAAAGCTTTCAAAACGGGACGCTCCCATTTTATTTGCCAATTGCAGCATTTGCTTTCATTTTCGTGGTGGTTTGCGACGCCTTTGGGAAAGCACCGCGACCGCTGGGGAGTCACTACGCACAGTTTGGGAACTCCTGATCTACTCGATTAGCAAATGTCGATTATTTGTTTCCGTTTAAGTAAACAAACACATTTACTGGGTCTGAGGGCTTAGTGTGAGTTTTATAACGTTCTCGATCGCGTTAACGTAAACTTTCACCAATGTCAAATTGTATAGAAAAAAAAAGGTTATCCGTTATTGTCACCAGACAGCGCTTATTCAGTTCAATACAAATTGGCGTCTAGGCTAACGCGACCGAGAAAGTTAAAAAAACACTAAGCCCTCTGGTCAGCATTTCCTATGTGTACCTACAGGTATTCTGAGAGGAAACATCAAATCAAATATAACCCTTGGACTCAGTCCAGGTATTTTAATTTAATACAATGTCGGTATTCATAACATACCTAAAATAGTATTTATCAAATGTAAAAGTGTATTAAAATGCTATCTACGCAAGTCAATATTAAGGTGGAAGCGCCAGGGTAGCCCGTGAAATTCAAATATTTTTATATATTTTGCAATTTGCAAAACCTTATAAATTCATAAAGCCCTACTGAATGGTTATTTCATGAAAACGTCATTCAATAGAGCTTAATGAACTTAGAGGGCTATATGGATGATTAAAATGGTTTTAATTCTTTATATAAATACGCGTTACGGCCGCGAATTCTATTCTATTCTATTCAGCTTCACACTGACCAGCAAATTGCAAAAAACCTTAAAAACCTGCCTCGGGTGCTTGTTGAAAGCAGACGTGTCGAAAATATTTTGCGGAAATTATTACGATTAATTAAATACTAAACAGTGGAAAGTGATTATTAGTCTCATGAACTTAAGGTCTAGTTAAAAAAACAAAGTGCACAATAACTTAAAACCTTGTGTTTCCGCGCGACAACGCATCGGCGAGTGCGAAGCACCGCTCACCCCCGCGAAGAACAAGGACTGCTACTATTTTTCGTCTCACTCACGCCCGTACGGAGAACGCTCAAGTGATCACGTCAAACCAAATAATACAATGAACGTGCAAAGGACACCACCTACACCCAATACCAGGGTGATAAGCGAGAGCGGAAGCGCTAGCGGGTCTGTACCAAACTTACCCACCTACTGCGATGATGATTATAGAAATGTTAACACATTTAAACGAAAAGAGCGTACTGAAGAAACCGAATATAAAAAGGATTTCACAAACTTTCGCACTGAGATGATGAGTTTCCTAGAGAATTTTGCCAAAACCCAAAATAATAGCCTAAACTACATAAAGGAAGAAATACATGAGATTAAAAATGAAATCAAAACCATGAAATCAGCAACAGAAAACTTTACCCAACGTTTCGAACAAATAAATGGCGAGATGGAGAATATTAAAACTAACATCACGACCACCCAAACGAAAATCAAACGTATAGAAGATGAAATAACTCAAATAAAAGGACTTCAAAACACTGAAAGCACAACGCCTAAATCGCTTATCTTATGCCACCAAAACCTCATCCTCGAGCTAAAAGACCAAAACGAGCGCGAGAAAAACATTGTTATTGTGGGTACATTGGAAATTAACGAAAGAAACACTAACTCCAGACGAAATCACGATAACAATGAAGCCATGAAGATACTTGCAATGCTGTATCCAGACTGCCCTAAACCAATTAGAACCATCAGACTGGGGAAATATATCCCAAACAAAAACAGAACACGGCGAGAGGGATCTCATCTTCAAATACGTAAAAGGAATACCGACAATCACTTTAAACAAAAATAACCAAAAAAACTAATAACCAAACCAATACAAAGTGCAAATTACAAGGATAGACTAAACCATCAACTAGTAAGCAGATACGAAGACATACCATCCCACCCGTCCTCGTTACGATTATTCTACGCGAACTTACGCAGTACCCGCAAGACTGGCAAATTCGACGAATTAAAATGCATAATAAAAGCAACACCAATGACTTTACACGTTCGAATTTTTACTGAAACGTGGATCAGGTCAGAATCAGACAGACTTATGGATACATATAGACAAACTCTCATTGAACATCGGAGCGATATACAAACCAGGTGAAACCAACATAAACAATTTCTTAGAAACATATATTTCACAGTTGGAACGACGAAAAAGGACAGTTGTTTTCGGAGACTTTAACATCGATCTGCTTAGTAAGGACAACCACGCCACGAGATACCTAAGTGAAATAAAAGGAACCGGCTACGAAATATTAAATAAAATAAATAAACTGTACAGTACCCGTGAAACGAGCACTACAAACACCATACTGGACCACATATGTACGAACATAAATAATCACGCATTCAGCATATCAATAGTTGAATCGTGCCTCTCAGACCACAAGCAGATATTCCTAGAGATAGGCAGCTTACCACCAAAAATAAACAAAAGGATCAAATACAAAGCACTCAACTATGACAAATTATACAATAGTACCCTAACAGCAAACTACAGTAATGAAGACAACGACTACCTACACTGAGAAAGATTTATCTCAGAACAAATAAACAAAAACAAAGAAGATAAGACTAAAATCCTAAACCTACCTCAAGAAGACTGGATAAACAGAAATATCATAGACTCAATCAACTTACGAAATCACCTATGGCAACAAACAAAATCTCACCCAAAAGACGACACCCTAAGGAAGAAATTTAACGAAGAACAGGACAGGGTAAAACAGCTTATCAAGACACAGAAGAAAAACTACTATCACAACCTATTTCACGACAGCTACAAACAACCGAAGAAAATGTGGAAAATAATTAATAACTTGGCAGCAAATAAAATCAAAGACGCCAATGCTCCCCCCAAACTATTATCGAACTCGCAATTTATCACAGACGGTAATGAAATTTGTAACGTATTCAACTCATTCTTTGCATCAATAGGCGCGGACTTAGCTAATAACATACCCAAGACATACCACATAAATACAGGCAATACCCTCATGTACGACACAAATTACACGCACAACATAACTATGAACGAACTTTCGCCTTGTGACACTAACGAAATATCAAAAATTATTGACCATCTCGACACCAACACTAGTACAGGCTTGGACGGTATCAGCACTAAAGCTATTAAATGTCTTAAAAACATAATTGCTGATAGATTAGCTGTTCAAGTGTCGCCATTTTCATTTTAAATTGTTATTAAGGGAAAATTAGTTCCTAATTCTAATTACAGATGGCGTTGTTAGTTTAAGTTCATTCCCTAGATCGCGGTGTTAAGATTCTCCGCGATCTAATGACCCTCCGCGATTATTTTTTGTTTAGTGAGTTCAGTACTACATTATATGTGATTGTGATATAGACAGTGGGTTTTATTAGTATCCCATCCCTGGAATATCCTTCACTCAGCCAGATTGGCAGTAGTACAAGTGCTAGTAGGGAAGTGCGTCGTGACCAACTAAACATTGGTCCTTCGAGCCGGATGTGACATGGTCACAGTGAGTGGTTCCGGAGAGGGTGCCGACACAGTAGTGGATCGCTGCTGATGATACCAAGGTGCTGGTGAGTTGTTGCACCGGGTTCAATACCCAGAACGAGCACCGGAGGTTGCGGCGCAGAGTAGCAGAACGGAGCGGAGGAGCAGGGCGAGTTCGAGTCAAGTGGAGCCGGGCGAGTACGAGTCGAGTGGAGCCGGGCGAGTACGAGTCGAGTCGAGTGGAGCCGGGCGAGTACGAGTCGAGTGGAGCCGGGCGAGTACGAGTCGAGTGGAGCCGGGCGAGTACGAGTCGAGTGGAGCCGGGCGAGTACGAGGGCAGCGGAGCCGGGCGAGTACGAGGGCAGCGGAGCCGGGAGAGAACGTGAGCAGCGGAGCCGGGCGAGCACGTGTTACAGCGAAGTCATGTGACAGTGGCATGTTCAACTGGAAAGTGTATAACAATAATTATTAACATTGTTGTTGCAAGTAAGATCTAACTATTTATTTAATTACGACTGCAACTAGGTTAATTCCGTACACTGGTTTATAATTTGTTAGTTATTGTTATTGATTGTTTAGTGGCTTTATTCAATTATTTACTAAGTCATTTTAATAGTTAAATATGGAGTCCTTATTCAAGTTACAAGACAATTTAAAAAAAACTATTGAGAAAGGGAGAACTAATTTCAAAAAATCTCCCAAAGAAAGAATAACTCTTGGTTATATGGAGACCAGATTAGAGTCTTTAGAAGAACAGTGGTCTACATTTAATGAAAGGCATGGGAAAATGATTGAAACTGCCACAATAACGGATCTAAAACATGGTTACTTTACTTCTGACTGCCACAATGAGACTGAAGAAATTTATATAACGTACAAATCAGAATTGAAAGATGGTATTCATAAATTAAAGTCTGTCAGTAAAATAAGTGAACCTTGTACTACAACATCTTCAAACGTCAGATTGCCAAAAATTAGCATACCTTCATTTTCTGGCAGATACAGTGAATGGACTAGTTTTAGGGACCTTTTTGTATCGTTAGTACATTCCGAAAAGGGCTTAGACAACGTACAAAAACTTCACTATTTAAAAGGATGTCTGACAGGCGAAGCAGAACTATTACTTCGACAAATACCAATAACGGCTGGAAATTACTTAGTATGTTGGGAGCAGTTAGAACAAAGATATAATAACAAACGTTATTTAGCAAATTCAATTCTTCAACGTTTATTTAATCAAAAACAAATTAACACAGAATCAGCTGTAACCATAAAACAGTTATTGGACACAACGTCGGATTGTATGAATGCATTTAATAATCTAGGTCTTAGCATGAACACCGTTGTAGACATTATCGTAATTTATGTAGTTTCTTCAAAACTGGACCCAGAAACCCGTAAGCAGTGGGAGTTGAAAATATCCTCTGACGCGGACGATCCAACTGAGCCACCAACTCTATCACAATTCAAGACATTTTTAGAAAGTAGATTTAGAGCACTTGAATGTATAGAACCACAGAAAACATCGGGACAGGGGCGAACGGGTTCGCGAACAGAAGGGGTTTCCAGTCAAAAGAGTTTGCTCGCTCGGAGCGAAGATCCTGGCCCATCTGGTCAAACAAAAATAAGTTGTGAATATTGCGGCGATAGCCATAAACTATGCTTTTGTATTCCGTTCACAAAGATTAGTGTTGATCAAAGAAGAGCTTTTGTGCAATCGAATAAAATTTGTTTCAATTGTTTGGGTGGCAACCATTTAATTTATCAATGTAGGAGATCATCAGTATGTCATATTTGCAAAAGGAAACACCACACACTTTTACATGTTAACTATGAACAGAAGGCTAAAGAAGAGGAGCAAATTGCTAGTTCAGCTAACAATGATACACCAACTGATGTAAGTCCAGTGGTCTCGTGTATGTCGACTAAACACATCGTAAGTCCTAAGCAAGTATTGCTAGCTACTGCGTTGGTTAAGGTTCAAACCGCTACGGCGAATTATCATACAGTTCGAGCCTTGTTGGATCAGGGATCCCAGGCTTCCTTTATCACAGAAGCTACGGCACAATATTTACGTTTAAAGAAAAGTCCGGTTAAGAGTGTTGTTTCTGGTCTAGGTAGTATCGAATCAACAGCAAATTCAATTGTAACCTTGGTGTTAAAATCAATGACAGAACCCAGTTTTATGTTAGAAGTTACTGCATATGTTTTGAAACATATTACCTCCTACATACCGGAAAGACAGGTAGCCCATCTTGATTGGTCTGAATTAGAGCAACTTACACTGGCAGACCCGCAGTTTTCTACACCCAATAGGATAGATATTTTATTAGGTGCAGACGTGTACAGTAACATACTGAAAGAAGGTCTTAAGAGAGCGCCCAGTGGATCGATGGTAGCACAGTGTACCAAATTAGGTTGGATTCTTTCTGGTGTCACACAAGTTGAAAATAAAGATAGCGCGGGTAATATCACAGTTATGCACACAGCGGTAGATCAAAATGATATACTAAAGAAGTTCTGGGAGATCGAAGACCAAGTTCCGCAAACTAGTATCTTAACCGAGGAAGAATTAAGGTGTGAAGAGCTTTATAAAGCTTCTACTTCAAGAGGCGAAGATGGGCGATACATAGTTAATTTACCATTTAAGGATGCAATACCGGCCTGTGTAAATGGTAACATAAAAGAAATAGCTGTAAGAAGATTCAAGGCATTAGAGAGAAAATTCGCGAAGAATTTAAATCTGAAAGAAAATTACATAAAGGTTATAGAGGAATATTTACATTTGAACCACATGAGAATAGTACAGAAACCGGACAAAAGGTTAAATAAAGCAGCTTACTTACCTCATCACGCCGTCATAAGGGAGGATAAATCTACATCAAAGGTGCGCGTAGTGTTCGACGCGTCCTGCAAGAATGAAAAGGGAGTATCACTCAATGATACATTAATGATAGGACCTACCTTGCAGTCGGACTTACGGCATATCATTCTTCGCTGGAGAGTTCACCCGATAGCACTTACTGCAGACATAGTAAAAATGTACCGACAAGTGAGAGTAGCCGAAGATAATGTAAGATACCAGAGAATAGTTTGGCGGAAGGAACCTGATGAAGAAATACAAGATTATGAGTTATTAACCGTAACTTTTGGTACAGCTTCAGCACCTTATTTAGCGGTTAAGACTTTGCATCAAGTCGCCTTGGATTATAAACAAGAATTTCCAACAGCATCGGAAATAGTACCAACAAGTTATTACATGGATGACTTAATGACAGGGTGTTCCACAATAGAAGAAGGCAGGACTTTGTATATTGAAATGAAAACCTTGTTAGGAAAGGCTGGATTTGAATTACAAAAGTGGAACAGCAATAGTTCGGAATTAATGAAGAAAATCGAGACATATGAAGGTAAGGATGAAAAGGAAATATTAAATGATAGTACAAAAATTTTAGGACTTACCTGGTGTCGAAGTGTAGATCAGTTTAAGTACACGGTGCAGCTTCCTTCAGCATCTGAAACTTTAAGTAAACGTATTATTATTTCGGATATCGCGCGTTTATTTGACCCGTTAGGCTGGATAGCGCCTAGTTTGATCCTAGCTAAAATACTTATACAAAAATTGTGGCTAGCAGGAGTAGGATGGGACGATAGTGTACCGGATAAAATAAAGGAAGAATGGGTCACTTACCGTCAAGACTTGGAGAATCTATGCAAAGTGCGTGTTCCGAGGTGGTTAGGAACATCAAATGGTTCGGTTATAGAGTTGCATGGCTTCAGCGATGCTTCAAAGGCAGCCTACGCAGCAGTTGTGTATACTCGATGTATAGATCCTTCAGGCAATATACACGTCACTCTTTTGACAGCAAAAACAAAGGTCGCACCTATAAAGACAGTCAGTATCCCTCGCCTAGAACTATGTGCAGCAGTGCTTTTGACACCTTTGTTGACCGATGTGGCACGGGCTATGAACATTCCCAAGGACAAGGTGCGCGCTTGGACGGACTCCACAGTAGTCTTGGCATGGCTAAATAGCCACCCAAGTAGATGGAAAACATTTGTCAGCAACAGAGTCTCAGAGATCTTAACCACATTAGAAGCAAATCAATGGGCACATGTATCCACGAAAGATAATCCCGCAGACTGTGCATCAAGGGGAGTTTTACCGTCTCTCTTACATGAAAATAAAATTTGGTTTCATGGGCCTCAATTCTTACATAATGTAATTATAGAGTATAGTAGACCATTGAATGTAGATATTAATTTGGAGGAGAATATTAAATGCCATGTGACGGTAGAACATAAAGGTTTTCCGTGGGATAAGTATAGTTCGTTAAAGAAATTATTAAGAATAGTAGCTTTATGTAGAATTTTCTTTTATCATTATGTTAAGTCTAGAGATATACCCAAATACATAAAGGGGACAGAACTAGACGAAGCATTAAAGTGTTGTATAAGAAGATGTCAAAGAGTGGAGTTCGAAATTGAGTACATACAGTTACAAAGGAATATGCCTGTAAATAATAAGTCAAGTAAAATTAGTTCTTTATGTCCCTTTTTAGATAAAGACGGTATTATAAGAGTTGGTGGTAGATTACACCATGCTTCATTGAGTGACAACGAAAAACATCCTATAATTTTACCACACAATACCCATTTTACTAAGTTGCTGATTGCAGACGCACATGATAGGACGTTACACGGTGGTCCTCAGATAATGATTAACTATCTAAGATCAGCTTATTGGATAATAGGAGTAAAAGGTCTTGCTAAAAATTATGTAAATAAATGTGTCATTTGTGTAAAAAATAAGGCTAAGGTATATAATCAGTTTATGGGTTCGCTTCCTTCATCACGTTGTACTCCATCGCGACCATTTCTGAATAGTGGTGTAGATTATGCAGGTCCAGTTCAAATTAGGACGACAAAGGGTCGAGGGCATCACTCTCACAAGGGCTACATTTGTGTGTATGTGTGTATGAGTACTCGAGCTATACACTTAGAGGTGGTGAGTGACATGAGTACTCAGGGTTTTCTCGCAGCCTTTCGTCGATTTGTAGCGAGACGTGGCCATTGTGCAAACATCTGGAGCGATAATGGCACCAATTTCGTAGGTGCAGCAAGAGAACTTAGGGAATTAGCTTCGATCCAACAAGATATTGCAGAAAAATTAGAAGATCGTAATACTACTTGGCATTTCATACCACCGCATGCTCCAAATTTCGGTGGCTTATGGGAGTCAGCAGTGAAATCTACCAAATATCACTTAAAGCGCGTAATAGGTAGTTCAACATTGACTTACGAGGAGATGAGCACTCTGTTGAGTGAAATAGAGGCGTGTTTAAATTCCAGGCCAATGACTGTGATCAATGGTGAAGATATTCATGAATCGATGCCATTGACCCCAGGACATTTTTTAATCGGTGAGCCGCTAGTCACTGTTCCGGATATTAGTTATGAAGGATCTAATATCAGTTCTTTATCTCGATGGCAGCATGTACAAAAAATGGTCCAAAGTTTTTGGAAACGCTGGTCGGTAGAATACATGAGTAGCTTAGTTCATAGGTATAAGTGGTCGCACAAGACTCCTGAGCCTAAGGTCGGGGATGTAGTTCTCGTTAAGGAATTCGATATGCCCCCTGCTTGTTGGTTTCTGGGTACAATTATTGAGAAACATCCAGGACCCGATGAAATCACACGAGTAGTAACGCTACGAACTAGTAAGGGTTTGCTGAAACGTCCTACGTCCAAGCTCTGTATTCTGCCAGTCAATGAATAAACATAATTGATTGTATTTAAAACCAGAATGCTTTGTGAAGTCTGTTAATTTATTGTTAAGGGTTACATTAATAGTTCAGTAACTGAAGGTTTACTGAATAAATTAGTTTTCGTTAAGTAAGAACTGTTTATATCTATACTATATCTAGGCAGAGTAAATATAAGCTCTAGGTTGTTGTGAATTTGTAGTTAAGATTTTAGGTATTTAAGTTAGGATTCTGATTTATTTTATACAAAGATTTATTTGATATAAGGGTAAGGTAATTGTAAACTTTTGGTTAAGATTTAAGAAGTTAATATTAAATGCTTATGTTTGGTTTTATATAAAGAATTTTGAGTTTGGTTATGATAGTTAATAGTAGAAACAACTTGTATGTCATTTAGTTATTTTTGCCTTTAATGTAAGTGCTAGTTCTAAAATATTAATGTACACAGAATATTATCTTTTTGTTTGAAGGACATTCCTCAATAATGTCCTTGGGGGGCGGGATGTTCAAGTGTCGCCATTTTCATTTTAAATTGTTATTAAGGGAAAATTAGTTCCTAATTCTAATTACAGATGGCGTTGTTAGTTTAAGTTCATTCCCTAGATCGCGGTGTTAAGATTCTCCGCGATCTAATGACCCTCCGCGATTATTTTTTGTTTAGTGAGTTCAGTACTACATTATATGTGATTGTGATATAGACAGTGGGTTTTATTAGTATCCCATCCCTGGAATATCCTTCACTCAGCCAGATTGGCAGTAGTACAAGTGCTAGTAGGGAAGTGCGTCGTGACCAACTAAACATTAGCAGACTGTATAAATGAGTGTTTGGTGCGCGGAATTTTCCCCGACTCACTCAAAGTAGCGAGGGTCAGTCCTATTTACAAATCTGGGAGTAGAACTGACCCCGGCAACTACCGTCCGGTGTCGGTCTTAACCGTTATAATTTCGAAAATATTCGAACGAGTGTTATACAACCGTCTAAATGCGTATTTGACTGAGAAGGGATTTTTAATCGATCAACAGTATGGCTTCCGCCCTAAATTAAGTACAATCACGGCCTCAGTTGATTTAATAACTAAAATAAAGACACACATTGATAAAAAAAACATAGTTTTAGGTATTTTCATTGACCTAAAAAAGCGTACGATACGGTAAGCCATCAAAAACTACTGCAAAAGTTAAGCAATCTAGGTATTTCAGGCAGCGCTCTCGATATGTTCACGTCCTATTTACAAAACAGAAAGCAAGTCGTTAAGATAGACAACTTTACTAGCTCGATGCAAAACATTACATACGGATGTCCCCAAGGCTCAGTAATTAGTTCATTATTATTTCTTATACAACGTTGATACGACAGAGGGGCTTTCCTTTAAACTGCCTATACTAGGTACCATTTTCAAGCTCTGTACCAAAAATAAATTAATTAGGAGCAGTAGTTTAGTCGCAAATGATTTTTAAAGTTTTTGCACGGTTTGAACACGATGTATCTTTTCTAACATCTGATTATCGTCTAAGCATAGGTCATGCACCTTACAACGATAAATCTACGATGCGTTGTTGCCGCTCTGACGCATGTCGACATTCACTAAAAAATTGGCAATGCAAACAAGGAAACAATCAATACACACACACTTGCACTTTCACTACGAAAGCGACTAACATAAAGCGAGCGAAAGAAATAGAGATAGGTCAGTTTGTTGCATCCTTGTTTTTTGCGATCGGTAAGTGGGGCCTCAGTGCGCCGACGCTTGTTTTTCGGAACGTATGTTTTGTGGAATTCGCGCGCAAACAATTGTAATTTTATTTTGTTATTGTGAGAGGACACGTAACTTGGGATTATTATTATTTAGTATTAGTGTTTTTTTTTGTGATTGACTGTTTTTTATGGTGATAGGACACGTAACTTGGGATTATTATTATTTAGTATTAGTATCTCCGGACCTCACTCCCATGGATTTCTTTTTGTGGGGTTACATTAAGGGTGAAGTGTATGCCTCAGAGGTAAATACAATTGATGAGTTAAAAAATAGGATTAGGTATTTTAGCATTTCACAAATTAAAGTGCTTAGCGACGGACAGTGATCTAATTAGAAAAATAAATAACAATATTCTCTGTCGGTATAATTTGTGCATCAATGTGAATGGAGGACACATCGAAAATTTAAAAATTTTGTGTGTTTGTTTTTGTGCGCGTACTTCGAAACGTTACCTAACATAAAAGCCAGTGCGAGCGGAGGCCTAAGTCTCCGGCCGCCACCCCGGCCCGGCCCCCACCGAGCACACGAGATACCGTACACCGCGCTCCGGCGCGCGCGCGACGTTGCCGCTTTGTTACCTAGCGGTATCTAAGGTCAGTGTCATTTTTTTACAAAGGGTGGTTGCGTTTTATTCGGATTTGCAAGCTATTTAGTTTGTTTGAAAAAAATATTTTCGTATTTATGGCGCTTTTTGTTTTTGTACCGTATCGAATTAATACTGAACACGTATAGTATACGTAGTTTAATTTAATGCCCCTCTGTCGTATCAACTCTGTATACGTTAACAACATTAATAAAATAGGGCTGACAGGACACTTAACGTTATACGCAGATGACACTTGCCTCTTTTATTTCGACAAGTCTGTACAAAACATTCTAACTACTGCTCAAAAGGACATTGACCTTCTTCATGAATGGCTCAAATATAACTTGCTAACAATTAACACAACAAAAACATCATTTATGATTTTCGCAGCAAAAAACAAACCACTACCTAAACTTACGCCACTTACGATCAACGGAGAAATAGTTAAACGATCTAATCACGAAAAGTACCTCGGACTGTGGGTAGATGACAAACTTACTTGGAAGCTACATATAAATCATATCAAAGCAAAATTAGTTTCACTTTTAGGCACGTTACGAAAGATCACAAAATGTATTCCGAAAAAGATACGTCTAATTATTTACAACTCGCTAGTGAAATCAAACCTAGAATACCTTATTTAATTGTGGGGATCAGCCGCTAAATCTAACTTAAACTCGCTCCAAAGAATACAAAACAAAATTATCAAAGTACTATTTCATTATCACTACCTATATCCAACAAAAAAATTATACGAAAAAGCTAATCTACTAAATCTCACACAACTGTACACATATTACACGTGCATTCTAATAAAAAAAATCATTACGAATTCTGTACAATCAAACATCAAACTACATAAAAAGACACCTACATACAACACAAGAAGTAAAAACAAGTTTCAACTAATGACCACACGTGCACGAACTAACTACGGCAAGAAAACCATATTGTCTGAGGGAGCAAAACTATTTAATGATTTACCAGAAGCTTTAAAGAAGTGTAATAATATAAACATATTTAAAGCAAGGCTTAAAAAACATATTGTGTACCCTGTAACGTTGCCAACACCCTAGAGGCAAATATATATTTTTAGATGTAAGCACTATTTGTATCTCATTTTAAGTGAACTGTTATTTAAGTTCTTATGAGAATAAAAATTCTTTAAACCTAAAAATATTTGTATTTCGCGGGCTACCCTGGCGCTTCCACCTTACTGTATTAAAATAAAGCAGCACGTTTCCAAGTTTTAACTTTTATTATTTGTGTTCCTTCAGTTTTTGACAGTTTAAACAAGCTTTTTGACATTTGATTCTTTGTACTTAAACGTTCAAAACGTCTCTCTCTTATAGCTTATTACGTAATAAATTATATTATATATAATATAAATTGTTTTGTTTACAGTTTCTCTTTTACTATGGACTTTATTGATAGCGTCAACCAGCTCAGACCAAAACAAAACAAAGTTGTCAGATGCAGGCGTGGTAATAAGTTTTATAGATAAAATCATAAAACCTTTCTTAGACGACAATAATCACATCAATGACAGAGACACCAGAACGAAGACAACAGAACATATCGAGACATATTATGGTGAGATTAAAAACATCATCAGACTGAAGGTGATACAATTGAAACCGATGCTACAAGACAGCGAAAACAAATATCATACAAAAATAGAAACAGATAATAGTTTAAATTTAGAAGGAAACGATGAAACAGTCATATTAGATGTCATGCCAGAAAAAACAAGGAGGACTAAAGTAAAGCTAGCGGTAAGAGAAAATAAAAAGATAATAGAAACATTAAAAAAAAAGATCGAAAACTACAAAGAGATAAGGGATCACATAACGTTATTGTTAGAAATGGAAAACACATCAAATTTAACAAATAGGTTGATAACAACAACGTTGGATGGAATGTTAGATCTGCTGATAAAAAAACAGTGTAAATGGAAAAGTGTGTATACAGGAGATCTTATGAAACATCTCGATATGAGCTCACGCAATTCAATGCAAAAACTGAAAAACAATGTTAGAGCACTAGACGAATATAGATTAGCATGCTACTTAAAACCAAAAGAAAACAAAGTTGAGATAGACCAGTATCGTAGTCACGTCCAACCCAGCATAACGACATTAGGTAAAGGGGATGAACGAGAAAGTAGAGATACAGTAAATCATCAAAATCAATGCGGAACTTTTATAATTTGTTCGGATGAGCTTAGAGATTTCTTAACAATAACTTACAATTACTTGAATAAAACTGCCGTGGCCACTTTTAGGAACTACATAGCTATGTATATAAGAGACGTTCAAAAACAAACCAAACCTATCCATGACGTTGTAAGCTCAGAATTACAGTATTTAAGCACTTCTGCAGAAAATGAAGTCAAAAAGATATTTATAAATGAATTAGAACTCTTCACGCTAGATGAGAATAAAAATAAAACAGAAAACATTCAACATATCAAAGATTTCATAAAAGCTACAACAGTTCAAATTAAAAGTAGAATTCTCATGCTTGTGATCGATCATTTGAATGCTGTCACAATAAAAACAAGATTATTTTCAACAATCAAAGAAGACCTTAAAGTTAATTTGAGGTTGGACATGGATAACCTGCGTCAATTAATCGTAGATAAAATTTGTGGATTTTTCGTACTGTGCAATGGTGTTGGGACTAGAAGATTTAATAAACCTGGGGAATTCACACCAAAGGATAATGACAATGTTTATTTTAAAGTAAAGCTAAGTTTTGACGCCGAAATGAAGGATGCTTTAGCCCGTTATCAGAACCTGAAATCTCCAGCCAAGCAAGGAAAACTGTTTTCGATCTATAACTTTGGTAAAAGTTTGATTGATAAAATTGGCCGAAGGAATTATAGCTATAAAAACGTAACTAGAACTTCTGTTGGTTCAACTACTACGACAGAGAGAGTAGCCAGCAGCGAAAATATGTTAACAGAACAGTTTTTTTAACCAAAAGTTTAACTATTTTTTAATAAATTGTTTAATTTTATAAGTTTAAGATCTTGATTCATGATTCACTATGTGTTTTTAAGCTCTGGCCAAAATGAAGCGAATCCCACGCGGTGTGCAGGACTATATTATTCGCCCACAACGAACGATCGAACGATAAAAGCATTCAATCTGTCAGGAATAGTCGCGAGTCCTCTTATCTAACTCAGCAAACGCGCAGTCACGTCTCGAAACCTCAAAGCATTTATTTCAATTAGACCATTTTACAGGCACTTTTGAATTGTCAAGGTCGGTCGATCACAAATATGTAGCTATTTTCACGTTCGAAAGAGCAGATCTCTATGGAGAAGAATGTACAAAAACCTCCACGGACACTCTTTTAAAAATAACAAATCGTTATAACCTTTTAGTTGCATCATTCATGTTGAAATTATACATAAATGTGAGAACGACGTCAAAGACGTGCAGGATAAAAGAGTCTGGAGTAAAAAAAAAAAACAATTCAAAGAAATAATCGAAATAAACCGTGGCAGTTGAGACACGACCAGTCCCCGCTGACGGCACCCGTTCACAAACATGACGCATGCGCCAGCAACATTTGGCTCAACCATTTTGAAGGGAGCCAAGTAATCCAACGCATGCACCACCGTCAACTAGACTTTTGAGTGAGAATGGCACTCCCAAGGTAAATTCAAGTCAAAACATGCCCAAAACTGATAGCTATAGTTTAAGTTACACAGTATTCACACATGTGCCTGAAATGCATAAAATTATACAATGCCAAATAAATTGATTCTATAGGCCAGTTGGTCGTCTTAGGGGCGGAGTTTCTTTACAATGAAAATATTGCGTCCTCACAAACTTCAACCGGTCCAACAATGTTTCCAAATGATAACAGATTAGTTTGTGCGCCCTATTGGCTGTGGAGCAGGACCAGGGTTGAGCCAAGCATTTTTATCTTTAATATAATCCCTTAATTATATGCTTACCTGCATACAGTTATAATATATGGGTATGTATTTTATTATAACATTTTAAATAGTACCCCATGATAGATGAGACTACAGGCTACTTTAGCCATTCTGAAACCTGGATAAACTAAATGGTGCCTATTTCTAGTCCCATAATAGGGATGCATGAAAAACATATTTATCATTTACATAGTTTATCTAAAAAATATTCAAAAATATAATGTTAACAGTAAAAATAGAATCAAAATTACTCGAAAAACGATGGAGATATTATTATTTCAAACAAATATATCTGTCCCTCTCGTGAAAACGCTGTTTTCTATGGCGTTGTATAGGCGTCATAGACGATGACGTCAAAGTTTATGTCGGACTTCACTTTCTAATTGTAATCTTGGAAGCTTTATAACTTCATCACTGATGAACGTTTTAAAAAATACTTTCATGATCGTTTACTAGAGCTAATAAGTATTACACTTTGCAAATAAAAAAATCGATGCATATTCCCTATTATGTCTACTGATCTACTTATCCTTTACCAAAAAGATGCATTTTTTTTCTGACGGCGGTAGTACTACTTTCTAGGTTACATCAACCAGTATATTGGAACTACAGTGGGTGCACTATGGGACGTGTTGGTTATTGCACAATAGAAAAACCATTTGGTATTAAATGAAATTATTATTCACACTTAAACTCTCAATAACAATATTCTTACACAATAGGTACGCTGAATAATTATTCGAAACACGCGGTGGTTCTAGACGTGTGCACTGCTCGACCGCCACCAGTAGACTGAGCTCGGACTTTCGAGGACAACCTCGTAGACTCCATCGAGCGCCACTCGATGGCGGTGGTTTTCCGATTGTTCAATTGACTGACTTATTTCCGACAGGTTCATGATGTTTTCGTAAATGTATTGACACGATACCGTCATGATATTAGTATTCTTAAACAGTTCCTCTAGAGAATCGCGCCGGTGGAGATTGTATATTGGTTTTTATGGTTCTTTTCTGTTGAATAAAAATGACCCGATATCTGCAGCCCGTCCCCATTGTAAAATACCGTAAGACATGATAATGTGAAAGTAACTAATATAGACCAGACTCGCGGTATCATCATTCGTAAATTGGCGGATTTTTCTAACACTGCTGAACTTAGCCGTCCTGTAAAAAATATTATATGAGGATGTAGCTTTGAGTCAAACGTAATCCCCAGGACAACCGTTTTATCGATAAATTCGTTTTTCCCCAATCAATACTATTTCACAATCACTGCTTTTGATTTTTAGTAGGTAAGTTAAATCTTGTGCAATTTGTTTTCTTTTTATTTTAGACTTGTATTAGGGAGTCATTGTTGCTCCAACTATTTATCTTAAAAATTAAAGAGATATCGCCGGCAAACAAAACTTTATCATGTTGTTGTAGCAATAAAACGGGACCAGTCCAGGAAAATACTCTTTCAAACAAAAAAAGAATCATCCAAATCGGCTGACAATTGGCTAAAGTATCGCTGAACAAACATTTTTCATGGGATCTCATCATCAGATCCTAATTTATACCTTTCATCATCAGCTCAGCAACATGAGATGATGATTACCAGGCACAAATATCTGATTGCGTTAGAAAGTTCATGAAAAACATTGTATGTGCCTATAAAATTTGAGGGTTGCCCTCGATTTTCGTGGGATCCCATCATCAGATTCTGACATGGTGACAATGGGACCAATCGAGGAGTATAACCTTTCAGTTGAAAGAAAAATTTTTCAAATCGGTTCATAAATGACGGAGTTATGAGGTAACAAACAAAAAAAAAAAAGATACAACCGAATTGAGAACCTCCTCCTTTTTTTGAAGTCGGTTAAAAAAATCTCGACGAACGCTATCTTCACAGATTATTGTACCGACCGAACAGTATCCCGACAGAAAAGTAAGCCGATGGTGTTTACCTCGACAAAACGTTATCCCAAACTTCATTTGGTTGACAAAACACTAGTTCGACTAACAGTTCGCTGACTGAATACAATTCCGACATGCACTACCTAGACCAAGAGAAGACAAGGCTGAAATTTTTATCCCCCCTGAAGAAGATTTAACATACCTATAGCAGACTAGACTGCCAAAAAGCATTACACTCCTACCAAATTATCTGTAAAATGGCGAAAATGTCATTCGATTGTCAGTGTCTACTACATTCGGGTTCTCTGGTTGTTTTGTCGTGATATTGCTGAATTTATAAAGTTAAATATTATGCTGAAAGCTATTAAAAGTGATGCTCGAAACATGATTGTAAAGGTTAAAACCTTTTTTGAAGAAGAAGCTCGGGTGGGGTCTCCGATTATTCCATTTACAAATATACAAACGAATTTCGGCAGCTACAGGTTAGTGTTGTCAACTTCTTGTTATAAATAAATAAATAAAATATCTTTATTTCAGACATAATATAAGTTGTTAGTAATTAGTTAGTAACAAATTATGCTTATATGCTATATTGGTGTTATTAGTAGGTCAAATTACCCGATACTTATCTAATTGTCTAAGTCCACGAAAAAATCGTTTCTATTCTTGCTGCAGGTTAGCGTAACGTACATCTATGAGGTAACCTGCTAAGTGAGTGAGCCAACTAACCTCCCAGATTTCAAATTTCTACTAACATTTATTTTATACGAGGAGCTCGTGGCTAAATAATAACAGCCGCACGGGTCGATCTTGAAGGTTAAGCAACGCTTGCCACGGTTGGTCTGTGGATGGGGGACCGTCTTAACATAACGAGTTTCCTCCGTGCCTCGGAAAGCACGTTAAGTCGTTGGTCCCGGCTGTCATTTGTAGATCTTTGGCAGTCGTTACGGATTGTCAGAAGCCAGTAAATCTAACTCCAGTCTTGCCAAGATGTAACATGTTACCCAGTTAATGGGTTGTGGAGGTCTGGTAGGCAGCCACTCCACGTAAAACACTGGTATTCAGCTGAATCCGGTTTCACTGGAAGCCGACCCCAATGTAGTCTGGAAAAGGCTAGGCAGATGATGACTAACATTTATTTTACTATCTTATATTTCAGGTGTGAGTCAAGGACAAATTTCAAAAATAGTTAAGGAAAGGTACGCAGCAGAAGAAACTGGTACAAAAATTCGGACACCAGGCAAGGACAGAAAACGTAAAAGTGGATTTGTGCATGTTGATGATTTTGACATAGGAGTTATACCGAGGAAAATAAATGAATTTTATTCTGCTAAAAAAGAGGTCCCTACATTTAAAAAGCTTCTAGAGGTCTTAAAGACAGAAATAAATTACACAGGACAGCGAGAGCGTGTCTGTTTTCCGCTAAGAGGAGCCAATTCCACCCAGCTCCATCTTTCCGGGGTGCTCCATCTTGGGGTTACATTAACATCTACTCTCAATTTTGGCCCATTCATATAGGCAAAAGCTCAAGTGGCTGCAAAGAAGTTGGGGTTCCTAGCAAAGGTGAGACAGTACTTCACGCCGAAACAGCTGCTCAAACTCTATCAAGCCAAGTTCGATCGTGTATGAAGTACTGCTTTCACCTTTGGAGCGGATCTGCCAGATACCAGCTTGATGCCCTTAAGTCAATTGAGAAACGAGCCAAGAGAATTATCGGCAATGATGGGCTCGTCGCGACGAGGCTCTAAAGTCTTGAGCATCGACGACGAGTTGCTAGCCTGTCGGTTTGCATTTTGGGGAATGTGCGACGGAATTGCATAATTTAATTCCGCCAAGCCCCTTCCATTATCGGATCACAAGACGAACGGCGATGCGCCACCGGTACATGATGGACATCCCACCTTTTTTTATTTATTTAAGGATGGGAAATCATCAAATGACTCCTCCCGCTTTGGGTGAAGCAGAAGGGAGTGTCAGACTCTTACTGACTAATACCCATCCGCGTTCCTCCCAGTGCCCTTTGCGTTCCAGGGTACGGTGCCTCTTTCGAACGAAGTCCGCAGCCCCAGCAGGCACTGGCCCTAGCGGGCCCCGTCTTTTACGCTGACAGCTCTTTGAGACACGCGTGAAACACAGCGCGCCGTCCACCCGGGCCTGGTTCTGATCAGAGTGCGAGCCACCCAATGCTCGCCGTCCGCAGGCTCGCGCTTACGGTGGCCAAAAATCGCCCTGCGACTCGGGAGTCGCAGGGCGATATCGCCCGGGCGTCCCGTCCGTCTTCTTCTGTTGCGGCGGCTGGGGCGTGAGGTTTCCCTTTCTCTCACACGTTCGGCTTCCTCCTTTGCTAGCATTACTGCTTCGCAGAAGGAGGTGACCGCTTCCCCCCAACTAACATTTTGGTGTCAGTTACAGGCTTTTTTATGACTTTGAGTAATATAACAGGGTTATAATTATCTCAGTTATTACTAAAGACGATATAGAGGAGTTAACAAACAAGTTTTAGCCCCAATCACAGCACTATAGCGTTAATGGACGATGTAATACAGCTTTGAGAGTTATAATGGCGCTAGTAGCAGCAAGTATACTTAATACGTTATAGCTTTAACCTTTTTGTGACACCCAAGTCTTTATAAAAGTGTTCGCCGACACCTCTTAACACTTATTGTTGTATAGTTATTGCAATGAACTCTTTTATACCACTTAAGGTGCTATATTGACTACTATTGCAGTCATAAGCTATAAAATAGAGTTTACCGAGAGTTTAGTAACACGAGAAACTAAAGGTGTCAAACAACTCCTCTATCTAGGTTTAACCTGTAATAAAGGGTTTAACTAAAGCTTATTGTGTTAGGCAGTCCTCTTTTACAGACGTTATAAAGGTATTGGTGTCAAACAACGCAAGTATGGGTCGTTATTAACACTAACCTCACTTTTGTAAAGTTCGCCATTGTTTTGGTAACCTAACAATTAATATTATTTCGAGTTATTCAACATTTGACTACAATAAACAAAATTTCTTACATTATTTGAAGCATTCCATGAATGCCACTTAATTTTACATACCACTGCTCAAGAAGCAGGAATGAATAGTAATGTTTAGCTTGAGGTACCTATTTTGTTATCATAATTTTTCTTTTAAATCTTTAATAAATCCTAGGCGCGTTAAAACTGAGATGAGAAACATGGTATACATTTACTGTGAAATCATAAGGGCAGTCATTTTTCACTTCACATACTTAAATAACATAATATTCCATAATATTCTTCTGCTGTGTTGAATAATGGATGACATAACACTTCCATTACGAACAGATTTAATTTTAGTAAGGTTACAGGCTTTTTTATCTTGACGTGCGCTTTTTACCACCTGTAGTGCTCACTATCGCGGTAATATCGGTTAAAGTAGTAGCTGACGATGAATAAGCGCTCTTGTGGAGCTTTAAGATCTTTTTGACACCTTACTATAGGATTTATAGCACCTGTAGCGTTTACCAACTCAATTTTACAACGGTAATACAGATTAAAGTAGTAGCTGACGATGAATAAGCGCTCTTGTGCAGCTTTAATATCTTTGTGACACCGTACTATAGGCTTTCTATAACTTTTACCTGTAAAACTGTGGGCCTCTTTTGTGGTTATAAGTGAGTTAGAGCATGCTCTAACTCAGTTGCACAGGTATACGTTAACACTTTTATACTCAAATGGAACTGATATACGAGTCTTATATACGTTTTTTTAACGCTTTGGTGCTAGTTGGGCCATGTCTCCTTGCTCCGGACCATAGCTTGAACCAGGGCCGGACGTGAGAGATCGCCGCCACCGATCGCCTCGGCGAGGACACGACGGTGCTCCGCTCAAGCAGGGCAGACCTCAACCGTATGCTCCACCGTGTCCTCCGGGCGATCCTCGCAGTGTTGACACCCGGGCGTATCCTCCCGCCGTATTCGAAATAGATACCTCCCAAAACAACCGTGTCCGGTGAGTACCTGCGTCAAGCGGTAAGTAAGGACGCCGTGGCGCCGCTCTAGCCACTCTTCAAAGAGGGGACTTATCGCCGCAATTGTGGCGTGATCAGCGCTGGGTTGGGACAGTCTTTGTCTCCATACTGCCATGAAATCCTGCCGGAGCTCCGTCCGCCGTACTGCGATTTGCCGCGGCAGAGGAGTCTCGCCCCGGCGTAGCACTTCCAGGCGCCATTCATAAATGAGTGCGAGGGTTCTCGCCTCTAGATCCCATGGATGGATGGATGGCCATCACCCTCTGGGACGAGTAGAGGTAACGGGCAGGTCGCTTCCTCAAAGTAGGCGCCCACACCGGCGCCCCTTAAAGAGCCATGGACCGCACGATCCCCACGTAAAGCCTCCGGCAGGAGGCGTTTGGACCCCCTAGATTGGACAAAAGCCGCTTGAAGGCAGCCCCAGCTCGCTCTAGTCTAGGAGCCAAACGTCGGAAATGCTCAACGAAGTTCCACCGGCTGTCAAGGACGAGACCCAGGTACGTCATCGTCGATCCGACGCCGATTTGAACCCCTCCTACCGTTATTTGGGATCCCGACGGTAGTCTGTTCCGAGATCCATAAAAGCACATGGCTTCGGACTTGTGGACTTGTGTAGAGCCACCTCGAGACCCAGCTGCCGGATCCTCTCAAAGACTATCGCAACCCCGCGTGTCATAGCGTCAGCCGCCGCCTGGTGCGATCCCCCCTGCGTCAGTACCAGCATGTCGTCGGCATAGCACACGACGCTAACGTCACTAGGGAGGTCGGCACGCAGCACGAAGTCGTAGCCGATGTCCTACAGAAGCGGCCCCAGAACGGAACCCTGTGGAACACCGCATGACATCTCTCGCCGGTTCCACTCTCCCAGGTGACCGGGGTAGATGACGGCTCCGTCAAGTAAGCGTCGACTACGCGACGGAGGTAGGTCGGCACCCGGTGATACCGAAGTGCCTCTCTGATGCAACTCCAGGGCAGGGTGTTGAAGGCATTGGCGATGTCTAGAGACACCGCCAAGACGACCCCGCTCCGGGAAACCGCGTCCCCGCTCGAGAGGGCTCTCACTCGCATGATATCGTCCACCGTAGAGCGTCCCGTGCGGAAACCGAACTGGTTCTCCGCCAGATCCGGCCCCACCCTCACTAGGTGCTCGACAAGGCGGTTTGCAATTACTCTTTCAAAGAGCTTGCCCACCTCAACGAGCAGCACAATGGGCCGGTATGCGGACGGAGAGTCCGCAGGGCGCCCCGGCTTCTTAATGAGGACCAGTTTCCCCGTCTTCCAACGAAGTGAGAACTGACCCCTCTCCAAGCAATGGACATCCCACCTACGCGCACAAATCGTGGGAATACATTCATAGTGCGTACAGCTAAGGAGTGGAATTCCCTGCCGGAGTCTGTGTTTCCTGATAGCTACAACCTGGGAGTCTTTAAGTCAAGAGTGAATAGGTTACTTGTAGGCAGGCGTCTACATCTTCCACCAGATCATCGCTTACCAACAGGTGAGATAGTGGTCAAACGCGTGCCTATCAGTAGGAAAAAAAATTAGTAGAATAACTTAAAAAAAAAATATTATAAAACAATACGCGTAACAGAAAATATGTTGGTTTCGAACTCATAACCACGTTCTTGACAGCTCACTACAGCTACCACTAGACCACACGAACATAGTTAAAGTCGTTGAACTTAGCAATTATATTACAAATTAAAAACAATATACAAGATCTTATCCACCTTAACACTGCGTATTAAAGATCAAATTCGAATAACTATTTTATTAATCGTAGACGTTGAACCAGTTGTTCTAGTTCGATAAACTTACTGCTAATAAGCAGAAGGTTCAAATTAGTTTAATTTTTAAGGGGGTCAGGTAATTGCTATCACCGATTATAGAACTTCCTATTTTTTTCAAATGTATTTTCTCAGTAAATGCCGACGAAAAACTGCTTCACCTGCACGCTATTTTTAACCGACTTCTTCAAAAAGGAGGAGTTTCTATGTTCGGTTGTATGTATTTTTTTTTTGTATGTTCACCGATTTCTCCGCCAATTGTAGACCGATTTCAAAAATTCTTTTTTTATTCGAAAGCCTATACTCCTGAGGTGGTCCCATTACCACCAAGTTAGAATCAGATGATGGGACCCTCAAATTTTATAAGCACATACACTGTTTTTCATTAACTTTCTAACGCAATTCAGATATTTGTAGCTGGTAATCATCATCTCATGTTGCTGAGCTGATGATGGAAGGTATAAGTCAGGATCTGATGATGGTATCCCATGAAAAATGTTTATTTAGCGATATTTTCGCCAATTGTTAACCGATTTGGATGATTCTTTTTTGTTTGGGAGAGTATTTTCTCGGACTGGTCTCATTTACATTTGGTGAAGATCTGATGAAGAAGTTCGGAGATAGGCAACGGAACTCTTCAATAAATGTAACAAAAGGATCGGAATTTCTGAAATCGCATGTCTGTTGATTGTTTACACCAGTTCATAACATAACATCACGCCGGCACGCTGTGTTTGTGGTAATAAAAAAACTTTTTAACAAAAAAAATAAAACCGACTTCCAAAAAACCACTACGAAGTAAAAAATAACTTTAATTTCTGAAGTCGGTGTTCAAAAACGAAAAAAAAACAAAAACACCGACTTCCATAATTAAAGTTATTTTTTACTTTGTAGTGGTTTTTTTAAGGTTTTTGCAAAAAAAAGAGACATAGAAAAAAATATTTTAATAAATAAACGGTAATTTATAGTTAGTGTTGCATATTCTGTACATAAATAATACTCTACCCCTTGAGCTAGAGTATACGTTTATTTTGAATAGGAGGTGGAAGGCCTGCGTTCTTTCTACTCGCTGGTGAATTAAATCACCAGGTGAAGACCTTATACATATATGATGCACATTTAATGACTACTAAAAATTAGCTTTACACCGCGGCTCCACTATTAGGCCGCGGTCACGAACTCAGCGGCGCGGCGGCGGCGGCGCGACCAGCTGCGCATTCAAATGTTAGATTTAAATGGAACTGTTCACGAAGGCAGCGGCCCGGGAGCGGCGCGGCGGCGGCATACGAGCAGCGCGCGTTAGTCGAGCGGTGCCTGCGCGTCTTCAGTGACGTAGTCACATCCTCTTCCCTGCGGCGGCGATTCGGTTCGGACGTGTTTTTAGTGGTGTGACTGTTTCTTGAATTTAAATTTTATTTTAATTATTTTTTTCAACCAAGCTACTCCACTCCTAACTCGGACCCTCCTTATCTATCTTGCGTGAGCGTCCATTGAGTGCAGCGGCCATATCGGATTGTGTCGGAAATCTTTCTCCCACAATCCTCACTGACGACGAGTGAGCCATCGAGGAGATTGCTGGGCTGGATAAATCACCACTTCGAAACTTCGAAAAGTTCCGCTGTTAACCGGTGAGATTTGAACCCGGGTCGCGACGAGCGTCGCGTCGTGTTCGTAGCCACTGCGCCAGGCCAACGAGTGCGTCATCGTGCAAAATTGGTCACCTGCCTACGAAGAATGTCCTACGTCACGCGCGCTGCTACGGTTCCGTATTGAGTGCTACGCTGCTACGGTGCTACGACGGCCGTACTTATCTGCTACGCAATACATCGCACAGCGGTTTTGACGGGATCCGCTACGCGACGCGCTGCTTACGCATTAATTAAAATAGAACATTTTTGTAATTGCACGGATATCTTTGCTACACAAAATTCCAACATACAAGATGACCTCGCTGATTAATAAATCATCTTCAGAGACGGAGATTGACCTAGGAGCTCGTGGCTAAATAATAATAGCCGCATGGGTCGATCTTGAAGGTTAAGCAACGCTTGCCAAGGCTGGTCTGTGGATGTGTGACCATCTTAACATAACGAGTTTCCTCCGTGCCTCTGAAAGCACGGTAAGCTGTTGGTCCCGGCTGTCATTTGTAGATCTTTGGCAGTCGTTACGGATTGTCAGAAGCCAGAAAATCTGACTCCAGTCTTGCCGAGATATACCGTGTTACCCAGTTAATGGGTTGTGGAGGTCTGGTAGGCAGCCGCTCTACGTAAAACATTGGTATTCAGCTGAATCCGGTTTGACTGGAAGCCGACCCCAATGTAGTTGGGAAAAAGGCTAGGCAGATGATGAGAGACGGAGATTGACCTAATGGCAACAGATGAAAATCGAACGCCACCAAATTTTGTCACCCAGAGGTGTAAGAGGAGTCGGGAGGACTTATTTATTGGTGAACAGTTAGATGACTTTAAAAAAGAAATGAAGGAAATGTTGGCTTTTATGTTGACTCAGCAGATACAAGAAGTTACTTCAACTTTAAAAGAAATTCAACAAACTAATCTTAATATAGAAAATACGGTCAAACACCTTATGTCACAAAATCAAGACTTGGAAAACAAAATATCCCTGTTAGAAAAGCAGTCAAAGGAAGACAAGAGACATATTACGCTTTTGGAGAATAAATAGAAGAAATGTAAACAGGAAGTCGTAAGGCCAACTTTGTATTAAAAAATGTGCCTAAATTAGCTGGAGAGACTAGAGAAGAACTCATTGGCTTAGTTATGACTCTTTCCAAAAATATAGACTGTTCCCTAACCAAATCTGACATAAGGGACATTTATAGAGTGTGGGGAAAGAACGACATCCAAAATACACCCATTGTTGTAGAAACTGGATCCACTCAAAAAATGACGTACTAAAAAAGGGGAAGCTGTTCAATAAAAAACATCACTCGAAGTTATGTTGCAAAGATCTCGGTTTTAAGTCCCAAGAAGACACCCCTGTCTTTTTGTCTGAACATCTAACGGCTAAGAGATCTTGCCTTGCCAGAGATCTAATAAAAACTGGAGAATATAAATATTGTTGGACTGCATATGGCAAAGTGAAGGACGATCAAGCGCCAATCATAACTATGAGAAGTGAAGAACAAATTCATCAACTTATGGTTAAAACATGACTATCTGCGGAGCATTTTTCTAGTTATGCCTCATTCATTAGACTTAATTTTTTGTCATCCCACCAATGTACTATCTGCATATCAATAAGGTACTTTTTTAATACTTTTTCTAATTTATTTAAAACTTTTTATCATTCTAACCTACAAAAACACTCCAATCTTACTACTATACACACAACAAACAAAACATAAGTTATATTCCTACGACATAACACAAAAACAATTTATAAAGCGTACACCTAATTTTCACACATTACATATGTATTTAGAAATATATGTAAAGAAAACATATAATTTTCTTTAATTTTATATTTTAACACATTTAAACTTTCCCGCGCATCAAACGTCATCGCACAGTGAATTGTCAGATGACGTTGTAAGCTATGAAAAAGATAACCTATAAGTATCTCGTGCTTGTAAACAGAAAACAATAATTTATAATATTAATTTCATTGTTAAAATATTCTAATGGTGATTAGAAACAGACATTGTTAATAATAACATTAAATGTCGTTTCTTTTCTTACAGGTATGTAAGTTTTTCTAAGTATTAAGTAAATTCACTTTTATTTCATGTATTACAAAACAATAAATCTTTTCTTACAGAAACTCAATTATGTTTGACTGACTGTGTCGTTCTAATCCCGAATTTATTAGAAAATACCTTATAAAACGACATTTATTGTCAGAAAATGGAGAAATTAAAATTTACGTTTGAAATTAAACCATCTGTAGACGGAAAGTCGAACCACATCGCCGTAACTGCAATTGCCACAAAAGACGACAAAGTTTTCCTTATTCCTGAAGAATGTCAAGCGATATCACGCCACCAACATATCCAGTCCTCGAAAACTTTTATTACTGTGAAGAATACATTGAAAAAAAGATATCAAACTAGAAGTGTTTGGATAAAAACAACACAGGATATATTACAAACATTTGTTGATGAGGATGAAAACATGATCTTTCAGGACCAATTTTTAGAGGAAACTTCCCAAGAAGAAATGGCTATTGGTAAAAAAAAGTGTTCGTAAGATCCTATAGTGAAAATTTTGGAAAAATTAGTTGAAAGTCAACAAAAGAAGGAAAAACAAAGTATGAAAAAGTTAGCTGACAAGTTTGCAATTGAAAAATTTGATGGAAAAAGTTCTAGTGCAAATCAGTGGATGGAAATATTTGAAAAAGAATGTGCAAGGTATGATATAGTGAAAGAAGAAGAAAAAATTGAAATCTTCAGATTATTTCTTGAGAAATCATGCACTGATTGGTATTCCTCCATGATGATCAAACTTAGCTTACACTCCGAGTGGTCAGAATGGAAATCAAGTTTTTTGCAAACCTATGGTAATAAAGGTTGGACTGCTAGCAAGTATGCTTTGTCTTACAAGTACCAATCAGGATCTTTGTTAGAGTATGCAGTAAAGAAAGAAAAACTTTTACTTGAAATAAGGAAAACAATAGATGAGGGAACTCTTATTGATATAATCGCTGCCGGCTTACCAGATTTCATAACAGATAGAATTAACAAAGAAGAAATGGTACATACAAATAATTTATTTAGTGAACTTGGAAGATTAGAGCATTTAATTTCAAGGAAAAAAATAATCAAGAAGAAAGAAGATAATAAACCAGATAGAAGAAAATGTAGTATTTGTGAAAAATTAAAGAAAGGTGTACGCTACCATCCAGAAGATTCATGCTGGTTCAAAACAAATTTTAATACTGAAAAAGATAAAAAGCAAATAAAACTTATTAACATTCAGAATTGGAATATGAATTGCAGTGTGAAGATCAAAAAAACTAATAGTGCCGCCATTGATCAAAGTAAAATTAGTACTGAATAAAAATGTCGAAATTTCTGGAATCTATGACTCTGGGTCTAATGTCTCATTAATAAATTCAAAATTTTTTAAAATAAATAATAAGAAACCCAGTCATTTCATCAATACTAACTTAAAAACAATTAATGGCGTTAAAAAGGCAAATGGCATAATAACACTTGATATAGCTATCTTTGATGTGGAAAAAAAATGAATGTTTTCGTAATAGACAAAGAAAATTTCGATTATGATTTTTTAGTGGGATTTGATTGTATAAAAGAGTTTTACCTAGTTCAAAACGAAAACTTAAAAATTACACAGAAATTACCTATACAAAGAAGTCGAATAGTTTCTAAGGAAACAAACAAAACAGATATAGTTTCTAAGGAGATAAAATCTGATAATATAGTAAACTTCAATGAAGGCATACATGAAGAAGACTTCAAAATTTGTATAAACCATCTAGACTGCCAAAAACAGGCAGTGATTGATGAATTAATTTCGAAAAATAAATCTGTGTTTGGACAAATATGACATAGGACAGGTAACGGATTATGAAGCACACATTGATCTATTAATAGAAAAATATTGCTTCAAAAGGCCATACCGATGCACAATACAAGACAAGAAGGAGATTGAAGATCAAATTGCAAAATTATTAAAAAAAAATATAATAGAAGAATCATACAGCCCATTTGCAGCACCAGTGACGTTAGCTTATAAAAGAGATGAAAATAAAAGATCAAGATTGTGCATCGATTTTCGAGACCTAAATAAAATCGTAGTGCCTCAATCACAGCCATTTCCTCTTATTATTGAAGACCTAATTCTAAAGACAAGAGATTGCAAGTTTTTCTCAACACTAGACCTAAACTCAGCGTTTTGGTCAATACCTTTGCGTATCACAGATAGACACAAAACTGCATTTGTGACACAAGAGGGTCACTATCAATGGACCTGTTTGCCATTTGGCTTAAAAACGTCCCCAGCTATATTCCAGAGGATAATGTGTAATATAATACGGAAACACAAGCTTGGAGGTTTCACTGTATGTTTCATCGATGACATCTTACTATTTTCTGAAAATTTCTCAGATCATGTCAGACATCTGGAAAAACTCTTTCAAGCAATTAAAAGCGAAGGCTTAAAATTAAAATTCTCTAAATGCACATTCGCAGCAGATACAGTTAAATACTTGGGTCATGTAATACAGAACAATTCAGTCAGACCACTGAAAGATAATTTGATATCAATAAAAAACTTTCCAAGTCCAAAAACTCAAAAGAATGTGAGACAATTCCTGGGAAAAATAAACTTTTACCATAAGTATGTGCCAAACATAGCCATAAAATTGGACCCATTGCATAACCTTTTGCGAAAAGGACAATCCTTTAACTGGACAGATGCGTGCCAGGAGTCGTTTGATGAAATGAAACAAATGTTATGTTCTCAACCAGTGTTAACAATATTTGACCCAAACCTACCTATTCACATATACACAGATGCTAGTATACTAGGAGTAGGAGCAGTACTAAAACAGCCACAAAAAAAACAATGAAGAAAAACCAGTAGCATATTTTTCAAAAAAACTGAATGAAGTACAAAAAAGGAAGAAAGCTATCTATCTGGAATGCCTGGCAATTAAAGAATGTGTAAAGTATTGGCACTATATTTTAATAGGTCGGAAATTCACTGTATTCTTAGACCACAAGCCACTGGAGAAGATGAACATAAAATCTAGAACAGACGAAGAATTAGGAGACCTAACATACTACTTATCACAATATGATTTCCAAATTAAATATTCTCCAGGAAAATATAACATTGAAGCTGACTGTCTAAGCAGGAACCCGGTTCTTGAACCAAATGAAAATCTAGGGGAGCAGTTAAAAGTAGTAAATACAATAACACTAGAAGATATCCTAAAAGATCATGTTGAAAATAAAAATATACAATGCCAAAAAGACAAGTTAATAGAAAAAGACAATGTTTACTACAAAAAAGTAAAGAAAAAAATATTATATCAGAGGAATTTAGCATAGCTTTTATGAAAAGTGTACATACAGATCTGGGTCATATAGGAATTAAACAGATGCAGAGAATGATCAGCTCAGTGTACTACTCTGTCAAGAAAGTACCGGGAAAAGATCAATAATACACAAAATGTTTGTTATTCATCCAAATTTATTTTATCACCTTCAAAGTATCCTCCTTTAGAAACGATACACTTGCGCCAACGAATAATCCATTCATCAAAACATTTTTTAAACGCTGCTTCCGGAATTGAGTTCAGTTCTCGCCGCGAATTCTCCTTTATGTCTTCTATCGATTGAAAACGGGTGCCACGAAGTGGTAATTTGAGTTTAGGAAAAAGAAAAAAGTCAGCAGGAGCCATATCTGGTGAATATGGTGGTTGCTGGATGGTATTTGTTGAGTGTTTGGTTAAAAATTCGTTCACAATGATAGCCTTGTGCGAAGGCGCATTGTCGTGGTGCAAAATCCAAGAATTTTCTTTCCACAAATCTGGCCTTTTTCGTCGAATTTGCTCTCTTAAACGCCGCATAACGCTCAAATAATATTCTTTATTTACCGTTAGACCTTCCGGTAAGAATTCAGAGTGCACAACACCGCGATAGTCAAAGAAAACAGTCAACATGACTTTGACTTTTGATCGACTTTGGCGTAGTTTTTTCGGTTTCGGTTCAGTTGGAAGGCGCCACTCCGAAGCTTGTTGACTAGTTTGCATGTCAAACTCGTAAACCCACGTCTCGTCACCAGTAACAATGCGTTCCATGAATGTTGGATCCGAACTGACTCGTTCTAGCATGTCCTCAGCGACTTTCATGCGATTGAGTTTTTGGGGAAAATTCAGATCTTTTGGGACTAGCCGAGCAGCAACATGTTTCATACCCAAATGATTAGTTAAAATGGTACGGATCGACTCGTGAGATACAGAAAGTTCGGCGGCTATCTCTCTCAGAGTTGAATGGGGATTTTCAGTCACTATTTCCTTCACTTTTGCGATGTTAACTTCAGTTGCAGACGTTGACGGCCTACCAGAGCGAGGCAAATCTTCCATCACATCTCGACCGCTTTTGAACGCTTTGAACCACTCATAAGCACGAGTTTTTGATAAAGTCGATTCACCGTAAGCCTTCTGTAACATTTTCAGTGACTCCAAACACGAAATTCCATTGGCGATGCAAAATTTAAGACAAACTCTTTGTTCGATATTTTTGTCCATTATGAAATTCGCAATACACACTATATATGATATTACTAAAACCAGCACTGTATTTAATATAAATAACAGATGCAACTCAAACTCCGCGCCAAAATGGAAAACAGTTGTGCCAATCTAACAACGACAAAAAAACAAAAATTTGAATTTGGAACCATAAACAAATCATCCATTCCCGATACTTTTTTGACTGAATGCAGCAAAAAATATGACTAAAAACATAAAAAGAATCTGTGACAGTAGTACAGTATGTCTAAAGAATAAATCAAGGGGAAAAATTAAATATGGATTGATGTCCCACTTGGGTCCCGCCACAAGACCTTTTCAGATATGCTCTATTGACACAATTGGAGGCTTCGGAGGTTCCAGGTCAACAAAGAAATATTTACATCTTTTATTAGATCATTTCACCAGATATGCATACATTCAAACATCAAGTACTCAAAACGCAAATGATTTCACCAAACTGATAAGAAACTGTACAGAAAGTGATGACATTGAATTGATACTATCAGACCAATACCCAGGTATCAATTCTAAGGAATTTAAAAGATTTTTGGATGAAAAAAACATTCCCATAATTTTTACAGCAGTGAACTCTCCTTTTTCAAATGGCTTGAATGAGAGATTGAATCAGACACTGGTCAATAAAATCAGATGCAAGATAAACGAACGTGACACTAAAATGGCATGGACATCTGTAGCCCACAACTGTGTACAAAAATACAATGAAACGGAGCACACTGTTACTGGATATGCTCCCAAATACCTACTTTATGGCACGGATGTTACGATTTTGCCAAATGAGCTGAAACAAAAGAAGACTAACCATGATTTAATCCAGGCCAGGGAAAAAGCACTGGAAAATACAATTAAATCACACAGTTATAACAAGACAATTTACGATAAAAATAGAAAACATATAGACTTCAAAGTTGGTGATACTGTTTTTGTAGAGAATGGAAACAAACTGAATCGGAAGAAGCTTGAGGAATTGAAACTCGGACCGTACAAGATTATGGAAAAAATTTCAAACTCAATTTACAAGATAAACACTGACCATAAGAGATCAGAGTCGAATTTATTCCACATTTCAAAGCTAACCCCAGCTCCTGCATGCGATTGAAAATCGTACATGAACAAACATGTTCGTTCTGTCGTCTTTAGGGGGGAGATGTAAAGAAAACATATAATTTTCTTTAATTTTATATTTTAACAAATTTAAACTTTCCCGCGCATCAAACGTCATCGCACAGTGAATTGTCAGATGACGTTGTAAGCTATGAAAAAGATAACCTATAAGTATCTCGTGCTTGTAAACAGAAAACAATAATTTATAATATTAATTTCATTGTTAAAATATTCTAATGGTGATTAGAAACAGACATTGTTAATAATAACATTAAATGTCGTTTCTTTTCTTACAGGTATGTAAGTTTTTCTAAGTATTAAGTAAATTCACTTTTATTTCATGTATTACAAAACAATAAATCTTTTCTTACAGAAACTCAATTATGTTTGACTGACTGTGTCGTTCTAATCCCGAATTTATTAGAAAATACCTTATATATATACTAAAATATTGGAACAGGTTTATAAATATGTCAATACAAAAGAACTACACTTTAAATACAAACATGCGAAACTATTCTTTCATAAAAAAAACATTTACCTTTAAAAATATTAAGATCATTAGCTTGTTACTTTCTCCCCTGGTTTATCTATATTGTGTACAAATATGAATGTGGTATTTACGACGGCCTTGTGATGACCTCAGTAATCTCTGGTATCATTTATGAGTAACACATTGCAAGCAATTAATGAAATAGACAGCATTGAAATTTCGAGAACAGTTGAATGTGATTCTTCAAATCTTACTGATCATATAAACGTAAAAAAAACGATTTCACTATTATATCTCAGAATATACGAAGTATATACTGCAACTTTGATGACTTCACCGTTATGTTGTCCACTTTTAAATTCGAAAAAGACGTGATAATATTAACAGAATGTAGATTAAATGGTAACAAACATATACCTCAACTCAGTAATTATCAGGCCTTTGTATCAACACGACAGATTAATCAAAATGATGGAGTAGCTGTATTTGTTAAAAAGTCTTTAAAATCAAACATTCAAGAAATCCAACTAGACCAGGCGACCTGCCTGCAATTAGACATACTAGGTAACACTGTTCATCATCTGCCTAGCCTTTTCCCAACTATATTGGGGTCGGCTTCCAGTCAAGCCGGATTCAGCTGAATACCAGTGTTTTACGTGGAGCGGCTGCCTACCAGACCTCCACAACCCATTAACTGGGTAACACGGTACTTCTTGGCAAGACTGGACTGACAGAACCGGGACCAACGGCTTAACGTGCTTTCCGAGGCACGGAGGAAACTCGGTATAATACATTTGTCAAATCAAACAAACATTCGATCAACTTGTGCGCGAGAATTTTCGATTTTTACGTGTTTTTCTGTGGAAAGTAAGCCAAGTATTGATAGAAATTCATAATTTACTTTATTCTCGTTCAATTTCAACTAATATTCAACGTCAAAAGTGTAAATTACCTGGTGAAAATTACGAAACAAAACTAGTTACCGGATTTCTTCCCGTACGTAAGTAATTTGATATTTCAGAATTATAGTGGCATATTGTAACGATATACAGTTAAAAATGAATATTCTTGATGTTTGTTTACAAAAATACAAATTACGTAAATCAAAATGTCTGCACCGCGTACTATAAAGTTTGAGCTTAAATATTGCGGCAGTCGATTTTTGATCTCGTAAAATAACATTATCACTAGATTACTTGTCTTTTCATGACCTTAATTCCAAAATTTTGTGTAAATTGATCCAACACAAATGTGTCAGAAATCAACATAATAAAACAACAAAATAGCTTTCAGCAAGTACTCTCGTATCTATCCAAAATGTTTATATTTCGGTTTTTTATAAGAATATTGTTTACATTCTAATACATAGTGACATAATAATTAAAGAACCCATAACAGTTTCAAGTGTGTGAATAGCTGCTTTGTGAGCGGAGAGATAAGGTTTTTTGTGTTGCGGGTCATATTACGCTTGCGATAAGCGGGCGCCCGCGATACGCAACGGAGTATGACGTAAACATGACATTTGAAATTTGCCAGCCGAGAGGTTAAGATGGTCACCAATCCACAGACCAACCTTGGCAAGCGTAGCTTAACCTTAAAGACCGACCCGTGCGGCTGTTATTATTTAGCTACGAGCTCCTCAATATAGCTCCTACACACTAGGTAACACTGTTCTGTGTATATATCGGCCTCCATGCAACACAATCCTTGATAGTTTTATGGATTCACTCAGTCAACACTTAGATACACAAAGAAATATACGAGTAATAATAGCGGGGGACATAAATTTCAACATTAGAGCTAAAGAAGTAGAAACGTCTCATGATAGAAAAAACCGAGTGAACTACCTTAACATGTTGTCGACATATGGTATTTTACCTGGTCATACATTACCGACCAGAGAGCGGAACTGTTTAGACCACTTTATGCTGAAGATTCATAAAAAAAGACATCAGCTTCAATTCTGTCTTAAAAACTACTATTACGGATCACTATACTACATTTTTATCACTTTCCAAAATAAACAGTAAGGAGTCAGCTAGTAAGATCACCACGACCATAAATTTTGAAAAAGCACTAAAATATCTACAGGAAAAAAATCTTACAGATTTGCTTTTTTATGATGACCCGAACTTGCTAACAAATAAACTCATTCAAAAACTTATTAATAATAATAATAATAATTTATTTATTTTCTCGCCACAATACACATTAAGTACATATTTTAAGGAACAGGTGGATACAGCAAGTATATTGCGGGAGACTGGTGCCTAAACTAGGCTTGTGGCCTGAATTTCAGGACACCAGGTCTCCACCCTTTAGGTTACATAATATTCCGAATCAGACAGTGGTCGCGAGTCAGTTAAGAATTATTAAAATTATTCTAAATCTATATAGTGTTAGTATGGTTAGTATTGTGTGGAGATGAAGGAAAGTGTAGAGTGTGGTTTTGTGTAGTGAGTGAGGATGTAGAAGTTTCTGTAGCCTGGACATATAAATATATAATATTTATGTGAAAAGTATATGCCTAGTTAACTAATTTATTTAAATCGTGATCTATACCGAGACAGCTAGGATTTTTTCAGTTTCAAGGTAGTTTAAGTCCTGGATCCAGCTAGTTAATTTCATTTTACATTTAATCTTGTTAAGGTCGTAAATAGGAAGAATCTTATTAATTTTATTATAGAGATAATGACCGAGGTGGCAGAAGAATCGCTGAGAGAACTTGGTCGAAAGCCGGTTGTGATAACTATCCACGGGGTCGAATCTGCGTTTGCCACGTGAAAGAGAGGGGGAATATGTAACGAGGCTATGCTGTTTCATAATTGTTTGTTGTATGAACAGTTGGCGTACTGTCAGGACCTTCGCTTCTTTATATAGGAGGGTGGTAGGGTATCTAAAAGGGAGGCACAGTGAGACCTTCAAGACGGCTCTCTGCGCTCTTTCCAATTCAAGAATAGTGTATTTTGGGGCACCACCCCAGGAGGTGATGCAGTAAGTCAACAAAGATTGAACGAGGGCAAAATACACTGATCTCTTCACCTTATCCTCAGCCACCCGTCTAAGGGTCTTGAAGACATATATTAACTTCCTCAGCCTGCCACTCAATACGGTAACGTGCTTGTGAAAATTTAGTGCACTGTCTATGATAACGCCCAGATATTTCACACTATCTGCTTTACCGATTTGAGTGCAAGTACAGGCGGCGCAGCATGGCATCGGACAAGTGTGAGCTACGATGGAATGCGGGGTTGTTGCCGAGGTATGTCTGTTATGTTTTATGGAGAAAGTGACATAGTTCGTTTTTGCAGCATTTAGAGTGAGGATGTTATTTCGTAACCACTCTGATACCATATTGAAGCCTGACTGAGCAAATCCGTAGACATCACTCCACGTGGTCGCGCTGAACAACAGGACTGTATCGTCTGCAAAAGTTATTATTTTACCCTCTGGAAGAGTGAGCATACCCAGGCCGTTTATATATATAAGAAAGAGTGTAGGACCCAGTACGCTGCCTTGAGGCACGCCGTAGGTAACTTGGCACTCGTCACTAACGTACTCTTTCATTTTCACGCTCTGAGTACGCCCACTCAGATAGTCCTCAAACAGTTTCAATTGGACTCCCCTAATTCCAAGGTTTTCCAACTTCTGAATCAGTATGGGAACAGAAACCGTGTCAAATGCCTTCGCTAGGTCTAGAAAAATCCCCAAGACTTTACGACCCTTGTCCATGTTAGTGACGATAAAGTTAGTGAGATCATGAACGGCATCGGGCGTCGATAAAACCATACTGAGAGGAAGATAGAAAGCTATTGCTCTCCAAGTAATCAACTAGTCTGCCGTTCATGATCCGTTCAAGAATCTTGGAAAGCGCTGGCAGCACGGCTATGGGTCTGTAGTTGTTGACACGGCTTCTGTCCCCACCCTTAAAGACCGGATGAACAATTGACCTCTTGAATGCTCTGGGAAATTGGCCTGTTTCGAGAGCAAGGTTACAAACGTAAGTCAACGGTGGAACTATGACAGCTTTGTGTTTCTTAAGGAAACTATTAGAAATTCGGTCCCAACCAATGGCACAGTCATTGCGGAGGCACAGTATTAGTTTTGTCACTTCTGCTTCGTCTGTGGGTAACAGTACCATGGAATGTGAATTATTGCAGAAAGTACCACTCGGTGACAAAGCCGACCGACTTACAATTTTTTTAGCGAGGGATTTACCAATATTTGCGAAGAAGTTATTGATTTCGTTAACCGATTGCTTTGGTGTAGCTGAAGTCGATAGCAATTCTGAAGCGCTGTCCTTCTTTTCGACCCTACTCGTTATGCTGTTTATAGCTGTCCACAGATGTTTAGTGTTGTTGCCAGCATCACTGATTTCTTTTTTATCATGGTCAATTTTAGATTGCTTTAATATTTTGTTGCAGTAGTTCCTATATCTTGAATATGTCGTTTTTAGAATTGAGTTCTCAGGGTCATTTTTAAATTTTTTATGAAGATTATCTCTATGTCGAATGCAACGGAGAAGGCCAGGAGTAATCCATGTCTTCACGATTTTTTTACGGTTCGAGATTTTAACTGTTTTCGTGTTTGACTCAATGACCCGCATAATGGGACTAATTAATAGATCTGCCGCTACATGAGGATCATTTGACATATACACCGCACTAAAGTCAACTAGTTTCAGATCTGCATCTAGCTGATCGTGATTGACTCGATTCACTGTTTTTCTTGCAGTCGATTTAGGGTTTTTCTTTGCAAGAAATAACAAAACAGTTTCGTGGTCAGTGAGAGCGGAGTGGGCAACCAAAGTGGTAGCGGGCAAAGTTGTTTTAAGCATAAAATGATCTAGGCATGCAAGTTGACGTGTGGGCAGGACATGTGCTGGCAGGAGACCATGTGAGGCTAATAAATTTAAATAACTACTTTTAGCTGAGTCATGGCACTGATCGTGAATATTTATGTTTATATCACCACAAATGATTACATTTCGATAATTCGCTATGTTATGAAGAGTTGTATCTAATGAATTAAGAAAAATGTTAACGTCTTTATAACCTGGTGGACGATAAATTGCCAGTAAGACAGTATTGTTGTCAATTTTAATTTGGAGACAATTTGCTTCCAGAAGTGGAGGTTCTTCCACAGAGACCTTAAGGTCTTCATGTACATAGACGACGATACCTTCATTTTGGGTAAGATTTTTAACTGTCTTAAAGTAATTGTAGCCCTCAAGGTTTGGAATGGAGTGCGTGCTAGGAAGCCAGCATTCTGTCAGGGTGACAATATCCCAATCAACTTTGGTTCTAGCGAGTAAGGTGTGAAACTCTGGCATATTTTTAGTTATACTCCTAATGTTTTGGTTGAGAATTTTTAACGACTGATTAGATGGGAAGTTAGGCGGAGTACAATTATCGAGATCACACACTAATGAGTCAGACACGGAGACAGAATCTATGTTAGTTGTATTATTTTTTGTGTTGTCGAATTTTAATAGTAAAAATTATATAATAAACCTTTCGGAATGGACAATTTGTTGTGATTTGTTGAGATTGATTCTATTAAATACAACACTACCACAAAATGTATCCCTTGTAGAAAACGTATAATTAAGCCGGGGATCACCCCAGGATTATTAAAATGCATAAAAAATCGTAAGAGATTACAAAAAAGCTATCGATCTAAAAATAACCTACAGTCGATACAGAAATTACTGTAACAATCTTATTAAATAATTGAAAAGAAAATTCGAAAGAGAATTACTTGCTAAATCGGTTACAAATACGAAATCACTATGGAAAAATATAAAATCAATCACCTACTCAAATACACCTAAACATCAAAGCACTGAATTATTAAATATCTTGCCCTCCCCAAGTGCATCAGTGAACTCTGTAAATAATTATTTCGCCAATATTGGAAAACAATTAGCTCAGCAAATTCCGACTAACATAACTTCTGGCCGATCTAACATTCCCCCTACAAAATAATTATTTTGTGCTCTTGGACACTGACCCCAAAGAAGTAGAAAGTTCTGATGTATTTAAAATCTGACAGTGCTCCGGGGTGGGATAACATTCCAACTAAATTCCTAAAATATATTAGCAAGGAAATTGTTCCCATCATAACTCATCTGGTAAATCTTTGTTTTAGAAAAGGTACGAGTATCCTTCCGACACAACTGAAGCAATCCATTATAACACCGGTTCACAAGGGAGGGCACGGCGACGATGTCAATAATTACAGGCCTGTTTCTGTCTTACCAGCTTTATCCAAGGTTTTAGAAAAAATAACTAATATGAAACTGTTACACTATTTAAAAAAATATAACATTTTATCTTCTACACAATTTGGTTTTAGGCAGGGAATATCAACTGAGGATGCAGTTACTGCACTTAGCTCGTTGGTTACTGATTATTTAGATGCAGGGAAAAAATGTTTGACAGTATTCCTTGATCTGAAAAAAGCATTTGACACCGTTTCCGTTCCTACCCTTGTGTCCAAGCAGAATTGGAATAAGGGAACCCCCCTTAGTTTTTTTAAAAAAATACTTAACAAACAGAACACAGAGAGTTAAGATAGGGACATACATTCAGTCAAAAAAGTATCGGGAATGGATGATTTGTTTATGGTTCCAAATTCAAATTTTTGTTTTTTTGTAGTTGTTAGATTGGCACAACTGTTTTCCATTTTGGCGCGGAGTTTGAGTTGCATCTGTTATTTATATTAAATACAGTGCTGGTTTTAGTAATATCATATATAGTGTGTATTGCGAATTTCATAATGGACAAAAATATCGAACAAAGAGTTTGTCTTAAATTTTGCATCGCCAATGGAATTTCGTGTTCGGAGTCACTGAAAATGTTACAGAAGGCTTACGGTGAATCGACTTTATCAAAAACTCGTGCTTATGAGTGGTTCAAAGCGTTCAAAAGCGGTCGAGATGTGATGGAAGATTTGCCTCGCTCTGGAAGGCCGTCAACGTCTGCAACTGAAGTTAACATCGCAAAAGTGAAGGAAATAGTGACTGAAAATCCCCATTCAACTCTGAGAGAGATAGCCGCCGAACTTTCTGTATCTCACGAGTCGATCCATACCATTTTAACTAATCATTTGGGTATGAAACATGTTGCTGCTCGGCTAGTCCCAAAAGATCTGAATTTTCTCCAAAAACTCAATCGCATGAAAGTCGCTGAGGACATGCTAGAACGAGTCAGTTCGGACCCAACATTCATGAAACGCATTGTTACTGGTGACGAGACGTGGGTTTACGAGTTTGACATGCAAACTAGTCAACAAGCTGTGTGTGTGGCACCCGTTTTCAATCGATAGAAGACATAAAAGAGAATTCGCGGCGAGAACTGAACTCAATTCCGGAAGCAGCGTTTAAAAAATGTTTTGATGAATGGATTATTCGTTGGCGCAAGTGTATCGTTTCTAAAGGAGCATACTTTGAAGGTGATAAAATAAATTTGGATGAATAACAGACATTTTGTGTATTATTGATCTTTTCCCGATACTTTCTTGACAGAGTAGTACATCAGTAATGACGTGGGGGTATCATTCGGTGTACCCCAAGGAAGCGTCTTAGGACCAACACTTTTCCTAATTTATATAAATGACCTATGTAACTTGGAAGTTGATAAGGCAAAAATCTTCTCCTACGCCGATGATACTGCCATTGTCTTTTATGGAAATAACTGGCCCGAAACAAAGCACAAAGCTGAAATAGGTATGGCTCAAATTGCTAATTGGCTTAATGAAAATCTACTTACGTTAAATGCTACAAAAACCAATTATACAACGTTGATACGACAGAGGGGCTTTCCTTTAAACTGCCTATACTAGGTACCATTTTCAAGCTCTGTACCAAAAATAAATTAATTAGGAGCAGTAGTTTAGTCGCAAATGATTTTTAAAGTTTTTGCACGGTTCGAACACGATGTATCTTTTCTAACAGCTGATTATCGTCTAAGCATAGGTCATGCACCTTACAACGATGAATCTACGATGCGTTGTTGCCGCTCTGACGCATGTCGAAGGACATTCACTAAAAATTGGCAATGCAAACAAGGAAGCAATGAATACACACACACTTGCACTTTCACTACGAAAGCGACACACGTAGCGCATTTGACAGAAACAGAAATAGGTCAGTTTGTTGCATCCTTGTTTTTTTGCGATCGGTAAGTGGGGCCTCTATTCAGTGCACCGACGCTGTCGTTTCGGAACGTACGGTTTGTGGAATTCGCGCGCAAACAATTGTGATTTTATTGTTATTGTGAGAGGACACGTAATTTGGGATTATTATTATTTAGTATTAGTGTTTTTTTTTTGTGATTGACTGTTTTTTATGGTGATAGGACACGTAACTCGGGATTATTATTATTTAGTATTAGTATCTCCGGACCTCACTCCCATGGATTTCTTTTTGTGGGGTTACATTAAGGGTGAAGTGTATGCCTCAAAGGTAAATACAATTGATGAGTTAAAAAATAGGATTATTTTAGCATTTCACAAATTAAAGTGCTTAGCGACGGACAGTGATCTAATTAGAAAAATAAATAACTATATTCTCCGTCGGTATAATTTGTGCATCAATGTGAATGGAGAACACATCGAAAATTTAAAAATTTAGTGTGTTTGTTTTTGTGCGCGTACTTCGAAACGTTACCTAACATAAAAGCCAGTGAGCCGCCACCCCGGCCCGGCCCCCGCCGAGCACACGAGATACCGCACACCGCGCTCCGGCGCGCGCGCGACGTTGCCGCTTTGTTACCTAGCGGTATCTAAGGTCAGTGTCATTTTTTTACAAAGGGTGGTTGCGTTTTATTCGGATTTGCAAGCTATTTAGTTTGTTTGAAAAAATATTTTCTCATTTATGGCGCTTTTTGTTTTTGTACCGTATCGAATTAATACTGAACACGTATAGTATACGTAGTTTATTTTAATGCCCCTCTGTCGTATCAACTCTGTATATGTTTTACAATTAGAAATCGCTCACTACCAGATCAAGATTTAAACATCAAAATACATTCTTGTAAACGAGCCATTAATTATTCCTGTACATGTCCTACAATTAATAAAGTAAAACAAACAAAATATTTGGGTGTCATAATTGACCAAAATGTAAGCTGGTACTCCCACCTCGAGCACGTTACTGGTAGAGTCCGAAAATTGGGATGGATATTTAAATCATTGAGACACGTAGTTCCTGTAAGTATAGCCACGAAAATGGGTGCTAAGAGAAATCTTCTAAATGAAATCTACGTAGCCCTTGCACAATCTGTGATAGTCTACTGTATAACTGTATGGGGTGGGGCAGCTAAATCAAAATTTATAGACGTTGAACGAGCGCAAAGAGGACTGATAAAAATTATGTACTTTAAGAAACGGAGATTCCCTACTGAAAGTCTTTATGAGATGAGTGGCCTGCTATCTGTTAGGAAATTGTATATCTGCGCCACCGTCTTAAAAAAACATAAAACACTTGGATATGATAATAATGTAATATTAAAAAGAAGAAAGGATATTTTTGCGCAAGTCCCAAAATCTAAAACCAATTTTGCTGCTACACAATATAATAAACTATCAGCACAGATATATAATAAAATAAACAAAGACATCTACATATACACTAAACATACTCATGAAGGCAAGAAAATGTTAATCGAATGGTTAAAATCACGTACGTATGCAGATATTGAATCATTGTTACAATAAGTGGAAATTAGTTTTACATATTTGCACAGCCACTCGTTCATCTTCTCTCATACACACCACACACCACACACACATCACACACCATACACACATCTCTCACCACATACCTCCCACACGTCACACACCACATACCTCACACACATCACACACCACACACACATCACAAACACGCGGCACACCTTGCATTCTCAACACACCCACATTAATGTACGCATTCATTCTTCTCAATTCACGAGCAAGCGAGCATGTTCGAAATTATTAATTTAATTGTTCTTTATGTAAACGCAACACGCGCTAGAAAAAAAAATATTATTTAGCTATTGTTTTTAATCTTGTAAAAAGAAAATTGTAAATTGCACAAACAGCCAAAGTTATGGAGGAGCGGAGTCTCCTAACACAGGCGTTATCATGCTTAAAAGGAAGCTCCAATCATAAACTAATTTAAACTAGTTGGTAAAGAAATAAACTTTTTGTATTTTGTATTTGTATTTTGTATAGATAAGCAACTTCTCATACCACAACACTACGCGCGCCGCTCTAGCGCCGTGCGATCGAGTCCATAACTTAGCTTTGATAGTAATTTGTTCGATGAACGATTGTTCGAATGGACTTAATTGTGAGAGATTCATCGAATGTTTATTAAGTGATGGACTGCTCAGAAGCTAGTAATAACTAAATTCTCGGAAATACTCTGGTATCCTGTTAGTTTGTGAGTGTTTACTTTTCATACTTTCAGCCCCTGAATTACTTCGATGTTTCCTGGTCTCCTGGTACTTGTGAAACTTTATCGCTTACAATAGCAGCCTCAAAAATACTTAAACATATTTCTGGTCTCCTAGTACCTACCTGTGAATCTTAACCGCTCATAATATCAGTCCCGAAAATACTCCGAGATGTTTCTGGTTCTGGTACCTACTTGGGAATTTTTACCTCTCACGATTCCACCTCGGATATACTTCGAAATGTTTCTGCTTCTTAGTACTTGTGAACCAAGCTCATAATTCTAGTCCAATCTTCGACGTGTTTTTGCACTCCTGATTCTTGTGAAACTTTATCGCTCATAATTATTTCTAGTGCTGCAGAACCGGAAATAATTTGATGTTTCTGATCTCCTGGTTTTTGTGAATCTTTAGCGCTCATAATTTCAGTCTGGAACAACCTTCGGCATGTTTTGTTCTGCTGGTACTTTTTAATCCTAACCGCTCACAAGTCCAGCGCCGGAAATACTTCGACATGTATCTGGTATCCTGGTACTTGTGGATATTTAGCGTTCACTACTCCAGTACAAAACACGTTTGAGTCTCCTGGTTCTTAAAAATCTTTAGCAGTCGTAATACCATCCCAAAAAATTACTTTGACATGTTTCTGGTTTGCTGTTTCTTGTGAATCTTTTGCGCTCACAGTTCCAGCCCTAGAAATACTTCGACATGTTTGTGGTTTCCTGGTACTTGTGAATCTTAACCACTCACAATTTCAGCCTCAAAAATACTTCGACATATTTCGACATTGTCATTGTCATTGTCGACTTTCCGTTCATCGGACAAATGACTATCGAAGTTAAGTTATGGACCTTGCGCGATCTGCCCGCTAGCTTCATGAACCTACGTCGCCGCACCGCTGTCGCTGCTTCCCGCGCCACTGCCGCTGCTGCCGCCGACGCTGAGTTCATGTCCGTGGCCTTAAAGTAGCATAAATTAATCGTCTCTATAGTCTCATCTATCTCGGCACCAAAGTTCCTCAAAACGGTTCGGCAGTTTGAGCATGAAAGTGATCACTTTTGCATATTATTGTTAATAGATATAATGCATGCGTCGAGCTCGTTTAAATATTTCAACAGTTTAACTCTCATGCGAGTTCTCATATTGTCATATGAACACCTTTTAATTTATGATTGAACCCTATTTTTCAAAATTCAGGGTTATTCTGCTTGTCACTTATGTTTTTGTTTTTGGCTTATGTTTCAGGAGGGAAAAATATTTTCGGCGTTGTCTTCTATCGGTCTACTGCATGTCGGGATTGTATTAAATCGCCGAACTATTAGTGGAACTAGTGTTCTGTCGACCAAACGAAGGTGGGGTTAACGTTCTGTCGAGGTAAACACCATCGGCTTACTGTTCTGTCGGTATATTGAAGGTCGGTAAAAGGATCTGTCGAGATAGCGTTCGTCGAGATTTTGACTGTCGGACTAATGTGGTAAGTAGGTAGGTACAATATTTTTTTTTTCGCCATTTCAATATTTACCCCATGTAAAACACGACACGGTTGGCGCAGTGGTTGAGCGATGGGCTGCTGCGCTGCGTGTCGGGGGTTTGCTTTCCGCACGGAACAAATATTTGTATGGCCTAAAGATAGTTGTTCCGGGTCTGGCTGTGTGTGTATGTGTGTTTATATGTTTGTGAACGCACCCACGATGCATAAGAAATTCCAAGTGCGGGGCAAGGCCTTTTTTAAAATAAAAAATTTAAAAAGTGGTTCAAAACGACTCCTATTTAAATTCTGCTTTTATTCTATTACTCGTTGTATATTTGGTTGATGATACAGACTGTTCACTCACTTTGCCGCGAATCAAGAATGGCTAGTAGAAACAAACAAACATGAGTGATATGATATACAATACGTCTGTAAAACTTGAAGGTGCACACATTAATGTATCGGGCGATTTCGTGTTTACTCAACCACGGATTGATCTTGCAAGCGTTGCTCGGACTCAGTCGATTGGCTGTTATTATTTAGCTACAAAGTCCCCTAAAGCAAAATAAGTAAGTATTGGATATTAAATTGGATACCAATAGGATAAGTTACAAATAATTACAAAGAAAACTCGGTGTGTAGGTATTCAGATTTTTATTTGGTTTACACATACAAGGTCATTTATTTAAATCACAGAGGTCTGGTTCCGCAGCTATGACCATTGGTCAGTCTGTGCTGGCCGCCAGTCGCTCTTATTAAATAAAAGTAATTTAGGTATACTGACTACTAATAAACATTAAAATCACATTTGAGTAGTGTCTCTTTCTAAAATAATTGCAATGCATTAAGTTACCCTGAAGTTGTTTCCCCCGTATGGAGCAATGGCACGAGAGCCCGATCGACTGCCAGATCAAGCGTCGGTAAGTGAAGGTAGATTGGTCACGCGCTCCGGTGGGATCCCGATCACATTCCCAAACAGGCTATGGACTGGAATCCTTAAGGGAACAAGAAGCATGGCCGTCCCCCTCAAACCTGGTGACGTACCGTGTTGGTAGAAGCGACGAGCATCAGAATGACGTGGAGTGAAGTGAAGCCAGGAGCTCCAGACCGCTTGCGATGGAGGACTACTGTGGACGCGCTTTGCCTCAGCAAGGGGTCAAGTAGTAGGTGTCAAGGGTGTAGTTGATTATTATATCAACATTTACACAGAGTATGACGGAAATATGTAGTCATATTTTAAATCCCTCCTTCTGTCTATGTCAATGATCAACTGCAAAATTCTATATTATAGAAGCAATTTTCTTTTAATATAATATTCGTTTATTCGGTTCTCTATTGTGTCATCTACATTTTTTATCCATAATTTAAAGTGTTATACCTTTTTTTGTCTAATCATCATTTGTCTGAATGATAGCTTACCCGAACTTAATATCTCATGATATCACATGCCAAAAAATTTAAATCCCTAAATATAATATGTCCTAAATCCGTTTCTCATAAATATTACAATCATACATATGCAAAAAACATAAAACTGTTTTCAATAAAAGTTATAACTATTATATTCCTAACATGAAGCAGTTGATTGTGAACATGAGGAGCTTGTGGCTAGATAATAATAGCCGCACGGGTCAATCTTCAAAGTTAAGCAACATTTGCCAAGGTTGGTCTGTGGATGGGTGATCATCTTAACATACCGAGTTTCCCCCATGCCTCGGAAAGCACGTTAAGCCGTTGGTCCCGGCTGTCAAGTGTAGATCTTTGGCAGTCGTTACGGATAGTCAGAAGCCAGTTAATCTGACTCCAGTCTTACCATGAAGTACCGTGTTACCCAATTAATGGGTTGTGAAGGTCTGGTAGGCAGCCGCTCCTACACGGAGTGGAATACCAGAATTTTACAAAATACTGGCATTCAGCTAAAATCCGGTTTGACTGGAAGCCTGAATAATAGTTGGGAAAAGGCTAGCCACGAGCTCCTCATTATTATTATTCCATCTATTTATTTTAATAATACACATTATTTAACACAATACTTAGGAAATATAACTTTACTTAGGACATATAAGTTTACATAAAACTTGTTACCAAGAAAAATATTTTATCGAGTGAAAGTTTTAAACTTTTGACAAAATGTTACAAAAAAATTACAACACCGCGTTCACAAAAACAATGCGGGTAAATTCTTGTCAAGTAAAAGTTTTCATTAGGACCCGGTCGACGAAACCCCACGAAGTGACAATGGTGGCAAATGGCCATGGGAATAAAAGACCAAAATATACAAACAAGCATACACCATGAATGCAGCAAACATACAGCAAGCTGCGGGCTCCGGCGATCCTATGCAAATTATCGTCGCAGATGGTTTTAACGCTCACCACCGCAGCTTCGGCTTGCTGGCCGGCTTCGATGGCCTAAGCGGACTTAAATTACACTCTAGGGGTAGGGCAGCCAAGAGGTCGTGAGGTCACGTGGAGACAACATGGGGTCGGTTTTACAGCAATTCCTTTCTGCCACTAATTTTTTTAGCACACGTCGATTTTTTAAGATCACATTTATATTTTAATTTAAGGTTAAAATTATATTTTGTAGAAATGGCAATATAAGTATTAAAATTATTCCTGATAAAATTCTGCCATCTTAAAGGTATGTCATGGATATATTATAAGACAATAGTATTTAATTTTATATTTGCATTTTCAATAAAACATAAAATTCCATTGAAAAATATACCGGACAAACAATTTTCATTAAAAAATAAAATAATCCTGCTGTTTGATAAGTTTGTTAAATAAAAAATGAGATCATGAAATTCATTGAATTGTGTTTCTGTGAAATAGGTTTCATTCAAGTGAATAGTCTTTGAAACAATAATATGTGACATAAAATTACAAGGACCAAATATTATATGAAACATTTTCTGCGAAACGAAATTCTATTAAATTTCTGTCTGTGAAACAAGGTTACACCGAATTTACGTCTTGTTAAATTAGGAGATTAAATTATCTTAAACGAAATTTCGGGATTTTAAACATTATGGTTACTAAAGTTTGTAGCAAACATGTTATGGATAGTGATTTTCGGACAAAAATTTTAGGAGAAGAAAGGGAGTACCCGTTTAATCATTTGAAATCTATCTAATCTATCGTTTAATCATTTATTTTATACATTTTTAAATATTTCTTAAATAAAATTCGAAATAAAAACATTTAATAGTACATTGTTATCTTAGGATGAAAACATCAGCGGCGTTTAGTTCGAGGAACTAAAGAAGTCTTTCAAACGAAGTAAACACTGTACTTTTCATTACGAATACAAGGAAAGTAAAAATAAAAACTCGAATCAGGTAAAGAAAAAATCCATATCTGAATCTAATGAACTCATCGACGTGTCAATACAAATCTCTCGAAAAAAAACAAATTAAGATCAGACTGCCGCTCTCCCGTCTATTTTGTTTTTTTTTTTTGCTGTGGCCGTAGCAGCATGGCCAGCTATTCAGCCATTATTTTACATTATCATCATTGAAGAAATGGTGAATATTTTGCCCAAATCTATGTTATTTTAAAGAAATAGTTGAAAGTAAATTATAATAAAAGTCATTTAAAAAATATCTTAAGTTAATAATCACGTTTACGATATTTCAATTTGATATCGCGTTGTAATTGACTGACTGTATAGAAATTTGGGACATGGTTAAACAGAAATTCAACGAGTTTTTTTTTATAATTTGACAACTGTCAGTTGAAAACGATTCTCCCTAGGGCTGAAAAGTAATACGTTCAACCCGCTTCTCAGGAAAATTTAGCCTACTTTCCGAGTATGAGTAATGAAAAAAAGTGTAGTCCACCGGTATCGGGAACAGGGTCTAAACTACCGGCGGCGGTCAGGGCTCCAGAGAGAGAGGAAGCTCCTAACAATATGAACAGTGTCCAGAAGTACTGCTTTCCTTGATCCAGCTGTCTAACAAGAGCCTCTTAAGGTGTTGGTCGAGGCTCCTGGCTATAAAGCTATTTGCCGATCGGTACAATGATTGTGGAATCCATATTCCACATATAATATTTATTATTATTGATTTGATGATGTCAGTCAAATCATGGCTTCTACATTCTTCAGCTAATTTTCTCTATACTATAGAGAAGAAGCCGTCGGAAATTATATTATAATTAAAAATGATTAATTAAATTATATTATAATTAAAAATGACTAATTAAATTATATTATAATTTCAGATGGGTTTTTCGTTGACTTAACAAACACAATCTTAAATCTCAATTTAGGAGAATCTGTCATGGAATGACCGGAAACCGACGTGTGTGAACGATTTCATATTTCTACTACTTTCTATCTACTTTATTTTTATTTGAGTGTAGAATTGATCAACGTCGATATCTAGGAACCCACCCAAGCTGATAGTAAGCCTCATACCCGAAATAGTACGTATTTTCGATATATTCTCCCCAAAAAGGTACTGGAGCTGCCCATTTCGTGTCTTCAAAACGATTGTCTAAATATACTGGTGGTTTAAGACCCAAAAATGCGTCATACATAAAATCCAGAACTGGATGTGTGTCGACCACAGTGAAGTAGTGCGTGGTTTGCTTTGCTCTCATTTTGAGGGAAAACGAGCACATTCCAATAAACCCATCATTGCGCCCTGAGCGAGCTGCGTAGGCACCGTACATACCACCGCCTGAATCAAATCCATATCTACCCCAGTATTCACCCATAATGCAATGGAACCAATGCCATTCACTCTGAAAATAAAATGTTAATGTTAAAAATGTCATCATATTTAAATAAGAGCAAAATGCAAACTAATACAACATGTTCCTTTTGATATCCCATAACTTTAAGGTTATAATATTCTACACCAAACAAATGACACAAATAATAATCAAAACTGTGACTAACAAGCACTCCAGTGGATATGACGAAATCAATATTGATAATGTTAAAGAGCACATAAATTATTAGTTTTTACAATGTTTTATAATATTCTTTTTAATTTTGGTGTGTTTTTAAGTTTCTTTTAAGCTATTGCATAGCTTCTATCGCGGGCTTTGAGCGTGGAGACCGAATCCAGAAATTCCGTAACGAAAAAAACCTAACACCCCCCACTCCGACCGGCACAGCGGTGATACTTTTTAGTTTTACTTTTTTTTTTAGCTCAAACTGTAACTTGAATTAATATCAAAGAAAAAAAAAAACGAAGAAAAACAAAAATACTGCATAAATAAAATAAATATATAATTATAATTGCATAAGTTGATAAAAAATGCTATGCAATAGCTTTACCGCGGCAGTCTCCGAGTGCCACACGTCTTTTTTTTACCTTCATGTGTTTATATTTCTTTAGTTTTACTAATTTTCAACCTTTTTTCATGTACAACTTTTTAAGTTTTTTTTTTTATAATTCACACTGTGCAACGCTTTGAATGTCATGTTGTTCATGTACTTATAAATAAATAAATAAAGTTTACATTCTTTAACAATACCTTGAGCAGGGTATTTTTCCAGAAGAATCAAAAATTGCAAAGTTATACCAGTTTATAAAAAGGGTACTAAAACGGACCCAAGAGATGTCAATTTTTTTTTAAAAAGAACCTTGACGTCTCCGCTATTGCCTCATCTTCATTTAAATAAAATTCTACGCAGTTCGGTTACCAGAAAGGAATTGGCACTGGAGACGCCACTAATAAACTTAGATAATTTGATTAGCAAAATAAACCATACAAATTAAGGTAACAGGGAGTTTGCAAGATTTATCTTCCGCATTCGATATAATTGATCACATTTTGAAGAGGCTACGATGGCAGCATATTTTCATTTTTGTTTCAATACAATCAGAATAATAATTGTTGGAATATTATCAAACTAATACTAATAACTCTAATGTATGGCAACACCTATATTGTCTATGTTGTCGTATTCTTTTATGTTCTGTGAGGTCTAGTCTATGACCGAGCGTGACTTGTCGTCGAATGAATACACGAGTCAAATTGCTACAACTTTTTTTTACTATTGAAAGGCACGCGCTTGACCACTATCTTATTTCTAGTGGTAGGCTTCGGCCGATGGCTTGTGACCACCCACTGGGCAAAGACGTACCGCCAAGCGGCCTAGCCGTGTTCCGGTATGATGCCCAGTGTAGCCAGTACAGAGGAGTTGGGTCGAAATAGTTGTTCCAATGCAGGCAGACCGACCAGGCTCGCGTTGATATGGGCGTATCGGGAGACTAGTCGCGGAGGGTAGCGGGATCCGAGGCACGGTGCGCCGCTGGCCGACCGCAGTTAGTTGGGGGCCCAAGTAGTGTGCTAGCCACACATGAAAGGCTGCCCCACCAACTGTCGAAAAATCCCGGGGTGCGCCATCGTGCTGGCTGGCGACCAGACGGGGGAGGACCCGATGGACATTCCCGGGGGGGCTCGGGCGTCCCCACAGTCTCCAGACTAGTCCCCCAACGATGTCGTCCTATCAGAGCGTGCCTGAGGGTAGCAGCTTGGAACCTCATTTCACTTCCATCTCCTCTCCTTCCTTCACTCAAACATGGCCAAAAGGAACAAAAGAAGAAAAGCTGTACAGCGGCAGAACATCCTCCCCCACAAAGTGCACCTCAGCAATATTCGAGGTCTGCACTCAAATCTCGCCGCAGTCCATCACCACCTGGAGACTGAGAAACCAGTACTCCGGCAGGGAATTCCACTCCTTAGCTGTACACACTATGAATGTGTTCCCAAAACGTTTTGTGCGTGTGGGTGGGATGTCCACCATGTACTGGTGGCGTATCGCCGTTCGTTTTGTGGTCCGACGGTGGAACGGGCTTGTTGGAATTAAATTATGCTATTGCGTCGCACATTCCCCAAAATGCAACCGGTAAAAAACCCCTGTCGGTTTTCTACCGGTTGCATTTTGCAACTAGCAACTCGTCATCGATGCTCAAGACTTTGGAGCCTCGTCGCGAAGTAAAATACACATTTAAAAACTATAGATTTCCCATGTGAATTTCAGAGTTGTTGTGGAAAAATCTGTCACAATGATTCCCATAGGAATATTATCAATAAGTTACATGATGATACGATTAATGTGTTACGAAAGGCTGCCACTATTACCTGTATGAGGAAGAAAGGCAAACATGGAAAGTTAGCGGTGTGGAATAAGCACGTGAGCGAGTCTCACTGGGGTGCCAGGCGGACATTTAATACGTGGGTTAGCTACGGTAAGTCAGCTAGCCGGCCATTGTTCAGAGACATGATTGAGGCGCGTAAAATTTTATAAGGTAGGCTGAAGTGGTGTCAAAACCATCAAGAACAGATAAAAATGTATTTGATGGCGACACACTACAAAAATAAGGACTTTAAAAGTTTTTGGAAGTCTACAAGTAAATTAAATACTAGTCCTGGCATCCCAGTGAGTGTCGGCGGTGTTTCTAGCCCTGAAGATATTGCTAATGTTTTTAAGGAACAATTTGTAGTTAAGTCACCCTTAGGACCAGCGTGCGGACGGTTCGATGCTGAGACAGAGGGGATGAATCTTTCAATTTTAATACTTTCTAAGGATATTGATCGGGCTATTAGGGGTATGAAGGGAGGGAAATCACCGGGGTATGACGCTTTCAGCGTAGAACACCTGAAGCATGCTGGTTTCCACCTGACTAGAGTACTTGCAATGTTATTTAATTATAAAGCCCTGATGAAGATTCTGGTGGTACCGATTGCCAAGAGTAAAACGGGGGACGTGTCTGAAAAATCTAACTACAGACCCATTTTACTAGCCACAGTTGTAGCGAAGGTAACTCCTATTTGAAAAAGCATGTTAAGTTACATGACGGTCAGTTCGGCTTTCGTCCTGGCTTGTCGACAGAGACTGCTATTCTTAGCCTTAAGCACACTGTCAAATATTACACTGACAGACAGACCCCGGTTTATGCTTGCTTTCTAGACCTCTCGAAAGCATTTGACCTAGTGTCTTATGATATGTTATGGCAGAAGCTAAAGAAAACGGGTCTATCGACAGAGTTGACATCACTATTAAGGTATTGGTACTTTAATCAGAAATAATATGTAAAGTGGGCGGTTGAATTGTCGAGTGAATACAAATAGGAATGCGGAGTGAGGCAGGGGGGGTTGAGCTCGCCCTTGCTTTTCAACCTATACATCAATGCGCTGATCGAGGAACTCAGTCGAATGCCTGTTGGGTGCTACGTAGATGGTGCCAGTGTGAACAACCTTAGCTATGCCGATGATATAGTGCTGCTAGCTCCCTCGATTTGTGCATTGCGGAAGTTACTTGCCGTGTTTGAAAAGTATGGGACCACACACGGTCTGAGTCATAATGTTAAAAAGTCAGAGTGCATCTTCAGGGCGGGTACTAAGTGCCCAACTGATGTTCCACCAGTGTTGCTTAGTAGTATTTCTCTTAATCGAGTATACCAGTTCAAGTATCTTAGGCACGTGGTGTCCGAAAATCTTGGAGATGATGTAGACATGGGAGAGGGAGCGCAGGGCGTTGTCGGTCCGGGGGAACATGCTGGCCCGCAGGTTCGCTCGATGTACAGATGCGGTGAAAGTTACTTTATTCAAATTGTATTGCACATCTCTGTACTCAGCGAGCCTGTGGTTCAGATATACCCAAAGGGCTTACAATTCTCTGCGTATCCATTTTAACAATGCCTACAGGGCGCTGTTACGTCTGCCGCGTTTCTGCAGTGCGTCAACAATGTTCGCGGAGTCGCGCACTGACGGCTTTGATGCCATCTGACGCAAAAAGATAGCCTCACTGTTAAGCAGATTGCGTGGGAGCAGTAACAGAGGACTAAGTCTCTTTTAGTTATAAGGTACTAACATAGTTTTTTAAGTTCATACTAACAAAATAAATGTAATGGATCAATCATTGATCCATTACATTTATTTGGACAACCAAATTATTTGGTTGTCCGGAACTAAATTAAATTAAATTAATTAATTGCCTATGATCCTCTTGGCTCGATTCTCAATTAACTCAAGAGCATCAAGCTGGTATCTGGCAGATCAGCCCCAAAGGTGAGAGCACTACTTCATTCACACGCTTGGGTCTTAGCAGCATTGAACTTCACCAGATTGGCATCGCCCCAATCAGAGACAGCCTGTAAGGACACGTTCAAGCGAAAAACCATAGCCTCCCGGAGAGACCGGATCTGCGACCCACCAGCTCGTGCGTCGGACACGTATCTCTCAGCAGCAGTGCTGTCGTCTGCATACCCAAAGGTACTGGGTTTAAGTAGATCATTAATATGCAGCAAGAACAGTGTTGCCGAAAGCACCGACCCCTGAGGAACCCCGGCATTAATATCTAGCAGTCCAGACGAGCAGCCATCTATGACCACTCGGATAGACCGGTCTCTCAGGAAATCCGCAATCCAAACACACAATTCGGCGGGCAAACCGAAGGAAGGAAGCTTACTAATAAGGCTATCGTGCCAAACCCTGTCGAAGGCTTTCGAGATGTCAAAGGAGACCGCTAGTGCCTCCTCGTGCTTCTCTATGGCCTCACTACAGATTAGAATGGCATACGCTAGAAGATCCACAGTTGACCGATTTCGGCGGAATCTGTACTGTCGGTCACTAAGGATATTCGCTTCTAGGTATGCCAGGAGCTTATGATTCAGCGTTACCGAGATGGGTCTGTAATTCGACGGGTCAGCTCGCCCACCTTTCTTGGGCACGGGTTGCACATTAGCTTGCATCTAAGCCTTCGGCACTTTTCCGGTCTCAAACAAAAGGCGAAATAGGCGTGTCAAGATCGGAGACAACTCAGGCGCACAAGTCTTCAGAACAATTGCCAGTATCCCGTCGGGCCCACTAGCCTTGTTCACGTCTAGGTTACGCAGTGCCCTACGGATGTCCATCTGATGAATGCGAATGTTCGACATACTCGACTCGCATTCATCCGGAGAAACAGGGGCATGTGAAAAATCCGCAAATAAATAAGCGAACAAGTTCGCTTTTTACCGACTTCAAAAAAAGGAGGAGGTTTCGGTCGTATTTATTTTTTTTTGTTGTTAACTCATAATTTCGTCATTTATGAACCGATTTGAAAAAAAATTGTTTCATCTGAAAGGGTATACTTCTCGATTGGTCCCATACCATTTCAGAATCTGATGATGGGATCCCACGCAAATCGAGGGCATCCCTCAAATTTTATAGGCACATACAATGTTTTTCATAAACTTTCTAACGCAATTCAGATATTTGTGCCTGGTGATCATTATCTCATGTTGCTGAGCTGATGATGAAAGGTATAAATTAGGATCTGATGATGAGATCCCATGAAAAATGTTTGTTCAGCGATACTTTCGCCAATTGTCAGCCGATTTGGATGATTCTTTTTTTGTTTGAAAGAGTATTTTCCTGGACTGGTCCCGTTTCAATTTGGTGAAGATCTGACGAAGAACTTCGGAGGTAGGCAACGGAACTCTTCAATAAATGATAGCAAAGGGATCGGGATTGCTGAAATCGCATGTTTTTTTAGTGTTTAAACCAGTTCTTAACATAACATTGCACCAGTACGCTGTCCATGGGTACGCAGGTACCTAGGTACCACTAAAAAGTTAAAATAAAAATCTATTTTACAAAAAATACAACCGACTTCCAAAATGAAAACACTACAAGGTACAAAATAACTTCGGAAGAAAGAAAATAACTTTAATTTCGGAAGTCGGAAACGAAAAAATAACCAAAACCACCATCCGGCACCCTCGTTGCCCCCTGGACCAGCTGGGTAAGATTTAACGCAAACGCTAGCTTTCGCGTCTCTCGTCCAGCATGGTCTGTGCAGTGGTATGGGAAAGGCCACTCCTGATTTTGGCATTAAAGTAACACCAATTGGGCAGTAGGGAACTGCACTTAGGTGCTGTGTCAGTCCAGTTGTCTCCAATTCACCGCTGTACGAACGGTAGTCACAGGCCGCGTTACAAAGCATATAATGGAAGTAATTAAGGTGTGAGCAGGTAAGAGTAGTGATAAAATGTGTAGTGTTGTCGTCAAAGCTTTATGAAAATGTCAAAAAATAAAGTTACTTGTAGTAAAATTAACATAGTATAAAAAACTTTCTTGGAAAGATAAAATAAAAATATTACTATAAGTTTCAGACTTAACGCTGATAGCTATGCTTTGAACAAGTTTTTGAATATCATCTTCACTATCAATAAGCAGGGTCGGGTGATCATCACTCTTTTTCATGTATATTTTCCCGAATGAGTGCCAGCAACCCACAAACGTTGCGCAACATGTTTTTTAGCATGCTGTCGCGCCAAATAAAACAGTTTCTTGCCAAATGGAGTTAGAGACTCAGAGATATACACTGGTTGGGTAGGGCCGCCAATCATTAAGTGTGAACTGTTGAGCGTATTATTCTTGTTGCCCTTATATAACAGCTTTACTTTTTGTATTAAATTTTCTATAGTGGTTAACGATGTAAATTCTACCAAAATGGGGGAGGGACCTTTATTCTTGGTTTTTATTCGATAGGCATCTTGAACGTCAGAGATTTGAACAGGGTACTGAACCACTTCACCGACTTTTGTAATAATTTGTGAGATATGTTCCTTGGTCTCCGTAGGCGCTTGAGGCACATTCCTTAATGCAATGGTTGAGGACCTGGATTTCCTTTCCAGAAAATCAACTTTTTGTTCGAGTAATTCGATTCGCACCTTATCGTCATCTGCATAAGCATAGATATTACAGTTTGGGAGACTCATCCTGCACAGATCGTTGATAATATTGGACCCAGGATACTTCCTTGGGGCATGCCATATGTCACTGATTCCTCGTCGCTAACGTACGGGTCAATTTTGACACATTGAGTGGTTTTTTTTATATATATGAGCAAAGTGCAAACAATTTCAGCGACTTATAATTTTATCACTAACGTCCATCTATCAAGCTACTAATACAACGCAAACATTTGCCGCCTTAACACAGTGTCTTATGTTGGGCGTTACATTGGATCCCGAATCTAATGAAGGATTCGAAAGTTGGATCAGTGTTTAACTCACGAGCGAAGCGAGGGAGTTAATACAAGAATCCTGAATTCAGCTTGAGATTATAGGTAGCCAAGGCAGAGACACCTTTATCCCTGAAGAGCATGATTTTGCGATCAAAGACTATAAAACCACTTGACTGCGCATATAATGCCTCGACGCTCGAAAACTATTAGTATTTCGTCGCCTATGTATAAGCTGCGGTACTAGTAACCATTTTAGTTGTTACCAAGTGTTAGACTAGCACGCTAAGTTAATACAAATTGTTATAATTTTTCATGCAATTTATAACGCATAAAAATACCTTCATGCGCGGTGAAGTGGATATGAGAAACATTCCAAGACATCTAGATACAAAAAGGATGGCATACATTTTCATCGGAAAGTAGACTACGAAAATATTTTTTTTATTTAATCATAATTTATGAGCCATCGCAGGGGTCTACTTAAGAGGCGCAACGCTGAGGAGAGACTTCTCTGCCGCGGCAAATCGCAGCAAGGTGGTCGGAGCTCTGGCAGGATTTAATGGCGGTATGGAGACAGCGACTGTCGCAACCCCGCTTATCACCTGGATTGTGGCGAGCTGAGCTCGCCACAATACAGGTGATAAGTCCCCTCGTTGAGGAGTGGCTAGAGCGGTGCCACGGCGTCCTCACCTACCACCTGACGCAGGTACTCAGCGGACACGGTTGTTTCGGGAGATACCTGTTTGGATTCAGCGGAAGGACACGCCCGGGTGTCAACACTGCGAGGATCACCAGGAGGACACGGTGGAGATCTACCCTGCTTATGCGGAGATCCGTCGTGTCCTTTTCAAGGCGATCTCTCGCATCCACATGGAAAGCGGTCACCTCCTTCTGCGAAGCAGTAATGCAAGCAAAAGAGAAAGCCGTACGCGTGAGAAAGAGGCAAACCTGACGCCCCAGCCGCCGCAACAGAAGAAGACGCCCCGGGCGTCGGGAGTCACAGGCCGATTCTCGGCCACCGTGGGCGCGGGCCTGCGGACGGCGAGCATAGCTCGCCGTCTGATTAGAACCAGACCCGGGTCGACGGTGCGCTGTGTTCCACGCGCGCCTCAAAGAGCTGTCAGCAAAGAAGACGGGGCCCGCTAGGGCCAATGCCTGCTAGTGCTACAGACTTTTTTTGAAAGAGGTACCGTAGCCCTGGAGTGCAAAGGTCTCTAGGAGGAACACGGATGGGTTTTAGTCAGTAAGAGTCTGACACTCCCTCCTGCTGTACCCAGAGCGGGAGGAGTCATTTGATGATTTCCCATCCCAAAAAAAAGACCTATAGGATATCAATAGAAACACGTTGTAAAATAAATGCCAAAGTAAGTTTATTTTGTTTGTAACCTCTTCACGTCTTCGTGGCAGAACGGACTTGTACCTATAAAACTTGACACATGGGTAGACCATGGTCTAAATTAGTAGATAAGGAACTTTTCATTGAAAGTTCCGTTTTGAAATGTACGAAACCGCGGGCAAAAGCTAGTAATAAATTAAATAAAATACCTTCGGACAAGGCCACACGTGTTGAAACGTTTTAATGATATACCGATACCAAGGCATTGGGCGGCGATTATAGGCCTTCATAAAAAGAAATCCAGCGACGATACTCATATCATATGATCGAGGAGTTGACGAAGTAAACTCATACCTTTAAACAAATAAAAACAAAAACAAATTTAAAAATGTGAAGGACTTTGCCTAAGGGGCAAGTCAATGGCTTAGTAAAGATGCCTTTAAATAAATAAAAAACATAAACAAATTTTAAAATGCTGTCCATTCCACATCGAAGGATCACCACTCAAAGTTGGGATATGAAGGACTTTACCTAAGGGGCAAGTCAATGACTTAGTAAAGAGACATTTAAGAAGAAACCTGAGCGGCAACTCATGACTAAATATTATTATTCAGTCAGGGATCACGGGAACAACGGCTTAACGTGCTTTCCAAGGCACGGAAGAAACCCGTTATGTTAAGATGGCCACCTTAAATTGTAGATTGAGCCGTGTAGCTGTTCTTATTTATCCACGAGCTAAACTACATAGTAATAGCTATTAAATTAACTTACCATCCTGAAGCTGCCCTTTTGCAGATTATAACACTAGCACCCCAAAGATATCCTCCGTAAAAAGTTTTTGTAGCCGACCAGACGGAAAGATCGTACATACAGGGTATGGGATGAGAAACGTTTACTTCATAATCATATCGGTACTGAAAACAAAAGACTTCAGTTAGTGATACAACTCAGGATATGAGTTTGAAAACTACATCATTATCATTCCGAAAGACGTCCAATGCTAGACATATGCCTCCCCCAAGAGTGGCCGCTTCGACAGCGCCTCTACATCCGGCGGATCCCCGCCCTCTTCACATGTCATCGATTCACCGTGTGGAAGGCCTATAAAAGCTGCGCTCTAGACGCGTTCATCATATAAGAAACACGGCATTTTTATGAATCGAGCACACGGCCGCTCCCGATGGTAGGCGACCGCGTGGCGAGCTCGCTTTGGTCTAGTTGAGCTTAGGTAGAGCCTAATAGTGGCGTCAGAAAAAACACGCTATCCTGTGAACAAAGTGTTTTAGAAGTGCGTGGTCATAAAATAAATAATAATATTCGGTAACAAACAATTGACTCTGGCAGCCAGATGCAACATGTTGGCTCACAGATTCGCCCGTAGTAGTAACGAGGTCAAGAAACACTGTTTAAAGCTTATTGTCAAACGTTCTACACGGGCAGTCTGTGAGTCCACTGCTCGCGGAGGGCACTAGGTGCTCTGCGTGGGCAATGTAATAATGGTTTCAGGGTGCTGTTGAGGTTGCCCCGATTCTGCAGCGCGTCTGGCATGATTAAAGCAGCGCGAACCGACGATTTTTATGCCATTATGAGGAAAAATACCGCATCTCCAATGAGCAGAGTGAGGGCTAGCACCAACAGCATTTTGAAAATCCTAGCCGAAAAACACGATGCACCAATACTCAAGCACTCTGTCCGGTTGCTCGTGCGGCAAAGTTTTAGAATGAATAATTGTTAAATAATGAATTAACTTTATTCAAGTCAATGTTACTAACCCTTAGTTGATAAGTTATTGTTGTACTAACCATTGGACCATTGTTGTCAAGTTAATTAAATAAATAATAATTATTATTATTTCCAAATCTAAAAGGTTACCAAGATACCCTAAGGTCGACTGGTAGAAAATGCCTACGGCATTAAGTCCGCCTTTGTACAGTGTTTCACTAGTGCATAAAGTTTAAATAATTAAATAAATAATTAAATACCTGACCGCTAAAAACGACAAAAAGTAATAAAAAAGACTTTTTTATCCTTACCATTGGGTGAATATGTATCCTACTAGGCGTGAAGTACATACTGGCATTGTAACTATTAACGTCAGTGTCGTACCAGCCTCCGAGAATGTTCCACAATGACTTCTCGTGACCATAGCTCCTCAATATCAGTGCTGTGGGGGTTGCTGTCGTGAGAATATGCCTGGTAGTGATAACGGCGCAACCGGCCAGCAAAGTAAATCTTCTATATACCGTATTACAGAAGCATCCCAGATCTCGTTCGACTCTCTGTGGATAACAATGTAAAGTAAATTAATAACACAAAAGCAAGCTATAACTTCTGACTAACTGAGGAGCTCGTGGCTAGATGATAACAGCCGCACGGGTCGATCTGCAAGGTTAAGCAACGCTTGCCAAGGTTGGTCTGTGGATGGGTGATTATCTTAAGATACCGAGTTTCCTCCGTACCTCGGAAAGCACGTTAAGCCGTTGGTCCCGGCTGTCATTTGTAGATCTTTGGCTGTATTTACATCCGTAAAGTCAGAAGCCAGTTAATCTGACTCCAGCCTTGCCATGAAGTACCGTGTTACCCAGTTAATGGGTTGTGGAGGTCTGGGAGGCAGCTGCTCCGTGTAAAATACTGGTATTCGGTTTAACTGGAAGCCGACCCCAATATATGTAGTCGGGAAAAGACTAGGCAAATGATGAAACAACCTACAACTTGGGGATCTTTACCTAAGTTTATAAAAGTCCAGTAAATAGTATAGTAATAGCTTCTAGGTAAGCGTGCCCAACGTGGACCACAATCGTTTGCCATCAGGTGAGACTGTGGTCAAACACTAGCGTATCTAGGCTTGCCAAGCGTCCGGCGGGTCTAAAAAAACCACTTTAACAGATCATATTAGAATCATAATATTAATCATACAACGACCTGTCAAATTTTATTTTCATCTTTATCGCTAACGCATTAAGTTCAAGATCGATTGGGAAAATTTGACAGTGACGGGTAGCGTGATGTGCTTTCTAATTCTGCTTAAGTGGACTTTTTTGCCCCCTAGATAAGGACGGAGACCGTTAGGCTTTTAGAATGCGTGGACGGCCAAATGAGAGCGTGTCTTACCCATCCCACTTTGGTAAGGCAGGCAGGGAAGGCAGTTAATTTAGAAACGCCCGAGAAGGTGTCGAGCGAGCGCAGCGTGGAGACTCCTTCCAAACTTTAGAGGAAGGGCTCGCTTGAGCGTCGAGGAGATGCGGGGTCAGATTCTGACTCTGCGTCAGGCATCAGCTCGGCGAGCTCTAGAGACGAGAGAGTGGGGGCTGCTGCGGAGAACTCTAAGTTCCTCCGTAAGCGGCCCAGACTGGAGGACGACCAGGGGTCAACCTCTAACGGAGAAGTGGCCTCGCCCCGAAAAATCCCCACCAGTAGGAGGGGAAACGGCCGAGAAGGGGGCAGGGGGAGGGGGCTCGCCTCCCAAGAGGCCGCCCAGCGAGCCGCAAGACTCGCCGAGGAGGGATGCCACCCTGGAGCGACCGGTCGGAGGGCTCTCCCTTCGGAATCTTCCGGCGGTGAGCCGGACACCGATGGCGGCTCCAATCTGGAGCGTCAGGCCAGGTTTGCGGAGGTCGTGGAGGCCGCGATTCGCGAGGTGGCCAAGAAGAGGTCGAAGGCTTCCAAAGACAAGGCTATAAGTACGGCCTCGGCCTCCATTTTGGCGGCAGCGAAAGCCAACCGTTGTGGGCCTCCGTCGGACGAAATGTCCAAGCTGCGGGTGGAGGTCACCCGCCTGGCGGCTGCCACGGAGCTTCTCCGAAAGAAGAACGAGAAGCTCCAAGCAGACCTGGCCAATCTCCGAGGAGACGGCTCCAAGGAGGTACCTGAAGGGGGGGCGCAAGCGCAGGCAAAGCCAGCCTGTGTCTGTGGAGGACAACCTGTTAAACCTGGTCCGGCAAGAGCTGGTTGCCTTCCAGGAGCGGTTCCAGGAACGATTCTCCACCCTGGAGGGCATCGTGTTGCGCCCTCCGCTAGCAGCGAGCCAGAAGGCCTCGGGCCAGAAGAAGGTGGCTTCGTACGCAGCCGCCGTGGCTGCCTATCCGGAGTCGTCAGGCCAGGCCAACCGAGGAGCCGGGCCGACTCCTTCGGCACCAGCCAGGCAGAAAAAGGGCGGAGCGGCTGCACAGACACAAGCGGCGAAGGTTCCAGCACCAGTAGTCCAAAAGCCAGCCCTGACTTTCAAGACCCCGCCTTCAAATTCTCCTGCGGCCGAAGCCGGATGGCAAGTGGCCGGGGAGAAAAAGAAGACAGCAGAGGCAGCCAGAGCGGCTAGAAAACGACAGAGGAAGCGGCAACACAAAGCGAGAAGCGTCGCGGCTATGCTCCGCACTCCGGAGACCGCTGCTGTGGTGGTCACACTACAGCCGGACGCGGAGAAGAGGGGTATGACTTACCGTGACGTCATCACGAAGGCAAAGGAGACGGTGGACCTGAAGGAGCTCGGAATCACTGGAGGCCTTCGGTTCAAGATGACAATGACCGGGGCTCGGATGTTGGAGATCCCCGGTGCAGCTAGCGGCTCGATCGATGACGCTCTAGCCGAAAGGCTCAGGGCGTCCTTAAATGCGGATGAGGTCCGAGTATCATGCCCACCAAGTGTGTTGAGTAGCGCATCTTGGGCCTGGACGACTCCATCACGGAGGAAGAGGTTGTGGCCGCCATCGTCAGGACTGGGGAGTGCTCTGCTGAGCAGGTGAAGGCAGGCACTATACGTCCTGACCACACGGGCATGCAAACCGTCGTAGTGAGCTGCCCTGTGACGGCGGCCAAGAAAATATCGGAGGGCCGAAGGCTCCTGGTCGGTTGGGTTTCTGCGCAGGTCAAACTGCTGGAACCCAGACCTCTGAGGTGCTTCCGTTGCCTAGTGCGCAACCACGTCGGAGCTCAGTGTACCTCGGAGGTGGACTACAGTGATCGTTGTTTCCGTTGTGGTCAGCCCGGTCATAGGGCCGGCTCTTATAACGCCACGCCGCACTGCGTCATATGTGCGGCAGCTGGCAAGCCGGCCGATCACTGGGCTGGGGGCAAGGCCTGCGCTCCACCTACCAAGGCCGGGAGTAAGAAGAGACCCTCCACCACCGCTTTCTCTGCCGCAGCCGCCACCACTGTCGCTGCTGCTACCCCCACCACCGATGCCACTGCGGCTGCCGCGGTGGAGCCTTCACAGGGGGCTCAAGAGGAGGATGAAATGGAGTGCTAACAACGGCTCCATTACGCCTCCTCCAGGCGAACATTAACCACTACGCCGCCGCTCAGGACCTGCTGGTCCAGAGCATTGCGCAGTGGTTGATTAACATCGCCGTGGTCGCTGAGCCGTACTTTGTCCCGCCCAGGGATGACTGGGTAGGGGACCTAAACGGCTCAGTGGCTCTAATTTCGTCGGCCACCGCTGGGACCCCGTCCCTCGAGAGTGTCAAAAGAGGACAGGGGTGCGTAGCGGCACGGTTCGGGGAGATTGTCGTGGTAGGAGTGTACTTCTCCCCGAACCGAACTCTCGCCGAGTTCCAGAACTCCCTTATGCAGTTGGGCGTCGTCGTCGCTGGTTATCGTTCCCTACCCGTGCTCGTTCTTGGGGACTTCAATGCCAAGCACTTGTCTTGGGGTTCCCGTTATACGGATACACGGGGCAGGATGGTGGAGGACTGGGCTCTGGAGACAGGCCTGTTTGTCCTAAACCGGGGTTCTGTCCCCACATGTGTGCGGATGCAGGGGAAGTCGGTTGTGGACATTTCGTTCGCTAGCCCTGCCCTGTCACCACGTGTCATTGACTGGCGCGTATTAGAGGAGGTGGAGACCTATTCCGATCACTGGTATATCCGGTTTGACGTCTCCGCCCAGACTTCAAACGCGCCAGTCCGGCAAGCCCCGAGTGGTCCGCGGTGGGCGCTGAAGCAGCTCGACCGGGAGCTCCTCCTGGAAGCTTCTATCGTGCAGGCCTGGGTGTCATCTCCGGACAGGCCTGTTGATATCAACGACGAAGCGGAGTGGTTCCGGGAGGCCATGTCCGATATTTGTGACGTGGCAATGCCCCGGGTTAAGCCAGGACGCGCCCGCCGTCAGGTGTACTGGTGGTCGCAAGAGCTGGCGACGCTGCGTCAGGCATGCGTTGCTGTACGGCGCCGGTACACCAGGCACTGCAGGCGCCGCATCCGCCCTCTGGATGCGCAGGTCAGAGAGGCGAAGCTGTACGAGGAGTACAAAGTGGCGAAGGGCGCCCTCAAAGCAGGGATCCTGCAGGCCAAAGATCTGGCTCGCAAGGAGATGCTGGAGTCTCTGAACGGGGACCAGTGGGGAAGACCCTACAAAATGGTGCGGAATAAGCTCCGCACCTGGGCTCCCCCGTTGACGCAGAGTCTCCGGCCCCAGCTGGTGGAGGACGTGGTGAGCGCTCTGTTCCCCTCGCGAGGGGAGCATACTCCCCCGCCTATGGCTCCGCCACCTGCGGTGCCCGATGCGGACTACACCGATGACGATGATGACGATGCTCCTGAGGTGACTGAGGTAGACCTGAGAGTGGCGGTTAATAGGCTGAAGGCCAAAAATACCGAACCAGGACCCGATGGCTTACCTGGAAAAGCCTGGGTCCTGGCCTTGGAGGCTCTCGGGCCTCGACTAAGAGGGTTCCTAAGCGCATGCTTGGAGAGGGGCCAGTTCCCACTTCGTTGGAAGACGGGTAAACTGGTCCTCATTAAGAAGCCGGGGCGCCCTGCGGACTCTCCGTCCGCATACCGGCCCATTGTGCTGCTCGATGAGGTGGGCAAGCTCTTTGAAAGAGTAATTGCAAACCGCCTCGTTGAGCACCTAGTGAGGGTGGGGCCGGATTTGGCGGAGAACCAGTTCTGTTTCCGCACGGGACGCTCGACGGTGGACGCCATCATGCGCGTGAGAGCCCTCTCGACGGGGGACGCGGTTTCCCGGGGCGGGGTCGTCTTGGCGGTGTCTCTAGACATCGCCAATGCCTTCAACACCCTGCCCTGGAGTTGCATCAGGGAGGCACTTCGGTATCACCGGGTGTCGACCTACCTTCGTCGCGTAGTCGAGGATTACTTGACGGACAGAGCCGTCATCTACCCCGGTCACCTGGGAGAGTGGAACCGGCGAGAGATGTCGTGCGGTGTTCCACAGGGTTCCGTTCTGGGGCCGCCTCTGTGGGACATCGGCTACGACTGGGTGCTGCGCGCTGACCTCCCTAGTGGCGTCAGCGTGGTCTGCTACGCTGAGGACACGCTGGTATTGGCTCAAGGGAGATCGCACCAGGCGGCGGCCGACGCTATGACACGCGGGGTTGCGATAGTCATTGAGAGGATCCGGCAGCTGGGTCTCGAGGTGGCCCTACACAAGTCCGAAGCCATGTGCTTTCATGGTTCTCGGAACAAGTTGCCATCGGGATCCCAAATAACAGTAGGAGGGGTTCACATCGGTGTCGGATCGACAATGACGTACCTGGTCTCGTCCTTGACAGCCGGTGGAACTTTGTCGAGCATTTCCGACGTTTGGCTCCCAGAATGGGGCGAGCCGGGGCTGCCTTCAAGCGGCTTCTACCCAATCTACGGGGTCCAAACGCCTCCTGCCGAAGGCTTTACGCGGGGGTCTTGCGGTCCATGGCCCTTTACGGGGCGCCGGTGTGAGCGCCTACTTTGAGGAAGCGACCTGCCCGTTACCTCAACGCGTCCCAGAGGGTCATGGCCATCCGACTGGCCCGGGGATACCGCACGGTCTCTGGCGAAGCAGCGAGCCCCCTTGCCGGACTGCCGCCATGGGATCTAGAGGTGAAAGCCCTCGCGCTCATGTACGAATGGCGCGTGGAGGCGCTACGCCGGGGCGAGACTCCTCTGCCGCGGCAAATTGCAGCACGGCGGACGGAACTCCGGCAGGATCTCATGGCAGTATGGAGACAACGACTGTCGCAACCCAGCGCTGGGCACGCCACAATTGCGTCGATAATTCACCTCTTTGAGGAGTGGCTAGAGTGGCGCCACGGCGTCCTTACCTTCCGCTTGACGCAGGTACTCACCGGACACGGTTGTTTCGGGAGGTACCTTTTTCGAATACGACGGGAGGATACACCCGGGTGTCAACACTGTGAGGATCGTCCGGAGGACACGGTGGAGCATACGGTGGAGGTCTGCCCTGCTTGGGCGGAGCACCACCGTGTCCTCGTCGAGGCGATCGGCGGCGGGGATCTCTCGCGTCTGGCCCTGGTTCAAGCCATGGTCCGGAGCGACGAGACATGGGAAGCGGTCCCCTCCTTCTGCGAAGCAGTAATGCTAACAAAGGAGGAAGCCGAACGCGTGAGAGAGAGGGAAACCTCACGCCCCAGCCGCCGAAACAGAAGAAGACGCCCCGGGCGTCGGGAGTCGCAGGACGATTCTCGGCCACCGTAGGCGTGGGACTGCGGACGGCGAGCATTGGGTGGCTCGCCGTCTGATCAGAACCAGGCCCGGGTCGGCGGCGCGCTGCGATCCCAACGCGCCTCAAGGACATGTCAGCACGGAAGACGGGGCCCACTAGGGCCAGTGCCTGCTGGGGTTGCGGACTTCGTTCGAAAGAGGCACTGTACCCTGGAACGCAAAAGGCACTAGGAGAAACACGGATGGGTTTTAGTCAGTAAGAGTCTGACACTCCCTCCTGCTGTACCCAGAGCGGGAGAAGTCATTTGATGATTTCCCATCCTAAAAAAAAAAAGGCAGGGCAGGCAGGGTAGGCAGGGTAGGTAGGGTAGGCAAGGTAGGTAGGGTAGGGTAGGGTAAGGTAGGCACGGGTCGGTAGCTTAGGTAGTGTGGGTTGGTAGGATAGAGTTGGTAAGTAGGTATAGGTACATGGTAGCCAGTTGACGAGAGCAAAGCCGCGGGATACCTACATCTAGTGATGAATAAAGAAGAATAAGAAGATAAGAAGAATAAGCACTAATGGATTTTTGGCAATGCAACCTTCAAAAGAGGTAAAAAGGGAGAAAATCGTTTGTACTAAATCTGCTTAGGCGAAGGCACGGGCGAATTGCTAGTTTAATAAAAAAGAAAACAAAAAGTTACACTCACTGGCCAATACCGCCCCCAAATTGTTCTACTTTGTTTATAGGGTGGCGAATTTCTGTACGGCCGTTCATTTTCATGCGGGAAAGAATAAGTAAAAATCGTGAAATGTGGTTCTTCAATACGATAATCTGGCGTATCTTGGGGTGACGCGATCTTTGTGTCTGTGTTGTTGACGTAGGGCGAAGGGGTAGAGGTGAAGTGGCCGGGGATGTGCCACTGTTCCTCCCATGGCCAGCTACTACCGCCAAACCACCACCATGCATTCGATAGCCTAAACTGATAAAGGATGATCGAGATGAACCTGAAATTATTTATGATTAGTTATTTCTCGAGTACAATCACTCTTGGAGTTGTGGAAGACCATAATATTGATCCTGTTCCCACTTACATTTTTTTTAAGGTTTAGGGAAAGCACTTCGACACAAGCTGTGATGGACTGATTTAGCATCTCTTGACCTTAAAGGCGCAGAAAAATAAATAAAGACGACGGTGCCATATTAGAAAGCCTAATCTTATTACTATACATATATACTGTGCTAAAGATATGCAAAACAGTTTAAAACAGAAATTTCTTCTTATCGTGTAATGTCTAATGACCCCACACACCCTAGTGTCAGACTTTGTAAACCACCTCAAAGGCTTCTGACATGGTTTATTTGATGGATTATTTGGGACCACGGGCTTATAAGTGCCTTCCGAAGTACGGAATCATCATTTTATCAGGCAATCAGATGATTCAAGTCTTCAATGTCCTAGCCAAACAGGAAAAAACTTTCACAAGGCAAGCGCCTAAACCACTCCACCAGTCGGCAGTAAAAACAGTAATTGCCTTAAGAGCACAAGACACATATCAACTCTGAAAGGGATCGTAACCGTTATCACCTTTCATCGGATCAGCAGCTCCGGTACGTTGACTCGGCTACGGCTAAGCGTCGCCGTGCTTTCGGTTAGCCTTCGCCGCCTTTGTCCCGATGAGTATGCGTTGCAGTAGGAGATTCATACAAAGATTACTGTGACAATCCCTTTCCGAGTTGATATCTGTGCTGTGTCCTTAAGGGACAACTCACACTTATTCAGCCCCATTCGCGTTTCGCTGAACGGTTTGGGTCACACTTATACAGTTCTGCTTCTATCAGCCGCGTACAGCGTCGTAAGGCAAACTAGTAGTCTTCTTCTTCTTCTTCCACCTGGCGTTAATCCCGGCTATTGCCAGGGTCCGCCTTCCTACTTAACTTCCTCCACTTTGCTCGATCTTGAACATCCTTCTCAGTCAGGCCATTGGCTCTCATGTCGGACTTGACGACGTCCAGCCAGCGCTTGCGAGGGCGACCACGGGACCTAGCCCCAAGAACAGCCATATTCATGCATCTCCGACCAACGCCCTCTATAGGGCGGCGCATGATGTGGCCATACCATCGCAGACGACACTCTTGCTTAGTAAATCTAGTTTTTCCCCCACGTCACGGATACCAAGACTACCTCGAATGTAAGAGTTGCGTATGCGATCGGATCGCGTTACGCCACTAATCCACCTCAGCATCTTCATCTCCGTGACGCGAAGCTCCTGAGTGTGTCTGCTTAGTGCTGCCCAACACTCGCCCGCGTACAGTAGGACAGGCCGTATGATGCATTTATATATCTGCCCCTTGAGCTTCAGAGGCATTTTGCGGTCGCATACAACGCCCGTTACCTCGCACCACTTCGCCCAAGCCGTGCCTATACGTGCTTGGACATCGTCATCCACGTTGCCAGACTCGTGCAGCACGGATCCAAGGTACCTGAACGTATCGGACTTTCTGATCAGGTCTGAGCCTATTTGGATGGTGTTTGAATCCGTGCTGCCACAGGAAATGTACTCAGTCTTCGCCACATTTAGTCTCAGACCACCGTTTTCAAGTGTGTCCTTCCAAATGTTGACTTTGCGCTCAAGATGGGCTTTGTTCTGATTAACGAGGGCGATGTCATCGGCATACATCATTAGCCATGAGGCTGATCTTGGATGTTTGCCGTAACTACATCGAGCACTACGTTAAACAAGAACGGGCTAAGAGCCGAGCCTTGGTGAACGCCAACAGATATTAGGAAGTTATTCGATTCGCCAACAGTGGTCTGGACAGAGGACACGGAATCGCGGTACATGTCTCTGATAATGTCAATATAGGCCTCGGGAACGCCCTGGAAGCACAGTGCCCACCAAATGGACTGCCGAGGTATACAGTCGAAGGCCTTCTGCAGGTCTAAAAAGGCCATATGCAAAGCTCTCCTTCTCTCTCTGTAAGCCTCAGCCAGATTCCGTAACGCGAACACTGCGTCCATGGTGCTGTTACCCGCCCGGAAGCCATATTGACACTCAGAGACAGCATACTCGCTACGGAGCCGTGTGTCAATGATGCGCTCGAAAAGCTTCACTTCATGGTGTGGCATTCATCCTGTACGCTACCTTTGCCTTTGTAAACAGGGATAATCAGGCTAAATCGCCACTGGTTCGGCATTTCCTTGGTGATCAGGATGCGATTAAAAAGATCCGTCAGAAGGTCCACACCATGTGAGCCCATCGCCTTCCACACTTCAATTGGCACATTGTCAGGCCCGACCGCTTTCCGGTTCTTCATGTGGCGAAGAGCAATGCAGGTTTCGTCGGGGGAAATAGGGAAATAAGTCCAAGGTTAAGAGGCGGTTCGGGAGGAAGGTTATGTGGATGCTGTTTGTTAGACAGCTCCGCGAAGTATGTACACCATCTCTCCTTAACAGAGGGGGCATCGTTGAGCAGCTTACCCTGGGCGTCCCTTACACAGAGACATTTGCTAATGTCCCGTGTATCTTTCTCCCGGGCACGCGCCAGCTTAAAAATAAGCTTTTGCCCCTCCGCAGTTTCCAGCTTGTCGTATAAGGGCGCCAGACTTTTGCTGCCGGCTCTGGCTACAGCTTTTTTGCAAGCGCGCTTAGCCGCTCCATATGCCTCCCTGTCATCCGGAGAGTTGGACCCTTGCCACTGTTTAAATAAAACCTTCTTCTTCCGAGTCGCCTCCTGCACCCCGTCATCCCACCACCACGTCTCCTTTTCTATGGTGCGGCCACCAGAGAAGTGCCAAGTTCAATTCAATTCAAATTCAATTCAAAAGCATTTTATTTCAAATAAACCATTCACAGGCACTTTTTAAACGTCAAGGTCGGTCAGTCAAAAACATGGAAGCTATTTGCACGTTCCAAAGCGTAGATCTCTATGGAGAAGAACGTGCAAGAAACTCCACGGACACTCTTTTAAATCATGTTCTGTTTTACAAAATTCCAAGTTACATATACTTGTTGCTTCTGCATGTGAGGACAATGCAAAGGAAAAAAAAAGGGCTTATTATAAGAATTTTAAATATAAAGATTAAAATAAGCCAATGGCAGTTCAGAGATGACCAGTCTCAACCGACGGCGCCTGTTCACGAACATGACGCGTGTATCGGCACCCTTCAGCTCAACCATTTCGAAGGGAACCGAATGATCAAACTCACGCGCCGCCATCAGCGAGACATTTGAGTGAGCATGACATGCTCTCAACCACCATGCTCGTTCATGTCCAACAAGTAAAACTATAACTACTCACATAAAATGTAAAAATGGTTTCATGGTACTCACATTTACAAAATTTGAAAAATATGCTTCTACTTTACACAAAACTATGGTTGTCAATGACCAAGTAATGAAAAATAAATTAATAAAGAGAACGATTAAGTTCTTACATCAAAAAGAATAAATAAGTAATTAATATAATAATATAATTTGTATGTATATAAGAATAAATAAACGAAATAGTGTAAGAACCTCTAAAAGGAGCGAGGCAATGACGCGCTTACCCGCATCGGTGATTGCTGAATGGATCCTACACCAGGTCTCTTGAGCGGACTCATGCGGAGCACTGATCTCGAGATGCTCAACCTCCGCGATGAAGTCCCACTGCCTAGGACCATCAAGCAACCACCACTTAGTGCGGGGTTTGCGTTTCTCGATCACTTTCTTCTTCGGTACAACCGCAAAGTCCAGGACAAGGAGGCGGTGTTGAGCCGTTAGGCTTTCGCCTGGGATGACTTTGCAGTTGGTAACCTTGCCAATATGGCACAGTCGCACCAGCAGGTAATCTATTTAGGTTGAGTAGGCACCACTACGATACGTAATAAGATGCTGGGGCTTCTTCTGAAAGAATGTGTTCGCGAAGGCTAGATCAGACACAGCGCAGGTGCTGAGTATACTTGTTGCGGGGAGCTCTTCTCCCGGGCACGAGTGTCATCTGCTACGCGGATGACACTCTCCTCACTGCCCGGGGGAAGAACTTCGGGGAGGCGGCCTGTCTGGCCTCGGCTGGCCGGTCCTTGGTGGCAGGGAGGATCCGCCACCTGGGATTGAGGGTGGCGCTGAACAAGACCGAGGCCGTGTTCTTTCACGGGCCTCGGCAGCGCTGCCCTCCAGACGCCCACATTGTGGTGGAGGGCGTCCAGGCCCAGATGAGGTATCTGGGCCTGGTGTTGGACAGCAGGTGGCGCTTCGGCCCGCACTTCAGCGGGCTGTCGATGCGCCTGCTGAAGGCCGCGGATGCCCTGTCGTGGCTCCTCCCGAATCTGGGGGGGCCGAACGCACGATGCCGGCGTTTATATGCCGGCATCCTGCGGAGCATGGCCCTGTACGGGGCCCCCATCTGGGCGGACTCCCTCAACAGGAGGGAGAACGCTACTATGATGCGGAGGCCCCAAAGGGCCATTGCACTGCGGGTGGCGAGGGCCTACCGCTCGGTGGGCTTTTCGGCGGTGTGCGCTCTGGCGGGCACCCCGCCTTGGGAGTTGGAGGCGTGGGTGCTCGCCAGAGTGTACGAGTGGACGCGTGGCGAAAGGCCCTGGGCGAGCGCCCCGTCGCGGAGGAGCGGGAGGCCGTGCGGCGGGAGGCGAGGGACGCTATCGTCGTCCACTGGACGGAGGACCTCGCCTCCGCCACCTTTGGCCGCCGTACGTTGGACGCGCTCGGTCCGATCCTGCGAGACTGACTCGAGCGCTCCCACGGTTTCCTCTCATTCCGTCTGGTGCAGGTGTTGTCAGGCCACGGCTGTTTCGGCAAGCACCTGCACCGGATCGGGAGGGAGGAGACCCCGGCGTGCCACGACTGCGGCGCGGCGGAGGACACGGCTCAGCACACCCTCGAGGTGTGCCCGGCTTGGTCTGAGCCGCGTCGCAGTCTTACTGCGGAGATTGGACAGGACCTTTCGCTTCCTGGCGTGGTCAACGCCATGCTAGCGAGTGAGGGGTCCTGGGCAGCTGTCGCCTCTTTTTGCGAGGATGTCATCTCGCAAAAGGAGGCGGCGGAGCGCGCGCGGGAGGACGACCCTCTCGCTGCGCCGCTCCGCAGGCGCAGAAGAGGTCGGAGAAGACGCCGTCTTCTCCCTCCTCATGGTGGTGATGGGCGGGCGATAGGCGCGGGGGCGCCTCCGCCCGCATTGCACTCCACACCACCCTCGCCGGTCATTCCCAGCCCTCCCCCTGAAAGGGGAGGACTTGAGGGGCCCGCCGCTTTAGGCGGGTTGTCGTCGGAGGAGGACTGGACGCTAAGGCTGCGCCGATCTCCCAGTCCTCTTCCACTCGGACGATGCGGGAATGCCGCTGAGTCGTTTTAGTGGGTAGGTATACCGGGTCAGCCCGGGGAGTCCCACATACCCCTCCCGTTCCCCCGACGGGCGGGTATGCGTAATGCATTTTTTCCCAGATTAAAAAAAAAAAAAAATGGTGCTGAGTATACTGACTCCCTCTGCATTTAGCTGGCCATAACCAAAACCACCGTGAACACGTCCGTACTCTCCAGCAAACTGACCTATGTGACTGTTGAAATCTCCCCCAACCAAAAGACCTTCGGAATTTGGAATAGCGCGTAATACGTCCTCGAACTCATCCCAGAAGGCCTCCTTTTCAGACTCACAGCAACCAGTTTGAGGAACATAGGCGCTGATTAGGTTGGTTACCGACCCTTCGATCAGCACCCTAACTCGCATCAACCGGTCGCTGCATCGGTCTACTTCAAGGAGTCCATCCTGAAGGTCCTTAGACAGCACCACGGCCACTCCACCCCTACCCGGTAGTGATCCGGCGTACACTAGCCGGTACCCCTGCCCAATGTTACGTGACTTATTTCCCTTCCAACGCGTCTCCTGAAGGAAGGCGCAATGGACCCGACGCTTCGCAAGTACGTCCGCGAGTTCTCGGCAACGTCCGTTTAAGGAGCCAATGTTCCAGGTGGCAAAGCGGAACTTCTTCTTGGGTACTATCCTCTTTAGCCGTGCCCGTACTTGACACGGTAGCCCTAGCCCACTTATCGCAGGTTTAGGGCGATGTGCCTGCGCGACGTTATGCGGCGACGCCCTAGCCCGAGTACCCTTTCTCAACTTGTCCTTGTCCATATTAATATTTGACTGAAGTTGGTTTTACGTGGGGCGACCAGCCGTCTGACCCCCACAACCCTACGAGAGGGAAACCAGGTTCGCCAGAGCCTCGTCCGTTGGACAGCAGGGTGCACCGCTAGCAGGTGAGGTTGGCTTGGGTCTTTAAAATTGTAACGGACTCCATACACCCCCATACATCATAAGGCAAACTAGTAGTAACAACGCTAAAATGTATCTATAGCACTTGCATGATTGTCCTCATTTTATACTTGTTTACCGCGAAAGTTGAATAGACGCGGAAAGCTGAACGGATGCGTACGCGTCTCCATTTAAATCGTTGTTTTCTGTGGCATGAATAGAGCTTAATAGTGTGGGTAGTAGTTTATTCGTATTTTTAGGTTGAGACGTTTCCATCAGAGATGATCGAGGATGTGTAGCCGACGGATGTGTGTCAAATAAAAAAAAATAAAAAATAGTTTATTTCTTTAACATATCCAACAGTGGAGACATCTGAGTACTTGTACATAGTACTTGTTCAGGAACAATATCAAATGAAGGCTTGCATCACAACTTCACAAGGTAGTTCAGCTGAACTGCAAGGCGTGAGCCGGAATTTATGTTGCGCGTTCTTCGAGCTTTACTATAACATCTAAGTAATCTCATGAAGCCCCATTGCGCCGTGGCAGAAGTATCATCACCTACCTTTATGGTTTACGTTGTGAGCTGCTACTTTCAATACTCAGACCCAGTTACTCCACATATACATAATCTCCGTCACGTCTTGCGGTCGCTCGCGGGCTGCAAAGTTGTAGTGGGTGCTGACATAAATAATAATAATAATGACCAATTTTTTTTTTTAAGATATATTTAAAAAAAATTACATGTATGTATATAAAATAAATAAACAAAATAATAATACTGATAATAAAATTTGTGGCTCGGCTGTCAAGGCAACTGACGTAAGGAATTTTTCATCTCGTATTTTAATCGATATTAATTTAAAAAAAACCAAAGAATTTTATACCGAATACATCAAGAAAAAAAGAATAGAACCACACAAAAATAAAAAAACTAACTAAATGAAAAAAAATTGACAATATGGAAATAAAATGTTAACAAGACGCCGGGCACGACTACAAGCCGCACCAACACCATCTTCGAGTTCGTCGCTGAGCTCCGCCTTGCAGCCGCCGGGACCTGCGCTAGCCGCGAGTCCAGAGATTCCGGTAGCTGCAGTTGCGTCGAGCTCGAGCGATGAATACTTCTCGCCGCCGACGACACCACCACCTGCGCGTCGGCGCGGACGATGCCGACCACCGGCCAGCTTGGGACCCCGAGGCTCACCGGTCTCTGACAGGGATCGGTGTGTCACTTCCCCGCTATCGGTGGAAGTGTGCAGCGTATAAAATGGACTCAAGCCATAAATGAGAATGTCATACGCTCATAGGCTACAGAGGGGGGAACTAACCTGACTGCGTACCGTGGTCGGATGCTCTCTCTGTTTCAAGTACTTGAACCAGCTGTCAGCGTATCGGCCCGACGACTGTCGGATCAGGTGCGCGTCATCTAGCATAACCGTATGTTGGATGATAGTGTACTTGATCGCCTCCGCACTGAAATGTGTAGCCATGTCATTGCTCCTCCGTCGCAGACTGTGGCACCAGCACAGTCAACCCAATTGCCCAGCCACGCTGACGAGAAAAGTAATGACAGGGTTATAAACGTAAGTACCCAGTGCAATGACGAATTGAGGAGTGCTTTGGAGTGTGCTATTCGGGAATACTGCTGCATGCCGCCTGAACTTAGACCACGCTTACCTCGTTTGCCGATGCATAACAAGAACAGGGCGCTGGTGGCTGCTCTGGATTCGCAGTTGTCAAGCTATTTTGATAACTGTGATAACCTCACCGATGCACATTCGATCATGTACTGCGCGGCTGTAGCGGCATGTCGTGTAGCTCATGTCAAAATAAAAATAACCAATGACAGAGTTACACGACCAAAACCAGCCGTACCAGCTTGGCAGCGCAGGATCGAGCGTCGTATTGGTGAAGCCAGAGCGCTAATCGGCAAACTGATCTGCTTCAGGGAGGGCAACACAAGCCCTAGAGTAATGCGCTTTGTGAGACGAGCGTTTTCGGGGACTGATGTCAATCCCCGAGATTATATATCTCGTGTCACAGAGCGCATAAACTTCCTGAAGCAGAAGGTGTATGCATGGGCAAGCCGTATTCGTAGGTACAGGCGGCGAGTGGAGCGATACACCCAGAATCGCACATTCCGAAGTAATGAAAGGTATATATATAGGGATTGGGAGCGACCGGACCAAGGTGTGACTGACACGCGCTTGCCGGATGATGATGCTATGGGTTCATTCTGGCGCAGCATCTGGTCGATTCCTATCAGTCATACTGAGGGTGACTGGACTCGGGAGTTCGAGCGTGTGTGCGATCCGATACCAGAAATGGGGGCAATTTCCATCAGCCCCCAAGATGTAGCTTGTGCAGTCCGTGCGTTGCCTAACGTGAAACATCCAGGGCCAGACAGGCTGCACAATTTCTGGATTAAATGGTTCACGAGATCGCACGCTTGCTTGGCGTCTCAATTCCAGTCTGCCTTAGAGTCTGGGTCGCTACCCCAGTTCTTAACTACAGGAATAACTCACCTGCTCCATAAATCAGGTAGTACTGCGGAAGCTAAAAATTATAGACCGATCACGTGCTTACCGACGGTCTATAAAGTTCTTACATCCATTTTGAGGGCAAAGATTAATAGTCATGTTAACAACAACAACATCATGTCTGCCTCTCAAAATGAGTGTTGGAATGGGTCCCGCGGTACTAAGGAGCTACTTCTTATTGATATGGCCATCAGCCAATAGGTTCGGCGTTCCCGAAAGGATCTGTCGACATGCTGGATAGACTATAAGAAGACCTATGACTCGGTGCCTCATACGTGGCTCATGAGGGTGCTAGAATTGTATAAAGTTGATGCAACGCTACGCACCTTCCTGATGTCGTGTATGGGGCAATGGAGGACAGTCCTTCGCTATCTAGGATGTCAAAATATTCAGAGGAATAGCGAACCAGTAAGGATCGAGCGGGGTATATTTCAGGGCGATAGTTTGAGTCCACTTTGGTTTTGTCTAGCCTTGAATCCTCTTAGCACACTGCTGGAGAATTCAGGGCTAGGCTATCGGTTGAAGAGAGGTGGTCAGGTTATATCTCATCTCCTTTACATGGATGATCTGAAACTCTTTGCCCCCACTAATCTGCAACCGATGGAGCTACTGAAGGTAACTAAAACATTCAGTAACGCCATCAGGATGGAGTTTGGTGTGAACAAATGTGCGGTCATGCATGTAAAGCGTGGAGAGATTATGGAATCCGTGGGAACTCAACTCTCGGATTCCATCAACCTGAGATCCCTCTCTCCAACTGAAATTACAAGTATTTGGGTATGTCGGAAGGTTCAGCTATTAATGTTACTGACATGAAGCAATCGTTAAAGGAGCGCTTCTTTGGCCGCCTGAAGAAGGTATTCAATAGCATTCTATCAGGCGGAAACAAGGTGCGCGCCTTCAACGGTTGGGTCATGCCGTTATTGATGTACTCTTTTGGCGTACTCAAATGGACTCAAACGGAACTTGACGACTTGGATAGGCGGGCCGCACACTGCTTACTGCACATCGAATAGAGGAGTGGAGGTCGAGGCTTTTTAAATGCTAAGACTCTCCACAATCGCGAGATATGCAGTCTTAGGGAATATTTCCTAGCTGTCAACGTGGGTATGCATGTAGATGTAGTGGCGGTGGACAAGGGACTCACCCCGCTCTCCTTGGCAAATGAGAACTGGCGCAAACCTGCGGTACTTGACACTAACGATCGCAGGGCGGTATGGCAGGGTAAGGAGCTTCATGGACCGTCCCGAAAGACAAACAAATCAAGTATATTGACTTGACTCGCGAGGTTGTCGACATGTGGGAAGTGAACTCCGCAATCATTGTACCGATAGTCGTGTCGGCCAATGGCTTAATAGCCACGAGCCGAGTGAAGAAGATGAATAAAGGAGATGATAATAATAAATCATTTATTTCAGATATCATCATCCATATTTGTTACCAATATTTGTTTGTTTTTTTGTCATGCCAAAGACTTCACTCGCGATGGACTGTCAGCTGAGGAAAGTGCTGAGATAATGTCAGACGCCTTCACTTACTGTGCTGACATTGCCATTGGTCGCGCATCTATGACCAATATTCGTAATGTGATTGATGGAATGACTACCTTGTTGAACAACGTAAAAGCTATCGTACTTAATAAGCTTAAAAAACGTAAGGTTACCGGGGACCTCCTTAATCTGACTTTAAGTACTTTTAAAATTGCCAAACCACGCTACAGAGCCTCGGTTGAAAAATCTAAGGGTAATTTACTGCGGGAAATTGTTGATAAACTTGATATGGAGGGACCGTGGTCTCCTTTATTACACGAGTTCAAGGCTAATAGATCAGTCAACCTTGCATACGTTCAAAACATTAAAGTAAATAATAAACATACTACTGGCATTGAAGAAAAAACTGATGTTTTGCTTGATTCTCTTATACCGGACGATTCATCAAAAAATGATAATGAATACAACCAACAGATCAGAGCATGGGCCGCAGTGTCACCTAAATCACCGGAGTCAGACCTTCCATTCACTGACGAATTAATAAACGTTGTCAAGAGATTACCTCTCAATAAATCATCCAGTGAAGATAAAATATGTAATAGAATGATTATAGAAGCGTGTGAAACGGCGGACGACGTGATCTTATCAGTATATAACCGAGGCATCGCGGAAGATTATTTTCCTCGAATATGGCGACTAGCGTTGAAAATGCCGAAAATAACAATTTGTTTTGTTTTTTCACGAAAGAAACAAATAGTGGTTTTTTTCCGTCTTGTTCGCATGTTACACAGAAAAATTAAGAGAAGGAATCCTTCGGAAAGAAACAGGTTTTTTTCGAAATTTTCGTTAAATGTTTTGAAAAATTGAAAAAAAAAAACAAGTTTTATTGACATATTATTATTTAGCATGTAATACATAGTATTATGGGTAGAGTTAAAGCGTACTTAGAATAATTAAGTTTCTTGTTTCTTTCATATTTTTCGGTTTTACTGGAAAAAAACATGAAATATATTGGGCCTTAGACAAGGTGTAAATCGACTGTTTAGCGACAGTCAATTTACACCTTGTCTAAGGCCCGATATATTTCATGTTTTTATCGGTATCGTAAGTACAAAATGTATGGGAATGACATTAAGTATCGAAAAGTCACGTGGTTGATTGAAAATGGCTAGACAATGTGTTCCATCAAATCGATAGCGCTTATCAAAAAACATGTCGTGGAATTGACACTTGACGTATAGATTAGGTGGATAACACATTTCATATAGCAACGACAAACCACAAAGTTTATAGAGGATGTACGAACAACATTCACAAATGAGGACTGAATTCAGTTAGTACCTATACTTGAAAGACATTCTCAAACACTTAATCCCAAGATCAAATGGTGACGCGCACACACATGTGAGTACTTTTTTGGCTAACTATGCTAGCTCCACAGTGGAAAAAGTGCTATATTATTGTTTTTTTGTAAGTTTGTTTCAAGTTTAAGCTATGAAATTAGAAGTCCGTTTATAGGTATTTGATGCAAGTGGAGAGCCTCAAGTATTTGGGTAGCATAATCTATACTTCTAGACGCGAGGAGGACTTCGCGTCGTATTCTTCATGCAGAGGGTCGTATACTTCTACACTAATATTGTAAGGCTTAAAAGTTTATTTGGTTGAATGCGCTTATCTCAGGAAATACTGGTACGAATTGAAAACTGTTTTAGTATTGGATAGCCCATTTATCGAGGAAGGTTTGTAGAATATAACCTAGAGCTACGAGTAATAGGAGCGAAACATTAATGAAAAACATGATGCAAACTCAGTTACGCGGGTCAACTAGTCAAAAATAAATGTGCCCTCGACCTTGAACTCAATCCAAGTACTATTTAAGCAGACAGTTCTGCGTTTCTAGCAGAACCGTCTGCCTTTTTCAGAAGAGGTGGATATGGAGATCTAAAATTGACCCCTCAATTTGGCCGGCCCAAATTGTAATATTATTTATTATTATTTATTTATTATTTAAAATAATGTAAATAACACCTTTTCGCATTTTGTGCAGGTACAAGCTTTTGAGGAAACAAGGAGTTCAGAATTTAGATCAAAAATTAATAAGGCCGCGGGCACGAAGTCAGCGGGCAAGGAGCGTTGGCGTAGTGTTATCGTATATTACGAGAATTTAGTGTCTTGTTTGTGAACAAAAAGCCTTAACAGCGACAAAAACATAATTTTGACACAAAGACGTCCAATAAATGTATCACTCATCACTCTTATCAGCCGAAAGACGTCTGATAAAAGACTGATGGACATAGGTCTCGCCTAGATTTCACTTCACACCACATGGCACTTTTTCATCCACCACATCCTCAGATATTCTGCGCTGAGATGGTTTTTTTCTATGACATTTGCATATTTGACATTTCTTCGATACGTTTTGTTATTGCATTGTCATGATAATCAATATTTTTTTCTCAATTTCTAAAGGGTATAATTTAGACGGTCACCAAAAATAATATTTTTAAGACTCTAAGCCTGGGCACCAAAATGGATTAATGGTCACCAAATTCTATCCAACTCAACTGTGATTGCCATAAAATGTAGGCTTGGGGTTACAAACTGGATAAAATAGGTTAGGTTAGGTTAGAATTGTGAACAACCGCGCGCGAGCCGAGCGAGCGAAGCGAGCGGTGCCGCGGCAGCGGCCGGCGAGCGCTACTTCTCGAATATTATTTGGTGACCATTTATCTGTTTTGGTAACCGTTTAGAACTTTTTTGGTAGTAAAATAGGTACTTTTTTGGGCGGTGTTTAAACACAAGCCATTTCTAAAGTTATAATAAAATCTGAAAGTATTTAATAAAAACAGAAACTTTAGCCACGTTTAAAATAATATATAAAATGTTCATAATGATGAGTAATGACCCCTTTTTAGATACTGCGTTTGTGCTATTACACATTGTATTTCATTTCTTAATTTGAGTTTATAGAAATTTTCATTTCCTCCTAAAATGTTTAATTTTAAAAATATCAAATAAATCCGAACAAGAAAGGAAAAATCTGAGAAAATTAAATCGTTTGAAGACTTTTCAATTTTCTTTGACGTTATTTCAGGATAAAGTGACGATTACATTTCTTGGTATTTGCAAATATTTTTCCTTTTCTCTGGACACATCAGACATCGAGTCTATTTCAGGCCTAAATGTTATTTTCTTTGTTGTTTGTAAAATAAACAATTTATTGGTAGACTAAGGATCGTAACGTTTTTAGAACCGTACACTTGCGAAAACAAAGATCAAATCTCGCCTCAAGCAGTGACTTTGAGCTGATTGTGACTTTAAAATTCACTTTTCTATAATACGTAAACAATGACGTTTTAAAGTGACATTGCTCATTGCAAAAAATAAAATACTCTTCTAAACAAAAAAAAAATGACCGTTTGTTTTGACGTAAAACCAGACAATTGTAATTGGCTTTTGAAATACTCAAAGAAAAAGTGTTACCCAAAGAAGCAGTGAAAGTTAAAACAATGAAGGCAGTTTTTGTAAGTTTGTCTTATTTTTTTTTGAGGTTTTTAAAAGTTCCATTATCATAGTACTTAGAACGCACTCCAATAATGAGTGCGTTACCTGACTTCGAAAAGTGTAACCTCGAATAACACGTCCCCGTAAGTTCACTAATACGAAACACGTGACAACAAATGCACGCTACCTCGAAAAACTTAACACCGTAGCCATGCGACCTCGAATAACCCAATCTCTAAATTCACCAATTCTAATCACTTAACAACCGAACGAATGCGCGCTACCACGAAAAACTTATCGCCGAAGCCACGCGACCTCGTCTAACCAAACCTGTAACGAAAAAATAAAATACTCTTCTAAAAAAAAAAAAATCAGTTACTTTGCAAGCAGTGAAAGTAACTGATTAGTTTTCTAAGTACTATGTTAATGGAACTTTTAAAAACCTCAAAAAAAATAAGACAAACTTACAAAAAGTACCTCCATTGTTTTAACTTTCACTGCTTCCTTGGGTAACACTGAACTTTGGGGACCGAGTCACCCGCGTCCGTAGGAGAATACCCAATGTTAGACCCTACACGTGGTCCCCGGGTGGTGCTAATCAGGTGATACTAACTGGTGGTAGGCTTCGGCCGATGGCTTGTGGCCACCCACTGGGCAAAGACGTACCGCCAAGCGGCTTAGCTGTGTTCCGGTACGATGCTCAGTGTAGCCAATTCAGAGGAGTTGGGTCGAAATAGTTGTTCCAATGCAGGCAGACCAGCCAGGCTAGCCCTGGCATGGGCGTATCGGGAGACTGGTCTTGGAGGGTAGCGGGATCCGAGGCACGGTGCGCCGCTGGCCGACCGCAGATAGTTGGAAGCCCAAGTAGTGTGCTAGCCACACATGAAAGGCTGCCCCGCCATCTGACGAAAAATCCCGGAATGCACCATCGTGCTGGTTGGCGACCAGATGAAAGGGCCGATGGACATTCCCGGGGGGGCTCGGGCGTCCCCGCAGTCTCCAGACTAGTCCCCCAAAGATGTCGTCCTGTCAGGGCGTGCCTGAAGGTTAGCAGCTTGGAACCTCATTTCACTTCCTTCTCCTCAACCTCCATCACTTTTATGAACAGGAATAAAAAGAGTAAAGCTGTACAGCGGCAGCACGTCCTTTCGCATAAAGTGCACCTCTTAAATATACGAGGTCTGCACTCAAATCTCGCCGCAGTCCATCACCACCTTGAGACCGAGAAACCAGCGCTCTTGTTCCTGTCGGAGACGCAGATCGGATGTCCGTCGGACGTGTCATACCTGTCTTACCCAAGGTTTACCCTGGAGCACCGCTTCAGACCCCGCGCGGGCGTATGCATGTACGCCCGGGACGACATCTGCTATCGGCGTCTCCGCTACCTTGAAGACTCTAGGTTCTCAACGCTGTGGGCTATAGTGGACACAGGTCTAGACAAAATTGTCTACGCATGCGTCTTCCGTTCGCACAGCGGTGATTTGGAGACAACTGGGCTTACACAGCACCTGAGTGAGGCGGCGGATGCGGCTCAACAGTGGTACCCTTCTGCCCAATTGGTGTTACTGGGGGACATCAATGCCCACCATCAGGAGAGGCTCTTCCCATACCAGTGCACAGACCATGCTGGACGAGAGACGAGAAAGCTAGCGCTTGCGTTAAATCTTACCCAGCTGGTCCAGGGGGCAACGAGAGTGCCGGATGTTGATTCGCACACTGCCAATTGCTTGAACCTTTTGCTGACAACAGATCCAGACCGCTATTCGGTGTCGATTTCATCACCACTGGGTAGTTCCGACCACTGTCTGGTGAAGTCTGTGTCTGTCTACTCTCCGCCCGATCCTAGCCCAAGAGGCACCCGGCGGGTATGGCGATACAAGTCAGCAGATTGGGATGGCATGCGATCTTTTTTCGCATGTTACCCTTGGCAGCCTACTTGCTTTTCTTCCACTGATGCTACGTCGTGCGCGGACGCCGTGACGGATGTGTTGCGGAGGGGAATGGAGTACTACATTCCGTTCTCTAACATAGCAATATCTGGCAAAGCTCGTCCTTGGTTTGGTGCCGAGTGCAATCGCGCTGATGCGCTTAAGCACGCGGCGTACCTGGCATGGGTCGACGCTCGTACGCGCAAAGCAAATGACGTGAGTCAGAAGAAGAGAGCCTTCAACAGGGCTGCTAAGTCCTGCAAGAAAGTGTTGCGGAGGGCTCGGTTTGACCACATTAGCCGAATAAGGAACAAACTTGCTTCATACCCAGCAGGTAGTAAGGCTTTTTGGTCCCTGGCTAAGTCGGTCGAATCGAACTTCTGCCGCCCCTCACTACCACCACTGCTGAGATCCGACGGGACGCTGGCCCACTCCGCTGAGGAGAAAGCGAACTTGTTTGCTTCTTTGTTTGCGGAATCTTCACGTCTGGATCCTGGTAGCGCGACGCCCTCCGCCTCTCCTGGTGAATGCGAGTCGAGTATGTCGAACATTCGCATTCATCAGAAGGACGTCCGTAGGGTACTGCGTAACCTAGACGTGAACAAGGCTAGTGGTCCCGACGGGATACCGGCAATTTTATTGTTCTGAAGACTTGTGCGCCTGAGCTGTCTCCGATCTTGACACGCCTATTTCGCCTTTCGTTCGAGACTGGAAAAGTGCCGAAGGCTTGGAAGCAAGGTAACGTGCAGCCCGTGCCCAAGAAGGGTAATCGAGCTGACCCGTCGAATTATAGACCCATCTCGGTAACGTCCATACTCTGTAAGACTATGGAACGCGTACTGAATCATAAGCTTCTGGCGTACCTAGAAGCGAATCCTTAGTGACCGGCAATACGGGTTTCACCGAAATCGGTCAACTGGGGATCTTCTAGCGTATGCCATTCACATCTGGAGTGAGGCCATAGAGAAGCACGGGGAGGCGCTGGCGGTCCCCTTGATATCTCGAAGGCCTTCGACAGGGTCTGGCACGATAGCTTTATTAGTAAGCTTCCTTCCTTCGGTCTGCCCGCCAGTTTGTGTGATTGGATCGCAGATTTCCTGAGGGATCGGTCTATCCGAGTGGTCATAGATGGCTGCTCGTCTGGACTTTTTTTTTTTTTTTTGGGACAAGCCCGCCACACATTCCCAACCACTGCAACTCCTGAAAGCCAGAATCAACAGTGGCGACCACCAGAAAAACGCCGAGCCAATGAAACCCGACGAGTCCCGGAGAAACGATTCAACTGTCTTGGATCCTGCAACGAAATAATTCAGAAAAGTACAGCGGAGGAGTAGGAAAAAAAATATATATAATTTCCACTTCCCTCCGTATCAAGCAGGAGAAGAAAGCAGGAGAGAGGCTCGTCTGGACTGCTGGATATTAATGCCGGGGTTCCTCAGGGGTCGGTGCTTTCGGCAACACTATTCTTTCTGCATATTAATGATCTGCTTAAACCCGGTACCTTTGGGTATGCAGACGACAGCACTGCTGCTGAGAGATACGTGTCCGACGCACGAGCTGGTGGGTCGCAGATCCGGTCTCTCCGGGAGGCAATGGTTGAGCGCTTGAACGTGTCCTTACAGGCTGTCTCTGAATTGGGCGATGCCAATCTGGTCAAGTTCAATGCTGCTAAGACCCAAGCGTGTCTATTTTCCGCCAAAAGGAGCCAATTCCGCCCAGCTCCATCTTTCCGCGGTGAAACCGTGCCGATAACCGACCATCTTGAGCTTCTTGGGGTTACATTAACATCTACTCTCAATTTTGGCCCTTACATAGAGGCAAAAGCTCAAGTGGCTGCAAAGAAGTTGGGGATTCTGGCTAACGTGAGACGGTACTTCACGCCGGAACAGCTGCTCAAACTCTATCAAGCGCAAGTTCGATCGTGTATGGAATACTGCTCTCATCTTTGGGACGGATCTGCCAGATACCAGCTTGATGCCCTTGAGTCAATTGAGAAACGAGCCAAGAGGATCATCGGCAATGAGAGGCTCGTCGCGTCGAAGCTCCAAAGTCTTGAACATCGACGACGAGTTGCTAGACTGTCGGCTTTTTACCGGTTGCATTTTGGGGAATGTGCGACGGAATTGCATAATTTAATTCCGCCAAGCCCGTTCCATCATCGGACCACAAGACGAACGGCGATGCGCCACCGGTACATGGTGGACATCCCACCCATATGCACAAAACGTTTTGGGAACACATTCATAGTGCGTACAGCTAAGGAGTGGAATTCCCTGTCGGAGTCTGTGTTGCCTGATAGCTACAACCTGGGAGTCTTTAAATCAAGAGTGAATAGGTTATTTCTAGGCAAGCGTGCTCTATCTTCGACGACATCCTCGCTTACCATCAGGTGAGATAGTGGTCAAACGCGTGCCTATCAATAATAAAAAAAAAACACTTTTTCTTTGAGTATTTCAAAAGCCAATTACAATTGTCTGGTTTTACGTCAAAACAAACGGTCATTTTTTTTTTAGAAGAGTAATGGTTAGACGAGTTTGCGTGGCTTCGGCGATAAGTTTTTCGTGGTAGCGCGCATTCGTTGTTAAGTGATTAGAATTGGTGAATTTAGAGATTGGGTTATTCGAGGTCGCATGGCTACGGTGTTAAGTTTTTCGAGGTAGCGTGCATTCGTTGTCACGTGTTTCGTATTAGTAAACTTACGGGGACGTGTTATTCGAGGTTACACTTTCCGAAGTGAGGTAACGTACTCGTTTGTTTGTACTGAAATATTTGGGTCGAATGGCCCGCGAGTTTTTCGGTTTGAGCCGTACAGACTAAATACCCATACTTAATTTTTACTAAACCTAATCTATCATCTATGAAACTGTTATATTTCAAAATAATGGACATCGTTCTTCCAAATTTTTATATTAATCGGAAACGAGGCGCCGCTGTCGTATGTTTACGATGATTCCACCTCAAAAGCCTCATTACAAATGATACAATGAACTTATGTTACAAACACGAACATCTTATTGTTATTATAATAAGACTTACGTGATAAAATGACGGATGAATGGAAAAACATTGGCAAAGAAATAAATGCAAATTATGAACTACAGGCAAAGAAAACAGAAATACTTTAGATTAGTGGACAGTTTTTGCGTTTGAAATTGACCCCATGATTTGCATGAACAGTTTATGTCTGTCCGAATGTAGAAGTCGTATGCGGTGCAGGGCAGATCTTTAAGGAAAGAAGGCGCCTAAATATTATAAAGTGGAAAGATATTTTGCTTGTTTGTTTGAATTCAATAGGCTCCGAAACTACTGGACCGGTTTGATTGATCCAATTGTTTCACCATTACAATCTTACATTATCCCTGGTCAACATAGGTGGTAGAATATTTTCAAAAATTTAGGGAAAATAACAAAATAAAAACATACATCGTGTACGCTGCGGAAACTATTGACAATAGAGCAAAATGTTGTACTACAGTTTTATAAAGGACATCAATATACAAAAAAAGTCCGCGCGGGTTATCTAACTGGTTAAGTCACAAGAACGCTTAAGGCTTGTATATTTGCCAATGACCTTGTGCATACAAACGGAGCTAACTACACCTTGACGCGCCACTCCTCTACCCGTGTTTTTAATTTTTTATAATAAAACAAATATATATTTTTTAAAAGTAACAAAACCAAGTTATTTTCGTTTGTATTGCAGAGCAGTAGATTTTTTGTCTTTTGTTAAAAAATGAAGGAGTAAAATGGTTTCATCTCAACTATTTGGAGGTGATTTGGTGTTTTTTTTTCCTATTATGTGATACTATTACATAAATTCTGGCTAAACCACGTTACGTGCAATATCATGTAGATTATCACCTATTTTTTTTCAGTTGTAATTTCTCAGTAAATGCCGACGAAAAACTGCTTCATCTGCGCGTTATTTTTAAGCCTTTTCGAGAGACCACCCTTAAGTCAAAACTAACGAAAGGATTTCATTGTTCATGATAACGCTGTGACGAGACTTTGTGGGTCAATACAATTATTCTTTGGGTAAAACTACGGACTTAGACATTTCTATGTCTTTGTCAATACTTAAAACCAGTTTGAGTGAGTTGATATAAATTTTTGTATGTAATAATTATTGTTTATTGTGTTTATCCCTTTTATACTGTCTGTTTCATTTTTTTTTTTTTGTGAATTCATATTGTGGTGCATTCATTTCAATTTCATATAAACTTTTCTTGTTAATTATTTAACTTTGCTAGCCTAGTTGTAAACTGTGCATGCTTTAAGTGAAGAAATACACCTACTCGATATTTATTGTAACTTATATTTATATGCCATGTGTTGTAAATATTCTTTGTAGGAGCCCCTAAGTTAACAAATAAATAAATAACGTTGTGAGGATAGGAAAATTGTTGTTTTACTTTGAGGTTGTATATGTATAGTGCCATAACTCATTTGAGTCTGTGTTAAGGCCTTTGATTCGTTCACTGCATGGAATTATTAAGTACTTGCGGGCAAGTATGTACAAACCCGGACTTTACGATAGCGTCAACTTCAAATGTATGTCATGACGTGACTTTTCGATAGCATCAACGTCAAATGTAGGGCATGACGTGACTTTTTGATAGCATCAATGTCAAATGTAAGGCATGACAATTCAATCAATATTACTTTTCACCATACCATTGCAGACCGGATGATACGGTACTGCAGGATGACGCTGAGCCCTTCCGGTCATTCCCGGTTGTTTATCACTTGCTTCTTAATTACTTACTATCTCCGCTTTTATGTATTGGCAAAATAATTATTTTCTCAACAAATAAAAACATCTTTGAAAATTCATTATTGACATTGAAAGAATAATTTTGGCATTTTATGCAATATTTTCAAAAAGAAATCGCTCTTTCCAGGTTTCTCCAAAAATAATTTCACTAAATTACTTATTTATCATCAACTAGCTGTTGCTCGCGATTTCGTTCGCGTGGAAAATTTTAATGTGTACGAACGGAATGCCTGATTAAAATGTGATCAATGTGGTGATGACTATACAAGGTGTTCTTTTGGGCGTCAGAATTCCTAAACAAAATTAAACGGCGTACAGGCGACCCACTCGTTTTTTGGTGACTGCACTGCCCTCTCACACAACCCGTCTTCATTGTTTATATTAATCTCCAAGTTGGGAACGACGTGCATGATAAGTTCATCTTCTGTAGCCACAGGAAGGGAAAATTCTTCTGACCTTTTTCATTTGCAGCAGCTTATTCGCGAAGAATATGGTTCAATTCCTCTAATGCATCCTTGTGCACACGTCCCATACTATGAGCTTGTACTGCTGCAAAAGACTCCCCCGACCGCTGATTTGATAATATTGCATGTTGGGGTATCTTTGCTTCCGTATTAAGCGGCAATTTACAAACGGAATGTGCAGTCCGACCACCGCTTAGCAAAGTTGCAGCAATGCCCGAGGAAGCCACATCCAGAATTATATTGCGGCCCTTGCGGAGAGAATAGCAGAACCTTCAGCACCAACTTACCCGTACCTCCTGGTAAGTTTAGAAGGAACATCATTTACTCGGCGGAGCATCGTTTCGTAGACTTGAAGCTGCTCGAGAAGTAATCGTGGTGATATTTTGTACTTTGTAGTGTTTTTATTTGGAAGTCGGTTGTTTTTTCTTGTTTTGTCTACATTTATACAATTATCATATAATATAAAGTTATGTAAAGGAACCGTGCATTTTCCTAGGATATTAAAAGTAGCCTATGTCATTCTCAGACCCTTAAACTACCACTATGCAAAAAACATGCAAATACCTTGCCTTAAAAACAAAAACAAATTTTCCCCCGGAAAATGAGCATTCTTCCGGGATAAAAAGTAGCTCGCGTCGTCCCATGACCTCAAAATTACCACTATGCAAAGAATTAATTCAAACCGAAAAAAAGTAAAACATATTTACCCCACAGGAATCGTACTTTTTTCCGGGATGTAAAAATAAGCCTATAATTTTCTGACTCCTAAACAACTACTATAAAAAAAATCATGTTAATCCCTTGCTCTCTGAAAAACAATAATAAATCTAACCCACGGAAAACCTACATTAAAAGCACACTTTGTAAACAAGTATATTACAAATTAGAAGATTACATTCAGGATAAGAATGCTTGGAAACATGCTGGTCCTGCTCCATAGGACAATCATGTCATAATCAATGGTGGAGACAAGATCAAACTGGTTGGTTTATGTATTTAGTTTTGTACCTACTGTTTCATTTTTGGGTTTTTATTTTTCTGTTCACTCTGCTAAATAATGGTTCCAATATTTGTAAAATGTGAGTACCATGTATTTATGTAGAAATGTGAGTACCAACTACTTATTTAAAAAAAAAAATAAGTCTACCTCTGCACACTCTAGGTTCATGGTCCTCACATATATTACCAGATGTTATGTATACCACAGCACATGTAAAACATTGATTTGAAAAGAGTAACTATGGAGTTTCTTGTCCGTTCTTCTCCATAAGAATCTACCCTTCCGAATGGACAGTAGAGTCACTATGTTATTTTAAATGTAATGATGACTTTCAAAAGTGCCGTTTAATGGCCTAATTGAAATAAACGTTTTTGACTTTGACTTTGACTTTGGAAACCGTAAAGATTTTCGGGATAAAAGTAGCCTATCCCTCCTCCTCTAGCTCTATCCTTTGTCAGGCTCTAGACTATCTGTGTACCAAATTACATTTAAATCGACGCGACAGACAGACAGACAGAGTTACTTTCACATTTATATTAGTAAATAAGGAAGTAAGGATTAGCTCGTGGCTAAATAATAACAGCCGCACGGGTCGATCTTGAAGGTTAAGCAACGCTTGCCAAGGTTGGTCTGTCGATGGGTGACCGTCTTAACATAACGAGTTTCCTTCGTGCCTCGGAAAGCACGTTAAGCCGTTGGTCGCGGCTGTCATTTGTAGATCTTTGGCAGTCGTTACGGATTGTCAGAAGCCAGTAAATCTGACTCCAGTCTTGCCAAGATGTACCGTGTTACCCAGTTAATGGGTTATGGAGGTCTGGTAGGCAGCCGCTCCACGTAAAACACTGGTATTCAGCTAAATCCGGTTTGACTGGAAGCCGACCCCAATGTAGTTGGGAAAAGGCTAGGCAGATGATGATGAAGGAAGTAAAGATTACCTACTAGAGTAGGCGCCAAATTTTGCAATAAAGTACATTGGACCTTTCGCTAATATCCCTTCGTAGATACCAGTACAATAACTTATGAACCGTTTTTCATTACTAGAGAACGTAAAGGATCACGATGGCAGTCAATTCAGGAGAGCTTTATGTCTTTATTTCGGTTTTCGGTATTAAGAAAGACAATAAATGTATGTGAGTCAATAACCGTTATTGCATATTTATCTGGCGTAGAGTATACATATTTTAAGGGTACCTACTGAATATCCAAAAGAAACGGAACCCTGAGGAGAACTTGAGTGTTTGTTTGTCTGTGTGTCCGTCTGTCATAGCCAATTTTCTCCGAATCTACTGGACCGATTCTGTTCAAATTTGGCACACTTGAAATTTATGACCCAAAACTGACACGTAATCCAAATAAATACTTTTTTGGAACTGGGTCACTTTTGGGGAACAAACTAGAAAATTACAAAAAAAGTTTTTGTTCGTGTGGCACATAATAATAATAAGAGGTTGTCGACATGTGAGATGTGAACACAGCAGTAATTGTGCCGATAGTCGTGACGGCCAATGGCATTATTGCCAAGAGCCTCGACCAACATCTCAAGAAACTCTCGTTGGGCAGCTGGATCAAGGGCTTGATCCAGAAAGCAGTACTCCTAGACACGGCACGCATCGTTAGGAGGTTCCTCTCCCTGGAGCCCTGACCACCGGTAGCTTGGACCCTGTTCCCGATTCCGGTGGGCTACTATTTTTTATATATTAAATATTTTTTGTATTTTTTAGAAATACTAGCTGACCCGGCAAACGTTGTTTTGCCCTATAAATAAACCCAAAAAAATCATAAAAATCGGTCAAGTTCGATAACAAACACTGTGATCCGGGATTTTTATACATTAGAAGATTAGAAAAAGATATATAGCTGTTGCATGCGACTTCTTTTGCGTGTATGTCGTATAGTAAAATGATGTCGCTAGGTAAGATCGCTAAAATAAGATTATCATTATATCAGCCAAAAGAACTCCACTGCTGGACATAGGCATCCCCCAAGCGTTGCCACAACGACCGGTTCTGCGTGCTTCGCATCCATCGGCTACCCGCGACCTTCATCGGTCCACCTTCTGGGCTTTCCAACGTTGCGTCTTCCGGTACGCGGTTGCCACTCCAGAACTTTTCAGCCCCGTCGACCATCTGTTCTGCGAGCAATATGCCTTGCCCACTGCCACTTTAGTTTAGCGATTCTTCGGGCTACGTCAGTAACCTTGGATTACGAATATCATCATTCCTGATTTGATCACGCAAGAACTCCAAGCATTGCTTTCTCCATTTTTTGAGTGACTTTAAGCCTTCTGATGAGGCCCATTGTGAGCAACCAGGAATCATTGTGACACATACGAACAGTCAACTTCTAGCATTGCTTGACCCCTTAGAATGCAAGGCATTGGCTGTTTCACATCTTCTATTAAAAAAGCTGACCGACCTTCGTAATTTTTCGTAATGAGAAACTTTTTAATGATAATGCTTTTCTGTACACGATGTTAAAGAAAGTTGCTAGGATTGTAAACACGCGATAGAGCTGACACTCTATACAGAAGAAAAGACTACCCCCGCAACGGATAGAGTACAGTTGAGATTCCGTTACCCGCACTTAGACTCCCATTCGCGCCGTTGTGCTTAGGAGTCCTGGCTAGGTTAGCCAGCGAAGCTACGCACATAGGCTTTGCTGTGCGTCCTCATCCTTCCGGTGATTTTTTGCACGTCGGGTAGCCAAGGCCTCATTTCCAGAATAAAGTCGGTGACTCATTTCTCGGTATCGAAGCAACCTCTGTACATTGGGCTGTCCAAAAGCCTACCATCCCGGTCTTGTGAGTCCACGTCCATCCACCGCCAGCCACCTTTTTTAAATCATCGATCCATCGTGCCGCAGTGCCTGTTGAAAAGATATTTTTTTAGGGGGCAATGATCCGTAATTATACCAAATTATTATTCGGAGGGTATTTATACTTGGGTTGAGAAGTCACTTAGTCAGTCGCATGTATAGGCTGCACTGTAATTTGTAAACCGTGACCATCTGTTGTCTTGAAGTTCAGTTGACCTCTGGCAAATTCATGTCCAAATCAGTGAGAAAGGTAAGAGGAGAAGTGGGTACAGGTCCAGCAGTACCGTCTCGGAAACTCTCTTCGCAAAGTTCGTCTCTGGTATCATTGCCTGGGGATTTACAGTTTTCCATGATCCACTGGAGGGTGTGAAACCCGCAACGGATAGTTTTTGGCCCTGAGCTGTTGTTTCACTGGGGATTGAACAGTTTTAAGCCATGCTGGAGCAATCAACCGAAATCTTATTTCAGCTACTATGACAGTTTGTTAGATACGTGTGACTTTTAACCAAGTGCCTTTGCAAAGTTTTTTAGAAATTAATTATTTAAATAGAAATCATAAAATTTAATCGGATGGTAATATAATTTTCTTCCTTTGCGTTTTCATGGAAATATATTCCTTCTTTTCCCCAAAAACATTTGTCAATATTATCCGTATAATATCATCCGTAATGGACTGCCTGGTCGGTGGTGTCTCCGTTCACAGAAGTAATGAATTAATGCTGAAGCAACGGACAACATAGGCTTATCTTCTAAAATAACCGAACCATCTCTTGATTGTGTTGTATGCCAGGGGCAATTTTTAACAGTATTCGTAAAATAATTCGCATTTGAACGGCCTTCTTATTCATCATGTTCGCATTTTTCTTCTTCTCCGTCCTTCCTTCAATGCTGAGGATCGCAACCACACACGACGCGTATCCATGCGGTCTTCTGCAGCGTGAACCGCTCTGTGCGTGCTGCCTATAACAGCCTTCTTTATGGCGTCGGGCCATAAAAAAGGCCAAAAGTTTGCATATTTGATCTTTGGTATGCTAATATTATTTTGCGCTGTATGAATGGTGCTATTCTTCAAACTAATAAGATAAGAAACTACTTGATGAATCAAGTTAATTCTCAATTTATTTAGAATCGGGAACGCAAATCAAAACGATTTAAGTTTTTAGAACCCTGTTAGATATCCGATTAACCAATCTAATTGAACTCTTTTCGCGACTCTTCTACCATGGGACTTCGCCAGCTGCTCGCGGGTGGTATGACGTGACCCCAGGCCCTAGGCCCGTAAAGATTCATTTTAGAGCAGCTCAAGTTAAGCTTAGCAAATGTAACGCACGCCTGTTGACGATTCAAAAAATCAGATCAAATACATAACGCCTTCTATGGAATCTGAAGTTAAACTGTCTAAATATTAGATTTATTTTTATTAATAGTAATTCATTCAGAACGATATTTTTAAGGTATTAAAAGAATCCCTTTTTTCAGACGTCTTAAAAGTACCACTAAGAACTAAAAAATATGTTTTGATGTAATTTCTCATGCTGTCTTGAGGTCAATAGATGGCATTATGGGTATCTGCATTATGTAATGTTGATTTAATGTAAATTGCCACAATACCGAACCGGTTTATGTGTTAAAGTTATCTACATTGGTTTTAAACGTGATGCGTTCTGTTAATTATCATTTAACATGTGGACCATTATATTTTGGCATAAATAAATGCCAAAAAAAACACAAAATACAATAATAACATGTTATCAATGTATAAAAATATTAGTAACATTAAAAAAGAAAGGAATTGAATAATTTATAAACATGTACAAAAAAAAATCTATGAGTACTGTTGACAAATGTTTGAAATAGCCGATCTTATTTATGTCATGGTTTCTCGCTGCTCAGTTCCTTGAAAGTATAGCGTGATGATAAACATTGCTAAGGTTAGACGCATAAGTATCTGCAAAGTTGTATTAAGTTGTGGTTTTTATAACAATTCCCCACTAAACTGTTTGGCAAAATGTAAAATATAAATTTAAATGTAATTTTTAGCGCAAAAAAACCCATTTTATTATTTTTTTGACAATACTTTGGTGTAAAAATAAAGTTCAAAAGATAAAATAAATACAAAAATAATAGCTGTTGCTGGCCGGGGATCGAACCTTGTGCATGTCGTTAAAACGGACATTTTTGAATATTGCTCATCCTCCAAAGCACATAGCGTGATAATATATAGCCTAAAACCTTCTCCTGACCAGGACGAACACAACAAAAAAAGATTTATCGAAATCGGTCCAGCCGTTCAAGCGTGCTGCGATGACCAAAGGAAATAGGGATTCATTTTTATATATATAGATTTAAAAATGTAATTAGTATTTGTATACATTTATGAATAAATGGAATAATAATAAAGTATTTTATTTGACAAAAAAACATAGCACTTTTGCACTGTATACGTTGTTTGAAAGATAATTTTACACTATGATGCAATAGTAGACTCTATCTTTTAAACTAGGACTAGCCTGTACCTTAAAAGATAGGGTTCAGCCAAATGGATTCTATATATATTCACAACCAAAAACAAGTGAAGATAGTGTCAATGATTTGTACAAAAAGCCAAAAGTAAAAAATATAATAATAACAAAACTAGTGGTAAGTAACACAAAGTATGTGTAAGACAGCAGACATGCATGTGTGGGGTGTGTGTGTGTGTGTGTGTGTGTGGGTGTGTGTTGGGGGGCAAGTGATTCAGTAAATGTAATTAATATATTACTTATTTATACTTAGGAATGAATGTGATATTATGTTAAGAGATGTATATTAGCAGATTCTCTGATGCCAAAAGAAAGTGCAATTTCATTGGCTAATATTTATCCACTTCTCTCCTTTCGTCTCCTGTGGACAGTCAGCCTAAGGCACTTGTCTCACCATCGGAGAGGATTAGCTATCGGCAATTTGCTCGCTGAGGAAAGGGACAAGATATATAGATCTCGTGTGAGCAAAAGAGAAACATACATTTATAAACGATAGCTAGCTGTACACACTGCTGGCGAGCCGGCTCTTACCACTAGTTGGTTGCAGTGACAAGCTATCAACGATTGTACTCACTCAGAGACACTCGCTCGGCGATGCTCACTTGGCGGTCAAAACTCACCAACCAGCGGTAATTTCTACCTATAGTGTGGGCCGAAGTGAGTAATCGCCCGTGGCACAAAAGTACTCGCTGAAAGCCGAGCAACAAAGCTATCGAAACTATTCACTCGCTACTCACTGCTCGCCAACTTGTTTCGACTTCCAAGCTTAACTCGCTACTCGCCGGCGGTGACAAGTGCCTAAGCTGGGTTCTGACCGGTGTTACGGGGCGTAATGTAATATGTTATGTTATTTTACTACATATTATAAAACAAAGTCCTCCATCGCATTTGTGTCTGTTTGCGATAAAAACTACTGCACTGATTTTCATGCTGTTTTCACCAATGGATAGAGTAGAGTAGAGGAAGGTTTTAGTATATAATTTGTCTAGAAGTGATGTTATGTTATAAAGCGAGCACTCGTGCAGTCAGTACGTGAAAACTAGATGCTCGATACTCGTTTCGAGTGCTTAACTCGCTGTCGGCTTTTGGCAAATCCTGGAACTGACCGGTGTTACGGGCTGTAATATACCATTTGCAACGAACATGCCTTAAAATCCGTGTAACATGCTCGTTTTGAACACTTTGCTAGCCCTTGCTTCTTTTGATTCTACTAAATTATTGTTTTATCCAATCCAAAAATTTTAATCCGAAAACAGAGCTTTTTCTTTGTCTCCTCCGAGTTTAAGAAGAAATTAACACAATGGGACTTAAGAGGAATGAACTAAAAAAATGGGATATAGTATCATTCTGCTTGTTGCTTTGACTAAGTACGGACGTGTGTTAAGTAGTTCCCGATACTATTTTTCTATTGGTTAATTAGTGAAATTTCGAATCTCTGTCACATTTAAGGTGTTTAAATGGACTAACCACGCCTTTTGGGCGGTATTAGAAAGAGATAAATATCCTTTCGAATATTACGTCGTAAAAACTGGCCGCCACTGTTCATCCGATTGGCGGGGATCGAACCAGGGACCGAAGACAAGCACGACGAGGTAACGGCGCCGTGTCTGACCGCGGAGCCACGCAAACATCAAGCGCTAGTTGCGAAATACGTGTGTTGCCGACGCAGCGGCTACGTCGACGTCACACCGCTACGAGCGCTTCGGCTACGACGACGTCACACCGCTACGAGCGCTGCTGCTACGAGTGACGCATACGATCAACGGCTACGAGCTACGCCTCACGGTCAGTAGGAAACCAGTTACTGCATAATATTATCCAGTGCTACGCGTTATTTGTGTCGGCTACGAAACATTTATTTTGTGCTATATTTTGTAACTTTTCCTGGTGTACAAATAATTAGCGTTGTTATATTGCAACCATGCTGCATTCTCCGCCTAACAAAACTCCGAAAACCGCTAATATGCCGATCGAACAAACACAGTCGGTGCCAAATATTCCACACGCAATCACTGACCTAGAATATGTGAATATAAACCTACGTCATAAACGTCCACGCGTTGATGAATCTTTGACCGACCAATTGCAAGATTTCAAACAGGAAATTAAAGAAATGCTTTCATTATGGAAAAGTGACCAAGACCAGCTTATAACGAAAGTTATGGCGGAGCAAACAGCATTAGTGACAAAATTAATATCTGAGATGGCTGAGCTAAAGTTACAAAATGCACAGATTCAAAACACAAATGCTGAAATAGAGAAATCTGTTTCTACCCTCAGTGCCCTTTACGATGAAGTAAAATGTCAAGTAAAGCGGCTTCAAGATGAGTGCAACGGCTATAGGAAGTATACTGAATCCCTAGAAAAAACGGTGAAAGACCTTCAGTACAAGTCCAGATCGTCGACCATAGAAGTGCGTAATATCCCTACCCGAGACAAAGAGTCAATCGGCGACCTTACAAGAATCATCTCAGTCATTGGAGATACAATTGGCCTGCCAATCACAGAAACGAGTATCCGTGACGTCTACCGCGTTCCCGGCAACTCCACTACTAATAGACCTATAGTCGCAGAGTTCACAAGTGTACACATGAAGTCGGAATTCGTAAGTCGTGTAAAAACTTTCAATAATACCAAGCCAAATAAAGAAAATAAACTAAACTCGCAACTCTTGGGATTATCAGGTCAAAAACAGCCGGTATATGTAGATGAACATCTGCCTAATTCTACAAAGAAATTGTTTTATCTGGCAAGGGAATACGCTAGACGACAAGGCTTTCATTTCTGCTGGACTCGGAACGGAAATGTATTTCTGTGAAAACAGTCAGGACTTCAACATATACTTGTCAAATCTGAAGCCACCCTCAAAGATTTGCAAGAACAGAAATGACTATGTATTGTCAATCAGTTATATTTTCTGTGGTACGTCATTCCGCTAGCTATCATTTATTTTGGTATCACGATTCCATTAATACTCTTATACTTTTATATATTATTTTTATTAGGTTACTCTTTCCAATTACATAACACAAAATCACACACAAATATTTACTTAATAACAAAATACTCAAGCCCACCTGTCCGCTTTTACACACTTTCAAACCACTCACATACCGGTTGTATACTACTTACACATTTTAATCTTATCATAGAGCTCATGGTATTGTATCCCGTACGCTATAATCTGTTTGTATTAACACGTGCCTCTAGCTCATTTATAGTGTCAAAGTCCGATATTAAACTTTACACAAATGGCTAATATAACTGACAATATAATATCGGACTTGGACGATATTATTGTTGCAGAATCTTACACCTGTGTTCCGGAAGAGTGTACTAAACATCTGAAACTAAATAAAAATTGTATTACCATACTTCACATTAACATACGCAGTATTAAAAAGAATTTCGACCAACTTCTGACATTACTATCACTAACAAAAGTAAATTGTGATGTTCTTATATTAACAGAGTGCTGGTTGAATAGAACAGCAAACCTTTCGAATTTTAGACGGATTTAGCTGTCATTCTACAAAACATAACCGTAATCAAAATGAAGGGGTAGTATTATATATAAAAAATCACATTCAATGCAAAGTTCGTGAACCTGCTTTCGATAATGGAAACTGCCTCATTTGCAACATTAATAATGAATTTGAAATCATTGCCCTATATCGATCACCATCATACAACACCAACTTGCAATTTGACTGCTTTCTGGACAGTTTGGATAGTATTCTTTTATCCGTTAGTAACTTGAAGAATATTTATCTAATTGGTGACACCAACATCGACATCAAACCTCACAATGTTGACGAAGTGCTAACTATTTAACCCTAAACGCCACTCATGGTCTATTACCTGGTCATTATATCCCAACAAGAATCAATAATTGTATAGATCACGTGATTCTTAAAACTGATAAAACCACAAAAATACTAGTCCTGGAATCGCACATCACCGACCATCTACCTCTGCTTGTAGAAATTGATAGTTCAGGGTCACTGAAACAAAATACTCCTGCCTATAAAACACCAAAAATTGATTACTCCAATGTTATTAAGGATCTAGAATGTCATGACTTCTCCCATGTAACTAGCACAGATGATCCAAACATAGCTGCTTATAATTTAATAAATACAATACAATCCATAGTTAAAAATAATACAAAATTAATAAATGTCCCGAAAAAAGATAGAAACTTAAAGCCTTGGATTACCCTGGGATTATTAAGATGCATACGAAATCGCAACAGACTACATAAAAAGGCTCAAAATTCCCCCGATAATAATGTTACACAAATGACATACAAAAGATACCGGAACTTTTGTAACAATCTTTTAAAAAAACTTAAGAAAGCTCATGAAAAGTTAGAGCTAGAAATGGCAAAACATAATCCAAAAGCACTATGGAACAAAATAAAAGAGATAACTAATACTGAAAAAATGTGCGAGCCTCCTCTGGAGTTACTGAGAACTTGTGCAGATCCGTATATGGCGGTCAATCGCGTCTGTAAGTCATTCGCCAACACTGGTATAGACTTAGCGTCAAAAATCCCAGCAACTTCACAATCGCCTAATAGACCGCGTGCTCAATCACCTCATTCCTTTGTGCTGCTCGAAGTTGACAATGCTGAAGTTGAATCTACCATTCTAAACTTAAGACATGATAGCGCAACTGGCTGGGATGGAATATCTTCTATGCTTCTTAAATTAGGTCGGAACTCTCTCATACCATTGATAACACACATAATCAACATATCGATTGCTAAAGGTATCTTTCCAGAAGCGTTCAAAAAAGCATTGGTCCACCCGATACATAAGGGTGGGGATAGAGACAGTGTGAACAATTATAGATCAATTTCGATTCTTTCCGCAATGTCTAAGGTTATGGAAAAGCTAGTGAATAGTCGCCTACTTAACTTCCTCAATAAACATCAAGTTATTGCATCAAACCAGTATGGCTTCAGAAAAGGCCTTTCAACAGAAGATGCAATTGTCGACTTCACTGAACTCGTTGCAAGGAAATTAGATGATGGCCATAAATGTCTGTCTATATTTCTGGACCTGCGGAAAGCCTTCGACACAGTCTCTGTCCCTGCTCTACTAGGTAAATTGATGGCCATAGGCATACGAGGTGCAACCTTCGATTTTTTTAAGAGTTACCTTGAAAATAGGAAACTAACTGTTAAAATCGGCTCATTCGTTAGCAGTGAAGTTGTAGTCACATATGGAGTTCCACAAGGCAGCGTGCTTGGCCCAACTTTATTTCTAATTTATATCAATGACCTGTGCATGCTGCCTCTCCCCAACTCAAAAATCTATACATACGCTGACGATACTGCCATTGTAGTATATGGAAATACATGGGCGGAAGTGAAAAGCAATGCAGAAAATTCACTGCAAATGGTAATGAAGTGGCTCCAAAACAACCTTCTTTCGCTAAACCTGGACAAAACTAACTTTATACCATTTTCTATAAGTCACCAATCCAAAGCACCACCGAACTTTGCTATTAGTGCACATACAATGACATGCCAAAATGAAACTTCCTGCTCATGTACAACACTGTCCCACGTTAACCAAACTAAATATCTGGGTATAATAATTGATGATGGATTGAAGTGGTACCCTCATGTTGACCACCTAACTTCCAAGGTCAGGAAACTTATATATATTTTTAAGTCGTTACGACAATGCGCAGACGCCAAGACCATCAAAATGGTTTATCTCGCCCTTTGCCAGTCCGTCATCAATTATTGCATCTCGGTTTGGGGAGCGACTGCCAAAACTAGATTATTATGGCTAGAACGAGCACAAAGAGCTGTACAAGGTGATGCTTCGTAAACGAATTAGATTCCCTACTAGGGATCTGTATATGGAGTGTAAAGTACTCACCGTGCGGCAGCTCTTTGTGCTCAAAGCCACCCTCATAATGCATAGACAGATTCCTCCACCGGATCCTTCCCAACGTAAAACTAAAACTGCGTGCCCAACCATATCTCATAAGACTGCTTTTGCCCGCCATCAACTCTATGTAATTGGTTCCATAATATACAGAAGAGTAAACCAAAACCTAAAACTAGACAAACTTAATAAGCACGAAGTTAAATGTAAACTCACCCAATGGCTGCTGGAACAAGACTATCTTAATACGGAAAACCTATTGACCCGTCAAACTTAAGCCTACAAGAGCTCATGCACACCCTTTTACAAGCAAAAATATGACACATATATACTCACACAAACGCCTACACACACACACCCACACACACACACACACCCACACACACACACACACCCATACACACACACACCCACACACACACATACACCCACGCACGCACCCACAAACGCACATACTCACGTACCCACAAACAAAAGAAATAGGTAACCTCTGAAACTAGGAGGCAGGGTTATCACTAAATGTATGTCACCTTTATCAACTGTTTTGTGAATCTGACCTATTTCATACCCTCCTAGATCTAAGACTAGATATTAACTTAACTTTTAACCATCTGAGGAAATGTAACAAAGGTTTTTATGTATCAATAAAGTAATTTTTATTTTATTTTATTATTTATTTTAGTATTGTGGGCCCCATTTAGGTACCGATCATGAACCCCGTTGCAAATCTGAAGCAAAAACTTGGTAAGCAGTGTGCAGGCACCAGTATCTGACGGTGTCAAGTGGGGGGAAAGGTCGCCCGATCAAATAGGGCAGTTTTCCAAGCTGTGTGGAAATTACTTACGCGAGATAGACTTTCCAGCACAAATGGAATCTTGTAGTGGGAAGTTTTGCACTGACACCAGCCATAGGGTGATAATTGATGAATTGTACAGTAATACTACTCTGTCAAGAAAGTACCGGGAAAAGATCATTAATACACAAAATGTTTGTTATTCATCCAAATTTATTTTATCACCTTCAAAGTATGCTCCTTTAGAAACATACACTTGCGCCAACAAATAATCCATTCATCAAAACATTTTTTAAACGCTGCTTCCGGAATTGAGTTCAGTTCTCGCCGCGAATTCTCCTTTATGTCTTCTATCGATTGAAAACGGGTGCCACGAAGTGGTAATTTGAGTTTAGGAAAAAGAAAAAAGTCAGCAGGAGCCATATCTGGTGAATATGGTGGTTGCTGGATGGTATTAGTAGAGTGTTTTGTTAAAAATTCGTTCACAATGATAGCTTTGTGCGAAGGCGCATTGTCGTGGTGCAAAATCCAAGAATTTTCTTTCCACAAATCTGGCCTTTTTCGTCGAATTTGCACTCTTAAACGCCGCATAACGCTCAAATAATATTATTTATTTACCGTTAGACCTTCCGGTAAGAATTCAGAGTGCACAACACCGCGATAGTCAAAGAAAACAGTCAACATGACTTTGACTTTTGATCGACTTTGGCGTGGTTTTTTCGGTTTCGGTTCAGTTGGAAGGCGCCACTCCGAAGCTTGTTGACTAGTTTGCATATCAAACTCGTAAACCTACGTCTCGTCACTAGTAACAATGCGTTTCATGAATGTTGGGTCCGAACTGACTCGTTCTAGCATGTCCTCAGCGACTTTCATGCGATTGAGTTTTTGGAGAAAATTCAGATCTTTTGGGACTAGCCGAGCAGCAACATGTTTCATACCCAAATGATTAGTTAAAATGGTACGGATCGACTCGTGAGATACAGAAAGTTCGGCGGCTATCTCTCTCAGAGTTGAATGGGGATTTTCAGTCACTATTTCCTTCACTTTTGCGATGTTAACTTCAGTTGCAGATGTTGACGGCCTACCAGAGCGAGGCAAATCTTCCATCACATCTCGACCGCTTTTGAACGCTTTGAACCACTCATAAGCACGAGTTTTTGATAAAGTCGATTCACCGTAAGCCTTCTGTAACATTTTCAGTGACTCCGAACACGAAATTCCATTGGCGATGCAAAATTTAAGACAAACTTTTTGTTCGATATTTTTGTCCATTATGAAATTCGCAATACACACTATATATGATATTACGAAAACCAGCACTGTATTTAATATAAATAACAGATGCAACTCAAACTCCGCGCCAAAATGGAAAACAGTTGTGCCAATCTAACAACTACAAAAAAACAAAGATTTGAATTTGGAACCATAAACAAATCATCCATTCCCGATACTTTTTTGACTGAATGTATATTAGGTCTTTATGAAATTGCCGTTCTGCAGTACTGGCCATTTCAAATCAAAATAATTTTTGTTTGGCTAAGAATTCTAATTTCTAATTAATTTTATTTAAAAACCATGGTTTTTTTCCAAAAGTAGTCATTTGTTTATTGATTAGTGTTACATTTTCATCGCATTTCAATCTTTTTCGTCATCATGGATACGTTAAAAATTCGAGTAATTATGGAATATGAATACCGTCGTGGCAGCAACGCGGCACAAGCGGCACGCAACATCAACGACGTTTACGGAGCTAACACTACAAACCAACGCACCACCTGTTATTGGTTTGCTCGCTTCCGTTCTGGAAATTTCGACCTGAAAAATGAACCTCGCGGTCGTCCAAAGACTTTGGTCGACAATGACGAATTAATGGCGATTGTGGAAGCTGATGATACACAATCTACGGCTGAATTAGCAGCAGCTTTCGACGTTAGCGTCAAAACAATATTGGTCCATTTGCGTCAAATTGGCAAGGTAAAAAAGCTTGACAAATGGGTGCCCCACGAACTCAATGATCGCCAGCGCGAAGTACGCGTCGAGACGTGCCTTGCACTGCTCAACAGACACACAAATGAAGGAATTTTGAACCGCATTGTTACCTGCGATGAAAAATGGATTCTGTTTGATAACCGCAAGCGCTCAGCAAGTTGGTTGGATCCTGGTTCAGCACCTAAACAATGCCCTCAACGAAAACTTACCCCTAGAAAAGTGATGGTCACTGTTTGGTGGTCTAGCGCCGGTGTGATTCATCACAGCTTCTTACCAAACGGGGTGAGCATTACTGCAGATGTGTACTGTGAAGAACTGAACACAATGATGGAGAAGCTGGCACATCTCCAACCAGCATTGGTCAATCGCTCGTCTCCGCTGCTCCTTTACGACAACGCGCGACCTCATACTGCACAGCAGACGGTCTCCAAGTTGCAAGAACTGGGGTTGGAAGCTCTCCGTCATCCGCCCTACTCACCAGACCTTGCGCCTACAGACTACTACTTTTTCCAGAATTTGTATAACTTCTTGGCGGGAAAAAAATTCAATACCCGAGAGGCAGTACAAAATGCCTTTGAAGAATTTGTTGCCTCCCGTCCTGCTGATATCTTTAAGAAGGGCATCAATAAACTGCCACTGCGTTGGCAAAGATGCATTGATTGCATGGGTGATTACTTCGATTAATACAAATAAAAAATACATGAAAAAATTTCGTTTAAATTTTTTCATATAAAACGGCAATTTCATAGGTACCTATTAGTAAACTGTCTAAGCTTGGTAGCTAGTTCCACACACCGGAAAAAGCCTAGGTATCGCAAGTGTGTAGCAGGGTGGAACAGGCATGTCCGAGTGGCGCACGGGGAGGCGCGGCCTAAGTTCACTATATGGGACTGGCACGGACGACCGTCATCGGGTACTGTGTACGATCATATGATAGAGGCGCGGAAAGTTTTTAAGGGGAAGCTGAAGTGGTGTCAGAATCACCAAGAGGCCATTAAAATGGACATTTTGGCCACACATCACGCAAATTCCGATTATCGCAATTTCTGGAAGTGTACCAATAAGATGAGCGCGGCCCAGAGCCTTCCCGTGAGCGTTGATGGCGTTACTGAACTGCAACTCATAGCTGAGGTGTTCAAAGACCACTTCATGGTTTGATCACTGCTGGGACCAGCGCAGCGGGGGGTCGATGCTGAGACCCAAACGGCACCCGTTTTCACTCTTATCACAGCTAAAGACGTTAAGTAAGCTCTTAAAAATATGAAAAGAGGGAAATTCCCAGGTCACGACGGACTCAGTATCGAGCACCTGCAGCATGCGGGTTGCCACTTGCCTAGAGTATTAGCCTTACTATTTAATCTGTGTATCGCACACTCTCACTTACCTGACAGTATGATGAAGACGGTTGTCGTGCCAGTGATTAAAAACAAAACAGGAGACTCTTCAGATCGGTCGAATTACAGGCCTATTTCTCTGGCAACGATCGTCGCTAAGGTGCTTGATAGTGTGCTTAACGTACAACTAGTGAAATTTTATCTTTGCACGATGCGCAATTTGGTTTCCGGCCTGGCTTATCCACCGAAAGTGCAATTGCGTGCCTTAAGCACACTGTCAGGTACTACGACAAATATTACGCTGACAGGAGTACACCAGTTTATGCAGCGTTCCTGGATCTCTCCAAGGCCTTCGACCTGGTCTCATACAACATTCTCTGGAATAAATTAAAGGAAACAGGGATACCCAATGAGCTACTGAACGTTTTTAGGTACTGGTATGGCAACCAAACTAACGTTGTGAGGTGGGGGAATGACTGTTCCCTGCCGTACAGGTTGGAGTGTGGCGTCAGGCAGGGGGGCTTAACATCTTCAAATCTTTTTAACTTGTATCTGACTGAATGCATTGATCGAGGAACTCAGCAGTGCACGTGTGGGCTGTTTTGTGGATGGAGTTTGTTTTAACATCATTAGCTACGCGGATGACATGGTGCTATTGGCTCCCTCGATCAGTGCACTCAGAAAACTTGTTAAAATCTGTGTGAGCAATGCTGCCAGCCATGGGTTGCTATATAATGTGAATAAGTCTGAACTCCTGGTTTTTGAGGCTGTTGGCAGGAAATGTCCAGAAAATGTACCACCGATAAAAATTAATGATGTCCAAATTCGTCGGGTACATCAGTTTAAATACTTGGGACATTTAATTGCTGACAATCTTAGAGATGATGCTGATGTCGAACGGGAACGCAGGGCATTGGCGGTGCGGGCGAACATTTTGGCCCGTAGGTTCGCTCGATATACAGAAGCGGTCAAACACACGCTATTTAAAGCATACTGCACATCTCTGTACTCGAGCGCCTTATGGATCAGCTGTACCAAACGTGCCGTCAATGCGCTGCGCGTGCAATATAATAACGCCTTCAGGACGCTGATGCGGCTGCCGCGTTACTGCAGTGCGTCAGAGATGTTCGCAAAAGCCCGAGTCGACAGCTTCTCAGCTATAGTGAGGAAGAAAAGTGCGTCTCTGCTCGCCAGATTGCGTGGCAGTGGCAACAGCCTCTTGAAGGTGATAGCTGACAGGCTTGGTGAGAGCCCAATAATGGGGCATCTCGTAAGAACAACCCTGTCTGTTGTAGAATATAAGTACTAAGTTTTAATTTTTGTGATTTTTATGTGTATTAGTTTATTTTTATGTAATATTATATTGTGTATTTTTTTGTATGGGTCTTAGTTGCCTGACAATAAAACATTATTAATATTATTAAATCCATCAAACTAATGTTGTCTTTAAGTACCCACTTCAGATTCATTTAGTTAAAGGTACGTTTTCATTGATGAAAAACACATTGTTTCTGTTAAAGGTCTTGCTGTTATGAATAAATTTGTTTTCACGTTACTTGGCTGGCTGGTGTACCTATGGTAGAGATGGTAGGTAGGTACGGTTGGTTCAGGTGATGGTGGCGTACACCTGAAAAACAAAACAAGGTACGAGTGCATACTGAACCTAGTCTGAGAATATTTCTGTTATGTAAAACAAGTTCAAGGTTTTCAGAAAAATGGTTCTCGAGATTCACAGCTGTAACACGGAAGGACAGACAAAAACAATTACAGTTCGGGAGAATGGGATTCCAGGCTTTGCCATTAATGTAACCTTCAAAACTTACAACATTTTACAAATTGTTTAAATAGTAGATCAGCATAACTAAACGCAACCATTATTTAATAAACTTATTCCCCAAAGCAATAGGCAGCTGTGTACCACACCTATAAATAGAACGCAGCACAGTGCGGATCGACATTGAATATACTATTGCATATAAACCTCAGTCTTTTGGGTTAATAATTGCAACTCAAACGTTTTACCTTAGACGCTTCAGTAATCGACGAAACTAGCCTGGTGTAGATTATTTTTATGAATAGCTGGCGCACATTTTATGTTCAAGGTTTTTCTATATAAAGTAACAGGCAGAAACTTAGAAAAAAACTGGTTTCACTATTAAAGTTACATGTAACGTTGTAAAATGGTGCACAAACGATTCACTTTCTAGTTATTATATTTATTATTGGATTTTAGGGAGAGTCAGTTACATTTTGTGTTCGCGACGGAGCATTTTGCTTTATATAACTCGCATAAACAGCCTTATGTACTTATAGTCGTAAGCTTATATATTTTAAAGTTAGGAGCTTATATACTCAAATAGTCATAGAAATATTCGCGGAGAAGTATTTAGCATTGTGTAACTCGCATAGATAGTACCCATGTACCTATAGTCGTAGGCCTATGTACTGAACTTAGAAGCTTATGTACTTGCATAGTGATAGTTTATAAGCTATGTAATCGATTAAAAATCGTATGTTTGTCGTTTTTCCCCAAACACGTAAAAGATGTTCTGGGGAAAACTTATTTTCATAGAAAATTATAACAAATAGGTAGGGCTACACATTTCCCCTACACATTCCCGATAGCACCCAGAGGGCGTGTTCTGATTGGCTGATGGAAATCAACCAAATCGAAGGTACATAAAAAATAGACATTTCACACTCAAAGATAGTAGGGTGGTTGAAGAAAACCACCATGTACACGCACCTTCAGTGCTAAGTCTTTAGGGCATCTGGGAATTTAGGTCTTAAACCATAGGCACTGGAAACCTGGCACTCAGCCCTATCCAGATATGTGCACATCTTCATGGTCAGGCAAGGCATAAAGCCGCAAAATAGATAAAAAGGAAAACACAGATTTTTATCCCCTTTCGGGTTCCAGACCTATAGTACCTCCACCCTTGGAGGGGTGGCTTGATAAGTTGTGTATCTGGATAGAGGGATGATGCACCTACCCCAATATAGATAGTTTCATAGCCCATGGGGCACAGTTTTCCGGGAAATCAACCCTAAATAGTAAACAAGTTCAAAACTTGTAACAGTTTCGACAGTTAAATGCAACAAGCCCACTAGTGGGCAGGGTTGAAGGGTTGGTTTCCACCCCGTTCGACGGGGAATTTTGGGGGATTTGCATAGAGGTGCATCAACCCCTATCCAGACCTAGAATAGACCTAGATATAGCCGGAAATGTAGTAGAACCATAGTTAAATTTAACAGTTAAAATAAACTGAAGCAGTTAGTGGTTTTTGGGCCTCGTTACGGTAAGGTAACCTCGTACCTTAGTAAATTGTCAAATATAGCAAACTCGTAGTCACCGGCAGAAGAAATATAGAATCTATAAATAGAATCACAGTACTCGCGAATTTGCCCTTAAACCATTAGCTGCAGTGTTGTCAAATTCCTGCCTATTATTTAACCCTGGTAAGCATTCACCCTGCACCCCAATCTACCCCGAAGACAGCAACTACTTGGCAAGATAGAAGAACGTTGTACGTCAGGTGCGGAGAACCTCAGTTTCTGGTACAGGACGTCAGCGCGGCTGGACGCAGTCGGTCGGTCACAGTTCACTTCGGAGGAGAAGGAAAAGGATAGACCTACCCCATCACAACCCCGTTCCAGTCGATCACGCCCGTCCGGTACATTTGTTGGTCCTTCGAGAGCCGGATCTCCGCACCCGTACATCTTGTTTCTTAACATTATGTCAAAACGTATCCGTTCCCGAATCAACCCTTGAAGAAACAAGCCTTGAAGAATCAAGCCGAAGCCCTTCGATATAGTTTGGCACAAGAGCCAAACATACGCACCCCGTATCTTGTTTCTTAACAGTATGTCAATTGGTATCCGTTCCCGAATCAACCCTTCAAGAATCATCCCTTGAAGACTCATCCGAAACAGATCCGAAGTCAGTCGTCGATTGACGTTCCTGTGAAGAAGCCTTAAGCCCAGCAGCGTGGTTCATCGCGAGGACCACCCCTTGAAGAAAACTACCCTTCAAGAACAAACCCTTGAGGACTCACCCTGAGGCGGATCCGAAGTTATCCGTCAACATACGTTCCAGTTAAGAAGCCTCAAGCTCAGCATCGTGGTTCATCGTGAGGACTACCCCTTGAAGAAAACTACCCTTCAAGAACAAACCCTTAAGGACTCACGCCTGAGGCGGATCCGAAGTTATCCGTCAACATACGTTCCAGTTAAGAAGCCTCAAGCTCAGCATCGTGGTTCATCGTGAGGACTACCCCTTGAAGAAAACTACCCTTCAAGAACCAACCCTTAAGGACTCACGCCTGAGGCGGATCCGAAGTTATCCGTCAACATACGTTCCAGTTAAGAAGCCTCAAGCTCAGCATCGTGGTTCATCGTGAGGACTACCCCTTGAAGAAAACTACCCTTCAAGAACCAACCCTTAAGGGCTCACGCCTGAGGCAGATCCAAAGTTATCCGTCAACATACGTTCCAGTTAAGAAGCCTCAAGCTCAGCATCGTGGTTCATCGTGAGGACTGCCCTTGAAGAAAACTACCCTTCGGGAGCCACCCTTAAGGACTCACCCCGAAACTTTGGACTTTGAAAATTTTCCTGAAACACTGAAGGATTGCGTCTGGACTTAGAAGATTTCTAAGGAATCCTGGACTTTGAGAAAATTTGAAAGTTGAACCTGGACTTGGGAAGATTTTGAAGACCAAACCTGAGACATAGAAAAATTTTGAGTTTTGAACACGACACTTAGATAATTTTTCGAACATAGAAGCTGGGACTTAGAAAATTTTTTGAAGACAGAACCTGGCACTTAGAAAAATTTTGAAGATTCATACTGGGACTTAGAAAATTTTGATCACCTGAACATAAAACATAGACCTATTCGGGACATAGAAAATTTTTGAAGAATTTGGACTTTGAAAATTTTGAGAAAATTCTACATATAGAAAACATAGACCGATTCGGGACATAGAAAATTTTTGAAGAATTTGGACTTTGAAATTTTTGATAAGATTCTACATATAGAAAACATAGACCGATTCTTTGAAAATTTTGAAGAAGAATCGACTTGAAGATTTGAATCATGCCGATCACGAGGTCGCGTGGGAAGACACCTGAGGCGTGGGTGGTAGACCTAAACAGGGAACCAACCGAAAGGGCTCCCATCACCCGTCACCAGTTACCGCCGCGTTCACCATCCACGACTGAGAGAACACAGCCGTTGCAGTCGCACAGCGAAGAATTGTCTTCACCCCGCGCTCCAGTTGAACAGGAGGAGCGACCAGAACTACCAGCGACCTCAAAGAAGGAAACCAGATTTGAAGCGCCTTCAGACAGTACACTGAGGCCGACAGATAGAACATACAGCCGAATCCTGCCGGTGACTACCCGGGGTGACGCCCGTATTGAACGTATCGAACGTAGCAAGCCGCCGTCGACCGTGGGAAGGACGACGCGGTCTTATAGAAAAGTCACAAAAGCACACGAAGACTTACTCAAGATTAAGTTGGAGCTTGCACAATTAGCACTTCAGAGAGCCGAACAAGAATCGGACGACGATTATATAGAAGATAGAAACTCGAACGACGAGTACGTGCGTTCCTGGCTGGAAGAGGCACCGGAACCTGTTCCTGATCAGAGAGAGACCAACGCCGCCGAAGGAGACATACAGAATAGAATAGATAGAAGCTGCGGGCAGCAATTGTCTCCCCCCGTGGACTCCGTACCGATAGTGGACTCTCGTCGAGCGCAAGTACCGGAACTAGAGCCGAAAGTCGATGAAGTGACTAAACAGACGGCACCACCGAAGAAAACAGAAGACGTCGGAAATGGGGAAAACAGATTACAGCCGTTCATAACGGACTTAACAGCAGCTATAGCATCGCTAGCTGACAGGAAAACAGAACAGAATTCTTCCTCACCGTCGAAGGTTATCATGACTTCACCGAACTTCAGTGGTGCACACACAGAATGGTTGTCGTTTCGAGCCATTTACGAGACAACTCGAAGATATTTCAACGATGTCAAGAACACAGCAAGGCTCAGAAGGAGCCTACACGGACGTGCACTCGATACAGTGAGCTCAGAACTCATCGGACATGCAAGGCCAGACGATATTATGAAGGAACTGGAGCTGCAATTCGGAAGACCGGACTCGATAGCGCAAGCCGAAACAGATAGACTGCGCGGACTGACACGGTGCAGCGAGAATCCGAAAGATATTTGCACGTTCGCAAGTCGAGTGAGATGTGCCATCGTCACATTACGAGCACTGAAGAAAGATCACTACTTGATCAATGCCGAACTAATGCGAACATTGACAGAGAAGCTACCAAACTCTATTCGAGTTCAATGGTACCGAATATACACGGAGAAGTATCAGTCGTTACCTGACCTATCGTTGTTCAGCGAATTCGTCACTGAACAAGCTCGCTTCTGCAGCGCATTTGCTCCCGCTGAGAACATCAACGCAACAGAGGGCCCATCAAACAGACGTACAGCACAGAGAACCCACACAGCAACAGAAAAACCGGCCGATAGATGCCGCGTATGTGGGAAAGATGGGCACATAGAACGCGATTGTCGGAAATTCAAAGAATGCAACAGCGACCAGAGATGGGAGCTAGCAAAGAATCTCAATTTGTGCTATCGCTGCATGAAGTTTCGACGCGAGCGACACCAGTGCAAACCGAAGAAGTGTGGCATCAAGGAGTGTATAGCCACACACAACCGGTTACTCCATTATGAGAAGAAGCCCGCTACAGCGGCCGCCGAAAAGCCGAAGATCCTCGAACCACAAGATACCAAAGAAGTGGTCGCCAGCTCGCGAACATCGTCGAGTCACGCCTACCTCAAGATAGTGCCGGTCCGAGTGATTGGACCGGCGGGAGAGGCGTCTACGTTCGCCCTTCTCGACGATGGATCAACCGTATCATTGATAGACGAGGACCTTGCTATTCAAGTCGGAGCCGAAGGCCGCATCGACCCGCTCAAGATTGGAGCGATCGGTGACACCATGATCGACACTCCTTGCTCACGCAGAGTCACAGTAAAGCTCGCGAGCCAGCTAAAGAACAGGGTGCCGTTCAGAGCGCGCACCATACTGAAGCTCAACCTCACGCCGCAAACAGTTAAAGAGGAAGATGTCACATACTGCAAGCATCTCACCGACTTGAAACAACAGCTGGTTTACGAAGTCGGCGCGCCCAAGATTCTGATCGGCCAAGACAACTGGCACTTACTGTTAGCCAGTGAAGTAAGAAGAGGCCCGAAACACCAGCCCATAGCGTCACTCACGACTCTGGGATGGACTCTGCATGGCGCGCACAATAGAATATTGGGTCAACAGGTGCACTACGTGAATAACACAGAAAAGAAAAAGAAAAGAAAGAAAAAGAAAGAAAAGACGTTTATTTCCCCAAAAGCGACGCACAAAACACAAAAGAATAAGGGAATAAATAAAAACTTAACTAAAAACTAAACTAAATGAACAGCTCCATGAATATTTCGCATTAGAATCGCTAATAGTTAACCCGCAACGTCCAACTTCTGACCCTGAAAAGAAGGCAGAAGACATCTTGAAACGACACACCAAACAAATAGAAAATGGGCATATAGAAACCGCAATGCCATGGAAGCAAGAAAAATTTGAAATGCCCGATAGTTATGGGACAGCCCACAAGCGGCTTGTCTCTATAGAGAGGAAACTCGATAGAAATCCGACTGTTCGAGATAGATATACGGAACAGATGGACTCGCTCCTACAGAAAGGGTACGCCGAGAAAGCGCCCAAAAACGGTACACCAGGAAGAACCTGGTACTTACCTCATTTCGATGTCTTCAACCCAATGAAACCAGAGAAGTTCCGTATAGTGCACGACGCCGCAGCTAAATCGAATGGAATGTCTTTGAACGACTTCCTACTCACAGGACCAGACCTGTTACAGTCGCTGCCCGGTGTCATGATGAGGTTCCGTAGACACCCCATAGCCATTTCGGGTGATATTACCGAAATGTTTATGCAAGTGAAAGTCCGACAAGAGGACAGAGACGCCCTCCGATATCTGTGGAGAGGCGACAGAAGAGTGGGAGCTCCCGAAGAATATAGAATGACGTCAATCATATTCGGCGCGGCCAGCTCACCATGTACAGCTATCTTCGCAAAAGATTGGAACGCGAAGATGCACATAGAACAGCATCCAGAAGCAGTTGAAGCCATCATTCATAATCATTACATGGATGATTACCTGGATAGCTACAGAACCACAGAAGAAGCGACGCGCATAGCAAAAGCGGTGAAGAAAATACACCAACAGGCCCTTTTTGAGGTTAAAAAATGGGTATCGAATGACGCCAACGTCATAAAAGAAATAGAGCCGTCGCAAACGCCAACAGATGTCGTCAATATCGGCGACACAGAAAACATAGAAAAGATACTTGGTCTGATCTGGAGACCAAATGCAGACACGCTGGGTTTCAACCTGGCCCTAGCGCGTCTACCGAGTGGAGTCTTAGAGAAAGACGCACCCACTAAAAGAAAGGCACTCAGAATAGTTATGTCATTATATGACCCGCTTGGCTTAGCCTCACCAGTCACAGTACGCGCCAAGCAAATACTCCAGGAAGCATGGAGAAGAGGAGTCGACTGGGATCGGTCACTCGATACAGACCTGGCCACATCATGGAGAAGTTGGATCCGACACTTGGAAAACCTCAAAGACATCACAGTACCGCGATGTTACCCGGGATATAGCGAAGCAACAGAAACCCAAGTCCATGTCTTCACCGACGCCAGCGAGAAAGCATTCGCCGCAGCAGTATATTGGCGGATCTCTACGTCAGATGGCATGACGCACGTGAGCCTCGTCATGGCAAAGGCAAAGGTGGCACCACTCAAGCTGCAATCGATACCTCGTCTCGAACTGCAGGCCGCGGTGATGGGAACCCGCGTGGCTGCAGCAATGATACGCGAGCACGGAGTAAAACCGGACTCCGTAACCTACTGGTCAGACAGCAAAACCGTGCTGACCTGGATTAGAAGAGGAGCTCGAGTGTGCAAGCCCTTCGTAGCCCACAGAATAGCCGCTATAGAAGAAAATAGCAAAGTCGGAGACTGGCGATGGGTACCCACAAAAGGAACGTGGCAGACATTGCCACTCGTGACGTACCATTAGAATTCAATTCGTCGCATGAATGGTATCGTGGCCCCAGCTTTCTCCATGAAGAACCGATGTCGTGGCCAACAGAAAAACCGCCGATTGACGATCAGACGGGTGAAGAGAGAACCCTTACCGTCAATGACAAACAGAAAACGGATCGAAGACTCTCCGAGGTCATACCCGATCCGGCCAGATTCTCGAAGTGGGAACGACTCCTAAGAGCGACAGCGAACGTATTGCGCTTCGTCTCAATCACTCGAGGATCAACAGAGAAAACGTTCTACAAAAGAACACAGAAGGGCAAGGAATCGGATCCAGATTGGAGGAAACGTACAAAGACGGCTAAGCCCCCTCCTAAAGCATCAGTGACGTCCACAGTGACGTCAAAATATAATATAATAAAAGCCGAATACCTCCGACAAGCGGAGAGGTTACTCGTGCAAACAGTACAGGAACAAATGTTCGACCGAGAACTGACGAGTCTGCGAGAGAACAAACAGATAGAAAACGACAGTCGATTGCGCCCGCTGCAAATAAAACTCACAGATGACGTCATACATCTGAGAAGTCGCATAGAAAAAACCGACGAGATAGCCGACGAAGTCAAGCGTCCGCCTATACTACACGGCGATCACCGCATCACTCAGCTATACATAGATTGGACACACAGAAGTCTGCAACACAGTGGAACCGAGATGACAATCAACGAGGTACGTCAACACTACTGGGTTGTCAAGCTGAGGCCCACAGCGAAGATGATGGTGACACGCTGTCTGCAGTGTCGCATTCGAAAGGCACACGCTCCTGTGCCCGCCACGGGCGACCACCCGAAGACTCGCCTGGCTCATCACCAGAGGCCATTTACGTAAACTGGACTCGACTACTTTGGTCCACTGTCCGTCACCGTCGGTCGTCAGCACCAGAAGAGATACGTGGCCCTATTCACGTGTCTCACCACCAGGGCAGTACATCTCGAAATTGCTGCCAACCTCAGCGCAGACTCGGCAATTCTAGCTCTGCGCCGCTTCGCTGCGCGCCGGGGCTGCCCAACAGAAATATACTCCGACAACGGCACCAACATGCACGGCGCCGACAACGAGCTTCGAGACGCCTGCAGAGAAGAGGCTAGTCGTCGAGGCATCACATGGCGCTTCATAACTCCGTCCGCGCCATTCATGGGAGGCGCCTGGGAGCGCCTAGTCCGCTGCGTGAAGTCCGCATTGTACACCGTACTCACAGAAAAACACCCGCACGAAGAGGTGTTGTCCACACTGTTGTGTGAGGCAGAGTATACGGTAAACAGCCACCCGCTGACACATGTGTCAGTCGACAGCGAAGACGACGAATCCATCACGCCGAACCACTTCCTACTCGGTGGTTCGGCCAGACTGCCATCACCCGGCGTGTTCACCGAGCAAGACGTCGACAGCAGGAAGCACTGGCGGCGCTCACAAGCGCTCGCCGACCAGTTCTGGCGCCGCTGGGTGAGGGAGTACTTACCCGAGCTCCAACACCGGCGGGAGCCCCACAGCCGTGGCCCTGGTCTGTAGGTGGGCGACCCTGTGCTCATCGCAGACGGCCAGCTGCCTCGCAACACGTGGCCGCGAGGCCGCATCACCGCAGTCTTCCCTGGGGCGGATGGAGAGGTCCGGACCGCTGAGGTGCGCACATCTGGCAGCACTCTAAAGCGTCCGGCGAAGAGGCTGATCCCGCTGCCGAAATGATCCAGAGCGTCGGAGCTACGGGCCGGAGCGAAGGGCGTCGCGTCGGCGAGCATCGAGGCAACGGTCGCCGGGGCGGCGAGCGTCGCGTGGGCGAGCATCGAGGCAACGGTCGCCGGGGCGGCGAGCGTCGCGTGAGACAACGGTCACCGTGGCAACGGGCGACGCAGCTACAGTCGTCGCTCACCGGCGAGATGCAGCGCCGCACCGACATCGCAACGAGTCGTCACTGCGCTGCTAGGCGGGAGAAATGTTCGCGACGGAGCATTTTGCTTTATATAACTCGCATAAACAGCCTTATGTACTTATAGTCGTAAGCTTATATATTTTAAAGTTAGGAGCTTATATACTCAAATAGTCATAGAAATATTCGCGGAGAAGTATTTAGCATTGTGTAACTCGCATAGATAGTACCCATGTACCTATAGTCGTAGGCCTATGTACTGAACTTAGAAGCTTATGTACTTGCATAGTGATAGTTTATAAGCTATGTAATCGATTAAAAATCGTATGTTTGTCGTTTTTCCCCAAACACGTAAAAGATGTTCTGGGGAAAACTTATTTTCATAGAAAATTATAACAAATAGGTAGGGCTACACATTTCCCCTACACATTCCCGATAGCACCCAGAGGGCGTGTTCTGATTGGCTGATGGAAATCAACCAAATCGAAGGTACATAAAAAATAGACATTTCACACTCAAAGATAGTAGGGTGGTTGAAGAAAACCACCATGTACACGCACCTTCAGTGCTAAGTCTTTAGGGCATCTGGGAATTTAGGTCTTAAACCATAGGCACTGGAAACCTGGCACTCAGCCCTATCCAGATATGTGCACATCTTCATGGTCAGGCAAGGCATAAAGCCGCAAAATAGATAAAAAGGAAAACACAGATTTTTATCCCCTTCCGGGTTCCAGACCTATAGTACCTCCACCCTTGGAGGGGTGGCTTGATAAGTTGTGTATCTGGATAGAGGGATGATGCACCTACCCCAATATAGATAGTTTCATAGCCCATGGGGCACAGTTTTCCGGGAAATCAACCCTAAATAGTAAACAAGTTCAAAACTTGTAACAGTTTCGACAGTTAAATGCAACAAGCCCACTAGTGGGCAGGGTTGAAGGGTTGGTTTCCACCCCGTTCGACGGGGAATTTTGGGGGATTTGCATAGAGGTGCATCAACCCCTATCCAGACCTAGAATAGACCTAGATATAGCCGGAAATGTAGTAGAACCATAGTTAAATTTAACAGTTAAAATAAACTGAAGCAGTTAGTGGTTTTTGGGCCTCGTTACGGTAAGGTAACCTCGTACCTTAGTAAATTGTCAAATATAGCAAACTCGTAGTCACCGGCAGAAGAAATATAGAATCTATAAATAGAATCACAGTACTCGCGAATTTGCCCTTAAACCATTAGCTGCAGTGTTGTCAAATTCCTGCCTATTATTTAACCCTGGTAAGCATTCACCCTGCACCCCAATCTACCCCGAAGACAGCAACTACTTGGCAAGATAGAAGAACGTTGTACGTCAGGTGCGGAGAACCTCAGTTTCTGGTACAGGACGTCAGCGCGGCTGGACGCAGTCGGTCGGTCACAGTTCACTTCGGAGGAGAAGGAAAAGGATAGACCTACCCCATCACAACCCCGTTCCAGTCGATCACGCCCGTCCGGTACATTTTGCCAATAATTATATCAATTTGGCAGTTTTATGCAATGTTTTGAAGTGTTTGACACGCACGTCAACGAAAACCATAACCACAGAAGCCACCGCCATCGAAACCGTAACGCTTCGCGGCGATTGCCACTTGTCTAAGGCCCAAGTTCGAATGTAACATTGAAAAAAACAACGGAATTGGAAAGGAACGGGATTTTTTCCTGCTTTTTTAACGCTAATGACGACAAGGCCTTATACGCATTATTCCGAAGAGTGGCCCCGGATAACCCTAAGTCTTACCGGCTCTCTCTGTCCGTAAAATTGATAACTTATCGGAACATAAATACGCGGTTGGAATCATTCTCGACATATCTGGCGCTTTTCATAACGCATGGTGGCCGATCATCGAAAAACATGAATAAATAAATAAATAATCTGATTCTTTTGTATTTTTTAAACGGCTCCGCGAAACTCAAACTTGGACATCATACCATTTCCAAGTCTCTAACCATTAGTTGTCCTCAGGGATCAGTTATCGGCCCATATGTATGTAATTTTGGCTCCGATGATTTCCTCGCGCTTTTGCTTCCATGCGGCTGTTCATTAACCGGTTACGCGGACGATGGCTTACTGCTCATTGAGGCAAGCACTCGGGCTGGACTCGAGAACTTGGCTGACACATATCATTGGCATGGCATTTAATATCTCAGTGGGGCGATCGAAACCGTCTGACCTTTGCACCGCATAAAACCTTTCAACTAATTTTAAAAGGAAACCTAAAATCCTGGCCTAGTATTAAATTTAACAACGTATCGGTTAAAAGAAAATAATCCGTGTGCTACCTCGGTATGCTACTAGAAAGGAACTTTTCATTTATTGATCAAATAAAAATAGTAGGTGAAAAAGCAAAAAAGAACTACTACGCCTTGACTAGAATATCCAAAGCTACCTGGGGTCTATCATTTCAAACCTTAAAAACTATTTATGGGGCTACTTACTTGGGTTGTATGTGCTACGGGGCACCTGTCTGGGCTGATAGGGGCGGTACGACGTAAATTTCTGCAAAGCCAGCGTTTGGCTCTGATATTCTTATGCAAGGCGTACAGGATGGTTAGTACTGAAGCCTTACCGGTGCTGGTGTTCTCCCAGTCGATCTAAAGGTGCAGCGGCGTGTTGCAATGTACTACTACGCTAGAAAGATCACGGACCCAGAGTTTTTACCGCAACGCGGCCGTCCTAAGATCTCTCGATTACTAAAACCCCAGACTGACGTCTGGGAGGAACTTTTATCCAATTGGCAATGTAGGTGGGAAAATTCCATCAAAGGCTGTCTCTTCCACCAGTTTTTTCCATCCGTTATTTATTTTCCGTTAGCCTTGTGGCCTCGCCTTTATGTCAATGTTCTACAGCTGACCATGAATACGAACAATCCGCACACCATATCTTATGGGAGTGTATTCTTTGGCAAACTGAACGCAATATTATGTTAGATAGTATTCAGGTTTCATCTGGAGTAGTTTACTGCACGGATCTTGCAGAAACCAGAACAAATTTACGTGCGTTCAAGCGATTTTGCCATACCTATTACTGAAATCAAAAGTAGCTTACAATTTAGGACCCATTAGTTTTAGTGCTAATATGTAATCCATGGTGCTTGGCAACTAGGCTTAACCCAGTTGTGTATGACCTTTTGTGCCTATTGGCCTAGTTCTATTCTGTCTCCTGCTTGATACGGAGGAAAGTGGTATATATTTTTTTCCTACTCCTCCGCTGTCCTTTTCTGATTAATTTCGTTGCAGGATGCAAGATAGTTGAATCGTTTCTGCGGGACTCGTCGGGCTTCATTGGCTCAGCGTTTTTCTGGTGGTCGCCACTGTTGATTCTGGCTTTCAGGAGTTGCAGTGGTTGGGAATGTGTGGCGGGCTTGTCTCAAAAAAAAAAATCTCACTGCGTGATCACTTCAACCTCGCCTTCACTTCGACATGTTGACAGAATCGACCGGCAGATTATTGTGACGAAATGTGAGAACGATGTCAAAGACGGCCACGATAAAAGTGCCCGGAATAAAAATATATAATTAAAATAAACCGTGGCAGCTGAGAAATGACCATGATGCCGCGAATGATCAATGAAAGAACTATGAGTAGGTTACCTATACTTTACTCTGTAATAAGTCATTTAATTTCAGTACATACCACAACACAATCATCTTGTTCCTTGATTGGTTTAAACACTGGTTGTTATTAGGCAACAATCATTATGAGCCTTTTGCACATGAACTATCGTTGGAGCACTACCGAAAACAATTAAAAATCATCGCTTTTATAACGCTTAAAAAGAATGTGTTGCCATCATCAATTTAAAACCCAATATTGAGGATAAACTTACGATCTTGGTCAAAAATATTGTCGTCCCTTCTTGAGCAGGTGACTATAGATCAGTTTTCTTCTCATTCTTCTGGCCAGAATCCCCACTTCCTCAGAGGTATTGGCTAGGTAAAATATATCTCACCCAATGTTGAAACCGACACCGACCGACCGACCGTTTTTTGACACCGACTTCCGAAATTATTTATTTATTTATTTCATACTTCATGCACACAGATGTACAGAGGCGGACTTAATTAAAGTTTTTTTCTTTCTTCCGAAGTTATTTTGTACCTTGTAGTGTTTTGTTTTTGGAAGTCGGCTGTATTTCTTGTAAAAAAGTTTTTTATTTTTAATTTTTTAGTGGTACCTAGGTACCTGCGTACCTATTAACAGCGTACCGGCGCAATGTTATGTTAAAAACTGGTGTAAACACTAAAAAAACATGCGATTTGCGATTCCTTTGCTATCATTTACTGAAGAGTTCCGTTGCCAAATTGAAACGGGACCAGTCAAGGAAAATACTCTTTCAAACAAAAAAAGAATCATCCAAATCGGCTGACAATTGGCTAAAGTATCGCTGAACAAACATTTTTCATCGGATCTCATCATCAGATCCTAATTTATATCTTTCATCATCAGCTCAGCAACATGAGATGATGATTACCAGGCACAAATATCTGAATTGCGTTAGAAAGTTCATGTGAAATCGTTGTATGTGCCTATAAAATTTGAGGGTTGCCCTCGATTTTCGTGGGATCCCATCATCAGATTCTGAAATGGTGACAATGGGACCAATCGAAAAGTATACGCTTTCAGATGAAACAAAAATTTTTCAAATCGGTTCACAAATGACGGAGTTATGAGGTAACAAACATAAAAATAAATAAAATAAGGTAAATCCAGTAAGGTGCTGGTAGGGATCTTGACCGTACTTCCGGGATTGTCCTGATAGCCGTGGTATACCTCTCCACTCCTCTAGCACCTCAGGATATGTTGCCCCCTTGGCGCTACGTTACTTTGTGCTAGCGACCCTTTTCGGGGGGCCCATTTATTGAGTGTGCAAGTCACCCCCTGCCATTTTAAAGCCGTTTTAATTGTCAATGGTCAGGCAGGGGCCGATAGTTCTTCCATAGTAAACGATTATTAGTCCACTAAACCAGCCAAACCCATAGCGTTTCATCTTTTGTTTCCATATTCTGCAATAGTCCTGCTCCAACCGGGGATTGTCCTTGGGTATACTTTCACAGTGCATACAGGGATAATCGTCGGTTGGTGTCCCATTCCATTTGAAATGTCTAAAGAGGCCTCTGCAAGTTGGCTTTGGCCCCTCGTATGCCTACCAAAGGACCGGGTCTCTAGGAAGAGGGACCCGAGAAAGTAAAAAAAAACCTCCTCCTTTTTTTGAAGTCGGTTAAAAATATATCCCACCCAATGTTGAAACTCGTCACCCCTGCGGCTGTCAACCTGCGACTTCGTCACATTTCCACAAATGAGGTAAAGGTCCATTTATCTGCTACCGGCAAATTGGATTTTGAAAAAAATCTAGGCAGGTAAATACATGGTGGATTTTAGATGCTATTATCGAAATAGTGTAGAAATCATAATTAAATCAGTCGGGGATGAGTTATACTACAGTATGAGTAGGCAGTATAGGTTTTGGGGTCCGAGTCACCCGCGTCCGTAGGAGAATACCCAATTTTTAGACCCTACACGTGGTCCCCGGGTGGTGCTAATCAGGTGACACTAACTGGTGGTAGGCTTCGGCCGATGGCTTGTGACCACCCACTGGGCAAAGACGTACCGCCAAGCGGCTTAGCTGCGTTCCGGTATGATGCTCAGTGTAGCCAATTCAGAGGAACTGGGTCGAAATAGTTGTTCCAAAGCAGGCAGGCCAACCAGGCTTGCCCTGGCGTGGGCGTATCGGGAGACTAGTCGCGGGATCCTAGGCACGGTGCGCCGCTGGCCGACCGCCAGGTAGTTGGGGGCCCAAGTAGTGTGCTAGCCACACATGAAAGGCTGCCCCGCCAACTGACGAAAAATCCCGGAATGCATCATCGTGCTGGTTGGCGACCAGATGAAAGGGCCCGATGGTCATTCCCGGGGGGCTCGGGCGTCCCCGCAGTCTCCAGACTAGTCCCCCAAAGATGTCGTCCTGTCAGGGCGTGCCTGAGGGTTAGCAGCATGGAACCTCATTTCACTTCCTTCTCCTCAACCTCACTCACTTTTATTATGAACAGGGGAAAAAAGAGAAAAGCTGTACACCGGCATCACGCCCTTTCGCATAAAGTGCACCTCTCTAACATACGAGGTCTGCACTCAAATCTCGCTGCAGTCCATCACCACCTTGAGACCGAGAAACCAGCGCTCTTGTTCCTGTCGGAGACGCAGATCGGATGTCCGTCGGACGTGTCATACCTGTCTTACCCAGGGTTTACCCTGGAGCACCACTTCAGACCACGCACGGGCGTATGCATGTACGCCCGGGACGACATCTGCTATCGGCGTCTCCGTTACCTTGAAGACTCCAGGTTCTCGACGCTGTGGGCTATAGTGGACAAAGACCTAGACAAAATTGTCTACGCCTGCGTCTACCGTTCGCACAGCAGTGATTTGGAGACAACCGGGCTTACACAGCACCTGAGTGAGGCGGCGGATGCGGCTCAGCAGCGGTACCCTTCTGCCCAATTGGTGTTACTGGGGGACTTCAATGCCCACCATCAGGAGAGGCTCTTCCCATACCAGTGCACAGACCATGCTGGACGAGAGACGCGAAAGCTAGCGCTTGCGTTAAATCTTACCCAGCTGGTCCAGGGAGCAACGAGGGTGCCCGATGTTGATTCGCACACTGCCAATTGCTTGGACCTTTTGCTGACAACAGATCCAGAGCGCTATTCGGTGTCGATTTCTTCACCACTGGGTAGTTCCGACCACTGTCTGGTGAAGTCTTTATCCGTCTACTCCCCGCCCGATCCTAGCCCAAAAGGCACCCGGCGGGTATGGCGATACAGGTCAGCAGATTGGGATGGCATGCGATCTTTTTTCGCATGTTACCCTTGGCAGCCTGCTTGCTTTTCTTCCACTGATGCCTCGGCGTGCGCGGACGCCGTGTCGGATGTGTTGCGGAGGGGAATGGAGTACTACATTTCGTTCTCTAACATAGCGAAATCTGGCGAAGCTCGTCATTGGTTTGGTGCCGAGTGCAATCGCGCTGATGCGCTTAGTCGCTTGCGTGAGTCGGAAGAAGAGAGCCTTCAACAGGGCTGCCAAGTCCTGCAAGAAAGTGTTGCGGAGGGCTCGGTTTGACCACATTAGCCGAATAGGGAACAAACTGGCTTCATACCCAGCAGGTAGTAAGGCTTTTTGGTCCCTGGCTAAGTCGGTCGAATCGATCTTCTGCCGCCCCTCACTACCACCACTGCTGAGACCCGACGGGACGCTGGCCCACTCCGCTGAGGAGAAAGCGAACTTGTTTGCTTCTTTGTCTGCGGAACCTTCACGTCTGGATCCTGGCGGCGCGACGCCCCCTGCTTCTCCTGGTGGATGCGAGTCGAGTTACATGTCAAACATTCGCATTCATCAGAAGGACGTCCGTAGGGTACTGCGTAACCTAGAGTGAACAAGGCTAGTGGCCCCGACGGGATACCGGCAATTGTTCTGAAAACTTGTGCGCCTGAGTTGTCTCCGATCTTGACACGCCTATTTTGACTTTCGTTTGAGACTGGAAAAGTGCCGAAGGCTTGGAAGCAAGCTAACGTGCAGCCCGTGCCCAGTCGAGCTGACCCGTCGAATTATAGACCCATCTCGGTAACGTCCATACTTTGTAAGACTATGGAACGCGTGCTGAATCATAAGCTCCTGGCGTACCTAGAAGCGAATGATATTCTTAGTGACCGTCAATACGGGTTCCGCCGAAATCGGTCAACTGAGGATCTTCTAGCGTATATGCCATTCACATCTGGAGTGAGGCCATAGAGAAGCACGGGGAGGCACTAGCGGTCTCCCTTGACATCTCGAAGGCCTTCGACAGGGTCTGGCACGATAGCCTTATTAGTAAGATTCCTTCCTTCGGTCTGCCCGCCGGTTTGTGTGATTGGATCGCAGTCTTCCTGAGGGATCGGTCTATCCGAGTGGTCAAAGATGGCTGCTCGTCTGGACTGCTGGATATTAATGCCGGGGTTCCTCAGGGGTCGGTGCTTTCGGCAACACTGTTCTTGCTGCATATTAATGATCTGCTTAAACCCGGTACCTTTGGGTATGCAGACGACAGCACTGTTGCTGAGAGATACGTGTCCGACGCACGAGCTGGTGGGTCGCAGATCCGGTTTCTCCGGGAGGTAATGGTTGAGCGCTTGAACGTGTCCTTACAGGCTGTCTCTGAATGGGCAATGCCAATCTGGTCAAGTTCAATGCTGCTAAGACCCAAGCGTGTCTATTTTCCGCCAAAAGGAGCCAATTCCACCCAGCTCCACCTTTCCGAGGTTTAACCGTGCCGATAACCGACCAACTTGAGCTTCTTGGGGTTACATTAACATCTACTCTCAATTTTGGCCCTTACATAGAGGCAAAGGCTCAAGTGGCTGCAAAGAAGTTGGGGATTCTGGCAAAGGTAAGACGATACTTCACGCCAGAACAGCTGCTTAAACTCTATCAAGCGCAAGTTCGATCGTGTATGGAGTACTGCTCTCATCTTTGGGATGGATCTGCCAGATACCAACTTGATGCCCTTGAGTCAATTGAGAAACGAGCCAAGAGGATCATCGGCAATGAGAGGCTTGTTGTGACGAAGCTCCAAAGTCTGGAACATCGACGACGAGTTGCATAATTTAATTCCGCCAAGCCTGTTCCATCATCGGACCACAAGACGAACGGCGATGCGCCACCGGTACACGGTGGATATCCCACCCATATGCACAAAACGTTTTGGTAACACATTCATAATGCGTGCAGCTAAGGAGTGGAATTCCCTGCCGGAGTCTGTGTTTCCTGATAGCTACAACCTGGGAGTCTTTAAGTCAAGAGTGAATAGGTTATATCTAGGCAAGCGTGCTCCATCTTCGACCACATCATCACTTACCATCAGGTGAGATAGTGGTCAAACGCGTGCCTATCTATAGTAAAAAAAAGGTAGGAACCTACAATAGAAAAAATATCGGCAAAATTCACTATGTAGGTACTAATTGCTATTGCGGAATTTGTTTGAATTCCCATCCTTTGAAAAAGGTCAAGCAGAAAGAAGTTGGTCAGTGGCAACACTGCAATCGTTTTGTTTGGATTTGTTGATTCCGTATTTCGTCGAAAACTACGCAGATTGTACCTGTGCCATCATAAAAATGCGTGTACAAAGTAAGAATGCATTGATGAACAATGGAAGAATACAGTATTTGAAACAAAGTTTGCGCATGCAGCGTTTGTAGCAATATTTACAAATACTTTCTTTCATCTATCGACCGACTCGCGTGCAGTCAGTCATATCATTCAATTAAGTCTAATTTAATGATATGATATATTTATGATTATATATGAGCCACGAGCGCCTCCTGTTATGGCTATAACAGGAGGCGCTCGTGGCTCAAATATAATAACAGCCGATCTTCAAAGGTTCGATAAAATAATAGGAAAACTATACATTTATTCAGGAAAACGAGCGACATCCACAACTTTAACACCAGAAACAAGCACAAGCTACATGCTCCTTCCCACCGACTTCGTAAAGTCCATGACTCATTTGCAGGGCTCGGTATCCGCTTATACAATAAACTTCCTTTATCTTTTCTTTTAAACTCATTTAAAGCTAAAGTTAAATCTAACCTCTGTTCGAAGGCATACTATTCTATTAATGATTATTTAGACGATAAGAATAGTTGGTCCCTGGGTTAAACGAAAGACAACTACATACAAATTCTTCTTTATACGGCTACCTAATTATAAATCCCATTTAATACAATATAACGTACATCTCTAAAACATTTAAAAATATAAGAAATAGTAGCCCACCGGTATCGGGAATAGGGTCCAAGCAACCGGTGGTCAGGGCTCCCGAGAGAAGAACCTCCTCACTATACGCGCCGTGTTTAGGATAACTGCCGACGCTCTAGTCGGTCTATCACCACCATATCAGGCTTATTATTATTATTGTTATGTCGTTTATTCATTTTTATATACATATATGTTACGTTTTTTAAATATCTCTTAAAAAAACTCATGAAAAAAATACATTTAAAAGTATAAAAAATAGTAGTCCACCGGTGTCGGGAGCAGGGTCCAAGCTACCGGTGGTTAGGGCGCCCGAGAAAGGAACTTCTTTACAATACGAGCCGTATCGAGGGGTACTGCCTTCTGTATGAGGCCCTTTACCCAACCGCGTAACGCCAGTTTCGACAGATGGTCGTCGAAGCTTTTGGCCATCAGGCAAAGTCAAAGTCCAAACGTTTATTCCAATTAGGCCATTAAACGGCACTTTTGAACGTCATTCACATTTCAAATATATAAAAATTCTGAAGTGACTCTACTGTCCATTCGGAAAGGTAGATTCTTATGGAGAAGAATGGATAAGAAACTCCATAGTTACTCTTTTCAAATAAATCTTTTACAATATTTGGTAAGTATACATTTTTTTTTAATATGTGAGGACCATGCACCTAGGGTATGCAGAGGTAGACTTATCAATTTTCTAAATAAGTAGGTACATGATACTCACACATTAACAAATATGGGAATCACTAATTAACAGTGTGTGAGTTAACAGAAAAATACAGACACAAAAAGAAACAGAACATCTATAAAGTTATACATAAAGTACAGGCCATTGGCCGTAACGACTATCGGAACAATGACAGCTGAGTCCACATTCCACATGTCGACAACCTCGTGTGCTAAGTCGAGATACTTGATTTGTTTCTCTTTCTCAGCCTTCACGAGGTTCTCGTCATGCGGGATGGTAACATCAATTATCATTGTGCGGCGCGCTAATTGGTCTATCACCACTATATCAGGCTTAATGGCAACAATAGTCCTATCAGTATGATAGACCGATCCCAGTACAACGTGACATGGTCATTTTCGAGAGCTGGTTCGGGCACATATTTGTAATACGGTACCTCAGAATTCACAAGTTTGTATTTCAAAGCAAATTGCTGATGGATAATCCTGGCCACTTGGTTGTACCTGTGCAAGTACTTGCCGTTAGTCAGACGAGAACAACCGGAGATAATAATATGTCTGATGGACTCACCCGGACGGTGGCATGCCCGACACACGTCCACCGTCCCGTCCTTCATAATATGCCTCCGGTAGTTACTCGTCCAGATAACTTCGTCCATAATCGCACAGACAAAATATTCAGTTTTACCGAAGAGATCACTGAAACGTAGCTAGGCCACGGACGCTGAAAAATCTACATCGGATCCATGCAGAGCCCGATAGAAGCGCCCGTGAAGCTCCTTGCTTTTCCATACCTCCTTGCGGTCATCTGTGGTAAGTATCACAGGTTTGCACCAGTTCTCTTTAGCCATGGACAACGGGGTGAGACCCTTGTCCACTGCGACCACATCTCGGTGCATACTCACATCATCTTTGAGAAAATATTCTCTGAGACTGCACATCTCGCGGTTGTGGAGAGTCTTGGCGTTTAAAAAGCCTCGACCTCCACACTTCGGCAGGATGTACAGCCTGATCATCGACGATCATGGGTGATGCATCCAATTTGCGGTCAGCAGTGTACGGACCCTCCTATCCAGGGCGTCGAGTTCGGTTTGAGTCCATTTGAGTATGCCGAAAGAGTACAGAATCCCGGTATGACTCAATCGTTGAAGGCGTGCACTTTATTTCCGCCCGAAAAAAGGCTATTCAAAACCTTTTTCAGGTGTCCAAAGAAGTGCTCTTTCAAAGATTGCTTCATGTCAGTAACATTAATGCCCAACGCTTCCGATATACCCAAATACTTGTAGGTTTCGGTTGAGCTGAGCAACCTAACCTGTATGGAAACCGAGAGTTGAATTCCCTCAGATTCCATAATCTCCCCTTTCTTTACATGCATGACTGCACATTTGCCCACACCTAACTCCATCCTGATGGCACTACTGAAGGTTTCAGTTACCTTCAGTAGCTCCATCAGTCGCGAATTGTTGGGGGCAAAGAGTTTTAGATCATCCATGTAAAGAAGGTGAGATATGGCCTGACCACCTCTTCTCAATCGATAGCCTAGACCTGAATTCTCTAGCAATGTGCTTAGAGGATTCAGAGCTAAGCAAAACCAAAGCGGAATCAAACTTGCGCCCTGAAATATTCCCCGTTTTATCCATACAGGTTCATCATTCCCCTGAATCGGTCGACATCCTGGATAGCGAAGGACTGTTTTCCACTGCCTCATACATGACTCAAGGAAGGTGTGTAGAGTTGTATCTTTTTTGTACAACTCCAGCACCTTCATGAGCCATGTATGTTGCACAGAATCATAGGCCTTCTTGTAATCTATCCAACATGTCGAAAGATCCTTGCGGGATCGACGAACCTGTTGGTTTATGGCCATGTCTATGAGAAGAAGCTCCTTAGTACCGCGGGACCCCTTCCTATATCCATTCTGAGAGGCAGACATAATTGAGTTAGTTTCAATGTGCTCATTGATCGTCACTCTCAGTATGGATGTAGTAAGAAGTTTATAGACCGTCGACAAACAAGTAATTGGTCTACAGTTCTTGGGTTCCGCGGGACTACCGGCCTTATGGAGCAGGTGGGTTACGCCAGTTGTTAGAAACTGTGGTAGCGACCCAGACTCTAAGGATGACTGGAATTGAGATGCCAGGCGCGTCTGCAAGCTGCTATTGCAATGAGTAGGACGGACGCGCGGGCGACTATCACTGCAATTAGAACAATTTTTGCCTGGTTCGGCTTATCGTCATTACTCGTCACTGACAACGGCTCACCATTTTTCTCACAGGAGTTTAGTTTTGTAAGAAAAATTGTATAAGACACGTGACCACAGCTCCTTACCGACCGCAAGGAAATGGTGCATCAGATAATGCGGTAAAAACCGTTATTAAAACGATCAAAAGTGCTTTGTACGAGGGAGAGGACGTCGCCACGGCACTTGTAAGTTTTTATTACAGTTTCGAAACTGTGGTGTCTCCCCCGCGGTGGCGTTGCAGGGGCGTAGGCTCCGCAGACCCCTTGACGCGCTACGGCCCGACGTGTCGGCCGTAGTGCGCGCCCCGCAGGAGCGGCAAGTGGCCGCTGCGGGCGACAAAGCGCGCGCGCTTGCGTCGAACGACACGGTGCTGGCCCTCGACTACACCGCGAGGAGGGACGATTGGTCGCCGGGAACAATAGTCGACCAGACTGGACCGCAACACATCCGTCACGGCGTCCGCGCACGACGAAGCATCAGTGGAAGAAAAGCAAGTAGGCTGCCAAGGGTAACATGCAAAGAAAGATCGCATGCCATCCCAATCTGCTGACCTGTACCGCCATACCCGCCGGGTGCTGGATCGGGCGGGGAGTAGACGGACACAGACTTCATCAGACAGTGGTTAAATGTTATTTGTGCATTTTTGTGTGTCTACGTTATAAATGTATTCATCTAGAGGCAGTTAGTGATTTGTCTAAGGATGCATTTATAATGACTCATCTGTCTAGCCTTTTCCCAACTACATTGGGGTCGGCTTCCAGTCAAACCAGATTCAGCTGAATACCAGTGTTTTACGTGGAGCGGCTGCCTACCAGACCTCCAGTATCACGCTACATCTTGGCAAGACTGGAGTCAGATTTACTGGCTTCTGACAATCCGTAACGACTGCCAAAGATCTACAAATGACAGCCGGGACCAACGGCTTAACGAGCTTTCCGAGGCACGGAGGAAACTCGTTATGTTAAGATGGTCACCCATCCACAGACCAACCTTGGCAAGCGTTGCTTAACCTTCAAGATCGACCCGTGCGGCTGTTATTATTTAGCCACGAGCTCCTCGCATGCATTTATAATGACTCTCGGGCGTTTTATTGCGCGTAGAGGAAAACCCATTGAAATATTTAGTCACAATGGCCGTAATTTTTTTGCCGCCGCAAATGAGATAGGTAGTTTTCTAAGACAAGGTGATGAACTTATTGCTGATTTTGCTGGTCAAAAAGGTATTAATTTTAAATTCATACCAGCTTACGCTCCTCACTTCGGCGGTATCTGGGAAGCCGGCGTCAAGGCGGCTAAATATCATATAAAACGAGTTATTGGCAATAGTCATTTATCATTTGAGGTCAACTTTATTTGCGCAAATGGAGGCGATACTCAATAGGCGTCCCTTGTGCCCTTTATCATCCTGTCCTAACGAACTCCTCTCCTATCCCCAGGGCACTTCATCATTGGTCGACTACCGTCACCCGCCCTGGAAGAAAATGATACAAACCAAAGAAATAAATATAAACGCTTTGAACAGATACGGCTTCACTTCTGGCAAAGATGGCAGAAAGAATACTTGTCAGAGCTTCAGCAAAGAACAAAATGGCGTAAAGGCAACGTTCAGATCAACATAGGTGACATGGTGCTTCTAGCTGAAGACAACGCGCCTCCACTAAGCATGCGTCTGGGACGAGTTATTCAGCTGTTTCCTGGACCTGAAGGATTTACAAGAGTTACAGAGATCAAAACTTCACAAAGGCTGTGTACGACACCCTTTTACCCAACTCTGCCCACTGCCAACTGCTGCTGAACTGAAGGGTTGAAAATCAAGTTTTCAACGGCCGGGAATATGTTGCGGCGCAGCGCCTCACAGTTATCTAATAGTAAATTCGCACGTCATATACTTTTACGATAGGTTAAGCAGGCTTTTGTTGATTAGTTTTGTTTCGTTTAAATATATGAGGTGTCATGTTTATTCTACCGGCTACATTCTTACTGTACGCACGATATTCTAAATTAAACTTCTTTTACATTTCATTGGTCTTTAATTAGCCCCAGTGTATAGTCAAAATATACACTTACCTATATAACAAGTTCAACAAGCTACTTAACATATTTAGTTTAAACTGTAAAAATGTAGTACAACGCTTGCGGAATATTTTTCGAAACAAAAATTACATTGACACAGAAAAACTTCGAGAAATTTTAGTATGAAGTTTATTGTTTCATATTTCTTTGTATTATTCCTTCCTTGTTGCTATTCCACCAATTCGCACTAAACGTTTCCAAGGAGTGGAACTCGCTGCCTGCGTCTGTGTTTCCAAACGCTTACAACCCTAATCTCTTCATAGTGAGAGTGAACATGCTCCTTCTGGGTAAGCTCACTCCATCGTAGACTTTGTCTCTGTCATGTCTGACCTAGACTAGAGTCAAGAGAACAAAAAAAATAACTGACCAATTAAAATTTCGATGAAGTGATGGCCTGAAATAAACCTATATCGGGCTGGTCGCTACATACATTGTAAAGTTCCTAGTTCAATATCTTGTAACTCTAATTAATGTTAGCCATACACTAGTTTTAAGTTAGGCACTAATTTCCCTTTATATAAGATTCTTACTTTATTATCTTTTTATGGCTTCTATATCTATATCTTATTATGATTAAATGGAATTGAATTGAACCGGTCCAACAATGTTTCCAAATGATAACAGATTATTTTGTGCCCCTAGTGGCTGTGGAGCAGGACCAGCGTTGAACCAAGCATTTTTATCTTCGATATAATCCCTCAATTATATGCTTGCCTGCATGTTGTGCGTTTATTACAAAATTTATTTTTTGTCTCATTCAGTTATAATTTATGGGTTTGTTTTGTATTATAACATTTTAAACAGTACCCCATGAAAGATGAGGCTAACGGGTACTTTAGCCTTTCTGAAACCTGGTTGAACTAATAGGTGCCTATTTCTAGTCCCATAATTATGTCTACTTAATATATAATAATACTTCCCTTAACAAAAAAGATGTAATTTTTTTCTGACGTCGGTAGTACATCTTTCTAGGTTACATCAGCCAGTATATTAGAACTACAGTGGGCGCACTATGGGAAGTGTTGGTTATTGCGCAATAGAAAAACCATTTGCTTTTAAATGAAATTATAATTCACACTCAAAGTCTCAATAAAAAATTTTTGTACACAATATGTACGCTGAACAATTATTCGAAACACTCGGTGGTTCTAGACGTGTGCACTGCTCGACCGCCACCAGAAGACTGAGCTCAGACTGTCGAGAGCAACCTCGTACACTCCGTCGATCGCCACTCGATGGCGTTGGTGTCCCGATTGTTCAATTGACTGACAATTATTTCCGACAGGTTCATGATGTTTTCGTAAATGTATCGACATTATACCATCATGGTTTATGGTAAGGTCGAGGTATGCACACATTAATGTATTGTATTGTATTGTGGTGCGATTTCGTGTTTACCCAACCACGGATTGATCTTGCAAGCGTTGCTCGGACTCAGTCGATTTGTTGTTATTATTTAGCTACGAAGCAAAATAAGTAAGTATTGGATATTAAATTGGATACCAATAGGATAAGTTACAAATAATTACAAAGAAAACTCGGTGTGTAGGTATACAGATTTTTATTTGGTTTACACATACAAGGTCATTTATTTAAATCACAGAGGTCTGGTTCCGCAGCTATTGGCTAGTCTGTGCTGGCCGCCAGGCGCTCTTATTAAATAAAAGTAATTTAGGTACACTGATTACTAATTAACATTAAAATCACATTTGAGTAGTGTCTCTTTCTAAAATAATTTCAATGCATTAAGTTACCCTAAAGTTGTTTCCCCCGTATGGACGATCTCTATCGTAGAGCTGTGGGAGAATTGTACGAGAGCCCGATCGACTGCCAGATCAAGCGTCGTAAGTGGAGATGGATTGGTCACGCGCTCCGAAAGGAATTCCGATCACATTCCCAAACAGGCTATGGACTGGAATCCTTAAGGGAAAAGGAAACGTGGCCGTCCTCCTAAACCTTGGCACGTACCGTGTTGGCAGAAGCGACGAGCATAAGAATGACGTGGAGTGAAGTGAAGCCAGGAGCTCGAGACTGCTTGCGATGGAGGAATACTGTGGACGCGCTCTGACTCAGCAAGGGGTCAAGTGTAGTTGATTATTAAATTAACAGTTAAGATGTAGTCATATTTTAAATCTCTCCTTCTGTCTATGTCAATGATCAACTACAAAATGCTACATTATAGAAGCAATTTTCTATTAATATAATATTCGTTTATTTAGTTCTCTATTGTGTGTTAACTTTTTATCCGTAATTTAAAGAGCCATAACTTTTTTGTCCTTATCATGTTCGGGTAAGTTATCATGTCCGAATGATAACTTACCCGAACTTAATATCACATAATATCGCATGCCATAAAATTGAAATCCCTAAATGTCTTAAATCTGTTTGTCATAAATATTACAACCAATAATGTACAAAAGACATAAAACAGTTTACAATAAAAGTTTTAACTCCTAAATTCAAATTACATATTGTTTATTTATAATGATATTCTAAACATATATTTTTTTTTTTCTTTATATTTATAATAAAGCAGTTGATTGTTAACATATGGTTTTTGTAAGCAAGCAAGCATGCAAGCAAGTATACAGCATGGAAGCAAGCATGCAACATGCAGCAGGCATGGTTTTTGTCACGGATGGGTTTAACGCTCACCGCCGTAGCTCACTCCTCCGTGCTAACGCCATTTTAAATTACACTTTAAGGGTAGGGCAGACAAGACTGCGTGGAGTCGGATTTACAGCGATTCGTTTCTGTCACTTAAACCTAATTTTAGTAAATGTTTTAGGAATAAAAAAAATTATAAATGAACATTCGGAATAATACACATTATTTAACACAATACTTAGGACATAGTTATAACTTAAAGTAATCTGATGAACTCATCGACGTGTCAATACAAATCTCTTGAAAAAACAAATGTAGATCAGACTGCCGCTTTCCCGTATATTTTCATCAGACCGGCCAGCTATTCAGCCATTATTTTACATTATCATCATTAAAGAAATGGTAAATATTTTGCCCAAATCTATGTTATTTTAAAGAAATAGTGGAAAGTAAATTATAATAAAGTCATTTAAAAAATATAATCTTAAGTTAATAATCACGTTTACGATATTTCAATTTGGCATCGCGTTGTAATTGACTGGCTGTACAGAAAGTTGGGACATGGTTAAACAAAAATGTTCAACTAGTTTTTTTATTTTTTTATAATTTGACGACTGTCAGTTGAAAACGATTCTCCCTAGGGCTGAAAAGTAATATTTTCAACCCGCTTCTCAGGCAACTTCAGGCCTACTTTCCGAGTATGAGTCCACCGGTATCGGGAACAGGGTCTAAGCTACCGGCGGTCAGGGCTCCAGAGAGAGAGAGAGGAACCTCCTAACAATGCGAACAGTGTCCAGAAGTACCGCTTTCTGAATCAAGCCCTAGATCCAGCTACCTAACAAGAGCCTCTTAAGGTGTTGGTCGAGGCTCGTGGCTATTAAGCCATTAGCCGATCGGTACAATGATTGCAGAATCCACATTCCACATGTAATAATATTTATTATTATTGATTTAATGATGTCAGTCAAAAAATGGCCTCTACATTCTACAGCTAATTTTCTCTATAGTATAGAGAAGAACTTAACATACACAATCTTGAATCTCAACTTAAGAGAACCTGTCAAGGACTGGCCGGAAACCGACGTGTGTGAACGATTTTATATATATATTCTTTTTTTATTAGGGTTTCGTACCTCAAAGGGAATAAACGGAACCCTTATAGGGTCACTTTGTTGTCCGTCCGTCTGTCTGTCAAGACCCTTTATCTCGGGAATATGTGGAGGCATCAAGTTGGAATTTAAACCATATACTCAGGTCTACGGTCCCTTGAAGCTGTGAAAATCATAGTTCTAGGTTAACATGAAAAAAAGATACGGCCGTTTATGCCGCAAAAAACGTATATTTCGACACTCTCAAGGGAACCAAAATTCATAGGGTAGTTCCAGTTGATCTAGAACAGACTATGAAATTTGGCAAGTAATACCGTCATATACTACAGGTACAGGGAAAAGTCTAAAAACTATACATTTGTAATTAAATCATAAAAAATATTCTCTTTATTTAAAGTACGTAATCAATCACCGAATTGTGGATTGGACTCGAAATCTAGATATTAAAAAATATCAAGCGTTATCCCGAGTAACATTTTAGCGTTTACTTCCTCAAAATCAACCCACAAAATGAAAAGATATTGAATTCTTAAGTTTAGTAAGAGACTTCATCGAGCGCTAAATTCGGTAGTTTTCATTGCGACTCCAGATACTTGCAATGCCATCTATTGCGAAAAATAGTAGCAACAAATGTGTGAAAAGAACACGAAAACATATTGTTGAGTAATTTGCAATACTTTTAATATGTAGTAAAAGAAAAGTGAACATTTTTTATTTAATCATTATTAAATTATCGTAACAATTGTGACTTTCTGAGTTCGATCTTATATATTTTGACAGTTCAACTACATTGTCAATAGATGGCGTTATACTCATGACACGTTTTTCTGAATGATTCACTGCAGAAATATGACCCCAGCCCATATTGATTAAGTGAACAAACTGTATTGTTAGTCGATAAGTCATCGCACGAGTCGATCTTTGAGGTTAAGCTACGCTTGCCGATGCCGAGGTTGGTCTATGGATGAGTCAGATGGGTGACCTGACCATTTTAACATACAGAGATTCCATTCCAGCGTGCCTTGGAAAGTTGGAATATACCAGTCACACGGGTCGATCTACAAGGTTAAGCAACACTTACAGAGGTCGCGGGATGGGTGACCATTTTAACATACATACGGGTCGATCGACCCGTGCGACTGTTATTACTTAGTTACGAGCTCCTCATTCAGTCCCTACTAAATTTTCATCTGCCTAGCCTTTTCCCAACAATATTGGGGTCGGCTTCCAGTCAAACCGGATTTAGCTGAATACCAGTATTTTACGCGGAGCGGCTACCTAACAGACCTCCACAACCCAGTACCTGGGTAACACGGTACTTCATGGCAAGACTGGAGTCAGATTTACTGGCTTCTGACTATCCGTAACGACTGCAAAAGATCTACAAATGACAGCCGGGACCAACGGCTTAACGTGCTTTCCGAGGTACGGAGGAAACTCGTTATGTTTTGATGGTCACCCATCCACAGACCAACCTTGGCAAGCGTTGCTTAACCTTGAAGATCGACCCGTGCGGCTGTTATTATGTATCTATTTAAAAAATCGATTAATCTTACACTTTACAACTTATTGTGTAAGATTAATCGTTTTTGAAATCTCGTAGATTGAAATTTAAATAGATTGATAGAAATTTGAATTAGTTTTATCGACTCGATTATATCGAGTCTATGAAACTGGTAAAACTAATCCTAATTTATAAAATACGTCGTAAGAAGCTGAAATTTGGTAAGAAGGTTCCTTGGAGAGTGTAAGGGAGCACTGAGAGAGGATAAATCGAAATATTTACAGGAACGGGATATGCTCGTACGAAGTCATGCTCGTCAAAGGTTGTGCCAGTTTATGAAAAGGGTACTAAAACGGACCCAAGAGATTCATTCCACTCCGAGCCGTTGTGAAGTCAAGACCTGTGCCGCTAAATTTAGTAATTTGTTTGTTATTTTGTATCAGTTTTCGAAATCGGTGCCTCTCTTGCTATCTTACGGGAGTCACCATTTGGTGCGCAATTTGGCATGAAGGTCCCTTGGAGAGTGTAAGAGCGAGAGAGGATTTATCGAAATTTTTACAGGAACGGGATATGCGCGTACGAAGTCGCGAGCAAAAGCTAGTTTAAAATACGTACCCACAAATTTGCATGGAACCCTCGGTGCGAGAGTCCGACTCGCTCTTGACCGTTTTTTTTTTACTTTATTTTTACTTGAATGTAGAATTGTTCAACGTCGATATCTAGGAACCCTCCCAAGCTGATAATAAGCCTCATACCCGAAATAGTACGTATGTTGGATATATTCACCCCAAAAAGGTACTGGAGCTGCCCATTTCGTGTCTTCAAAACGACCGTCTAAATATACTGATGGTTTAAGACCCAAAAATGCATCATACATGAAATCCAGAACTGGATGTGTGTCGACCACAGTGAAGTAGTGCGTGGTTTGCTTTGCTCTCAGTTTGAGGGAAAACGAGCACATTCCAATAAACCCATCATTGCGCCCTGTGTGCGCTGCGTAGGCACCGTACATACCACCGCCTGAATCAAATCCATATCTGCCCCAGTATTCACCCATAATGCAATGGAACCAATGCCATTCACTCTGAAAATAAAATGTTAATTTTAAAAATGTCATCATATAAATAAGAACAAAATCCAAACTAATACAACATGTTTCTTTTGATATCCCATAACTTTAAGGTTATAATATTCTATATGAAAAACCCTAGCCGCAAACACGATGCCGGGTGCATGTTGCGTCACGCGCAGCGTATGGTTTCGTAGTTGCACGTCACAATGTAATTTTGTGAAAGGGTTATAATAATGATAATATTATGTCACTCATGACTACTACACCAAAATAACAACAAAAATAATAATCAAAACTGTGACTAACAAGCACTCCTTGTGGATATGACGAATTCAATATTGATAATGTTAACGAGCACGTAAATTATTATTTTAATGTTTTTTCGGATGATCATACACAAATGAGGAATATTCTACAAAGCCTGATTAGATCCAAATTCATTACGTCCTTGTTGTGCAAACCTGGTGCATCGACTGATAAACTTCATGAATCGTCTGTAGAGCTATGTAAAGACTTTTTTTTAAGTTCGATTATATTGTAATTGTGTGTGGTGGCAATGACAGGGACCCATTAAGAATGCTGTCGACTTTATAATTTAATTTAGATAAATTAGCACATACTAACGTATTACTATGTAACACCAAAAAAGTAGGTATTTAAGTGAGCCTAAGCTTAGTGAAACATTTCACTATGTCTGTTCCCTGTCCAATCACAGTACATTTATATACATGGACCATAAAGTCCCTTATGCTTCATTCTATGTAGTACCATGCAGTTTAGTACATATAAAGCTGAAATATGGGACTTAGGTATATCAGACCACACTGGCCAAGCCATAATAGTACCGTGTACTTTGAGCTATAGGGAAAAATATTAGTACAAGATGAGGCATAACATAAATTATTTCATTGACATATTTCTAAAATACATATCCCAAATAAATTTTGACGGCGTGTATCGTATTACAAATGCAAATATGGCCTATGAAGAATTCTCTCATCTAATTAAACTACTTTTCGACATTTGTATCCCAACCCAAAAGATAAAAAAGTAGTACAAAATAAATAAATCTTGGCAAACCAAAGGTATTATAGTCTCTTGTAGAAATAACGGAAAATCTACCTTCAAAAAAAAGGTTCTCAGGATCAAAAAATTAAATAAGTACGCTGGTTATTGTAAAATCTTGAAGCGAGTAATAAAAAAATCAATAAGAATTACTAACGCTAAATTCATCTCAAGTAGTACCAACAAAACTAAGGTGACAAGGGAACTCATTAAGCGACAAACCCAAAGCACAAATATTCTTCAGCCTACAATTGACTACATAGTGCAGAACAATAACGCCTTGAAAACACCTGTAGAACTAGCAAGTACTTTCAATCGTTTCTTTTTAACCAGAATGTAACGTTTCAACAATAAGTAATCACAGACTACAAACTAACTTAAACTCTAACAGTATCTTCCTGTCTCCAGTAGATAGGTGGGAAGTAATAAATACAGTGAAAAAAAATTGAAGAACAAAAGTAGCTACGGTCATGATAATATACCCATTAAAGTTATCAAAGAGAGTGGGTATTCCATTTATCGCTGATCCACTTGTACATATCCTAAATTTAATGCTAGAAACTGGAAAATTCCCCGATGTTTAAAAAAAAACTCTTATAAAACCTTTACATAAAAAGGATCGAGACATGACATGAACAACTTTAGACCAATTGCATTGCTACCCAGTTTCAGTTTTTTTTTTATTTGATTTTTATTTAGATTTTAATAATGTTATAAATGCGAATCAATTCGGATTAAATAAAAAAAACTACATCACTGGCAATTTATAAAATATGTAAAAATTAATGTGCTGCTCTCTTCATTGATATGTCAAAAGCTTTTAACTGTGTAAAATATGATATTCTACTAGATAAGCTAGAACATATAGGTGTATGAGGTATAGCACTAAAATTAATGGAAAATTACCTAAATAACAGACAGCAAGCCACTATTATTGAAGTATTTAATGAGTCAACAAAAATGATAGCGGTAATTTAGTCTGAATTTGAAAATGTTATAATTGGTGTGCCTCAAGGCAGTATATTGGGGCCCTCATTATTTTTACTATACATTAACGAACTTTCAAATCACCAATCAACTCTGCGTAATGTATGCTGATGATGCGACTATTGTTATCACTAATGATGACTCAAATGATCTTACCTATGAAAATGAAATAAACAAAACACTGGCAACAGTAACTGATTGGCTGCAGTCATTAAATTTAAAAGTAAACCTTTCAAAAACCAAAGTAGCACAATTTAGAAATTACAAGAGTAAACCTACCAAATTAAAAGTAACAGTGACCGATATTGCAATTGAAGAAGTAAGTGACATAAATTTCCTAGGAGTAACAATAGATCAACATTTAAATTGGAAGACTTATATTGATAAAATTAACAAGAAAATATCCAGTGATTGTTCTGCGTTGTCCATACTTGCAGAAACAACAAATAAAAGTGTCACTAGAAATGCTTACTTTGGAAATGTCTAGCCTTTATTAACTTACGGTGTCATATACTGGGGAAACTCGACAGACATTCAATCTACATTCATTCTCCATTCATTCTCCAGGAGAAATGTCTTAAGATATTATATAGCATGTACAGTACCGAGTCATTAAGGATGTTTTCAGAACAAAGAGCTTCCTGACACTTACTGGAATCTATATACTGGAACTATGTTTTTTTGTTAAGAATAATATGCAATATTTTAAATTAAAAACTGTTTCAAACAGGAACATTCGCAACCAATACAATTATGATATTTGCACTGTGCAACGCTTTGGATGTAACCATCTGTCATGTTGTTCATGTACTTATAAATAAATAAAGTCTACATTCTATAACAATACCTTGATCAGGGTATTTTTCCAGAAGAATAAAAAAAATTGCAAAGGTTGTGCCAGTTTTTAAAAAGGTTCATTCCGCTCCGAACCGTTGTGCAGTCAAGACCTGTGTCGCTAAATATAGTAATTTGTTAATTGTTTGTTATTTTGTATCAGTTTTCGAAATCGGTGCCTCTCTTGATATCTTGTCACCATTTGGTGCGGTCGCCATATTGGGGCTCGTATGGGTGTGTCCCTCTCTGCAACTGGTGGGTGCCTTTGATGATCGACTTTTTGGAAAGAATGCACTTTTGTATTTGAGTGGATTCGAACCGGCGCATCGTTACACGGCGGGTCGAGCACTTTACCTCCAGACCATCTGAACTGATAGAGCTGGGTCGAAATAACTAAACAGTACCTCACTGAACAAGTAATTATATCAAAAACTATTAGATCACCGCCTTCAACACAACACCAGGAATTATCTCAAACATCTTCTGAGCCTGATTTCTCTAAAGTATCGCATTACCAATGTAAAAAAGATAAATCTCCACATTATAACGTATCCGCAAGGAATAAGAAACGTTGCATTGAGCACTCACCGAGAAACGATTTTCAAATGTTTAAGGACGAAGTAAAAGAGATGCTATCCACCTGAAAAAGTGAACATGAAAAACTTTTGGGTAAATTTGTTCAGAAAGCAGCTGCCGCTCAATTTTTTTTTTTTTTTACTATTAATAGGCACGCGCATTTTTGATGAAACGGGCTTGGCGGAATTAAATTATGCAATTCCGTCGCACATTCCCCAAAATGCAACCGGTAGAAAACCGACAAGCTAGCAACTCGTCGTCGATACTCTAGACTTTGGAGCTTCGTCGCGACGAGCCTCTTATTGCCAATGATCCTCTTGGCTCGTTTCTCAATTGACTCAAGGGCATCAAGCTGGTATCTGGCAGATCCGTCCCAAAGATGAGAGCAGTAGTCCATACACGATCGAACTTGCGCTTGATAGAGTTTGAGCAGCTGTTCCGGCGTGAAGTACCGTCTCACCTTTGCTAGGATCCCCAACTTTCTTGCAGCCACTTGAGCTTTTACCTCTATGAAAGGGCCAAAATTTGAGAGTAGATGTTAATGTAACCCCAAGAAGTTCAAGTTGGTCGGTTATCGGCACTGTTACACCTCGGAAAGATGGAGATGGGTGGAATGGGCTCCTTTTGGCGGAAAATAGACACGCTTGGGTCTTAGCAGCATTGAACTTGACCAGATTGGCATCACCCCATGCAGAGACAGCCTGTAAGGACACATTCAAGCGCTCAACCATAGCCTCCCGGAGAGACCGGATCTGCGACCCACCAGCTCGTGCGTCGGATACATATCTCTCAGCAACAGTGCTGTCGTCTGCATACGCAAAGGTACCGGGTTTAAGCAGATCATTAATATGCAGCAAGAAGAGTGTTGCCGAAAGCACCGACCCCTGAGGAACCCCGGCATTAATATCCAGCAGTCCATACGAGCAACCATCTATGACCACTCGGATAGACCGATCCCTCAGGAAATATGCGATCCAATCACACAAACCGGCGGGCAGACCGAAGGAAGGAAGCTTACTTATAAGGCTATCGTGCCAGACCCTGTCGAAGGCCTTCGAGATGTCAAGGGAGACCGCTAGTGCCTCCCCGTGCTTCTCTATGGCTTCACTCCAGATGTGAATGGCATACGCTAGAAGATCCCCAGTTGACCGATTTCGGCGAAACCCGTATTGTCGGTCACTAAGGATATAATTCGCTTCTAGGTACGCCAGGAGCTTATGATTCAGCACGCGTTCCATAGTCTTACGGAGTATGGACGTTACCGAGATGGGTCTATAATTCGACGGGTCAGCACGACTACCCTTCTTGGGCACGGGTTGCACGTTAGCTTGCTTCCAAGCCTTCGGCACTTTTCCAGTATCAAACGAAAGGCGAAATAGGCGTGTCAAGATCGGAGACAACTCAGGCGCACAAGTTTTCAAAACAATTGCCGGTATCCCGTCGGGGCCACTAGCCTTGTTCACTCTAGGTTACGCAGTACCCTACGGACGTCCTTCTGATGAATGCGAATGTTCGACATGCTCGACTCGCATCCACCAGGAGAAGCAGGGGGCCTCGCGCCACCAGGATCCAGACGCGATGATTCCGTAAACAAGGAAGCAAACAAGTTCGCTTTCTCCTCAGCGGAGTGGGCAAGCGTCCCGTCAGGTCTCAGCAGTGGTGGTAGTGAGGGGCTGCAGAAGTTCGATTCAACCGACTTAGCCAGGGACCAAAAAGCCTTACTACCTGATGGGTATGAAGCAAGTTTGTTCCCTATTCGGCTGATGTGGTCAAACCGCGTGCCCTCCGCAACACCTTCTTGCAGGACTTGGCAGCCCTGTTGAAGACTCTCTTCTTCCGAGTCACGTCATTTGCTTTGCGCGTGCGAGCGTCGACCCATGCCAGGTAAGCCACGTGCTTAAGCGCATCAGCGCGATTGCACTCGGCACCAAACCATGGACGAGCTTCGCCAGACATAGTTATGTCAGAGAACGGAATGTAGTACTCTATTCCCCTCCGCAACACATCCGTCACGGCGTCCGCGCACGAAGAAGCAAGCATCAGTTGAAGAAAAGCAAGTAGGCTGCCAAGGATAACATGCGAAGAAAGATCGCATGCCATCCCAATCTGCTGACCTGTACCGCCATACCCGCCGTGTGCCTCTTGGGCTAGGATCGGGCGGGGAGTAAACGGATACAGACTTCACCAGACAGTGGTCGGAACTACCCAGTGGTGATGAAATCGACACCGAATAGCGGTCTGTATCTGTTGTCAGCAAAAGGTCCAAGCAATTGGCAGTGTGCGAATCAACATCCGGCACCCTCGTTGCCCCCTGGACCAGCTGGGTAAGATTTAACGCAAGCGCTAGCTTTTGCGTCTCTCATCCAGCATGGTCTGTGCACTGTGCAGCATTGTGTATACTGCATAATAGTTTTATCTGTTTTAAACTCTTTGTTCTTGATTTAACCTCTTTTGTTGTGGACAGTATTTTTTCTTCTGAACAAAAGGAATTAAAATTCCTATTCCTTTAAAATGTCAAAGGAATATTGGTCAAAAAATATTTTGAGTATCTGGTGAACGTTTGGATTGAATTTTAAATGACAATTTTATCTTGAATCAAGTGAATTGAATACTTCTTATTGTAAATTGATCATAAAGTACCTACCCAGTTTCGATGTACTAAGTTTTTTATATAAAATTTCTTCAAGGTATGTATTTCTCGCTTTTGGTTTTTTTTTGGATTTCATGATTTTTTCAGTATTTAATAAAATTTGTCTCTTGTCCCAGAAGTGAGTTCAAAAACATCAAAAACATCAGAAGGTTTATTTATTTAAACACAAGACCGATACCGATCGCAGCCAACGGTATCGGTCTTCGATCTTCAGTCTTCAGTCTACGATCTACGGTCCAAGGTCTACAATCCACGGTCCACGGTCTACCTCCCGTAATAAAGGAGATTCTTTCCTAGTAACCGTGAGCAATACAACATAGTTCAGAGTTCTATTAGAAAACGTGATCCAGTTGAACATCGATCCATCGATCTCCGGGATATCCACGCACTTTATTTAAAAATAGATACGAGTATTTAATTTAAATTTTGTTGATGTTATTAGTTTGCATTTCTTACTAATTATTAATTTGTTTTTCCTGGTTATTTCCTATTTGCATATTGTCTAGGAGTTATAAATTCAACTCCTATTTGTAACTTGAGGTGCTTCCAAATCTCAATACTGATTGCAATCACTACCTGAAGGTGTAGAAGTTCGCTTTTCTTAAAGGTAGTTTTTGCTAACAAATTTAAAACCGTGACCGATTTCTTTCGCATTTTTTTTTGCTTCAAAATTAACATTTTTTTATTCACCAGTACGAAATATGTTTTAGTGTATTTTTGTATTTGACTGTTTTTATATTTTTTATACTTACCATTTATATTCATTTTTTCAAAAAAAAAACAATTATACGATACGTGTTTTATGCGATAACATTTTTTATTTCGCTACAACTGGTATGGGAAGAGCCACTCCTGATGGTGGGCGTTGAAGTCCCCCAGTAACACCAATTGGGCAGAAGGGTACCGTTGCTGAGCCGCATCCGCCGCCTCACTCAGGTGCTGTGTGAGCTCAGTTGTCTCCAAATCACCGCTGTGCGAACGGTAGACACAAGCGTAGACAATTTTATCCAGGCCTGTGTCCACTAAAACCCACAGCGTTGAGAACTCTGGAGTCCTCAAGATTACGGAGACGCCGATAACAGATGTCGTCACGGGCGTACATACATACGGGCGTATGTATGTACGCACGGGGTTTGAAATGGTGCTCCAGGGTAAACCCTGGGTACGAAAGGTAAGCCACGTCTGACGTACATCTGATCTGCATCTCGGAAAGGAACAAGAGTGCTGGTTTCTTAGTCTCCAGGTGGTGATGGATTGCGGCGAGATTTGAGTGCAGACCTCGTATGTTGCTGAGGTGCACTTTGTGGGGAAGGATGTGCTGCCGCTGTACAGCTTTTCTTCTTTTGTTCCTTTTGGCCATAAGTTTGAGTGAAGGAAGGAGAGGAGAAGGAAGTGAAATGAGGTTCCATGCTGCTACCCTCAGGCACGCTCTGACAGGACGACATCATTGGGGGACTAGTCTGGAGACTGCGGGGACGTTATCCACTCCAGAATCGGCCGGATGTCAGAATCTTCCTGCTGAGCATGTTGTAGGCTTTCCTTCCACTCGTTGCTGAGATCTGTTTTGAGCATCCTCACAGGTACGACTTCTTTACCCTCCTGCCGAGTACAATGTTTGCAGTCTTCAGGGCAAGGTCTTCTTGACAATGCATCTGCGTTGCCATGAGATTTCCCACTGCGATGTTCGACCACAAAGTCGTATTCCTGCAGTAGTTCAATCCATCTCGCAACTTGTAGATTTTTATTCAAGCAGTCGACCATAGCCTCCCAGAAAGACCAGATTTGCGACCCACCAGCTCGTGCGTCGGACACGTATCTCTTAGCAGCATTGCTGTCGTCTGCATACCCAAAGGTACCGGGTTTAAACAAATTATTAATATGCAGCAAGAACAGTGTTGTCAAAAGCACCGACCCCTGAGGAACCCCGGCATTAATATCTAGCAGTCTAGATAAGTAGCCATCTATGACCACTCGGATAGACCAACCCCTCAGGAAATCCGCAATCCAAACACACAATTCGGCGGGCAGACTGAAAGAAGAAGGCCTACTAATAAGGCTATCGTGCCAAACCCTGTCGAAGGCCTTCGAGATGTCAAAGGAGACCGCTAGTGCCTCCCCGTGCTTCTCTATGGCCTCACTCTAGATGAGAATGGCATACGCTAGAAGATCCCCAGTTGACCGATTTCGAAGGAACCCGTATTGTCGGTCACTTAGGATATCATTCGCTTCTAGGTATGCCAGGAGCTTATGATTCAGCGTAACCGAGATGGGTATATAATTCGACGGGTCAGCTCGCCTACCTTTCTTGGGCACAGGTTGCACGTTAGCTTGCTCAGAAGCTTTCGGCACTTTTCCGATCTCAAACAAAAGGCGAAATAGGCGTGTCAAGATCGGAGAATACTACTTCTTACACACACACACTTACACACTACTTTACTGTATTTTCTTCCTATGTTACACAAATAAAAATGATTATTGATTATTGAAGTCTTCAGAACAATTGCTGGTATCCCGTCGGGGCCACTAGCTTTGTTCACGTCTAGGTTAGGATGTCCTTCTGATGAATGCGAATGTTCGACATACTCGACTCGCATTCATCACGAGAAAAAGGGGGCTTTTTCTTTAGCGGAGTGGGCCAGCGTCCCGTCGGGACTCAGCAGTGGTGGTAGTGAGCGGCGGCAGAAGTTCGATTCAACCGGCTTAGCCAGGGACCAAAAAGCCTTACTACCTGCAGGGTATAAAGGAAGTTTGTTACCTATTCGGCTAATGTGGTCAAACCGAGCCCTCCGCAACACCTTCTTGCAGGAATTGGCAGCCTTGTTGAAGGCTCTCTTCTTCCAACTCAGGTCATAACACAAAGAGCCAAGAAGAAAGAAACATCGTCTGAATTGTTAAGGTTGTCATCGACTCCTCAACTGTCTGTGAACTTTGTTAATGGCTTTTTTGCTGAGATTGGTAAAAACCTTGCGGAAAAAGTTACGGGCCCAACAGATTCTTCCATTTCACCTTTAAATAATAACTCGCATTCAATGGTTCCATTACCAAGAAATGAAGATAAAGTTGAAAGACTATTAATGTCTCTTTGTAATAACTGTGCGGCGGGGTAGGATGAAATTTCCAGTCGCCTACTCAAAAACATAAAGCATTAATTATTCCACCTCTGACATGCATTTGTAACCTAGTTCTTTCATCAGGCAGATTCCCCAATGTTTTTAAAAAATCCATTGTACACCTGATCTTTAAAAATGGGGACAGAAGCCATGTCAACAATTATAGGCCTATAGCAGTGCTGCCGACTATGTCTAAGGTACTCGAGCGGCTCATAAATAATAGGCTGCAGGACTATCTTGAAAAGCAGAATCTACTCTCTCCAACACAATATGGCTTTAGATCTGGCAAGTCCACGTCAGATGCAGTGCACGATCTTACCAACTATATCGTCACTAATTTAGACTCAGATGATGATGTATATATACATCTTTAAAACTCTGAGGAAAGTGGTAAGCTTGCGTAACGTAGTATTAAGCGCGTCTATGTGTTCCCGAAATCTAAGGGTATTATCTATTAATACACCCAAATATTTAACGACTTGGGTGCTACGAAGGTGTGTACAATTACATGCATTCTTTTCATGTGGTGAAGGACAAGTATGTGCTATGATTGCATAAGGTGTTACTGTTGTGGGAGAGTTATAATTATTTTTTAGTATGAATGTTATGTAATTAGTTTTGTCAGCATTAAGTGTCAATTTATTAATATGGTAACCACTCTGACACAGTATTGATACCCAACTGAGCGTGTAAAAAGACCTCACTCTATCTGTCGGCATTGAAGAGTAGGGCTGTATCGTCTGCAAATGTTATAATCCTCCTTTTGTGGAGTGTGAGCATACCCAGGTCGTTGATGTAAATAAGGAAGAGGACTGGGGCAAGTACACTGCCTGGGGCACGCCATAAGAGATTTTTCGTTCCTCGCTAATGAACTCATATATCTTAACGCACTGGGTACGTTCACTTAAGTAATCTGCAAACAGCTCTAGTTGATCCCCTCTGATTCCCATGTTCTCCATTTTTGGATAAGGATGGGCACAGAAACCATGTCGAACGCTTTAGCAAGGTCCAGAAATATCCCTAGTACCTTTTTCCTACTGTCTAAATTAGTGACGATATAGTTGGTAAGATCGTGCACTGCATCTGACGTGGACTTGCCAGATCTAAAGCCATATTGTGTTGGAGAGAGTAGATTCTGCTTTTCAAGATAGTCCTGCAGCCTATTATTTATGAGCCGCTCGAGTACCTTAGACATAGTCGGCAGCACTGCTATAGGCCTATAATTGTTGACATGGCTTCTGTCCCCATTTTTAAAGATCAGGTGTACAATGGATTTTTTAAAAACATTGGGAATCTGCCTGATGAAAGAACTAGGTTACAAATGCATGTCAGAGGTGGAATAATTAATGCTTTATGTTTTTGAGTAGGCGACTGGAAATTTCATCCTACCCCGCCGCACAGTTATTACAAAGAGACATTAATAGTCTTTCAACTTTATCTTCATTCTTGGTAATGGAACCATTGAATGCGAGTTATTATTTAAAGGTGAAATGGAAGAATCTGTTGGGCCCGTAACTTTTTCCGCAAGGTTTTTACCAATCTCAGCAAAAAAAGCCATTAACAAAGTTACTTAAGTGAACGTACCCAGTGCGTTAAGATATATGAGTTCATTAGCGAGGAACGAAAAATCTCTTATGGCGTGCCCCAGGGCAGTGTACTTGCCCCAGTCCTCTTCCTTATTTACATCAACGACCTGGGTATGCTCACACTCCACAAAAGGAGGATTATAACATTTGCAGACGATACAGCCCTACTCTTCAATGCCGACAGATAGAGTGAGGTCTTTTTACACGCTCAGTTGGGTATCAATACTGTGTCAGAGTGGTTACATATTAATAAATTGACACTTAATGCTGACAAAACTAATTACATAACATTCATACTAAAAAATAATTATAACTCTCCCACAACAGTAACACCTTATGCAATCATAGCACATACTTGTCCTTCACCACATGAAAAGAATGCATGTAATTCTACACACCTTCGTAGCACCCAAGTCGTTAAATATTTGGGTGTATTAATAGATAATACCCTTAGATTTCGGGAACACATAGACGCGCTTAATACTACGTTACGCAAGCTTACCACTTTCCTCAGAGTTTTAAAGATGTATATATACATCTTTAAAACTCTGAGGACAGTGGCAGATGCAAAGTTGAAAAGATCAATATACTTTGTCCTCGTTCAGTCATTGTTAAATTACTGTATCAATGTAAGGGGCGGAGCTCCGAAGTCTACACTCCTAGTTTTAGAGGAAGCGCAAAGAGCCATAATATGTCTACCTTACCTTTACCCCATTGAGCTCCTATATAAAGATGCGAAAGTTCTGACAGTGCGCCAATTATTCATTAATAGCATAATATTAAAACAGCACTCTTTGCTAACATACCACTCCTCAGCTTCATAAGGTAAGAGACGATATAGCCCCGTAGTTCGCCTTTCAACCCAATTCTCCAAGCGCTTCTTCTGCCATATAGGTAGTTATCTTTATAATAAAACTAACGGGATGCTATCGATATTCAATCTTAACAAGACCACGTGTAAAATGAAAATAACTTCCTTCTTACAAGAAATAAATTATGACGACACTGAAAAACTACTTGCGACCTTAGTATAATATTAATAATGTAACAAACGTAGACGAACACATATACACACTTATTGACACACACACTACCATGCACAACACACACACACACACTTTTACGCTCACAAACACACAAAAACACAATCATACTAACTATAACTTTTGGATAATAATTATGTTCGGGTTCACCCATCAATGTACAATACCAAATGTCATTTACGTAATGTTCATTTAAATGTAAAAGGTGGAGTCCTGATGTCCTGAAACACAGACTTGCAGCTTAGCTCAGGCACCAGTCTCCCACAATGATAAATTATAATCATAACATTTAATTGATTTACCTATTGTATTATATTGTGGTGAGAAATAAACATATTATTATATTATTATTATTCAAATCTATCATTCATCATATTAAGGTGAATGTTACGGGTTGCTCATTGCCATTTTCCCGCGAGATGGCGCTGAAGTCAACATTTTCAGTTTTATTTTGTTTCGAAGAAATAATGGTGCGACAATCGGATATTCCACTTTATCGAAATTAGTCAAAATACGGCATAAAAACCCTTCTGATTCGCCATACTTCAAATCATACTTTCAATCATGTCTATGTGTGTGTAAACGGTACTATAAGCGAGTTAGATATTATTTTCGTGAAGTATGGCGAATCAGAAGGGTTTTTATGCCGTATTTTGACTAATTTCGACAAAGTGGAATATCCGATTGTCGCACCATTATTTCTGCGACATAATATTGTTCCAATTACACTCGAAACAAAATAAAACTGAAAATGTTGACTTCAGCGCCATCTCGCGGGAAAATGGCAATGAGCAACCCGTAACATTCACCTTAAGCAAAGAAAATGCGACGTTGTCATATTTCACGAAAGGATGTTTTACATCACGAGTTGCTCCAATTATTTTGTATTGAAAGTGAAAACGAAAAAACAAGATCATTTACCAGGTGATTCTTTAAAATGATCTCATTGATACCCTAGACCTATATCAATAGAAATACGTTGTAAAATAAATGCCAAAGTAAGTTTATTTGTTTGTAACCTCTTCACGTTTTCATGGCAGAACGGACTTGTACCTATAAAACTTGACACATGTAGGTAGACCATGGTCTAAATTAGAACATAAGAAACTTTTCATCGAAAGTTCCGTTTTGATATGTACGAAACCGCGGGCAAAAGCTAGTAATAAATTAAATAAAATACCTTCGGACAAGGCCACACGTGTTGAAACGTTTTAACGATATACCGATACCAAGGCATTGGGCGGCGTTTATAGGCCTTCATAAAAAGAAATCCAGCGACGATACTCATATCATATGATCGAGGAATTGATGAAGTAAACTCATACCTTTAAACAAATAAAAACAAAAACAAATTTAAAAATCTGAAGGACTTTGCCTAAGGGGCAAGTCAATGGCTTAGTAAAGACATTTGAGAAGAAACCTGAGCGGCAACTCATGACTAAATATTATTATTCAGTCAGGGACCACGGGAACAACGGCTTAACGTGCTTTCCGAGGCACGGAAGAAACCCGTTATGTTAAGATGGCAACCTTAAATTGTAGATTGAGCCGTGTAGCTGTTCTTATTTAACCACGAGCTAAACTACGTAGTAATAGCTATTAAATTAACTTACCATCCCGAAGCTGCCCTTTTGCAGATTATAACATTAACACTCCAAAAAAATCCTCCGTAAAAAGTTTTTGTAGCCGACCAGACGGAAAGATCGTACATACAGGGTATGGGATGGGAAACGTTTACTTCATAATCATATCGGTACTGAAATCAAAAGACTTCAGTTAGTGGTACAACTCAGGATATGAGTTTGAAAACTACATCATCATCACTCCGAAAGACGTCCAATGCTAGGCATATGCCTCCCCAAGAGTTGCCGCATTGACAGCGCCTCTATATCCAGCGGATCCACGCCCTCTTCACATGCCATCGGTTCACCACGTTCATGCTACATAAGAAACACGGCATTTTCATGAATCGAGCACACGGCCGCTCCCGATGGTAGGCCACGCGGTCGCGTGGCCAGCTTGCTTTGGTCTAGTTGAGCTTAGATAGGGCCTGATAGTGGCGTCAGAAAAAACACGCTTTATTTTTTTTACTATTGATAGGCACGCGCTTGACCACCATCTCGCCTGATGGTAAGCGATGATGTGGTCAAAGATGGAGCACGCTTGCCTAGAAGTAACCTATTCACTCTTGACTTAAAGACTCCCAGTTTGTAGCTATCGGGAAACACAGACTCCGGCAGGGAATTTCACTCCTTAGCTATACGCATTATGAATGTGTTCCCAAAACGGTTTGTGCGCGTGGGTGGGATGTCCACCATGTACCGGTGGCGCATCGCCGTTCGTCTTGTGGTCCGATGATGGAACGGGCTTGGCAGAATTAAATTATGAAAATTTTAGCAGATCATTAATATGCAGCAAGAACAGTGTTGCCGAAAGCACCGACCAGCCATCTATGACCACTCGGATAGACCGATCCCTCAGGAAATCTGCGATCCAAACACACAAACCGGCGGGCAGACCGAAGAAAGGAAGCTTACTAATAAGGCTATCGTGCCAGACCCTGTCGAAGGCCTTCGAGATGTCAAGGGAGACCGCTAGTGCCTCCCCATGCTTCTCTATGGCTTCAATCCAGATGTGAATGGCATACGCTAAAAGATCCCCAGTTGAACGATTTCGGCGGAACCCGTATTGTCGGTCACTAAGGATATCATTCGCTTCTAGGTACGCCAGGAGCTTATGATTCAGCACGCGTTCCATAGTCTTACAGAGTATGGACGTTACCGAGATGGGTCTATAATTCGACGGGTCAGCTCGACTATCCTTCTTGGGCTCGGGTTGCTTGCTTCCAAGCCTTCGGCACTTATCCAGTCTCAAACGAAAGACGAAATAGGCGTGTTAAGATCGGAGACAACTCAGGCGCACAAGTTTTCAGAACAATTGCCGGTATCCCGTCGGGGCCACTAACCTTGTTCACGTTTAGGTTACGCAGTACGCTACGGACGTCCATCTGATGAATGCGAATGTTCGACATGCTCGACTCGCATCCACCAGGAGAAGCAGGGGCCTCGCACCACCAGGATCCAGACGCGAAGATTACGCAAACAAAGAAGCAAACAAGTTCACTTTCTCCTCAGCAGAGTGGGCAAGCGTCCCGTCGGGTCTCAGCAGTGGTGGTAGTGAGGGACGGCAGAAGTTCGATTGGACCGACTTAGTAAGGGACCAAAAAGCCTTACTACCCGCTGGGTATGAAGCAAGTTTGTTCCCTATTCGGCTGATGTGGTCAAACCGTGCTCTCCGCAACACCTTCTTGCAGGACTTGGCAGCCACAGGGCTGCCAAGTGAAAACAACAAACAAATAGTAAAAACGAGACTTTTTTATCCTTACCATTGGGTGAATATGTATCCTACTAGGCGTGAAGTACATACTGGAATTGAAACTGTTAACGTCAGTGTCGTACCAGCCTCCGAGAATGTTCCACAATGTTTTCTCGTGACCATAGCTCCTCAATATCAGTGCTGTGGGGGTTGCTGTCGTGAGGATATGCCTGGTAGTGATAACGGCGCAACCGGCTAGCAAAGTAAATCTTCTATATACCGTATTACAGAAGCATCCCAGATCTCGTTCGACTCTCTGTGGATAACAACGTAAAGTAAATTAATAACACATAAATAAATCAATCAATCGTTTATTTTGTAAAAAATAAGTTTGGTTACAGATACTAAATTGTCAAATATATAACGTGCACTATCTTTTGCCAATATTTGGCGTACAAAATTAATATAAAAATTAAAAAGAAATTTTGCATAAGGTTTTTTTTTTATATTAGGTCTTTACCTATGAAATTGCCGTTCTGCAGTACTGGCCATTTCAAATCAAAATAATTTTTGTTTGGCTAAGAATTCTAATTTCAAATTAATTTTATTTTAAAAACATGGTTTTATTTTCCAAAAGTAGTCATTTGTTTATTGATTAGTGTTACATTTTCATCGCATTTCAATCTTTTTCGTCATCATGAATACGTCAAAAATTCGAGTAATTATGGAATATGAATACCGTCGTGGCAGCAACGCGGCACAAGCGGCACGCAACATCAACGACGTTTACGGAGCTAACACTACAAACCAACGCACCACCTGTTATTGGTTTGCTTGCTTCCGTTCTGGAAATTTCGACCTGAAAAATGAACCTCGCGGTCGTCCGAAGACTTTGGTCGACAATGACGAATTAAAGGCGATTGTGGAAGCTGATGATACACAATCTACTGCTTCGACGTTAGCGTCAAAACAATATTGGTCCATTTGCGTCAAATTGGCAAGGTAAAAAAGCTTGACAAATGGGTGCCCCACGAACTCAATGATCGCCAGCGCGAAGTACGCGTCGAGACGCGCCTTGCACTGCTCAACAGGCACACAAATGAAGGAACCGCATTGTTACCTGCGATGAAAAATGGATTCTGTTTGATAACCGCAAGCGCTCAGCAAGTTGGTTGGATCCTTGAACCAGGATCCAACCAACTTGCTGAGCGCTTGCACCTAAACAATGCCCTAAACGAAAACTTACCCCTAGAAAAGTGATGGTCGCTGTTTGGTGGTCTAGCGCCGGTGTGATTCATCACAGCTTCTTACCAAACGGGGTGAGCATTACTGCAGATATGTACTGTGAAGAACTGAACGCAATGATGGAGAAGCTAGCACATCTCCAACCAGCATTGGTCAATCGCTCGTCTCCGCTGCTCCTGCACGACAATGCGCGACCTCATACTGCACAGCAGACGGTCTCCAAGTTGCAAGAACTGGGGTTGGAAGCTCTCCGTCATCCGCCCTTCTCACCAGACCTTGCGCCTACAGACTACTACTGTTTCCAGAATTTGGATAACTTCTTGGCGGGAAAAAAATTCAATACCCGAGAGGCAGTACAAAATGCCTTTGAAGAATTTGTTGCCTCCCGTCCAGCTGATATCTTTAAGAAGGGCATCAATAAACTGCCACTGCGTTGGCAAAGATGCATTGATTGACTTCGATTAATACAAATAAAAAATACATGAAAAAAATTCGTTTAAATTTTTTCATACAAAACGGCAATTTCATAGGTAAAGACCTATTATCTACACAGGGTGAATTTTTAAGTGTGCCTGGATGGCCAAATCCGAAACTATGAGGATTATCAAAAAGCACTGAAAAACACTCGAGCCCGATTTTGATAATTTTGATTTTTATTACCTCTATTCTATTCTTTTTATTATTCTCTATTTTATTTTTTTTTCTATATTTCTTTCCGTGAGTATATTTCTTTGGCACGGGCCAAAGAAATACAGATACATACACTCGAAAAAAACATAACCCTCCTTCTTTCGCAGTCGAAAAAAAGGGAGAAAATCGTGTGTACTAAGTCTGCTCAGGCGAAGTCATGGGCGAATTGATAGTTTAACAAAAAAAACAAAAAGTTACACTCACTGGCCAATACGACCCCCAAATTGTTCTACTATGTTTATAGGGTGGCGAATTTCTGTACGGCCGTTCATTTTCATGCGGGAACTTATAAGTAAAAATCAAGAAATGTGGTTCTTCAATACGAAAATCTGGCGTATCGGCGGGTGACGCGATCTTTGTGTTTGTGTTGTTGACGAAGGGCGTAGGGGCAGTGGTGAAGTAGCCGGGGTAGTGCCACTGTTCCTCCCATGGCCAGCTGGGATCTCTAAACCACCACCATGCATTCGATAGCCTAAACTGATAAAGGATGATCGAGATGAACCTGAAATTATTTATGATTAGTTAATTTCACGAGTACAATCACTCTTGGAGTTGTGCAAGACCATAATATTGATCCTGTACCCATTTACATTTTTTTTAAGGTTTAGGGAAAACACTTCGACACAAGCTGTGATGGACTGATTTAGCATTTCTTGACCATAAAGGCGCAGAAAATAAATAAAGACGACGGTGCTATATTAGAAAGTCTCATCTTATTACTATACAACTACTGTGCTAAAGATATGCAAAACAGTTTAAAACAGCAATTTCTTCTTCTTATCGTGTGGGCAATAAAACCGTCTCAAGGGCTTCTGACATGATTTATTTGACGACCGCCGTTTGGCGGCCGGGACCACCGGCTTATAAGTGCCTTCCGAAGCACGGAATCATCATTTTATCAGGCAATCAGGTGATTCAAGCCTGCAATGTCCTAGCCAAACTGGAAACAACTTTACAAAGTATGATTCCCGTGGGAATCTAACTCACGACCAACGACGGTCACAAGGCAAACGACTAAACCACTCGACCACGGAGGCAGTAAAAACAGTAATTGACTTAAGGGCACAGCATACATATCAACTCTGAATGGGGTCGTAACCGTATCACCTTTCATCGGATCAGCAGCTCCGGTACGTCGCGTCGACTCGGCTACGGCTAAGCGTCGCCGTGCTTTCGATTAGACGTTGACGCGTTTGTCCTGCGGCGAGGTGATTACATTGCGATTCCGATTAGTATGCGTTGCAGTAGGTAGGGAGAATCATACAAAGAATACTGTGACGATACCATTTCGAGTTGATATCTGTGCTGGACACAGTAAGGGGCTACTATTAGTAGGTAGGTAGTTTATTAGTATTTTTAGCATGAGACTACGTTTCTACCAGAGATGATCGAGTATGCTTAGCCGACGGATGTGTATGTCAAGAACCAATAGAATTGCTTCTTTTACCTAGCCTTGTTCATCGCAAGGTGAAAAAATGTAATTCGAACACTCGAACTTAATAATCAAAAACTGAAACTCGACATGAAGTCAGCTCAGTTACAAAAGTAATAAAATTGCATCAGGGTTTCTGAATTAACGTAATCAGGTGGCAGCACTGAGGTGATAGGTCCGGGCGAAAACGCTTATGATTTCCTACCTTATTTAATTAACTGACTTCTTCAAAAAGGAGCAGGTTCTATGTTCGGCTGTATTGGACTGATTTAAAAAAAAAAAATTTTATTCGAAAGCTTATACCTACTCCTGAGGTGGTCCCATTGTCACCAAGTCAGGTACTTTTGATGGGATCCCATGAAAATAATCTAGGAAAATCCTCAAATTTTATAGACAGATACAATGTTTTTCATGAAATTTCTAACGCAATCCAGATATTTGTGCCTGATAATCATCATCTCATGTTGCTGAGCTGATCCCATGAAAAATGTTTTTTCAACGATATTTTCGCCAATTTTTAACCGATTTGGATGATCCTTTTTTCGTTTGTAAGAGTATTTTCCCAGACTGATCCCATTTTAATTTGGTGAAGATCTGATGAAGAACTTCGGAGGTAGGCAACGAAACTCTTCAATCAATGATAGCAAATGGATCGGGATTTTTGAAATCGTATTTCTGTTGATTGTTTACACCAATCATAACATAATATCACGCCGGTACGCTGTGTTTCAAAAACTTTTTACAAAAAACTAAAACCGACTTCCATAAACAAAACACTACAAAGTAAGTATAAAATAACTTTAATTTCGGAAGTCGGTGTCAAAAAACCAAAAATACCGATTTCCGAAATTTAAGTTATTTTTATACTTTGTAGTCTTTTGTTTTTGGAAGTCGGTTTTTTGACGTCAATTTAATGTATAAAGTTACATTTTCTAAGAAGACCAGACTGAAAACACACAACACACACAGATAGACAAAATTTTCCTGAAAACCCTCATTGATGCTTCACATTCATGTAGAAGGTTACACCACAGATGAAGATGAACTAGCTTCAATTTGCTAAGGAAAGTGGATGGTGCTGAAACTGAAACGGTTTACCAATAGTCAACCGGTCCATGAACCGTTGGTCAACATTATCTTTAAGCCATTAATTTTTCATCCAAAAGACTTTTCAATCACGAACGTTTCGCCAACATAACTCTACGTCAGTGAATGCTTAACCGAATGTTTTGACCAAAATCTTTTCCCCCAAAGGACGATTGGTCAACAGATAATGGAACAGGTGAAAGAAAACCAAACTTGTTTTAAATTAGGTACCTATCTAATCTTCCCCCCAAAAAGTGACCATATTTTCAAAAAATATGTACTTTCGTTACGCGTCCGTATTTGAGTAGGTAAGGTTATTACGTGTAACAAACATCAACTGAATTAGTCCCGTAGATTCTGAGAAAATTAGTTGTGATAGACGGACAGACAGACAACCGAGTAATTTAGTGTAAGAGTTTCGTATTTCCATACAGAGGTTTGGAACCCTAAAAATATGATACCTAGTTTAGTTTAGTAGGATATTTGACAGGTTTTTTTAGGGTTTCAAACTTCTTTAATTCTTTATTAAGCGCCATAACAGCTTATTTACTAGACAGTGATGAAAGTTCATGAACAAAGACGAGCTTAAGTCAGAAATGAGTTTTCTCCCAGCAAACCAGATAGAGAGAGTTGACAATGGAGGGTAGGATCCAGTGCACATTATTACATATATAATTATTAATAATTAAACCTACATCCATAACTATAAATATTATCATGTGCCTAGCCTTTTCCTAACTATATAGGAGTCGGCTTCCAATCAAACCGGATTTAGCTGAATACCAGTATTTTACGTGTCTTTTGTAATTACGTCGAGTGTGGTGTGGTGGGTGTGTGGTTAGTAACAGGCAACACGCTGTTGCCTGTTACTAAGATATGTCGATATCCATTGAAGTGCAATGCCTATAATGCCAATTGCCCCCAATTTCTGTTGTAACAGGTCGTGAGATACTAGGTCAAAATCATTAGATTAGTCAAAGAACAAACCTGTAGTAAAGTGGTTTCGGTTAATATTAGTCAATATGCAATGACGTATTATATATAGACACGTCATAAACCAACATCACGGCGCTTAAAAACTGCAAAAATACTAGATAGGTAGCTACTTATACGCATGAAGAAAGGGAAAGAAAATATGACAACGTACGGCGGGATGCCTGTTGCTAGAGGGAGATAAATATACATCTTCAGTTACGTCACAGGATAAGTAATAGTCAAATTATTATATAAAACAAACGTAGTGTCGCGCGACAGGTTGGTGCGTAACTAAGCGCGATGTGGCCAATTGGCTTCATTTCATGTTGTCATTTTAGAGTGCGGACAACGTATCTATTTTTTTATATATCATTGTCAATATGGTTTTGTTTTAGTGTTGTGAATTTATTTTTTTGAAAGCCATTTTGCTCTTTTTTAATAATGTTAGTAGTCTAATCAATCTCAAATACATACACTTTTCAAAAAAATTCGATAAAATAGGTATTAATGTTATTGGGCGATAACTGTGAACATCAGATTTTTCCCCTTTTTCAAAAAGTGGCTTAACGATTGACACTTTTAATGATTCCGGAAAAGTGCCAAGTGTAAATGATAGGTTAATTAAATATGTCAAAATAATAACAAGTTCATTAGTGCATGCTTTTATAATCTTCGTATTAATTTCGTCATAACCTGCCGAATTTGTGTTTCTTAGTGATGTTCCAAAAACATCGAATGAACTAGTGAACTTTCGTCACAGTTCGGCTTTGTACTTATGCTCGAAGAGTGTGCTGTATTAAAATAGTGATTATACCTATCAGAACTTTTATTCTTGCTTCTAGAATCTCAACTTTATTTGCCTTTTCTTGTACTACCTTCAATATTTGTTTCAATTTAACTCAAACTCAACTCGGTTTCTGTGTTAATAAATCTGTTTTGCACATACTCATTTCGTTGCTCTTCCAGCTGCTTCTTAACTTCCGATCGAAATTTCATCCAGAAGTTGAATCTCGGTATTCATTATGATTTCACCTGTATTTCGATGACTACCTCGGTCACTGGTGTTCACAAAGCTGCTCGGTGAAACAGTTCTTGCTGATGCTTGTAGCTCCTCGAACAGGCATGTTGTTATTACCCCTTTTCGGTATTATGCATACACATTCCGGAAAAATCCACTGATCCTTGTATTCTTGGGTAAAAGCTTCAACTTTTTCCTTCGTTAGTGCCAGACACTTGAGATGAAATTTCTTCTTGCATCGTGAATCATCCAAAGCAGCATCACAGCCGCTACATTTCGTACCCATTTATAATATAGGATAGCAATAAATAATATTTTTTTGTAATTTAATACGTCCTTTCGTTTGCGAGCTTGCGGGTGGTAATAGGTACATGTTAACAGAATCGTACTACAGCCGGTCTATTCTGTCGACATCTCACCGTGTTCACTAAGGTGAAGTGAATGATAAGAGAGTTGTCATTTCATCTTGTTTGTTTTGTTTGACAGCTCACTTCGTGATCACTTCACCCAATCCTTCACATCGACATGTTTACAGAATCGACCGGCAGATTATTGTCTCCCTTCTCAATTTGATGAAAAACACATATCAGATTTGCCAAGCGCACCGACGAAAAGTAAGAACGATGTAAAAGGACCGGCCAAGATATAAGTGCCCGGAGTAAAAAATAAATAATTAAAATAAATCGTGGCTGTTCAGAAATGACCATGATGCCGCGAATGATCAATGAAAAAACTATGAGTAGGTTACCTATACTTTACTCTGCAATAAGTAATTTAATTTCAGTACATACCACAACACATTCATCTTGTTCTTTGATTGGTTTAAACACTGGTTGTTATTAGGCTACAATCATTATGAGCCTTTTGCACATGAACTATCGTTGGAGCACTACCGACTACAATTAAAAATCATCGCTTTTATAACGCTTAAAAGAGGAATATGTGTTGCCATCATCAATTTAAAACCCAATATTGAGGATAAACTTACGATCTTGGTAAAATAATATATATCCCTTCTTAAGCAGGTGACTATAGATCAGTTTTCTTCTCATTCTTCTGGCCAGAATCCCCACTTCCCCAGAGGTATTGCCTAGGTAAAATATATCTCGCCCAATTTTGAAACTCATCACCCCTGCAGCTGTCAAACTGCGACTTCGTCACATTTCCACAAATGAGGTAAAAGTCCATTTATCTGCTACCGGCAAATTGGATTTTGAAAAAAATCTAGGCAGGTAAATACATGGTGGATTTTAGATGCTATTATCGAAATAGTGTAGAAATCATAATTTAAAAATCAGTCTTAGATGAGTTATAATACAGTATGAGTTATTATAGGACACCTACCACAGAAAAAATATCGAAAAAATTCACTATGTAGATACAAATTTCTGTTGCGGAATTTGTTGGAATTCCCATCAAGCCAAATTTCCGACAAGACTCGTCGAGATTGGACATTAACCGTTGCAAGCCGTTTAGGGTTTCTGCCACAAAACACAAACGTCCGCGTACAAGATCTCAGTAAACACTGCGTAAGAAACCTTGGTGCGAATCCTGAGCCTCGCTAAATTGAAAATGCTGCCATCAGTGCGGAAGCGGATGCGGATACCTTCACAAGTAGCCTGCGATACCTCCCGGACTACAACTGCAAAGTACAACGCGAACAATGTAGGTGCTAGGAAGCAACCCTGCTTCACCCCACAGATAACGGGAAGGAAGTCGGATTGTTCTCCGCCGACAGCAACACAGCACTTCATGTCATCATGCAGGAGCGAAACTTCTCCGCGCACCCCATCCTCCCCAGAACCACCCAGACACGCTATCAAAAGTCTTCTCAAAGTTGACAAAACAAAAATACATTTGACAACCCTGCCTTCTGCTCTTCTCTTGCAGCTGCTGTACAGAGAAAATAGCCTCACCGGTACCTCGGTCAGGTCGGAAGCCAAACTAGGTTTCTGACAGCAACTCTTCAGAAAGTTTCATTAGGTGGTTCAGTAATATCCTGGCAAAAACTTTTCCAGGGACTGACAGCAGTGAAATACCACGGTAGAATCGCAACTGGAACGATCGCCTTTACTGTTATATAGAGCCCTGATACGCGATACTTTAAAAGTCAATAAAAAAAATACAATCAAAAATTCAACTGCAGGATTGGCGCTGCAGCTGCAGCGTATAGTAAGCTGGATGCCAAGGTCTTCAGGTCACATGACTTAAAATTAGCTACCAAGGTCTCAGTTTACATAGCTGCTGTGCTGCCTGACATTTTATATTCTGCTGAAACCTGGACCATGTTCCCCGGCACATCCGCTTGCTGGACCGATTCCACCTTCGATGCCTTAGGAGAATTCTGAAGATCCGATGGTCTGATCACATGCGGAACATCGAAGTGCTACGCAGAGCTAATGTTGGTGGCATTGAGTCTTATCTCATGCGGCGTCAACCTCGGTAGTGCGGACATGTGTCACGGATGACGTACCAGCGATTGGCGAAGCGCATCTTTTATTGTGAACTTGAAGAGGGCAAGCGCAAGCATAGCGGACAGCTCCTCAGGTATAAAGATGTGCTAAAGCGTCACTTTACCAGGTGCAACCTGAAGCCGTCCCGGTGGGAGCAGCAAGCCGGTCAAAGACTCGAGTGGAAGACTTTGGTTAAAACCAAAGTTCATAAATTATGAACTTTGGTTAAAACCAAAGTTCATAATTATGAATTACGGCGGCGTCTTGAGCTTTATGCCAGGCGTGACCACTTGAAAGCCCGACCACCTGTTCATAGATGGTGTGCTCACGTGCCCGCAATGTGCGCAAATCTTCACAAAGAAAGTTAGTTACATAAACCACATGCGAGCTCACGAGCGACAACTACAGTGGAGTTGAAACAATCGCCTTGGCCGAAATCGGTCGGATGACATCATCATCATCATCGTATTCCCATCCTTAGAAAAAAGTGGCAAACTATTTATAGCAGAATTTGAAGTTTGTCAGTGGCAACACTCAAATCGTTTTGTTTGGATTTGTTGATTCCGTATTTCGTCGAAAACCACGCAGATTGTACCTATGTCATCATAAAAATGCGTGCAAAATTACGAATTACGCATTGATGAACAATGGAAGAATACAGTATTAAAGAAACAAAGTTTGCGCATGCAGCGTTTGTAGCAATATTTAGGTACAAATACCAGATGCTTTCATCTATCGGCCGACTCGCGTGCAGTTAGTCATATCATTAAATTAGACTTTAACAGGAGGCGCTCGTGGCTCAAATATTAAACATCAAACAACCGATCTTCAAAGGTTCGATAAAATAATATTTTTTCAGTGTGGAGCAACACGTCTGTCGCTACTAATATTCGGAAGTCAGATAATTAGACCATAACAGTAGGAGCTCGTGGCGTGGTAGAAAAAGCAGTGTCTTATGTCACGGGCGTCGTTTTGAATCCCGAACCTCATGAAAGATTAGAAATCGAAAGTCAATTCCCAAACGTAGCGACCTCGAGTACAGAGTTTAAGAGCTCTTTCACAATTTTTCTTGAATTTGAGCGTTTGATTCGAGTTTTGATGTCTGATTATGCTTTAGATATAGCACAAAAAAAAAAACAAAAATACGCCTAAGAAAGTTTGATAGTTGATCTTGGGAGTGTTCTAAATAAATATATCAATTTGTTCACGTACATCAACGTAAATTTCTTGTCTCCGCAAAGGGTGTTTCATAAAATTACGCTTTTGGGAATCTTTTGATGCTTTGGTACACCGAAGATATAATAATTTAATCAATTTTAAAAATGTCCATGATACAACTGTACCTTTTACTTTGGAATGATCAAATCAATTTGTTACGATTCATGCACTAATAAACCAAAAATAATTTTGTAAAACTGAGAATTATTGACAATTTTCCGTACGAAACTATATTTTTTATCTATGAAAGTATAATCCAAATTCAAATAAAAATTATTTAATAATTAAGGAGGTATTGTTATAATGCATGAGAAAAAAAATTGGTCTATTTAAAAGTAAACTCATATTTTTAAGCAATTTTTGTATTCAGCCCCACAATCACTATAAATCTCGGGAAACGCGGTTTGTAGCTTTAGTCCGGGGCAAGCGCTCGATTTTGTAATAGCGCCCTTAACTCACGAGCAACCCTCCACCATGCAGCTGACCACTGTTTTTCAAATCAGCATGATGTCTATAGCTATATGGCCTTAAGCCTGTCATAAACACTGATTCTTTTAATAAGTTTGTAAACAAATATTCTAAAGTGTTCAGAAATACTTGCAAGGTAGCTAAAGCCCTATATATTAGCAACAAGATCAAATCGTCAGAAAATAAAATAAAGACACTTTGGAAAGTTTTTAATGAAACTAATAGAAATAAAAAACGAAACACTGATTATTTACTGGAGACTACACATGGTGCCAAAAGCTCTAATTTAGAAGTAGCTCAAGAATTTGTAAATTTTTTCACCAATATACCAACTAAAACTACGGAATATTTAAATTCTTCACCTACACCAATAATTATAGACCTGTATCTGTTTTGCCGGTTTTTAGCAAAGTGTTTGAAAAAGTAATGCTCAATCAGATGCTCAATCATTTTAACATCAATAAAATTTTACACGATCAACAGTATGGTTTTACCAGGGGTCGTTGTACGACTGACGCTGGTGCCACGTTGTTAAAACACATATACTCAGCGTGGGAAGAGGCACAAGATGCCATAGGAATCTTTTGTGACCTCTCCAAGGCATTTGATTGTGTAAATCACGAAACCTTGCTCCTAAAGCTAGGACATTACGGACTAGGTAAACTTGCACTCAGTCTAATAAAATCTTACTTAAATGATAGACAGCAGCAAGTTCAAATAAATGGTGTCAATTCACGGGGTTTAAAAGTCAAAATGGGGGTACCACAAGGCTCTATTTTGGGTCCTTTCCTCTTTCCAGTATACATTAATGATCTACCCCATCTTTTAAAAAATCAACCTCATATGGTATTATTTGCTGACGATACGTCCTTAATTTTTAAGATAGATAGACGTTCCATAAATCTTGACGACGTAAATAACGCCCTACAGCAGGTCCAAAATTGGTTTACTGCTAATAATTTAGTATTAAATGGGAAAAAAACTAAATGCATCAGATTTGCCTTACCGAACGTTAAAAGAAATGATTGCGACATAGTATTGAACAAGGAGAAGAAACTTGAATTCGTCGAAAACACGGTTTTCCTGGGGATTACGCTTGACTCAAGGCTACAATGGGGTCCTCATTTAACATCTCTTGCGGGACGGCTAAGTTCAGCAGCATACGCTGTCAGAAAAATCCGTCAATTTACCGATATAGATACCGCGAGGCTGGTCTATTTTAGTTACTTTCATAGTATCATGTCTTACGGTATCTTATTATGGGGACGTGCTGCAGACATCGAGTCTATATTTATCCTGCAGAAAAGAGCCATCAGAGCCATTTACAATCTCCGTCGGCGTGATTCCCTAAGAGAACTGTTTAAGGATATCAACATCATGACGGTACCTTGTCAATACATTTACGAAAATATTATGTATGTTCGGAAAAATCTTCATCTCTTTAGCAAGATTAGTGACAGGCATAATTTTAATACTAGAAATAGGAACAAATTAGATCAACCCCGATTCAGATTGGCCAAAGTACACACTTCTTTTATGGGGTACTGTATTAAATTTTATAATAAAATACCAGTTGATATTCTCGAACTGAATGAGAGAAAATTTAAAGCATGCATAAAACGCACACTATGTAGACAAGCGTATTATAAACTGGAAGATTATATCCTCGATAAAAACGCTTGGCTAAATGCTGGTCCTGCTCCACAGTCACAGCTGCTTAGGTCCACTTTTTAGGTTTTTATGTTTTTATATTTGGAAGAGATACTCGCTCCTTTTAGAGGTTCTTACATTATTTCGTTTATTTATTCTTATATACATACAAATTATATTATTATATTAATTACTTATTTATTCTTTTTGATGTAAGAACTTAATCGTTCTCTTTATTAATTTATTTTTCATTATTTGGTCATTGACAACCATAGTTTTGTGTAAAGTAGAAGCATATTTTTCAAATTTTGTAAATGTGAGTACCATGAAACCATTTACATTTTATGTGAGTAGTTATAGTTTTACTTGTTGGACATGAACGAGCATGGTGGTTGAGAGCATGTCATGCTCACTCAAATGTCTCGCTGATGGCGGCGCGTGGGTTTGATCATTCGGTTCCCTTCGAAATGGTTGAGCTGAAAGGTGCCGATTCACGCGTCATGTTCGTGAACAGGCGCCGTCGGTTGAGACTGGTCATCTCTTAACTGCCATTGGCTTATTTTAATCTTTATATTTAAAATTCTTATAATAAGCCCTTTTTTTTTTCCTTTGCATTGTCCTCACATGCAGAAGCAACAAGTATATGTAACTTGGAATTTTGTAAAACAGAACATGATTTAAAAGAGTGTCCGTGGAGTTTCTTGCACGTTCTTCTCCATAGAGATCTACGCTTTGGAACGTGCAAATAGCTTCCATGTTTTTGACTGACCGACCTTGACGTTTCAAAAGTGCCTGTGAATGGTTTATTTGAAATAAAATGCTTTGAATTTGAATTTGAAATTTGAATTTGTCATCTTTACAAAAAACTTTTTTTCCAAAAAATAACTTTAATTTCGGAAGTCAGTGTCAAAAAACCGAAAAAATAGCCATCGACACCGACTTCCGAAATTAAAGTTATTTTATTGTAGTGTTTTGTTTTAGGAAGTCGGTTGTATTTTTTTGTAAAAATGTTTTTTATTTTTCACTTTTTAGTCGCAAGTAGGTACCTGCTTACCAATTCACAGCGTACCGGCGTGATGTTATGTTATGAACTGGTATAAACAATAAACAGCCATGCGATTTCAGAAATTCCGGTCCATTTGCTATCATTTATTGAAGAGTTCCGTTGCCTACCTCCGAAGTTCTTCATCAGATCTTCACCGAATTGAAATGAGACTAGTCCGGGAAAATACTCTTCCATACAAAAAAAAATCATCTAAATCGTTTGACAATAGGCGAAAATATTGCTGAACAAACATTTTTCATGGGATCTCATCATCAGATACCAACTTACACCTACTATCATCAGCTCAGCAAGATGAGATGATGCTTACCAGGCACAAATATCTAAATTACCTTGGAAAATTTATAAAAACATTGTTGTGCCTATAAAATTTCAAGGTTTCCCTCGATTTTCACGGGATCCCAACATTAGATCCTAACCTGGTGACAATAGGAAGTATATACTTTCAGATGAAACAAGAATTTTTCAAATCGGTTAAGAAATGACGAATTATGAGTTAACAAACAAAAATACAACCAAATTGAAAACCTCCTTTTTTTGACGTCGGCGAAAAAAAAGGTGTCAGCCGGCGTACTGCGATTTTATTTTTTACTAGTTGACCCACGCACCTTCGTCTGCGTCACAATTTTCATTACTGCTTCGCTCCTATTTATTAGCGTGATGATATATAGCCTATAGCCTTCCTTGATAAATGGGCTGTCTAACACTGAGTAAATTTTTAAAATCGGACCAGTAGTTCCTGAGATTAGCGCGTTCAAGCAAACAAACAAACTCTTCAGCTTTATATATTAGTACAGAATTATGTTTTATACAAATTTCGTAAGCAACCACAACCAAACCCACCGCGGGTGCGCCCTTTGGTTCTCTTATAAGTCATTCGAGATCTATTGAATATGATGGCAGTCGATCAGCTTAAAAACACTACTTAAAATGCAACGCTACCTAGTGTTGAAGAAACTAGAGTCTTGGAGTCTTATTTAATAAAATTAGAGCTATTTTTTGAAGACTCGAGTCTTATAAATAAAACTTAGAGCTCAAGTCATTCAGAATTTGGAGTCTTTTGTAAAAAGACTTGAGTCCTGCCAAAAAGAACTGAAGGACTGAGTCTTTTTAAAAGAACTTTTGATTAGGTTACATTTTAAATTTTTATTCTGCGATTTATTTTCAATAATTAAATAATTATGGATGACGATATAAAATCATCCAGTATTATCTAATAAAATACACCAACACAAGTTCATGACTCAGACTAGCTCAAACTTACAAGTATCAAAAGGACTCAGAAGACTCAAAGGACTCGGACTCATGTGACTAACGAGTCCTAGTCTTGAAATTCTACTCGAGTCTCGAAATGAAGACAAAAATATTCGAGTTTCTTACAACACTAACGCACTCATGACCACAACGGTAGATTTCTCCCCTTTAGCTACAGCGTAATGTACACTAATCTTCTATATCTATATCTTTATATATAAAACAAAGACAGGTTTGTTACAACACTTATAACTCGAGATCGGCTGGACCGATTTTCATGATTTTAGTGTTTTTGGATTAGTCTTTATCCGGAATAGCATAATAAGTAATGAAATATTGAAAAAAAAGTAGGTAGGGTAGGTAGGGTAGGTAGGGTAGGTAGGGTAGGTAGGGTAGGTAGGGTAGGTAGGGTAGGTAGGGTAGGTAGGGTAGGTAGGGTAGGTAGGGTAGGTAGGGTAGGTAGGGTAGGTAGGGTAGGTAGGGTAGGTAGGGTAGGTAGGGTAGGTAGGGTAGGTAGGGTAGGTAGGGTAGGTAGGGTAGGTAGGGTAGGTAGGGTAGGTAGGGTAGGTAGGGTAGGTAGGGTAGGTAGGGTAGGTAGGGTAGGTAGGGTAGGTAGGGTAGGTAGGGTAGGTAGGGTAGGTAGGGTAGGTAGGGTAGGTAGTTAGGGAGGTAAGGAGATAGGTAGGTAGGGTAGCCAGTTGAGGGGAGCGAAGCCGCGCGGGTCAGCTAGTATTATAAAGAAAAATAAAAAACTAATTAATAATATATATTTATTATTATATTTCGTTTATTCATTTTATATACATACATGTTACATTTTTAAATATATCTAAAAAAAATACATTAAAAAATATAAAAAGTAGTAGTAGTTATTATATAAAAATTACTCGGGGTCAAAGGTCACAAAAACGGGATTTTCGAGATTTTCAGCAAAACGGTAAGTATTATCATAAAAATTAGTCCAGAGAAAAATTTAAGATGAGAAAATTATCTATATTAAATGACACGGTTTCTGAGATATATAGATTTAAAAAGTTGGAACAGTTGTAATTGTCATATTATGCACACGTTTCCACGTCACCTTGAATTGAACGACTACTCAGGTCCCGAAGAGCTGAGAATCTACACTGACGGATCAAAGACAAGCACTCGGAACCGGAGTGGGAGTTTACTCCAATAACCTTAACATCACAATATCCAGACCGCTAGGTAAACTCAACATCGTCTACCAGGCATAATGCGTGGGTTTTATTCTGGCAGTGCTCCATGCCATAGAAGCCAGGGGAGTCACGGATACCTACATTTGCTTACTCTCCGCCAGCGCCTCAGTCCTTCAATCCCAAAGGAAGCATCACACCACCTCGAACCATATCATACAAGAATGCCACAATGCACTAGAACGCATCACGGTGACCAACCGCAACACTGTGACGCTGCTGCAGTGGATAAAAGGACACAGCGGATCACTAGGAAATGACGCGGCCGATGATCTGGTACTGTGGCTGTTGGATCCGAACCCATAGTACCACTCTCCTTCGTCCATTTGCGCACATGGCTACAAAAAACACTCTCAAACAAGCAAAAAGCTGGTGGGTCTTGGCACCAGGCTGCAGTCAGTTCCTGTTTAGAGATGGCATAGCCTACCCGCTATGTCATCCCTAAACAGGAAACTGACCAGGTGCTTTTTGCGACTGGATAGGGGCAGCCTGTGGATGGTGACGGGGAGCGGGCACTGCTCATTGAGAAACACACACGATAGGTATTACGGACAGTCCTTTATGCAGAGCGTGCATAGAGGAGGAGAAAACGGTATTGCACGTACTCCTTGAGTGCACAGGAGTTACCGAAATACGGAGTTAAACAATAGGGTCACAGAACTCGCTTTTTTTTTAAGGATGGGAAATCATTAAATGGGGTGTATGGGGTCCGTTGCCATCTTAAAGACCCAAGCCAACCTCACCTGCTAGCGGTGCACCCTGCTGTCCAACGGACGAGGCTCTGGCGAACCTGGTTTCCCTCTTGTAGGGTTGTGGGGGTCAGACGGCTGGTCGCCCCACGTAAAACCAACTTCAGTCATATATGAATGGAGAGAAAGAAGTTAGGTAAGGGTACTCGGTCTAGGGCGTCGCCGCATAACGACGCGCAGGCACATCGCCCTAAACCTGCGATAAGTGGGCTAGGGCTACCGTGTCAAGTACGGGCACGGCTAAAGAGGATAGTACCCAAGAAGAAGTTCCGCTTTGCCACCTGGAACATTGGCTCCCTAACCGGACGTTGCCAAGAACTCGCAGACGTACTTGCGAAGCGTCGGGTCCAGTGCGCCTTCCTTCAGGAGACGCGCTGGAAGGGAAATAAGTCACGTGACATCGGGCAGGGGTACCGGCTAGTGTACACCGGATCACCAACGGGTAGGAGCGGAGTGGCCGTGGTGCTGTCTAAGGACCTTCAGGATGTCCTTGAAGTAGACCGATGCAGCGACCGGTTGATGCGAGTTAGGGTGCTGTTCGAAGGGTCGGTAACGAACCTAATCAGCGCCTATGCTCCTCAGACTGGTTGCTGTGAGTCTGAAAAGGAGGCCTTCTGGGATGAGTTCGAGGACGTATTACGCGCTATCCCGAATTCCGAAGGTGTTTTGGTTGGGGGGGATCTCAACGGTCACGTAGGTCAGTTTGCTGGAGAGTATGGACGTGTTCACGGTGGTTTTGGTTATGGCCAGCTAAACGCAGTGGGAGTCAATATACTTAGCACCTGCGCTGTGTCTGACCTAGCCATCGCGAACACATTCTTTCAGAAGAAGCCCCAGCATCTTATTACGTACCGTAGTGGTGCCTACTCAACCCAAATAGATTACCTGCTGGTGCGACGGTGCCACATTGGCAAGGTTACCAACTGCAAAGTCATCCCAGGCGAAAGCCTAACGGCTCAACACCGCCTCCTTGTCCTGGACTTTGCGGTTGTACCGAAGAAGAGAGTGAACGAGAAACGCAAACCCCGCACTAAGTGGTGGTTGCTTGATGGTCCTAGGCAGTCGGACTTCATCGCGGAGGTCGAGCATCTTAAGATCAGTGCTCCGCATGAGTCCGCTCAAGAGATCTGGAGTAGGATCCATTCAGCAATCACCGGTGCGGGTAAGCGCGTCCTTGGCACTTCTCGTGGTGGCCACACCATAGGAAAGGAGACGTGGTGGTGGGATGACGGGGTGCAGGAGGCGACTCGGAAGAAGAAGGTTTTGTTTAAACAGTGGCAAGGGTCCAACTCTCCGGATGACAGGGAGGCATATGGAGCGGCTAAGCGCGCTTGCAAAAAAGCTGTAGCCAGAGCCCGCAGCAAAAGTCTGGCGCCCTTATACGACAAGCTGGAAACTGCGGAGGGGCAAAAGCTTATCTTTAAGCTGGCGCGTGGCCGGGAGAAAGCTACACGGGACATTAGCAAATGTCTTTGTGTAAGGGACGCCCAGGGTAAGCTGCTCTACGATGCCCCCTCTGTTAAGGAGAGATGGTGTACATACTTCGCGGAGCTGTCTAACAAACAGCATCCCCATAACCTTCCTCCGGAACCGCCTCCTAACCTTGGGCTTATTCCCCCTATTTCCCCCGACGAAACCCGCATTGCTCTTCGCCACATGAAGAACCGGAAAGCGGTCGGGCCTGACAATGTGCCAATTGAAGTGTGGAAGGCGATGGGCCCTCATGGTGTGGACCTTCTGACGGATCTTTTTAACCGCATCCTGATCACCAAGGAAATGCCGAACCAGTGGCGATTTAGCCTGATTATCCCTGTTTACAAAGGCAAAGGTAGCGTACAGGATTGTGGTAGCTACCGCGGTATCAAGATCATGTGCCACACCATGAAGCTCTTCGAGCGCATCATTGACACACGGCTCCGTAGCGAGTGTACTGTCTCTGAGTGTCAATATGGCTTCCGGGCGGGTAACAGCACCATGGACGCAGTGTTCGCCTTACGGAATCTGGCTGAGGCTTACAGAGAGAGAAGGAGAGCTTTGCATATGGCCTTTTTAGACCTGCAGAAGGCCTTCGACTGTATACCTCGGCAGTCCATCTGGTGGGCACTGCGCTTCAAGGGCGTTCCCGAGGCCTATATTGACATTATCAGAGACATGTACCGCGATTCCGTGTCCTCTGTCCAGACCGCTGTTGGCGAATCGAATGGCTTCCCAATATCTGTTGGCGTTCACCAAGGCTCGGCTCTTAGCCCGTTCTTGTTTAACGTAGTGCTCGATGTAGTTACGGCAAACATCCAAGATCAGCCTCCATGGCTAATGATGTATGCCGATGACATCGCCCTCGTTAATCAGAACAAAGCCCATCTTGAGCGCAAAGTCAACATTTGGAAGGACACGCTTGAAAACGGTGGTCTGAGACTAAATGTGGCGAAGACTGAGTACATGTCCTGTGGCAGCACGGATACAAACACCATCCGAATAGGTTCGGACCTGATCAGAAAGTCCGATACGTTCAGGTACCTTGGATCCGTGCTGCACGAGTCTGGCATCGTGGACGACGATGTCCAAGCACGTATTGGCGCGGCTTGGGCGAAGTGGCGCGAGGTGACGGGCGTTGTATGCGACCGCAAAATGCCTCCGAAGCTCAAGGGGCAGATATATAAATGCATCATTCGGCCTGTCCTACTGTACGGGGGCGAGTGTTGGCCAGCACTAAGCAGACACACCCAGGAGCTTCGCGTCACGGAGATGAAGATGCTGAGGTGGATGAGTGGCGTAACGCGATCCGATCGCATGCGCAACTCATACATCCGAGGTAGTCTTGGTGTCCGTGACGTGGGGGAAAAACTGCAAGAGTGTCGTCTGCGATGGTATGGCCACATCATGCGCCGCCCTATGGAGTACGTTGGTCGGAGATGCATGAATATGGCTGTTCTTGGGGCTAGGCCCCGTGGTCGCCCTCGCAAGCGCTGGCTGGACGTCGTCAAGTCCGACATGAGAGCCAATGGCCTGACTGAGAAGGATGTTGAAGATCGGGCAAAGTGGAGGAAGCTAAGTAGGAAGGCGGACCCTGGCAATAGCCGGGATTAACGCCAGGTGGAAGAAGAAGAAGGGAAATCATTAAATTATTCCTCCCGCTCTGGATGAAGCAGGAGTGAGTGTCAGACTCTTACTGACTAAAACCCATCCGTGTTCCTATTAGTGCCCTTTGCGTTCCTGGGCTAAGGTGCCTCTTTCGAACAAAGTCCACAGCCACAGAACTCGCTTACAGATGTATTGAACACACCGAGAAAACTAATTTGTTTCTGGAGGGAGGTTGGCTGGTTGGAGTAGCGGCCGCCATGGCTCACGGACAATGCTTCAACATCAGGACCAAGTGCGCAAACTAAATCCTAATAGATAGATAGATACCGTTTTCTGAAAATCGCGAAAAACACGTTTTTGTGCACATGAAATTTCTTATTCTTGTGACCTTTGACCCCAAGTAATTTTTTTTCCAGGTTTCGAATTGAGGACTTTTTAGATTTCATTTATGACAGTGTTTTGAACTTTACATGAGGGAAAAATAATGTTTGTGAATGTTCAATACACAGAAGTGAAAGTGTTGATTTTATCATCATTTGCTGGTGTTATTCGCCATGATATGAATCCTTTGTTGCGTTCAGGTATGTGTTCCCAAATGCTGTGCTTTAGGAAGTTTTAGTCTTTTATTTCATAATATTTTTATAAATTATCTCAATTTTAGTACGAATATAAAATGACTTCGATTATATACTGTCTAAGGTCATAAAAATACACACTCACACGGTGGAAATAATTGTGTATCACTATCACACAGTTTTAACAAATAAGAACTTTAAGCTGCTGATCTATGTAAAATATTGTTAGAAAAAAAATATTACGAAAATCTGACAGCTCTGATCTGCAAAAAAGTGACATAGGTAATTACCTCGACAAAGCCCACGGACCATCTGAATTGGTCTGAGTAGACAGTGATGCAAATACTTTTAAAAGGCAAAAGAAGAGATGCCGATAGAATGAAGGCGGCTCGGAATAAATAACATAAGAGCCAAAAGTAAATTTTGGATTTTATAACATAAAAGTACTATGAAATCAAAACCTGTTGTGAATTTAGCTAGATAAGGTTACAGTACCTGGCGATAAATATTGCACATCGACCTTTGGAAAGAGGCAATCGGCTAATTTCGGCTTCGTAGAGCGTTATCTCTGTCGCACGAAATACAAACAGTCCGGTATCTATTAGGAGCTGTTAAAACAATTATGACTTGCTTCTTTTTATTCTTTGTTTAAAATACACCAATTTTTCTATAAGTGATGGCTTTAGGTTGGGGTAAAATAAAATAAAAAAAATATGTTCACATTATGTTTACGTATTTAATTATTTTGGAAAATTACAGCTGTAGTGTACATAATAAACACCATTATACCTATTGTTAGAATGAGACATTGTAATAAAAATAATAATAATTCTAATTCTCAATTACTTCCATTTCACTATCTGTGCTCCCAAAGAGGCCAATAACACTGTCACTGTCAGCCGTATTTATCTCTAGTCTATCAGTGTAATTGTCTAAACCGTGTTGAATGCTTCTCTATTCATTCTCACATTTGATTGCATGATCGTAAACTATCATCATGTTTACTTTTTCAGTCAGTAATGTTTTTACTGTAGTTAAATTCATACCAACATTTCTAGAAGATACATAGCCGTTCAGTTGGGTTTTTCAATTGGATTAAATCCGGATGATATGGTGGCACCCGCAACAGTGTGCCCATGTTCGGCAAGTACTTTGTCTCGGAAAACTCTGTATAACTCTCCTTGTGCTGATAATAGGTCTTTACCTATGAAATTGCCGTTTTGTATGAAAAAAATTTAAACGAATTTTTTTCATGTATTTTTTATTTGATTTGATTTGATTAATAATCGAAGTAATCACCCATGCAATCAATGCATCTTTGCCAACGCAGTGGCAGTTTATTGATGCCGTTCTTAAATAAATCAGCTGGACGGGAGGCAACCAATTCTTCAAAGGCATTTTGTACTGCCTCTCGGGTATTGAATTTTTTTCCCGCCAAGAAGTTATCCAAATTCTGGAAAACGTAGTAGTCTGTAGGCGCAAGCTCTGGTGAGTAGGGCGGATGACGGAGAGCTTCCAACCCCAGTTCTTGCAACTTGGAGACCGTCTGCTGTGCAGTATGAGGTCGCGCGTTGTCGTGCAGGAGCAGCGGATACGAGCGATTGAACAATGCTGGTTGGAGATGTGCCAGCTTCTCCATCATTGTGTTCAGTTCTTCACAGTACACATCTGCAGTAATGCTCACCCCGTTTGGTAAGAAGCTGTGATGAATCACACCGGCGCTAGACCACCAAACAGTGACCAACACTTTTCTAGGGGTAAGTTTTCGTTTAGGGCATTGTTTAGGTGCTGAACCAGGATCCAACCAACTTGCTGAGCGCTTGCGGTTATCAAACAGAATCCATTTTTCATCGCAGGTAACAATGCGGTTCAAAATTCCTTCATTTGTGTGTCTGTTGAGCAGTGCAAGGCACGTCTTGACGCGTACTTCGCGCTGGCGATCATTGAGTTCGTGGGGCACCCATTTGTCAAGCTTTTTTACCTTGCCAATTTGACGCAAATGGACCAATATTGTTTTGACGCTAACGTCGAAAGCTGCTGCTAATTCAGCTGTAGATTGTGTATAGCTTCCACAAACGCCTTTAATTCGTCATTGTCGACCAAAATCTTCGGCCGACCGCGAGGTTAATTTCTCAGGTCGAAATTTCCAGAACGGAAGCGAGCAAACCAATAACAGGTGGTGCGTTGGTTTGTAGTGTTAGCTCCGTAAACGTCGTTGATGTTGCGTGCCGCTTGTGCCGCGTTGCTGCCGCGACGGTATTCATATTCCATAATTACTCGAATTTTTAACGTATCCACGATGACGAAAAAGATTGAAATGCGATGAAAATGTAACACTAATTAATAAACAAATGACTTCTTTTGGAAAATAAAAACCATGTTTTTAAAATAAGATTAATTTGAAATTAGAATTCTTAGCAAAACAAAAATTATTTTGATTTGAAGTGGCCAGTACTGCAGAACGGCAATTTCATAGGTAAAGACCTAATACTACTCTGTCAAGAAAGTACCGGGAAAAGATCAATAATACACAAAATGTCTGTTATTCATCCAAATTTATTTTATCACCTTCAAAGTATGCTCCTTTAGAAACGATACACTTGCGCCAACGAATAATCCATTCATCAAAACATTTTTTAAACGCTCCTTCCGGAATTGAGTTGAGTTCTCGCCGCGAATTCTCTTCTATCGATTGAAAACGCTTCAGTTGGAAGGCGCCACTCCGAAGCTTGTTGACTAGTTTGCATGTCACACTCGTAAACCCACGTCTCGTCACCAGTAACAATGCGTTTCAAGAATGTTGGGTCCGAACTGACTCGTTCTAGCATGTCCTCAGCGACTTTCATGCGATTGAGTTTTTGGAGAAAATTCAGATCTTTTGGGACTAGCCGAGCAGCAACATGTTTCATACCCAAATGATTAGTTAAAATGGTACGGATCGACTCGTGAGATACAGAAAGTTCGGCGGCTATCTCTCTCAGAGTTGAATGGGGATTTTCAGTCACTATTTCCTTCACTTTTGCGATGTTAACTTCAGTTGCAGACGTTGACGGCCTACCAGAGCGAGGCAAATCTTCCATCACATCTCGACCGCTTTTGAACGCTTTAAACTACTCAAAAGCACGAGTTTTTGATAAAGTCGTTTCACCGTAAGCCTTCTGTAACATTTTCAGTGACTCCGAACACGAAATTCCATTGGTGATGCAAAATTTAAGACAAACTCTTTGTTCGATATTTTTGCCCATTATGAAATTCGCAATACACACTATATAACAGATGCAACTCAAACTCCGCGCCATAATGGAAAACAGTTGTGCCAATCTAACAACTACAAAAAAACAAGAATTTGAATTTGGAACCATAAACAAATCATCCATTCCCGATACTTTTTTGACTGAATGTACCTATATAGTAGCGTAAATCTGGGTATTTGTTAATTTGGGATCAACAGGAAATTCATGTCTGTTTAACCCGTTGTCATTTCCTGTTTAATGGTGTTCGAGTTGGGGGGTCTTTCAACATATTTGTTGTGATAGGGTGCGTTGTCGATAACTAGAACAGAATCACTGTTTGGGATTAATTGATTAACCAGCCATTTTTCGTAGTTATCGTCATTGTGATGGTCACCTGTAGTGTCCGTGGATTTATACGTTAAAAAGGCACCGGGTACAAAGCCTTTTTCATTTCCCGCATGAACTATTATCAAACGTTGAATTTTTGGAATTGGCTTGTTATTCTTTTTTTCGGTGTATTCCCGTTCGTCCCCCGAGGGGGACAAATTTACAAAAATAATATTTAATTTGTTCCCGATCGTCCCAATCCTAATTCAAGAGGGGACGAATGGGAATATGTTCTTCGATTAGTGCCATTCGTCCCACTAAAAAGATTTGTGCAGAAATATGTTTATTCGTTGTTTCGTAGTTTACTTTTAAATTAGTTACTTCGTTAGATTTAATCATTATTTTTCAAAATTCTTCTCTATTTTTTTATGAATTATAAAACGTATCCTAAGTTTATCATTGTTTCATTATGTTTACCTACACTAAATATAACAACTCTGGCGGGAAGCGCCGGCGATGCTGGTAGCTAACAAAATAGTGCCGATAACATTGTGTTATTTGCGTAAATCCTATTGGTTTACCTGGCATTCTCTCCCTTTCCTATCCTTAAATTAGACCGGTCGGGTTAGTGTTGACAAAACAATGAAAGTGCACGGGTGTTAATGTAATAACATATATTCGACACGAGTTCTGCGGAAAACTACTGATGTAAGTTTTTTTTTTTTTTTTTTTTTACTAATAATAGGCACGCGCTTGACCACCATCTCACCTGATGGTAAGCGTACCAACATTTACCACCTACCAACATTTTTGTAAGTTACAAATATTATTAGTTTGTTTATAGTCAATACTATATTGTATCATGTCTTATTAATTTATGCTAATAATGTACGGTATCAATATTTGTATTCAATTTTAGTATACACATATTATTAAATATCATTCTAAATTATATTAATAAGTGTGTAGTTATTGTCTCCTGTTTTTTAGAGCTCAACAATGTCACAAGAAGCGCATCTTGGTCCCTCTGGTAGTACTGTTTGCAGTATATACAAAGAAAAGGTGTAAACGTGCTTCTGCGTGCTGGATACCAATTTTTAAGGAAAAGGCAAAACAAAAGTGGAGCTTTTGTATGGGAATGTCATCTTAGAAGAAAGAATAAGTGCAGTGGGACCTTAAGTAAGTACCTACTTTTTTGCTTCTTTTTTCATGCAAAATCAGACAATGGGTAAATAAATTATGCACGTTTATTGCAGAATGATCAAATTTTGAAAGAAACCACACACACATCCTGTACACCGGACTTCAATAAAACATAATAGACATCCATATTGATGAATGCAAGAAAAATATAACTTCTGATGATGTACCTTGCGTACCAGCCACCTTTCATTCAACAATTTCGAAAATGTTGGACGAATGACTTGATAAAGTAACTTTACCCAAAGGTATTCCTAAGTTTGCAAAAATCAAAAGCACTTTGTATCGCCATCGAAATAGCACTTATAATATGAGTAAAATCACTTTCAATGACGTTAAAACGGTTGAGGTTCCTCAAAAATTTCAATCATTTTTGTTAGCAGATTACTGTTACGGTAACACACGCTTACTCATTTTTTGTTCCCAAGAAGCTAAAGAAAAATTGATTGTTTTAAAAATATATATTTGGTGACGGTACATTTTAGAGTTGTCCACCTCCATTCCAACAGCTCTACACCGTTCATGGTGATTAAGGAAGTAATAATCAAAGCACAGCTATGACGCTATTATTGTACGCTTTAATGTCAAACCGTAAAAAAGAAACATACGAGATACTTTTCAGACTTGTTAAATCTCAAATCAACGATTGGAATCCTACATCCTTTACCAGTGATTTTGAAGAAGCAGCTATGTCTGCTATGCGTACAATTTTTCCAGAGATAAGTATCCACGGCTGTTATTACAATTTTAATAATACTATTTGGAGGAAAGGCCGTGAATTATATCTAACAAAAAATAAAACTTTAAGACGTCAAGTAGCCCTAAGTGCGGTGCTTCCATTATTACCAGAGGACCGTATTTTTGAAGGCTGGTTTTATATCGCTAGCGAAAGCCCCGATGATAGCCAAAGTGAAAAATTTCGGCAATACATGCTATCGCAGTGGCTTCAACCGAATTTCGTAAAAGTGTGGTGCAGTTTTGAATAACGACACCGTACTAATAACTTTGCCGAAGGGTGGCATTTTAATTAATCAAGACTCTTAACTTAAACAGCGTGAAAGCAAAACAAAATCCAAAACGGCGTAAGCTACTTCAATCTTGACAGACCAATATATTATGGATTGCCAAATGCAACTTCTTAATTCAGAAATAACTGTAGGACATTTTTTAGAAAAACTTACGTAGGTATTAACCATAATAAGTAAAGTGCTCGATGGTTGTGTACGTTGATTTAATCTCTAGGCTTTGTGTGCACTGCCTACTGTTATGACCTCGACTACTTTCTTCAATACTTGTGTTTTTTTTATTGTTGTTACCCTATATGATGTTTTGTGTTCATGTTTTTTCACTTAGATTTTGTTTTTTTTTTTTTTTTTTACTATAGATAGGCACGCGTTTGACCACTATCTCACCTGATGGTAAGTGATGATGTAGTCGAAGATGGAGCACGCTTGCCTAGAAATAACCTATTCACTCTTGACTTAAAGACTCCCAGGTTGTAGCTATCGGGAAACACAGACTCCGGCAGGGAATTCCACTCCTTAGCTGTACGCATTATGAATGTGTTACCAAAACGTTTTGTGCGTATGGGTGGGATATCCACTGTGTACCGGTGGCGCATCGCCGTTCGTCTTGTGGTCCGATGATGGAACGGGCTTGGCGGAATTAAATTATGCAATTCCGTCGCACATTCCCCAAAATGCAACCGTTAAAAAATTCGACAGGCTAGCAACTCATCGTCGATGTTCAAGACTTTGGAGCTTCGACGCGACGAGCCTCTCATTACCGATGATCCTCTTCGCTCGTTTCTCAATTGACTCAAGGGCATCAAGCTGGTATCTGGCAGATCCATCCCCAGAGCAGTACTCCATACACGATCGAACTTGCGCTTGATAGAGTTTAAGCAGCTGTTCCGGCGTGAAGTATCGTCTCACCTTTGCCAGAATCCCCAACTTCTTTGCAGCCACTTGAGCCTTTGCCTCTATGTAAGGGCCAAAATTGAGAGTAGATGTTAATGTAACCCCAAGAAGCTCAAGTTGGTCGGTTATCGGCACGTTTAAACCTCGGAAAGGTGGAGCTGGGTGGAATTGGCTCCTTTTGGCGGAAAATAGACACGCTTGGGTCTTAGCAGCATTGAACTTGACCAGATTGGCATCGCCCCATTCAGAGACTGCCTGTAAGGACACGTTCAAGCGCTCAACCATTGCCTTCCGGAGAGACCGGATCTGCGACCCACCAGCTCGTGCGTCGGACACGTATCTTTCAGCAACAGTGCTGTCTTCTGCATACCCAAAGGTACCGGGTTTAAGCAGATCATTAATATGCAGAAAGAACAGTGTTGCCGAAGGCACCGAACCCTGAGGAACCCCGGCATTAATATCCAGCAGTCCAGACGAGCAGCCATCTATGACCACTCGGATAGACCGATCCTTCAGGAAGTCTGCGATCCAATCACACAAACCGGCGGGCAGACCGAAGGAAGGAAGCTTACTAATAAGGCTATCGTGCCAGACCCTGTCGAAGGCCTTCGAGATGTCAAGGGAGACCGCTAGTGCCTCCCCGTGCTAATCTATGGCCTCACTCCAGATGTGAATGGCATACGCTAGAAGATCCCCAGTTGACCGATTTTGGCGGAACCCATATTGACGGTCACTAAGAATATCATTCGCTTCTAGATACGCCAGGAGCTTATGATTCAGCACGCGTTCCATAGTCTTACAAAGTATGGACGTTACCGAGATGGGTCTATAATTCGACGGGTCAGCTCGACTACCCTTCTTGGGCACGGGCTGCACGTTAGCTTGCTTCCAAGCCTTCGGCACTTTTCCAGTCTCAAACGAAAGGCGAAATAGGCGTGTCATGATCGGAGACAACTCAGGCGCACAAGTCTTCAGAACAATTGGCGGTATCCCTTCGGGACCACTAGCCTTGTTCACGTCTAGGTTACGCAGTACCCTACGGACGTTCTTCTGATGAATGCGAATGTTAGACATACTCGACTCGCATCCACCAGGAGAAGCAGGGGGCGTCGCGCCACCAGGATCCAGACGTGAAGATTCCGCAAACAAAGAAGCATTCGCTTTCTCCTCAGCGGAGTGGGACAGCGTCCCGTCGGGTCTCAGCAGTGGTGGTAGTGAGGGGCGGCAGAAGTTCGATTCGACCGACTTAGCCAGGGACCAAAAAGCCTTACGACCTGCTGGGTATGAAGCAAGTTTGTTCCCTATTCGGCTAATGTGGTCAAACCGAGCCCTCCGCAACACTTTCTTGCAGGACTTGGCAGCCCTGTTGAAGGCTCTCTTCATCCGACTCACGTCATTTGCTTTGCGCTTACGAGCGTCGACCCATGCCAGGTACGCCGCGTGCTTAAGCGCATCGGCGCGATTGCACTCGGCACCAAACCAAGGCCGAGCTTCGCCAGACTTCGCTATGTCAGAGAACGGAATGTAGTACTCTATTCCCCTCCGCAACACATCCGACACGGCGTCCGCGCACGACGAAGCATCAGTGGAAGAAAAGCAAGTAGGCTGCCAAGGGTAACATGCGAAAAAAGATCGCATGCCATCCCAATCTGCTGACCTGTATCGCCATACCCGCCGGGTGCCTCTTGGGCTAGGATCGGGCGGGGAGTAGACGGATACAGACTTCACCAGACAGTGGTCGGAACTACCCAGTGGTGAAGAAATCGACACCGAATAGCGGTCTGGATCTGTTTTCAGCAAAAGGTCCAAGCAATTGGCAGTGTGCGAATCAACATCGGGCACCCTCGTTGCTCCCTGGACCAGCTGGGTAAGATTTAACGCAAGCGCTAGCTTTCGCGTCTCTCGTCCAGCATGGTCAGTGCACTGGTATGGGAAGAGCTACTCCTGATGGTGGACATTGAAGTACCCCAGTAACACCAATTGGGCAGAAGGGTACCGCTGCTGAGCCGCATCTGCCGCCTCACTCAGGTGCTGTGTAAGCCCAGTTGTCTCCAAATCACCGCTGTGCGAACGGTAGACGCAGGCGTAGACAATTTTGTCTAGGCCTGTGTCCACTATAGCCCACAGCGTCCTGGAGTCTTCAAGGTAACGGAGACGCCGATAGCAGATGTCGTCCCGGGCGTACATGCATACGCCCGCGCGTGGTCTGAAGTGGTGCTCCAGGGTAAACCCTGGGTAAGACAGGTATGACACGTCCGACGGACATCTGATCTGCGTCTCCGACAGGAACAAGAGCGCTGGTTTCTCGGTCTCAAGGTGGTGATGGACTGCAGCGAGATTTGAGTGCAGACCTCGTACTCGTATGTTAGAGAGGTGCACTTTATGCGAAAGGGCGTGCTGCCGCTGTACAGCTTTTCTCTTTTTGCCCCTGTTCATTTTAAAAGTGAGTGAGGTTGAGGAGAAGGAACTGAAATGAGGTTCCATGCTGCTAATCCTCAGGCACGCCCTGACAGGACGACATCTTTGGGGGACTAGTCTGGAGACTGCGGGGACGCCCGAGCCCCCCCGGGAATGACCATCGGGCCCTTTCATCTTTCATAAGTTGTTCCTGTCCATATACATACAGAGTTGATACGACAGAGGGGCATTAAATTTTAAATTAAACTACGTATACTATACGTGTTCAGTAGGTATTAATTCGATACGGTACAAAAACAAAAAGCGCCAAAAATGAGAAAATATTTTTTTCCAACAAACTAAATAGCTTGCAAATCAGAATAAAACGCAACCACCCTTTGTAAAAAAATGACACTGACCTTAGATACCGCTAGGTAACAAAGCGGCAACGCCGCGCGCGCGCCGGAGCGCGGTGTGCGGTATCTCGTGTGCTCGGTGGGGGTCGGGGCGGGGGGGCTTCCGGCGACTTAGGCCTCCGCTCGCACTGGCTTTTATGTTAGGTAACGTTTAGAAGTACGCGTACAAAAACAAACACACTAAATTTTTAAATTTTCGATGTGTTCTCCATTTACATTGATGCACAAATTATACCGACGGAGAATATTGTTATTTATTTTTTTAACCGCATCCTGATCACCAAGGAAATGCCGAACCAGTGGCGATTTAGCCTGATTATTCCTGTATACAAAGGCAAAGGTAGCGTACAGGATTGTAGTAGCTACCGCGGTATCAAGATCATGTGCCACACCATGAAGCTCTTCGAGCGCATCATTGACACACGGCTCCGTAGCGAGTGTACTGTCTCTGAGTGTCAATATGGCTTCCGGGCGGGTAACAGCACCATGGACGCAGTGTTCGCCTTACGGACTCTGGCTGAGGCTTACAGAGAGAGAAGGAGAGCTTTGCATATGGCCTTTTTAGACCTGCAGAAGGCCTTCGACTGTATACCTCGGCAGTCCATCTGGTGGGCACTGCGCTTCAAGGGCGTTCCCGAGGCCTATATTGACATTATCAGAGACATGTACCGCGATTCCGTGTCCTCTGTCCAGACCGCTGTTGGCGAATCGAATGGCTTCCCAATATCTGTTGGCGTTCACCAAGGCTCGGCTCTTAGCCCGTTCTTGTTTAACGTAGTGCTCGATGTAGTTACGGCAAACATCCAAGATCAGCCTCCATGGCTAATGATATATGTCGATGACATCGCCCTCGTTAATCAGAACAAAGCCCATCTTGAGCGCAAAGTCAACATTTGGAAGGACACGCTTGAAAACGGTGGTCTGAGACTAAATGTGGCGAAGACAGAGTACATGTCCTGTGGCAGCACGGATTCAAACACCATCCGAATAGGTTCGGACCTGATTAGAAAGTCCGATACGTTCAGGTACCTTGGATCCGGCTGCACGAGTCTGGCAGCGTGGACGACGATGTCCAAGCACATATAGGCGCGGCTTGGGCGAAGTGGCGCGAGGTAACGGGCGTTGTATGCGACCGCAAAATGCCTCCGAAGCTCAAGGGGCAGATATATAAATGCATCATTCGGCCCGTCCTACTGTACGGGGGCGAGTGTTGGCCAGCACTAAGCAGACACACCCAGGAGCTTCGCGTCACGGAGATGAAGATGCTGAGGTGGATGAGTGGCGTAACGCGATCCGATCGCATACGCAACTCTTACATCCGGGGTAGTCTTGGTGTCCGTGACGTGGGGGAAAAACTGCAAGTGTGTCGTCTGCAATGGTATGGCCACACCATGCGCCGCCCTATGGAGTACGTTGGTCGGAGATGCATGAATATGGCTGTTCTTGGGGCTAGGTTCCGTGGTCGCCCTCGCAAGCGCTGGCTGGACGTCGTCAAGTCCGACATGAGAGCCAATGGCCTGACTGAGAAGGATGTTCAAGATCGGGCAAAGTGGAGGAAGCTAAGTAGGAAGGCGGACCCTGGCAATAGCCAGGATTAGCGCCAAGTGGAAGATTACAAGTACATTACTAGAAAAAACAATTCTCAAAACGGCGATATGATCGTACAGACGAAAAAAGTGACTTTGTTTTATACCTTGTTTTGTACTCTAAAGATAAAGATTGAGGAAAAAAAATACGTAACAAGATGGGTGAAGCAAACATAAAATTTATACCTACCTATCAGAAATAAATATTGGAGTCGTAAAAGTAAATCCCATAACGACTCTGCACACAAACAAAGACTTTGCATTTTAAATTGAATTCACATAAAACTATAGACATTGTAAAATGCATTCTTGATCGTAGTTCTAGTTTTTGTCACGATTTATCATCATGTTAAATGGCTTGCGGATCAAATATTGTAAGTAAAACTTAATAGGTAGGTTATAATTAGGTAACTCACGCCACCGGTACATGGTGTGCATCCCACCCAAACGCACAAAACGTTTTGGGAAAACATTTATTGTACGTACAGATAAGGATCGGAATTCCCTGCCAGAGTTTGTGTTTCCTAATAGCTACAACCTGGGAGTCTAGTAAATCAAGAATGAACAGGTTACTCCTAGGAAACCTCCATCTTCGACCTCATCATCGCTTACCATCAAGTGAGATAATGACCAAAAAGGTGTGCCTATCAATATTAACCTCCTGGAGGACTAAAAAGGCCACTTTAGAAGAATCAGAAAGCAAATCGCGCTCCCCATCGCTGTAAAATTTTCGCAATCAACCTTGAACCTAATGCGTTAGCGACAAAGATGAAAATGAAAGACAGGTTTTTGATGTGTGATTAATACATTCAGTCAAAAAAGTATCGGGAATGGATGATTTGTTTATGGTTCCAAATTCAAATTTTTGTTTTTTTTGTAGTTGTTAGATTGGCACAACTGTTTTCCATTTTGGCGCGGAGTTTGAGTTGCATCTGTTATTTATATTAAATACAGTGCTGGTTTTAGTAATATCATATATAGTGTGTATTGCGAATTTCATAATGGACAAAAATATCGAACAAAGAGTTTGTCTTAAATTTTGCATCGCCAATGGAATTTCGTGTTCGGAGTCACTGAAAATGTTACAGAAGGCTTACGGTGAATCGACTTTATCAAAAACTCGTGCTTATGAGTGGTTCAAAGCGTTCAAAAGCGGTCGAGATGTGATGGAAGATTTGCCTCGCTCTGGTAGGCCGTCAACGTCTGCAACTGAAGTTAACATCGCAAAAGTGAAGGAAATAGTGACTGAAAATCCCCATTCAACTCTGAGAGAGATAGCCGCCGAACTTTCTGTATCTCACGAGTCGATCCGTACCATTTCAACTAATCATTTGGGTATGAAACATGTTGCTGCTCGGCTAGTCCCAAAAGATCTGAATTTTCTCCAAAAACTCAATCGCATGAAAGTCGCTGAGGACATGCTAGAACGAGTCAGTTCGGACCCAACATTCATGAAACGCATTGTTACTGGTGACGAGACGTGGGTTTACGAGTTTGACATGCAAACTAGTCAACAAGCTTCGGAGTGGCGCCTTCCAACTAAACCGAAAACGAAAAAACCACGCCAAAGTCGATCAAAAGTCAAAGTCATGTTGACTGTTTTCTTTGACTATCGCGGTGTTGTGCACTCTGAATTCTTACCGGAAGGTCTAACGGTAAATAAAGAATATTATTTGAGCGTTATGCGGCGTTTAAGAGAGCAAATTCGACAAAAAAGGCCAGATTTGTGGAAAGAAAATTCTTGGATTTTGCACCACGACAATGCGCCTTCGCACAAGGCTATCATTGTGAACGAATTTTTAACCAAACACTCAACAAATACCATCCAGCAACCACCATATTCACCAGATATGGCTCCTGCTGACTTTTTTCTTTTTCCTAAACTCAAATTACCACTTCGTGGCACCCGTTTTCAATCGATAGAAGACATAAAGGAGAATTCGCGGCGAGAACTGAACTCAATTCCGGAAACAGCGTTTAAAAAATGTTTTGATGAATGGATTATTCGTTGGCGCAAGTGTATCGTTTCTAAAGGAGCATACTTTGAAGGTGATAAAATAAATTTGGATGAATAACAGACATTTTGTGTATTATTGATCTTTTCCCGGTACTTTCTTGACAGAGTAGTATTATGATTCTAATATGATTCTCTTAAGGTGAATGCTCCAGGGTAGCCCGCGAAATTCAAATATTTTTATGTTTTTTGCAATTTGCCGGTCAGTGTGAATGAATATTTCAGAAATAATCATTCTTTCGAACTACATGAACTTAGAGGGCTATATTGATGATTAAAATGGTTATAATTCTTTAGATAAATACGCGTTACGGTCGCGGATCGCATTTGGTCCACATACAGCTTCACACTGACCGGCAAATTGCAAAAAACATAAAAATATTTGAATTTCGCGGGCTACCCTGGAGCATCCACCTGAAAATGACCTTTTTAAAGGAATTGCTTGCACATGTAATGAGAGGATGAAAGAGATATGAATATAAAAGTGGTTGGCTGGAGAGGGTCAGAGAAAAGATGGATGGACGAAAAGGGAGGAACAGAGAAAAGAGAGTGATAGTGCGATGGTTGAGATGACAGAAAGGATGAAAAATATTTGTTGAGCAAAGCCCAAGTAACATGGGATCAGGGCAGGAAGATGGTGAATCACGTACGTAAAAGATTAATCAATACACTGGCTTTTAGATGTTCCTACAAACATAAAAACTCAGACGCACATAGACAGCCGACTACTGGTCGTAGAAAGCTGAAATTTGGGTTGTAGGTTTCTTGGGGAGTGTAAGGGAGCACTAAGAGAGGTATTCCCAAAAGTCCAACGGCAACGGCAAGTCGCGGGCAAAAGTTTAGTATAAAGCTGCTTACCCACTGCTAAACATAAGAATAGGAACCTGTCGATTGCAATACGGGCGAATTTGAAACTGCTTATTCCCACAGTCAAAGAACATAACTCACTTAAACACACAAAATGGGGTGACAAAAGCATAATTATATCACATGGTAAAAAAAAAATATTTTTCATTTACAGCATCAATTTTACTATGGACGTTATTGATAACGTCAACCACTTCAAACAAACAAAAGTTTAAGTCAGATGCAAGAATAATTTCAAAAATACTAGAACAAATCATAAAACCTTACATAGAAAGTAATCAGGCTGGTAATTCCAGGCTGACTGAAGAAAATATAACTACATATATCACGAATACTGAGATTGAAAACGCTATCAGACTAAAAGTAACAGAACTGAAACCAATTCTACAAGAAAGCGAACTCAATAATACAAAAATAGAAACAGATAATAAACTAAAATTAGAAGGGAATGATGAAACAACCATAATAGAAGTAGTACCCGTAAATAATAGGAGGGCTAATACAAGAAAAATTAAAGAATTAACAGACGCTTTCCAAAGAAAGATAGAAAAATTCAAGCAGATGAAACAAAAAATAACAAAATTGTTGGATAAAGTTAAAACCGACAACTCAACGAAGATGATAATTATAAGAACATTGGACGAAATGCTAGCTCTGCTGATAGAAAGGCAGTGTACATTGAACAATGAAGATACAGGAGCCACATCAAATCAAACCCTAAAAGACACACGCAGGTCACATTCGATACAAAAAGTTGTAAAAACAGAGTTGCCGAGTCTGAGATCACGGTATTGGTCGCCCTTCAGATTCCTCGAGTTTCTGGACCAAACCGAAGGGGTACAGAAAGTAATAAAAGACATATATAGTTTCGTCTATCAGATATTTATGAATTCGTGGAATGTAATAGACAAATATAGAATATCATGCAGCTTAAAAAATAAAAATAACGAGACGAGTACGAGTACGTGTTCTGGTAGCAGCTGTGATCACTCAAATTCTAGAAGATTTGATAGAGACAGCAAAAATACAAGTCAGTGCGATAGTCTGTTAGTTTGTACGGCGGAACTAAGCGCTTTCTTAACAAAAAATTACAAAACCTTGAACAATATCGCGGTTCGCACTTTTAGAACTTACGCAGCCATGTATATGAGAGGCGATAAAACCAAAACAGAAATCGACAGGGATAATATTGTAAGAGAATTAGAGATTTTAAAAGATGCTGCAGAAAAAAGAGTCCATAAAATCTTCGTGGCCGAATTGGATCACTTCACGAAAGATGCGTTGAGAACAAAAAAGGAAGTGAACATCTTACTCATCAACAATTTCATAGCTGGTATGATAAGCCAAGTAAAAAGCGGTCTTTACACGCTTGTGCTTGAAAAATTGGCTGCGAAAAATCCATTGTTTTCAAGAATGAAAGATGATCTTATAATTAATTTAAGGATAGACATGAATTATTTGGATGAACAGATAGCAAATGAAATGTGTGATTCATTTGCACTGTGTAATGGTAAACCCAACGTGAACGTGACTAGAAGAATGAATAAACGGAATCGTAAGAAAGATGTTTATGTTCACCTGGATATAGCACTCGACGATCAACTCAAGGACTCTTTAGCCAATAAACCCCGTAAGCAGAATTTGAATTCGTTGCAGGGACTTAAAAATATGACTTATACGCTCGGTAGAAGTTTGATTAGCATAATTGATCGGAGAAGATACAGTTACGCGAATGTTACCAGAACGACTGTTATTTCAACTGGAACGACGGAAGGAAGCATCGAAAATGGAATAGCAGAGCCATTCTTCTGAGAAGTATTAATTTTTTTTATTGATGAATCTTTGAACCTGAAGTGAGACAACTTAGGCTTATTATAATAATTTATTTTTTTAAATTGTACGACAAATTAATTTACAAAAATATCAGGCAGTCTTATTCATAAGTATAACGCCGTGGACACGAAGTCGGCGGGGGCGGGGAGTGGTGCGGCGGCGCAGACCCGGTTACGAAACCAGCGGGAAGATCGCGCGGAGCTAAAGCGGCGTTGTATTGTGTTATGAGAAATTAGTGTCTTTGTTCGCGAATTAAACGCCTAAACAACGACGACAACATACTCGTATTTCAAGTACAAATACTGCAGATGCGAGTGCCGCTAGACTGGCGTGCACCGCTCGTACGCCGCCACCTCGCCGCGCCCGCTGACTTCGTGTCCGCAGCCTAAAACCTTCAATTGTTTTACATTTTGCCTTTAGGCTGTTAGTTATGATATTATTTTTGTTTTACCACACTCTTGAATTCATCGTTATTATTTTATCACACTGAAACATGTCAAATATACAAGGTCGAATTAAACCTGCAAGCGTTTTTGGTGTACAAAAATACAAAGTATATTCTATCTATTTAACTAAATCTATCGCACTGGCCGAGCGCTCGGTCATACGTTTACATCTACCGAGCGCTTGACCGAGAGCACTCTCACCTATCTACTCGGTACGTGTGATCAAAACATTAGTTGCATTCCCTTCTTTTATTTGACCTCATATTATTGTTAATCAACTTTCATCTTTCACCTTATCTTAATCCCAGTTCACATTATTCCATTCCAGCGATCTAAACAGCCCCTGGTGGGTGCATGCGCTTCTAGTGATAGTAATAGTGCAGTTACTGGATTGGCGATCTACGTTTCAATTCAGAGTACACTTCTCAAGAGACACAGTTCAAAAATATAGCTTAAAAGATTGGCAGTGTTATCAGTGTTTTAAAATCAGTGATAAACAGAGACAGCACTAATGGCGTGACGTCACTCACAAGTCCCGCCATATTGAAAAGAAACCAAATAATACGAACGTTATTTTGTGTGACAAGGATAGAAGAGCGTATAACTTGTTTTTCCACCAATTCTACTTATATTTTCACTAATCATATTGTTTTAATAACATCTATCAAATAAGTATAATATTCATGTATATTTTTCATATTTGGCAAATACCATATTCCAGCCTAACTAGAATCGTGTAGACGGCCAATCTATTATCATTACAGTCGGTTTCACTGTAGTTTACATTCATATGACTTTTGGACAATTTTGACGATATCTTCCAGAGACTCAGTTGATTAACTGGACTACAATAATATGAACAGGGCTTTTTAGTAGAATCCAAGCAAGCTTAAACTAGTACATTTATAAAAAATACGAACGGCGCACGGACTATAAGTGGCAGCGTAGAAGTGTCATCGTCAAGTATATTTAAGTTATAAGTTTCCAATTTGTACCGCCAGATGGCACAGTCTTCTTCGTGCACGTTCCCCTAAACGGCGTGTGCAGACACTAGGTGGCAGAACAGAAGCATCAATATCAAGTATTCTTAACGTTAAAGTTTTGAATATGCAAAACTATTAGAAAGGTTTAGGTAGTTAAATAAAGGTACAGTCTTGATGTGGCTTTTTACATAAATATATTAAACTACTGGATCAATTGATTTAGTAATCGTTTTTGTTGTATTTACATTGGTTTTTAGTTGTATTTTATTTTTAAATTGTGTTTTTAAAGAAAGAGACACATCAAGATATTTTACTTTCATTCAACCACCTTAATCTTTCTAGAACAGGGAGCGTGCATAAACTATAGGTGGCAACACAGAAATGTCACTGTCAAGTATGTTTCAAGTATAAAATTCGAAATAGCTACGCTAGATGGCACAGTCTTCTTCGCGCACGTTCCCCTGAGTGTGCAGGAACCACAGGTGGCAGCACAGAAGCGTCACTGTCAAGTATTCTAACCCTAAAAACTTCGAATATGCGACACTAGATGGCATAGTCAACGCCGTGTTCATGTTCCATGTTCCCTATAGTCCGAAACCACAGAACGCGACAGGTTTATGAGAACGATTGCATCAACGGGTCTAAAAAGATCACTTTAGCAGAATCAGAAAGCAGATCACGCTACCCGTCACTGTAAAATCTTCCCAATCAACCTTGAACCTAATGCGTTAGGGATAAATATGATAATTAAGTTTGACAGATTGTTGTGTGATTGATATTATGATTCTACTATAGTGGCATTTTTAGCCCCCTGTTTTTTTTTGCATAATGTCATCAATAGGGAATATGCATGGAAAAAATATTTATCATTTATTCAATTTATCTAAAAATATACAAAAATATAATGCTAACAGTGAAAATAGAATCAAAATTATTCAAAAAACTAAGGAGATATAATTATTTTAAACAAATATATTTATCTGTCTCTCTCGCGAAAACGCTGTTTTCTATGGCAGCTGTATAGGCGTTATGGGCGATGACGTCAAATTTTACATCGGACTTCTCTTTCTAATTGAAGCTTTATAACTTCATCGCTGATGAAATAATTTCATGATTGTTTACTAGAGCTAACAAGTTTTCTATTTTGTAAAATAAAATAATCGCATGCATATTCCCTATTAGGTTTGTGCATGTCCTTCTAGTCTAGTAAATGTAATGTCGAACTGTCGCGTCATACCTGTCTATGGGACCCTTAGGATGCGTTTCCAGCAAAAATGTGCGAGGACGCGTAGCGAGGGATGTCTTTGTTAAGAACCAATAGCATCGCTTCATTTACCTAGCCTCGTTCGCCTATTGCGCTAGCTTTAGTGAGCCTGCTTGATTGAGAGGGAAGTGGAAATAGGGAACATGCACAATTTTCATCATGCTTCCATTTTAAAGAATTCTACATAGAATTCTTACATAAAATAGACCATACATAAACTACAGCTTGACATTTCGCCCGAAAGAGGAAGTTGATTCACTCCTGTCTGGCACTTGTCATGAACTGTCCTAACTAAAAGACATAAGGTTGCCTTTTAGTTGTCATAACAGCAGTGACGTCACTAAACGCCGATTGTTTTTTTTAAATACGTTCCGTGTCTCGTTACATTAATTAATTAATTTTATAAAAATCGATATTAACTAAAATAAAATCGTTGCAATCGCCTTTATTCTATACTTTTTAGGGTACCAACGGAACCCTATTACTAAGCCTCCGCTGTCCGTCTGTCTGTCTGTCGGGCTGTATCTCAAGAACCGTAATAGGTAGCCACTTGAAATTTTCACAAATTGTGTTTTTCTATTGCCGGTATAACAACAAATAATCAAAATTAAGGTTTATGGCACGGAACCCTTCGTGTGCGAGTCCGACTCGCACTTGACCGTTCTTTTTTCAATTTTATTAACGAACAACAACAACCAAAAACATTTTCATAAATTCTGTATTTGCATCTTCCCCTATTAGATTTTTTCTACACCTCCATTGCACTTTTCTGATTAGTTTCGTTGCTGGATCTAAGACAGCTGCATCTTTACTCTGTGTCGTCGATATTCATAGACTCGGAGTCTTTCTGGTGTTCGCCACTGTTGTTCTGGCTTTCAGGAGATGCAGTGGTTGGGAATGTGTGGCGCTCTACCTAGCTTCGTTCAGCGCTGGCAATTCTACTTGTTCTTAATAGACACATCCCTCGCTATGCACATCTCGGTTAGTCCGTACGCTCCACTCGTCTCACCACAATCGCGGGCAGTGATGAAGAAAACTGTTACAGTGTACAATTTTATTTAACCATTTAAAAAGTTATCCTATTCTTAATCAACATTAAATATATAAAAACCGGCCAAGTGCGAGTCGGACTCGCACGCGAAGGGTTCCGTACCATAAACCTTAATTGTTGTTGTTGTTGTCATAGCGCATATAATAGAACTACACAATCTGTGAAAATTTCAACTGTCCTCCTCTTACGGTTCTTGAGATACAGCCCGCTGACAGACAGACGGACGGACGGACAGCGGAGGCTTAGTAAGAGGGTTCCGTTGGGCGTTGGTTACCCTTCGAGGATGGAACCCTAAAAACAGGTGAAATTTTGCGCTTGTTAACTGCCTTGGCTGAATCACGGAATGGCAGATTTAACAAATTAATTGGCAGAAACTAGCTGTCGATTATTTCTGGAAGCAATCGCAAACGACGCTTGCCACTATGATATTTTAACAATCCAAGTAACGGTAACGTATACAAGTAGTGCTTTAAAAATTAAACACTTTTCTTTCCAACTGTACCTTCCATTGTTTACGTAGAATAGGGTAGTGGACTAAAAAAACATATGTAGTCCGTCGGACAGATTTCAAAAAATTTTGGAAACATAGGTTTTCTTTAGTTACATAAACCAAAATTGACGAAGATACGACGCTTTTAAAATTCTTAATACGTCACGCCGTGGTTTTTAGTGCGTTCTGACGTCACAAGCCCCACTCCCGAGTTTTGATGCGTTTTCTCTTTGTCGATGTTCAGTGATTTATAAAAACAAAAAATATGTGCCGCTATATTTCAATACTCTAACGGGCTGTCTAAATAGATTTGCAATTTATTGATGGTAGAAACTAGCCTATTGCGTCCATAGCGAAACTTTTTAGTAGGTAACTTTCGAGTGAAGCATAGGGCCACAAGCAAGCAGCCTTAAAGGGAATGTTAAGCTTGCTCGTTTCAACAGACCTACGTTACAATCGACCCTGTTACGAGTCAGTACGTGTCGGTGTAAATGATGGGGAAGTGTTGCACTCTACCGCTGGACCAGGCGATGGTGAGACAAGCGCCCTCGGTGAAGTTGTGCTGGAAGGCCATGGTCGAGGGGACCTCCACGTCTATGCCGCATACGAAGCAACTGGAACAATGAAGTTTATTTATTTAAACAAGTACATGGCACAAGTATGTGTAAGGAAAGAAGAGTCTGAGTCTGTGTTTCCTGATAGCTACAACCTGGGAGTCTTTAAGTCAACAGTGAATGCGCCATATATGAAGCAATCCATAAAAATTATTTGCGCCATATATGAATCAATCAATGGTGAATATGCGTCACATCCGAACAAAACCGCCATCCATCAGCATGGTATGTGTGTGTTACCGGAAAATGGCAAAACCCGTAAGATTATAAATAACTTGAGATTGCAAACTTTCGATAAATTGTCAACTGAACATTGGGAATGCTTTTTTAAGCATAAAAAGTTGATAGTTTATAATTTCTCGAATTCATTCCGACAAGTTGTAAGCTGAAATAAAATGGTGACCAATCAGAGCTCTCCATTTAATTCGTAACTCTATAGCGTACATGTGACGTCACATCTGAACATACCAATGAGAGCCTACTTTCTTGTAGACTTGTGCTCTGATTGGTCGCCACTTTATCTCAGTTCACAATTTCTCGGAATGAATTCGAGAAATTATAAACTATTTTATTAGTCACTGAAAGAATTTTTGAAATCGGATCAGTAGTTCCTGAGATTAGCGCGTTCAAGTAAACAAACAAACAAACTCTTCAGCTTTATTATAGATATAGATTGAAAAAACGTTTTTAGAAATCACTTTAAGGTAGAATGTCTATGTCAGAAAAGTTACAATTTTAGTGGAGTTTCAATCGAATGGGATTTCTATTTGATTGCTTCAATCATGTTTATATCTATTGTTTAAAGTGATAACAATAGAATAGGCTATTTGGCTGTTTTTTTTTTACATGAGAAAACACAAGACACAGTACTTTTATATTTTTTTATCTATTAAAAAAGTGACAGTCTTTGAGCGTTTTAAAACAGCACTGATTGTGTCACACAATTAATACGTATGTGCATTATGGTGTCGGCCGATGCCGCATGGTGCCGTAAAAGAATAATACCATCCCATCACTTCCCGTGGGTGTCGTAAGAGGCGACTAAGGGACTCACCAGAGAATGGGCAGCAGCGTTCTCTGTAAAACGCAACACCATACGCTGCGATCGCCAACCCGACTGCCAAGCGTGGCGATTAATTCCCTTTTGGAGAAGGCCTATGTCCAGCAGTGGACGTCTTTCAGCTTTTACGATGATGATTAATACGTTGACGTATTTTAAAACGTTCGCAAGTCGGGCTATGGTGTATTTGCGGCATAGTACAATCGATGTTTTGACGTTTTAGAAGAATAACTACAAAAGCGTACTCTGACTTATCATGAAATATGACATAGCAGACCCATTTGGGGAATGCCAAGCTGTTAAAAGATAACTCACCACGGCGTAATCTTCAGCTGCAGCATCAGCCTCGTGGTGCAGAACACGGTGACCAGGTGCGACTCCTCGAACACGATGGCGAGGTATCTACCCGTTGGGTCCCAGCACATGTCCAGGATGGGCCCCCCAACTGTGTCCCCTGAGGATAATTCCACCTTGGTGACGTCCAGGACTGGAAGGGCTTTGCTGGTTTGTGAGCCTGAGGAAACAAGTTATAAATTAAGAATTACTAGCGGACGTCACGCGATTTCACCCGCGTAGTTCCCGTTCCCGTGGGAGTTCGGGAATAAAATATAGCCTATGTTACTCCCTGATAATGTAGCTACCTACCCATTGCTGAAAGATTTTTTCAAATCGGTCCAGTAGTTTTTGAGTTTATTCATTACAAACACACACACACACAAATATAAAAAAAAATGCCTCTTTATAACATTAGTGTAGCGGCCCCGCTAAGTACTGCCATTTTCAGAGTTCCGTACCCGAAGAGTTACCAACGAAGCCCTATTACTAAACCTACACTGTCCATCTATCCGTCCATCCATCAGTCAGTCTGTCTATCAGCGGGCTGTATCTCAAAAACCGTAATAAAAGCCCTATCTTGCGTTTTCACTCACAAAACTGCTGACTCATCGCATTATGTAGAAATTAGGCAGTTGTAATTACGTCTATTTTAGGGTTTATTGCTAATTTATTTAATGAATATTTATTGCATTTTCGTTTCTTATGAACCATGGTTTGTTTTGGTATAAATTTTACGTAATAATATTGATCATGTATTATGGAGAAATTGACAGTTAATTTTGAGCGTTTTTAGAAGTTTTTATGGATTTGAATGTGATTTTTTTAACGGATATTCCATTATTATTTCAAATTTCTGAGGCCGCTATGCACGAAACCACTATACAAGGAATATTATATTATGATATATTTTTCATTTCATTTGGTTAGTACAGTAATTCAATCCACGAGCTCAAAAGAGCCGTCGCGCTTTTCATTAAGTAGATACTTACATCTGAATTTTGGTTTTTCACAAATAGATAGAAAAAAACGCGAAAAGTGAGACCGCTTTTCACTATACTAATAATTACTATTCTCAACTACCCAGTAAACCAAAGTTGTCTAAATATTTCAGTTTTTGAGAATAACAAAGCCGAAATTGGTCATTTTACGAAAAAAATACAGTCAAATTGTAATAGGGCTCATATGTAGACAGTTGAAATTTTCACAGAGGGTGTAAAAATATTAAATTATTATTATATATTTCTATTGCCTCTATATAAAAAAATAATAAAAATTAAATGTTTCCCAAAGCTTACAACCCTAATCTCTTAAAAGTTAGAATGTTCAGGGGGGCTACTCTCTAAGCCCGAAGTCCGTAGTTTCGGGCTTGTTGTGGGCGTATTCTACTCCGTATCACAAACGGACTTACGATTGGTCCCGAACCCGAACTAAGAATGATAGACAACACGATTTTAGAGTAATTGTCAAATCGTGTTGTCATTAATTCTTAGTGGTTAGGTGATACGCTGATACGCAGTAAAATACGCCCGCAGCTAAGCGTTGTATATTGTAGAATTTGTCTCCGTCATCTCTGACATAGACTAGAGTCAAAAGCAACCCATGACAAATACAAATAAAAAAAATGAAAATAAAAAATACAAGAAACGTTTTTATTTTTCGGTTTATGGTATGGAACCCTTAGAATAGTCTGGTTATTTCGATGTATAAGTAAAGTGTAATGTGTAACAAACATCCATCCTCACAGACTTAAATATTTTCTAACCTATATTGTCCTAGTGATAGCCAAAAGTTTCATTCTTGTGGAGGTAGGGTCTTAAGAGGAAATGCGGGCGGAGAGACTTTGTATATTAAATGTCATAATTCGAGGTTTGGCTCTCGCCTGTTCGCGTACAGCATGGGCGGGGAGCCCATGCTGTACGCTTGGCAGCAAACCGCAGGATATTGGTTCGCGTGGGCGAAGCCACTAGCACAAGCTAGTCTAACATGAATACTGACCGCTCATTAGCCCAGTATTGTCAAAGCGTACTCCAGGGCTCCCCCTTGGCAGCAAACTGCAGGATATTGGTTCGCGTGGGCGAAGCCACTAGCACAAGCTATTCTAACACGAATACTGACCGCTCATTAGCCCAGTATTGTCAAAGCGTACTCCATGGGCTCCCCCTTGGCAGCAAACCGCATGATATTGGTTCGCGTGGGCGAAGCCACTAACACAAGCTAGTCTAACAAGAATACTGACCGCTCATTAGTCCAGTATTGTCAAAGCGTACTCCATGGGCTTTTCCTTGGCAGCAAACCGCATGATATTGGTTCGCGTGGGCGAAGCCACTAGCACAAGCTAGTCTAACAAGAATACTGACCACTCATTAGCCCAGTATTGTCAAAGCGTACTCCATGGGCTTTTCCTTGGCAGCAAACCGCATGATATTGGTTCGCGTGGGCGAAGCCACTAACACATGCTAGTCTAACAAGAATACTGACCACTCACTAGCCCAGTATTGTCAAAGCGTACTCCATGGGCTCTCCCTTGGCAGCAAACCGCATGATATTGGTTCGCGTGGGCGAAGCCACTAGCACAAGCTAGTCTAACAAGAATACTGACCGCTCATTAGTCCACTGTTTGTCAAAGCATACTCCATGGGATTTGCCTTGGCAGCAAACAGCTGGATAATGGTCTGCTTGGGCGAAGCCGTAGGCAAAGGCTAGTCTAACAAGAATACTGACCGCTCATAAGTCCAGTGTTTGTCAAAGCGTACACCATAGGCTCCCCCTTGGCAGCAAACAGCAGGATATTGCCGGGGCCCCAGCAGGCCGCCACTACGCGGTTACCGCGCGCGCACCACCGTTCCGGCGTCCAGCGCTTTGTGTCCCATACTCTGAGGAAAGGATAACAATTAGGGTTAGGAAAAATCTCTTCTCTTGTACATCTATTTGTTGAGAGTTTGGTCTCCGCAATTCGTCCTGATGTTGTGCCTTTGAGCGTGAGCCTTGGCGGCCGTCATTCCAACAAGCAAACCTCCCTCCCGGAGCAGATCAGTCTTCTTACTCTGTTCAGGATAAAGCAAATTCCGTGTCCCTATGGTTTGCTTCCGTATTTCGGCGACATCTGTGCACTCAAGGAAAATGTTTGATACCGATTCCTCCTCCTCTAAAGCATGATCTGTTATTCATACTATGGATATCTGTTATTTGTTTATAATCTTTGGAATAACTGATTCAAGCTGACTGAAGCTATACTATCACTGCATGTCATAGGCTTTTTATCCCATAGAAAAATATGGATCCTGAAATTGTGTGCGGGAAGTCACAATAGCCAAATGCTTATTATTTTGGCTTGTATCATTTCCTTTCAACATAACATATGTTGAAAATGTGATTAAAATTATTTATCTCTGGTAGCATACTCAGCTATAATTCTTAATAGGAAAACAAGCTTTCGTTACCAGATCAATATTTCTTATTCCTGTGTGTAATTAAAGTTCGAACAGTTTTACTTCATGATAGTATTTATTATAGTAACTGAAAAATCACCTAAAAATAATAGACGAAGAAGCAGCAAACACTTTGTCTGCATCAAACGACCAGCGTGCAAACACAATACCACCACCAGCAACCCTCCGGAGTGGTACTGCGGTTTCCATAGACACGTCCCACACTAACATGGAGGTGTCTGCACCGGAGCAACTGATCAGTAAGTCACCGTTGGGAGACCAGCTCACATCAGTGACCGGGCTGTGGCCGGGCCTGAAATTGAGAATATGAACTTATATTATGTACTATGAACTGCGCAATTATTGCTACTGCCTCAGTGGTTTATAGGTAACAAGCACTTTTGTACATGAAGTTCTGGTTTTGATTTCCAAATTTTTTATGTAGCTGCCTTTTTTTAAGAGTCCATTTTTTGATGTGTTATGCCATTGACTTGAAAATAACTGTGGTTATATATTATTTCAAATAGGTATATACTATTACTGTGTGAATGAATGTATCTAAAAACAATGGGTAAGTACCTAATAAAAACAACACCACCCATCACCCATCATCACTAATATTACTTCATAGTTTCTAAAAAGTTTTTATATGAGAGAAATCAGTGCAAACCTTTTCAACACAACAGCATTACTGGAAGAAGGTTTAGTGAACATTGAATTAGGATCCACTGTCCACACAATCACACCCTGCTCACAACCCACAGCCAGCTCTGAAGCTGAGAACGGTCTCCAACTCAGCGAAGACACATGTCCTTGAGCCTTACATTTCAACGTAGATACAAATGCCACTTCAGAACAGTATATTCTTACATTGTCATCAACTGTTGCTACGGCCATTTTTGTAGTATGAGGGTGCCATGCTATACATTTTATAGGACCGTTACCCCAGTTCCTGGTTCTTGAGTAGTTTGCAACGATTTTAGGCCCTATGTCCTTCAAATGTGGTTGTAAAAAGTATCTGAATGCTGTGAACACATTTGCTACTTTTAACACGTATGACGAAGCGAGAGCAAGGAGCTGGCTCTCTCGGTTCACTGAGGGATCTGCAGCGACAGCTAAAGCCTCTAAAAACCCTTGTTTGTACCACACACTAGTGATCTTCTTTAGCAAATTGTCCTCAACATCAATATACATAGAAACGTTTTCGTCTGAAGTTCTGTGGTGGTGTATGTCACGGGTTACGTTAATCACGGGATGGCTTTTCGTCTGAAACAAATATTAACTGTTTAACTATGTCTTTGTTAACAATAACAGCGAAGTTATGAAGCTAACCTTACCGAGTTTGTAAACGTAGTGATATTTCCGTAACGTGCATTCCCACAACAATAAACTTCATTTAGTTTACAGAATGGAATCTCCTCTGACCCTGGGAGGTCAGGAAATCCATGGAAAGCCGACATTTTCTTTGTAAATTAAAATGTTTTGTTAAAACGGCCGGCGCGCTACAGTGATTTTTAAATATTTTTGACATACACTAGTCAGTGACAGTGACATTTAGTTGTGACGTTTTGTTATAATGTTGCTATCTCGCAAAACTAAATAAAACACGTTCTGGATTTTGTATTTTTTTATTTTTCATTACGTTATCTCCTAGAATTGCGAAAAGGTCTCACCACAGACTTCCCTGTTTGCTGCTCTAGCTGATCTTCCCTGGTGTTCCATTTCCAATTTCCTTCAAATGTGTATAATGTAGTATGTGTAATTTATAACCATCTGCGTAATTACGATAGTGTTTACTGTTCAATTTGGGCTACGTTTAGTTATCACTCTAGTACGTCCCAGGCATCCCTTTGGTGGAAGGTGAGGACGCTGCCGTGGTGCCGCTCCAGCCACTCCTCAAAGAGGGGACTAATCCTCTATGAGGGGGTTTGTGGAGTTTGTTCGAAAGAGGCACCGTACCCTGGAACGCAAAGGGCATTAGGAGGAACGCGGATGGGTTTTAGTCAGTAAGAGCTTGACACTCCCTTCCGCTCCGCCCAGAGCGGAAAGAGTCATTAATTTGATGATTTCCCACTCTTAAAAAAAATAGGCATCCCTTTGGTGTCTACGCAGACGCAAGATAGATGGCGTTGACACCTTTGTTGTCATCTTTCTTACACATCACTCACCTAACCATAGATATAAATCTATGCATCTAACCCATTCATCAACGCACCCACCACCGCTGGCCACCTATCTGAGCCTCCTATTACCTACATATTGGATGCAAGTTGTTGCCGCAGCTCTTGTTAGATACTTATTAATAACGTCTGCGATTAAAGGGCTGCACAAAAGTTTTCATACACAAGCAACAGTAAAAGGTAGATGCGGTGTATAAGTTAACTAGTTGACCCGCGCAACTTCGCTTGCGTCACAATTTTCATTACTGCTCCGCTCCTATTGGTCTTAGCGTGATGATATATAGCCTATAGCCTTCCTTGATAAATGGGCTATCTAACACTGAAAGAATTTTTCAAATCGGACCAGTAGTTCCTGAGATTAGCGCGTTCAAGTAAACAAACAAACAAACTCTTCAGCTTTATATATTAGTATAGATGAATGGAGTCGATACGCATCTGATGTAAGTTTTTTATGCAGTGAATGGTACTAAAAGTCTCGATCTCGCTTGATCGAAACATGCGTAGCGATGGACCCAAATACCAGCATTGGGGGGGCTATCCGGTCCTATTCATCAATAAACCTTTCCAAGTCGAGCGTGCATAGGTACTAAAAAAGACAACAAATTAGGTAAAACATTTATTTCTTACTTGTCAGAACAAATTAGGAAAAAAATAAAAAGGTCTCTGCTTTTATATTCAAAGTAAAAAGGAATTTACTCTGTCGCAACCAAGATTTATGTAAAATGGCGGAAAGGGTGACACTTTCTGTTTTATTTTCCTAACTGGATTGATTCGTTACTTCATGAATTTTTGAAGTTTTCTGACTTAGATATGGGTCTATAATATTGTATTGTGAGGAGCTCGTGGCTAAATAATAACAGCCGCACGGGTCGATCTTTAAGGTTAAGCAACGCTTACCAAGGTTGGTCTGTGGAAGGGTGACCATCTTAATATACCGAGTTTCCTCCGTGCCTCCGTGCCTCGGCCCCTTGGTCCTGGCTGTCATTTGAAGATCTTTGGCAGTCGTTACGGATTATCGGAGCCAGTAAATCTGACTCCAGTCTTGCCAAGAAGTACCGTGTTACCCAGTTAATGGGTTGTGGAGGTCTGGTAGGCAGCCGCTCCACGTAAAACACTGGTATTCCGCTGAATCCGGTTTGACTGGAAGCCGACCCTAATATAGTTGGGAAAAGGCTAGGCAGATGATGATGATGATATAGGTCTATAATACGTTGTCGTCGAGACCATATATCTAAGTCGTTCTTTCTGACAAAAAAACGTTCCATCATAAGCGTAGGAACCTTTAGGTCGATTCACGCTGACGTCTGTGAAGTTCATTATTCGGTTTGCTGACGGTTCTCGGTAGGTACTTACTCCACCCCTAAGCTCTGCAGACTTGTCAAGTTGCTAATGCAGCGAACAGTGACGAACAGTGTTCCAAGCCACCATTTGATTTGATTCTACCTGTACCTATACATTTTTAGGTACCTAGATGTGTTCTTCATAAGGTAAGCATATGTCGCAGTCAATCAGCTTAATTAATCAGCCGCCTAATTAGCGGCCTAGGCTTGTCATTGAAGACGCTGACATGTACAGGGTGGCAAACCATTAGGACTCTTTCAGAGGTGAAAGCAGATTTCAGATAAATCGAACTCATTGTTGAACGGACTAAATACTATGGGATAGTTTCTTATAAGAAAAAAAACTGCGGCAACTACAAACAGGCTGCAGTATTTTTTTTCGGAGATTTCATGTTTGGACTTTCAGCCTTCGATCCCGTTAAATTTGGGCTTTTTCAGCTAGTTTAAAGTCCGCCGTGAGGCAGCTTTTACCATAAATTAATTTGATCTTTATTCAGCTTTCGTATTAATATTCCTATATATACATCCATACACAGTACACCATCATACTCTCTCTTAAATACACACACAACACAAAAACACACACACACATCTTATCTCCACCATATCTTATCTTATCTTATTGAAAAAAAACCCTTACAGTTTTCTCTTCGAATGGGAATTTATCAAACGACTTCTTCCGGTCTGGGTGGAGAAGGAGCGAGTGTCAGATTCTTACTGACTAAAACCTACCCCTGTTCCTTCTAATGCTCTTTGCTTTGAACTGTTTCAAATGATTCCGTAACCACGGCAGAAATAAAAAAATAAAAAAGTCCTCATCCTCAACCTGGATCTCAATAGGGAAAATGCTAATATAGAATTTATGAGAATGTTGTTAATAAAATGATAAAAAAGTAAAATATAAAGGCCATTGCAACGTTTTTATTTTAAAAATAATGAATTAAAGTAACGTGAAACGGAACGTATTTAAAAACAACAATTAGCGTTTAGTGAAGTCACTGCTGTCATGACAACGAAAAGGCAATCTTATGATTTTTTTCACTCTTTAAAGTATTTTTTTTGTCGGGGGTATTTAAATTTAATTTTTGTTAATTTTGTTTCATTTTTATTTGTTGTTACAGCGGCAATAGAAATACACACTGAAAATTTCAACTGTCTACCTAGGAGGTCCGGTTGACAGACAGACAGACGGACGGACGGAAGAACAGACATCGGAAGCTTAGTAATATAGTTCCGTATGATACCCTTTGTTGGGAACCCTAAGTATGGGAGATCATCAAATGACTTCTCCCGCTCTGGGTGAAGCAGGAGGGAGTATCAGACTCTTTTAGTCTCTGACTAAATCCGTGTTCTTCCTAGTGTCCTTTGCGTTCCAAGGCTACGGTAGCTCTTTCAAACAGATTCCACAGCCCCAGCAGGCATTTGCTTCTAAAACCCCTGAAGTTGGTACCTACATAGCCAAGGTTCATTTTAATTACTTTTTCTGGAGATCACTTTTCCCTATCATTATTATGCATAGGTGTCCGAAAAAAAAAACTTTTAGCACTCTTCGGGGTGTCATCCAAAAGCATCGTAGACTCTCGGAAAATTGGAACGTCTCGCAAAATGGGGTCGTGCTAATAATGAACTGCGCCTATGCCAGCTTCTGCGAAAATAAGATTTTCTCCAAGTATGAAAACTTTTAAAGTACCTAGGAAGATATTTTCTTATTTTAACTCCAACTTTTAGCTATAACTTGCAATTTTCCGAGTGAAAACATTTTAGTCGCTGGTGCTTTTGAAAATTTAAGTTATGGGTCGATTTCTGCCTCTTTACGGACCAGAGGGGTTTTTCAATCTATGTAGGTCCCTAATGTAAATAGACTGCATTTTGTGAGTTAGCGCATCACTTGACAACAGATTTGGAAAAAAATATTGGAAAAGTCGCCAACAGGATATGTGATACTGGCTTTTGCCCGCAACTTCGTACGCGCATATACCGTTTTTTCCCGTTCCCGTTTTTTCGGTATTTCGGGAAATCCTCCCTAACACTCCTCAAGGAACCTATATACCTTATTTCAGCTTTCTACGACCAGTAGTTTCGGCTGAACGTTGTCTGTCCATCACTCACTCACTACTTACTGAAGAATTTTATCTTGTAGTGACCTCATACACATTGCATCAACACGTCCGCACACATGCCGTTGCGACAACAACCGACCGTTCGTTGTACAAGATCTGCCGGGCGATTCCACCGAGTGAGCTTAGGTGAAGTGAATTGAAGTGAGCTGTCAATCCATACAAACAAGATAGAATGACACCTCACTTCATGCTCACTCCGACTGTTTTATTTTTCACGGTCTTCTTATCGTGTGGGCAGTACGGTCTAACGACCCACACACACTGCTGTCAGAGTTTCTAAACCACCTCAAGGGCCTTTGACATGTTTTATTTGACGACCGCCATTTGGCGGCTGGGGCCACCGGATTTCACGTGCCTTCCGAAGCACGAAATCATCTTTTTATCAGACTGACCAATGACCTAGCCAAATTGGAAACAACTTTACAAAGTATGCTGCCCTTGGGAGTCGAACCCACGAACGACCGTCGTGGGTTCGACAAGAGAATTATAACCATTTTAATCATCAATATAGCCCTCTAAGTTCATGTAGTTCGAAAGAATGAATATTTCAGAATCATTCTTTCGAACTACATGAACTTAGAGGGCTATATTGATGATTAAAATGGTTATAATTCTTTAGATAAATACGCGTTACGGTCGCGGATCGTATTTGGTCCACATACAGCTTCACACTGACCGGCAAATTGCAAAAAACCTAAAAATATTTGAATTTCGCGGACTACCCTGGAGCATTCACCTTAAGCATCGAACGTATACGAGGGAGTGAGATGTTATTACACCCGCGCGCTTGCGCTGATCCGCGCATGCGCTGGTAGCTCGCGCATGCGTAATTGTATGTTTGTTGTCAAATTGACATCCTGCGCAGCCGGTTGCGGCGTACTTTGCGGAGGCAAACTTGCGTGACGGGAACTGTACCTCTGCTGCCAACATCTAACCGCGTAGGTGATGATGGTGAAGACAGGGAGTACCTTTTTCTTTATTCTCCGAAAATCACTATCCATAACATGTTTGCTATGAACTTCAGTACCTAACCATAATGTTCAAATATTCGAAATTTTGTTCTACATAATTATCTTTAAGTACTTCTTAAACTATTCTGTCCTAATATCGAGTATTAGGCACTATAACAATTAATAGAATATCCTAATTTTGCATGAAATAAAGTACCTATTTCAGATTATTATTATAGGTAATGTGTTCCAAATTTTTATCAATACCTATGTATTAAATTCTTCCGTTACTGACTGACAGACAACGCCCAGCCGAAACTACTGGGGCCTATTTAATGAAACTTAGATACCTACGGAATGAAATAAAACGGGATATGCGCGTTAGTAAAAAAAACGTTTTTATTTTTGCAGAATATTGTGAAGTCGGTGCCATCAATAAGTAGTCCCCGCCTGAGTCTGGGGGATAACAACATCTTCCATCAGCTCTGTTATGGTAGGGAGGTGCTGTTTTTAGCTCGGGATAAAGCTAGGGGCAAAAATCTAGATCCCACCAGATGTTTTACCTACCAATCATTACTCAGGCAGCGACGGTGTGGCGCCCTGTAACATCTTAACAGAGGAGCGCCTGGGAGACGCCACACGACATTGATGATTTTTGAGGCGCGGCGGCATGTTCAAATGCATAGATTTATATGGAACTGTCCACGAAAACAGCGGCGCGGGAGCGGCGTGGCGGCGGCGCGGCGTGAGAGCGGCGCGCGCCATTCGAGCGGTGCCCGCGCATCTGCAGTGACGTAGTCATAGATGAGCAACTTCTCATAACACACCACTATGCGCGCCGCGCGATCTGCCGGCTGGCTTCGTGAACGGGTCTGCGTTGCCACCGCCGCTGCCGCCGCCCTGCCGACAGCGATGCCGCCGCCGCTGCCGACAGTGCTGCCGCCGTCGCTGAGTTCGTGTCCGCGGCCTGATGCTTGATGGAGCCGACGAGCCGCTTGCAACCTGTTCTGACCTGCTCCTGTTCCCGCCACTGCGCCCGCGAAGTCCAGCAGCATCCTCGACGTTCCTCCAAGCGCGACGAACCAGCCTTGGGGTCTCTATGAATGTGATTGGAAACCGTTTTCGAATGTTCAGATTCCACTTGAATTCTATTGTTAATAACTTATATATATTTAAATTTTTGTTTTACTTTTCATACTTCCAGTATATCTAGGTTTACGGTAACGGGATCGAAAACGTTAAAAAACTTGCACTAAGGCCACGGGATAGTTTAGATTCTCGCATAGCCCCGCACCCGCGGACTTCGTGTCCGCAGCCTAAGAGTGCCCAATCATCAAAATAACCTCAATGAGTCATTTTGATGACTTCCTATTCTACAAAAGAAACCTCTAAGGTCGACCGATGCGGCTTTATTATTTTGCTTTCAATTACTTCATACTTACACTTATACTTAAACCTAAAACCACTTAACAGAAAAGGTGAGCAAGCAAACGTATTTCCAAGATTACGACAAGCTCCAGGAGTCCTCAACGTATCCAATTTTGAGATTAGTTTCCTCGCAGTACATCTGTATCGCAAACTTGGAACTCCGAAGGGATGGTACTTCGTCGACCAAAATGAGATTGGCTTTTGTTATCTCGATGTATGTAGGTTTGTACAGTCGAGTCGTTTATATGTTCGTCAGTTTTCTGATTGTTTGCTTTAAAAAAACTGGAATAATTTATTATTTTGAAAGCTACTGCTCTGCTCACAAAAAAAAAGATTAAAATAAAAGGTTAAAATATCGTGAGTCTTTTCATAAAACAGCGATTAATTTTATAAAAAAATGGACTGGGCATTTTATAAAATATCACTTTAGCAGTTCAATGACATTTTGTGTCATTGACAAGTTGACAATACTATTTAAGACTTAGAGTATCAAAGTATCTATATTGCATTTTATCAAAGATATTTACAAATAATTTAAGTTTTGAGATTTTTTTTCGAAGTTTCAGTGAAAATTGAAACCTAGGTACATATTTGTACCCCCGAAAAGTCGTGGAGAAAAATTATAGTACTTAGTAGTGAACTTAAGGTGGATGCTCCAGGGTGGCCCGCGAAATTCAAATATTTTTATGTTTTTTGCAATTTGCCGGTCAGTGTGAAGCTGTATGTTGTATGTTGATGGCATTTTAGATATACCACGGCAGAATGCAAATCCTATCATGCATGGAGCAAAAACTACACCTCAAGTTGACGAACCTATTCTTACTGTGATTGTACATAGGTACGAGTACTCCCAACAAAGTCCGCTACTAAGATAAAATGTGTCAAATGTGATCGAAGTACTTTTTGTAGTCGTCATGGGTTAAGGAATTGGGTACTATTTAGTACTTTGGTCTTTATGGTGGCCGATAGGAATCTACAAGGATCGGATTTGTTTTGTGTGGTCTTTTAAGGCGACATCTGTGAACGCTTTGATCGGTCCACAAGGGATAATAGAGCTTTTAATGTGTGGTACGAATCGTAACCTTTTCGGAGACAACGTATGGTCTTGTGATATTTGAGAAGTTATTTCTTTGTATAGTCTGTTTTTTAATCCCGGAGACTACATTGACCAGTGCAAATGTCAAAACTGACTTAAATACTAATAATCTATGTCAGTTTGCCATTCGCACATGTTAATTTAGCCTCCGTGATAAAAACAGTTAAGTAATTTAATTAATTATCTTTATGGGGGTAAGTAATATAATTATGCTATAATTACAAAATCTCTTATATTTACAAGGTATATTTTTTTTTTATAAGCATAACATTCATACCACTCAAAAAACATAAAACCTATTTAGTCTAATATGATAAAAAAGTCCAGAAAAAACATTAAGTTAAATTGCATATATCTGGTCTTTATATTTATAAGTTGAAGCCTGTGGGTAGCTTAACAAATATCATGGTTAGTTACATAAGTAGATGTACCTAGTGATTGATGACCACCGTCCAATCAATCATGCAGCATGTAAATGCAAGCAAACATGTAGCATGCATGAAGCATACAAGCAAGCATGCAACATGAAAGCAAGCATGAAAGCGAGCATGCAACATGCATGGTTTCTGTCACGGCTCCGGCGTTGCGGGGCTCCGGCAGCCCCACGCGAGCTTATCGTCACATATGGTTTCATCGCTCACCACCGCGGCATTCGCCGGCCAGCCTCAGCCGCGGTGGCGGGCGTTGAAACCACCTGCTCCTCAGCTCTCGGGCCACCTTGCCCCTCTGCGCTTACGCGGGCTTAAATTTCACTCTAGGGGTAGGGCAGACAAGACTACGTGGAGTCAGTTTTGCAGCGATTGGTTTCTGTCACTTACTTTTGTAGCACAACATATTGAATTTTTAAGACAATTTATTAATTTTAAACGTTAGATCAAATTCACATACATTTATTGAGTTTCTATCAAAACAGAAATAAGCACATAAAACTGTCCTGAATCGACTTCTATCGTGACTTTTTACGTTCTCTAGTAATGAAAAACAGTTCATAATTGATTTTTCGTGTATCATTAGTAGGTACCAAATTATATTGTTATAAAGGATAATAGGGACAATGTACCGTCTTTCTTGTTTTACCGCCTTCCATAGCCAAAACAAGTTCGATACCCGCACAAACTGAACGTTAGTGTCTGTTCTTTTGATGAAGATAAATCTTTCACATTCCATCTTTATTTTCCATGTGTTTTTTCAAAAAGTGACAGAAATGGACTTAAATGACTTTCAGTACATTTAAAAGCATGTTCGTGGCAACCTCTCGGAGAGTTCCTAGAATGCACTAAAGCAGTGGTTCCCAACCTTTTAGCATACGCGAGCTACCTACATACTCTCTAGTTTTTCTCTTATGAAAACATTCAGAAAATTTCATGTCTGAACAATAGTCATTACCATTATAATTCTTCCCAAAATTGTATTTTTTTCAAATAAATTGTAAATCAATAAAAATAAATCATCGAAATCGGACTATTAAGTAATCCGGTTGTACATTGTTTTATAGAAAACAGTTTCATAGAATTTCGTTTTACATAAAATTTTTCTCCTATTTTCATTTCATAGAATAATTAATCAAAACAGAATACTTACTTTGAATAAATTGAAATCATACATTTTTGTTACAAATAAACTTTGTTTCGATATTTATGATATCATAGAATAACAAATCAAATATTCTTAATGCTCATATTGATCAGTTAATATAAAACGGCTTGTGTTTAAACACCGCCCAAAAAAGTACCTATTTTACTACCAAAAAAGTTCTAAACAGTTACCAAAACGGATAAATGGTCACCAAATAATATTCGAGAAGTAGCGCTCGCCGGCCGCTGCCGCGGCACCGCTCGCTTCGCTCGCTCGGCTCGCGCGCGGTTGGTCACAATTCTAACCTAACCTAACCTATTTTATCCAGTTTGTAACCCCAAGCCTACATTTTTGGCAATCACAGTTGAGTTGGATAGAATTTGGTGACCATTGATCCATCAACCATTTGGTGACCATTGATCCATTTTTGGTGACCGTCTAAATTATACCCATATAAAACCAATAAGAAAACATTTTATCGAGTGACAGTTTCTAAACGTTTGATAAAATGCATACCCTTCTATAAAATTACAACATCGCGTTCACAAAAACATTGCGTGTAAATTTAATTCCAGTCAAGCATAACTTTTCATTCGGGCCCAGTCGATGGAACCCCGCGAAGCGGCAATGTTGGCAAATAATAAAGGACAAAACTATGCAAACAAGCATATACCATGAATGCAGCAAACATACAGCAAGCATACAGCAGGCATGCGGCAAGCATGCGGCATGCAACATGCAGCATGTAAGCAAGCAAGCATGTGACATGCAGCATGCAGAATGCAAGCAAGCATGCAGTATGCAGGCGAACATGCAACATGCTGCAGGCATGGTTTCTGTCACGGCTCCGGTTTTGCGGGCCGCTTTGCCCCTCCGCGCCTACGCGGGCTTAAATTACACTCTAGGGGTAGGGCAGACAAGACTGCGTGGAGTCGGTTTTACAGCGATTCGTTTCTGTCAAAAAATTGTTTAGCACACATGGCGATTTTTTTAGATCATATTTAACTTTTATTTAAGATTAAAATGCTATTTTATAGAAATGGCAATATGTGTAGTAACATTATTCCGAATGAAATTCTTACGTTTGATAAATTTGTTAAATAAAAAAATGTGATCATGAAATTCATTGAATTTATGAAATTGGTTTCATTCAAGTAAATAGTCTTTGAAACAATAATATTCGACATAAAATTACAAGAACCAAATATTATGTGAAACATTTTCTGCGAAACGAAATTCTATCAAATTTCTGTCTGCGAAACAAGGGTACACCAAGTAATCCATAATGCTACTCACCAACTGCGTTTTTTCGACGGTTAAAAATAACTTCTGTAAATCCCGTTAGGGTAAAACTACGTGAAAGCGATAATAATCTGCCAAATCGAATACCATTTTTTTCTAGGGAAAATGCTACTGGAATATATACATGTATAACCTATGTGTTATTCCAGACTAATCTACCACTGTGTCAAATTTCATGAAGATCCTTTCAGGCGTTCTGACGTGAAAGAGTAACAAACATCCATCCTCACAAATTTTCGCATTTATAATACATATTATAGTATGAAGTAAGATTTTCCAGGTTTTAAAATTCACCCTGTAGCGTATCTAGTCGTATAAAAGCAACATCTAGATACAGTCAACAAAGCTATTTGGTATACAGGCAAAACTGTTAATTTTTTCCACAGCACTGTCAATGTTTATATAGTAATGTGTGCACTATAATATTTTAAGGTTTTGACGTACTTACGAGTGTGTTGTACAATAATTGTCTATTCAGCACACTCACAACATCGTTTAAAAGTAGTTGAAAGTTAGCTGCCAGCATACCGAATAGCTTTGTTGACTGTACCTAGTTTCAAAAAACCGACTTCCAAAAACAAAACACTACAAAGTAAAAAATAACTATGATTTCGGAAGTCGGTGTGCAAAAACGAAATAACCAAAAACACCGACTTAAGTCGGTTTTATTTTGTGTTAAAAAGGTTTTTTATTTTTCACTTTTTAGTGGTACGCAGGTACCACTAAAAAAGTGAAACCACAAGCACAGCGTGCCGGCGTGATATTTTGTTATGAACTGGTGTAAACAATCAACAGACATGCGATTACAGAAATCCCTATCCATTTGCTATCATTTATTGAAGAGTTCCGTTGCCTACCTCCGAAGTTCTTCATTAGATCTTCACCAAATTTAAATGGGACCAGTCCGAGAAAATACTCTTCCAAATAAAACAAGAATCATCCAAATCGAATAAAAATTGGTGAAAATATCGCTGAACAAACATTTTTCATGGGATCCCATCATCAGATCCTGACTTATACCTTCCATCATCAGTTCAGCAACATGAGGTGATGATTACCAAGCACAAATATCTGAATTAAGTTAGAAATTTTATGAAAAACAGTGCATGTGCTTATAAAATTTGAGGGTTTCCCTCGATTTTCATGGGATCTCATCATCAGATTCTGATTTGGTGACAATGGGACCACCTCAGGAGTATAGGCTTTCGAATCAAAAAAGAATTTTTAAAATCGGTCCACAATTGGCGGAGAAATCGGTGAACATACTTAAAAAAAAAAAAAACAAAAAAAAAGATACACACAGCCGAACATAGAACCTCCTCCTTTTTGAAGAAGTCGGTTAAAAACTCCCAGTCACAAATGAAAACATTGTCGAAGTCTCGCCACTGAATTTTCACGCCAAAATACCTATTGGCAAATTGAGAAATGACGAAACTAATTTGGTGTTTTCGACGTAGTCAGGGCGACCATTCGAATTCTAATTAAAAAACACTCGTTTCAAATTGATTAGTTTTTCTATCAGTGCGGTCATCTATGCTCGACTGATTATCTTCAAAAGTATAGTTTGCTAACATTTTGGGATCTTTAAAAAGAATTTGCTGCTTTGATGCGTATTACTTAATTATTCCTGAAGTTTTGTTTTCAGGAAGAGATGGGTGCTTTTAGTAAGTTTATTGTTTGATGTTTTATCTTTGAGAACCTTCTTTGGCAAGATACGGAACAGAAAAGTAGAAAAGGCGAAGGTCGCCGGTAGCCGATGGAAGCGAGACGCACAGGACCGGTTATTGTGGCGACACTTGTGGGAGGCCTATGTCCAACAGTGGACGTCTTTCGGTTGATTACGATGATGATGAAGTCGATTTTCTTGGTTTCTCCTGCAGATATTTTCAAATGTTATTTTTTTCAGGGTGGTTCTTCGCAATAGCCACAATGTTCAGCATGGCACGTAGTTACGAGATGTCCTTTGTACTGGATATTCCAAATGCTGTGGAAAATGTTAAAGACATGGCGGTAAAAGCCTTAACTTCTTCACGGTTCCAAAACGATGATGATATGGAAGCTCCATCTTTAACAGATAGGCTTAGGAAGGTATTTAAAAAAAATTCTTTCACTTTTATCACTAGCACTTCGCCCACGACATCGTCCGAGCTGCAATCTTTTTAAGGATCCCTATTTTTTTCTAGTAATTAATATAGCTTATGTTATTCAGGAATAATGTAACATTCTACTTGTGAAAGAATTTTTGAAATAGGTCCTGTAGTTTTTGAGTTTATAGGTAACAAACATACAAATCTTTCCTCTTCATAGTATTAATGTAGATTCCATATCTACTAATATTTTAAATGTGTAAGTGTTACACTTTTTCACTTAAAAACCGTTGAACAGATTTTATGAAACTTGGCAACCCTGTTAATAGTCATAATATTGAAAATTGAGCTGTAAAAGTTGATCTAGACCTATCAGGGCCGTGCTTGGTACAAGTGGATAGACCGTGGTTCGCCGTGTCACGGGTGTGTGAACGAGTTCATATAAAACTAGTTGACCCGCGCGTCACAATCTTCATTTCTGCTCCGCTCCTATTGGTTTTAGCGTGATAATATATAGCCTATAGCCTTCCTCGATAAATGGGCTATCTAACACTGAAAGAATTTTTCAAATCGGACCAGTAGTTCCTCAGATCAGCGCGTTCAAGTAAACAAACAAACAAACTCTTCAGCTTTATATATTAGTATAATATAGATTAGTATATAGATGTACACACCAATATTTTTTTTGTGCTTCTGACGGACCACGGTCCGTCTGCGCCTCAGAGACAGTCCTGATATGTGTGAATCAACCTTTAATTGTAAAAAAGAACATGAGACTTGGATTTCGTGGGCTACAAAAACGTAATCAAATTATTTTCAGATATCATGGGACATATTTAGCTACATGTCCACTTGGCTGAACTCTATGTCCAGAAGAACGAATTACGGACAAATGAAGCCGAACGTAGAAGTGGGTCCAGGGGTGGTCAAGTCAGAAATAGTCTCGCAACCACCCAACTATTTCGTGAATCGACTCAAATATCTGCTGCAAATGAAGCAGAGAGAAGAGGAAGATCACACGCCCCCTATTAAAGAGGAAAAATGATGGAGGCTATCTAATAAGTTATCTATAAAAAAAACACGCAAAAAATATTTAAATCTTTATAAAAGCGTATACCGCGTGTTTTATTTTGCCTACGGTAGGTAAATATAGATGACGATTTGTGGATTGTTTTCGAAAGAGTCAACGCAGCCCTGGAACGCAAAGGGCATAAGGAGGAACACGGATGGGTTTTAGTCAGGAAGACTCTGACACTCCCTTCTGCTGGCCTAGCTCTATTCTGTCTCCTGCTTAATAAGGAGGAAAGTGGAAATTATTTATGTTTTTTCCACTGTACTTTTTTTATTATTTCGTTGCGGGATCCAAGACAGTTGAATCGTTTCTCCAGGACTCGTTGGTCTTCATTGGCTCGGCGTTTTTCTGGTGATCGCCACTGTTGATTCTGGATTTCAGGAGTTGCAGTGGTTGGGAAAGTGTGGCGGGTTTCTCCCAAAAAAACTCCCTTCTGCTACGTCTAGAGCGGGATGAGACATTTGATGATTTCCTATACATAAAAAAAATTCCGGGTGATTTATTTTGTCTATTTCATTTGTTGGTAAATAAGATGATGTTCCTTCTGATGGTATGTAATCACTAAAGCCTAAGGCTATCAGCAATGCCGAAGTTTATCATCATCTGCCTAGCCTTTTCCCAACTATATTGGTGTCGGCTTCCAGTCAAACCGGATTCAGCTGAATACCAGTTGTTTTACGTGGAGCGGCTGCCTACCAAACCTCCACAACCCATTAACTGGGTAACGCGGTACTTCTTAGCAAGACTGGAATCAGATTTACTGGCTTCTGACAATCCGTAACGACTGCCGAAGATTTACATATGACCAGCCGGGACCAACGGCTTAACGTGCTTTCCGAGGCACGGAGGAAACTCGTTATATTAAGATGGTCACCTATCCACAGACCAACCTTGGCAAGCGTTGCTTAACTTTAATTAAAGATCGACCCGTGCGGCTGTTATTATTTAGCCACGAGCTCCTCAATCAACTCCTCAATGCCGAAGTTTATGTCTATGGTTAAACACCTTCACAGCAGTCAGGCGTCGTCCTGACAAAGCGATCATCGTGTAAATTCGTGATCGTCGTTAAGAGGGAACTCTTTTGGACCTTTCTCCATACAAACGCATTCCGCTATTTTCTTCGTGAATAATGCTTCTAGAGCAACACTTATTTTTTTCAAAAAATCTAGGTTTAATTAATACGTGTCGTCTTTTTTTTTTTACCTGACTGCGCGACGTAAAGGAGAGGTAATGTGTTTATCAGCCTATGTATGTATGTTCTTGTGAAGCACTACTACACAGACCAAACGCCTGTGCTGATTTTTATGATTCACACGTCAATCGATTCCTCTTAGCAAGTGTCACTAACGACATCACGTAAGTGAAAATTCAATATGGCGATTACTGGACGCCATATTGTGAAATAGGAAAAATTTTTTTTTTTCAAAACCTATCGAGTATCAAAATAAAGGGCTCAGGGAGACGATTCTAAAAATTCAACTCACTAAAATGTGGGAAATAAATAATTAATCAAGTCGCTTTTCACAGTCTGATCAGTGATTAAACTGCATCAGACTGCTTGGAAAGTGACTTGTTTCGAACTTTTTAGTCGGTTTTAGCGGTCGGGTTTTGACAAAGTAATTTTTTTTTCCAAAACATAGTTCGGTACTAAAAGAATTATGACATTCCAAAAATCCGAAAAAACAACTCGTTTTTACCGCCATGTGCAGAAGACAGATTTGGCAAGTTTTTAACAACATGAAAAATAATACAAACATAGATATAGTTTGTCTCCAAATTATGATATATACAATTAGATGAGTCCAGTTCTCAAGAAGAAAACTGCGGAATACGAAACTTCTTTTAAAATATCTTTTTTCAAAATCCTCGGGACTAGAGTCCCTTTCTAATTTGTTCGGTAAAACTGGAGGCCATCCTCTGTCGGCGCGATGACGCGATAAGGAACGTGCACGGCGATGACGATGCCATCTATTGTTGCATATTCTTGATAGAAGAAGATAATTCTTGAAGCTCGACAGAATGATTATTGTGTGTGTAATTTTTAATCCATTTTTAATTTTAAAAAAGAAAATTGACATGGTAATTTTAGATATTGACATGAATGCACTCTTAAATTGACATTTTTATTTTATTTTATTTTATTCTTTAATTGACATTTTTATTTTATTTTATTTTTATAAATAAATACTTATAATTTATTCAAACCAAGTAAACCTGTATTATGTTTAGATCTTGAAATTGGTATGTCAATCGCTTGTATTTATATTTTAATTTATTTTGTTGCAATATTCAGTCGGAGCATGTAGACTCATTAATGTGTAAGTTGTGGTTACCTGTAATTGAGTGTGCATTACACGAAAACGTATTGTGTTTTTGAGCGTGTTTTGCAAAAGTTTTTGTAGTGTATTTACTCGTTGGTAATCCTTAAATAAATAAATAAATAAATAAATAAATATCATGAAAAATTCATTCTTGATAGAAACATGAACTTAGAGGGCTATATTGATGATTAAAATGGTTATAATTCTTTAGATAAATACGCGTTACGGTCGCGAATCGTATTTGGTCCACATACAGCTTCACACTGACCGGCAAATTGCAAAAAACATAAAAATATTTGAATTTCGCGGACTACCCTGGAGCTTAAGGTCGAGATCTTAACGTGGATTTAAGAATATTTGACATTGACGCTTCTGTGCTGCCACCTTTAGTTCCTACACGCTCCGTTTAGGGGAACGTGCGCAAAGTAGACTGTGCCATCTAGCGTTGCAATTTCAAAAGATACTAGTTAAATATGCTTGACAGAGGTGTGTAATATATACCATAATAACAGTAATATCACTTGAAATAACAAATTATGAATAAAACACTTGAATAAAAAACAAATAACCTAATTTCATGTGATCTAATTTAACATTTCATATAAAATTCTTTTGCTCTAATACCATTTAGTATAACGTTCATCTCATATAATTTTCAATCAGTAGGTATAGGCCGCCGTCGTCAGGACTGGGGGGTGCTCTGCCGAGCAGGTGAAGACAGGCACCATACGTCCTGACCGCACGGGCATGCGAACCGTCGTGGTGAGCTGCCCCGTGACGGTGGGCAAGAAAATATCAGAGGGCCGAAGACTCCTGGTGGGCTGGGTATCTGCGCAGGTCAAACTGCTGGAACCCAGACCTCTGAGGTGCTTCCGCTGCCAAGTGGGCAACCACGTGGGTGTCCAGTGCACCTCGGAGGTGGACCGCAGCGATCTTTGTTTTCGCTGTGGCCAGCCCGGACACAAGGGCGGCTCGTGTGACGCCAAGCCGCACTGCGTTGTATGTGCGGCAGTTGGCAAGCCGGCCGATCACTGGGTTGGGGGCAAAGCCTGCGTCCCACCCGCCAAAGCTGGGGGCAAAAAGAAGCCCTCCACCACCGCCGTCCCTGCCGCGCCGGCGCCACTGCTGTCGCCGCTGCCGCGACCACCACCGCCGTCACTGCCACTGAAGTCACTTCAGTGGTCGCGAGTGAGTCACAAGGGTCTCAGGAGGAGGCAGAAATGGAGTGCCAATAACGGCTCCATTACGCCTCCTTCAGGCGAACATCAACCATTGCGCCGCCGCTCAGGACCTATTGGTCCAGAGCATGGCACAGTGGTTAATTAATATCGCTGTGGTCGCTGAGCCTTACTTTGTCCCACCCAGGGATGACTGGGTGGAGGACCTGAACGGCTCAGTGGCCCTAATTTCGTCGGCCGCTGCCGGTACCCCATCCCTTGAAAGCGTCAGGAGAGGACAGGGGTGCGTAGCAGCACGGTTCGGGGAGATTGTCGTGGTAGGAGTGTACTCCAGGAGTGTGTCCATCTTTCCGCGGTGAAACCGTGCCGATAACCGACCATCTTGAGCTTCTTGGGGTTACATTAACATCTACTCTCAATTTTGGCCCTTACATAGAGGCAAAAGCTCAAGTGGCTGCAAAGAAGATGGGGATTCTGGCTAAGGTGAGACGGTACTTCAAGCCGGAACAGCTGCTCAAACTCTATCAAGCGCAAGTTCGATCGTGTATGGAATACTGCTCTCATCTTTGGGATGGATCTGCCAGATACCAGCTTGATGCCCTTGAGTCAATTGAGAGACGAGCCAAGAGGATCATCGGCAATGAGAGGCTCGTCGCGTCGAAGCTCCAAAGTCTTGAACATCGACGACGAGTTGCTAGCCTGTCGGTTTTTTACCGGTTGCATTTTGGGGAATGTGCGACGGAATTGCATAATTTAATTCCGCCAAGCCCGTTCCATCATCGGACCACAAGACGAACGGCGATGCGCCACCGGTACATGGTGGACATCCCACCCATACGCACAAAACGTTTTGGGAACACATTCATAGTGCGTACAGCTAAGGAGTGGAATTCCCAGCCGGAGTCTGTGTTTCCTGATAGCTACAACCTGGGAGTCTTTAAATCAAGAGTGAATAGGTTATTTCTAGGCAAGCGTGCTCCATCTTCGACCACATCCTCGCTTACCATCAGGTGAGATAGTGGTCAAACGCGTGCCTATCAATAATAAAAAAAAAAAAAAAAAAAAAACTTCTCCCCGAACCGAACTCTCGCTGAGTTCCAAAACTCCCTAACGGAATTGGGCGTCGTCGTCGGGTGTCGTTCCCTCCCCGTACTTGTTCTCGGGGACTTCAACGCCAAGCACTTGGCTTGGGGTTCCCGTTATACGGACACGCGGGGCAGGATGGTGGAGGACTGGGCTCTGGAGACAGGCCTGGTCGTCCTAAACCGGGGTTCTGTCCCCACGTGTGTGCGGATGCAGGGGGAGTCCGTGGTGGACATTTCGTTCGCCAGTCCTGCTCTGTCACCGCGTGTTATTGACTGGCGCGTATTAGAGGAGGTGGAGACCTATTCCGATCACCGGTATATCCGGTTTGACGTCTCCACCCAGACCTCAACCGCGCCAGTCCGGCAGGCCCCATGTGGTCCGCGGTGGGCGCTGAAGCAGCTGGACCGGGAGCTCCTCCTGGAAGATTCGATCGTGCAGGCCTGCTGACATCAACGACGAAGCGGAGTGGTTCCGGGAGGCCATGTCCGATATTTGCGATGTGGCAATGCCCCGGGTTAAGCCAGGACGCGCCCGCCGCCAGGTGTACTGGTGGACGCAAGAGCTGGCGACGCTGCGTCAGGCATGCGTTGCCGCACGGCGCCGGTACACCAGGCACCGCAGGCTCCGCATCCGCCCTCCAGATGCGCAGGTCAGAGAGGCGGAGCTGTACGAGGAGTACAAAGTGGCGAAGGCCGCCCTCCGAGCGGGGATCCAGCAGGCCAAAGATCTGGCTCGCAAGGAGATGCTGGAGTCTCTGAACGGGGACCCGTGGGGTAGACCCTACAAAATGGTGCGGAATAAGCTCCGCACCTGGCCCCCCCCGTTGACGCAGAGTCTCCGGCCCCAGCTGGTGGAGGACGTAGTGAGCGCTCTGTTCCCCTCGCGAGGGGAGCATACTCCCCCGCCTATGGCTCCGCCACCTGCGGTGCCCGATGCGGACTGCACCGATGACGACGATGACGATGCCCCTGAGGTGACTGAGGTAGACCTGAGAGTGGCGGTTAATAGGCTGAAGGCCAAAAATACCGCCCCAGGACCCGACGGCTTACCTGGAAAAGCCTGGGTCCTGGCCTTGGAGGCTCTCGGGCCTCGACTAAGAGGGTTCCTAAGCGCATGCTTAGAGAGGGGCCAGTTCCCACTTCGTTGGAAGACGGGGAAACTAGTCCTCATTAAGAAGCCGGGGCGCCCTGCGGACTCTCCGTCCGCATACCAGCCCATCGTGCTGCTTGATGAGGTGGGCAAGCTCTTTGAAAGAGTAATTGCAAACCGCCTCGTCGAGCACCTAGTGAGGGTGGGACCGGATCTGGCGGAAAACCAGTTCGGTTTCCGCACGGGCCGCTCAACGGTGGACGCCATCATGCGCGTGAGAGCCCTCTCGACGGGGGACGCGGTTTCCCGGGGCGGGGTCGTCTTGGCTGTGTCTCTAGACCTCGCCAATGCCTTTAACACCCTGCCTTGGAGTTGCATCAGGGAGGCACTTCGGTATCACCGGGTGCCGAACTACCTCCGTCGCGTAGTCGAGGCTTACTTGACGGACAGAGCCGTCATCTACCCCGGTCATCTGGGAGAGTGGAACCGGCGAGAGATGTCGTGCGGTGTTGCACAGGGTTCCGTTCTGGGGCCGCTTCTGTGGGACATCGGCTACGATTGGGTGCTGCGCGCCGACCTCCCTGGCGGCGTCAAAGTTGTCTGCTATGCTGATGATACGCTGGTCCTGGCGCAGGGGAGGTCGCACCAGGCGGCGACCGACGCTATGACACGCGGGGTTGCGATAGTCGTTGAGAGGATCCGGCAGTTGGATCTCGAGGTGGCCTTACACAAGTCCGAAGCCATGTGCTTCCATGGTTCTCGGAGCAGGCCACCATCGGGATCTCAAATAACGGTGGGAGGGGTTCACATCGGCGTGGGGCCGACGTATCTAGGTCTCGTCCTTGACAGCCGATGGAACTTCGTCGAACACTTCCGACGTTTGGCTCCCAGACTGGGACGAGCCGGGGCTGCCTTCAAGCGGCTTCTGCCCAATCTAGGGGGTCCAAATGCCTCCTGCCGGAAGCTTTACGCGGGGGTCGTGCGGTCCATGGCCCTTTATGGGGCGCCGGTATGGGCGACCTGCCCGTTACCTCAACGCGTCTCAGAGGGTCATGGCCATCCAGCTGGCCCGGGGATACCGCACGGTCTCTGGCGAGGCGGCGAGCCTCCTTGCCGGACTGCCGCCATGGGATCTGGAGGCGAGAGCCCTAGCGCACATTTACGAGTGGCGCGTGGAGGCGCAACGCCGGGGCGAGACACCTCTGCCGCGGCAAATCGCAGCAAGGCGGACGGAGCACTGGCAAGATCTCATGGCGATATGGAGACAGCGACTGTCGCAACCCAGCGCTGGGCACGCAACAATCCAGGCGATAAGTCCCCTCTTTGAGGAGTGGCTGGAGCGGCGCCACGGCGTCCTCACCTTCCGCCTGACACAGATACTCACTGGACACGGTTGTTTCGGGAGATACCTGTTTCGGATTCGGCGGGAGGACGCGCCCGGGTGTCATCACTGCGAGGATCGCCCGGAGGACACGGTGGAGCATACGGTGGAGGTCTGCCCTGCTTGGGCGGAGCACCGCCGGGTCCTCGTCGAGGCGATCGGTGGCGGCGACCTCTCGCGACCGGCCTTGGTTCAATCTTTGGTCCGGAGCGAGGAGGCATGGGAAGCGATCACCTCCTTCTGCGAAGCAGTAATGCTAGCAAAGGAGGAGGCCGAACGTGTGAGAGAGAGGGAAACCTCACGTCCCAGTCGCCGCAATAGAAGAAGACGCCCCAGGCGTCGGGAGTCGCAGGACGATTCCCGGCCGCCGTAGGCGCGGGCCTGCAGACGGCGAGCAGTGGGTGGCTCGCCGTCTGATCAGAACTAGGCCCGGGTCGGCGGCGCGCTGGGATTCCAGCGCGCCTCAAAGAGATGTCAGCGTGGAAGACGGGGCCCGCTAGGGCAGGTGCCTGCTGGGGCTGCGGAATCTGTTCGAAAGAGGTGCCGTAGCCTTAGAACGCAAAGGGCACCAGGAGGAACACGGATGGGTTTTAGTCAGAAAGAGTCTGACACTCCCTCTTGCTTCACCCAGAGCGGGAGGAGTCATTTGATGATTTCCCATCCGAAAAAAAAAAAAAAAAACGGTATATTGCTCTTTTTATATAACGTTCAGTTGACCTAGTTTTCATATTTACTCATTTTCTGCCCAAATTCTGTAGTGAATAAGTAAATATCAGAAAACATCATACTGTTATAACCTCATCTAACCCAAATGATTCACCAACAATAGAAGGGATCTGACGCAGGTATATTATGAGGTAAATATGAAAGAACAAAAATACATATTAATTCGTAGTTAATATCAGTTCAAATGTGCATTATAGAAAATGTTTATTAAATCATATAAAATTAGGTAAACTGAAATTATATCAATAATTCATTATACCATTTCATCGTTATACTAAAATAAAATATATTAAATGAAATTAGGTCATGTGATCGTTAGAACTTTTGTTTATTATGTCAAATGGTACGCACCCGCTTGACAGTGCCATTTCTGTGCTGCCCTACAAATAACCAACTGGTCTAGCGCCCAATGAAACTTTGCAGGATCTGGAAAACGAATCCAGGGCTCTGCTCAGCATGCTTGCGACGATCATGTTAAAAACCGGCCAAGTGCGAGTCGTACTCTCACGTAAATGGTTCCCTATCATTTACCTAAAAAAACACGTATGGGAGCCGTCTCAAATTTTTTATAAAATTATTTTTTTATTGTTACAGCAATAGAAATACACCCTCAGTGAAAATTTCAACTGCCTACCTATTAAGGTTCTTGAGATACAGCTCGCTGACAGACAGCTGGACGGACGGACGAATAAACAGCGGAGGCTTAATACCTAATGATTCATTTCTGCATTGCGGTTAGAGATAAATTAAATGACATTAATCTAGGGAATGCTAAGGAAATGCTTCAGCAAAATTATCTTAAAAACTGAATAGGAAACTGTAGGATGATTATTATTCAGTGCAAAATCTGCATTTTACCTTTTTGCAAATTACAGTGTAACTAGCTAGGGTAACCATGAAGCAGAATAACATTCTGGGATTTTTAATAGTTTTTATGCACCGAGGGGATAAAGCAGTGTCTTATGTCACGGGCGTCATATTGATTCCCGAAGCTAATGAAGGATCCGAATGTTAAAACCCGAGCGTAGCGAGGTTTAGAAAGTTTAGAGTTTAATTCAGTAGTGAAGCGAAGGAGTTAAAACATATTTTTTTTTTATTTGTTGGAGGTTTGCTCTTGACTCTAGTCTATTTCAGAGATGACAGAGACAAAGTCTACGATTGAGCGAACTAATCCTGAATAAAGCGATACAAAATAGTCCAAGGAAAATATACATTTATCCCTGAGGAGCGCACTCTACTTTCACACCTACTGCGAGAAAATTATCGCAAGTCATGAAGAGAGGTGGATGCTCGCCAGCGGTTTCCGTTGGTCTCCAAGTTAAGTTCCAAATTCAAATCACATTATTGAACTCCGGGCAATACTATTGTACAGAATTTCTTTACATCCCGCCGGGCAATAATGACTTTAGGTTGAGTTTGCATGACATAATGTGACGTTTTCGTGCAGGTGGTGTAAAAATATTATTCGAGACGTTAAACGTATTAAAAGTTATAGGAAAAAGAATGTAAATAGATATGGAGGAAAATGTTAATAGTGCGGAGTAAATAAGCTGTGACAGATGGACAACCAAACACACGAGTGATCCTATAAGCATTATAGTATAACTGTATAAGGTATTATACAAAGGGAATTTTTAATGTGTGCGTGGATGACCAAATCCGATACTATGAGGAACATCGAAGAACATTGAAAGGAGCACACCTTGAAAACGATTTTGATGAAAACCAAACCGGCATCATTGGATTTTTGAAAAATCGGTATCCCTAGCCAGGAATCGAACCTGTTGATTTGGAAAAAATAACACACCTTGTATCAAAAAGTGTTGCTACTTATAAATTCTAATCAAATTCTGGGAAGTAACAACACATAGCAAACTAAAGAAAAAAAAGTATACAGTTTTATTTTTTCATACGATAGTTCCAAACCCTAAAAACTATATGATCGAATATTAATTGTTTGATGAGAACGAGAAGTCTGTCCCTAAGCGTAAGAAAGCATTGTCTCCATAGTTGCAGGTGTCAGCAAGCTGCAGACACTAATGTGATTAGTACTAGGTACAGACCACAGACTTACGTAGAAGCCACGGCGGCTACTGCCAAAAAACTCTGCAGCCAGACACAGCATAGTAGACGGGGCTCGCTACGGCCAGTATCTGCCAGGGTGCGGAATTTGTATGGACTTTAGTCAGTAAGAGTTTGACACTCCCTTCTGCTCCGCCCAGAGCGGGTGGAGTGATTGATGATTTCCCATCCCATCGCGCGTCATCTGCACGTCGTCGTTGCGTTAAAATAGATAAGATGTAAGTGCAAAGGCCCTTACATACCCTATAAATGGGGCATAGTCTGACATGGTCATCGCTTATCATCAGGTGAGATAGAGGTCAAACGTATGCCTATTCATCATCATCTGCTTAGCCTTTTCCCAACTATATTGGGGTCGGCTTCCAGTCAAGCCGGATTTAGCTGAATACCAGTATTTTACGTGGAGCGGCTGCCTACCAGACCTCCACAACCCATTAACTGGGTAACACGGTACTTCATTGCAAGGCTGGAGTCAGATTTACTGGCTTCTGACAATCCGTAACGACTGACAAAGATCTACAAATGACAGCCGGGACCAACGGCTTAACGTGCTTTCCGAAGCACGGAGAAAACTCGTTGTTATGATAACGATGACCCATCCTTGGCAAGCGTTGCTTAACCGACCCGTGCGGCTGTTATTATCCAGCCACGAGCTCCTCAAACGTATGCCTATTCATAATAGAAAAAAAAACTGGCCAAGTGCAAGTCACAGTCGCACCCTTAATTTTGATTATATTTATATTTGTTGTTACAGCGGCAATAGAAATACACAATCTGAGAAAATTTCAACTGTCTACCTATTACGGTTCTTGAGATATAGCCCACTGACAGACAGATGGACGGGCGGACGGACGGACGGACAGACGGAAAGACGGACGGACAACGGAGGCTTAGTTTTTAATTATTTAGGGTTTCATACCCAAAGGGTAACCAACGGGACCCTAAAAAATTGTCAGGGGAATCTATAGCGTGGTCACGAATATTGTTATCAATGGCGTCATAGCGGCTGTTGGTACGGCGCGGCGTTCCGTGATCTATGGTGCTAGACATACCCTCTGAGAACTCACAGTCGCCAAGGATGGGCTTCCTTTAACTAGTAGTTGTAACATAGTTTATGTGCTGTCTTGGTGGGTTATACTTACAAAGTGGTAAGTAAGTGATCTTTATATTTTCAGTGTTGTCAATTTTAGGGTTCCGAATATCCGTAATAAACGGAATCCTTATACGATCACTCGGGTGTATCTCTGTCGGTCTGTCTGTCTGTCCGTCTGACACAGCCAGTTTTGTCCGGATCTACTAGACCGATTCTGTTGAAATTTGGTAGATATTTATGTGACCCAAACACGGACGCATTACGTAAATAAATAAATTTTGAGTATGGGGTCACTTTTGGGGGTCAAACTAGACAATAAAAAAATAACGTATTTTAAACTGTATCGTGTGATGTTTCAAATGAAAGCGCTCACTATGAGGGTCGTATGTATATTTTTTTCAAAATTTTATAATGACCACTCCCCCTCCCCCTTATCTCCGAAACTACTGAGTCTAAAATATTGAAAAAAAAAATGCAGATTATAATAGTTCTACCTAAAGATTACAGGAAAACGTATAAGAAGACTGTAGTGTTAAAATAACAAGTTAAAAAACGAAATTGGTTCGGAACACTTTGCACGCGAGTCTGACTCGCACTTGGCCAGTTTTTATCTATATCGCTAACGCATTAGGTTCAAGGTTGATTAGGAAAATTTGACAGTGACGGGTAGCGTGATGTGCTTTCTGCTTCTGCTAAAGTGGCCTTAAGACCCGCTGTTGGGCAGCGGTTCCTACTCGTATTTTGTTTGAAGAGTAATTGCATTCTAGTTTAAAAATTGCTACCTATCGTTTAGATCTCCTGACTCTACTACAACATCTTAAAACTTCATAATTCAGGTGTTAAGGTGCGTTTCCACCAGAGGATATGTTTGTAAAGAACTCAGGCCGCGGAGACGAACTCAGCGGCGGCGGTAGCGGGGCGGGCAGCGGGCAGACCGCGTGGCGCTAGAGCGATGCGCGTACTGTTGTGTTATGAGAAGTTGCCTATCTACACTACCCGCGAAGTTACTTACTTTACTACAACGAAGTAGGTACTCTACGAAGTTGACAGAAGTCCGAAGTACGTAACTACACACTCGTGCAACCTCGCGAGGAGCTCCGTCGCCCGGCGCCCGCACGATAGGCATCACGGATAACGTTTAAGAGGCAGATGCTGTTGCAATGTGTACTTTTGCATAGTATAAATACGTGCGTATTTATCACGACTCGACGCGAACTGAAGTGAGCCAAATAGTGAAGTAAGACGCTTCGTAGACGCTACGAGTCACTTCGAGTCCTTTGACTACGGCGCAAAAACCGACAACGACTGGAAGTCGCCCGAGGCGAGGCGAAGTTGCACGAAGCGAAGCGAAGTGCCTCTCTACATTATCGTATTCGCTCAACTTCGATCAACTTCGTAAATAGTGTAGGCTTATGACTACATCACTGCAGACGGGCGCGCACCGCTCGACTGGTGCGCGCCGCTCGTACGCCGCCGCCGCGCCGCTGAGTTTGTGTTCTCGGCCTAATAGAATTGCTACATTTACCTAGCCTTGCTCAGCGCAAGCGATTCTATTGGTTCTTATCAAAAACATTTCTCGCTACTCACCCTCGCACATCTCTGTAGAAACGCAGCCTTAGAATACAACGGAGCTATACTATACAGGGCGAATATCACTATCCCTTTCCTACAACGGAATCATGATGACGTTTGCACTTCGGAGTACAGCCTCAGATAACCGACATTAAAGTAAAACTACATGCAATGCTATCGTTTTCTCTCCCGTTAAATCTAAATCGTACAGCTAAACCTAAACAAACAGTACCTATCTACAAAATAGCATATCCATAACGAAACCACTGAACCTCCAGGAAGCCACTATCTTAATCGGATCTGGTAGAATTTAATACAAGTTGTACTGTGAGGTCCCCTGTGCGCCATTACACTGAGCGCGTCGTCCATAGAAACTGTTTCCTTGACCTCGGACGCTACTAACGTTGGGATCGCTGGACAATAACTTAAGCTTAAGAGGGTGCCTGTCCATTAGCGCGGAGCGAGGCATCTCCACTCCGCTGTACTGGACAGGAACCCTAATGCGAAACGCAGTTGCGGACTTTGCGGAGCTAGTCTGAGTTCACGAGATTGAGTGGGCGTCCGGGATTTTTCCGCTTCCCCGCTTCGCTTCCCCACTCTGTTGCTTCGCTCCGCTTCCCAATCTTGTATGAATTCTTGCAAATCCCTGTGAGGTGTTTCTAACATCCAATTCTAAACTATTCTACTGCTGTTAAATCTAATCAAACAGTATCTAAAGCACTAAGCTCGTCGTTCATACAAACTGTTTCTATGACCTCGGACATCGCACGCGTTGAGATCGCAGGACACTGGCCTAAGTGAAATAACTTAAGGTTTAGTGATCACTATTGAAAATCTATATGAATGAATATTTATTTGAGAGATGTTACGACGCTGGCATAAGTGAAATAAGTTAAGGTTTAGTGATCACTATTGAAAATCTATATGAATAAATATTTATTTGAGAGGTGTTACGACGCTGGTATTAGTGAAATAAGTTAAGGTTTAGTGATCACTATTGAAAATCTATCATCATCTGCCTAGCCTTTTCCCAACTATATTGGGGTCGGCTACCAGTCAAACCGGATTCAGCTGAATACCAGTGTTTTTATTTACCACTATTATACATATATTATATTACTACTATTGAAAATCTATATGATTGAATATTTATTTGAAAGATATTACGACGCTGGTATAAGTGAAATAAGTTAAGGTTTAGTGATCACTATTGAAAATCTACATGAACAAATATTGATTTCAGAGGTGTTACGACGCTGGTATAAGTGAAATAAGTTAAGGTTTAGTGATCACTATTGAAAATCTACATGAACAAATATTTATTTCAGAGGTGTTACGACGCTGGTATAAGTGAAATAAGTTAAGGTTCAGTGATCGCTGTTGAAAATCTATATGAATGAATATTTATTTGATAGATGTTACTTAAATTTTACGATTTGTAAAAAATAACGGTCAAGAGCGAGTCGGACTCGCGCACCAAAGATTCCATATAGTAACATATTCACTGTCACTGGTAACCCCTAGTATTCACCTGTACTATATTCAATTAACTGAAGTATCCAGCTATCCTACACTCTTATCTCTCAGAAACTGCAGTGAACAAGCTAATCCACAAACACGTTCGGCGTACAGACACTCGGCTAAGACAGCAGCTGCTTTGAGAGGATTGTCTCCAAGATACGGTTGCTTAGTTACTTCTAGCTTTATATTTTCACCAGTTGACCCGCGCAACTTCGTCTGCTCCTGCTCCGCTCCTATTGGTCTTAGCTATGATATATAGCCTATTTCTCATCATCATCATCTGCCTAGCCTTTTTCCCAACTATATTGGGGTCGGCTTCCAGTCAAGCCGGATTTAGCTGAATACCAGTATTTTTCGAGAAGCGGCTGCCTACCAGACCTCCACAACCCATTAACTGGGTAACACGGTACTTCTTGGCAAGACTGGAGTAAGATTTACTGTCTTCTGACTATCCGTAACGACTGCCAAAGATCTACAAATGACAGCCGGGACCAACGGCTTAACGTGCTTTCCGAGGCACGGAGGAAACTCGGTATGTTAAGATGGTCACCCATCCATAGACCAACCTTGGCAAGCGTTGCTTAACCTTGAAGATTGACCCGTGCGGCTGTTATTATCTAGCCACGAGCTCCCCGCGAGCGGGTCAGCTAGTCTATTATATATAATTGTAAATATTTCAATATCTACCAACATCTAAATAAGCCGTAAAGGTATGCATAAATAATTCCACAGATCTATTGTATTGGGATCGTTGACTGATAAATGGACAGTCTATAGGTATAAATATGATTACGTTCGTCGGATATAAAGACGGGCCGTGTATCAATTATAGCACCAGTATGTACCAACGGAGCGCCAAAGACTATGTAAAAACAGAGTTCAATTCTCAAAATAGTATAAATAATCACTGTCTGTTTTAACACAATTTCGAAATGTTTGGTATAAATGAATAGATGATTTAGTTATTTTGTAGAGTTATTCTATTTATTATAGTTTAGTTGCAAAATGTATTTCAGTTGAGCCAACTTAACTGTAATTACATTATTTGCATACCCATATGATGGTTAAACGTGGAGAACTTTATAACTTACTAACTTCTGCCAGCGGCTTCGCCCGCTCGGTCCCTAGGGAACATATTCCCGGAATAAAAAGTAGCCTATATCCTTTCTCAGGCTCTAGACTATCTCTGAACCAAATTGAATTAAAATCGGTTCAGTAGTTTTGGCGTGAAAGCGCGACAGACACAGAGAGTTACTTTCGCATTTATAATATTAGTAAGGAAGTAAGTATATAAATAAAGACAATGTAGGTAATTTTGACATGTTATATACAAATACTTAATAATTACTGCACGATTTGCTATACTAACTCGCGATTGTATTAATGTACAGCTGCGCCCTGCGCCATGCCCTTCAAAAGATTCTCTTTCACAAGGCGACAAAAATGTGGGGGGGGTGGGGGTAATTTTGACCATAATTTTTGCAATTCATAATTTAAATGTTTTTGTTAATGATTTTTATAATTTCTGAATTAAAAGTTTTTATTAATGATTGTTATTTTTGAATGACACCTTGCCTAATCGATAAATATCTGGATCATCATCATTCATCATCCGCCTAGCCTTTTCCCAATTATATTGGGGTCGGCTTCCAGTCAAACCAGATTTAGCTGAATACTGAACTGGTTAACGCGGTACTTCATGGCAAGACTGGAGTCAGATTAACTGGCTTCTGACTATCCGTAACGACTGCCAAAGATCTACAAATGACAGCCGGGATCAACGGCTTAACGTGCTTTCCGAGACACGGAGGAAACTCGCTAGGTTAAGATGGTCACCCATCCACAGACCAACCTTGGCAAGCATTGCTTAACCTTGTAGATCTACCCGTGCGGCTGTTATTATCTAGCCACGAGCTCCTCATCTGGATCATCATCATTGTTTCTGATTATTAATAGAGTCCTGTCATTATGAATAAGTAGAAATTGTTTCTTTGAATATTTTTCAACAAAAAGTATAAAAAGTTCATAGCAACATTGGTTGATTCAAGTAAAAAGTTAAATCATCGTTTTCCTAAAACTTTTTAAGTTCATTTTACCCAATTCGTAATATTCTCTTCCTCTACTTGTGTCAGAAAATATGAAGCACTGATCGAAACCCCATCATATTTTTATGACTTAATTAGAGTGATGCCTCTGTTAATATTTCTACTCTATGTAACCGCATGTCCCCCGGAGATCTCGGAAACCATAATTTTGTCGCCATTATACTTGACAACTCGGTACAGCACCAACACATGTGTGTACCACAGGCGTTGTTCATATTTTTAATTCTTTTTCCCCTACAATTGAGCGGTATAAAACTAAATCCCTGGGTGATCGGATCTCTAGTCCGATTCCGTTCGCTTCTAAATTAAGAACGCCTTCGGCTGGCCTCGCACGATGCGTGTGCGCACAGCATACGGTCTCACAATAAAAACCAAACGTAGTACATATTATATTTTTCCGACGAACCCGACTTAAACCGACATCACACTAATTTTCATGTGATTTGATAATATTTGCGAAGTTTTTTTTTCATAAAATGGTAAGTTCGAAGTTATTAAAATAGATGGTCTTTAAAATTGGATGTTTTTAAGACATAGTGATCAAAAATGCTCGCGTAACAGTTGTCATCGTCTGAATTGTGAAGTAATTGGCTTTCGTCTTAATTTTTCAGTCTGAAAAGTGAGAATACAGTGAATATAATCGTGTGGTTATCGCTGAAGTAGACAAAATGAAGTTCACTATTGACGTTTTGGGGATTTTTCTTAAAGTCGTCGTTAAGGTAAGTTATTTTATTGATATTAATTGATTAACAAATAATAAATATTGTGAATTTAATTTATAAAAAAAAAATAAGTAGAGAAAAGGAGCTTCCTAAATTTAATGTGAGCCAAAATTACCTCTGTATTAATTTTAGAATATCCGCATCTGAAAGTTCAAGAGAATGTGTGACGTAGATGTAAATACGTCTGGTTGTCGGCTCAACCAGTGAATTTTTTAGCTCAATCTTTATAGTTACTGCTAATATTTTCGCCTATTTAAGCAGCTATGGTTTTTCCGTTAACTTTCGTGTAACTTTTTTTAATTAATTTTAATCCTAAATGTAAACAGTGGTAGGTACCTGTCTACTATAACCTTAATTAAGCTCAAACTCAAAGTATTTATTTTAAAAAGACCATATACAGGATTTTTTTTTTAAAGTTAGATTAAAAAAGCAAACGAATAATTAAAACACTGTTCAATTTTGAAATTCGAAGAATAAAAAATGTCGACGTTAAAGATAGACTGCTAAATAAGCCGACCATTACAAATTTTAATAGGTACAACGAAACAGTTCGAAGCGACGTATTGTGCGACTCGTAAGTCAATCATTTGCATGTGACCTATTTCGTTGAACTGACCCGCGGGATTGTAAATCAGCTTGCATCTAGCGCAAGTCGTAACAGCCAATTGACTATCGAACTGAGTCATCACAATGTATTGACAGATAACAGTCTGACAGTCGACAGTTTTGGGGTCTGTGGACGGCGAGCGTTAGGTGGCTCGCCAACCGATCAGAACCAGGCCCGGGTCGACGGCACGTTGTGTTCCACGCGCGCCTCAAAGAGATGTCAGCATAGAAGAAGGGATCCGCTAGGGTCAGTGCCTGACGGGGTTGCAGAACTTGTTCTAAAGAGTCACCACAGCCCCTGAAACGCCAAGGGCATTAGGAGGAACATGGAAGGGTTTTAGTTATTAAGAGTCTGACACTCCCTTCCGCTCCACCCAGAGCGGGAGGAGTCATTTAATGATTAGTACCCATAATTAAAAAAAGTTTATAGTTCTGACATGCTTGATGATTTAATCACAAAATGGAAAATCATTTGTTTAGATTGCCAATCATTTAATTTTGCCTGTCAAAAATTTCTCGCCAAAAATTTTAAGCCCCCACTCGTCACCACTGCCTAGTGTTTATGTTTGGAAATAATGAAATTGGAAAGCTTGCCATTAGCCAGTACATATGAGAGCCCTTTGTGTCTCGGAAAGCACAATAAGGCTAACTGTCCACTGCAGCGGAGGGGAGAGGAGCGGAGAAATGTTAGCTGTGATTTTATGCAATTAGATCGGTTAATATTTCTCAGCTCCTCTCTTCTCCGCTCCAGTGGTCAGTCAGCCTTAGGGTGAGAGGAGAAACGGAGAAATGTTAACCAATGGAGTTGCATAAAATCTCTGCACCACGTGAGTCACTGTCATTTTGACTGACATGACATTACAGTGGAGCGGAGAAACGGAGAAATATTAACCGATCATGTTAGTCATAATGCAAACTCACGTGGTGTGAAGATTTTATGCAATTCAATTAGTTCAAACTTCGCTGTTTCTCCGCTCTGCTGCCTCGCTCCGCTGTAATAGACCTGGTCCCTTAAACTGGTCCATGCTCTCATTTGCAGTTCATTGACAGTTGTTACGAGTAGTCAATAATTTGACAGCCACTCTTTTCAAGATGTATCATGCTAAGTCACTGGGCTTAGGAGGTCAAACTAATAGTAGCTCCATTTACGATACAGTACATGGTAGCTGCATCCGGTTAGGTAGACAGGCTGGAAGTCGACCGCAACATAGTGCAGGTTCCAGGCGACAACTCGTAAAAGTCCTTGGGCACCTATAGATTTTCCGGGTGTTCCTGCCTGAAAAACTTGTTGTTCGAAAAACTACACACACAAACACAACAAAAAAAAAAAAAAAACCTACAATTTTAAGCAACACGTGTTCTGCTTACCAATTGCAACAGACCTGCCACAGTTGTATCTCAGAATCAACAATGAGGAAACATTCAATTGATAGACACAGCCCGTTGCATGCAGTAGTTTATGTATTTAAATCAATAGTTTATTGTCTTCTGTGCTGTGGTGTGGTCTGGTCACATTTTTTTAGACTGTGGTGAAATTGTGTCGATATAGATATTTTTTAGACTGTGTTTGCGTGTGAATTGGGGATGGAATTTACAACGAACGTACTTTTTCAATCATGGTAAAATAAAGTATTTTTTTTTTGTAAATTATCATCATGTCTGTTCGACATGTTAACAGAATCAACCGGAAGGTGGAACACGGATGGGTTTTAGTCAGTAAGAGTCTGACACTCCCTTCAAAATTCTTTTACCAATTGAAAGCCACGTTATTTGTGAGTGTCGTAGGCTATATTATTACATTATCTCGAAAAATACCGCCTAACAAAGAGAGCACAGGTCAGCCAGTTACTTATAAAGTTACTTGGATTTTTTTTTATTTCTTGGACACACTCACTGAAGTACAATCTGTAGAAGACCGACAAGCAGGCAACCTTACGGCGATGAGCCAAGCTATGTAGCTTGCCATCCACCAGTTTTACGTCACCTGTGAGCCTCTTAGCTCTGCGTTCCACCGAGTCAAGCGCGGCAAACTGATACTTAGCTGAGCCATGCCAAAGGTGGCAACAATACTCTATGCAGGATCGGACTTGTGCTTTGTAAAGGGTTAAAAGCTGGCCAGGCCTGAAGTATCGCTTCAACCTATTTAGGATGCCCAGCTTTTAGGCCGCAGTTTGGGCTTTGTACTCGATGGTGGCGCCGCATTGAATATTCTCAATGCGGTTACGTTTTAAGTACTTAACGAAGGACCAAAATATTTCAGTAGGTTTATCTAAAAAACTACACAAGGCACATGCACAATGTTGATCTTATTATCCTAAACGGTTCTAAGTTCAAAAGTCGATCCTATTTCCTTGAAATTGAAAACGCTTTCCCTGAAATAAGATAATGTGCAGCATTTTTGCCGCATAGTTTTCCAATACTTTGACTATTTTATATAGGACTAGCTTCTGCCAGCGGCTTCGCCCGAGTGGTGCCTAGGGAATATACTCCCAGGATAAAAAGCCATTGTTCTTTCTCAGGCTCTATAATATCTGTATACCAAATTTCATTCAGTAGTTTTGGCGTGAAAGTGCGACAGACAGACAGAGTTACTTTCGCATTAATAATATTAATAAAGATTATTATGCACTTCTCAAATTGGAATAAAAACATGAAAATTCATCTCAATAAGACCTACATTCTTTGATTTCTCTATAATAGCAGCTGTCCAGTCTCTTGCGAGGAGCAGCACACAAAAATACAGATTCCACTTGCAACTGCCTGGCTGACACGGGCAAGCTCCTGCCGACCGCGTCCGAACGATGCGAGTGATGCTCGAGCTGCTGCCATGTGCGAGTTACTGTCAGGCGAGTGGCGAGTGAAAACATAATATGTTAAATTAACTCCGATGCAAGTTACTATCATCTATCGCTTTCCATCAGTCGTGATTGTGCTCAAGAGCAAGACCATTAGCGAATAAAAAAAAAAGACTATCCAACTCGCACGTGGCAGTAACTCGTAAGATACGTTTAAACGATGCGAGTTACTGGACTGAAGCTACTCGGCAGGCTGACTCGCACGCTAGCTCGCTCTGTGTAAACTACCCATAATAAACACACAATTTTATCTCTTTCTAATAATAGTTTAGATTTATAGCCAATTTATCAAAACAACAATACATCAATAAAGGAGTCAAGCACCTTACAGTTCATTATAATCATAACGTTATGACAATAGGTTCCGTTTATTTAATTTCTTTACATATAAATTATATTTTCCAATATTTCAATAAAAATAAATAATGAAACATATACAAAAATAGTAGCCCACCGGTATCGGGAACGCAGCTACCGGCGCGGTCAGGGCTCCAGAGAGAGGAACCTCCTAACAATACGAGCCGTGTCCAGGAGTACCGCTTTCTGAATCAAGCCCTTGATCCAGCTGCCTAACGAGAGCCTTTCGAGGTGTAGTAGCCCACCGTTATTAGGAATAGGGTCCAAGCTACCGGCGCGGTCAGGGCTCCAGAGAGAGGAACCTCCTAACAATACGAGCCGTATCCAGAAGTACCGCTTTCTGAATCAAGCCCTTGATCCAGCTACCTAACGAGAGCCTCTTGAGTTGTTGGTCGAGGCTCGTGGCTATTAAGCTATTGGCTGATACGTCTATCGGTACAATGATTGCGGAATCCACATCCCACATGTCGGCAACCTCGCGAGTCAAGTCAATGTAGGTACTTGATTTGTGGACTATATGTTTATTATTATTCATGCTATTATTACACACTCTATTATGCTGCAGAGGAGCTCGTGGCTAAAGAATAACAGCCGCACGAATCAATCTTCAAGGTTAAGCAACGCTTGCCAAGGTTGGTCTGTGGATGGGTGACCATCTTAACATACCGAGTTTCCTCCGTGCCTCGGAAAGCACGTTAAGCCATTGGTCCCGGCTGTCATTTGTAGATCTTTGGCAGTCGTTACGGATTGTCAGAAGCCAGATATCTGACACCAGTCTTGCCAAAATGTACCGTGTTACCCATATAATGGGTTGTGAAGGTCTGGTAGGCAGCTGCTCCACGTAAAGTACTGGTATTCAGCTGAAACCGGTTTGACTGGAAGCTGACCCAATATAGTGGGGAAAAGGCTAGGCAGATGACTCTTTTACGCGGCAATCTGGATTTGTGTCCAATTAAAATTAAAACACTAGGAAGTGGTGACGGGCGCGCAATTTTGGGCACCTGTCTTCATGTAAAATCTTTTGATGATCAAAATAGTGCTGATTTCTTACTTGTCTTGTGATAACGAAGTGATAACGTAACCATTCGCTTTTGTCAAATCGTATTGCAAAAACCGGCCAAGTGCGAGTCGGACCGAAGGTTCCGTACAAAATTGTAGCTACAAATTACTTGTTGGGTTGGCGTATCCATGTGGATACGCCAACCCCATTTAAAGAAATTTAAATAAACAGATTAAAAAGTACTTTAAATAAAGACTATTATTTTATGATTTAATTACCAGTGTATGGTTATCAAACTTGTTCCTTTACTTGTGGTATAAGACGGTATTAGGTACTTATATACTTGCCAAATATCATAGTTTTAGGACAATGGAAAATACCCTATATTTTTGATTCCCTTGAGAGTGTTGAAATATACGTTTTATGTAGCATAAATAACCGTATCTTTTTTATGTTAACTTAGAAGTTTAATTTTCACAGCTATAAGGGGCCATAACCTGAGTATTTCAACTCGATACCTCCTAGCGTTCTCGAGATAAACTATGTTGACGGACGGACAACAAAGTGATCCTATAAGGGTTCCGTTTTTTCCTTTTGAGGTACGGAACCCTAAAACGACCGCAGACCACAGACTTCTTGAAAAGTGATCTGCGGCAACGCGTTCTAACCCGTGGAACTTTAGCTCGGGTTCCAGTCTACGGAACGCAGCAGAATACCCGTATTTTACATGAAGTGCCTGCTAATCTGACCTTCACAGCTCAGTAACGGGGAGACACGATATTTATTTATATTATACTAGTTGAACCGCGCAACTTCATCTGATCCACTTCTTTGGTCTTAGTGTGAGTCTAAATATAGCCTTCCTCGATAAATGGGCTACATAACACTGAAAGAATTTTTCAAATCGGACCAGGAGTTTCTGAGATTAGCGAGTTCAAGCAAACAAACAAACTCTTCAGCTTTATAAATTAGTACTAGTTGACCCGCAACTTCGTCTGCGTCACAATTTTCATTACTGCTCTGCTCCTATTGCCCTTACCGTTATGATATATAGCCTTCCTCGATAAATGGGCTATCTATCACAAAAAGAATATTTCAAATCGGACCAGTAGTTCCCGAGATTAGCGCGTTCAAGCAAACAAACAAACAAACTCTTTAGCTTTATATATTATGTATAGAGTATAGATAGATTAGTAGTATAGATATATATCACCGGATAATTGCAAACTCCGTAAGATCGTAAACATTTTGTATATTATATTTTCTCATATCATTTTAAATACAATCAGTCCTTTCTAAATTCAATAGTTTCCAATACATATACGTGCCTTATTGAGAAAAAATGGTTTACATTTTCACGCGACATTTTACAATCTTACGGTGTTCGCTATTTTCCGGTGACATATACAGGGTTATTTGTAAAACACCAACCTCTTAGACAGTGAAAGTACACATGATCATAAACAATTTGTACTTTGAGACCAACCCCGAAAACTTGAAAAAAATATCAGCTGTTTCATACATTTTCCTTGGCTAAATATTACATTTTGTATGAAACAGCTGACATTTTTTTCAAGTTTTCGGGGTTGTTCTCAAAGTAAAAGTTGTTTATAATCATGTGTACTGTCACTGCCTAAGAGGTTGTTTGTGTTTTACTTATAACCCTGTATACATTATTGTTCACGAAGATAAAACATATGAATAGAAACTTAAACTAAACAACAGACCTGTTGCCAAGGTTTCTCGTTATTGATTACCCGTTATGACTGTAAAAGATGTACAAGAATACAAGTGAATATATTTAGCTAGCTTTCGCCTGCAACTTCGTTCGCGCATATCCCGTTTTTTCCTGTTCCCGTAGGAATTTTGGGAAATCTTCGTGAGGAAGATTCTTCTACGAAGTGTAAGGAAGCTTCATGACAAACTTCAGCTTTCTGCGACCAATGGTTTCGGCTGTGCGCTGATCGATCAGGACCCTACCCTCCATCCTCCTAACCCTCTTCTTATATAGGTTGACTGGTAATTAGTGACCGATACTTTAACACGTGATTGTAGTCATGATAACAAACAATTTTTACTGTGGGACCAAACCTGAAATCGCGAAAAATAAATATGCAGTACAGTACATTTTGACCAGTTAGTAGGCGAATATGAGGAGCTCGTGGCTAAAAAATAACAGCCGCACAGGTCGATCTTCAAGGTTAAGCAACGCTTGCCAAGGTTGGTCTGTGGATGGGTGACCATCTTAACATACCGAGTTTCCTCCGTGCCTCGGAAAGCACTTGAAGCTGTTGGTCCCGGCTGTCATTTGTAGAACTTTGGCAGTCGTTACGGATTGTCAGAAGCCAGTAAATCTGACTCCAGTCTTGCCAAGAAATACCGTGTTGTTACCCATTTAATGGGTTGTGGAAGTCTGGTAGGCGGCCGCTTCACGTAAAATACTGGTATTCAGCTGAATCCGGTTTCACTTTAAGCCGACCCCAATATAGTTGGGAAAAGGCTAGGCAGATGATGAGTAGGCGAACATAAATGTACTGAACAGCAGATTTTTTTCGTGATTTCAGGTTTGGTCCTATAGTACAAGTTGTTTGTTATCATGAGTACAATCATATGTTTAAGTATCGATCACTAATTACCAGTCACCCTATATAAGAAGAGGGTTGTCTATTATTTGCCGTGATCTAAAAGGCAGGAGGCAAGTCAAGTGTATGTCTGTTTATAACAAATAATATACATCAGCCAGTCTGTTTGGTTGCCAATCTTGATTTAGCCGAGCGTAGGAGTTGTTTGGCTTTCCTATGTTTTGGTTCGGAGTCCACTAAGCGTTTTATTGTCGTAGTAAAATAATGCTCGGTAAGAAACGTGTAATAAAGGATCCTTGAAATATGAATGAACGTTTATATTCTGACTAGTTGACCCGCGCAACTTCGTTTGCGTCACAATTTTTATTACTGCTCCGCTCCTATTGGTCTTAGCGTGATCATATATAGCCTATAGCCTTCCTCGATAAATGGGCTATCGAACACGGAAAACATTTTTCAAATCGGCCGAGTAGTTCCTGAGATTAGCGCGTTCAAGTACACAAACAAACAAACAAACTCTTCAGCTTTATATATTAGTATAGATTACATAGGTACCTACGTGTTTATTTTTATGACATGAGCAGTTATCAAAATACTACGGTGCATGACGCCGATCAATGAATGATTTTCTATTTATAATGCAAGTAATTTTAGAACAATTTATGAAAATTTCGTCGCTTCATTTACCTGCCAGGTTTGCGAAATCTGTTCGACAGAGTCACCGCGGCCCTGGAACGCAAAGGGCTCTAGGAGGAACACGGATAGGTTTTAGTCAGTGAGAGTCTGACATTCTCTTCCTCTGAAGCTCAAGGGGCAGATATGTAAATGCATCATACGGCCTGTCCTGTACGGCGGCGAGTTTTGGCCAGCACTAACCAGACACACCCAGGAGCTTCGCGTCACGGAGATGAAGATGCTGAGGTGGATGAGTGGCGTAACGCGATCCGATCGCATACGCAACTCTTTTATCCGAGGTAGTCTTGGTGTCCGTGACGTGGGGGCAAAACTGCAAGAGTGTCGTCTGCGATAGTATGGCCACGTCATGCGCCGCCCTGTGGAGTACGTTGGTCGGAGATGCAAGAATATGGCTGTCCTTGGGGCTGGGTCCCATGGTCGCCTTCGCAATTAGTGCTGGCTGGATCTGGTCAAGACTGACATGAGAGCCAATAGCCTGACTGAGAAGGATGTTAAAGATCGGGCAAAGTGGAGGAAGCTCAGTCGGAAGGCGGACCCTGGCAATGGCCAGCATTAACGCCAGGTGGAAGAAGTCTGACACTCCCTTCCGCTCAGGAGTTATTTGATGATTACCCGTCCTAAAAAAAAAATACATTTCAGAATAACCTTGATTTAATAATAAATGAATAAACACAATAACAATGAGTTATAAATTTATGTAGATAACAATTTATTTATCACATAATGTAATAAAATAAACTTAATAGGTCGTCCGTTAAAATTTCCACAGTAGTAGTATTTCTATTGCCACTATAACAACCAATTATTAAAACTAATTAAATTAGAAATGAAAGGGGTCCACGTGTTTTTTTCGGTTTATGGTACGGAACCCTTCGTGTGCGGGTCCAACTTGCATAAGGCCGGTTTTTGGAAGTTCCACCTAGCTACCATTATAAAGTTAAATCCACACTATTTTTGTTACCAAACAATAACACATTAGCAAGAACAGCAAATCGCTGGAAATACCCCGAAGCTCCACTAATTACTAAACATTTAGTTTGGATGTTGGCAACACCAAGTTTTGCGAAGTTGGCGGGAAGCATTAAAATCGGATCAACTTCCGAAGTCCGTTCAACTTAAAGCCGTTTGAGTTAAATTCGAAATGAATACTTGCACTTCGCAGTTTCACTCATAATTGCTCCAGCTAGTGTTGCCAGACGTACGGATAGATTGGCAGGCGTGTCCGGCCAAATCAGACGGCGCTTGGCCTGTCTAGCTTCTTTCATCTATATTTTAGCAGTTCCTTTGCTTGCTAATAAAGAGGACTGATAATGATTGAAGAATTAATGATTAATTAAATTATAGAAACTAATCAATAACCATTTTTTATTTGTGTACGAGTAACATAGTGAAAACAGTAAATTAGTTCTAAGAAAATTAATTGTGATAAAAAAATCAAGAAAACTAAATTTTATTTATTATTTATATTATTTGATTAATTTATTATTTTTATCTAATTATAATTAAAGTGGTTCTAAATCTTGATCATGATCTGAAAGGATTGAAATAAATGATTATTTAATTTATTGCCCTAAGGATCGCCAAAATTAAGTGGTTTAAGACACCACATTGCTCGCAGAACAGATGGTCGATGGAGCTGAAAAGTTCTGGAGTGGTGACCGCATATCGGAAGACTCAGCATTGGAAAGCCTCTCACAAGGTGGATGCAGTTCTTGTGGCGACACTTGGGGAAGGCCTATGTCCAGCAATGGACGTCTTTTGGCTGATATGATGATGATGCATACTGTTCATTTTCTAACTAATACACAAAAGTTTACTTAATACCTAAATAAAAGCAGCCCGGTTCACTGGGTGGTGTTTGATCAAAGGACATGGCAACCCTAACCCCGGCGGAGTTCCGCAAATTGTTAGCAGTTGTAATTAAACAATACGTGAAACACGTGAAACGAACGCGCTTCTGTGTTTATATTATCTGTCGTGCGGCTGTGGATTATAGAAATAGAATAGGGAATATGCATGAAAAACATATTTATCATCTATTCAGTTTATCTAAAAATATACTAAAACTAGTTGACCCGCGCAACTTCGTCTGTGTCACAATTTTCATTACTGCTCCGCTCCTATTAATCTTAGCGTGATGATATATAGCCTATAACCTTCCTCGATAAATGGGCTATCTAACACTGAAAGAATTTTTCAAATCGGACCGGTAGTTCCTGAGATTAGCGCGTTCAAGTAAACAAACAAACAAACAATCGAATAAACAAACTCTTCAGCTTTATATATTAGTATAGAAATATAGATAAACTACTTACAGTGAAAATAGAATCAAAATTACTCGAAAAACGAAGGAGACATAATTATTTCAAACAAATATATCTATCTATCCCTCTCGCGAAAACGCTGTTTTCTATGGCAGCTGTATAGGCGTCATGGACGATGACGTCAAATTTTACATCGGACTTCTCTTTCTAATTGTAATCTTTGAAGCTTTATAACTTCATCGCTGATGAAGGTATTTAAAAAATAATTTCATGATTGTTTACTAGAGCTAATAAGTATTTAATTTTGCAAATAAAAAAATCGCATGCATATTCCCTATTCTGTTGTCTGTATTTTTTACAAAATACGAAAAGGATGTTGAATTTTCATTGCGAATGTGACTGAAAAGATTGGAAGCCCAGCCCTTTTTAAAAGATCAACTAACTTATCTTAAAGTTATAATTTGACGAGGATTTAGTAGAATGCGGATTTTTTTAAAACGCAGAATGCGTTAGGTACTGAAATAATTCATATTTTCTGAAAACATTTTCATGTTTAATTATAATGATAAATTAAATTATAATTAATTCGGGTCGTATTTAAATTTAATGAAATGAATATCGGAAAAAGAGCCGCAATTAGCAATGTGTATTTTCCTATAGGTAATTGAATTATTATTCAATCATGTAAATGGAATTTAGTAACAAAATTGAACACAATTTATTTCTATAGATAATTTAATTATTGCAAGAGCGAGAAGTCTTTCTACGTTGGTTAAACATCTTAATTTGATAATGCATAATTGAGTTTTGCATAGCAATAATTGGAAGCATGCTATCCCGTTTTCCTACACATTTCAATAATGTTATTCAACTATGAATATAATTTAATTATTTAAATGCGCTTCTGGGTAGGCTCGCTCCATCGTAGACTTTGTCTCTGTCATCTCTGACATATACTAAAGTCAAAAGCAAACCCACCACAACAAAAAAAAATGTGTTTCAAATAATATAACTAAATAATTTATATTAAATTAAGTTAAGTCTAGCTGTTACGGTTCTTGAGATAAAGCCCACTGACAGACAGACGGACGGACGGACAGCGGAGGCTTAGTAATAGGGTTCCGTTGGTTACCTTTTCGGTACGGAACCGTAAAAATGTGTTATGGAATTTAAAAAAAAAACATATCTTAGTGTTTTCCTTTGTAAGTAAGGGAAAATTCCGTAAACTGATGATTTTAAAGTCTGTGCGTTGGCTGTCAGTGGGTGTGTGATTTTTAATCGACTTACAAAAAGGAGGAGGTTTATTTATTTATTTATTTATTTATTTTATTTAACAATTTATGTACACACATTTAATAAGATAAGAAGAAAGAAACAGAAAAATCTATTATATTATTATTATTTATTATTATTTTTATTATCTATTCGATGGGTATATTTTTTATATTACTCCGAGTTTCCAGATCCGATTTTTGTGATTTTTTTTTTCGATGCGGATTACTATCCATTTGGTCCCGTATAAATTTTAGTAAGATTGGCTTAGCATTTTTTATTTTATGAGCATTTTTGCTTACTTCGATGATTTGGTTTCTACGTAGACGATGCCGTCCTCCAAGTATCACAACTAAAAGTAAATAATAAAAAACTTTTTTAATAGGTAAGTTTGAAGAATGAATTAGGGAATATGCATGAATAACACATTTATCAGCTAAACAGTTTATCTAAAAATATACAAAAATATAATACTAACAGTGAAAACAGAATCAAAATTACTCGAAAAACGAAGGAGATATAATTATTTTAAACAGATATATCTGTCCCTCTCGCGAAAACGCTGTTTTCTATGGCAGCTGTATAGGCGTCATAGTCGATTACGTAAAAGTTTTCATCGGACTTCTCTTTCTAATAATGTAATCTTTGAAGCTTTATAACTTCATCGCTGATGAAGGTATTTAAAAAATAATTTCACGATTGTTCACTAGAGCTAATAAGTATTTCATTTTGCAAATAAAAAAATCGCATGCATATTCCCTATTGTAACAATTGATTTAACACACAGGGTTTATAATAAATGAAATTCAAACAAACTTAGTAAAATATATTTTATCACACGAAAACAAATTAACAATCACTAATCATTTTGTATAAATATTGAACAAGAATCATTTTATCAAATACAAACAAAACAATTTAAATCAAAAGATTAAATATACTTATCAGATCAGCACAAACAGTAAAATCAGAAACGGAGACATAGGTTTGACCTGGTTAGTTGTCTTGGTGAAAGAAAAAAAGGGGCGATATTGACACGTGCAGGCTTTTTTAAAGCATCATTCCCATCATGGTGTCTTGAAGTGCGTGGAGGGGCTTGGTAGTGGTGAGGGCACGCTGACGGTGTTGCCAGCGTAGCGAGTATAGGTGTAACACTATTATGTTCTACTAAAGTCCAATTTAAAATCGATTCACCCGATGTATTATATCGCAGGGCATGACGTTCTCATCAAGGTCTGCAAACGGAGAGCCAGCCTGTCAGCTCCAATGGAATCTACCATGCGATCCGGTGTCGAATACACAAACGTCGGAATAGGGGGAAAACTGTAAACATAGGACGTGTTGTTTGGGGCGGGCTAAAGTATTTGCCAGTAGGATACAATATTGCTTTACTAGTAGCTATGAAAAAGACATAAAAAGAATACTTCTTTCGCACTTAGTGATAAAGCAATCTTCTATCCCTCTCCAACTCAGCTGTCAAATCGGATTTCTTAGATTTTTGTGATTTAGTCGATAATTTCCAATAAATGTTACAGGAAATAAAACTGAAGAGTTTGTTTTTTTGTTTAAACGCGGTAATCTTAGGGAATACTGGTTCGAATCGAAAATATATTTTAGTGTTGGATAGCCTATTTATCAAGGAAAACATCACGCTTCGATCAATAGGAGGCATTAAAGAAATATGTGACAAAGTTTTGCGGGGGTCAGCAGCTAGTATCTAATATTTATTGGAACGTGCAAATAGCTTCATCTTTTTGGACCGACCGACCTTGACAATTCAAAAGTGCCTGTAAATGGTTTATTTGAAATAATTTTTTTTGAGTTTGAGTTTGATTAGAACGATTTCTATTTGTAATTGTTCTTCTCGCGTCGCATAGATCTACTGAAATTTGGGTTGAATAAAAATTTTGGGTCGAAAACGTATAAGAAACCGGCCAAGTGCGAGTCGGACTCGCACACGAAGGGTTCCGTACCGTAAACCACAATTTATATTATTTGTTGTTATAGCAACAATAGAAATACACAATCTTTGAAAATTTAAACTGTTTACCTATAACGGTTTTTGAGATACAGCCCGCTGACAGACAGACGGACGGACGGACGGACAGCGGAGGCTTAATAATAGGGTTCCGTTGGTTACCCTTTGGGTACGGAACCCTAAAAACGGTCGAAAACGTAACGTTCAAGCGTTTCGTTGTCAACCCAAAATTCAGTGTTTATAATTCAGACCGTCTTATTTTTTTCTCATTAGCAAAATAAAGAACATAGTCACAATATAGTTGTGTTAAAATAAAGTGAATAATCTGGTAAACGAGTCAGTCTGTTACAGTACTAAACACTCGAATAATAAACATCGTTAGAGCGAACTAAAATAAACCTTACTTTTTATTATCAACACAACTATGAATAATAAACAACGAAAATTAAAATCTTGTCGTATTCTTCTCATAATGTTTAAATTTATGTAGATTTGTATGGTGTCGTAAAAGAATAATACCATCACTTCTTGTGGGTGTCGTAAGAGGCGACGAAGGGACTCGCCAGATAATGGGCAGCAGCGTTCTCTGTAAAACGCAACACCAAACACTGCGATCGCCAACCCACCTGCCAAGCGTGGCGATTATGGCAAACCTTTTGGGGAGGCCTATGTCCAGCAGTGGACGTCTTCCAGCTGTTGTTATGATGATGATGTAGATTCTTGAAGGATATAAGAGAGAAATTGTATATTAATTTCAGTTTGTACCGTATTAGGATGACACTGTTTTGACAATTTCATTTGATAAATTTTGTGATAAGTTACTATTTTGTAAAATGGTTAAAATAACACTAAAGGAGCTCAAAAAAATATCTCTGCGTACATTTTATACGAATTCATTCACATACCTACGTTCGTATCCCGCCACGCGTGACGCGCAGACGGACGGACACGGACGCGTTTGACCACGTTCTGACAGACCACGGCCTAGCCACGTCCAGTGAAAGTGACCAGTGACAGGTACAAATGCGTAAATGGTCGCAAAATTGTAGGTAACAATAATGTCAGTTACTGAAATTTAAGTCTTATGATCAGTGGTTCTAAAAGGCTACTTTAGCAGAATCAGAAAGCACATTGCGCTACCCGTCACTGTCAAATTTTCCCAATCAACCTTGGTCAGCGATAAATATGAAAATGAATTGTGACAGATTTTGTGTGGTTGATGTTATGATTCTATATGATTCTGCTAAAGTGGCATTTTCAACCGACTTCCAAAAAAGTAGGAGATTCTCAATTCGGTGGGTATTTTTTTTATGTATGTACACCGATTACTCCAAGTTTTCTTATCCGATTTCTGTAATGTGTGTGTGGTCTCGTAAAAATTTAATTCAGTAGATTTATGTTAGGAGCATTTTTGTTCACTTCAATTTCAGCGTAGAGGAAGATGTTGTCCAAGTAGCACCAACAAAAGTGAAAAATAAAAAAAAAACTTTTTACAAAAAAATATAACCGACTTGCAAACATGGAAACGGTAATATTTTTTTTTAAGTTTTTTTTTTTTTTGGTAAAAATATTTTTTTGGCCACCAGTTATATTAAACGGCCCTGAGCGCGGCCTGCATAAGTGTGGATCACCCTTGACACGTTTTTATTTTTTAGTCTGTAAAGCTGCCTATCCATTGTCGCCTAGCGAGGTAGCGGAGCGGAGGGGAATGGTTATTTCATGAAAAAGTCATTCAATAGGGCTTAATGAACTTAGAGAGTTATATTGATGATTAAAATGGTTATGATTCTTTAGAAATACGCGTTACGGCCGCGAATCGTATTTTGTTCAACATAGAGCTTCACACTGACCGGCAAATTGCAAAAAAACATAAAAATATATGAATTTCGCGGGCTGCCCTGGCGCTTCCACCTTAAAAACTATTGCCTACCTATACAGGGTGAATTTTTATGGCCAAATCCGAAACAATGAGGAATATCGAAAACACTGAAGATAATTTTGAGCTCGAACTTGATGAAAACTAATGGAATTGCTTAAAATCTCCGCAACACGTGAGTCAAGGGTATTTTACTGAAAAGTTCAAATTAGTCCGTCAGATATATTTTCAAAAATATAGGACACGTATTTTTTCTTTTTTCACGTATACAAAAAAAGAAGACGATGCAGGGCGTTTAAGACACGCGCGACGTCAAGTCACTGGTAAAAATTGTTCCATCATAGTTCCATCTTTTGTTTATGTGAAAAAATAAAAAAATACGCGACCAATATTTTTAGGAAATCTATCCGACGGACTAATTAGATTTTTTAGTTCTGGTTAAAATTTCTACTCTATTCCATTGTTTAACATTTCTCCGTTTCTCCGCTCCGCTGTCTCGCTCCGCGACAAAGGCAGCCTTAAACTAGAAAAGGCCAGTGTTTCTGGCTGTTTTCTTCTATGGCAGTTCCATTCGCAATATCCTCCGGTGAGTCGTCACCATTTTGGCTAAAATTGCTACTCTATTCCATTGGTTAAAATTTTTCCGTTTCTCCTCTCCGCTGTCTCGCTCCGCGACATAGGTAGCCTTGAACTAGAAAAGGCCAGTGTTTTTGGCTGTTTTCTCCTATGGCAATTCCATTCGCAATATCCTCCGGTGATTTTTCCGTTTCTCCTCTCTGCTGTCTCGCTCCGCGACAAAGGCAGCCTTGAACTAGAAAAGGCCAGTGTTTCTGTCTGTTTTGTTCTATGGCAGTTCCATTCGCAATATCCTCCGGTGAGTCGTCACCATTTTGTCAATCACTCAACTGCCGGGTAAACAAGGAGCGGCTGAAACTAGATTTGTCAGTTTGATGTAGATAAATACAGATAGAGACAGCTCTTCTGTATTTCTGTTGTACTTGCCTTGGAATTCATCAAGGTTGCTACTGATCTTGAATTGCTGAATAACTAGGGCTGTAACGTATGCTGTTAGCTAAGACAAGAAAGTCAAAAAAAGAATAAAATATCCAATGATATCGCCATTAATTATTTTGACAAATAAGCCTTCTTTCTTTGAAGATGATATTGTAACTAAAAATAATCTAAAGTATAAATTAACAATAAGAAACTACAAATATATCTATCGAGTGTAAAAAAGCTGTATTTTTAAGACCTTCCAAAATCATTAAAAACTAAATTCAAAATTTCAAAACAATACGCTATGCTTTTAACTCTTCCTCGTAACCGTTGCTGTAGCCTGCGTGCATAAAAATCACCTTTTACGTTTTTTTAGTTTCCCTATAACCATAGAGCACGGCGGGTCTAAAAAGGCCACTTTACCAGAATACTGTCAATTTTTTTTTATCCATCCAAAGGTTGTCTTGAAAAGATCGCTTTTAGCGATAAGGCCGCCCATTGTGTCACCCTATGTAATGTTTTCTTCATCTATCTTTTCTGTAACTTATATGGTGTACATAATAAAGAGTTTTCTTTTCTATTATATTCTATTCTAATGCATTAGCGATAAAGATGAAAATGGAATTGGACAGATTGTTGTGTGATAAATGTAATGATTCTAATATGATTTTACAAAAGTGGCCTTTTTAGACCCGCTTATACGCCTCGGCAGCGGTCGCTGATAGAAGTGGCGTTGTCAAGTCAAGACTTAATAGGGTAAGATGACTCTGTTATCTTCCGTACTCTCTACTCTTCGACCGAAGTGAAGAGTTCTTTTTAGGGTATTCCGTTTCCAATAGTAACCAACGGAAAATTTTTTTTAAGTTGATACGAAAATACATTATTTTTTTTTTCCTATAATCTTTCTGGTGTGCAAGCTTCGTCATTATCAGGGTTCTGTACTCAAAGGGTAATTAATGGAACCCTATTACTAAGCCAACGCTGTCCGTCCGTCCGTCCCTCTGTCTATCAGCGGGCTGGATCTCAAGAACTTTAATAGGATAAGATAAACAGTTGAAATTTTCACCGAGTGTATTTCTATTGCCGCTATAACAACAAATAATAAAAATTAATGAGGACGGTTTCGGGTACGGAACTCTTCGTGTGCGAGAGTCATCTGCCTAACCTTTTCCCAACTATATTGGGGTCGGCTTCCAGTCGAACCGGATTCAGCTGAATACCAGTATTTTACGAGAAGCGGCTGCCTACCAGACCTCCACAACACAAAACACAACAAGACAAGACTGTAGTCAGATTTACTGGCTTCTGACTATCCGTAACGACTGCCAAAGATCTACAAATGACAGCCGGGACCAACGGCTAAACGTGCTTTCCGAGACACGGAGGAAACTCGGTATGTTACGATAGTCACCCATCCACAGACCAACCTTGCTTAACCTTGCTGCTTAACCTTCGAGATCGAGCCGTGCGGCTTTTATTATCTAGCCACGAGCACTTCAGTACGATACACACGGGAAGTGACGGGATGGTATTATTCTTTTACGGCACCATACAGCACCGGCCGACACCATACGGCTGATAAAGATGCAATGATGAAACGATGATAGATAAAGTATAAACTATAGATTATAATTACTAAAATGCGGTCTCCAGACGCTTTGCTTCCGTGATCTGTGCCTAAAACAGTTACGATGGAAGTAGTTCATAAAAAGAGAACCACGAACTTTTCAGGCATATTTTTTGGGTCTGTTTTTATCAACTTTACTACGAGCTCGTATTTTTGATGAACCTCGATGAAGTTAGAGGAGTTTTTTATTAATTTAAAATGCACACTGACTGGTTTTATGGACTTAAAAATCCCGGAAAATTTCTACTTCGTGGATGATCCGTTTCGATTCGCAGAATACTGAATGATATGCAATTGCAGTTTGGAATTCGGGAACGAGATATTTGTAGTAACCGCGTGTGTATCTAATATTTTATTGGATTCCGTTTACTAAAACTTTTCCGTGAACACTTCAGAATAAGAGAGTACCTACTTGAAATATTGATTGAAAAAATTACTGGATATCTTTATATAAATCGTGTCTGTGGTTAATACCGAAAGCCTGGAAAAAAATGGATATTCATTGAAAAATAATCCCGTATGTATACGCGTAAAGAAGAATAAACAAAGAACCTGATTCGTTCCTTAGTATATACAATGTACATTCTTGAATAGTTGTGCCTATATTAATTATTAGCACTTCATTTGCGAATTCGGCCGCGCTGTAATTTTCCTAAGGATCTATATATATTTTTTTTAATGAATTATAGCCTATGTTACTTCCTGATAATTTAGCTTTCTATTAGTGAAAAATCGTTTCAATCGGTTTAGTAGTTTCGGAGCCTATTCGGAACAAACAAACAAAAAAAAACTTTCCATTTTTACATAACTAGCTGACCCGTGCCCACTTCGTTGGGTGGTATTTTTCGGGTTTAATATTATAGCCTATGACACTCATAAATAACGTGGCTTTCTATTCATAATGTCAGCCAATTTCTGTCCACTGCTGAACGTAAGCCTCCCCCAAAGAGCGCTTATAATCACAGTCTTGAGCAGTCCACATCCATCCGCTGCCAGCCACCTTTTTTAAATCATCGATCTCATCGTGCCGCAGGGGGTCCCACACTCCAGGCGTCGGGAGTCGCAGGACGATTCCCGGCCGCCGTAGGCGCGGGCCTGCGGACGGCGAGCAGTGGGTGGCTCGCCGTCTGATCAGAACTAGGCCCGGGTCGGCGGTGCGCTGCGATCCCAGCGCGCCTCAAAGAGATGTCAGCGAGGAAGACGGGGCCCGCTAGGGCAGGTGCCTGCTGGGGCTGCGGAATCTGTTCGAAAGAGGTGCCGTAGCCTTGGAACACAAAGGGCACCAGGAGGAACACGGATGGGTTTTAGTCAGTAAGAGTCTGACACTCCCTCTTGCTTCGCCCAGGGCGGGAGGAGTCATTTGATGATTTCCCATCCTTAAAAAAAAAAAAAAAAGGGGGTCCCACACTACGTTTGCCCATACGCGGTGTCCTCTCTAACACAGTCTGCTCTATAAACCGGTTGTCCGTCTGCAGACATGGCCAGCCTGCTTCCACTTCAGCATACTGATTCTACGCGCAATGTCGTTCACTTTGGTTCTCTGGTGAATGACTTCGTTGCGAATTCTATCCACCAGAGAGACCCCGAGCATTGCTCTCTCCATTACACGCTGAGCAACCTTGAATTTGTGGACCAGGCCTATGGTGAGTGTCCACGTTTCGGCTCCGTAAGTTACTACGGGTAGGATGCACTGGTTATAGACCCTGGCCTTTAAGGGATTGTGCGATCGACGATTCAAAGATATCACAAAGCTTTCTATTGGTAAAAGAATTTTCTAAATCGGTTCAAAGGATCCAGATATTACCCCCTATACCACCTCACAAACTCACAAACTTTACCTCTTTATAGTATATTTAAAGACAATATAACTAAAATAATACCTGACCGAGCATACGTTGTTTTACCGTATAAAAAATATCCTACGACCTATTCCCAGAGTCCAGACTAACCAAATAAACACAAAAAAAAATAATCGGCCAAGCCGTTTCGGAGGAGTTCGATAACAAACACTGTGACACGAGAATTTTATATTTTAGATTAGATTATTATAATATGTATTAATATAGAATAAAACTAGCGACCCGCCCTGGCTTCGCACGGGTGCAAATTATATACTAAAAACCCGCATCAAAATCCGTTGTATTGCGACTGACAGACAGCGGAAGCGACTTGGATTCTACAAAAAATAAATTCGCCCTAGTGTAGCCATACCAATTGTGCACAACTTAGATACCTACCTACCTACTTAGATACCTTGTTTTTAGGTCGCAAAAACTTAGCTCGTTAGCGAAAGCTAATCTAGGTCTTAAAGTCTTCAACTTTGGTCTAGGCTCTGAATAATTTAGTGCTACATAATTCATTAGTTGAGAATTTTCTTGTTTTGATTTTTAATAAGGTTAGATTTTAGGAATTATGAGTTGATTAATTTTATGACATTTAGGGTGCCTGTCATTACAGCGGAGCGAGGTAGCGGAGCGAAGAAATTTTAACCAATGGAATTGCAAAAAATCTCCGCACCACGTGAGTCACTGACATTTTGACTGACATGATTGGTTAATATTTTTCCGTCTCTCCTCTCCGCTGCCTCGCTCCGCGCAAGCGGACAGGCACCCTTAGAGTGTATTTTGAGATGTTTTATATGAAATATGTAAATAGCTAGATATTTTAGATAAATCTTGAAGCTGTTGTTTGCACTCATCGTGGGTTCTCTTTATTTTATTTCACCATTTCATAATGCTCTGACCTGAAATCCAATCTCATTTTATTTTTCGTAAACCATATAGTAATAAAGTTTCCGTAGTTTTTAGGTCGCGGGCACGAAGTTAGCGAGCAGCGGCGACGAAGCCATCAGCGGGCAGATTGCGCAGCGTAGTAATGTGTTATGAGAAAATAGTGTCTAGTTCGCAACCAAAATGTCTAAACAGCGACGAAAACATATTTTTCACACAAATTCTGAAACGTATATTGATACGTCAGTCGTTAAAAAGCAAAAGATAAAATGCACAACACTACGTCACTGCAGACGTGCTGGCACCGCTCTAATGGCGCTCACCATACGCTACCGCCGCGCCGCTGCCTTTGTGGCTATTTCCATATAAATCTAAGTATTTGAAAGAGCCGCTGCCCGCGCCGCCACTGCCCCGCGTCCGCTTATTTCGTGCCCATGGCCTTACTGTTCCTGAATCTTTATAAAAATATATTTTTAGAACACGCTTCGGTCTCCAAAAAGATGACCACACCTACTGACCCACTCGCTCCAAACCAAACCAATATTTCCGCCAAACTTGGCACCAACATTGGCCCAACGCAAACACAAACTTGACACCAACATTGGCCCAACACAACCACAAACTTGGCAACAAAATTGGCCCAACACAAACACAAACTTGGCACCAACATTGACCCAACACAAACACGCTCCACCTAGGGTTCACTCGATTCACCTCAACTGATTAATTACTCTCCTCGTATATAGGAAGCCTAGGTCCCAACAGAGACCTAGTACCGTCCATTGTTTAAAGCAATCAATGGTGCTGTTGACCCTGATTAAACAAGCCTAGCTGAAGGTAGAATGGCTGCCTTAAAACGTAATAATTCCATGAAAGGAACCGGAAACTGGTTGTGAAGGAAATTAAAGCTTTGAATTTCAGTGACGAACAATGTTCGTTAGGTTGTAATATTTTGTGGCATTTTAAAATAGAAATAGAAAGGTCTAATCTTTTTGGATTTTGAGCGCAGTACTGAATTAAAATTCCTTATTTCCTTTTTCAAGTTGGTACGACAATTTATCACATTTTACAAATAATACTTACCATTTCTGGAAAGTATTTGTATTGTACAAATTTTTTTTTGTTACCTATATCTTTCTAGCGTGGAAGTTTCGTAATTTTTAGGGTTTTGTACCCTACCAAAGGGTAACCAACGGAACCTTATTACAAACCCCTGTCCGTCCGTCTGTCTATCTGTAAGCGGCCTGTATTTCAAGAACCGTTATGGTTGAAATGTATTTCCATTGCCGCTATAGCAACAAAAAATAAAATGAAAATTATATACAAATACAAATTTAAGGGGAGCCCCGTTTAATTTTACTGGGCTGATTTTGAAAATTAGAACCCTTTTAAAGAGGTAGGAATTGATAACCGAGCGCGACGTTGAGACTACTTTTAGGGTGCCTGTCTATTTTCGCGGAGCGAGGCTGCATAGCGGAGAAACAGAGAAATTTTAACCAATGGAATTGTATAAAGTCTCAGTGACTCACGTAGTACGGATATTTTAAGCAATTCCATTTGTTAAAATTTATCCGTTTCTCCGCTTCACTACCTCGTTCCGCGACCATGAACAGGCAGCCTTAATCCGGAGAAAATGCGCACTTGTAAAAAGGAATTTAAGATTATAAAAATCCATGTTTATAAAATTTAGGATTATAAAAATCCATGTTTTTTAAATTTAAGTCAATATAAACCCAGACCATTGTGATAGAATAAATTCTTCAATCAGAATGGTCTGGGCTTGTATTGATTTCCAGTCAAAGTTATAACTATATTATTGAAACACTAAGGCACTTGTCCCACCGCCAACGATCAGCGAGAAGCGAGTAAAGCTTGAAACTCAAAACGAGTTTGCGAGCAGCGAGGAGCGAGTGTGTGATTTCGATAGTTTTGTCGCTCGGCTGTAAGCGGGTGCTCTTGTGCGACGGGCGATTACTCGCATCACTCGTTCCGCCCGCACTATACTCGTAGACCGTAGAAATGACCGCTGGTTGGTCTCTCGGCGTGAGTTCTGACCGTCAAGCGAGCATCGTTGAGCGAGTGTCGCTGAGCAGGTACTATCTTTGATAGCTCTTGTTGCTGCGACAAAATACTGGTAAGAGAGTTCTCGCCGGCAGTGTGAACGACTATAAATGTGTGTCTCTTTTACTCACATGAAATCTATATCTTTTGTCCATTTCCTCAGCGAGAAAGTAGTCGATAGCTGATCGCTTCCTCGTCGGCGGTGAGACAAGTGCTTTAAAATACGAAATCCCAACTTTCATGTTTGACGACGCTCTGAATAGAAAAGTTTTTCAGCTTCAAAATTTAACAACCAATCCATCTCGTCTTAATCCTTTTGATAGCGTTCTTGGCATCAGGTTTTATTAAAAAACTGGCCAAGTGCGAGTCGTACTTGAGTGGAAAGGGTTCCGAACAAATCATTTTGGTCATTTTATTTTAACCGTTTTCGCTTGCACACGGGTGTGCCATTAGGCTTCAACTAAATTGACGCTTAATGGCATCTCACATGCCGTACCAAATCACGCAGTTTAAATTTCTTTTTAAAACGCAGTGTTTAAGGGGGGGGATAAGCAAATAATAAGGCCGTTTTGAAAATGGTTTTTTTCTCGTAAAGTACTTGTTATAAGGATTTAATATTTTAGTTTTGCCATTTTCATTTTCATGACGTAATGCATTAGATTGATGCTAAATTCACTACAGGTTTTGATTTCATAATGCTATTATGTTATATCGAAAATTTACTTTTGGCACTTACGTTATTTATTCTGAGCCGCCCTCATTCTATCGCCATCTCTTCTTTTGCCTTTTAAAAGTATTTGTATCACTGTCTATTCAGATGGTCCGTGGGCCTTGTTGAGGTAATACCTATATCACTTTTTTTGCAGATCTTAGCTGTCAGATATTCGTAATATTTTTTTAACAATATTTTATATATAACAGCAGCTTAACGTTGATGTTTGTTAAAATTAGTGATATAAAATTATTTCCACCGTGTGAGTGTATATTTTTATGACCTTGGGCAGTATATAATCGTAGTCATTTTATATTCGTACCAACATTGAAATTATTTCATGAAATAATAGACTAAAAGTGCCTAAAACACAACATTTGGGATTTTTTTACAGTAAAACTATTCAATTGTTGTTGCGTCGCGACGGCTATTGCGACCGGGTAACCACAGGAAGCCCATATAGTTACTTCCTGTAAGCTATACGTAAATGTAACTGAACAAAAAAAATGTCCAACTTTTGGGAAATCCTCTCTTAGTGCTCCACTAAGGAGTGCAGCGAAGCTACGTGCCAAATTTCAGCTTTCTACGACCGGCAGTTTTGTCTGTCAGTCACTCAATCAGTCAGTAACTAAAGAATCTATACTTGTATACTTAATATATAAAGCTGAAGAGTTTGTTTGCTTGAACGCTTTTAGTGTTAGATAGCCTATTTATCGAGGAAGGCTATAGGCTATATATCATCACGCTAAGACCAATAGGAGCGGAGTAGTAATGAAATTTGTGCTCAGATGAAGTTGTGCGGATCAACTATAACCCAACCCTATTTGAAGGTAAACGACGAAAACATAATTATGGTCTGTTCCACAGCTCGTTTTCATACGGCTTTTGCCCGCCGACATTTTGGTTTCCTGGGTAACTTTTATAACAAAATTAATGAAGTCTTGTCAATTTATGCCCTTCCCGAGCAGATTTGCAAAAAAAAACTCTCAGCTTGGTTGCAAAAGCTAGACTATGATTCTACGGAGCAGTTGCTCATTAATAATAGCCTATAGCATCATCATCTGCCTAGCCTTTTCCCAACCATATTGGGGTCGGCTTCCAGTCAAACCGGATTTAGCTGAATACCAGTATTTTACGAGGAGCGGCTGCCTACCAGACCTCCACAACCCATTAACTGGGTAACACGGTATTTCATGGCAAGACTGGAGTCAGATTTACTGGCTTCTGACTATCCGTAACGACTGCCAAAGATCTACAAATGACAGCCGGGACCAACGGCTTAACGTGCTTTCCGAGGCACGGAGGAAACTCGCTATGAAAAAATGGTCACCCATCCACAGACCAACCTTGGCAATCGTTGCTTAAACTTGAAGATCGACCCGTGCGGCTGTTATTATCTAGCCATAATAGTCTATAGCCTTCCTCGATAAATGGCCTATCTAACACTGAAAGAATTTTTAAATCAGACCAGTAGTTTCTTAGGTTAGTGCGTTCAAGAAAACAAACTCTTCAGCTTTATATATTAAAGTATAGACTAGCTGTCCCCCGCGGCTTCGCTCTCGTCTACCCCTACCTACTTACCCATTTGTATGTTTTTAAATCTTCCTTGTATTCTGGCGAAACTAACAAAAAATTATTATTTAAATTGGCCCCGCCGTTTTCGAGTTTTAGCAAGACTAACGAACAGCAATTCATTTATATATATAAGAGAAGATATTGATAATATTCATGATTGTCCACTGTTTAGCTGCATACAGCTCGAAAAGTAAAAAAATCAAGATCTGGAGTAAATTGGCAGTGATTTTTTTCCTTCGGACCGGAAGTATGGAACCCTAAAAAGAATTAAGTACCTACTAAGACTGAACTGGAAGCCAAGCTTTGACTTCGAGGCTTCTTTATTTTCTAAAAACGCTAATATGTGTCGTAGGTAACTAGCAAGTTATTTTTGTAAAATATTTTTTTAATTTTTCCTTGTGTTTGGCCCTTGTTTCTGTCCATAAATCAACTAATTTGGAAAATAAATAATTTTTTATTTTGCTACTTTTTGTACAACCTTCCGCCATATGGTGTCAGTTTTTCCACACGAGTACGACTCGCACTTGACTGGTTTTCAAGTATTGTTTTCTTTGAGTGATTCAAAACTGTAGGAACATTATTCCTGCAAGCATTTCGGCTCTAAAAGCATAGAGAATCATCTTCTAGCTAGCTTAGCTACAAACACGGCACACAACAAATATTGGTCGTCGGGTTCTCATCCCCGACACACATTATTTATACCGTGTTTATCCCCTTTCAGTCATCCCCGGGGGATGTAACGTTTTCAGTTACCTACGACTTCGTTTACAACCATTATTTATATTACCCCCACTTGTTTCTATCTGGGTATTCCCCGGAGTGGTCGGTAGTGTTTGTACAGTCGAGTCGCTGATACCTTCGGCAGTATTCAAATTCTTTTATTGTCAAGTCAGGTTATTTAGTATTTCTGGCTCACACTAAAAAATCTCCTGCATCGCGAGTGCGTTCACAAACATAAACTCACATACACGAACAGCCCTGACCCGGAACAATATCTGTAGCAATATCAATGCTTGTTCTGTGCGGAAATCGAACCCGCGACACGCAGCGCAGCAGCCAATTGCTCAACCACTGCGCTAACCGTGCCGTAGAAGAATTTGAAGCTACGACTTTGAGTAGACAGTAGCATGGAAAACGATTTTTACTCACTTGAAAAAAATGGTAAACCAAATTCTTTTAATGGGGTCGGTTGGCTATTTTATGGAATACTTATATTTCTAACTAGTTGACCCGCGCAACTTCGTCTGCGTCACAAATTTCATTACTGCTCCGCTCCTTTTGGTCTTAGCATGATGATAATAATATATAGCCTATAGCCTTCCTCAATAAATGGGCTATCTAACACTGAAATATTTTTTCAAATCGGGTCAGTAGTTCCTGAGATTAGCGCGTTCAAGCAAACAAACAAACTCTTCAGCTTTATATATTAGTATAGATTAGCAATTTTATGTCATTCCGTGATGACGTTAATAGTTTGAATACGTCGGTAAAAAAGAAGATTCTTGCTTGGAGCAAACAACAATAGGCCTTAAAGTGACGAACCCTTTATTACTGGGACTGTACGTATTTGGTTAGTTCTTAGAGTATTAACAAATTCTTGACAGTCCGGTGCGTTTCAAGTTTCTTTTTAGTTCGGACGTTGAAGAATTAGTTTGAAAGTTATTTAAGTGTTTTTCTTACTTTTTGCAATATTTTGCGGTGTCAATAAATACGGCCTCTTAGGACACCAAGTGATCGATTAGACCATAACCTTTCTCGTATTATTTTATTTTTCGTATTATTTTATTCTTCGGTATCTATACAGGGTTATTTGTAATACACCAGCAATCTCTTAGGCGGTGATAGTACACATGATTATAAGCAACTTTTACTTTGAGAAAACCCCGAAATCTCGAGAAAAATATCAGCTGTTTCATACAAAATGCAATATTTAGCCAATGAAAATGTATGAAACAGCCGATATTTTTCTGGAGATTTCGGGGTTTTGTCAAAGTAAATGTGTCAAAAAAATTATGTGTACTTTCACTACCTAAGATATTGCTGGTGTTTTACAAATAACCCTGTACATCAGGGTAAAATCGGTACTTTTAACGAGTTAAAAAAATGTTCATAAACGCCAATCATATTACTCTTGACAGTTTTTGATTCCGGTACGATTTTTTTTTAATCCGTTGTGTCTCGGCGAGGAACCGACAGACAGTCGTAGTCGCTATTTCTAAACACTACAATAGTATACTGGCTATGTCTAAAGGACACCATGTCCGGCTGTGGACGCGCACGTCTGTTAGTAGATGTTCTTAGACAGCGATGTTAATAATTAATCTTACGCGATCCTACCGCGGTGCACGCTATCTACGGCCACGCGGCACATTTTAGCTACGTGGGTTCATTTGTTTGACAACGTGAGTCTACGTTCCCACTGCAGTACACGCTACACGCAATGTACAACTGTAGCGTGGCCCACCGCACACGGAGAGGCTACGCACGTTTTTTTGCAAGAATATGGTTTTGACATAGTCGTGGGTTAATATTCGTAGCGTGTTCCGTGTGCATAGCGTGCATGGCGATGACAGCGTTGAGCTACGTGGGCGCCATATTCGGGCAAGCCACGCGTGTGCTAATAACGTTAATTGATGCATTAGTGTGTCCGTAGGTTGTAGTGGAAACAATTCCATACATTTCCATGCAAGGCGAAGCCTCAGACACGTGCGTAGCCTCTCCGTGCGTTGCAGTGGGTTTTTTTTTGTCAGTTCTTAATGGGATTGACATTCTTTACCGGAATGTCACATGGGCAATCCGAAACATTTTCCCTCTTAGCAACTATCAAAATAAGTTCCTTTGAAATGTTACTAAACTATCAAATGCAACATTGAAACCCTTCCATTGCTGTTACCCAAGAACACAAGACAATTGTCAGTAAACGTACTTCAAAGTTACAAACAATGCATACCGCTTGGAAGAAGATAGACTTGAAGATATAAAAATTGTCTTTAATTATAGTTATCCAAAATTGAAGTTGTTGTTACAATCTTGGCACTTTTAGTGCTTAGTATGTGAACTGTGTACTGTGAACTTTTTTGTAACAGGATTTCAAAATGGTACTTTATGGCTATCTAAGGTGATATTTTATTTTAATCTCAACTTAACATGGTTTCAAGTGACTGGAGGTATAAAAACGGCGGTAGTAATGAAGGTACAGATTGTATTTATTCTGTTAAAAGTAAATCAGAGCAAGTGTTAAACAAGACTTACTCAACAACTAGTATAATTTTCCAACTGAAGACAATAAGGACTATAATCAATTTAGTTGCAACTACTGAAAGCAGTCAAAAGGTCGTAAGCGGCCTTTTTGAAGTACCGATGTAAAAGTCATTAGTTAGTCAGTCTCTTTTACTAGGCATCAAAACTAAATTGGCTTTCCTTCAGCTTCAGCTTAGTATTTATTCATAAACAAAGTAAGAAAATCCATTTATTTAGCACAAAAGTACCTATCTAAGCATATATCTAAGTATAGCTATTTGGGCTTCTTCCCTTTCATCGAGAGCAAAGGCATGAATACATGAATAACCTTTCTTATCCTCTTTCCAGGTAAACAAAGTAACCTTCGCGCCGCTGGTGGTGTCCACTCTCTTCATCCTCCTAACATCCCTGCTAGCCCATTGTGCCAGGAGGGTGGTACAGAAGGTCATCAAGGAACCCTTCATCAGGCTTCTGTTTGAGGAGGCCATCGCCGCTGCTGAACTATGCGGCTGCTGCTTTGAACTTATTATAGGTAAGTTTTGGAAGTTCCCTAGTACTACCATTACCCGTTAGAGTGAACCAGCATTTTCTGGGTTCGCTCGTCCTGTTTTAGATTTTGTCCATTGCTTTCCATCAGGCAAGATTGGGGTCAAGCTTGCCTTATGGAAAGCAATCAGGTACTTAAATGATGAGCACTGTCGTGAAACAAATGTTTTGAGGATTATGGGAATAATTTCTAAGATGTCATCATCTGCCTAGCCTTTTCCTAACTATATTGGGGTCGGCTTCCAGTCAAGCCAGATTTAGCTGAATACCAGTATTTTACGTGGAGCGGCTTTCTACCAGACCTCCACAACCCATTAACTGGGAAACACGGTACTTCATGGCAAGACTGGAGTCAGATTAACTGGCTTCTGACTATCCGTAACGACTGCCAAAGATCTACAAATGACAGCCGGGACCAACGGCTTAACGTGCTTTCCGAGGCATGGAGGAAACTCGGTATGTTAAGATGGTCACCGATCCACAGACCAACCTTGGCAAGCGTTGCTTAACCTTAAAGATCGAACCAGTTGGCTGTTATTATCTAGCCACGAGCTTCTCCACTCACTCCACAATAATTTCTAAGATGTATGTTACACAAATTATAACCACTGAAGGTACAGTAGGGCATGTGATTATGAATCGTATAGTCGTAGAGTAAAAACGTAAAAATTCACAAAATTTTTGAACAACTTAATGTAGTAGTTTGTTTAGCCAGCATGTATCCAAAATTTAACTATATGATAAAACTTGATGTAGTTCAGTCGCCTAGAATAAAGTTTTATCCGGAGAATAATTTTTGTCTTCATGGCATTTATTTGCGTATTTAAATTTAATGTCCCTCTGCTCGGTGAAGTCATCCCCCAAAACCTACCAGATTTTCTTTTTCCGTGCCACCTCGAACCAGCCCATCCAGTAGCGTAGGTCATCTTGCTACCTCTTGCTAGGCCAGTGCCGTCCATCCTCAGGCACCTACTTTGAGAAGATTATTGCCCAGCATTCATGCTGCCTTATGGTGTCAGCAGGTGCCGTATGGTGCCGTAAAATAATAATACCATCCCATCACTTCCCGTGGGTGTCGTAAGAGGCAACTAAGGGACTCACCAGAGAATGGGCAGCAGCGTTCTCTGTAAAAATCAACACCATACACTGCAATCGCGAACCCCCCTTTTGGGGGAGACCTATAACCAGCAGTAGACGTCTTTCGGCTGATATGATGATGATGGTTGATGTAGTAGATGTGCCCCACCCACTCCCATTCTAGCCTGATCTAACTTGTATTTCAACTTAACTTCAGTGGCGGACAACTTCGGCGTTGGGACGTACGCGATATTCCTGTTTGCGCTGTCTATCTGGTGGTCCCTCAACTGGGGCGAAGCTACAGCCTGTCCCTACACACACATCGAGGATGTTATTGAAGGTAATTTTTATTTTTTATTTTATTATGTTTGGGTGGTATATAGCTATAAATATAGGGGTAAACAGTAAGCTAATTCACAACAAGCCATTTACAAGCCTCCACAGTTAACAAAAGAGTAGGAAATTGATGTACAGTTGCAAAATGAATTAACTATTACAACAACTGCTAAGTTTAGTATAAAAATTAAGTACCTGCGAAATGTGCAACCACTATGAGAAAATATTAGACCCCATATAGTGCTTGGTTAAAATTGTACTTTTTGTAAAATTGTGTTGTAATTATTATACTTCCGACTTCTGATTGCCTTTAAAAGATTGTTTATTTTATATCTAGCTACTCTCTAGTCAGTGGAAGGAAGTTATTTGTAGTACCTATATCATAATTCCGTTGTGTAAAAGCGATAGTTTTACTCGACATACATAGCTCCTTCCCTCTCTAACACCAGAATCGTGATGGCATTGGCACATAAAAGGGGCGAATCACAGAAGTCATTGTTTCACTAGATGCTTCCAACGGTATTGTATTACTGCCTCCGCTGTCCGTCCGTCCGTCTGAGTGTCAGCAGGCTGTTGGTATCTCAAGAACCGTAATAGGTGGACAGTTGAAATTAAGACCAATAGGAGCAGAGCAGTAATGAAAATTGTGACGCAGATGAAGTTGCGCGGGTCAACTAGTATCTATACTAATATATAAAGCTGAAGAGTTTGTTTGTTTGCTTGAACGCGCTAATCTCAGAAACTGCTGGTCCGATTTGAAAAATTCTTTCAGTGTTAGATAGCCCATTTATTGAGGAAGGCTATATATCATCACGCTAAGTCCAATAGGAGCAGAGCAGTAATGAAAATTGTGACGCAGACGAAGTTGCGCGAGTCAACTAGTAATACAATAAAATAAATTAAAAAGGGGTTCCACTCAAGAAAGGTGTTTTTTTTTGGTACGCTACGGAACCCTTCGTGTGCGAGACCGACTCGCACTCAGCCGGTTTTCTATTCTGCATATTCATTTCTATTTACTATTTCCAGGCAGGGGTGACGTCCGCAAGGCTATACTGAAGACCTGGGCAGAGCTGGGCGGTGGTTTACTGGTCTTCAAGTACGTTCAGATGTACTGGGCTCTGGAGATCTCTGACACGCATAAGGACAAGGCTTTTGAAGACTGCAAGGCTGATTTGCAGGTACGTTGACACATTTTGTAGATTTTTAGTGATCCTTACCCAAAGGGTAACCAACGGAACCCTATTACTAAGTCTCCACTGTCCGTCCGTCCGTCCGTCTGTCTGTCAGCGGGCTGTATCTCAAGAACTGTAATAGGCAGACAGTTATCATAGATTGTGTATTTCTATCGCAGCTACCAGAACCTTTCGTGTGTGAGTCCGACTCGCACTTGGCCTGTTTTTTAATTTTTAACGTACTCGATCGTTTAAACGTCAATTTGTGTGACAATAACTAATTTAACATTAGTGAACGTTTAGCGTTCGAGCACGTTAAAAAAACTCGTAGTGGAAGATGTATTTTGAAAATTGATTTATTAATCTGCAGTTTCACCATTGACTCGAGTGACCAAAAAAAGAGATTAGTGTTAAGGGAGATGAAGGAAAGATCGAAAGATTGTGCGATTGATTCGAAATCGAGTTTTTTTAACGAGTTAGGTACTTTCAAACCACAAACTTTCTATGGGTTTTTCTGTAACATAAGTAAAGGACCATTACACACAGGCACAAGCACTATCATACTCTTTCTTATAATATATCTTCCTAACTTTGTCTTTATTTCTAGTATAATTGCTCGATATTCATTATATATCTGTTTATTTTTTTATGTACGTTATTTTGACGATATTTTTATATATGATACGAATGAACCGCCACTCATCCTTAGGGTTCATTAGAAAACCAGCGTCAGACAGTCTCAGGCTGTCTGACATATCGCTGAAATGAACCTTTTTAGTGCAGCCGTGAGACACACTCTTAGTTTTTGGCTTACCTACCATTATTTATCTTTATGTACCGTGCGTGTTTCATGTATGTGCTACATAAATACTATTCTTTCTTTCTTTCTTTCATTATCTGTATTTTTTCTTCTTTGTACTGACTTCAAGTAGAAAGATCTCATTGATGAGGGGCAGGAAGGCGCCGATAATACAATCAGCCAAATTCATCGCTGGCTTGTACCGGTCGAAAACCGACACCCATTGACGTCAACCACTAAAACTTAACACGAGTTTAGACACACTACACTCCAAATAAACAAACCAGCTCCCACGTCTGAATTTAATTAAATGAAAGATTAACTGACGTCTTAGTGGATGTATGTACGAAATCTGGCAGCCACAATGCGCAAACACAACGTCTGCTTGAATTACTAACTATTCATATAAGGGGATTTAGTTGTCTACGAATGAAATCCTCTGCAGTATGCTGAGATAAGCCATAGAAGTGGTAAGAATGTTTTGGTAGGAAGCTAGTTTGAGAAATGAAATTAAAAAAAATCTGAAGTCGGTATTCAAAAACGAAATAACCAAAAACACCGACTTCCGAAATTCAAGTTATTTTTTACTTTGAAGTGTTTTGTTTTTGTAGGTCGGTTTTTTTTTTTTGTAAAAAGTTTTATTTTTATTTTTCCACAAACAGCGTGCCGGCGGCGTGATTTTATGTTATGAACTGGTATAGGCTTTCGAATAAAAACTAATTTTTAAAATCAGTCCAGAATTGACGGAGAAATCGGTGAAAATACATTAAAAAATACATACAGCCGAACATAGAACCTCCTCCTTTTTGAAGAAGTCGGTTAATAAAATTGATGAATGTGAATTATTGAAAGAGCAACCTAGAAATTGAACCTATCAGTGATAATCACTGATGTTCAACTTAAGGGCGCTCTCTCGCAATAGCTTAAAAATAGCATGCAGATGAAGCAGGTTTTCGTCAGCATAATAACTGAGAAATCACATCTGAAAAAAATAGGTAGTACTTAATCTACATAATATTGCACATAACTTGGTTTAGTCAGGGTTTGTATAATATGTGATACCGATCACATATTAGGAAAAAAATTCTCTCCAGATCCACTGGACCGATTCTGTTGGAACTTGGTACACATATGGATTTTTGTGACCCAAACACGGACGTGTTATGTAAATTGTAAAATTTTTAGTTTGGAGGTCACTTTGGGGGGTCAAACTAGAAAATTTAAAAATAAAGCTTTTTAAACAATATTTTTTTTTTCTTTTTTTGTTTTTCTTTATTTATTTAGGGACATTTAAAATCGCAAAGCGTATGTCAGTCCCATCGTACCCTAAATACAAATTAGTCATATCTGGGCCATGAACCTAAACAGACTTCTCGCATCATCGCTATTTGGCTGAGCCAAGATTTTATTGAAGGTGCCTACGTCAAGTCTGTTCAACCTCAAGGCCCTAAACAAATTATTTCTCTCAGACTCATACCGGACACAGTCCATCAATAAGTGGTGTAAGTCTTCAACAACTCCACACTCCTAAACAATATTGTGTGACGTATCAAATGAAAGGGCTTACTGTAAGAATTTTAATTACATTTTTTTCATAATTTTAAAATAAATGGTTTTGAAGTTATTCAAGAAATTAGGCGAAAAATGAGCATTCCTTATCTTATTCCTTATCTCTGAAACGGGTCTACCTTTTATAGCAGAACTTTTTACGTCATAATATTGTTTTGCATAACAACGGATAGCATAAACTTCATTTCGCAGAAAATCATTTCGCATACACTCAGTTGTCATACATTCAAAACTCATAATTTTGTTAGTCAGAATCATCTTTAGGCATAATGTTTATATCCATAATAATTAAAAAGCAGAACCATCATATCGCAGAAAATTCACAGTCAAAATCGTCTTTTGGCATACATTTTATATCGATAGTCATTAAAAGGCAGAACTGTTTCGTTTCGCCACACACATAACCACCACCTAACCTAAATGCTAATTACAAAAACATTGTCGGCTTGGATGCATGTAGCATGCAAACAGGCATACAACATGCAAGCAGGCATGCAACATGCAGCATGCATGCAGCATGCATGTAGCATGCAAGCAGGCATGCAACATGCAGCATGCATGCAGCATGCAAGCATGCAAGCAGGCATGCAACATGCAGCCATGCAAGCAGGCATGCAACATGCAGCAAGCATTGTTTCTGTCACGGCTCCGGCGCTGCGGGGTTTGGCCCTACCCCTCCGCGCCTACGCGGGTTTAAATTACACTCTAGGGGTAGGGCAGACAAGACTGCGTAAAGTCGGTTTCGCAGCGATTCGTTTCTGTCACAAAATTTTGCAGCACAACGTATTGACTTTTTATGACACAAATTTAATTTAATATTGAAAATGCTACCAATACATGCTATATTTAGAACATTCTATGTCACTTTTGCAGACCATTCGATTTTAAATACATTGCACGTAGGTTATCTAACCATTCGACAGCATAAATTTACTTTATTTAAATTATCAGTTTTATTCCATATATTATAAGTTTTTGATGTTTTGAACACTAATTTTTACAAGAAGATACATCTATTTTAATTTTTGATGTTCAAATATGCACCCATACCAAATAATCGTATCTCTAAATAAATGTTATGCTAAACAAAATTATGCATAATATTAATTATGGCAAAGGTAATTATGCGAAACAAAATTCTGCCAAGATAAAAGTATGCCATTGTAAATTCGGACACGTAAATATTCTGCCAAAGAAAAGTTATGCTAAATAATTTTTATGCCTTAAAAATATTCGATTAAATAAGATTATGCCATGTGAGTTATGCCAAATAAAAATCGGAGTATCAAGATTCTGCCAAATAGAAGGAACCCCTCTGAAACTACTGAGCCTAAAATTTTGAAAAAGAAAAATGGAGATAATAGATCTTTACCTATAGATTACAGGAAATATATATAAGAAGTCCATAGTGTAAAAATAACATAATAAAAACAAAAATTCGTATGGCTCTCCATAAGATCTGATAACTTTCTGACAGTGCGAGCAATATGTACTCGTCTAGGCGTTACTTTACCTGAAAATGTTTTTGGTCGTATAATGTTACGAGTAACTGATTGTTTTAAGATTGTACAATTCACATCACAAAGCCAATTCTGACGACACGGTTGGCGCGAAATAATCATCATCATGTTGCTGAGCTGATGATGGATGGTATAAGTCAGGATCTGATGATGGGATCCCATGAAAATGTTTGTTCAGCGATATTTTCGCCAATTTTTGACCGATTTGGATGATTCTTTTTTTGTTTGGAAGAGTATTTTTCCCGGACTGGTCCCATTTTAATTTGGTGAAGAACTGATGAAGAACTTCGGAGGTAGGCAACGCACCTCTTCAGTCAATGATAGCAAATGGATCGGGATTTCTGAAATCGCATGTCTGTTGATTGTTTACACCAGTCGGTGTCAAAAAACAAAAAAAAAAATATACCAAAGACACCGACTTCCGAATCATCATCTGCCTAGCCTTTTCCCAACTATATTGGGGTCGGCTTCCAGTCAAACCGGATTCAGCTGAATACCAGTGTTTTTACGTGGAGCGGCTGCCTACCAGACCAACCGCCTACCCGTGTTAACCATTAACTGGGTAACACGGTACTTCTTGGCAAGACTGGAGTCAGATTTACTGGCTTCTGACAATCCGTAACGACTGCCAAAGATCTACAAATGACAGCCGGGACCAGCGGCTTAACGTGCTTTCCGAGGCACGGAGGAAACTCGGTATATTAAGATGGTCAGCCATCCACAGACCAACCTTGGCAAGCGTTACTTAACCTTAAAGATCAACCCGTGCGGCTGTTATTATTTAGCCACGAGCTCCTCATTATTATTATTATATCTATTTATTTTAAATATATATATTTTACATTTTTAATTAAATAAAAAAAAAAAACATTTCGAAATATAAAAAAAGAAGTAGCCCACCAGTATCGGGAACGGGGTCCAAGCTGCTGAAATTAAAGTTATTTTATACTTTGCAGTGTTTTGGAAGTCGGTGTTAATTTTTTGTAAAAAAAATTGTGTGTGAGTTTGTATTTTTGTGAACGAACCCACGATACAGGAGTTTAAAAAAAAAGAATATTTTACTATCGAAACATTATTAATAGGTAATAATGTTTCGGTAGTAAAATATTCATTTAATCACATGCCACATTCTAATATTATTATCACACGGTTAAAAATACTTACCAGTTTACGGTATAATGCACTGAACACAAGAAACCGCGCCATCTTTGGCGGTTGGTTTGAGAATGAGGTGCTATATTATGATGTCCTTTCCAGACAGGGCTGCATTTTAATAAATGCTAGTACTAGAGTCCGTCAGGGCACATGCATTTAACAAACGGGTTTAGTGTGTGTTTGTTTTGCACCTGCACTGGGCCCGCGTGGTGGATTACGGCCCACTCTCTCCCACCGAAAGGAGGCCATTGTCCCAGCAGTGGGAACATTATAGGCTGATTATGGTATGATATGCTATTGTGTTTTTCTGCATTCGTATACATTTTTTTTTTTACTATAGATAGGCACGCGTTTGACCACTATCTCACCTGATGGTAAGCGATGATGTGGTCGAAGATGGAGCACGCTTGCCTAGAAGTAACCTATTCACTCTTGACTTAAAGACTCCCAGGTTGTAGCTATCAGGAAACACAGACTCCGGCAGGGAATTCCACTCCTTAGCTGTACGCATTATGAATGTGTTACCAAAACGTTTTGTGCGTGTGGGTGGGATATCCACCGTGTACCGATGGCGCATCGCCGTTCGCTTTAGTTTACATGTTATGAAAGGCTTAATACTGTGCTCGCTTCGTCCGTTCTGAGGGCCTGGCACGAATATTTTGACGTATAGTTAACGTAAGTGCATTATGAGTATAAAAAAACTGCAATCCCTAAGTATTTTGATTTAATTTTATGCGACATTCACAATTTGTATCATTCAAAAATATGAATATAGTATCCGATTCAAATAAATATTATGCGCGAAACGAGTATTTTAGCTGCAGTGACACTTTACGTTACGTTACCAGACCTCAAAAATATTCGTGCTTAGCCCTCTGATCAAGGATCTATTATAGTAGGTAGACACATTTTGACTAAAGTGTAGGGTTTGTAGAGAATTTGAGGGACTCGTGGCCAGATAATAACAGCTACACGGGTCGATCTTCAAAGTTAAGCAACGCTTGCTTAAGTTGGTCTGTGGCGAGGTGACTATCTTAACATACCGACTTTCCTCCGTGCCTCGGAAAGTACGTTAAGCCGTTGGTCCCGGCTGTCATTTGTAGATCTTTGGCAGTCGTTATGGATAGTCAGAAGCCAGTAAATCTGACTCCAGTCTTGCCATGAAGTAACGTGTTACCCAGTTAATGGGTTGTGGAGGTCTGGTAGGCAGCCGCTCCTCGTAAAATATTGGTATTCAGCTAGATCCGGCTTGAATAGAAGCCGATCCTAATATAGTTGCGAAAAGGCTAGGCAGATGATGATTGTATCATTCAAAAATATGAATATAGTATCCGATTCGAATAAATATTATGCGCGAAACGAGTATTTTAGCTGTAGTAACACTTTACGTTACGTTACCAGACGTCAAAAATATTCGTGCTTAGTCCTCTGATCATGGATCTATTATGGTAGATAGGCGCCAGATAAACTTTTAATAATAACCTTTCACTGATATTTCTTCGGATAGACCCTATTGAATTATGAACAGTTTTTCATAACTAGAGAACTTAAAGGACCACGATAGAAGTCGATCCAGGACAGCTTTATATGTCTTTATTATTTCTGTATAAGATAGTGAAAAAGTCAATAAATGTATGCGGGTCATTAACCGTTATTGCACATTTATCTGGCGCCAACCATACATGCACGATAGCGATGTAGGTTACTTTTACTAAAAAACAGTAACCTATCCTAACGGCTTAATCAAAGCGTTATATTTATCAGCTATGGTCCAATTTTTTTGGGATTGGCGTACGGCTCAAATGTAGGAATACCGCTCAAAAAGTATTTGGTTACTCAGAAAATAGTATTTTTGTAAAATTTTAAATAAATTAAACGACTTCATAGTAATTATTGATTTCTCAAACGATTTAGTTTTTAAAATTTTAGACTCATACATAGATGAGTCTAAAAACCTATTAACTCGAAACAAAAGTCGACACCGCACTTTCATTTGGACTGTAAGCCTCCAAAAGCGTTGGACCCACTAAATGCAAATGGCCAAATATTTATTAGTAGTAGTGTAAAGAAAATCGTTAACGCTGATTGAATGTCATGTTGTTAACGCTCTCTGCTTGCCCCATTTACTGTCGGGTACGATATGTTTTGAATTCTACCACCAATATTGGCTTATCGTAACTTCATGCATTGTGGTTTCAGCTCTATAGGACCAAATGCTCTTTGGGTTTAGCTGTACGTAAACCATAAAGCTCCTGAAAAGCGTCTGAATGCACGTTCAATGAGTGATGTCGGTGGCGTTGCTGTTCGGAACATGCATAGATTTCGTAATGTGAAACGTGACCGAAGAAATAGATTTCAGACGTGGTGAAACGTCGGATCCAGACGAAGCTTTTAGCCGTTTTCTGTTGTGACCAGCGTACAAAGTGGAACTGATACATGTGCCTATAATGCGTTACGATATAGCGAAACATAGTATTGGGATCTGAGAATGTGTGGAATCAGACAAATAAGTAGGTAAAAATTTTGTGCTGCGATGACGTATTTTTTTTTTTGCACTGGGTTTGCTCTTGACCCTAGTCTAGGTCAGAGGTGACAGAGACAAATTCGACGATGAAGTGAACTTACCCAGAAGAGATTAGATAGAGAGTTCCTCTCCTTTGTTGTGTGCGTTATAAAAGACGTAACGCTTGGTGCGAATTGGTGGAACAGCAACAAGGTAGGGATGGTAACTTCCAGTGCGTCTAGATGTCCGATGGTAGAAAGGGGCCGGTTGGATCAGGTCGTGAAGTTCTTGGTCACTTACCAAGGTACAATCTGTAGAAGACGACAAGCAGGCAACCTTGTGGCGTTAAGCCAAGCGGTAAAGCTTGGCATCCGCCTTTTTTATACACATATCCGTTAAGGCTATGGCTGATTTGCGCGACGAGACAATGTTACATCGAAGAAATGACTCATTTAAATAAATTACTTGTTTTTTGTTAATTGAGGAAAAATAACACTTATACATGACGATCTTTCTTGAAAATTTTAACAAACTCAGATCCGTGTTTCCTATCTGACTGCCTTTAGAAGCAACTCTGAAACAAACTCAGATGTAAATCTCATAGAGACTGTTCTGAAAACCGGACGTCGAAGCCTTGCTGTTGCGATGTAGTATCCTGTATGCGAAAGCCTTTAATCAACCATTTAGATTATATAAATATTCGAACATGTATACCCTAAACTGCATTCTTATGAAGAAACTCACTTTCAACAGTTTGCAGATTCATAACACACTGAACTTAACATTTTTCAGGTGCCAGTGATCTACGGTGCTGTGGTGGAAGGAATTGCTACCTGCCTCTGTCGTCTGGCCTCCAGATCCCTTGGTGACTACAACCCTCGCTTCGCCACAGCCATCGATTCCTTCATTGGAACATCCCTTGTTGTTGCGGGTGAGTTCAATAACGTTGCTGAGATTATATTGTACCTACATGATTCACATTCATTACCACTGCTCACTCATATAACTTACTCTGAAAAACACCATAAATTCAAATTAATATTCTGATGTATTGGATTTGAGATAATGCACACTATAAATCTCACACATTTGTTTCTATTTTTTATTCACTTATTTTGTTTTTTACAGCTGCTAGACAACACAGACTTAGTGCATAGGCTAAAATAACTAAACCATTTGAATTAGTGTAGTGTACAAAATGAGTGAATAATAGTAACAATGTCGTACCATACATATAACACACGAACATAGTGTTTCAAAATTATATCAGACTCTAAGAAAGTGCTACGGACTTGTGTAAAAGTGCACATGGACATTATTCTTAGTTTTAATATAATCTATCACATAACATATTAAGTTAGAGTTAAATTGCTTATTAGTTTGTTAGGCTAGATCGTAATTATAATAAATAAATAAATAATAAATTTATTCAAATAAAAATGTTTACAAAAAAGTTTACATTTAGCCAACAGTGATAAGATTTCCATACAATTATAATGCCTGAAAATAAACTAAAACTAATATATTATTATTATAGGTGCAAGTTATGGTGGTTCGGAATTACAATGTTATGTAGCAACCAGCCCGATCTAGGTTAATTTAAACCTGTGTTTCAGGCCACCACTTTACAACTCAAATTAATTAGTAAGTATTATGTACTTACTATTAAAGTACAAAAAAGAACTTAGTTTGTGCATTACTGCTGTTATGTCCATGCAGATAAATCTTATAAACTAATAAATAAAAAAAAAACAGTTTTTCTCGACCAATGAACTGGTTAATTTTTTGTCATCTCAAACAGAGACTTTAAATAATCAGCTATCTTTTATTATTTCTCTTACACACGAAACACTTCAACACCAAAATGTACAGGCCGTCCATTCTGCTTTCCCCGTAACGTCAACCTTGCTTCTCACTACCCAATATTCACTGATCACTCACTCAACAATATAAACTCATTCACCAATTTTCATTCACTCACTCCCACATACTCACTCGTAGCTGTCAATGTTGCAGGGGTCCTCACTAGGCACACAGTTTTCGTCTACCGCTATCAAGACAATAGTGCCAATGCGGACCTAAGCGTGTCCATCTTTTGCAAAGTACATTTAGGAAAAGGTACATACTTGTATAACTAGATGTCCACTAACATTAATGCTTGTGGCTTCAGTAGGTATGCATGGTTCAACATCATTTTCTATACGCATTTCATTGTCATTATCATTATTGGAAACATGGTCATTGTCACTGTACAGAACTTCACTTTTCATATCATTAACTGTTTTAGAACTTTTGTAGGTAGTTGTGGCTTAATTTCCAGCAAAATTTTTGTAGAATTACTTAGATATTATACTTTAAGTACTGTCTCCTTTATGAGAAAATTTATTTGCATTGATGACATTTTTAACAAAAAAAAAAACGATTAAATTTTGTAAGTATAGTTTTGTAATTAAAATCATATTATCTTTAATTGTTATTTGTCAAAAGCAAATCAAGTTGATCCTTTTTATAACTTACAACCTCTTCAAATAATAGATTACACGTTTCTAATTCCAGCTTTCGACTACTCGGGTGGTTACTTCAACCCAGTCCTGGCGACATCACTCAAAGCTGGCTGCGAAGGTCACACCCTCTTAGAACACGCCGTAGTCTACTGGATAGGCGCCTGCGCAGGATCCATCCTGTCAGTCTACCTCTATAAACTACCAATCATCCAGAAATACGTCAGAGGAACCAGCGTGGCAAACGGCGACAGCATTTGGGCAGACAAAGAGGATTAAATTTTTGGACAATGAAAAATACATTTTGGAGTATATGCTGGATATAAGTACCGTTTATGTCAATGTTAATAATATTAAAATGCTCAAACTGAAATTTGCGAAACATCGGGAAATTGAAAATGGTAAAAATTCGGTGCTAAGCTTTATTTTATTTCAAACGCCTTCCGTTAATAATCTGAAACATATTAAATAATGAAGAGGCACATACTAATTTACAATTTTCTCATTTTGAAATATTAGCACTTCAAGCTCGAAAAGATTTTAATATCGATGGCAAATGTAATAATTTTCAGAATTCAGCTGCAAATACAGCTTTATGAAGTTCTTAAAACCTTAGCATGAAAAAGTAATAAAGATCCAGTGTCCAAGAAATAAATTATCATTATTCATCGTTTTCTGCTCCTTTCCATTAAAGGTAAAACCGTGGTTGATTTTCTCGTTTCTGCATTAAATTGATAATATTATTTTTATTGCGGTTTACCTACTATGCCAAGCATACCCAATTGGTAATTTTGACGTTTCGTTAAATTTTTGCCGGCAAAGTTCGCGTAAAAATATTATATACTATTTTTCGCTTATGTTTTGGTTAACGATTCCTTACAAAGTGATACCCACGATTCTAGTCATTTCTCCTACTTTTAAGTATTTTTTTAATTAAATTTGTATTAATTTATTTTGTGTCGCCTTCGCTGTTTAAGTTGGGTGCACGGCAGTGCTACCGTCAAGTTCAACTAATTTATTTTTACATATTTAATTTTATTATCAATTTTTATCTTTCTTAATGTGACCGTACAAAAGTATTTTACGGCATTTTAACTATTCAATTAAATAGAAAACTAACTGATAACTGTTACTACCATTTGTATAAATCTCAAATAAGCGTTAGATTTTATATTTTTTCTACCCTACGTGTTCTTGAAGAGTATCTCCTAAAAATATAATAAGTGCTACGTGCTCCCTTTGTAAATAAATGTTTTATTTATTACAATCACACGTGTTTTCTTCATTGTTGGGTTCCGTTGGTTTGGGTTATTATCATCATCATCAACAGCCTATAAAAGTCCACTGCTGGGCATAGGCCTCTTCAAATGCACACCTTTTGGCTCGATCTTCACCAACTCTCATCCCGCCGCTACCAGCCACCCTGCGAAGATCGTCGCTCCACCTAGCCTGAGGACGTCCTACCTTACGTTTGCCGATTTGCAGTCTCCATTCAAGAACTCGTCTATTCCAACGGTCATCGGTTCTACGGCTAATATGGCCGGCCCATATTGCCACTTCAGCTTGTTTATTTTGTAAGCTATGTCCACAATTTTTGTTCTCTGTCGGATCACTTCGTTGCGGATTCGATCTCTTAAAGAGACCCCAAGCATAGCCCGTTTCATAGCTCGCTGAGCAACCTTGAATTTATGGACCGGCCGTACCGTGAGTGTCCACGTTTTGGCTCCGAAAGTCATAACAGGCAGGAAACACTGATCGAATACCGTAGTCTTTAGGCTCCGTGGAATACGTGACGAGAAGACTCGGCGAAGCTTCCCGAACGCTGCACTACCCAGCTGAATTGTTCTGTTAATCTTTCTCTCAATGTTGTTCTTACCAAACTGCAGAGTTTGCCCGAGATATACGTATTCTCGAACAACTTTAAGAGCACCGCCATTGACAACAATCGGTCCCGGGGTAACGTGTTTGTTGAACATAACCTGGGTTTTGTCTAAGTTCATCCGGAGACCAATGCGTACAGAAGAATCAACTAGGTCGTACAGCATCTGCTGCATGTCCTGCAGCGATTCAGTCATTATGACGATGTCATCTGCAAATCTCATGATGTACTCGCCGTTGATGTTAATGCCGTGCCCTTCGCAGACCAGGGTCTTAAACAAATCCTCTAAATAATGCATTTGAGAACAATTGTGGGGAAATTAGGTCCCCTTGTCTATATCGTAGCATAATTATGTTGAGACAAGGACCTTTTTGGCCTCGCACATATTAAATTGTGTAAATATATTTTTATGACGGTTTGTTTTACATTACTTTTGTGTCTTGTGCGAGTCCCAAATTCAGTGGGATATGTTTAGTTCACTAGTCCTGAATTTGGACAGCCATTGTCGCGTTTTCATAAAGACATCTAATTGATCTTGACACGCCTATTTCGCCTTTTGTTTGAAACCGGAAAGGTGCCCTGTCGGTTTTCTACCGGTTGCATTTTGGGGAATGTGCGACGGAATTGCATAATTTAATTCCGCCAAGTCCGTTCCATCATCGGACCACAAGACGAACGGCGATGCACCACCGGTACATGTTGGACATCCCACCCACATGCACAAAACGTTTTGGGAACAAATTCATAATGCGTACAGCTAAGGAGTGGATTCCCTGCCAGAGTCTGTGTTTCCTGATAGCTACAAACTAGGTGTCTTTAAGTCAAGAGTGAATAGGTTACTTCTAGGCAGGCATGCTACATTTTCGACCACATCATCGCTTACCAATAGGTGAGATACTGGTCAAACGCGTGCCTATCAATACTAAAAAAAAGACATCTCAGCACTTATATATTGCCTGTCTACTTGGCATCGCTGCAGAGATTCCAAAACAGAACAGGTCTCGATAGAGCCAAAAGCTTTTTCATAGTCCACAAAGGCAAGACATAGGGACCGATTACATTCTTCGGACTTCTGTGTAATTTTCCGCACTGTGTGTGGATGTGGTCTATGGTGCTACCGTTTGGGTACGGATCCCTAAGAAAGAAAATAAATTAAAAATATAATTTATGGAAACTTTTCAGTTGAACTAAGCTCCTACACTAAGTACCTCAATAAATTTTAAGGTGTTGCATTTTTTAGGGAAGAAAAAGACACACAGCTGCAATTTTTTAATAAACAGAATGCTAAACACTCAAAATGGCCGACTCATAGCGTTACACATTCGATTGTACAGCAGAGGGATTGATATCTGATTCAAATCAGGCGTAATATCGGCCACTAGATGTCTGGTCCAGTGAGCTTTATGCTCGAGACCGTCGGATCCACATACAATAGATTATTATCAATACTGTTATGTACGTGTATTAGGTACCAACTGATTATATAAGAGGACCTAGTTATACCTATAGATATCTCTTGACTTTCATTTGTAGCTGTCTAAAATTAAGCGTTCGAAGTTGAACTTGAGGAGCTGAACTTGTAGAAAAAACCAATAGAGCAAATCTACTTTGCAACAAAATAGAACCGCAACGCCATCTATCCAACAAGCAGCGAACTACTACGTCGAAATCCTGCATCGCGGTATCAAAGTTTACCATGCGATTTGAACATATACATCAGCCCAGATATCAGCTATCGGGCATTTGCCCGCCAGGCTATAAAACCGCCTGGTTGGAAGATCCTCCCTTTTCAATAGAGGTTTGCGGGACTTTACTCTACTACTATCCTATCTGTCTATACTAGTGATCCCGACATGATATGAACAAGCAACCTTCTGCAGGGTCCTTTATTAACTGGTGGAATTTTGATTGGACACACCCCCTTTTTGAAGGGAGGGAAATTATCAAATGACTCGTTCAGCTCTGGACGGAGCGGAAGGGAGTGTCAGACTTTTACTGAGTAAATCCCATCCGTTCCTCCTATGCCCTTTGCTTTCCAGGACCGCGGTGACTCTTTCGAACAAATCCCGCAATCCTTGCAGGCACTGGACCGCGGACCCTGGAAACAGCCTTGCTTAATTCTTCAGGAAACAGAAACAATTGAAGTTAAAATAATATATTACTTGAATTCAGACACATTCACATGTGCAGCATTGATTCAGTATTCAGTGTGGCAGTCAACAGACGTGGCAGACTATGATTTACGAGCCTCTCCGAGAAACATGACCGGCCCCGGGGACTGCTATCCAGCTAATATACTTGTAATACGAGTGTGACGTATGTGCGTATATAACATAACGTATCATCGCGCATTATTCCCGAAGGGTTTCGCAGAGGAAATTTTAATAGAAAAGAAGGATCGTCCCAGTCCGAACATTGTTGTACGAACATGTTATTTTTAATGAATCGCTCATACGACCTCTCTCGAAGATTGCCGACTGTGTGGCAAGTTTGCGTCAGTTTAGGCGAGCCACCCAATGCTCGCAGTCCACAGGCCCGCGCCTACGGCGGCCGGGAATTGTCCTACGATTCCTGACGCCTGGGGCGTCTTCTTCTGTTGCGGCGGCTGGGGTGTGAGGTTTCCCTCTTTCTCACAAGTTCAGCCTCCTCCTTTGCTTGCATTACTGCTTTGCAGAAGGAGGCGACCGCTTCCCATACCTCCTCGCTCCGGACCATAGATTGAACCAGGGCCGCTACCCCACACACCCTAGTGTCAGAATTTGTAAACTGGCTCAAGGGCCTCTGACATGGTTTATTTCGTCAGTTATTTCAGTCAGATAACTTGGTAACAAATCCAGACACAGGGCTTCTACTGAGAAGTTCCAGCAGATAAAGGCTACCACTAATTATCTTCTTTCTACAAAAAATTGGTTGTCTGTAAAGTCGGTTTACGGGCGATAATTTTACGTGATAACGTCATAAGAAAACAATTGCCCTCAATGGCTACCGATCGGGCTCCTACAAGGTTACATCTGGTGTCCCCCAGGGATCACATGTTGGTCCAGACATGTTCAACTTGTTTGTTAATGATCTCGCAAATGAACTAAAATTCTCTGAGTGTTTCATGTATGCTGACGATTTAAAATTTTGCAGAGTTATTGAATCAGATCTTGATGTTGAGTTGCTGCAGAGAGATATTGATACGTTAGTAAAGTGGTGCGATGATAATGGTATGCGTCTAAATATCAACAAGTGCTACCATGTCAAATTTACGAGAAAAATTAATTTAACACAATCTACATATTATATATGTAGCACACCAATACAGGAAGTGGAGCAGATGAGGGATTTGGGGGTTTTATTCGATAGGCAGTTAACATTTATACCCCACATTGAAAACGTAATTAAAAAAGCCTCTAGAATGCTCGGGTTTGTAATAAGGAATGTTACCTGCTTTCGTCGCTTCGGGACTAAAATCTTACTTTACAATTGCTTGGTCCGTAGCACATTGGAGTATTGCAGCACTGTATGGAGGCCTCATTATGCCACCCACACACTTAGATTAGAAAGGGTTCAAAAACGTTTTCTGTGGCACTTGGCTTACTCTTCTGGGATAGCTAAAAAGAAACGATCGTACAAAGAGAGACTCCTGCATTTTAAGATGATATCCCTACAGAAAAGAAGAGATTTACTAGATGCAACATTTTTATTTAAAGTGCTACGATATAAAATAGACTGCCCGCAATTGTTGAGCATGTTTAAACTCCGTGTGCCTACAAAAAGCCCACGAACTCCTATAACCCCATTACGTCCTCCCTTGCGCAGAACCGTTCTAGGTGCTAACTCTCCTGTACCCCGTCTGTGCAAATTATTAAATAACTGCAGTAGTCTGGTCGACGTGCACTCTGACTCACTTAGTAGGTTCAGAAGAAGTATTATGGACATGTGAAATCTTTCTGTGAATTCTTTTTGGTGACATGTTGGTTTTTATTTTTAATTTGTTTTTCAATCTTGTTTATGATTTTGATCATGATTGTGTTTGATTTAATTTTTGATTATGTTTCTGTCTAATTTTAATCTCGATCGTGATTTTAATTCAATTTGGTTATGTGATCCGTATAAATTTAGTTCGGTTATGTGTTTTTAATTATGATTCTGTTTAATTCATTTTGATTATGTTTCTGTTGGATTTTAATTTTGTTATGTCTTAATTATTTTGAATTTATTTAATTTTATTATGATTTTAATTCGATTTAAATTTTATTTATTTCTTAATTTTGTTTCTGCCTATGATTTTTAATGTTTTATTTCCATTTTTAGTTTTCAATTTGAGGAGCCTGATTGTTCTTTGTGTATTTAAATACCCTCTAATTGTTAGTAGCCTTTATATAATTTCAATTTAACCAGTATGTAATGCATGATGTGCTTACCTGTAAGGGATTGATACACTAGACCCGAATTTGATTGTATGTAACCCATAATTGTATGAGTGTACTCAATTGTTGGTGAGCCAAATAAATAAAATAAAATAAAATAAAATTGCAAACAAGCTGAACGCTTAGATCGATCGTGCCTCTCTATCGCTTGTTTCGCGCTCTCTCTTGCACGCTCGGCTCAGGCGGAACGTGACATTTTTTTGTGCGTTCATCGATTTATAAGACGTTATCACGTCAAAAACGAATGTCTTGTAACAAACACAAAAAAACAGTTGACAAACAATTCCATCTTCAAATAATTACAAAGAAGTTCTGTTTCATCTCTATCTCAAATTAAAACAATATTATTGTTCAAAGGCAAAAAGATTTAGGTGGGAGAATTCAATCATAGGAATTAGCTTAGAGAAATGGAATGAGTGTTTTATAGCCGGCTGTTAAGTGAATACGGGCAGATAAGTGCGAGGGAAACAAAGCAATCGTGCGGCCAGTTGTTGTCATTTTCTAGAAGTTTGCCACACACACATCACATTTTGATTTTGAAATTTAAGCATTTATGCATTAAATGTCTGTTTTTTATCCCGGAGACTAAATTGACAACTGCAAATGTCAAAACTGACTTAAATGCTATTGAAATTTCACTTGTTATTTAGTCTCCGAGATTAAAAAACAGACTTTAGAGTGCTGATTGCGCACCGACACAGGCTCGCGGTGTCATCTTCGTCAATTCTAAATACGGAAAAGAGACTGGAATTAAAATATTAGAGGATCTCTTTCTACAGAGTAACTATTGTGGCAGAACATAATATTCATAAAAAAAAATACAACAATATCCAATTTTAATGTAACAAAATACGTTTGCACAAAATGACAGGAATAAATCAACTTAACTGGCCGAGAAGCGGACAATCCTCACAACGCAGTTCAATTGCTCAGTCCATGTCTCTAAGTCTATTGGGTTCAATATTCGACGTTTGAATGGAAGCCATAACTTTGTAATTAACCTCTTAAGATCACTTTGGAGGGAATGAACTGAAACCTTCATCTTCATTAAGATCCGAGATGAATTCAAAACGACTTATATTTTTGTTGGATAAAGTAAATCATTTTCACTCCTATCTGTCTGATGCTTTCAATTTTAAAGATGATTATGTTATAGTTAAATTTTAAAATACATATTAATTACTTAGGTTCATCAATTTGGAAATGAGGAGCTCGTGGCTAGATAATAACAGCCGCACGGGTCGATCTTCAAGGTTAAGCAACGCTTGCCAAGGTTGGTCTTTGGATGGGTGACCATCTTAACATACCGAGTTTCTTCCGTGCCTCGGAAAGCACTTTAAGCCGTTGGTCCCGGCTGTCATTTGTAGATCTTTGGCAGTCGTTACGGATTGTCAGAAGCTAGTAAATCTGACTCCAGTCTTGTCATGAAGTACCGTGTTATCCAGTTAATGGGTTGTGGAGGTCTGGTACGCAGCCGCTCCTCGTAAAATACTGGTGTTCAGCTAAATCTGGCTTGACTGGAAGCCGACCCAAATATAGTTGGGAAAAGGCTAGGCAGATGATGATGATCAATTTGGAAATGATAATAATTATCTATTATAAAAAATATCTCCGTATTTGCGATAAATGAAACCCTATGAAAACAAAACAAAACGGAAACTCAAACCGATAATTTTTGTACGTGTTTAATTGACGTACCATCATGTCTAAATTCCCGGGATGGTCATGGCCAGCAGTGTGCAAAGTTAATTTCTACACTACACCCATATTTTGCTTCTTATATTTAATTCTTTTCTGCGAGCATTTATTTATTAAGCCTTTATTGCTACTACTAAACAAAAAGTAATAATTAAACTGACTTATAAACTAACACATCTGTTTCCCGGTTTAGAGATCAGCGTGTCCTGTGGCACATTGGCTTCTTCCAGCAGCTTCCACTCATTTCTGTCTCTAGCTTTTCTTGACCAGGTAGCGTCTCCGACTTTCTTTATGTCATCCATCCATCTTTTTGCCTGCTTGCCTCTTTTTCTTTTACCATCGCGAGGTTGCCACTCCGTTATGATCTTAGTCCATTTTGTCCTGCTGTCTCTTGTCATATGTCCTGTCCATTTTCATGTCAACTGTCTTACTTTCTTTATTATATCTTCCACCTTGATTATGGATCTTATTATTTCTGATCTTATTTTTTCTGATCTAGGAGCATTAAGTAGGCACAAACCCAGATTCCAGTCTGATAGCAAAATTCCAGGTGAAAATACCCAAAAAACAGCTCAAGTAGCTAATGACACCCATAAGCATAGTGCCTTGTTTTTCTGACGAGGGAATTAAACCCAAGAGCTCGTTCCCAGTAGCATTACTTACGATCAATAGGTCAACAAAGTTGCTAGCATAGAAATACATAATGTAGTATGTAAGCATATAAAACAGATACAAGAATATAGAAATATGTTTTCAGAAAACGTTTACTATCTAAATGTAGAATCAGTGTTAAGTCAGTACACAATAAATATTCCAAGCTGTATAACTTTAAACATGGACAGATAAATTCTATAATACAGAAACACCAGAGTCTGTTTGAAATAAAGAATTAAATAAATTAATAAGTTGGCGATATTCAATAGTTATACCCTCCCCATCTTGGGGGAGGCAGTGGACGTCTTTCGGCTGATATGATGATAACTAAGGCAGACTTTCATTCAAAATCGTTTTTTGACTAATGCCAGTTGTCTATGGCAGTTGTTGTCTCGTCCACGCTACACATTTCGGTGTGGCCATACCTACATAACAAAAATCCAGAGAGCCCTGATGACATATCAGCACGGCCGTATGCGTCGAGCACGGAATTTCCATCGCCTACATACGTAAACACCGACACATCTTTTTTTAGCTTTAAAAGAAACACATTTATTACATGTTTTACATATATTTTCACTATAAATATAAGATAGTATCACTAATGTCTCCACAATGGCTGCCCTTATATAAAGGACACATTTGTATGAGTTTTACAGTCAAAACGTCTTCACATGCCTAACTGTGAATCTCTGGAAGAGAAGATAAAAAAATAAATAAAGGTCAAGACATACAAGACGGTCATCAAAAGCTCTTCAGCTTTATAACAGAAAATGTGGAACAAGATTTTATATTGTGTTTTAATTACCATAGTAAGTGTTCACGGATCCGAAGACATAAATCTTATGTTGCCAGAGAATTACAAAATAGAACCTATTAAATTCAATTCCATTATTGATTGCATCATAGCTATAAGCGACCAAGAATTATATTTCAGACCTACGGTGGCTATATTAAAACAAAAAGGTGAAGAAACTGAAGAAAATGTGTTCAATATTGAACTAATTGGAAAATTAACGGAACATAACATACCACAACTACTTGTTGAAGATATTTTAAATGAGAAGAATCATGATTTGCACATTAACTCTTTGACAGTTGCATTTTTCAATGCATGTTCTGATGTTACCAATTTTAATTTTACAAAAATTGACAAGGAAATGAGGTTTCTTATTATCATATCCGATCCTTCAAACAATGACTGTGTCGAAAAACTTGAACAAATAGGAGAACGCGTCAGCAAACATGCTGTCACATTCATTATTCAAGATTTTCAAACAGACAAAAATAGGATGTTTACTATATTCCCGATAATAGATGGAAACACATGTGGAGAGGTCGTTGACAAGCCCACACATATAAATACTTGTGTTAATGGAACCATACAAAACGAAGATATTTTCCCAATAAAAAATCCTCGGAATCTAAACAAATGTCCATTTAAAGTTGGCATGGCAACACTGTTTCCTTTTTCCACGATTCCAAACAAAGCATCACTAAAAGAATACGATCGTGTCGAACAAATCAAAGGATCTGATTATGAAATAATGAAAATAATTTCTGAATATTTCAATGCCACTTTAGACATTTCTTACATTTACAGAAAAGAAGAAAATCCTTACAGTAACAGGGGATTTATAGACTATATACTGAACGGAAGTCTGGACGCGTGTGCTGGGGGCCTCTACAGAATATACGGAGACGTGGTCGCATATTCAGGCATATATGTACGTCAAAGTGTATTTTGGGTATATCACGCCGAAAGAGCAGATAGATCATGGGAAAATTTAGTAAGTAAACTGAACGACGTTTACTTCTTTTTTATATTTTACATAACGTATTCGTTTGTATGGTGTCTCATTTCTCTGTTCGATGGAGAATCAGTGTCATTGATTCAGACTTTATTATATGGCTGGGGGGCAATTGTCGGTGCTACTTCTTTGCAGGACGCAAGATCGAAGAAACAAAAGTTTTTGAACATAATGTATTTAATCATGTGCATTTATTCTTCTGCATACATAAGCATGCAGTTTTATGCATTTCTCACTATTCGAGCACCACCACAGTTGTTAAAAACCAATAGTGACGTCATGGAATCTGGAAGAACTTCATTCTTGATGAATTCGTCAAAGTATTTCATAACTGAAGAGAAGTATACCAAGTTCGCGGACACGTCTGAGGATTGTGTATCATTTATTGACTGCGCTGAGAAAACATTGAAATATAATGGTTTGACTGTTATTTTGCAAGGTAACTTTTATCAATTCCAAGCAGTTTCTGCTGTGAATGATGAAGCTCGAGTTCTGAGAGCAACAGAGAACATGTTGACTGTATTTAATGAAATGATATTGAGGAAGAACAGTTCTCTGGTGGCTACATTTCAGAGAGTGATGCAGCGATTGTTTGAAGCTGGTATGACAAGAAGGTTATTTACTGAAGCTATCGGCATTTCATGGGTGGCAAAAGCAACAAGTGCTAATACTAACATGATGACCAGTAGTTACAGCTGCCAAGCTGGATGCTCAATAACTCTGATGCAGTTTGCCGGAGTTTTCTACGCATGGATTATTGGGTGCGTGATATCGTGTTTGGTGTTCACGATTGAAATAATTTCGAAACGTGAGAATAGGCTAGCATTTATTTAGCCTTAGTGGTGTTTTTAGTGCTATTTGATATAATTAATTCTGTAATGCGTTTTGTTTAATTGATAAATAAAGAAAAAAAAAAATTGTTAATTAATGTAATACTGAAGAAATATTTTATCATAAAGGATTTACTTTGACCTTGAGTAAGTTTAGATGAATCGTGTTTCGTGTTTTTATGTATTAATGTACGTAGAAATATTTGTGTGACTTAAAGCTTTAATGCACAATCTCACGTGATGTAAACACTTACTATTAAATTAAAGAATACATAATGTAACAAATATATGTTTTTTCTTTCTAAAACGTTTTGTAACCTATATATATCACCCAGAGTTAAAATCAAAATGTGTATTTGACATTGTTTTATTGAATATTGAAAACAATGTAACAAAATAAATACCAATTAAAATATACATATTTTTGAATTTCGAACTTGGCGACTACAACAGTTTTAAACATTTTGCTTTTTTCCTGTAAGTATTTTTAATGCACTTGTATGTAGTTTGAAGGTATGAGAACAGGGTGGAAATGACCCAAGTCGCCATTGAATAGGGATGATCCTCCGACCCACTATGTGTTTCATGCAGGATGCTGCTCAATGGTTGTTGTCGAGTGGTTGCAATTTCTAATTTCTGTAAACATTATAATTTAATGTCACCAGTTGACAAAACTCAACACCATCATGTTTTTTTTTTTGATTTTTTTTTTTATTTGTAATGGGTTTGGCTCTTGACTCTAGTCTATGTTTTCGTGAAATGTATAAAATGTTAAGTCTTTTAACCACCTTCGCTTAAACATTCATGTCAAGGTGGCTGTTATAAATCAGTTTAGTCGAAAAATCATACAAGCGAAAGCCAAATCAACATCACTTTATATTGCGCAGCCCTTAAGGAACATGGGTGGGTATAATTCAGTAAAAGTTTGGTTCTTTTTCCCGAGGAGCTCGTGGCTAAATAATAACAGCAGCACGGGTCGACCTTGAAGTATAAGCAACGCTTGCCAAGGTTTGTCTGTGGATGGGTGACCGCCTTAACATAACGAGTTTCCTCCGTGCCTCGTAAAGCACGTTAAGCCGTTGATACCGGCTGTCATTTGTAGATTTTTGGCAGTCATTATGGATAGTCAGAAGCCAGTAAATCTGACTCCAGTTTTGCCAAGATGTACCGTGTTACCCAGTTAATGGGTTATGGAGGTCTGGTAGGCAGCCCAATCCGGTTTAACTGCAAGCCGACCCCGATGTTGTTGGGAAAAGGCTAGGCAGATGAGTCTGGCACTTATTCCTGCTCTGCTGCAAGCGGAAGAAATCATTTGATGATTTTCCATCCACAAACAAGGCAACAAATACAGAAAAAGTTAGTAAGAAAGTTAACAACACATACATTTTATGTGTTATTGAATAAATCGTAAACCACTTTATTGACTATGAATTGGTTACCGTCACTTTAAATCAATCAGTCATTCAGTATCGCTTATCGATAGTGTATTTACAATTTGATTTAGAAATGTTTGTAACTGTTGGTAATATTTTGTTGTTTTTGTGTAAGTTTTTCTTTTTATAAATGACCGCTTACCTATGCGTCAAAACCAGATCAAAGGCTGATTCAAGAAAGACGCTAAGCTTAAGTGGGAGAGTGAAAAATAGGCTACAAGAATCACTACATAGATCTTATTGGACACTAGAGTACTAGACAATATGGCGACAGTCCAAGGGGAAAATGGCAACTAGTTCAATTCCTTCCGAAAGGACTGGCCCGCATTAAAAGAAAATACACAACAGCATTTAAATACCTACTTTCAAAAATCTACGTAAAAAATATTTATTTGGAAGACGTTCATCATCATCATAATTTCAGCCAATTACCATCCACTGCTGAACGTAAATCTCCCCCAAAGAGCGCCAACCATCCCGCTCTTGAGCAGTCCGCATTCATCCGCTGCCAACCACCTTCTTTAAATCATCGATCCATCGTGCCGCAGGGCGTCCCACACAACGTTTGCCCATACGCGGTCTCCACTCCAACATATGTTTGCTCCATCGACCGTCTGTCCATGGCCACTTCCACTTCAGCGTGCTGATTCTACGCGAAATGTCAGTGACTTTAGTTCTCTGGCGAATGACTTCGCGATTTCTATCCACCACAAAAACCTCGAGCGTTGTTTTCTCCATTACCTACGCGCTGAGCAACCTTGAATTTGTGGACCAGGCCACATGTCTATTATATATACATGGGAGATGTTACTAAAATGTAAAGAAGAAACACACTTTTGAAGGAATATATCTCCTTTTACTAAATTAATTTTACCTGTAATACCACTGTTGTCGACTGGAAGTGATCCAAGGCCTGCGGCATTGCCATGTTGTAGCCAAAGTGTCAAATAGTCGTTTGTGTAGTTCTTAAAATAGTGCATGAGCACTTGGATCCCACGTTCCAAGAGTTTCAACCCAAACGCCTCCAAAATGCAGCTGCCAACTCATCATCTGAATATCCTTTCCCAATATTGGGGTCGGTTCTCAGTCAAACCGGATTCAGCTGAATACCAGTATTTTAAGTGAAGCATGGCAGCTGCTTCACGTAACCAGATCTCCACAGTCTAACTGTGTAACACGGTAGTTCTTGGAGAGACTGGTGTCAGATTTTCTGGTTTCTGATAATCCGTAACGACTGCCAGAGATCTATAAATGACAGCCGGAACCAACGGCTTAACTTGCTTGCCGAGGCACAGAGGTACCTTGATTTGTTATGATGGTCACCCATCCACAGATTGTCCTCGGCAAGCGATGTTTAATCTTGAAGATCGACTCATGTGGCTGTTATTATTTAGCCACGTGCTTCTCCAACTTTCAACCTTTCTGCAACTACCAACTAGGTTGATGTATTTTCGCCGTTTGAGCAGCAGCAGCAGTGGCAGCGCCTACACAACACTTAACGCAGCGCGCGGCACCAAAAATGTTGTGAAGTGATAGTGATAGTGAAACCACAATCACTTCACTACATTTTATAAAATTAACTCAAAAACTACTGCACCTATTTTCATGTTGTTTTCACCAATGGATAGAGTGGTTCTAGAGGAAATTTTAAGTATTATTTGTCTAGAAAAAAAAAAGGTTTTCTTAAGAAAATTAAAGCGCGGACGAAGTCGCGGGCGAAGTGCTAGTGTAATATAAGTTTAGATAGTTATCAAGCTTTTTTTCACAGTCTACCTTCAAACTGACCAATCAGAAGCAGCGGTTCCCATAGAAATCATCACTTTCAAGTCTGTCACGCTCCCCGAGCCTCGCTTCAGCCTGGTCAATTATATTCCGGGTAAAAAGTCACTGATCATAAAGAGGAGACGAGACGAAATCCAGAAGGATCGAACAAGGAATGGTTTAATCGAGAATTATTTAAAGGAGAATAAGAAACCGCCCCTTGTTGTATTGATAATAAATTAAGTATATAAGCGAAGAATATTGTTTTTGTTTTTAGGGGAAACCTTTAAAAATGTTTTATGGAAAAATCGCACACTCTGTGTTTTTCCACATGCCATCAAAAAAGTACCCGCTACTTTGCAAATTAAGTGTCGTAAAGTTTAGTATCGTAGCTATGAATTTTGGCTCTTATAAAAGTCAGAGTTTGAATACTTGAAAAAAACCCAAACTGGACGCAAATTTCCCGGGGACAAAAGACAAATCCATTGCACATAAGTAGCTCTTAAAACATCCATTTTCAGGATCGCACTCATGTACCAATCACCCTGTCTATTTCATCATCACCCTCATCATATCAGCCGAAAGACGTTCATTGCTGTATTTAGACCTCCCCCAAATGTCGCCACAACAACCGATCCTGTGCGTCTCGCAGCCATCGGCCACCTGCGACCCTTACCGGCACTGTGAATGGGGACCATCTTAGCGGAGGTGGAGGTACAGGGCCTCAAGTCTGCTATTACAATAGTGTCAGAATGGTCTATCTTTCATTTCATAATTGTTGATTTTGACAAGTTTGGTAATCTTCTAATATAAAAGCGTCATTATGACTTTCAATGGTCAACCACTTACACTCCATTGAATGAAATGGCTTAGAATGGAAATCTTGTACATAATGACAAATGAATAAATAATATGTAAAAATGTATATAAAAGAAATCTGGCATAACTTAATGTTTAAATTCAGTAGTAGTTTTTCGAAAATCATTTCAACTAACGGGTTTTATAATTATGGCAATACGACAATATCTTTCTACCACGATTCTATTACGAGACCATTGACCGACTAGTGATCGACCATTATGAATTAGCAGATGACGAACTTTTAGCAAAATGACAATGGGATCGTGTTGGAATGACGAATTTATAAAAATAGCAGACTTGGGGCCCTGGTCATCGGTCCAACTTGTGGAAGTCTAGTATATTTGTCTAAAATAATTAAGAATACTGGACTTACGAAGTGTTTATTTCATGAAATACGGAATCCAATACAACCATGTCCAATAGTTTTATTGAATAATCTGCTTTTCAAAAACTTCAGAATCAAAACTGTTTTCTGTAAAAACAGGAATTAACTAACTGGCATAAAATATTGAATGGACCTTTATAAGATTGTGCACTGCGAGACTTGAAGGCTTTTCAGATAAAAATATCAGCTGAAGTTTTAATAAACCGGTAGTTAAGTACTCACCTGGCTTATTACTGAGCGCATTCGAGGACTTTCTAAAGAGTATTGAGTGCTGCCGGTCGATTCTGTAAACATGTCGAAGTGAAGGCTTGGGCGAAGTGAGTGGCTAAGTGAGCTGTCAGTGACGCTAGGGATGGACGAAACGTTACATTTCTAATCTTATCGACATCGACAATAGAATTTATCAACAATTTTATTAATTAATTGATTTTCATATATATTTTATGCTAAAGCTATAGAAAATTTCACATTAATTAAAAACTGTTATTTCTGAGTCTAAAAATAAATAATTAAGATCGTTTAATACTCAAAATATTTCATACTGGCTAAACCTTACTTTTGGAAATTAATAAACCGATTTTAAAACGAAACTTGATAGGCCAACGACGCAAACCTCATTTTGCGCATGCGTGCACAATTCCAACCATACATTTTTGAATCGCGGACAGATTCATAGGTGGGTATCTAACATGAGTAGGTATCTAATTAATATTATTTTATTTAGCGTGTTAAACGTCACTCTGCCTTGCGCTTGCGTAGAACGGTAGGTAGCTAAGTGGCAATTGAAACGAGCGAAGGGTTTGCTTTACCGTATTCCGTTGACTTTTAAGGACGGTGAGGTGAACGCGCGAACGTTCCCCGCGGGAATTCTTTTTTTAAACTTTGATTTTTACTTGATAGCTAAATGATCATTCGAACGAGTGAAGTGTTCCCTTCACTGTATTCCGCTGACTTTAAGGCAAGTGAGGTGAACACGCGAACTATCCCTTCACCCACCGATGACAGCGCGGGCATTTCTAAAATCATTGAAAGTATTGAAGTATTTCATATTCAAAGCTTTCAGATAATTTACGTAGTACCTAAATGTTATTTTTTATTTTGATTAGTCATTTTTGCGCCTGACTTCATTTTTTTTTCCAAAAGTAGGTAATCAATAAATTGAGGGGTAACAAAATAAATAAGATTATAAAACTCGGTTCAGTGGAATAATTAAACTCGTCGGCCGCCTTTTTATGAAATCAGGCTTTATTATTAATCATTTTAACCTATGTGTATCAGTAAGCCATATTAAAAGCAGCTTCTAGATTTGTGTCGTCGCTAAGTTTGCATGCTGTAGCACACTGATACCAAGTTTGTCTTTAGATCCGTGTGTGTAGGCACACCTATCACAATATTCAAAATATCCTTATTACTCTATGGTTTGTTCACGCACCGGATGTAGTGTCTAATAGTTTGGGTGATCACAGGTACAGATGCCAGCACATCAAACTGCCCGAAACCGTAAATTTTTCCCAATCAATCTTGAACCTAATCACTTTAGCGCTAAGGTTGAAAATGTATTAAAGAAATTTGACAGTCTGTCGTAACTTGATTTGCTGGCGTCGTCTGTACATAGAACTGTCACTGGTCACGCGTTTTGATGGTCTGTCATGGGCCAAACATGGCGAGTGTTCCGAAATATAACCTAGTATACTGACTAGTGCTCATGTCGACATGAATCCAATTCCGACGCCGCCATACTGTCAATTCGTTCCGAAATATACTGGCCAGTACGTTGACGTCATAACTTGATAACGTCGCTATATTGAGAAAAGCGTTTGTGATGGTTTACAACAATCATTATCGCTAATATTATAAATAATACAGTAAAAAACCTCAAAGTCCACACACACGTCCGTTTGATATACTTCTATTAATACGTCTCAACAGTAAAATATGTTGGCACACCAGTACCTACAATATGGCGAAGGATTCATGACATCATGAGCACTAGCCAGCATCCTATGTTATATTTCGGTACACTCGCCATGTATGGCCATGCCAGGTCCATCAATTCGGGTGAACACTGACAGTTAAATGTACAAGCGCCAGCAGATCAATGTACAACAAAATGTCAAATACCTTCAATAAATTTTCAACCTTATTTCTGAAGCAATTAGGTTCAAGGTTGATTGGGAAAATTTTACAATTTCGGGCAGTTTCAATGCAATTCAATTTTCAATTCAATTTAATTCAATTCAATTTATTCATAAAAACTTTTACAATAAAATGTGTATAAATAGCCACAACAAGATAATAAAGTAAAAATCTTATATAAAGGTAAATTAGTGCCTAACTTAAAACTAGTGTATGGCTAACATTAATTAGACGTATAAGATATTTAACTTGGAACTTATAATGTAAGTAGCGACCTGCCCGATCTAGGTTTATTTAAACCTGTGTTTCAGGCAGTTTGATGTGCTGGCGTCTGTACCTGTGATCACCCAAACTATTAGACACTACATCCGGTGCGTGAACAAACCATAGAGTAATAAGGATATTTTGAATATTGTGATAGGTGTGCCTACACACACGGATCTAAAGACAAACTTGGTATCAGTGTGCTACAGCATGCAAACTTAGCGACGACAAAAATCTAGAAGTTGCTTTTATATGGCTTACTGATACACATAGGTTAAAATGATTAATAATAAAGCCTGATTTCATAAAAAGGCGGCCGACGAGTTTAATTATTCCACTGAACCGAGTTTTATAATCTCATTTATTTTGTTACGCCTCAATTTATTGATTACCTACTTTTGGAAAAAAAATGAAGTCAGGCGCAAAAATGACTAATCAAAATAAAAAATAACATTTAGGTACTACGTAAATTATCTGAAAGCTTTGAATATGAAATACTTCAATACTTTCAATGATTTTAGAAATGCCCGCGCTGTCATCGGTGGGTGAAGGGATAGTTCGCGTGTTCACCTCACTTGCCTTAAAGTCAGCGGAATACAGTGAAGGGAACACTTCACTCGTTCGAATGATCATTTAGCTATCAAGTAAAAATCAAAGTTTAAAAAAGAATTCCCGCGGGGAACGTTCGCGTGTTCACCTCACTTGCCTTAAAGTCAGCGGAATACAGTGAAGGGAACACTTCACTCGTTCGAATGATCATTTAGCTATCAAGTAAAAATCAAAGTTTAAAAAAAGAATTCCCGCGGGGAACGTTCGCGTGTTCACCTCACTTGCCTTAAAGTCAGCAGAATACAGTGAAGGGAACACTTCACTCGTTCGAATGATCATTTAGCTATCAAGTAAAAATCAAAGTTTAAAAAAAGAATTCCCGCGGGGAACGTTCGCGTGTTCACCTCACTTGCCTTAAAGTCAGCGGAATACAGTGAAGGGAACACTTCACTCGTTCGAATGATCATTTAGCTATCAAGTAAAAATCAAAGTTTAAAAAAAGAATTCCCGCGGGGAACGTTCGCGCGTTCACCTCACCGTCCCTAAAAGTCAGCGGAATACAGTGAAGGGAATACTTCACTCGTTTCAATTGCCACTTAGCTACCTACCTTTCTACGCAAGCGCAAGGCAGAGTGACGTTTAGTTACACGCTAAATAAAATAATATTAGTTAGATACCTACTCATGTTAGATACCCACCTATGAATCTATCCGCGATTCAAAAATGTATGGTAGGCATCGTTTTTTTTTCATGCAGTCTTTTAGTTAAATATAAAAATGTATTAACAGTAGCATTCAAATTTGGTAAACTCGATTATCGAAATATTTCTTTAACATATTATCAATCACTAGTATTTTTGACAGCTAACTTCATGACACGCTCACTCCACCCAAGCCTTCACTTCGACATGTTTACAGAATCGACCGGCTGAACAAATTGCAGTTTGTGTTTCTATTGGATTGAGAATTGAAAAAGTTAGGACTATAGAGCGTTAATTTTTCATTGAACCTCGCAAGCTGGTTCTTGAAAATAAAGAAACTAATTGGAAAAACTGGTTACCCACAAAAATAATTTAGAGTAGTCAATATAGATTTTTCTCTTTCTACAGAGAAGTTAAAGTTGCTTGTGCTGTCTCTCAAATTTCTTTTTCGAGATAGTTCTTCATTAACTTTCGAACCAAGTCCTAAGACCTAGGTATTTTGCGTTTGCGTATCAATATCCTGCAGTCCGATTCTGTAAAAATGTCGAAGTTAAGGCTTGGGTGACGTGATTACGAAGAAAGCTTCCACTTCGACATGTTTACAGAATCGATCGGCAATACATTGGTTAATTCATTTCTAAGAATAAGGACTTCAAAGTTTTGAGTTCAGTTAATAGTAAATGCAATTTTATTTCTGCAATAATTATTTAGAATAAGATTCAGTTTATGTTTTTGTTAAAAAAAAAAATTTCCTATAAAAAGAGACCTCGAAGTTTTTAAGGATTCTTTACTCTAAATTATTACTCGAAATGCTGTTTTTTATTTAATTGTGAAGTATACAGCATCATCATCATCATCATCATCTGCCTAGCCATTTCCCAGCTATATTGGGGTCGACTTCCTGTCAAACCGGATTCAGCTGAATATCAGTATTTTACGTGAAGCGGCCAGACCTCCACAACCCATTAAATGGGTAACACGGTATTTTTTGGCAAGACTGGAGTCAGATTTACTGGCTTCTGACAGTCAGTAACGACTGCCAAAGTTCTACAAATGACAGCCGGGACCAACAGCTTAACGTGCTTTCCGAGGCACGGAGGAAACTCGGTATGTTAAGATGGTCACCAATCCTCAGACCAACCTTGGCAAGCGTTGCTTAACCTTGAAGATCGACCTGTGCGGCTGTTATTCTTTAGCCACGAGCTCCTCAAAATTGTGAAGTATACAGCATAGTTACTTTATTTAGTCACAACCGCTCAGGATTTTTTCATCACGGTATCTAAGAACTTAGCAATTTATGTATAAAGCCAAAATAGACAATTAAAACTGGCCAAGTGCGAGTCGGACTCGCATGCAAAGGGTTCCGAACAAACTTTTTTCTAACATGTTATTTTAACACCACAGACTTCTTAAAAGATTTTCTGTAATCTTTATCTGCATTTTTAACCGACTTCTTCAACAAGGAGGAATAGAACCTCCTCCTTTTTGAAGAAGTCAGTTAAAAATTCGGTTCGGTTGTATACAGGGTTATTTGTAAAACACCAGCAACCTCTTAGGCAGTGAAAGTACGCATGATTATAAGCAACTTTTACTTTGGGAAAACTCCGAAATCTCGAGAAAAATATCAGCTGTTTCATACATTTTCAATGGCTAAATATTGCATTTTGTATGAAACAGCTGATATACCCCGTATATATTTTTTTCTTTTTTTATATGTATGTTCACCGATTTCTCCGCCAATTCTGGACCAAAATTCAATCCACACATGTGTGGATTGAATCATTATTATTCAGACGGAATAACTTAATATTTCTTCCAGATATTATACCTAATGCTAAGAATGAATTTGTAAAACAAAAATTGCGACGGTAGACATACTAGTTAAAGAGCAAACGAGAGTTGAAAATTTATAGAAATAACAGTCTGAGTGATCCATATTTTGGTCTGTAGTTTTAAAATGCAACATCGCAGATGATTGCACAAGAAATTGTTAATTTTTTTTTACTAAAATTTGACATGTCACTTGATTTTGTAAGTGCTATACTTTGAGAAATAATTTAGATTTTGTATTCTCAAAGTAAAAATCGTGTAGGGTGTCCATAAAGTGTGAAAAAAAAGTACAGTAATACCCCGCTTCACGCGTCCCCGTTATGCGCTGTTTCACTATAACACGAATTTCAAATTTCGCGTCCATATGCCTCGCATTACGCGAAAAAATGTGTATGAACATAATGTAGTCATTAACTTCTCTTTGGTCGCAGGAATCCTCGCTTCCACTGAACATTCTAATTGAAGAATTGGGGATTCCCCGTCCTACGACTTTGTTCTATGGGGATTCCTGTTCCCATGTTTCGACATGTTTAGCTCGGCTGGCAGTCGTGTTTTAACATTTATTGGAGATATGTTCTGCATAAAGTGTTCTTAGAATTAAAGTGATTGATGAAAATTATTCGTATTTTTTATATTTTTATACTATGTTTAATTATAAACCTCGATATCTGCGAATTTCAGTCAACGCGATTTTTTCTAGAACGTATCCACTCGCGTAAAGTGGGGTATTACTGTACGTAAGATAATGTTATCGGAATTTTAGTGTATGAAAATCTGAATAGAGCATTTTTAACCGACTTCAAAAAAGAAGGAGGTTCTCAATACTTTGGGATCTTTTTTGTTTTGTGTATGTTCCCCGATTACTCGAAGATGCTTTGACCAAATTGGAAAATTCTGTTTAAAAGGATAGACTTCCCCGGCGGTCTTATGGTAATCAGATCTGGATCTCATGATGGGATCGTGGAAAAATTGAGAAAACTCTTCAAATTTAAGCAAATGGACCAGGATTGCTGAATAATATAGTATAATATCACGCAGGCTTGCCAGTTAAGGGGTGCGCACGAGTGTTTGTCAATTTAGCTGTGGAGAATCAAAGTCGAAAAATATACTTCTTTTGCCAAAAATACAACCGACTTTTAAATAATAAGTACGTGTCAAAAAACGAAGAAAAAAAAACCAAAGACATTCCATAATTAAACTTTTTTTTTTATTTCTTTTTAGTGTTTTATTTAAAAGTCGTGGTCTGAGTGACTTTTGAATAGTCGTCAATTGACAAACCTTCTAAAAATAGAACATTCACGAACATTTAAATTAAAATTAACCGGGGTGGGGTACTGAAAGTTTCGAGCTCACTACGATCGCTCTTGCATTCTTAGTTGTACATCATACATAAATCGAACACATTAATTTTACGTCAGTATCGATAGTATAGGTACAAAAAAACCTTACCTATCCGAGGCCAAACCTATCCGAGAACCTTTGTAGCTCACTTTTGCATCCTCAATTATGCAAGTTTTATGTAATAAAGTCAACAAATCACTTCAATGTTTGTATGGATGATAAATAAAAAAAAATAACCAATCTATCTACATCTATCTTCCGGAGATCTGCTTAAAACTTTCGAGCTCACTTCAATCGCTGTAACATCCATATTAAAAAAAACCTATCAATCTAACATACATAAAGAAAATATAGCGTATCCGCGACAATGAACTAATTTTTTTCAGTCCTGCTTCGCCCGCTCTAGTATCTTTAGCTCTCCAGATGGCCTAGCACGAATATTTTTGAGGTATAGTAACGTAACGTAATATCTTATCATAGCTACAATACTCGTTTTGTACATAATATTTATTTGAATTAGATACTTTATTAATATTTTTGAATGATATTAATTGTGTTTGTCCCACAAAATACTATGGGGTTGAAGTTTTTCACATTCAAAATTCACTTAAAGTAACGTTACTATACATCAAAATATTTGTGCTAAGCCCTCAATTTACGCTTAAATCGACAAAAAAATACATCTGTACAAAGAAGAAATCTTTACAATAAGAAGAAAATCTATCGTTTCTGAGTCAAGGAACCTAATATTTTTCGGACCGCATATATAAAATTATATTAAAGAAAATTATGTTTAAATGTGTATGAAGATTTAATAAATTGAATAATAAAAATACCCAATCCAAACGATGAACTGAGCGTAACATTATTAGAAGGAAGAAGAAAAGTTCTACTACACAAGAAATCATGCCCACCCTACACTCTTTCTCCTTTAGAAATATAAAATATAAATTTATCTCTCAAAGTATAGCACTTACAAAATCAAGTGACATGTCAAATTTTAGTAAAAAAATATAACAATTTCTAGTGTAAGCCCCAATTGTCTGCGATGTTGCATTTTAAAAATACAGACCAAAATATGGATCACTCAGGCTGTCATTTCAACAAATCAACTCTCGTTTGCTCTTAAACTAGTACGTTTATCGTCGCAATTTTCGTTTTACAAATTCATTATTAGCATTAACTATAACATTCGTTTATTATTCATTTATTCCGTCTGAAGGGAATTCAAAGATCACTCAATCAACACATGTGTGGATTGAGTAATCTAAATAAATCATTATAACAAAACTTTCTGAAATGGCTTTCAAACTAATTGATAAATTGTTAAAAGATTTTACAAATTCTTTACTAAAATTTTAAATTAAAATGAAGACCGGGAAGGCTGAGAATTTTGAAATATGTGACATGGCATTTTTGTGAGGCGTGTGATTGAGTGATCTAGTTATTTGCCCATAACTTTTTAACCTGAAGTTTTACAAATTTTTTACTTCACCATCACCTTTTTAAAATTTTTCCTAAAACCCTTCAGTTTTTTGTAGAGAATAAGCGAATTTTTAAAAAAAAAACACTCAATCCACACGCACATCGGAGATAAGGGGGAGGCGGGGAATGGTAATTGTCGGTTTCATTTCTTGAATTACTTCGAAACTGTCTATGTATATTGTAAGCGATTATTGGTAGATTCGATGTATCAAACGAAACAGTCTGAAAAACTTTTTTTTAAATTTTCTAGTTTGACCCCCAATACAGACCCCATAGGGACCGTGCACGGCGTTGACTATGCCATCTAGTGTCACATATTCGAAGTTTTCAGGGTAAGAATATTTGACATTGACGCTTCTGTGCTGCCACCTGTGATTCCTGCACACTCAGTTCAGGGGAACGTGAGCGAAGAAGACCGTGCCATCCAGCGTAGCTATTTCGAATTTCATACTTGAAAATACTTGACAATGACGTTTCTGTGCTGCCACCTATAGTTTCTGCATGATCACTATACTCAACATTTATTTATTCACGTAATTAGTTCGTGTTTGGGACACCGAAGTCCATATGTGTACCAAATGTCAATACACTCTGTCCAGTAGATTAGGAGAAAACTGGCTGTGGCTGACGGACAGACCGACAGACACCCGAGTGATCCTATAAGGGTTCCGTTTCTTACGGATGTTTGGAACCCTAACAAACATAGACACTGAGCAAATGAGCCAAAGGTTATTGACCCTTTGGCCCATATTCATGGTCGGTACGCGAATGATTTAAATTAAATCGGATGTTTACACTCAATTGTTGACTCAAATGGGCCGCTTGATTGGAAAATTACTAACATGAGGGTAGTATGAATCTAGTTCTGTTGAGCATCTATTTTTTTACTATTTATTAGGCAAGCGTTTGATCACTATTTCACCTGATGGTAAGCGATGTTAGAATCAATCAATTAATTTTTTTCAAAATATGTAAGTAAAACTGAACTAGGATATCCTGTGTTTCAGGCGAAAAGTTAAATATTATGAAATAATCACGCTATTATATAAAATAAAATAGTCATATTTTAGGTATGTAAAAAAAGGTATAAATGGTGTAAACAAAACATCATACTTCCTAAAACCTTAGTATACTAACTTAACTTACTAAATTAAAATTAACAAGACACAAACAATCTTTATTTAAATACCGGTAACAATTTCTCTGTATCTTTATAAGACAAACTTTGAAGAGTTTCCTTGAGAGTTTTCTTACAGTATCTAAAATTTAAGGAATAGATGTTTGCTTTTGCATATTTAGTCTATTGTAGAGTATTAGTCCAAGGAAAGCATAAAATTTGGCTGTGAAAGCATGTTTTGTACTTTTGTAGGGCAAACAATATCTTTTCGTCTCTTTTAAGTCAATTCAGTGCTGAAGCAAATAGCTGCGTGTTGTTTTAGTACAATTCTCGTTATGAATAATTGCCGAACTGTTAATACTTCACAAGATTAATAGAGCAGATTAGTGGGAAAGAGGAAAGTGCGGCAATAAAATTTTAGTGCAATGTGTTTTTAGCGTTTTAGTGTAAATTTTAGTGTTTGTGTGCAGTAATAAAATTTTACCTGCTCCACCCCACGAGGTAATGCAGTACGTCAAAATTGACTGACATAGAGCAAAGTAAACTTGCCATATAAGTATTGGGTCTGCAAGATAATGTAGCTTTTTAATACGAATATCAGCTTACGAATTCTGTTACTTAATGCTTCCCTATGATGTTTGAAGGTTAGGGTTTCATCAATTATAACACCCAAGTATTTTATTATGTTGGTCTTATTAAAACTGGGTCACACAAACGGGCAAACTGCAGGGACTGTACAACAATGGGCATAGAACGTTGACGGAATATAAGAAGTTTGTTTGCGCATCGAAAACTTTATGTAATGTGTCTTATGTGCATTTACAGTTTGTGAGTTATGCTGAAGATATTCATTTACCATACTGAAGCCGACTTGCGCGAGCTTGTAGACGGCATGTTCTGATTCAGCTGAAAAAAGAAGAACAGTGACATCCGCGTAAGATATTATTGTGCAATTTATGTATATCATCATCACCATCCTCATATCTGCCGAAAGACGTCCACTGCTGCACATAGGCCTCCCCCAAGTGTCGCCACAAAAACCGGTCCTGTGCGTCTCGCAGCCATCGGCCACCCGCGACCCTCACCAGCTCAACGATCGAACTTGTGGTAGTCCAGTATATTTATCAAAAGTAAAACAGAGTAGCATTTCTAAAGCTTTGCTTTCACGCAATAGGAACCGTTAAAAGCATGCCCTTTTTTTTAAGGATGGGAAATCATCAAATGACTCCTTCCGTTCTGGGTGAAGCAGGAGGGAGTGTCAGACTCTTACTGACTAAAACCCATCTGTGTTCTTCCTAGAGCTCTTTGCGTTCCATGGCTACGGTACCTCTTTCGAACAAAGTCCGCAGCCCCAGTAGGCATTGGCCCTAGCGGGCCCTGTCTTCTTTGCTGACAGCTCTTTGAGGCGCGCGTGGAACACAGCGGGCGCGTCTGATCAGACGGCGATACCCAATGCTCGCCATCCACAGGCCCGCGCCTACGGCGGCCGTGAATCGCCCTGCGACACCCGACGCCCGGGGCGTCTTCTTCTGTTGCGGCGGCTGGGGTGTGAGGTTTGCCTCTCTCTCACGCGTTCGGCTTCCCCCTTTGCTTGCATTACTGCTTCGCAGAAGGAGGTGACCGTTTCCCATGTCTCCTCACTCCTGACCATGGCTTGAACAAGCGCCGGACGCGAGAAATCACCGCCGCTGATCGCCTCGACGAGGACACGGCGGTGCTCCACCCAAGCAGGGCAGATCTCCACCGTATGCTCCACCGCGTCCTCCGGGTGATCCTCGCAGTAAAAGCATGCCGTAAATTTTGATTTAAAAACCTCCTTTTCAGGAAATTCGGAAGCAAAACTATTTTCTTAAAAGTGGATTAAAGGTCTAAACTGGCATACAAGATTGTATGGACCTCTTTGAGAGCTTTCCAGATAAAAATACCAGCTGAAGTTTTAATAAACTTGTAGTTAAATACTCACTTGGCTTATTACTGAGCGCATTTGACGACTTTCCAAAGACTAAGTGAGTGCTAAGCAAATTGAAGTTTGTGTTTCTATTGGATTAGGAATTGAAAAACAAGTTGTTAAGACCTTAAGAGCGTTAAGGCACTCCTCACGGTATTTCATGTAACAAAGTCAAAGTCAAAACGTTTAGAGCGCTTGTAGACGTCCGTTTTTTTCACCGGATAACGGACCGTGTTTTTTATCCATTGAAGCGGATATAGCATCTAAGAAATATCTTAGATGCTATATCCGCTTCAATGGATAAAAAACACGGTCCGTTATCCGGTGAAAAAAACGGACGTCTACAAGCGCTCTTATTCTAATTAGGCCATTAAACGGCACTTTTGAACGACATTCAGATTTCAAATAATATAAAAATTCTAAAGTGACTATACTGTCCATTCGGAAAGGTAGATTCTTATGGAGAAGAATTGACAAGAAACTCCATAGTTACTCATTTCAAATATTTTTTTTACAATATTTGGTAAACAAAAATTTTGTTATATGTGAGGACCATGCACCTAGGGTATGCAGAGGTAGACTTATTAATTTTCTAAATAAGTACATGGTACTCACATATTTACAAATATTGGAACTATTAATTAGCAGAGTGTAAGTGAACAGAAAAATAAAAACCCAAAAATGAAACAGTAGGTACAAAAGTAAAAACATAATCCAACCAGTTTGATCTTGCCTCTTCCATTGATTGTCCTATGGAGGAGGACCAGTATGTTTCCAAGCATTCTTAACCTTAATCTTCTTCTTCTACCTGGCGTTAATCCCGGCTATTGCCAGGGTCCGCCTTCCTACTTAGCTTCCTCCACTTTGCCCGATCTTGAACATCCTTCTCAGTTAGGCCATTGGCTCTCATGTCGGACTTAACGACGTCCAACCAGCGCTTGCGAGGGCGACCACGGGACCTAGCCCCAAGAACAGCCATATTCATGCATCCCCGACCAACGTAATCCATAGGGCGGCGCATGATGTGGCCATACCAACGCAGACGACACTCTTGCAGTTTTTCCCCCACGTCACGGACACCAAGACTACCTCTGATGAAAGAGTTGCGTATGCGATCGGATCGCGTTACGCCACTCATCCACCTCAGCATCTTCATCTCCGTGACGCGAAGCTCCTGGGTGTGTCTGCTTAGTGCTGGCCAACATTCACCGCCGTACAGTAGGACAGGCCGTATGATGCATTTATATATCTGCCCCTTGAGCTTAGGAGGCATTTTGCGGTCGCATACAACGCCCGTTACCTCGCGCCACTTCGCCCAAGCCGCGCCTATACGTGCTTGGACATCGTCGTCCACGTTGCCAGACTCGTGCAGCACGGATCCAAGGTACCTGAACGTATCGGACTTGCTGATCAGGTCCGAACCTATTCGGATGAACCTATTTGAATCCGTGCCGCCACAGGACATGTACTCAGTCTTCGCCACATTTAGTCTCAGACCACCGTTTTCAAGCGTGTCCTTCCAAATGTTGACTTTGCGCTCAAGATGGGCTTTGTTCTGATTAACGAGGGCGATGTCATCGGCATACATCATTAGCCATGGGGGCTTATCTTGGATGTTTGCCGTAACTACATCGAGCACTACGTTAAACAAGAACGGACTAAGAGCCGAGCCTTGGTGAACGCCAACAGATATTGGGAAGCCATTCGATTCGTCAACAGTGGTCTGGACAGAGGACACGGAATCGCGGTACATGTCTCTGATAATGTCAATATAGGCCTCGGGAACGCCTTTGAAGCGCAGTGCCCACCAGATGGACTGCCGAGGTATACAGTCGAAGGCCTTCTGCAGGTCTAAAAAGGCCATATGCAAAGCTCTCCTTCTCTCTCTGTAAGCCTCAGCCAGATTCCGTAAGGCGAATACTGCGTCCATGGTGCTGTTACCCGCCCGGAAGCCATATTGACACTCAGAGACAGTACACTACACTCGTCCACACACTACATTCTTAACCTTAATGTAATCTTCTAATTTGTAATATACTTGTTTACAAAGTGTGCTTTTAATGTAGGTTTTAAATTTTCTTTTATTTAGTTCTAATATGTCACAAGGTATTTTATTGTAACATTTAACACAGTACCCCATGAAAGATGTGTGTACTTTAGCTAACCTATAAAACGGTTGATCTAATTTATCTTTATTTCTAGTATTAATATTATGTCTATCACTAACTTTGCTAAAAAGATGACGATTTTTCCGTACATACATAATATTTTCATATATGAATTGGCAAGGGACTGTCATATTATTAATCTTTTAAAAAAGTTCCCTTAGAGAATCGCGACGACGCAGATTATAAAAGGCTTTGACAGCTCCCTTTATTAAAATAAATATGAATTCAATGTCAGCAGCCCGACCCCACAGCAAAATACCGTACGACATAATGCTGTGGAAGTAGCTAAAATAGACCAAACGTGTGGTTTCTATGTTTGTTAGCTGTCTAATCTTCCTAACAGCATAAGCGGCTGAGCTTAGACGCCCCGCTAGAGAAATCATATGAGGTCCCCATTGTAATTTCTCGTCTAAAGTGATTCCCAAGAAAACCGTGTGATTAATAAACTCCTCTGCCTCTACATCTGAGTTTATTTGGCAATTTACATTATTTAAATTAAATATAGTCTCACGTTGTTTCTTCCTACCTGTTTCGTTATTTATTATTTTCCTAGTAGTTTTTATTTTGTCGTCTGCTGATTTTATTTTATTGCTTATATGCAGAACTTTTGCTGTTTTTCATACACATTTAAATGTTTTTGAATATTTTGCAACATACTTGTGAAAGCTTGTATTATTCACATATTGCGTTTGGCCATATATTTCAAATGGCTTTTCCCTGCTTTTACGAATGCCTGAAGTTGCCCAATCGCTAAATAAGAACTTGTTGTAAATACTTTTAGACTTAAGAACTCATTTGGGTCGTTTATATTATTAAAATTATGAGCACCTAGTCTACTATCTAAAGCGTTATTAAATTCCTTCAATTTTTTATCCGTAATTGGTCTAAATTTTATTTGAATTTTATCTAAAGGTGTATAAGTGCAAAACATTATTTATTGTCCTCGCTCTTAAAAGTGAATAAACCTATTTTAATTCAATTTGTAACGCACACAAAGAGTTTAGGTAAAAACCTATGCAAATGGCGTATTTTAACGCTGCTCTCTTGAAAAAAGCTTAAAAATATCGACAGATGAAGCAGTTTTTCGTCGACATTTATTGTGAAATTACATTTAAAAAACAATAGGTAGTAATCTTAATGTAATCTACGTAATTTGGTTTAGCCAGAATTTATGTATCGGTATCACATAATAAGAAAAAAATACCAAATCACCTTCAAATCGTTGAGATGGAATCATTTAACTCATTCATTTTTATCAAAAGAGTATAAAAATATGTTTAATGCTTTGTAATACAAACGAAAATAATTAGATTTTTTTACTTTAAAAAAATATGTATTAATTTTATTATTAAACAATTTAAAACATGGATAGCGGAGTGGCTCGTAGAGGTGTAGTTAGCTCCATTTGTATGCATAAGGTCATTGGCATGTATACAAGCCTTAACGTGCTGACGACGCACGTTTTGCGAACCCGCGCTCACGGAGGCACTATAGATGACCAGAAAGCGGTACTTCTGCGTCTGAATTTCGTTTAAAAGCGCGTTAGCGTGCGTCACATGCGCGTTAAAAAAACGTCGCAATGCAGAGGCCCTTAGAGAAACACTGAGTAATTTTTCCCTTTCTATAGAAAACTAAAAACATATTCCACGAGTAGTTATCAATTTCTCTTCTGCAATAATTATTCAGAATGGGACACCTCATGGAAGAAAACCGATACCTACGATTCTTTCAGAGTTCCATAATTTTATTCATGCAAAGGCATGTACATTACTGGTAAATTCCATCCACTCGTTCATATTTCGTTGTGAAGAATGTTGCATAACTTTTCTTATCAGGGTTGCGCACCTCAAGGAAACAACAGAACACTTTTAGAATCACTTTGTTATTCGTCTGTCAATATCCTTTTTCTCAGGAAGGCGAGGAGGAATCAACCAAGATATTAGTAAAAAATACTCGGGAATCTTACCCCTTTTTTAAAGGATAAGAAATTATCAAATGACTCCTCCCGCTCTGGGTGAAGCATAAGGGAGTGTCAGACATTTACTGACTAAAACCCATCCGTGTTCCTCCTAATGCCCTTTGTGTTCCAGAGTCGCGTTGACTCTTTCAAACAGATTCCGCAACCTCAGCAGGGGAATCCTACACCTTGTAGCAGTGAAAAAATCAAACTTCTAAGTTAACGCAATCTAAAGATAAGGCCGCTTTTGCTCCATTTATGGCGCGTGTTTTGACTATAAGGTACTTCCTGTCGACCTAGAGTCATGTTTGTCAAAAAGATAAATCTTACAGTATGGGAATAATTTGTAGTTTTATAATATAAAAAACTATTTTTACGATTATTAATTATATTTTCGGTTAAAGATAATTTGACCGTGACGTGCGTTGGTGTATGGGAGAACATTTTATTCAACGATGAAATAAATGACCCGATTCGAACCCACGGCGCGTGAGTCGGACTCGCACTTGTCCGGTTTTTAACAGACTTCCAAAAAAGGAGGAGGTTCTCAATTCAGTGGTGTCTTTTTCATGTATGTACACCGATTACTCCGAGGTTTCTGATACGATTTACGTGATTATTTTTTAATTCGATGCGGTATACTTGACATTTGGTCCCGTAAAAATTTGATTCAGTTTGGTTCAGTAGTTTTTATATTATGAGCAGTTTTGCTCATTACTCAGAACCAAACTGAATCAAATTTCTACAATGGCTGCCCTTATATAAAGGAGACATTTGTATGATTTTTACAGTGAAAACGTCTTCACATGCCTAACTGTGAATCTCTGGAAGAAGATGATAAAAAAATAATAATAATAAAGATCAAGACATACAAGAGGGTCATCAAAAGCTCTTCAGCTTTATACCAGAAAATGTGGAACAAGATTTTCTATTGTGTTTTAATTACCATAGTTAGTGTTCATGGGTCCGAAGACATAAACCTTATGTTGCCAGAGAATTACAAAATAGAAGCTATTAAATTCAATTCCATTATTGATTGCATCATAGCTATAAGCGACCAAGAATTATATTTCAGACCTACGGTGGCTATATTAAAACAAAAATTTGAAGAAACTGAAGAAAATGCATTCAATATTGAACTAATTGACAAATTAAAGGAACATAACATACCACAACTACTCGTTGAAGATATTTTACATGAGAAGAATCATGATTTGCACATTAACTCTTTGACAGTTGCATTTTTCAATGCATGTTCTGATGTTACCAATTTTGATTTTACAAAAGTTGACAAGGATATGAGGTTTCTTATTATCATATCCGATTCTTCAAACGATGACTGTGTCGAAAAACTTGAACAAATAGGAGAACGCGTCAGCAAACATGCTGTCACATTCATTATTCAAGATTTTCAAACAGACAAAAATAGGATGTTTACTATATTCCCGATAATAGATGGAAACACATGTGAAGAGGTCGTTGACAAGCCCACACATATAAATACTTGTGTTAATGGAACCATACAAAACGAAGATATTTTCCCAATAAAGAATCCTGGAAATCTAAACAAATGTCCATTTAAAGTTGGCATGGCAACACTGTTTCCTTTTTCCACGATTCCAAACAAAGCATCACTTAAAGAATACGATCGTGTTGAAGAAATCAAAGGATCTGATTATGAAATAATGAAAATAATTTCTGAATATTTCAATGCCACTTTAGACATTTATTACATTTACAGAAAAGAAGAAAATCCTTACAGTAACAGGGGATTTATAGACTATATACTGAACGGAAGCCTGGACGCGTGTGCTGGGGGCCTCTACAGAATATACGGAGACGTGGTCGCATATTCCGGCATATATGTACGTCAAAGTGTATTTTGGGTCTATTACGCCGAAAGAGCAGATAGATCATGGGAAAATTTAGTAAGTAAACTGAACGACGTTTACTTGTTTTTCATATTTTACATGACTTATACATTTGTATGGTGTCTCATTTCTCTGTTCGATGGAGAATCAGTGTCATTGATTCAGACTTTATTATATGGCTGGGGGGCAATTGTCGGTGCTACTTCTTTACAGGACGCAAGATCGAAGAAACAGAAGTTTTTGAACTTAATGTATTTAATCATGTGCATTTATTTTTCTGCATACATCGGCATGCAGTTTTATTCATTCCTCACTATTCGAGCGCCACCACATTTGCTAAAAACCAATAATGACGTCATGGAATCTGGGAGAACTGTGTACTTGAAAAATTCCACAAAGTATTTTATAACTGACGAGAAGTATACCAAGTTCGCGGACACGTCTGAGGATTGTGTATCATTTATTGACTGCGCTGAGAAAACATTGAAATACAATGGTTTGACTGTTATTTTGCAAGGTAACTTTTATCAATTCCAAGCAGTTTCTGCTGTGAATGATGAAGCTCGAGTTCTGAGAGCAACAGAGAACATGTTGACTGTATTTAATGAAATGATATTGAGGAAGAACAGTTCTCTGGTGGCTAAATTTCAGAGAGTGATGCAGCGATTGTTTGAAGCTGGTATGACAAGAAGGTTATTTACTGAAGCTATCGGCATTTCATGGGTGGCAAAAGCGACAAGTGCTAATACTAATATGGTGACCAGTAGTTACAGCTGCCAAGCTGGATGCTCAATAACTCTGTTGCAGTTTGGCGGAGTTTTCTACGCATGGATTATTGGGTGCGTGATATCGTGTTTGGTGTTCACGATTGAAATAGTTTCGAAACGTGAGAAAAGGCTAGCATTTGTAAATTAATGTAAAATTGAAGAAACTTTTTTCCATAAATAAATTACTCTGACCTTGGATAAGTTTAGATGTATCGTGTTTTTATGTATTAATGTACGTTGCAAGATTTGTGTGACTTAAAACTTTAATAATGCACAATCTCACGTGATGAAAACACTTAATATTAAATTAAAGAATAGATAATGTAACAAATATTTGTTTTATCTTTCTAAAATGTATTGTAACCTATATCACCCAGAGTTAGAATCAAAATGTGTATTTAACATTGTTTTATTGAATATTGAAAACAATGTAACAAAATAAGTACCAATTAAAATATACATATTTTTGAATTTCCTTTGAACATGACGCAACATGGCGAATACAACAGTTTTAAACATTTTGCTTTTTTCCTATAAGTATTTTTAATGCACTTTTTTTACTATTGATAGGCACGCGCTGATAGGTAAGCGATGATGTGATCGAAGATGGAGCACGCTTGCCTAGAAGTAACCAATTCACTCTTGACTTAAAGACTCCCAAGTTGTAGCTATCGGGAACAAACACACACACACACACACGCACAGACTCCGGCAAGGAATTCCACTCCTTAGCTGTACGCATTATGAATGTGTTCCCAAAAGGTTTTGTGACGAAACGGGCTTGGCGGAATTAAATTATGCAATTCCGTCGCACATTCCCCAAAATGCAACCGGTAGAAAACCGACAAGCCAGCAACTCGTCGTCGATGCTCAAGACTTTGGAGCTTCGTCGCGACGAGCCTCTCATTGCCAATGATCCTCTTGGCTATGTAGTTTGAAGGTAAGAAAACAGGGTGGAAATGATCAAAGTCGCCATTGAATAGGGATGATCCTCCGATCGTGTTTTTTTATTTATTTTTTAAGTTAAGGATGGGAAATCATCAAATGACTCCTTCCGCTCTGGGCGAGGCAGAAGGGAGTGTCAGACTCTTACTGACTAAAAACCATCCGTGCTCCTCCTAATGCCCTTTGCGTTCCAGGGCTGCGGCGTCTCTTTCGAACGGATTCCACACCCCGGCAGGCACTAGCCCTAGCGGGCCCCGTCTCCCATGCTGACAGCTCCTTGAGGCGCGCGTGGAACACAGCGCGCCGCTGACCCGGGCCTGGTTCTGATCGGACGGCGAGCCACCCAATGCTCGCCGTCCGCAGGTGGCCGGAAATCGCCCTGCGACTCCCGACGCCTGGGGCGTCTTCTTCTGTTTCGGCGGCTGGGTCGTGAGGCTTCCCTCTCTCTCACACGTTCGGCATCCTGCTTCGCTAGCGTTACTGTTTCGCAGAAGGAGGTGACCGCTTCCCATGCCTCTTCGCTCCGGACCATAGATTGAACCAGGGCCGGTCGCGAGAGGTCGCCGCCGCCGATCGCCTCAACGAGGACCCGGTGGTTCTCCGCCCAGGCAGGGCAGACCTCCACCGTATGCTCCCTCGTGTCCTCCGGGCGGTCCTCGCAGTGTTGACACCCGGGCGTATCCTCCATGATCCTCCGACCCACTATGTGTTTCATGCAGGATGCTGCTCAACGGTTGTTGTCGGGTGGTTGTAATTTCTAATTTCTGTAAACTTTATCATTTATTTGTCTTCTGATGTCACCAGTTGCCAAAACTCAACACCATCATGTTTTCGTGAAATGTATAAATTGTTGTCTTTTAACCACCTTCGCTTAAACATTCGTGTCAAGGTGGCTGTTTAGTCGAAAAATCATATAAGCGAAAGCCAAATCAACATCTTACATTGGCTTTGCGATCTTAATGCACTTCTCACTTCATGGCCTCTTAATATTTGCATCTAACGCACTTCTTACTTGATGTCTTCGTCATTTTTTGAAGGACTAATGCCTGAGGGAATATGATCATGATTAAAAATGTAACCCTTATTTTTTGTCTAGTTTGCCTGATATTAAATGCATCAGGAACGCTTATGCTAAAGCAGAACGAAATTAAACCGCACAGAAAAATAATACACACTTCGCTCGCTACTACTTTGAGGCCGAACAATGGAATAGCATATGAAGACAATGGAATGGTACCAAGAAGAAAGAATGATGGATACAAGCGGTCATGGTCGACGACGCCGTATCACTTATGGGTTGACAGCTACTACATCGCAGATGACGACTCCCCTCTCTTAACAGCAATTAAACCTTTACCTAAAAACCGTGTTGAAAGAGGCTCAAACATTTTTTTGGCCCAAATGGTGCCTTTTATAAAGAAAATGTTATTTAGAGCGAAGAACATGAGTCGAAAACGAGGTTTTGTTCCTTGATGATGGACGTGGCTGAATTTTGGTAAAAAATATATCATATTATGGACTAGTTAAGCGCTAGCAATGGGCTTAAAAGGTTTTGATTTTAATTTATTTCTTATCCTTCTCAACAAGCGAGCTCCATCTTCGACCTCATCATCGCTTACCATCAGGTGAGATAGCGGTCAAACGCGTGCGTATCTATAGTAAAAAAAAAGAATTTTCATTTATTTCTTATCCTTCTCAACATGCGAGCTCCATCTTCGACCTCATCATCGCTTACCATCAGGTGAGATAGCGGTCAAACGCGTGCCTATCCATAGTAAAAAAAAAGAACAGCCCGACAACAACCAAAAACGGGCAGTTGCCCACCAGACGCAACTCCGGTCTGATCGGAGGATCCTCCTTTTTCGAGATTAGTAATGAACCACTCTGTCCCACATACTTCTTACTTGTGACCACGAATTTGAGTGTCTTCGCGGCATTCTTGCAGCTGCTCTATCGTGACGTCATCATCACTTCCTTGAACTAGCGTGTGGCAAGCAAAGCAAGCCAGCAGCCAAACTAAATAATTTTGGAAATAATTTTGACTGCCTCCGTGGTCGAGTAGTTTAGGCGTTTGCCTTAAAACCCGGTGGTCGTGGGTTCAATTCCCATGGGAAAAGTATACCTCGTAAAGTTGTTATCTAGTGTGGCTAGGACATAGCAGGCTTGAATCACCTGAATGTCTCATAAAATAGATGATTCCGTGCTTCGGAAGCACGTATAAGCCGGTGGTCCCGGCCTCCAAATGGCGGTTGTAAAACAAACCATGTCAGACGCCCTAGAGATGGTTCAGAAACTCTGACACAAGGGTGTGTGAGGTCATTAGACCATAATTATGCTCTTCAAGAGAAGGAGAAGAAAACAATTTTTGAAAAGGGCCTAATGGGCCTAAAGGGCCTGTTTTGAGTAGCAAAACTGGAAAAAAGTCTGCTGTACTATTTCTCAACTACATTGGGATCGGCTTCAAATCTACCCGGATGCTGCTGGTTATTATTATTTCACATGAAGCGGAGCTATCTGACCCCCACAACCCAGTTAGGAACTCAGAGAAACGCGATATCTCGTGGCAAGACAGCGGGTCTAATAAAAAGGCCACTTTAGCAGAATCAGAAAGCATATCACGCTACCCGTCACTGGCAAATTTTCCCAATCAACCTTGAACCTAATGCGTAAGTGATAAAGTTAAAAATGATATATGGCAGATTGTTGTGGATTTAATATTATGATTCTAAGTGATATGATTCTACTAAAGTGGCCTTTTTAGACCCGCTGGTGTCAGATTTCAGGCCTTTGACTATATCAATTATGACGACTGTCAATGAATCACAGTTGACAGCCGAGACCAACAGTTTTTTTAAAGCGCTTTCAGAGGCACGGAGTAGTCGTGCAATGTATCTAAAGAATTCCAGTCAGGATCAGCTCTTGCAAATTTTTTGTTTAAGTTAAGTTTCAAATTATTCGTTCACGTAAAAAATACTCCATTTCAATTTTTTTTCTAAACAGCTACCGCAGCCCTGAAAGATCATGGGTGGGTTTTACTCAGAAAGAGTCTGGCATTCTTTCCCGAGGAGCTCGTGGCTAAATAATAACAGCCGCACGGGTCGATCTTGAAGGTTAAGCAACGCTTGCCAAGGTTGGTCTGTGGATGGGTGACCATCTTAACATAACGAGTTTTCTCCGTGCCTCGGAATGCACGTTAAGCCGTTGGTCCCAGCTGTCATTTGTAGATCTTTGGCAGTCGTTACGGATAGTCAGAAGCTAGTAAATCTGACTCTAGTCTTGCCATCAAGTACTGTGTTACCAAGTTAATGGGTTATGGAGGTCTGGTAGGCAGTCCAATCCTGTTTGACTGAAAGCCGACCCCAATGTAGTTGGGAAAAGGCTTGGCAAATGAGTCTACTGGCACTCTTTCCCGCTCTGCCTGAAGCAGAAGAAATCATCTGATGATTTTCCATCCACAAAAAGGCAACAAATACAAAATAAGTTAGTAAGAAAGTTAACAACACTCACATTTTATATGTTATTGAATAAATCGTAAGCCACTTTATTGACTATGAATTGGTTACCGTCACTTTAAATCAATCAGTCATTCAGTATCGCTTATCGAAAGTGTATTTACAATTTGATTTAGAAATGTTTGTAACTGTTGGTAATATTTTGTTATTTTTGTGTAAGTTTTTCTTTATATAAATGACCGCTTACCTATGCGTCAAAACCAGATCAAAGGCTGATCCAAGAAAGACGCTAAGCTTAAGTGGGAGAGTGAAAAATAGGCTACAAGAATCACTACATAGATCCCATTGAACACTAGAGTACTAGACAAATGGCGATAGTCCAAGGGGAAAATGGCAACTAGTTCAATTCCTTCCGAAAGGACTAGCCCGCATTAGAAAAAAATACACAACAGCATTTAAATACCTGCTATCAAAAATCTACGTAAAGAATATTTATTTGGAAGACGTTCATCATCATCATAATTTCAGCCAATAACCATCCACAGCTGAACGTAAATCTCCCCCAAAGAGCGTAAACCATCCCGCTCTTGAGCAGTCTGCATTCATCCGCTGCCAGCCTCCTTCTTTAAATCATCGATCCATCGTGCCGCAGGGTGTCCCACACTACGTTTGCCCATACGCGGTCTCCACTCCAATATATGTCTGCTCCATCGACCGTCTGTGCATGGCCACTTCCACTTCAGCATGCTGATTCTACGCGAAATGTCAGTGACTTTAGTTTTCTGGCGAATGACTTCGTTGCGAATTCTATCCACCACAAAAACCCCGAGCATTGTTCTCTCTATTGCGCGCTGAGCAACCATGAATTTGTGGACCAGGCCACATGTCTATTATATATACATGGGAGATGTTACTAAAATGTAAAGAAGATACACACTTTTGAAGGAATATATCTCCTATTACTAAATTAATTTTACCTGTTGTACCATCGTTTTCGACTGAAGTGATCCAAGACTGCGTTGTAGTCAACCCCTGGGTACTGCGAAGTGTCAACTAGTCGTTTGTATAGTTCTTAAAATAGTGCATGAGCACTTGGGTCCCACGTTCCAAGAGTTTCACCCCAAACGGCTCCAAAATGCAGCAGCCAACTCATCATCTGCACAACCTTTCCCAATAATGGGGTCAGTTCTCAGTCAAACCGGATTCAGCTGAATACCAGTATTTTACGAGAAGCATGGCAGCTGCTTCACGCAACCAGATCTTCTGAGTCCCAGAGTCTAACTGTGTAACACGGAAGTTCTTGGCGAGAATGGTGTCAGATTTTCTGGTTTCTGACAATTCGTAACGACTGCCAGAGATCTATAAATGACAGCCGGAACCAACGGCTTAATGTGCTTGCCGAGGCACAGAGGTACCTTGATTTGTTGTGATGGTCACCCATCCACAGACCGACCTCGGCAAGCGATGCTTAATCTTGAAGATCGACTCGTGTGGCTGTTATTATTTAGCCACGTGCTTCTCCAACTTTAAACCTTTCTGCAACTACAAACTAGGTTGATGTATTTTCATCGTTTGAGCAGCAGCAGCAGTGGCAACGCCAACACAGCTCGCAAAGCAGCGCGCGACACCAGTTTCACTATCACTATCACTTCACTACATTTTATAAAACAAAGTCCTCTGCTGCGTCTGTCTGTCTGTTCGCAATTAACTCAAAAACTACTGCACCTATTTTCATGTTGTTTTCACCAATGGATAGAGTGGTTCTAGAGGAAATTTTAAGTATTATTTGTCTAGAAAAAAAAAGATTTCCTTAAGAAAATTAAAGCGCGGACGAAGTCGCGGGCGAAGTGCTAGTGTAATATAAGTTTAGATAGTTATCAAGCTTTTTTTCACAGTCTACCTTCAAACTGACCAATCAGAAGCAGCGGTTCCCATAGAAATCATCACTTTCAAGTCTGTCACGCTCCCCGAGCCTCGCTTCAGCCTGGTCAATTATATTCCGGGTAAAAAGTCACTGATCATAAAGAGGAGACGAGACGAAATCCAGAAGGATCGAACAAGGAATGGTTTTATCGAGAAGTATTTAAAGGAGAAAAAGAAACCGCCCCTTGTTGTATTGATAATAAATTAAGTATATAAGCGAAGAATATTGTTTTTGTTTTAAGGGGAAACCTTTAAAAATGTTTTATGGGAAAAATCGCACACTCTGTGTTTTTTCACATGCCATCAAAAAAGTACCCGCTACTTTGCAAATTAAGTGTCGTAAAGTTTAGTGTCGTAGCTATGAATTTTGGCTCTTATAAAAGTCAAAGTCTGAATACTTGAAAGAAACCCAAACTGGACGCAAATTTCCCGGGGACAAAAGACAAAACCATTGCACATAAGTAGCTCATCCCATTTTCAAGATCGCACTCATGTATCAATGACCCCGTGTATTTGATCATTACCATCATCATATCAGCCGAAAGACGTTCATTGCTGTATTTAGGCCTCCCCCAAATGTCGGCACAACAACTGATCCTGTGCGTCTCGCAGCCATAGGTCACAGGCGACTCTTACCAGCACCATGAATGGGTCCATCTTAGCGGAGGTGGAGGTACTGGGTCTCAAGTCTTTTTTTTTTTTTTTTTTTTTTTTTAAGGATGGGAAATCATCAAATGACTCCTCCCACTCTGGGTGAAGCAAGAGGGAGTGTCAGACTCTTACTGACGTAAACCCATCCGTGTTCCTCCTGGTGCCCTTTGCGTTCTAAGGCTACGGCACCTCTTTCGAACAGATTCCGCAGCCCCAGCAGGCACCTGCCCTAGCGGGCCCCGTCTTCCACGCTGACATCTCTTTGAGGCGCGCTGGAATGGCAGCGCGCCGCCGACCCGGGCCTAGTTCTGATCAGACGGCGAGCCACCCACTGCTCGCCGTCCGCAGGCCCGCGCCTACGGCGGCCGGGAATCGTCCTGCGACTCCCGACGCCTGGGGCGTCTTCTTCTGTTGCGGCGACTGGGACGTGAGGTTTCCCTCTCTCTCACACGTTCGGCCTCCTCCTTTGCTAGCATTATTGCTTCGCAGAAGGAGGTGATCGCTTCCCATGCCTCCTCGCTCCGGACCAAAGATTGAACCAAGGCCGGTCGCGAGAGGTCGCCGCCACCGATCGCCTCGACGAGGACCCGGCGGTGCTCGGCCCAAGCAGGGCAGACCTCCACCGTATGCTCCACCGTGTCCTCCGGGCGATCCTCGCAGTGATGACACCCGGGCGCGTCCTCCCGCCGAACCCGGAACAGGTATCTCCCGAAACAACCGTGTCCGGTGAGTACCTGTGTCAGGCGGAAGGTGAGGACGCCGTGGCGCCGCTCCAGCCACTCCTCAAAGAGGGGGACTTATCGCCTGGATTGTTGCGTGCCCAGCGCTGGGTTGCGACAGTCGCTATCTCCATATCGCCATGAGATCTTGCCGGTGCTCCGTCCGCCTTGCTGCGATTTCCCGCGGCAGAGGTGTCTCGCCCCGGCGTTGCGCCTCCACGCGCCACTCGTAAAGGTGTGTCCAAACATAAAGCGGCATTCGAGCGCGGCTGCCGCGCGCGGCTTGCCGCGCTATGATTGGACGATTGCCGCGCGCGGCAGCCGCGAGCTACCTGCCGCGCGCGACGATCGCCGCGAACGGTGTTAGTGTTGGTTCGCCAGTGGTTGTGTGTGGACGGACGTATTTTATCAAATAAAATGGATAATGAAACAGCAATTCGTCTTATTGAAATTTATGGCTCCCATAGTCCATTATGGGACACTAGACGTAAAGAATATCACAATAATAATGTGAGAGAAGATCTATGGGATGAAATAGCAAAAACATTCGTACAACCAAAAGCAGCTTTAAAATTGAAAATGAAAAGTCTTTTGAGTTCTTATAGAAGGGAGAGAAACAGAGAAAAAACAAGTAATGTCACCGGTTGTGGTAAGTTTAATCTTATTACATTTTATAACAGTAGGTACTTATTAATAAATCTCTGGCTGTTTACATTTTCACTATACTAATTCTTAATTATCTCTAAACGCGTGGACCGAGTTACATGATTCAAACTGATAAAATGGTTTTAGACCTAGACCTTTTATTTGACACCATAATCGTTAAGATATCTCAACAAACAAAAAATCTAATTTTCAAGTTACCCTCGCGATTATCCAACATGTATGAAATGCGTAATTCAATTCTTTAATAAGACACAAAATCAGCTTATGTTTTAGTTGTTATAATGTTCTTTTTTCTGTTGCAGGTAGAAACAAGGCCTATAAATCTAAATGGTTTGCTTATGAAGCATTTAGTTTTTTACATGACAGGAATAACCCTATTGATGCAGTGGTAAGTACCTATTTCTTTTATATTTTTATTAGACTATAGCTTTCCGCCAGCGGCTTCGCCCGCGTGGTCTGGTTGTTTTTTATAAATTATAACCTAATGTTACTCAGTGAAGATGTAGCTTTGTAATAGTAAAAAAAAAATCAAAATCGGTCCAGTAGTTTTTGAGTTAAATCGTAACAAACAAAAAAGTCTTTCCTCTTTTTAATATTACTTTAGATGTAACGGCCATATTATACATACAGCCCGCATACTGCAAAATCTATGAGATCAAATAATGCTAAGGGGCTGTTTATTAATTTTGGCCATTTTTAACCTAAGGTTATGCAATTATTTAATATCTTTCTTGCCAATCAATTGATCCGTTTGTCATAAAATATCTTGACAAAAAAATACGAATATCAGAAGGAGTGGTAATAAATTGATTTGGAGTAAAGGTAGCTGTTTCAATCGTCGAATCATTTGTTTTTTTTAATAAAGAGTCTCTGCGAAGAAAGTTATGCAAGTGAACAGTAGCTAGAACTATGGTTTTGGCTGATTTTGGGCTTAAAATCATTGTACTTCTCAATACTCTAAATTTTGCCGACATGATTCCAAAAGCATTTTCTACTACTCGGCGTGCTCTTGATAGTCTATAGTTGAAAATCCTTTCTTTTGACCCTTTTGGATGAATTCCTGCAAATGGTGTCATCAAATGTGTGCTTAATGCAAAAGCTTGATCTCCTAATATTACATATGGTATTTTAGTTATGTAGGGTATTTGTAAAATTTCTGGCGCTGGTACATTAAGTTGATTATTTTCTACCTTTCGATACAATTCGGAATGTTTATAAACTCCTCCATCTGAAATTCGACCTTGGCTTCCTATGTTAACATACATAAAATTGTAGTTTGCGTCTACTAATGCTAATAGCACGATACTAAAGAACTTTTTATAATTAAAATATTCAGTGCCGCTACGAAAAGGAGCTTGAATAGTTATGTGTTTTCCATCTAACGCCCCAATAGTGTGCGGAAAATTCCATTTTTCCTCGAAGTCTTTAGATACTGCTTTCCAATCTTGCTCTGACACTGGTAGCTGAAAAAAAAATTAATAACGTTTTATTTATTTTGTTTCAGGATTGTGGCTCACCCTCAGAGCCGGGTAATACAGAACAAGCTATTCCGGTACAAGGCATTTCAGAACAAGGCACTTCAGAACCAGGAACTTCGGAACCAGGAACTTCGGAACAAGGCACTCGAGACCAAGATACAAATACCAAGAAGCCAAGAAAAGAAATGCCCGCTAACAAGAGGACATATCAAGAGTCAGAGTATGATGCTGAAAATCAAATGATAGAAGAAGCATTAGAAGTAATGCGAAAACAAAATGACAGTAGTAATGATCCTTACGTTGCTTTTGGCATGCACATAGCAGCCGAACTAAGAAAATATGATGCCACTATGTTTACGAGAGTCAAACATTCAATAAGTACTATACTATACGAAGCTGATATGGAGCTCCTCAATCAATCATCAACACAAGAATATAACGCTGAAAACAGACGAGGATATTTCACTTCACAGTTTACCGATCTTGACTCATCATCTTCTAGTAACATGGGTACTGGCCTTACACAATTGATTCACGATTTAGACACGGATGTAGATTAATATTGTGAATTAGTTGAGAACAACTGTGATTGACGTATGATGATTGTGTTGTATTTAATTACTACTTAATTATGAAAATAAATAAATAAAAAATATAAATTAAAAATCTGTAGTTTAAAATATTTCACCAAATAATAAAAATAATATAAGTAATAAAGTTCATAATAATTTACCTGTACCATGTCCTTAAGAGCTCTCACTATGGCATCGCACACTTCTGGAATTATTGTTGATATTGTTTGCTTTGATACGTGAAACGTGTATTGTAGGCTGGAATAGGAGTCTCCTGTAGCCAAATAACGTAACGTTATTGCAAGTCTCTCCTTCGACGTTATTGCCGTTCGCCAGTGAGTATCCATTTTTTTAATAAATGGTTCTACCAATGTATGTATGTGTTCGAATTCTTCCAAAGATAATCTTAAAAACTGTGGCGTTCGGTAGTTGATTTCGTAATAGATCCCTTCCAGATTCTTTGTCCTTTGTTGAAAGAGTGGTCGCATCCAACACTGCCTTTTTTTAATACACTTTCTTTTATTCCTTCTTCTACGTAATTTACGAATAATAAGCACAGCAACAACACACGCGGCCGCTTTCATTGTAGTTTGAATACGAAATAAAGAGCGCGGCGTGTCTCGGACATGCCGCGCATCACTGCCGCGCAGAAGGTTTAAACTAGGCGCGCGGCAAATTTGTGTCCCGCGAATGCCGCGCGTAGCTGCCGCGCACCTTGCACGCCGTGTTTGGACACACCTTAAATGTGCGCGAGGGCTCTCGCCTCCAGATCCCATGGCGGCAGTCCGGCAAGGAGGCTCGCCGCCTCGCCAGAGACCGTGCGGTATCCCCGGGCCAGCCGGATGGCCATGACCCTCTAGAGACGCGTTGAGGTAACGGACAGGTCGCTTCCTCAAAGTAGGCGGCCATACCGGCGCCCCATAAAGGGCCATGGACCGCACGACCCCCGCGTAAAGCTTCCGGCAGGAGGCATTTGGACCCCCTAGATTGGGCAGAAGCCGCTTGAAGGCAGCCCCGGCTCGTCCCAGTCTGGGAGCCAAACATCGGAAGTGTTCGACGAAGTTCCATCGGCTGTCAAGGACGAGACCTAGACACGTCATCGTCGACCCCACGCCGATGTGAACCCCTCCCACCGTTATTTGAGATCCCGATGGTGGCCTGTTCCGAGAACCATGGAAGCACATGGCTTCGGACTTGTGTAAGGCCACCTCGAGACCCAACTCATCATCATCATTCATCATCATCTGATCATTTGTTCTGTGTCTGGGTGTAGTTTATCTATAATATGTATGTATTTAGAAATATATAAGTATGTTTATCAGTTGTCTAGTACCCATAACACAAGCTCTGCTTAGCTTGGGACTAGATGGCGTTGTGTGATAGTTGTGTGGAATATTATTATTATTATTTCGTTTATGTATTCTTATTTACATACAAAGTATATTTTTAAATATATCTCTAAAAAACCATAAAAAATACATTTAAAAATATAAAAGTAGTAGTCCGCCGGTGTCGGGAGCAGGGTCCAAGCTACCGGTGGTTAGGGCTCCAGAGAAAGGAACCTCCTCACAATACGAGCCGTATCGAGGAGTACTGCCTTCTGTATCAGGCCCTTTACCCAACCGCGTAACGCCAGCTTCGACAGATGTTCGTCGAAGCTTTTGGCCATCAGGCCATTGGCCGTAATGACTATCGGCACAATGATAGCTGAGTCTACATTCCACATGTCGACAACCTCGTGCGCTAAGTCGAGATACTTGATTTGTTTCTCTTTCTCGGCCTTCACGAGGTTCTCGTCATGCGGGATGGTAACATCAATTATCATTGTGCGGCGCGCTAATCGGTCTATCACCACTATGTCAGGCTTATTGGCAACAATAGTCCTATCAGTGATGATAGACCGATCCCAGTACAACGTGACATGGTCATTTTCGAGAACTGGGTCGGGCACATACTTGTAATACGGTACCTCAGAATCCACAAGTTTATATTTCAAAGCAAGTTGCTGATGGATAATCCTGGCCACTTGGTTGTGCCTGTGCAAGTACTCGCCGTTAGCCAGCCGAGAACAACCAGAGATAATATGTCTGATGGACTCACCCGGGCGGTGGCATGCCCGACACACGTCCACCGTCCCATCCTTCATAATATGCCTCCGGTAGTTATTCGTCAAGATAACTTCATCCATAATCGCACAGACAAAACCTTCAGTTTCCCCGAAGAGATCACTGAAACGTAGCCAGGCCACGGACGCTGAAAAATCTACATCAGACCCATGAAGAGCCCGATAGAAGCGCCCGTGAAGCTCCTTGCCTTTCCATACCTCCTTGCGGTCATCCGTGGTAAGTATCACAGGTTTGCGCCAGTTCTCCTTAGCCATGGACAACGGGGTGAGACCCTTGTCCACTGCGACCACATCTCGGTGCATACCCACATCAGCTGTGAGGAAATATTCTCTGAGACTGCACATCTCGCGGTTGTGGAGAGTCTTGGCGTTTAAAAAGCCTCGACCTCCACACTTCCGCGGAATGTACAGTCTCATCACCGACGATCGTGGGTGATGCATCCGGTTTGCGGTCAGCAGTGTACGTACTCTCCTATCCAGGGCGTCAAGCTCAGTTTGAGTCCATTTGAGTATGCCGAAAGAGTACATTAATACCGGCATGACCCAACCGTTGAAGGCGCGCACCTTATTTCCGCCCGACAAAAGGCTATTCAAAACCTTTTTCAGGCGGCCAAAGAAGCGTTCCTTCAACGATTGCTTCATGTCAGTAACATTAATGCCCAACGCTTCCGATATACCCAAATACTTATAGGTTTCGGTCGAGCTGAGTGATCTAACCTGTATGGAATCCGAGAGTTGAATTCTCTCAGATTCCATAATCTCCCCTTTCTTTACATGCATGACTGCACATTTGTCCACACCAAATTCCATCCTGATGGCACTACTGAAGGTTTCAGTCAACTTCAGTAGCTCCATCAGTCGCGAATTGTTGGGGGCAAAGAGTTTCAGATCATCCATGTAAAGAAGGTGAGATATGGCCTGACCACCTCTTCTTAACCGATAGCCTAGACCTGAACCCTCCAGCAATGTGCTTAGAGGATTCAGAGCTAAGCAAAACCAAAGCGGACTCAAACTGTCGCCCTGAAATATTCCCCGTTTAATCCACACAGATTCATCGTCCCCCTGAATTGGTCGACATCCTGGATAGCGAAGGACTGTTTTCCATTGCCTCATACATGACTCAAGAAAGGTGCGTAGAGTTGCATCTATTTTGTACAACTCCAACACCCTCATGAGCCATGTATGTGGCACAGAGTCGTAGGCCTTCTTGTAGTCTATCCAACATGTCGACAGATCCTTGTGGGATCGACCGACCTGTTGGCTTATAGCCATGTCTATGAGGAGAAGCTCCTTAGTGCCGCGGGACCCCTTCCTACATCCATTCTGAGAGGTGGACATAATTGAATTAGTCTCAATGTGTTCATTGATCTTCACTCTCAGAATGGATGTAAGAAGTTTATAGACCGTCGACAAACAAGTAATTGGTCTATAGTTCTTGGGTTCCGCGGGACTACCGGTCTTATGGAGCAGGTGGGTAACGCCAGTTGTTAGAAACTGTGGTAGCGACCCAGACTCTAAGGATGACTGGAATTGAGTTGCCAGGAGCGCGTGTGAGCTGCTATACCATTTGAGCCAGAAGTTATGCAGTCCGTCCGGTCCTGGAGATTTCCAGTTCGGTAACGGACGGACTGCTTTGGCTACATCTAATGGGGAGATGATAATTTTTTCCATTTGTGGTATAGCATCACACACGCGCTCGACATCGCGCATCCAGCCATCCTCGGTATGACAGACGGGCACCGACCAGATGCTTCGCCAGAATGTATTCGTGGCGATATCATCCGGGCGGCACACATCCGTCACACTTTGTTCAGGTCGCTCCCAAGCTCTATATACCCACCTCTCATCGCTTTGGAACATGCGATTCTGTGAGTATCGATCAACCCGCCGCTTATACCGCCGAATACGGTTCGCCCATGCATAAACTTTCTGCTTCAGGAAGTCAATGCGCTCCGTGACACGGGACGTGTAATCTCGAGGGCTGATACCAGTCCCCGAAAACGCCCGTCTCACAAAGCGCATCACGCGTGGTCGTGTGTTACCCTCCCTGAAGCAGTATAGTTTGCCGATGAGTGCCCTAGCCTCATCGATCCGCCGCTCGATCCTGCACTGCCAGGCTGGTACAGCAGGTTTTGGTCGAATAGCTTCATCACTAGTATTTAACTTAATATTTGCTAAACGACATGCCGCAACAGCCCCGCAATACAGGATTGAGTGCGTATCAAGGAGGCTCTCGCTGCTTTCAAAGATGTTCTGCAGCAGCGAGTCCAGGGCACACACCAGCGCGCTATTTTTTTTGTGCATGGGTAACCGTGGTAAACGGGGCCTAAGTTCGGTCGGAATTGATCTATACTCCCGAAGCGCATCCTCCAGTGCGCTCCTCAGTCTATCGTTGCACTGGCTACTTACCGTGACAACCCTATCATCTACCTCATCACTGACGTTGTTGGGCCGCGGTATGATTGCGCCAGGAACCGCGGCCTGTGTCGGAGTTGAGATGATAAAGTTGCTCAGTACCTCTGAGCGCAGCCTATCAAGTGCAGCATCGTCCAACCTGTGATTACGTTGGATAACCCGCACCTGATCCGACAATCGTTGGGCCGAGACGTTCACGGTTGGTTCCAGGTCCTGAAACAGAGACAGCATCCTGACACGGTACGCAGTAAGATTAGTTCCCCCCTCTGTAGACCCATAGTATGCGCGCATAACGTTCTCGTTCATGGATTGACTCCATCTTATGCGCTGCACACAACCACCGGCAGCGGGGACCCGGCTCGGGGCCGGTTGGCCCCTAGGTCCCAAGCCCCTCGGTGGCCGGCCTCTCCCCTGCCGACGTACAGGTGTTGGCGACGTCGGCGGAGAGAAATACTCGTCGCTGGAGCTCGACGCAACTGCAACCGCCGGCGACACTGGTAATCCAAAGTTCGGCGGCGACGAGGCGGAGCTCAGCGACGGGTCCGGAGGTGGTGGGCGTGCACGTTGCGCTGCTGCTCTTGTGATCATCATTTATGTTCCTTTTATTTCGGTCATTATCGGAATTTCTATGTTATAATTTCTTGAGTGACATGTGTCATCTGTCGGTCGTAAATATTTGCTTCTTTTTCCATGATTTTTATTGAGTTTTTGTTGATTTTAAGTTTGTAATGGTTTGTTTTTGTTGTAGAGTGTTTCTATTATAACAAAGGTAAATAAATATAACTAAAAACTGATTTTATTTAACACAAAATTGGGAGCACGAAATAAAATTTACTATGACAGTCAGAGTTGCCAGCGTATTTATTTATTTATTATTATTATTTCCTTTATCCATCATTTTCGCTTATTTCTAAATTTTTAAATATTTTTATACAATATATACATAAAAAAAAAACATTTAAAAATATAAAAATAGTAGCCCACCGATATCGGGAACAGGGTCCAAGCTACCGGCGGTCAGGGCTCCAGAGAAAGGAACCTCCTGACAATACGAGCCGTGTCCAGAAGTACCGCTTTCTGAATCAAGCCCTTGATCCAGCTGCCCAACGAGAGCCTCCTAAGGTGTTGGTCGAGGCTCGTGGCTATTAAGCCATTGGCCGACACGACTATCGGTACAATGATTGCGGAGTCCACTTCCCACATGTCGACAACCTCGCGAGCCAAGTCAATATACTTGATTTGTTTGTCTTTCTCGGCTTTCACGAGGTTCTCGTCATGCGGGACGGTTATGTCTACAATCATTGCACGCCTCACAATTCGGTCCACCACCACTATATCAGGCTTATTGGCAACAATAGTCCTGTCAGTGATGATGGACCGATCCCAGTACAATGTGATATTGCCATTATCGAGAACTGGGTCGGGCGCATACCTATAATATGGCACCTCCGACTCCACAAGAGAGTATTTCAGAGCAAGTTGCTGATGGATAATCCTGGCTACAAGGTTGTGCCTATGCAAGTATTCTCCGTTAGCTAGACGAGAACAACCAGAGACAATGTGGCGAATTGATTCTCCCGGACGGTGACATGCCCGACATATGTCGACCGTGCCGTCTTTCACAATAAATCTCCGGTAGTTATTCGTCATGATAACTTCGTCCATAATTGCACAAACAAAACCTTCGGTTTCTCCAAAAAGATCACCGAAACGCAGCCAGGCTACGGACGCTAGTTGGTCTACGTCGGGCCCATGTAGGGCCCGGAAAAAGCGTCCGTGAAGCTCCTTACTCTGCCATACCGCCCTGCGATCGTTAGTGTCAAGCACCGCAGGTTTGCGCCAGTTCTCATTTGCCAAGGAGAGCGGGGTGAGTCCCTTGTCCACCGCCACTACATCTCGATGCATACCCACGTCTACAGCTAGGAAATATTCCCTAAGACTGCATATCTCGCGATTGTGGAGAGTCTTAGCATTTAAAAAGCCTCGACCTCCACACTTTATTATTATTATTATTATTATTATTATTATTAACTGCCGGATCCTCTCAACGACTATCGCAATCCCGCGTGTCATAGCGTCGGTCGCCGAAAGACGTTCATTGCTGTATTTAGGCCTCCCCCAAATGTCGGCACAGCAACTGATCCTGTGCGTCTCGCAGCCATCGGTCACCCGCGACTCTTACCAGCACCATGAATGGGGACCATCTTAGCGGAGGTGGAGGTACTGGATCTCAAGTCTGCTATTACAATAGTGTCAGAATGGTCTATCATTTATTTCATAATTGTTGATTTTGACAAGTTTGGTAATCTACTAATATAAAAGCGTCATTATGACTTTTCCAATGAGGAGCTCGTGGCTAGATAATAACAGCCGCACGGGTCGATCTTCAAGGTTAAGCAACGCTTGCCAAGGTTGGTCTGTGGATGGGTGACCATCTTAACATACCGAGTTTCCTCCGTGCCTCGGAAAGCACGTTAAGCCGTTGGTCCCGGCTGTCATTTGTAGATCTTTGGCAGTCGTTACGGATAGTCAGAAGCCAGTAAAATCTGACTCCAGTCTTGCCATGCAGTACCGTGTTACCCAGTTAACGGATTGTGGAGGTCTGGTAGGCAGCCGCTCCTCGTAAAATACTGGTATTCAGCTAAATCTGGCTTGACAGGAAGCCGACCCCAATATAGTTGGGAAAAGGCTAGGCAGATGATGATGATGATGATTATGACTTTCCAATGGTCAACCACTGACACTCCATTGAATGAAATGGCATAGAATGGAAATCTCGTACAGAATGACAAATGAATAAATAATATGTAAAAATATAAATATAAAAGAAATCTGGCATATCTTAATGTTCAAATTTAGTAGTACTTTTTCGGAAATCATTTCTACAAAAGGGTAATCATAACTAATAATAAAATAATAAGATAATTATGTCAAAACGAAAATGTCTTTCTACCACGATTCTATTACGAGACCATTCACCGACTAGTGATCGACCATTATGAATTAGCAGATGACGAACTTTTAGCAAAATGACAATGGGATCGTGTTGGAATGACGAATTTATAAAAAATAGCGGACTTGGGGCTCTGGTCATCGGTCCAACTTGTGGAAGTCTAGTATATTTGTCTAAAATAATTAAGAATACTGGACTTACGAAGTGTTTATTTCATGAAATACGGAATCCAATACAACCATGTCCAATAGTTTTATTGAATAACCTGCTTTTCAAAAACTTCAGAATCAAAACTGTTTTCTGTAAAAACAGGAATTAACTAACTGGCATAAAATATTGAATGGACCTTTATAAGATTGTGCACTGCGAGACTTGAAGGCTTTTCAGATAAAAATATCAGCTGAAGTTTTAATAAACCGGTAGTTAAGTACTCACCTGGCTTATTACTGGGCGCATTCGAGGACTTTCTAAAGAGTATTGAGTGCTGAGCAAATTGCAGTTTGTGTTTCTATTGGATTGAGAATTGAAAAAAGTTAGGACTATAGAGCGTTGATTCCTCATTGAACCTCGCAAGTCCTGGTTCTTGAAAATAAATGAACCATATTTAATTGGAAAAACTGGTTACCCACAAAAAGAGTTTAGAGTAGTCAAATAGATTTTTCTCTTTCTACAGAGAAGTTAAAGTTGCTTGTGCTGTCTCTCAAATTTATTTTTCGAGATAGTTCTTCACTAACAATCAATATCCTGCAGTCCGATTCTGTAAAAATGTCGAAGTTAAGGCTTGGGTGACGTGATTACGAAGAAAGCTTCCACTTCGACATGTTTACAGAATCGATCGGCAATACATTGGTTAATTCATTTCTAAGAATAAGGACTTCAAAATTTTGAGTTCAGTTAATAGTAAATGCAATTTTATTTCTGCAATAATTATTTAGAATAAGATTCAGTTTATGTTTTTGTTAAAAAAAAATATTTCCTATAAAAAGAGACCTCGAAGTTTTTAAGGATTCTTTACTCTAAATTATTACTCGAAATGCTGTTTTTTATTTAATTGTGAAGTATACAGCATCATCATCATCATCATCATCTGCCTAGCCATTTCCCAACTATATTGGGGTCGACTTCCTGTCAAACCGGATTCAGCTGAATACCAGTATTTTACGTGAAGCGGCCAGACCTCCACAACCCATTAAATGGGTAACACGGTATTTTTTGGCAAGACTGGAGTCAGATTTACTGGCTTCTGACAATCAGTAACGACTGCCAAAGTTCTACAAATGACAGCCGGGACCAACGGCTTAACGTGCTTTACGAGGCACGGTGGAAACTTGGTATGTTAAGATGGTCACCAATCCTCATACCAACCTTGGCAAGCGTTGCTTAACCTTGAAGATCGACCTGTGCGTCTATTATTCTTTAACCACGAGCTCCTCAAAATTGTGAAGTTACTTATACAGCGTAGTTACTTTATTTAGTCACAACCGCTCAGGATTTTTGTCATCACATTATGTATCTAACAACATAGCAATTTATGTATACAGCCAAAATAGACAATTAAAACTGGCCAAGTGCGAGTCGGACTCGCGTGCAAAGGGTTCCGAACCAATTTCTTTTTTCTAACATGTTATTTTAACACCACAGACTTCTTAAAAGATTTTCTGTAATCTTTATTTGCATTTTTAACCGACTTCTTCAACAAGGAGGAATAGAACCTCCTCCTTTTTGAAGAAGTCAGTTAAAAATTCGGTTCGGTTGTATACAGGGTTATTTGTAAAACACCAGCAACCTCTTAGGCAGTGAAAGTACGCATGATTATAAGCAACTTTTACTTTGGGAAAACTCCGAAATCTCGAGAAAAATATCAGCTGTTTCATACATTTTCAATGGCTAAATATTGCATTTTGTATGAAACAGCTGATATACCCCGTATATATTTTTTTCTTTTTTATATTGTATGTTCACCGATTTCTCCGCCAATTCTGGACCAAAATTCAATCCACACATGTGTGGATTGAATCATTATTATTCAGACGGAATAACTTAATATTTCTTCCAGATATTATACCTAATGCTAAGAATGAATTTGTAAAACAAAAATTGCGACGGTAGACATACTAGTTAAAGAGCAAACGAGAGTTGAAAATTTATAGAAATAACAGTCTGAGTGATCCATATTTTGGTCTGTAGTTTTAAAATGCAACATCGCAGATGATTGCACAAGAAATTGTTAATTTTTTTTTACTAAAATTTGACATGTCACTTGATTTTGTAAGTGCTATACTTTGAGAAATAATTTAGATTTTGTATTCTCAAAGTAAAAATCGTGTAGGGTGTCCATAAAGTGTGAAAAAAAAGTACAGTAATACCCCGCTTCACGCGTCCCCGTTATGCGCTGTTTCACTATAACACGAATTTCAAATTTCGCGTCCATATGCCTCGCATTACGCGAAAAAATGTGTATGAGCATAATGTAGTCATTAACTTCTCTTTGGTCGCAGGAATCCTCGCTTCCACTGAACATTCTAATTGAAGAATTGGGGATTCCCCGTCCTACGACTTTGTTCTATGGGGATTCCTGTTCCCATGTTTCGACATGTTTAGCTCGGCTGGCAGTCGTGTTTTAACATTTATTGGAGATATGTTCTGCATAAAGTGTTCTTAGAATTAAAGTGATTGATGAAAATTATTCGTATTTTTTATATTTTTATACTATGTTTAATTATAAACCTCGATATCTGCGAATTTCAGTCAACGCGATTTTTTCTAGAACGTATCCACTCGCGTAAAGTGGGGTATTACTGTACGTAAGATAATGTTATCGGAATTTTAGTGTATGAAAATCTGAATAGAGCATTTTTAACCGACTTCAAAAAAGAAGGAGGTTCTCAATACTTTGGGATCTTTTTTGTTTTGTGTATGTTCCCCGATTACTCGAAGATGCTTTGACCAAATTGGAAAATTCTGTTTAAAAGGATAGACTTCCCCGGCGGTCTTATGGTAATCAGATCTGGATCTCATGATGGGATCGTGGAAAAATTGAGAAAACTCTTCAAATTTAAGCAAATGGACCAGGATTGCTGAATAATATAGTATAATATCACGCAGGCTTGCCAGTTAAGGGGTGCGCACGAGTGTTTGTCAATTTAGCTGTGGAGAATCAAAGTCGAAAAATATACTTCTTTTGCCAAAAATACAACCGACTTTTAAATAATAAGTACGTGTCAAAAAACGAAGAAAAAAAAAACCAAAGACATTCCATAATTAAACTTTTTTTTTTATTTCTTTTTAGTGTTTTATTTAAAAGTCGTGGTCTGAGTGACTTTTGAATAGTCGTCAATTGACAAACCTTCTAAAAATAGAACATTCACGAACATTTAAATTAAAATTAACCGGGGTGGGGTACTGAAAGTTTCGAGCTCACTACGATCGCTCTTGCATTCTTAGTTGTACATCATACATAAATCGAACACATTAATTTTACGTCAGTATCGATAGTATAGGTACAAAAAAACCTTACCTATCCGAGGCCAAACCTATCCGAGAACCTTTGTAGCTCACTTTTGCATCCTCAATTATGCAAGTTTTATGTAATAAAGTCAACAAATCACTTCAATGTTTGTATGGATGATAAATAAAAAAAAATAACCAATCTATCTACATCTATCTTCCGGAGATCTGCTTAAAACTTTCGAGCTCACTTCAATCGCTGTAACATCCATATTAAAAAAAACCTATCAATCTAACATACATAAAGAAAATATAGCGTATCCGCGACAATGAACTAATTTTTTTTCAGTCCTGCTTCGCCCGCTCTAGTACCTTTAGCTCTCCAGATGGCCTAGCACGAATATTTTTGAGGTATAGTAACGTAACGTAATATCTTATCATAGCTACAATACTCGTTTCGTACATAATATTTATTTGAATTAGATACTTTATTAATATTTTTGAATGATATAAATTTTGTTTGTCCCATAAAATTAAACCAAAATACTATGGGGTTGTAGTTTTTCACATTCAAAATTCACTTAAATTAACGTTACTATAGGTACATCAAAATATTTGCGCTATGCCCTCAATTTACGCTTAAATCGACAAAAAAATACATCTGTACAAAGAAGAAATCTTTACAATAAGAAGAAAATCTATCGTTTCTGAGTCAAGGAACCTAATATTTTTCGGACCGCATATATAAAATTATACTAAAGATAATTATGTTTAAATATGTATGAAGATTTAATAAATTGAATAATAATAATACCCAATCCAAACGATGAACTGAGCGTAACATTATTAGAATGAAGAAGAAAAGTTCTACTACACAAGAAATCATGCCCACCCTACACGCTTTCTCCTTTAGAAATAAAAAATATAAATTGTCTCTCAAAGTATAGCACTTACAAAATCAAGTGACATGTCAAATTTTAGTAAAAAAATATAACAATTTCTAGTGTAAGCCCCAATTATCTGCGATGTTGCATTTTAAAAATACAGACCAAAATATGGATCACTCAGGCTGTCATTTCAACAAATTTTCAACTCTCGTTTGCTCTTTAACTAGTACGTTTATCGTCGCAATTTTTGTTTTACAAATTCATTATTAACATTCGTTTATTATTCATTTATTCCGTCTGAAGGGAATTCAAAGATCACTCAATCAACACATGTGTGGATTGAGTAATCTAAATAAATCATTATAACAAAACTTTCTGAAATGGCTTTCAAACTAATTGAGAAATTGTTAAAAGATTTTACAAACTCTTTACTAAAATTTTAAATCAAAATGAAGACCGGGAAGGCTGAGAATTTTGAAATATGTGACATGGCATTTTCGTGAGGCGTGTGATTGAGTGATCTAGTTATTTGCCCATAACTTTTTAACCTGAAGTTTTACAAATTTTTTACTTCACCTTTTTAAAATTTTTACTAAAACCCTTCAGTTTTTTAGAGAATAAGCGAACTTTTTAAAAAAATCACTCAATCCACACGCACATCGGAGATAAGGGGGAGGCGGGGAATGGTAATTGTCGGTTTCATTTCTTGAATTACTTCGAAACTGTTTATATTAAAATAATGAAAAAATATTGTAAGCGATTATTGGTGGATTCGATGTATCAAACGAAACAGTCTGAAAAGCTTTTTTTTTTAATTTTCTAGTTTGACCCCCAATACAGACCCCATAGGGACCGTGCACGGCGTTGACTATGCCATTTAGTGTCACATATTCGAAGTTTTCAGGGTCAGAATATTTGGGTCAAAATTCAAAGTATAGCACTTACAAAATCAAGTGACATGTCAAATTTTAGTAAAAAAATATAACAATTTCTAGTGTAAGCCCCAATTGTCTGCGATGTTGCATTTTAAAAATACAGACCAAAATATGGATCACTCAGGCTGTCATTTCAACAAATCAACTCTCGTTTGCTCTTAAACTAGTACGTTTATCGTCGCAATTTTCGTTTTACAAATTCATTATTAGCATTAACTATAACATTCGTTTATTATTCATTTATTCCGTCTGAAGGGAATTCAAAGATCACTCAATCAACACATGTGTGGATTGAGTAATCTAAATAAATCATTATAACAAAACTTTCTGAAATGGCTTTCAAACTAATTGATAAATTGTTAAAAGATTTTACAAATTCTTTACTAAAATTTTAAATTAAAATGAAGACCGGGAAGGCTGAGAATTTTGAAATATGTGACATGGCATTTTTGTGAGGCGTGTGATTGAGTGATCTAGTTATTTGCCCATAACTTTTTAACCTGAAGTTTTACAAATTTTTTACTTCACCATCACCTTTTTAAAATTTTTCCTAAAACCCTTCAGTTTTTTGTAGAGAATAAGCGAATTTTTAAAAAAAAAACACTCAATCCACAGGCACATCGGAGATAAGGGGGAGGCGGGGAATGGTAATGGTCGGTTTCATTTCTTGAATTACTTCGAAACTGTCTATGTATATTGTAAGCGATTATTGGTAGATTCGATGTATCAAACGAAACAGTCTGAAAAACTTTTTTTTAAATTTTCTAGTTTGACCCCCAATACAGACCCCATAGGGACCGTGCACGGCGTTGACTATGCCATCTAGTGTCACATATTCGAAGTTTTCAGGGTAAGAATATTTGACATTGACGCTTCTGTGCTGCCACCTGTGATTCCTGCACACTCAGTTCAGGGGAACGTGAGCGAAGAAGACCGTGCCATCCAGCGTAGCTATTTCGAATTTCATACTTGAAAATACTTGACAATGACGTTTCTGTGCTGCCACCTATAGTTTCTGCATGATCACTATACTCAACATTTATTTATTCACGTAATTAGTTCGTGTTTGGGACACCGAAGTCCATATGTGTACCAAATGTCAATACACTCTGTCCAGTAGATTAGGAGAAAACTGGCTGTGGCTGACGGACAGACCGACAGACACCCGAGTGATCCTATAAGGGTTCCGTTTCTTACGGATGTTTGGAACCCTAACAAACATAGACACTGAGCAAATGAGCCAAAGGTTATTGACCCTTTGGCCCATATTCATGGTCGGTACGCGAATGATTTAAATTAAATCGGATGTTTACACTCAATTGTTGACTCAAATGGGCCGCTTGATTGGAAAATTACTAACATGAGGGTAGTATGAATCTAGTTCTGTTGAGCATCTATTTTTTTACTATTTATTAGGCAAGCGTTTGATCACTATTTCACCTGATGGTAAGCGATGTTAGAATCAATCAATTAATTTTTTTCAAAATATGTAAGTAAAACTGAACTAGGATATCCTGTGTTTCAGGCGAAAAGTTAAATATTATGAAATAATCACGCTATTATATAAAATAAAATAGTCATATTTTAGGTATGTAAAAAAAGGTATAAATGGTGTAAACAAAACATCATACTTCCTAAAACCTTAGTATACTAACTTAACTTACTAAATTAAAATTAACAAGACACAAACAATCTTTATTTAAATACCGGTAACAATTTCTCTGTATCTTTATAAGACAAACTTTGAAGAGTTTCCTTGAGAGTTTTCTTACAGTATCTAAAATTTAAGGAATAGATGTTTGCTTTTGCATATTTAGTCTATTGTAGAGTATTAGTCCAAGGAAAGCATAAAATTTGGCTGTGAAAGCATGTTTTGTACTTTTGTAGGGCAAACAATATCTTTTCGTCTCTTTTAAGTCAATTCAGTGCTGAAGCAAATAGCTGCGTGTTGTTTTAGTACAATTCTCGTTATGAATAATTGCCGAACTGTTAATACTTCACAAGATTAATAGAGCAGATTAGTGGGAAAGAGGAAAGTGCGGCAATAAAATTTTAGTGCAATGTGTTTTTAGCGTTTTAGTGTAAATTTTAGTGTTTGTGTGCAGTAATAAAATTTTACCTGCTCCACCCCACGAGGTAATGCAGTACGTCAAAATTGACTGACATAGAGCAAAGTAAACTTGCCATATAAGTATTGGGTCTGCAAGATAATGTAGCTTTTTAATACGAATATCAGCTTACGAATTCTGTTACTTAATGCTTCCCTATGATGTTTGAAGGTTAGGGTTTCATCAATTATAACACCCAAGTATTTTATTATGTTGGTCTTATTAAAACTGGGTCACACAAACGGGCAAACTGCAGGGACTGTACAACAATGGGCATAGAACGTTGACGGAATATAAGAAGTTTGTTTGCGCATCGAAAACTTTATGTAATGTGTCTTATGTGCATTTACAGTTTGTGAGTTATGCTGAAGATATTCATTTACCATACTGAAGCCGACTTGCGCGAGCTTGTAGACGGCATGTTCTGATTCAGCTGAAAAAAGAAGAACAGTGACATCCGCGTAAGATATTATTGTGCAATTTATGTATATCATCATCACCATCCTCATATCTGCCGAAAGACGTCCACTGCTGCACATAGGCCTCCCCCAAGTGTCGCCACAAAAACCGGTCCTGTGCGTCTCGCAGCCATCGGCCACCCGCGACCCTCACCAGCTCAACGATCCAACTTGTGGTAGTCCAGTATATTTATCAAAAGTAAAACAGAGTAGCATTTCTAAAGCTTTGCTTTCACGCAATAGGAACCGTTAAAAGCATGCCCTTTTTTTTAAGGATGGGAAATCATCAAATGACTCCTTCCGTTCTGGGTGAAGCAGGAGGGAGTGTCAGACTCTTACTGACTAAAACCCATCTGTGTTCTTCCTAGAGCTCTTTGCGTTCCATGGCTACGGTACCTCTTTCGAACAAAGTCCGCAGCCCCAGTAGGCATTGGCCCTAGCGGGCCCTGTCTTCTTTGCTGACAGCTCTTTGAGGCGCGCGTGGAACACAGCGGGCGCGTCTGATCAGACGGCGATACCCAATGCTCGCCATCCACAGGCCCGCGCCTACGGCGGCCGTGAATCGCCCTGCGACACCCGACGCCCGGGGCGTCTTCTTCTGTTGCGGCGGCTGGGGTGTGAGGTTTGCCTCTCTCTCACGCGTTCGGCTTCCCCCTTTGCTTGCATTACTGCTTCGCAGAAGGAGGTGACCGTTTCCCATGTCTCCTCACTCCTGACCATGGCTTGAACAAGCGCCGGACGCGAGAAATCACCGCCGCTGATCGCCTCGACGAGGACACGGCGGTGCTCCACCCAAGCAGGGCAGATCTCCACCGTATGCTCCACCGCGTCCTCCGGGTGATCCTCGCAGTAAAAGCATGCCGTAAATTTTGATTTAAAAACCTCCTTTTCAGGAAATTCGGAAGCAAAACTATTTTCTTAAAAGTGGATTAAAGGTCTAAACTGGCATACAAGATTGTATGGACCTCTTTGAGAGCTTTCCAGATAAAAATACCAGCTGAAGTTTTAATAAACTTGTAGTTAAATACTCACTTGGCTTATTACTGAGCGCATTTGACGACTTTCCAAAGACTAAGTGAGTGCTAAGCAAATTGAAGTTTGTGTTTCTATTGGATTAGGAATTGAAAAACAAGTTGTTAAGACCTTAAGAACGTTTTAGGCACTCCTCACGGTATTTCATGTAACAAAGTCAAACTCAAAACGTTTATTCTAATTAGGCCATTAAACGGCACTTTTGAACGACATTCAGATTTCAAATAATATAAAAATTCTAAAGTGACTATACTGTCCATTCGGAAAGGTAGATTCTTATGGAGAAGAATTGACAAGAAACTCCATAGTTACTCATTTCAAATATTTTTTTTACAATATTTGGTAAACAAAAATTTTGTTATATGTGAGGACCATGCACCTAGGGTATGCAGAGGTAGACTTATTAATTTTCTAAATAAGTACATGGTACTCACATATTTACAAATATTGGAACTATTAATTAGCAGAGTGTAAGTGAACAGAAAAATAAAAACCCAAAAATGAAACAGTAGGTACAAAAGTAAAAACATAATCCAACCAGTTTGATCTTGCCTCTTCCATTGATTGTCCTATGGAGGAGGACCAGTATGTTTCCAAGCATTCTTAACCTTAATCTTCTTCTTCTACCTGGCGTTAATCCCGGCTATTGCCAGGGTCCGCCTTCCTACTTAGCTTCCTCCACTTTGCCCGATCTTGAACATCCTTCTCAGTTAGGCCATTGGCTCTCATGTCGGACTTAACGACGTCCAACCAGCGCTTGCGAGGGCGACCACGGGACCTAGCCCCAAGAACAGCCATATTCATGCATCCCCGACCAACGTAATCCATAGGGCGGCGCATGATGTGGCCATACCAACGCAGACTTGCAGTTTTTCCCCCACGTCACGGACACCAAGACTACCTCTGATGAAAGAGTTGCGTATGCGATCGGATCGCGTTACGCCACTCATCCACCTCAGCATCTTCATCTCCGTGACGCGAAGCTCCTGGGTGTGTCTGCTTAGTGCTGGCCAACATTCACCGCCGTACAGTAGGACAGGCCGTATGATGCATTTATATATCTGCCCCTTGAGCTTAGGAGGCATTTTGCGGTCGCATACAACGCCCGTTACCTCGCGCCACTTCGCCCAAGCCGCGCCTATACGTGCTTGGACATCGTCGTCCACGTTGCCAGACTCGTGCAGCACGGATCCAAGGTACCTGAACGTATCGGACTTGCTGATCAGGTCCGAACCTATTCGGATGAACCTATTTGAATCCGTGCCGCCACAGGACATGTACTCAGTCTTCGCCACATTTAGTCTCAGACCACCGTTTTCAAGCGTGTCCTTCCAAATGTTGACTTTGCGCTCAAGATGGGCTTTGTTCTGATTAACGAGGGCGATGTCATCGGCATACATCATTAGCCATGGGGGCTTATCTTGGATGTTTGCCGTAACTACATCGAGCACTACGTTAAACAAGAACGGACTAAGAGCCGAGCCTTGGTGAACGCCAACAGATATTGGGAAGCCATTCGATTCGCCAACAGCGGTCTGGACAGAGGACACGGAATCGCGGTACATGTCTCTGATAATGTCAATATAGGCCTCGGGAACGCCTTTGAAGCGCAGTGCCCACCAGATGGACTGCCGAGGTATACAGTCGAAGGCCTTCTGCAGGTCTAAAAAGGCCATATGCAAAGCTCTCCTTCTCTCTCTGTAAGCCTCAGCCAGATTCCGTAAGGCGAATACTGCGTCCATGGTGCTGTTACCCGCCCGGAAGCCATATTGACACTCAGAGACAGTACACTACACTCGTCCACACACTACATTCTTAACCTTAATGTAATCTTCTAATTTGTAATATACTTGTTTACAAAGTGTGCTTTTAATGTAGGTTTTAAATTTTCTTTTATTTAGTTCTAATATGTCACAAGGTATTTTATTGTAACATTTAACACAGTACCCCATGAAAGATGTGTGTACTTTAGCTAACCTATAAAACGGTTGATCTAATTTATCTTTATTTCTAGTATTAATATTATGTCTATCACTAACTTTGCTAAAAAGATGACGATTTTTCCGTACATACATAATATTTTCATATATGAATTGGCAAGGGACTGTCATATTATTAATCTTTTAAAAAAGTTCCCTTAGAGAATCGCGACGACGCAGATTATAAAAGGCTTTGACAGCTCCCTTTATTAAAATAAATATGAATTCAATGTCAGCAGCCCGACCCCACAGCAAAATACCGTACGACATAATGCTGTGGAAGTAGCTAAAATAGACCAAACGTGTGGTTTCTATGTTTGTTAGCTGTCTAATCTTCCTAACAGCATAAGCGGCTGAGCTTAGACGCCCCGCTAGAGAAATCATATGAGGTCCCCATTGTAATTTCTCGTCTAAAGTGATTCCCAAGAAAACCGTGTGATTAATAAACTCCTCTGCCTCTACATCTGAGTTTATTTGGCAATTTACATTATTTAAATTAAATATAGTCTCACGTTGTTTCTTCCTACCTGTTTCGTTATTTATTATTTTCCTAGTAGTTTTTATTTTGTCGTCTGCTGATTTTATTTTATTGCTTATATGCAGAACTTTTGCTGTTTTTCATACACATTTAAATGTTTTTGAATATTTTGCAACATACTTGTGAAAGCTTGTATTATTCACATATTGCGTTTGGCCATATATTTCAAATGGCTTTTCCCTGCTTTTACGAATGCCTGAAGTTGCCCAATCGCTAAATAAGAACTTGTTGTAAATACTTTTAGACTTAAGAACTCATTTGGGTCGTTTATATTATTAAAATTATGAGCACCTAGTCTACTATCTAAAGCGTTATTAAATTCCTGCAATTTTTTATCCGTAATTGGTCTAAATTTTATTTGAATTTTATCTAAAGGTGTATAAGTGCAAAACATTATTTATTGTCCTCGCTCTTAAAAGTGAATAAACCTATTTTAATTCAATTTGTAACGCACACAAAGAGTTTAGGTAAAAACCTATGCAAATGGCGTATTTTAACGCTGCTCTCTTGAAAAAAGCTTAAAAATATCGACAGATGAAGCAGTTTTTCGTCGACATTTATTGTGAAATTACATTTAAAAAACAATAGGTAGTAATCTTAATGTAATCTACGTAATTTGGTTTAGCCAGAATTTATGTATCGGTATCACATAATAAGAAAAAAATACCAAATCACCTTCAAATCGTTGAGATGGAATCATTTAACTCATTCATTTTTATCAAAAGAGTATAAAAATATGTTTAATGCTTTGTAATACAAACGAAAATAATTAGATTTTTTTACTTTAAAAAAATATGTATTAATTTTATTATTAAACAATTTAAAACATGGATAGCGGAGTGGCTCGTAGAGGTGTAGTTAGCTCCATTTGTATGCATAAGGTCATTGGCATGTATACAAGCCTTAACGTGCTGACGACGCACGTTTTGCGAACCCGCGCTCACGGAGGCACTATAGATGACCAGAAAGCGGTACTTCTGCGTCTGAATTTCGTTTAAAAGCGCGTTAGCGTGCGTCACATGCGCGTTAAAAAAACGTCGCAATGCAGAGGCCCTTAGAGAAACACTGAGTAATTTTTCCCTTTCTATAGAAAACTAAAAACATATTCCACGAGTAGTTATCAATTTCTCTTCTGCAATAATTATTCAGAATGGGACACCTCATGGAAGAAAACCGATACCTACGATTCTTTCAGAGTTCCATAATTTTATTCATGCAAAGGCATGTACATTACTGGTAAATTCCATCCACTCGTTCATATTTCGTTGTGAAGAATGTTGCATAACTTTTCTTATCAGGGTTGCGCACCTCAAGGAAACAACAGAACACTTTTAGAATCACTTTGTTATTCGTCTGTCAATATCCTTTTTCTCAGGAAGGCGAGGAGGAATCAACCAAGATATTAGTAAAAAATACTCGGTAATCTTACCCCTTTTTTAAAGGATAAGAAATTATCAAATGACTCCTCCCGCTCTGGGTGAAGCATAAGGGAGTGTCAGACATTTACTGACTAAAACCCATCCGTGTTCCTCCTAATGCCCTTTGTGTTCCAGAGTCGCGTTGACTCTTTCAAACAGATTCCGCAACCTCAGCAGGGGAATCCTACACCTTGTAGCAGTGAAAAAATCAAACTTCTAAGTTAACGCAATCTAAAGATAAGGCCGCTTTTGCTCCATTTATGGCGCGTGTTTTGACTATAAGGTACTTCCTGTCGACCTAGAGTCATGTTTGTCAAAAAGATAAATCTTACAGTATGGGAATAATTTGTAGTTTTATAATATAAAAAACTATTTTTACGATTATTAATTATATTTTCGGTTAAAGATAATTTTACCGTGACGTGCGTTGGTGTATGGGAGAACATTTTATTCAACGATGAAATAAATGACCCGATTCGAACCCTCGGCGCGTGAGTCGGACTCGCACTTGTCCGGTTTTTAACAGACTTCCAAAAAAGGAGGAGGTTCTCAATTCAGTGGTGTCTTTTTCATGTATGTACACCGATTACTCCGAGGTTTCTGATACGATTTACGTGATTATTTTTTAATTCGATGCGGTATACTTGACATTTGGTCCCGTAAAAATTTGATTCAGTTTGGTTCAGTAGTTTTTATATTATGAGCAGTTTTGCTCATTACTCAGAACCAAACTGAATCAAATTTCTACAATGGCTGCCCTTATATAAAGGAGACATTTGTATGATTTTTACAGTCAAAACGTCTTCACATGCCTAACTGTGAATCTCTGGAAGAAGATGATAAAAAAATAATAATAATAAAGATCAAGACATACAAGAGGGTCATCAAAAGCTCTTCAGCTTTATACCAGAAAATGTGGAACAAGATTTTCTATTGTGTTTTAATTACCATAGTAAGTGTTCATGGAACCGAAGACATAAATCTTATGTTGCCAGAGAATTACAAAATAGAAGCTATTAAATTCAATTCCATTACTGATTGCATCATAGCTATAAGCAACCAGGAACTATATTTCAGACCTACGGTAGCTATATTAAAACAAAAATTTGAAGAAACTGAAGAAAATGCATTCAATATTGAACTAATTGACAAATTAAAGGAACATAACATACCACAACTACTTGTTGAAGATATTTTAAATGAGAAGAATCATGATTTGCATATTAACTCTTTGACAGTTGCGTTTTTCAACACATGTTCTGATGTTACCGATTTTGATTTTACTAGAATCGACAAGGATATGAGGTTTCTTATAATCATATCCGAACCATCAAACGATGACTGTGTCGAAAAACTTGAACAAATAGGAGAACGCTTCAGCAAACTTGCTGTCACATTCATCATTCAAGATTTTCAAACAGACAAAAATAAGATGTTTACTATTTTCCCGATAATAGATGGAAACACATGTGAAGAGGTCATTGACAAGCCCACACATATAAATAATTGTGTTAATGGAACCATACAAAACGAAGAAATTTTCCCAATAAAGAATCCTGGGAATCTAAACAAATGTCCATTTAAAGTTGGCATGGCAACACTGTTTCCTTTTTCCACGATTCCAAACAAAGCTCCACTTAAAGAATACGATCGTGTCGAAGAAATCAAAGGATCTGATTATGAAATAATGAAAATAATTTCTGAATATTTCAATGCCACTTTAGACATTTATTACATTTACAGAAAAGAAGAAAATCCTCACAGTAACATGGGATTTATAGACTATATACTGAACGGGAGCCTGGACGCGTGTGCTGGGGGCCTCTACAGAATATACGGAGACGTGGTCGCATATTCCGGCATATATGTACGTCAAAGTGTATTTTGGGTCTATTACGCCGAAAGAGCAGATAGATTTTGGGAAAATTTAGTAAGTAAACTGAACGACGTTTACTTGTTTTTCATATTTTACATGACTTATACATTTGTATGGTGTCTCATTTCTCTGTTCGATGGAGAATCAGTGTCATTGATTCAGACTTTATTATATGGCTGGGGGGCAATTGTCGGTGCTACTTCTTTACAGGAAGCAAGATCGAAGAAACAGAAGTTTTTGAACTTAATGTATTTAATCATGTGCATTTATTTTTCTGCATACATCGGCATGCAGTTTTATTCATTCCTCACTATTCGAGCGCCACCACATTTGCTAAAAACCAATAATGACGTCATGGAATCTGGGAGAACTGCGTACTTGAAGAATTCCACAAAGTATTTTATAACTGACGAGAAGTATACCAAGTTCGCGGACACGTCTGAGGATTGTGTATCATTTATTGACTGCGCTGAGAAAACATTGAAATACAATGGTTTGACTGTTCTTTTGCAAGGTATCTTTTATCAATTCCAAGCAGTTTCTGCTGTGAATGGTGAAGCTCGAGTTCTGAGAGCAACAGAGAACATGTTGACTGTATTTAATGAAATGATATTGAGGAAGAACAGTTCTCTGGTGGCTAAATTTCAGAGAGTGATGCAGCGATTGTTTGAAGCTGGTATGACAAGAAGGTTATTTACTGAAGCTATCGGCATTTCATGGGTGGCAAAAGCGACAAGTGCTAATACTAATATGGTGACCAGTAGTTACAGCTGCCAAGCTGGATGCTCAATAACTCTGATGCAGTTTGCCGGAGTTTTCTACGCATGGATTATTAGGTGCGAGATATCGTGTTTGGTGTTCACGATTGAAATAATTTCGAAACGTGAGAAAAGGCTAGCATTTGTAAATTAATGTAAAACTGAAGAAATATTTTATCATAAAGAAATTACTTTGACCTTGAATAAGTTTAGATGAATCGTGTATCGTGTTTTTATGTATTAATGTACGTAGAAATATTTGTGTGACTTAAAGCTTTAATGCACAATCTCACGTGATGTAAACACTTACTATTAAATAAAAGAATACATAATGTAACAAATATATGTTTTTTCTTTCTAAAACGTTTTGTAACCTATATCACCCAGAGTTAAAATCAAAATGTGTATTTGAAATTGTTTTATTAAATATTGAAAACAATGTAACAAAATAAATTCCAAATAAAATATATTTAGGGAACTAATTTCCATTGTAAGACAACGTCTATAAAAGGCTGTGCGCGCCCGAGAATCGGTCTTGTTGCCTTGGCTGGGGGCCTTAGAATCATTTAAGGTCACCACAGGCTAGTCCGGTTAAGCAGCAGCCACCCTTCTAGAGGTGAACTGCGAGTGGCCCTATCCGAAAAAAAAAAAAAAAAAAAAAAAAGAATCGGTCATTTGCTCGCTGACTTTCGTAGGGAACGGTAGTTGTCGACGCGATTTGTGAGTACTTATAATTATAATTTGTGCTGGTAAATCTGTAAGTACATGATCATTTTGTTGGTATAAGAGATTGGTGTTTTATTTTAGCCTTAAGGTTATGTAAAATTACTTTAAAGATATATTGCTAACTAATATTTTGTTTTTGGTAATTAAATAAGTTTTAAGGTGTAAGATTATTGTTTTTTTTAATGATTTCTGCTCCTGAATCCTAAAATCAGAAGTGGGATTACTTTCAAAAAAAACGCCCACGATTTTATTTTCATAGTACATCTACTCTCTTGATTTGCAAAAAAATAAATAAAAATAAAACACCAATTAACGGTTTATTTTTCTGGTTCCTAATTGTTGTTTGTGTGAATATGGCTGATAGACAGCATAACTCTCGTAGCAAGTCGCGTCGACACGATAGGGATCGTAGTTCTCGGTACAGATCTCGTTCTCGGGATAGAACTCGTCGTAGGAGTCGAACTAATTCTCGATACGGATCACGATCAAGAAGTAGAACGCGTTCGCGGTCAAACCATTATCCTCGTGATCAAAACGGGGCCATGCAGCAAACATTACAATCAATCCTGGCTCGCCTAAATACTTTAGAAACTGAACGTTCTCCTTTACGTGACGCAACTTATAACCAGTTAGTTCAAAACAGTGTGACCATAAGATCGTATACTGCCCCGCCCGGTCCACATCAGAATAATCAGGCCCTTCAGGCCACGGTGCCGCTGTCTGAAACACCGTTACCCAGTTCTATCACCGCGTATCCGAGATCGCAGCACCTGAGGGATCGAGTAGCGATACAAACAACCAAGACGTTAGGGTAGTATCGGAGTCAGCACGAATATTAGCCGAAGCAATTAGATCTGTAAACTCGGACAGAACGCAAAAGTACTTCGTTTCTATCTTTGACCCAACTATTCATGATATAGACGTCTGGTGTGAGGAAGTTGAACGGGCTAGGTCTTCTAATAACTGGGGCGATTCGGAGTGCCTCTGACGCGTATCAGTATGCCTTAAAGGTGACGCGCGTACTTGGCTGAACGAGTGGGTAACTAGCGACCGAACATGGAGCAGTTTTGTTAAAGAATTTAAACCTTTGTGTCCACGAAAGCTTGATTACGCGAATATCCTATATGATGCGATGCATACTACCTCTGATAAATACAACACCTACGCTGAATACGCATGGAGGACATTATTGCGCCTTAAAATTGTTAAAGGACTAAGTGACGAACTGAGAACCTTGATAGTTATTCGCGGAATTACGGATCCTCAAGTTAGGGCCGCGGCTGCTAATGCCAACTTGCAAATCTATGACCTAGTTTCATTTTTATCTATTTATGTGAAACCTACCCGCACTAAACCAGAGAATCGAAATTCTGCCTCTAAACCAACGCCTCCAAATCGATCGTTGCCTCTGAGATGTTTTATTTGCCGGCAAAATGGGCATAAATCTCACCATTGCCCCAAAAAGCCAAAAACCGATCAGACTTCTAACGTTAACCCTTCTACTAACGATGCTAATAAATTAGTCTGTAATTTTTGTAAAAAACCGGGACATAGTGAAGATAAATGTTTCGCAAAGGAAAGGTCAGGCACTCGTAATAAGAAAAACATTAATTTATGTAGCACACACGTGGCTGGTTCCCCGCAAAATAATTACCTTAAAACTGCAATTATACAGGGCATCCCTGTAGATGTCCTAATTGACAGTGGTGCCTTAAACATCTCATTGGTCTCCTCCGAAGCATTGAAACATTTTACATGTGAACGGAAGCCTAAACATTATATTTTGAAGGGAATTAGTGACACTGCCATACATGCAGATACTTTTGTAACATTAACAATTGAGTTTTATGATATCTCTATTGAGGCCGACTTGGTGGTAGTACCAGGGTCTTGTATGACTACGCCCGTAATTATAGGAACTGATATCCTTAACCGTGATGGTATCACATACGTGCGGACCAAAGATAGACAGTATCTGACTCGAGCCGACGGGAAGGAGGTACATGCAGTGTCCATTAATGAGGGTTCGCAGATCAATACACCCCTTAAGGGCGCCGAACTTGAACGTCTCACAACATTAATATAAAAATTCTCAAATTATTTAATTTCGGGTACTGCATCGACTACCGTTACCACCGGCAAGATGTCTATCAAATTAACGGACAATACACCCGTTGCGTATCGACCTTACAAGCTGTCACATTCAGAAAAACTTAAAGTTCGAGAAATCGTGCGTGATCTACAAGATAAAGGTATCATCCGCGAGTCTAATTCTGAGTATGCGAGTCCCATAATATTGGTAAAGAAAAAGGACGGGACCGATAGGATGTGTGTAGACTATAGAGCACTCAATCGACTAACTGTTAGAGACCGGTATCCCCTACCACTAATAGACGATCATATAGATAGGTTAGGCAACTTTAAACACTTCACCAGCCTTGATATGGCCACAGGCTTCCACCAAATCGCCATTGAAGAAGGTTCAATTCATAAGACGGCATTCGTCACACCAGAAGGACATTTTGAGTACCTCCGAATGCCCTATGGTTTGACGAACTCGCCTATAGTTTATCAGCGAATTATTAACGACACCTTTCGCGGTCACATTGAGGCTGGCAATGTCTTAGTATACGTTGATGACGTCCTTTGTATAAGTGACAGCGTAGATGAGGGTATTTGCTTGTTAAAAAAGGTACTAGAAACGTTAACTGGGTCTGGTTTTTCGATAAATTTACGAAAATGCTCATTCTTGTCATTGGAAGTCGAATACTTGGGGCGCGTGGTTAGTCAAGGTCAGGTCAGGCCGAGTCCACATAAAATTCAAGCCCTAGTCGATGCGCCGGTACCTCGTAACATCAAACAAATACGACAATTTTTGGGTTTGGCGGGATATTTTAGAAGGTATATTCGCGACTACGCAACTAAGACCGCATGCATAGCACGTTTGATGAAGAAGGACGTGACTTTTTGTTGGAGTACGGAACAAGAGAAAGCTAGGCAGGAGATAATAAGTTGCTTAACTAGTTCACCTATATTAGCCATTTTCGACCAGTCTTTACTCACAGAGGTCCACACCGATGCCAGCAGCATTGGCTATGGTGCTGTACTTATGCAGAAGAAGGCTGACGGTACGAAGCATGTGGTCGCCTACTTTAGTAAAGCCACACAGGGTGCCTAGAGCAGGTATCACTCTTACGAGTTAGAAACCTTGGCGGTCGTGAAGGCGTTGCAAAACTTTCGTCACTATCTAGTAGGAATAAACTTTAAAGTAATCACAGATTGCAATGCCCTCAAGGCCACCGAAAAGAAAAAGGATCTGCTCCCACGCGTTGCCAGGTGGTGGATCTATTTACAAGACTTTAACTTTAGCATTGACTATAGAAAAGGCACCATGATGACACATGCAGACTACCTAAGTCGAAACCCAGTCACTACCAAAGTACATCAGATATCTAGGCCACGTAACTGGGCACAAATTGCTCAGTCAGCAGACAATGAGACGCAAGGCATTTTACAGAAATTACAGGACGGGGAACTAGATTTTTCAATTTTTTTTTTTTTTATTCATCAATAAGTACAAAAAGTAAACATGTAACAAAATGTGGGCATATGGTTAATCATTGTACAGTGTAGCAACTACATAATATAGCACACTGATTCCCAAACTGAGACGAGCTCGTATTTTGGGATTCGGCGGCTCTCCAATCTAGTGTCATTACAATAATTATGACCAAACATTTGCAACATTGGACTCCTTATAGTTAAAATCCATATAATTAAACTTATTTATAATTATGTTATCAACAATGTACTTATGTTCTATTATTTTCCATTCACTGTTCTACTTATCAATTAATATGAGCTTTTCTGTTTCATCATAATTTAAGGACTTAAGCCAACTAGTTAGTTTAATTTTCAAGTTATATTTATTTAGTTTATATAGTGAGATTTTATTATTAATTTTGTTATAAATTCTAGAACTTAGTGCGGTATATTGACGTAATGCGAAACTGGTCCTACAGTGAACAGGAGAACAAACAAGTGCTCCGCGTCTTTTTTGTAAAATCTTTTTATTAAGGGGAAGTTGTGAGTGTCGCCGAAGTATGGTACGGAGGACAAACAATTGTCTAACAGTTAATATCTGGCTTTCCTTATAAAGGTCTGCAGTCGAGTAGTAACGGGGTTTGCGGTGTATAACTTTTAGGAGGTATCTCTGGGCTCTCTCCAGTTGCAAAAACATAGTTTTATAAGTACCACCCCATGCAGGTATACAATAACTTAGAATTGATTGGCATAGTGCAATATAGACTGTATGCATTACTGATACATCGGCAGAAAGACGAAGATTTTTAAAAATATACAGTAATCTCCTTACGCGCCCTGTAAGATTTTTAACTTGTGTGCTCCAATCCAATCTTTTATCAATCATAACACCCAAATATCTTATACTGGAAACGTTTTCTAAAAGTGGACACAAACAAGTCGTAATTAGGTTGTTACAAAAATGAGCCGTCATTGTTGTGGTTTCAGTCGGTGGTGTAGGAGAATTTGGGAGATAGAAGCGTATAAATTTAGTTTTGTTTGTATTAAGAGTAAGCAGATTTGAAGATAACCATAACATTACTTCTCTCAGGTTATTTTCGGCCAAAAACTTGGCTTCCAGCCAGCTCTTCGCATAAATTAATAAGGCTGTGTCGTCAGCGTAGGTAAAAATATCGCAATGATCAAGCCTCATCCTACACAGGTCGTTGACATAAATTATGAACAACGTAGGGCCGAGAATACTTCCCTGTGGGACTCCGTATTCGATCTGCTCCTCCTCACTTACAACATTGTCCATTTTAACTACCTGAGTGCGACCGGAGAGGTAATCTTTAAATATATTTAAAGCCAGACCTCGAACCCCAATGAGCTCTAGTTTAGATAGAAGTAATGGAACATACACTGTATCAAACGCTTTCGATATATCCAGAAATATACCGAAACATTTATAACCGTTATCCAGTCTATCAACCACTGCATTACTGAAGTTTGTTACAGCATCTTCAGTTGATGTGCCAGATCTAAATCCATATTGATTTTTGGAAATTATGGAAAAAGTAGCAAGATACTTCGTCAAACAATTATTGAGTATTCTTTCGAAGACCTTGGATAACGCACTTAACACCGAAATAGGCCTGTAATTTGTAACATGTTCTTTGTTTCCGCTCTTAAACACTGGAACAACTAAAGCTTTTTTAAAACTGTTTGGGAAAACACCAGTAGTTATTGAAAGGTTGCATATGTGTGTAATGGGTGCTACCAACACTTTCTGTGAAAGTTTAATGACTGAAGCTGGAATATTGTCCCAACCAGTTGCACAGTTACTCCGAAGCGATGTAAAGAAGCGAAGATTCTCAGCAATATGTACGTCAAAATGAACTACTTTATTATCGGTATACACCAGTGGGTGAAGAACCTAGACTTCTTTGTTTTATCCCCAAAGGACACCGATTAAGCTTGTTGAGGATTTTTTATGACGAACACGGCCACATTTGTGCGGAGAAAACCGTGGACTTAATCCTCAAACATTTTTGGTTTCCCGGACTTCGCCAATTTGTAACAAAGTATATAAAACACTGCCTTGTTTGTGTATCCTATAAACGTGTACCTAGAGCCCCCCATCAACCGATAACATCCTGGGAAAAACCCAGTCTCCCTTTCCAAACATTGCATATAGACGCACTCGGGCCGTTACCTGAATCTAACGGCTATAAATTTGTCCTGTTAATAATAGACGCATTTACAAAGTTTAGTTTCCTGTACCCAATTCGTAAGCAGGATGTAAGTGAGCTTAAACGCACGATCACCAACGCGATATCACTCTTTGGCGTTCCGAAGCTTTTAGTAGCTGACCGCGGCCGAATGTTCGAATCTTCCGAGTTCTCTTCTCTGTTAACTGAGTTCGGTTGTGATATCCATTTTATAACACCCGAAATGCACAATGCTAATGGACAGCTAGAGAGATACGTCAGAACCGTTCTGAACATGATCCGTATTGAAACTAACCATAGGCGTGCGGAATGGTCGGATAAGCTATGGAGACTCCAACTCACCCTTAATATAACTAAGCAGAAAACAACACAAGCTTCAGCACTGAAGCTCTTAGTGGGCACCGACGCCACGACGCCTATTGTTCGAACATTAATTCGTGACATCGCAATTGAGAGGTCTGAAAACCACGAAGCCTGGCGAGAGCTGTGCAGAACAAGAGCTCATCAACTGTTAACACGAAATCAAGCCAAACAAGATTCTCGTGTCAACCAACAGCGGCGAGAACCACGCGCATATGTCGTTAACGACCTGGTTTTCGTTATCAAATATTCTCAGTCTACAGGGAAACTAGACCCCGGTATGCGTGGACCTTATCGGGTGATTTAAGTGCTACCCAATGGTCGCTACCAGTTGAAACTCATCAGTGGCTCGCATGGCAAAACCACGCAAGCAGCTGCTGAACACATGATACCCTGGAACGGAGAATGGTGTCCAGACTCATGTGCAGCCTTTTTCGAGGGTGAGTATTGAATGAGTGTAATGCGGAGAATTGGTGGGTTGCTTCGCCATAAACTTTCCACATGCACTTAGTTTTTATTTTTCTTCGTTGCTTTCCTTACATAAAACTGCCACATATAAATCAATTTCAAATTATTTCTCTTTAAGTATAACTTTCATTTAAATGAGTAAGTTGTGGCGAACCAGCTCGTTGGTCAATCGATGCATTTAACTAAATGATGAACCATTGCGTTGAATGTGCGATTCAGAGATGCCTGCCTCCATTCACACAATTGTACTTATGATATGTGATTATTGGTGGCGTTATATAAAGGACGTGCGATTCAGAGATGCCTCCGTCCGTACTAAGTATATAAACCCATTTATGTATTTTTGACAAATAAGTAACTATTTGTGGCGCTGTACATTGGACGCGCGATTCAGAGATGCCTACGTCCAAACAGACACACTCATACCTGTAGTGAGAGGTATTGGTGTATAAACTAAGTAGCTGAAGTGTTGACGTGCGATTCAGAGATGCCTCCGTCAACCTCAGACAGAGGGGACGCCTTCTGTCTGATTTGTTTACAGATGCAGCTTCGGATCGGTGAAAACTCGCTACGAAGACAGGGATACGATCATGAGAGCTCTCACGAATTCTAACGTTTTCCCATACAGAGTCGGATGTTGTGTGCGACCCACACACGCTATGAAAACTGTAATGGCAATGTCTAAAATGTGTTCATATTTCAGATAACGAAGTATGTGACCCAAACACAGAGCCGTCAGCGTCCCTTCAACCCGGTACTGAGAGTGCTGGGCCCAGTGGCGAGTCTCCAGCTGCAGGATTGGCTCCAGTACCAGCCGATCACCATGAAGACTGCGTCGGGGACGACGCTTCGTCGGGGAATGGAAATTAGTTCCCTAAATCGGCCTACGATTTAGGGAACTAATTTCCATTGTAAGACAACGTCTATAAAAGGCTGTGCGCGCCCGAGAATCGGTCATTTGCTCGCTGACTTTCGTAGGGAACGGTAGTTGTCGACGCGATTTGTGAGTACTTATAATTATAATTTGTGCTGGTAAATCTGTAAGTACATGATCATTTTGTTGGTATAAGAGATTGGTGTTTTATTTTAGCCTTAAGGTTATGTAAAATTACTTTAAAGATATATTGCTAACTAGTATTTTGTTTTTGGTAATTAAATAAGTTTTAAGGTGTAAGATTATTGTTTTTTTTAATGATTTCTGCTCCTGAATCCTAAATATATACATATTTTTGAATTTCGAACATGGCGAATACAACAGTTTTAAACATTTTGCTTTTTTCCTGTAAGTATTTTTAATGCACTTGTATGTAGTTCGAAGGTATGAGAACAGGGTGGAAATGACCCAAGTCGCCATTGAATAGGGATGATCCTCCGACCCACTATGTGTTTCATGCAGGATGCTGCTCAATGGTTGTTGTCGAGTGGTTGCAATTCCTAATTTCTGTAAACTTTATAAATTATTTTTCTTCTGATGTCACCAGTTGCCAAAACTCAACACCATCATGAATTTTTTGTTTTTTTTTTTTTATTTGTAATGGGTTTTGCTCTTGACTCTAGTCTATGTTTTCGTGAAATGTATAAAATGTTAAGTCTTTTAACCACCTTCGCTTAAACATTCGTGTCAAGGTGGCTGTTATAGATCTGTTTAGTCGAAAAATCATACAAGCGAAAGTCAAATCAACATCAATTTATATAGCCCTGAAGGAACATGGGTGGGTTTAATTCAGTAAAAGTCTGGCTCTTTTTCCCGAGGAGCTCGTGGCTAAATAATAACAGCAGCACGGGTCGACCTTGAAGTATAAGCAACGCTTGCCAAGGTTTGTCTGTGGATGGGTGACCGTCTTAACATAACGAGTTTCCTCCGTGCCTCGTAAAGCACGTTAAGCCGTTGATACCGGCTGTCATTTGTAGATCTTTGGCAGTCGTTACGGATAGTCAGAAGCCAGTAAATCTGACTCCAGTCTTGCCAAGATGTACCGTGTTACTCAGTTAATGGGTTATGGAGGTCTGGTAGGCAGCCCAATCCGGTTTGACTGCAAGCCGATCCCAATGTTGTTGGGAAAAGGCTAGGCAGATGAGTCTGGCACTTATTCCTGCTCTGCTGCAAGCGGAAGAAATCATTTGATAATTTTCCATCCACAAACAAGGCAACAAATACAGAAAAAGTTAGTAAGAAAGTTAACAACACATACATTTTATGTGTTATTGAATAAATCGTAAACCACTTTATTGACTATGAATTGGTTACCGTCACTTTAAATCAATCAGTCATTCAGTATCGCTTATCGATAGTGTATTTACAATTTGATTTAGAAATGTTTGTAACTGTTGGTAATATTTTGTTGTTTTTGTGTAAGTTTTTCTTTTTATAAATGACCGCTTACCTATGCGTCAAAACCAGATCAAAGGCTGATTCAAGAAAGACGCTAAGATAAGTGGGAGAGTGAAAAATAGTTCCTTCCGAAAGGACTGGCCCGCATTAAAAGAAAATACACAACAGCATTTAAATACCAACTTTCAAAAATCTACGTAAAAAATATTTATTTGGAAAACGTTCATCATCATCATAATTTCAGCCAATTACCATCCACTGCTGAACGTAAATCTCCCCCAAAGAGCGCCAACCAGCTCTTGAGCAGTCCGCATTCATCCGCTGCCAACCACCTTCTTTAAATCAACGATCCATCGTGCCGCAGGGCGTCCCACACTACGTTTGCCCATACGCGGTCTCCACTCCAACATATGTCTGCTCTATCGACCGTCTGTCCATGGCCACTTCCACTTCAGCATGCTGATTCTACGCGAAATGTCAGTGACTTTAGTTCTCTGGCGAATGACTTTGTTGCGAATTCTATCCACCACAAAAACCTCGACCATTGTTTTCTCCATTACGCGCTGAGCAACCTTGAATTTGTGGACCAGGCCACATGCCTATTATATATACATGGGAGATGTTACTAAAATGTACAGAAGATACACACTTTTGAAGGAATATATCTCCTATTACTAAATTAATTTTACCTGTAATACCATTGTTGTCGACTGGAAGTGATCCAAGGCTGGCGGCATTGCCACGTTGTAGCCAAAGTGTCAAATAGTCGTTTGGGTAGTTCTTAAAATAGTGCATGAGCACTTGGATCCCACGTTCCAAGAGTTTCAACCCAAACGCCTCCAAAATGCAGCTGCCAACTCATCATCTGAATATCCTTTCCCAATATTGGGGTCGGTTCTCAGTCAAACCGGATTCAGCTGAATACCAGTATTTTACGTGAAGCATGGCAGCTGCTTCACGTAACCAGATCTCCATAGTCTAACTGTGCAACACGGTAGTTCTTGGAGAGACTGGTGTCAGATTTTCTGGTTTCTGACAATCCGTAACGACTGCCAGAGATCTATAAATGACAGCCGGAACCAACGGCTTAACTTGCTTGCCGAGGCACAGAGGTACCTTGATTTGTTATGATGGTCACCCATCCACAGATTGACCTCGGCAAGCGATATTTAATCTTGAAGATCGACTCATGTGGCTGTTATTATTTAGCCACGTGCTTCTCCAACTTTCAACCTTTCTGCAACTACCAACTAGGTTGATGTATTTTCGCCGTTTGAGCAGCAGCAGCAGTGGCAGCGCCTACACAGCTCTTAACGCAGCGCGCGGCACCAAAAATGTTGTGAAGTGATAGTGATAGTGAAACCACTATCACTTCACTACATTTTATAATATTAACTCAAAAACTACTGCTTCTATTTTCATGTTGTTTTCACCAATGGATGGAGTGGTTCTAGAGGAAAGTTTAAGTATTATTTGTCTAGAAAAAAAAAAGGTTTCCTTAAGAAAATTAAAGCGCGGACGAAGTCGCGGGCGAAGTGCTAGTGTAATATAAGTTTAGATAGTCATCAAGCTTTTTTTCACAGTCTACCTTCAAACTGAGCAATCAGAAGCAGCGGTTCCCATAGAAATCATCACTTTCAAGTCTGTCACGCTCCCCGAGCCTCGCTTCAGCCTGGTCAATTATATTCCGGGTAAAAAGTCACTGATCATAAAGAGGAGACGAGACGAAATCCAGAAGGATCGAACAAGGAATGGTTTAATCGAGAAGTATTTAAAGGAGAAAAAGAAACCGCCCCTTGTTGTATTGATAATAAATTAAGTATATAAGCGAAGAATATTGTTTTTGTTTTAAGGGGAAACCTTTAAAAATGTTTAATGGGAAAAATCGCACACTCTGTGTTTTTCCACATGCCATCAAAAAAGTACTCGCTACTTTGCAAATTAAGCGTCGTAAAGTTTAAGCTATGAATTTTTGCTCTTATAAAAGTAAGAGTTTGAATACTTGAAAGAAACCCAAACTGGACGCATATTTCCCGGGGACAAAAGACAAAACCATTGCACATAAGTAGCTCATCCCATTTTCAAGATCGCACTCATGTACCAATCACCCCGTGTATTTGATCATTACCATCATCATATCAGCCAAAAGACGTTCATTGCTGTATTAAGCCTCTCCCACATGTCGCCACAACAACTTATACTGTGCGTGTCGCAGCCAACGGTCACCCGCGACCCTTACCACCACCATGAATAGGGACCACCTTAGCGGAGGTGGAGCTACAGGGTCTCAAGTCTGCTATTACAATAGTGTCAGAATAGTGTATCTTTTACTTAATAATTGTTGATTTTGACAAGTTTGGTAATCTACTAATATAAAAGCGTCATTATGACTTTCCAATGGTCAACCACTGACACTCCATTGAATGAAATGGCATAGAATGGAAATCTCGTACACAATGACAAATGAATAGATAATATGTAAAAATATAAATATAAAAGAAATATGGCATATCTTAATGTTCAAATTTAGTAGTAGTTTTTCGGAAATCATTTCTACTAAAGGGTTTTATAATTATGTCAATACGAAAATGTCTTTCTACCACGATTCTATTACGAGACCATTCACCGACTAGTGATCGACCATTATGAATTAACAGATGACGAACTTTTAGAAAAATGACAATGGGATCGTGTTGGAATGACGAATTTATAAAAAATAGCAGACTTGGGGCTCTGGTCATCGGTCCAACTTGTGGAAGTCCAGTATATTTATTATCTAAAATAAATAAGTATACTGGACTAACAAAGTGTTAATTTCATGAAATATTGGTTATATTGGTATTTCATGGTTGTATTGGGTTCCAATACAACCATGTCCAATAGTATTCTTGAATAACCTGCTTTTCAAAAACTTCAGAACCAAAACTATTTTCTGTAAAAACAGGAATTAACTAACTGGCATAAAATATTGAATGGACCTTTATAAGATTGTGCACTGCGAGACTTAAAGGCTTTTCAGATTAAAATATCAGCTGAAGTTTTAATAAACCGGTAGTTAAGTACTCACCTGGCTTATTACTGAGCGCATTCGAAGACTTTCTAAAGAGTATTGAGTGCTGAGCAAATTGAAGTTTGTGTTTCTATTGGATTGAGAATTGAAAAAGTTAGGACTATAGAGCGTTAATTCTTCATTGAACCTCGCAAGCTGGTTCTTAAAAATAAAGAAACAAATTTTAATTGGAAAACCTGGTTACCCACAAAAGAATTTAGAGTAGTCAATATAGATTTTTCTCTTTCTACAGAGAAGTTAAAGTTGCTTGTGCTGTCTCTCAAATTTCTTTTTCGAGATAGTTCTTCATTAACTTTCGAACCAAGTCCTAACACCTAGGTATTTTGCGTTTGCGTATCAATATCCTGCAGTCCGATTCTGTAAAAATGTCGAAGTTAAGGCTTGGGTGACGTGATCACGAAGAAAGCTTCCACTTCGACATGTTTACAGAATCGATCGGCAATACATTGGTTATTTAATTTTTAAGAATAAGGACTTCAAAGTTTTGAGTTCAGTTAAAATAGCAAATGCAATTTTATTTATGCAATAATTATTTAGAATAAGATTCAGTTTATGTTTTTGATCGAAAAAAACATTTTCTATAAAAAGAGACCTCGAAGTTTTTAAGGATTCTTTACTCTAAATTATTACTCGAAATTTAATTGTGAAGTATACAGCATCATCATCATCATCATCATCTGCCTAGCCATTTCCCAACTATATTGGGGTCGGCTTCCAGTCAAACCGGATTCAGCTGAATACCAGTATTTTACGTGAAGCGGCCAGACCTCCACAACCCATTAAATGGGTAACACGGTATTTTTTGGCAAGACTGGAGTCAGATTTACTGGCTTCTGACAATCAGTAACGACTGCCAAAGTTCTACAAATGACAGCCGGGACCAACAGCTTAACGTGCTTTCCGAGGCACGGAGGAAACTCGGTATGTTAAGATGGTCACCAATCCTCAGACCAACCTTGGCAAGCATTGCTTAACCTTCAAGATCGACCCGTGCGGCTGTTATTCTTTAGCCACGAGCTCCTCGAAGTTACTTATACAGCGTAGTTACTTTATTTAGTCACAACCGCTCAGGATTTTTGTCATCACATTATGTATCTAACAACTTAGCAATTTATGTATACAGCCAAAATAGACAATTAAAACTGGCCAAGTGCGAGTCGGACTCGCGTGCAAAGGGTTCCGAACCAATTTCTTTTGTCTAACATGTTATTTTAACACCACAGACTTCTTAAAAGATTTTCTGTAATCTTTATCTGGATTTTTAACCGAATTCTTCAAAAAGAAGGAATAGAACCTCCTCCTTTTTGAAGAAGTCGGTTAAAAATTCGGTTCGGTTGTATATATATTTTTTTCTTTTTTTTATGTATGTTCACCGCTTTCTCCGCCAATTCTGGACCGATTTTATAAATTATTTTTTTACTTGAAAGCCTATACTCCTGGGGTGGTTCCATTGTCATCATGTCAGAATCTGATGATGAGATCCCACGAAAATCGAGGGCAACCCTCAAATTTTATATGCACATACAATGTTTTTCATGAACTTTTTAACGCAATTCAGATATTTGTGCCTGGTAATCATCATATCATGTCGCTCAGCTTATGATGAAATGTATAAATTAGGATCTGATGATAAGATCCCATGAAAAATGTTTGTTCAGCGATACTTTCGCCAATTGTCAGCCGATTTGGATAATTCTTTTTTTGTTTGAAAGAGTATTTTTCTGGACTGGTCCCGTTTCAATTTGGTGAAGATCTGACGAAGAACTTCGGAGGTAGGCAACGGATCTCTTCAATAAATGATAGCAAAGGGATCGGGATTGCTGAAATCGCATGTTTTTTTAGTGTTTAGGTACACCAGTTCTTAACATAACATTGCGCTGGTACGCTGTCAATAGGTACGCAGGTACCTAGGTACCACTTAAAAGTGAAAAATAAAAAACTTTTTTACAAAAAATTTCGGAAGTCGGTGTTTTTGGTTATTTTTTCGTTTTTTGACACCGACTTCCGAAATTAAAGTACCTACTTTTCTTTCTTCCGAAGTTATTTTGTACCTTGTAGTGTTTTGTTTTTGGAAGTCGGTTGTATTTTTTTAAGGATGAGTAATCATCAAATGACTCCTCCCGCTCTGGGTGAAGCAGAAGGGAGTGTCAGACTCTTACTGATTAAAACCCATCCGTGTTCCTCCTAATGCCATTTGTGTTCCAGAGTCGCGGTGACTCTTTCGAACAGATTCCGCAACCCCGGCAGGGGGGGGAATCCTACCTCTTGTAGCAGTGAAAAAATCAAACTTCTTATTCAACGCAATCTAAAGATAAGGCCGCTTTTGCTCCATTTATGGCGCGTGTTTTAACTATAAGGTACTTCCTGTCGACCTAGAGTCATGTTTGTCAAGAATATAGATCTCACAGTACAAGAAAAGGGAATATTCTGAAAATTGGGAATAATTTGTAGTTTTAAAATGTAAAAAAAAAAACGATTATTAATTATATTTTCGATTGAAGAATAATTTGACCGTGGCGTACAATTTGACCGTGGCGTACATTGGCGTATGGGAGAACATTTAATTCAACAAAAAAATAAACTTTGTCCTTCAATTTTACCTTATATTTCGATTTCATGGCTTATAAACTTCCGTAGATTACGTATACTTGGAAAAAATCATGACCCGTTCGGAACCCTCGGTGCGTGAGTCTGACTCGCACTTGTCCGGTTTTTATCAGACTTCCAAAAATGGAGGAGGTTCTCAATTGTGGTTTTTTTTCATGTATGTAGACCGATTACTCCGAGGTTTCTAAAACGATTTACGTGATTAATTTTTAGTTCGATGCGGTATACTTGACATTTGATCCCGTAAATTTGATTCACTTTGGATCAGTTGTTTTTATATTACGAGCATTTTTGCTTATTTCAGCGTAGACTAAGACGTCATCCAAGTAGCACCACTAAAAATAAAAAACTTTTTACAAAAAAATATATAACCGACTTCCAAACAAAACACTTCTTGTTCTTCCACCTGGCGTTAATCCCGGCTATTGCCAGGGTCCGCCTTCCTACTTAGCGTCCTCCACTTTGCCCGATCTTGAACATCCTTCTCAGTTAAGCCATTGGCTCTCATGTCGGACTTGACGACGTCCAGCCAGCGCTTGCGAGGGCGACCACGGAACCTAGCCCCAAGAACAGCCATATTCATGCATCCCCGACCAACGTACTCCATAGGGCGGCGCATGATGTGGCCATACCATCGCAGACGACACTCTTGCAGTTTTTCCCCCACGTCACGGACACCAAGACTACCTCGGATGAAAGAGTTGCGTATGCGATCGGATCGCGTTACGCCACTCATCCACCTCAGCATCTTCATCTCCGTGACGCGAAGCTCCTGGGTGTGTCTGCTTAGTGCTGGCCAACATTCACCGCCGTACAGTAGGACAGGCCGTATGATGCATTTATATATCTGCCCCTTGAGCTTCGGAGGCATTTTGCGGTCGCATACAACGCCCGTTACCTCGCGCCACTTCGCCCAAGCCGCGCCTATACGTGCTTGGACATCGTCGTCCACGTTGCCAGACTCGTGCAGCACGGATCCAAGGTACCTGAACGTATCGGACTTTCTGATCAGGTCCGAACCTATTCGGATGGTGTTTGAATCCGTGCTGCCACAGGACATGTACCCAGTCTTCGCCACTTTTAGTCTGAGACCACCGTTTTAAAGCGTTTCCTTCCAAATGTTGACTTTGCGCTCAAGATTGGTTTTGTTCTGATTAACGAGGGCGATGTCATCGGCATACATCATTAGCCATGGGGGCTTATTTTGGATGTTTGCCGTAACTACATCGAGCACTACGTTAAACAAGAACGAACTAAGAGCCGAGCCTTGGTGAACGCCAACAGATATTGGGAAGCCATTCGATTCGCCAACAGCGGTCTGGACAGAGGACACGGAATCGCGGTACATGTCTCTGATAATGTCAATATAGGCTCGGGAACGCCCTTGAAGCGCAGTGCCCACCAGATGGACTGCCGAGGTATACAGTCGAAGGCATTCTGCAGGTCTAAAAAGGCCATATGCAAAGCTCTCCTTCTCTCTCTGTAAGCCAGAGTCCCTAAGGCGAACACTGCGTCCATGGTGCTGTTACCCGCCCGGAAGCCATATTGACATTCAGAGACAGTACACTCGCTACGGAGCCGTGTGTCAATGATGCGCTCGAAGAGTTTCATGATGATCTTGATACCGCGGTAGCTACTTCAATCCTGTACGCTACCTTTGCCTTTGTATACAGGAATAATCAGGCTAAATCACCACTGGTTCGGCATTTTCTTGGTGATCAGGATGCGGTTAAAAAGATCCGTCAGAAGGTCCACGCCATGTGGGCCCATCGCCTTCCACACTTCAATTGGCACATTGTCAGGCCCGACCGCTTTCCGGTTCTTCATGTGGCGAAGAGCAATGCGGGTTTCGTCGGGGGAAATAGGGGAAATAAGTCCAAGGTTAGGAGGCGGTTCGGGAGGAAGGTTATAGGGATGCTGTTTGTTAGACAGCTCCGCGAAGTATGTACACCATCTCTCCTTAACAGAGGGGGCATCGTAGAGCAGCTTACCCTGGGCGTCCCTTACACAGAGACATTTGCTAATGTCCCGTGTAGCTTTCTCCCGGGCACGCGCCAGCTTAAAAATAAGCTTTTGCCCCTCCACAGTTTCCAGCTTGTTGTATAAGGGCGCCAGACCTTTGCTGCGGGCTCTGGCTACAGCTTTTTTGCAAGCGCGCTTAGCCGTTCCATATGGCCTCCCTGTCATCCGGAGAGTTGGACCCTTGCCACTGTTTAAATGAAACCTTCTTCTTCCGAATCGCCTCCTGCACCCCGTCATCCCACCACCACGTCTCCCTGTCTATGGTGCGGCCACCACGAGAAGTGCCAAGGACGCGCTTACCCGCAGCCGTGATTGCCGAATGGATCCTACTCCAGATCTCTTGAGCGGACTCATGCGGAGCACTGATCGCGAGATGCTCGACCTCCGCGATGAAGTCCGACTGCCTAGGACCATCAAGCAACCACCACTTAGTGCGGGGTTTGCGTTTCTCGATCACTTTCTTTATCGGTACAACCGCAAAGTCCAGGACAAGGAGGCGGTGTTGAGCCGTTAGGCTTTCGCCAAGGATGACTTTGCAGTTGGTAACCTTGCCAATGTGGCACCGTCGCACCAGCAGGTAATCTATTTGGGTTGAGTAGGCACCACTACGGTACGTAATAAGATGCTGGGGCTTCGGAATTCGGAATAGCGCGTAATACGTCCTCGAATTCATCCCAGAAGGCCTCCTTTTCAGACTCACAGCAACCAGTTTGAGGAGCATAGGCGCTGATTAGGTTCGTTAACCTTAATTTCAAAAGTCGGTGTTAAAAAAAACAAAGATACAAAACCAAACACACGTAGTGTTTTGTTTGGATGTCGGTTATATATTTTTTTTGTAAAAAAAATTCTTTGCGTTACACACCTTGAAATTCCGTTCAGCATTTTCTCGTTGCGATATCTAGCGTCTTAAAGAACTAAAAAATACAAAGTCTTACCGCGCTTGACTCGGTGGAACGCAAAGTAATGAGGCTCATCGGTGACGTAAAACTGGTGGATGCCAAGCTACATAGCTTGGCTCATCGCCGTAAGATTGCCTGCTTGTCGGTCTTCTATAGATTATACTTCGGTGAGTGTGCCCAAAAACTCCACGACCTCACCCCACCGGCCCCCTTCTACCATCGGACATCCAGACGCACTGCATCTTACCATCCCTACCTTGTTGCTATTCCACCAATTCGCACTAAGCGTTTCCAAACGTCTTTTATAATGCGCACAGCCAACGAGTGGAACTCGCTGTCTACACAAAAAAAACACTGACCTCAAGATGGGTGATTTTAATTAAATTAGATGTAACATGCAACTGTCGACTCAAATGGGCTGGTTGATTGGAATACCGCTAACATGTATAAAACTAGTTCTGTGGAGAACCACATTAAAGCTAGCTATGTTGACGAGTTCTTAATAATTTTGATTGAACTGTAATGTTATAATTATAATAGCCGCTATGGGCGCTCGCAACGCTTTCCGATGTCGTCGGTCGGAAAAGCAGAAGATTAAAAATAAAAAGGAGCTAACTAATACTAATATAGCAACTAACTAATTTTGAATGACTGTGTTTGGCTCTAGTTTTTTAAAGACAGATGATAGATGGCAAACTAACAAAGTTAGCTTCGATTGAATAGCACAGGGGTTTTCAATCATTTTCATACTGCGACTCCCTTTACATGTTATTAGAGATTTAGGGTTCCGAACCAAAAATGGTAATAACCCTTATGGTGTGACTAAGTCTGTCTGTCTGTCACAGCTGGATATCTGAAAAACTTCTAATGCTATCAACTGAGTATAACAAATTAACTAGCATAGACATAATATATAATGTAGTATGTAAGCGTATAAAACAGATACAAGAATATAGAAGTAAGTTTTCAGAAAACGTATTACAACAATCTAAATGCAGAATCAATGTTAAGTCTGAACACAATTACGTTCAAAACTCTAAAAGTTTAAACATGTACAGATAAAAGCCTTACGAAGTTTCATACGTTATGGATTCTATACTACAGAAACGCCCGAGTCTGTTTGAATGAAATATGTTGGCCATATTCAATAGTTATACCTAAAGGCGGACTTTCATTCAAAATCGTTTATTGACCAATGCTAGTCGTCTTTGCAGTTGTTGTCTCGTCCATGCTACACATGTCGGTGTGGCCATACCTGTAAAACAATAATCAGAAGATCTCTGATGACATATCCGCACGATCTTGCATCGTCGGGCACGGAAGCTGCTCCGTCGCCTGCCCGGACGCGGACGTTAGTGAAAGAGTTCGTATAAAATGTATGAATCGATATTTTTTGGAGCTCTTTACAGACACTAGCCCCTTTCCGTTCTTTCCATCGGTTGCAATTTACCATGATCTTGTTTTATTTCGACAAACGTAAACACTGACACATCTTTTTTTAGCTTTAATGTCTGTGTTTGCATGTTTTACATATATTTTCACTATAAATATGAGATAGTATCACTAATGTCTCTACAATGGCTACCGTTATATAAAGGAGACATTTGTATGATTTTTACAGTCAAAACGTCTTCACATGCCTAACTGTGAATCTCTGGAAGAAGATGATAAAAAAATAATAATAATAAAGATCAAGACATACAAGAGGGTCATCAAAAGCTCTTCAGCTATATAGCAGAAAATGTGGAACAAGATTTCCTATTGTGTTTTAATTACCATAGTTAGTGTTCATGGGTCCGAAGACATAAACCTTATGTTGCCAGAGAATTACAAAATAGAAGCTATTAAATTCAATTCCATTACTGATTGCATCATAGCTATAAGCAACCAGGAAGTGTATTTCAGACCTACGGTAGCTATATTAAAACAAAAAATTGAAGAAACTGAAGAAAATGCATTCAATATTGAACTAATTGACAAATTAAAGGAACATAACATACCACAACTACTTGTTGAAGATACTTTATATGAGAAGAATCATGATTTGCATGTTAACTCTTTGACAGTTGCGTTTTTCAACACATGTTCTGATGTTACCGATTTTGATTTTACTAGAATCGACAAGGATATGAGGTTTCTTATAATCGTATCCGAACCATCAAACGATGACTGTGTCGAAAAAATTGAACAAATAGGAGAACGCGTCAGCAAACTTGCTGTCACATTCATCATTCAAGATTTTCAAACAGACAAAAATAAGATGTTTACTATATTCCCGATAATAGATGGAAATACATGTGAAGAGGTCATTGACAAGCCCACACATATAAATACTTGTGTTAATGGAACCATACAAAACGAAGATATTTTCCCAATAAAGAATCCTGGGAATCTAAACAAATGTCCATTTAAAGTTGGCATGGCAACACTGTTTCCTTTTTCCACGATTCCAAACAAAGCATCACTAAAAGAATACGATCGTGTCGAAGAAATCAAAGGATCCGATTATGAAATAATGAACATAATTTCTGAATATTTCAATGCCACTTTAGACATTTATTACATTTACAGAAAAGAAGAAAATCCTTACAGTAACAGGGGATTTATAGACTATATACTGAACGGAAGTCTGGACGCGTGTGCTGGGGGCCTCTACAGAATATACGGAGACGTGGTCGCATATTCAGGCATATATGTACGGCAAAGTGTATTTTGGGTCTATTACGCCGAAAGAGCTGACAGATCTTGGGAAAATTTAGTAAGTAAACTGAACGACGTTTACTTCTTTTTCATATTTTACATGACTTATACATTTGTATGGTGTCTCATTTCTCTGTTCGATGGAGAATCAGTGTCATTGATTCAGACTTTATTATATGGCTGGGGGGCAATTGTCGGTGCTACTTCTTTACAGGACGCAAGATCGAAGAAACAGAAGATTTTGAACTTAATGTATTTAATCATGTGCATTTATTTTTCTGCATACATCGGTATGCAGTTTTATTCATTCCTCACTATTCGAGCGCCACCACATTTGCTAAAAACCAATAATGACGTCATGGAATCTGGGAGAACTGCGTACTTGAAGAATTCCATAAAGTATTTTATAACTGACGAGAAGTATACCAAGTTCGCGGACACGTCTGAGGATTGTGTATCATTTATTGACTGCGCTGAGAAAACATTGAAATACAATGGTTTGACTGTTATTTTGCAAGGTAACTTTTATCAATTCCAAGCAGTTTCTGCTGTGAATGATGAAGCTCGAGTTCTGAGAGCAACAGAGAACATGTTGACTGTATTTAATGAAATGATATTGAGGAAGAACAGTTCTCTGGTGGCTAAATTTCAGAGAGTGATGCAGCGATTGTTTGAAGCTGGTTTGACAAGAAGGTTATTTACTGAAGCTATCGGCATTTCATGGGTGGCAAAAGCGACAAGTGCTAATACTAATATGGTGACCAGTAGTTACAGCTGCCAAGCTGGATGCTCAATAACTCTGATGCAGTTTGGCGGAGTTTTCTACGCATGGATTATTGGGTGCGTGATATCGTGTTTGGTGTTCACGATTGAAATAATTTCGAAACGTGAGAAAAGGCTAGCATTTGTAAATTAATGTAAAACTGAAGAAATATTTTATCATAAAGAAATTACTTTGACCTTGAATAAGTTTAGATGAATCGTGTATCGTGTTTTTATGTATTAATGTACGTAGAAATATTTGTGTGACTTAAAGCTTTAATGCACAATCTTACGTGATGTAAACACTTACTATTAAATAAAAGAATACATAATGTAACAAATATATGTTTTTTCTTTCTAAAACGTTTTGTAACCTATATCACCCAGAGTTAAAATCAAAATGTGTATTTGAAATTGTTTTATTGAATATTGAAAACAATGTAACAAAATAAATTCCAAATTAAATATATTTAGGGAACTAATTTCCATTGTAAGACAACGTCTATAAAAGGCTGTGCGCGCCCAAGAATCGGTCATTTGCTCGCTGACTTTCGTAGGGAACAGTAGTTGTCGACGCGATTTGTGAGTACTTATAATTATAATTTGTGCTGGTAAATCTGTAAGTACATGATCATTTTGTTGGTATAAGAGATTGGTGTTTTATTTTAGCCTTAAGGTTATGTAAAATTACTTTTAAGATATATTGCTAACTAATATTTTGTTTTTGGTAATTAAATAAGTTTTAAGGTGTAAGATTATTGTTTTTTTTAATGATTTCTGCTCCTGAATCCTAAAATCAGAAGTGGGATTACTTTCAAAAAAAACGCCCACGATTTTATTTTCATAGTACATTGACTCTCTTGATTTGCAAAAAAATAAATAAAAATAAAACACCAATTAACGGTTTATTTTTCTGGTTCCTAATTGTTGTTTGTGTGAATATGGCTGATAGACAGCATAACTCTCGTAGCAAGTCGCGTCGACACGATAGGGATCGTAGTTCTCGGTACAGATCTCGTTCTCGGGATAGAACTCGTCGTAGGAGTCGAACTAATTCTCGATACGGATCACGACCAAGAAGTAGAACGCGTTCGCGGTCAAACCATTATCCTCGTGATCAAAACGGGGCCATGCAGCAAACATTACAATCAATCCTGGCTCGCCTAAATACTTTAGAAACTGAACGTTCTCCTTTACATGACGCAACTTATAACCAGTTAGTTCAAAACAGTGCGACCATAAGATCGTATACTCCCCCGCCCGGTCCACATCAGAATAATCAGGCCCTTCAGGCCACGGTGCCGCTGTCTGAAACACCGTTACCCAGTTCTATCACCGCGTTAAACATACCCGCGTCCGAGATCGCAGCACCTGAGGGATCGAGTAGCGATACAAACAACCACGACGTTAGGGTAGTATCGGAGTCAGCACGAATATTAGCCGAAGCAATTAGATCTGTAAACTCGGACAGAACGCAAAAGTACTTCGTTTCTAACTTTGACCCAACTATTCATGATATAGACGTCTGGTGTGAGGAAGTTGAACGGGATAGGTCTTCTAATAACTGGGGCGATTCGGAGTGCCTCTGACGCGTATCAGTATGCCTTAAAGGTGACGCGCGTACTTGGCTGAACGAGTGGGTAACTAGCGACCGAACATGGAGCAGTTTTGTTAAAGAATTTAAACCTTTGTGTCCACGAAAGCTTGATTACGCGAATATCCTATATGATGCGATGCATACTACCTCTGATAAATACAACACCTACGCTGAATACGCAAGGAGGACATTATTGCGCCTTAAAATTGTTAAAGGACTAAGTGACGAACTGAGAACCTTGATAGTTATTCGCGGAATTACGGATCCTCAAGTTAGGGCCGCGGCTGCTAATGCCAACTTGCAAATCTATGACCTAGTTTCATTTTTATCTATTTATGTGAAACCTACCCGCACTAAACCAGAGAATCGAAATTCTGCCTCTAAACCAACGCCTCCAAATCGATCGTTGCCTCTGAGATGTTTTATTTGCCGGCAAAATGGGCATAAATCTCACCATTGCCCCAAAAAGCCAAAAACCGATCAGACTTCTAACGTTAACCCTTCTACTAACGATGCTAATAAATTAGTCTGTAATTTTTGTAAAAAACCGGGACATAGTGAAGATAAATGTTTCGCAAAGGAAAGGTCAGGCACTCGTAATAAGAAAAACATTAATTTATGTAGCACACACGTGGCTGGTTCCCCGCAAAATAATTACCTTAAAACTGCAATTATACAGGGCATCCCTGTAGATGTCCTAATTGACAGTGGTGCCTTAAACATCTCATTGGTCTCCTCCGAAGCATTGAAACATTTTACATGTGAACGGAAGCCTAAACATTATATTTTGAAGGGAATTAGTGACACTGCCATACATGCAGATACTTTTGTAACATTAACAATTGAGTTTGATGATATCTCTATTGAGGCCGACTTGGTGGTAGTACCAGGGTCTTGTATGACTACGCCCGTAATTATAGGAACTGATATCCTTAACCGTGATGGTATCACATACGTGCGGACCAAAGATAGACAGTATCTGACTCGAGCCGACGGGAAGGAGGTACATGCAGTGTCCATTAATGAGGGTTCGCAGATCAATACACCCCTTAAGGGCGCCGAACTTGAACGTCTCACAACATTAATATAAAAATTCTCAAATTATTTAATTTCGGGTACTGCATCGACTACCGTTACCACCGGCAAGATGTCTATCAAATTAACGGACAATACACCCGTTGCGTATCGACCTTACAAGCTGTCACATTCAGAAAAACTTAAAGTTCGAGAAATCGTGCGTGATCTACAAGATAAAGGTATCATGTGTGTAGACTATAGAGCACTCAATCGACTAACTGTTAGAGACCGGTATCCCCTACCACTAATAGACGATCATATAGATAGGTTAGGCAACTTTAAACACTTCACCAGCCTTGATATGGCCACAGGCTTCCACCAAATCGCCATTGAAGAAGGTTCAATTCATAAGACGGCATTCGTCACACCAGAAGGACATTTTGAGTACCTCCGAATGCCCTATGGTTTGACGAACTCGCCTATAGTTTATCAGCGAATTATTAACGACACCTTTCGCGGACACATTGAGGCTGGCAATGTCTTAGTATACGTTGATGACGTCCTTTGTATGAGTGACAGCGTAGATGAGGGTATTTGCTTGTTAAAAAAGGTACTAGAAACGTTAACTGGGTCTGGTTTTTCGATAAATTTACGAAAATGCTCATTCTTGTCATTGGAAGTCGAATACTTGGGGCGCGTGGTTAGTCAAGGTCAGGTCAGGCCGAGTCCACATAAAATTCAAGCCCTAGTCGATGCGCCGGTACCTCGTAACATCAAACAAATACGACAATTTTTGGGTTTGGCGGGATATTTTAGAAGGTATATTCGCGACTACGCAACTAAGACCGCATGCATAGCACGTTTGATGAAGAAGGACGTGACTTTTTGTTGGAGTACGGAACAAGAGAAAGCTAGACAGGAGATAATAAGTTGCTTAACTAGTTCACCTATATTAGCCATTTTCGACCAGTCCTTACTCACAGAGGTCCACACCGATGCCAGCAGCATTGGCTATGGTGCTGTACTTATGCAGAAGAAGGCTGACGGTACGAAGCATGTGGTCGCCTACTTTAGTAAAGCCACACAGGGTGCCGAGAGCAGGTATCACTCTTACGAGTTAGAAACCTTGGCGGTCGTGAAGGCGTTGCAAAACTTTCGTCACTATCTAGTAGGAATAAACTTTAAAGTAATCACAGATTGCAATGCCCTCAAGGCCACCGAAAAGAAAAAGGATCTGCTCCCACGCGTTGCCAGGTGGTGGATCTATTTTCAAGACTTTAACTTTAGCATTGACTATAGAAAAGGCACCATGATGACACATGCAGACTACCTAAGTCGAAACCCAGTCACTACCAAAGTACATCAGATATCTAGGCCACGTAACTGGGCACAAATTGCTCAGTCAGCAGATAATGAGACGCAAGGCATTTTACAGAAATTACAGGACGGGGAACTAGATTCTCAGCAATATGTACGTCAAAATGAACTACTTTATTATCGGTATACACCAGTGGGTGAAGAACCTAGACTTCTTTGTTTTATCCCCAAAGGACACCGATTAAGCTTGTTGAGGATTTTTCATGACGAACACGACCACATTTGTGCGGAGAAAACCGTGGACTTAATCCTCAAACATTTTTGGTTTCCCGGACTTCGCCAATTTGTAGCAAAGTATATAAAACACTGCCTTGTTTGTGTATCCTATAAACGTGTACCTAGAGCCCCCCATCAACCGATAACATCCTGGGAAAAACCCAGTCTCCCTTTCCAAACATTGCATATAGACGCACTCGGGCCGTTACCTGAATCTAACGGCTATTTTGTCCTGTTAATAATAGACGCATTTACAAAGTTTAGTTTCCTGTACCCAATTCGTAAGCAGGATGTAAGTGAGCTTAAACGCACGTTCACCAACGCGATATCACTCTTTGGCGTTCCGAAGCTTCTAGTAGCTGACCGCGGCCGAATGTTCGAATCTTCCGAGTTCTCTTCTCTGTTAACTGAGTTCGGTTGTGATATCCATTTTATAACACCCGAAATGCACAATGCTAATGGACAGGTAGAGAGATACGTCAGAACCGTTCTGAACATGATCCGTATTGAAACTAACCATAGGCGTGCGGAATAGTCGGATAAGCTATGGAGACTCCAACTCACCCTTAATATAACTAAGCAGAAAACAACACAAGCTTCAGCACTGAAGCTCTTAGTGGGCACCGACGCCTCGACGCCTATTGTTCGAACATTAATTCGTGACATCGCAATTGAGAGGTCTGAAAACCACGAAGCCTGGCGAGAGCTGTGCAGAACAAGAGCTCATCAACTGTTAACACGAAATCAAGCCAAACAAGATTCTCGTGTCAACCAACAGTGGCGAGAACCACGCGCATATGTCGTTAACGACCTGGTTTTCGTTATCAAATATTCTCAGTCTACAGGGAAACTAGACCCCGGTATGCGCGGACCTTATCGGGTGATTTAAGTGCTACCCAATGGTCGCTACCAGTTGAAACTCATCAGTGGCTCGTATGGCAAAACCACGCAAGCAGCTGCTGAACACATGATATCCTGGAACGGAGAATGGTGTCCAGACTCATGTGCAGCCTTTTTCGAGGGTGAGTATTGAATTAGTGTAATGCGGAGAATTGGTGGGTTGCTTCGCCATAAACTTTCCACATGCACTTAGTTTTTATTTTTCTTCGTTGCTTTCCTTACATAAAACTGCCACATATAAATCAATTTCAAATTATTTCTCTTTAAGTATAACTTTCATTTAAATGAGTAAGTTGTGGCGAACCAGCTCGCTGGTCAATCGATGCATTTAACTAAATGATGAACCATTGCGTTGAATGTGCGATTCAGAGATGCCTCCATTCACACAATTGTACTTATGATATGTGATTATTGGTGGCGTTATATAAAGGACGTGCGATTCAGAGATGCCTCCGTCCGTACTAAGTATATAAACCCATTTATGTATTTTTGACAAATAAGTAACTATTTGTGGCGCTGTACATTGGACGCGCGATTCAGAGATGCCTACGTCCAAACAGACACACTCATACCTGTAGTGAGAGGTATTGGTGTATAAACTAAGTAGCTGAAGTGTTGACGTGCGATTCAGAGATGCCTCCATCAACTTCAGACAGAGGGGACGCCTTCTGTCTGATTTGTTTACAGATGCAGCTTCGGATCGGTGAAAACTCGCTACGAAGGCAGGGATACGATCATGAGAGCTCTCACGAATTCTAACGTTTTCCCATACAGAGTCGGATGTTGTGTGCGACCCACACACGCTATGAAAACTGTAATGGCAATGTCTAAAATGTGTTCATATTTCAGATAACGAAGTATGTGACCCAGACACAGAGCCGTCAGCGTCCCTTCAACCCGGTACTGAGAGTGCTGGGCCCAGTGGCGAGTCTCCAGCTGCAGGATTGGCTCCAGTACCAGCCGATCACCATGAAGACTGCGTCGGGGACGACGCTTCGTCGGGATAGGCCGATTTAGGGAACTAATTTTCATTGTAAGACAACGTCTATAAAAGGCTGTGCGCGCCCGAGAATCGGTCATTTGCTCGCTGACTTTCGTAGGGAACGGTAGTTGTCGACGCGATTTGTGAGTACTTATAATTATAATTTGTGCTGGTAAATCTGTAAGTACATGATCATTTTGTTGGTATAAGAGATTGGTGTTTTATTTTAGCCTTAAGGTTATGTAAAATTACTTTAAAGATATATTGCTAACTAGTATTTTGTTTTTGGTAATTAAATAAGTTTTAAGGTGTAAGATTATTGTTTTTTTTAATGATTTCTGCTCCTGAATCCTAAATATATACATATTTTTGAATTTCGAACATGGCGAATACAACAGTTTTAAACATTTTGCTTTTTTCCTGTAAGTATTTTTAATGCACTTGTATGTAGTTCGAAGGTATGAGAACAGGGTGGAAATGACCCAAGTCGCCATTGAATAGGGATGATCCTCCGACCCACTATGTGTTTCATGCAGGATGCTGCTCAATGGTTGTTGTCGAGTGGTTGCAATTTCTAATTTCTGTAAACTTTATAAATTATTTGTCTTCTGATGTCACCAGTTGCCAAAACTCAACACCATCATGTTTTTTTTTTGTTTTTTTTTTTTATTTGTAATGGGTTTTGCTCTTGCCTCTAGTCTATGTTTTCGTGAAATGTATAAAATGTTTAGTCTTTTAACCACCTTCGCTTAAACATTCGTGTCAAGGTGGCTGTTATAAATCTGTTTAGTCGAAAAATCATACAAGCGAAAGCCAAATCAACATCACTTTATATTGCGCAGCCCTGAAGGAACATGGGTGGGTTTAATTCAGTAAAAGTCTGGCTCTTTTTCCCGAGGAGCTCGTGGCTAAATAATAACAGCAGCACGGGTCGACCTTGAAGTATAAGCAACGCTTGCCAAGGTTTGTCTGTGGATGGGTGACCGTCTTAACATAACGAGTTTCCTCCGTGCCTCGTAAAGCACGTTAAGCCGTTGATACCGGCTGTCATTTGTAGATCTTTGGCAGTCGTTACGGATAGTCAGAAGCCAGTAAATCTGACTCCAGTCTTGCCAAGATGTACCGTGTTACCCAGTTAATGGGTTATGGAGGTCTGGTAGGCAGCCCAATCCGGTTTGACTGCAAGCCGACCCCAATGTTGTTGGGAAAAGGCTAGGCAGATGAGTCTGGCACTTATTCCTGCTCTGCTGCAAGCGGAAGAAATCATTTGATGATTTTCCATCCACAAACAAAGCAACAAATACAGAAAAAGTTAGTAAGAAAGTTAACAACACATACATTTTATGTGTTAGTGAATAAATCGTAAACCACTTTATTGACTATGACTTGGTTACCGTCACTTTAAATCAATCAGTCATTCAGTATCGCTTATCGAAAGTGTATTTACAATTTGATTTAGAAATGTTTGTAACTGTTGGTAATATTTTGTTGTTTTTGTGTAAGTTTTTCTTTTTGTAAATGACCGCTTACCTATGCGTCAAAACCAGATCAAAGGCTGATTCAAGAAAGACGCTAAGCTTAAGTGGGAGAGTGAAAAATAGGCTACAAGAATCACTACATAGATCCTATTGGACACTAGAGTATTAGACAATATGGCGACAGTCCAAGGGGAAAATGGCAACTAGTTCAATTCCTTCCGAAAGGACTGTCCCGCATTAAAAGAAAATACACAACAGCATTTAAATACCAACTTTCAAAAATCTACCTAAAAAATATTTATTTGGAAGACATTCATCATCATCATAATTTCAGCCAATTACCATCCACTGCTGAACGTAAATCTCCCCCAAAGAGCGCCAACCATCCCGCTCTTGAGCAGTCCGCATTCATCCGCTGCCAACCACCTTCTTTAAATCATCGATCCATCGTGCCGCAGGGCGTCCCACACTACGTTTGCCCATACGTGGTCTCCACTCCAACATATGTCTGCTCCATTGGCCGTCTGTCCATGGCCACTTCCACTTCAGCATGCTGATTCTACGCGAAATGTCAGTGACTTTAGTTCTCTGGCGAATGACTTCGTTGCGTATTCTATCCACCACAAAAACCTCGAGCATTGTTTTCTCCATTACGCGCTGAGCAACCTTGAATTTGTGGACCAGGCCACATGTCTATTATATATACATGGGAGATGTTACTAAAATGTAAAGAAGATACACACTTTTGAAGGAATATATCTCCTATTACTAAATTAATTTTACCTGTAATACCATTGTTGTCGACTGGAAGTGATCCAAGGCCTGCGGCATTGCCACGTTGTAGCCAAAGTGTCAAATAGTCGTTTGGGTAGTTCTTAAAATAGTGCATGAGCACTTGGATCCCACGTTCCAAGAGTTTCAACCCAAACGTCTCCAAAATGCAGCTGCCAACTCATCATCTGAATATCCTTTCCCAATATTGGGGTCGGTTCTCAGTCAAACCGGATTCAGCTGAATACCAGTATTTTACGTGAAGCATGGCAGCTGCTTCACGTAACCAAATCTCCACAGTCTAACTGTGTAACACGGTAGTTCTTGGAGAGACTGGTGTCAGATTTTCTGGTTTCTGACAATCCGTAACGACTGCCAGAGATCTATAAATGACAGCCGGAACCAACGGCTTAACTTGCTTGCCGAGGCACAGAGGTACCTTGATTTGTTATGATGGTCACCCATCCACAGATTGACCTCGGCAAGCGATGTTTAATCTTGAAGATCGACTCATGTGGCTGTTATTATTTAGCCACGTGCTTCTCCAACTTTCAACCTTTCTGCAACTACCAACTAGGTTGATGTATTTTCGCCGTTTGAGCAGCAGCAGCAGTGGCAGCGCCTACACAGCACTTAACGCAGCGCGCGGCACCAAAAAATGCTGTGAAGTGATAGTGATAGTGAAACTACTATCACTTGACGACATTCTATAAAATTAACTCAAAAACTACTGCCCCTATTTTCATGTTGTTTTCACCAATGAATAGAGTGGTTCTAGAGGAAAGTTTAAGTATTATTTGTCTAGAAAAAAAATAGGTTTCCGAAAATTAAAGCGCGGACGAAGTCGCGGGCGAAGTTCTAGTATAATATAAGTTTAGATAGTTATCAAGCTTTTTTTCACAGTCTACCTTCAAACTGACCAATCAGAAGCAGCGGTTCCCATAGAAATCATCACTTTCAAGTCTGTCACGCTCCCCGAGCCTCGCTTCAGCCTGGTCAATTATATTCCGGGTAAAAAGTCACTGATCATAAAGAGGAGACGAGACGAAATCCAGAAGGATCGAACAAGGAATGGTTTAATCGAGAAGTATTTAAAGGAGAAAAAGAAACCGCCCCTTGTTGTTTTGATAATAAATTAAGTATATAAGCGAAGAATATTGTTTTTGTTTTAAGGCGAAACCTTAAAAAATGTTTTGTGGGAAAAATCGCATACTCTGTGTTTTACCACATGCCATCAAAAAAATACCCGCTACTTTGCAAACTAAGCGTCGTAAAGTTTCATCGTCTGCCTATCCTTTTCCCAACTATATTGGGGTCGGCTTCCAATCAAGCCGGATTTACCTAAATACCAGTATTTTACGAAGAGCGGCTGCCTACCAGACCTCCACAATCCATTAACTGGGTGATGACCTTTATAAGATTGTGCACTGCGAGACTTAAAGGCTTTTCTGATAAAAATATCAGCTGAAGTTTTAATAAACCGGTAGGTAGTTAAATACTCTACTCTACTATAGATTTTTCTCTTTCTACAGAGAAGTTAATGTTGCGTGTGCTGTCTCTCAAATTTCTTTTTCGAGATAGTTCTTCACTTACTTTCGAAACAAGTCCTAAGACTTATGTATTTTGCGTTTGCGTATCAACATCCTGCAGTCCGATTCTGTAAAAATGTCGAAATTAAGGCTTGAGTGACGTGATCACGAAGAAGGCATCCACTTCGACACAAAAATTAATTTTACCACAATACATTGGTAAAATTAATTTTTAAGAATAAGGACATCAACATCGGTAACGTCCATACTCTGTAAGACTATGGAACGCGTGCTGAATCATAAGCTCCTGGCGTACCTAGAAGCGAATGATATCCTTAGTGACCGACAATACGGGTTCCGCCGAAATCGGTCAACTGGGGATCTTCTAGCGTATGCCATTCACATCTGGAGTGAAGCCATAGAGAAGCACGGGGAGGCACTAGCGGTATCCCTTGACATCTCGAAGGCCTTTGACAGGGTCTGGCACGATAGCCTTATTAGTAAGCTTCTTTCTTTCGGTCTGCCCGCGGTTCTGTGTGATTGGATCGCAGATTTCCTGAGGGATCGGTCTATCCGAGTGGTCATAGATGGCTGCTCGTCTGGACTGCTGGATATTAATTCCGGGGTTCCTCAGGGGTCGGTGCTTTCGACTACACTGTTCTTGCTGCATATTAATGATCTGCTTAAACCCGGTATCTTTGGGTATGCAGACGACAGCACTGTTGCTGAGAGATACGTGTCCGATGCACGAGCTGGTGGGTCGCAGATCCGGTCTCCCCGGGAGGCAATGGTTGAATGGTTGAGCGCTTACAGGCTGTCTCTGAATGGGGTAATGCCAATCTGGTCAAGTTCAATGCTGCTAAGACCCAAGCGTGTCTATTTTCCGCCAAAAGGAGCCAATTCCACCCAGCTCCATCTTTCCGAGGTGCAACCGTGCCGATAACCGACTAACTTGAGCTTCTTGGGGTTACATTAACATCTACTCTCAATTTTGGCCCTTTCATAGAGGCAAAAGCTCAAGTGGCTGCAAGGAAGTTGGGGATCCTAGCAAAGGTGAGACGGTACTTCACGCCGGAACAGCTCAGCTCAAACTCTATCAAGCACAAGTTCGATCGTGTATGGAATACTGCTCTCATCTTTAGGACGGATCTGCCAGATACCAGCTTGATGCCCTTGAGTCAATTGAGAAACGAGCCAAGAGGATCATTGGCAATGAGAGGCTCGTCGCGACGAAGCTCCAAAGTCTTGAGCATCGACGACGAGTTGCTGGCTTGTCGGTTTTCTACTGGTTGCATTTTGGGGAATGTGCGACGGAATTGCATAATTTAATTCCGCCAAGCCCGTTCCATCATCGGACCACAAGACGAACGGCGATGCGCCACCGGTACATGGTGGACATTCCACCCACGCGCACAAAACGTTTTGGGAACACATTCATAATGCGTACAGCTAAAGAGTGGAATTCCCTGCCGGAGTCTGTGGTTCCCGATAGCTACAAACTGGGAGTCTTTAAGTCAAGAGTGAATAGGTTACTTCTAGGCAAGCGTGCTCCATCTTCGACCACATCATCGCTTACCATCAGGTGAGATGGTGGTCAAGCGCGTGCCTATCAATAGTAAAAAAAAAGGTACAAGTCAGAATTTGATGATGGGGTCCCGTGAAAAATGAATCGATTTGGATGATTCTTTTGTTGTTTGGAAGAGTATTTTCTCGAACTGGTCCTATTTAAATTTGGTCAAGATCTGATGAAGAACTTGGAGGTAGGCAACAGAACTCTTCAATAAATCATAGCAAATGGATCGGGATTTCCGAAATCGCATGTCTGTTGATCGTTTACACCAGTTCATAACATTACATCACGCCGGCACGCTGTGTTTGTGAAACATTCAATTTTGGAAGTCGGTGTTCATAAACGAAATAACCAAAACACCGACTTCCGAAATCAAAGTTATTTTTTACTCTGTAGTGTTTTGTTTTTGGAAGTCGGTTTTATTTTTTTGTTCAAATTTTAACAAACAAATTAAACCGACTAAATAATTATGTGCGTGTGGATTGAATGATCTTTTTTTAAAGTTCGCTTTATCTCTACAAAAAACTGAAGAGCTTTAGTAAAAATTGTAAAAAGTTGATGGTGAAATAAAAAAAATTGTAAAACCTCAGGTTAAAAAGTTATGGGCAAATAACTAGATCACTTAATCCACATGCCTCACGAAAATGCCATGACAGTTCTCAGTCTTCCCGGTCTTCATTTTAATTTCAAATATTTAGTAAAGAATTTGTAAAATTTTAACAGTTTCTCAATTAATTTGAAAGCCATTTCAGAAAGTTTTTTTATTTTTTTTATTTTATTTTATTTAAAAAGGAACAACAAACAGCTACAATATAAAACAAAGAAAAGAAAGTTACACAAAACATATCACAATATTGTAGCCCACAACGCTGTTCACGGATAAGCGGAAGGATACACAAGAAAAAATCGCTAGGATGACAAATACGTAAAACTTAAAACTTAATTAAAATCACTTAACTATCGTGCCATATAATATAAAATAGACAATTTGAATAAATAGAGAGATGGAGAGCAAAAAAAATTATGAAAGCTTTTTAAGTACAAGATCTTTGAACCTATTGACAGGACATGTAAAGATGTCTATATGTTCAAAAATCCTATTATAGGACTCAACCATTCTGCGAACAGGCGAACGCAACCCAGAATTGGACTTGCAAGAGCCCACTGAAAACAATCTGCCAGCGCGCACCTTTCGTCTGTGGAGTGTCCTAGGGACCGCATAGTATATCATATTAGACAAATCAATGCAGTCAAATTTATTTCTAACAATATTATATAAATTTACGGCTTCCAAGTACTGACGTCTATCTTCGAGTGTAGTAAGCTTATACTTTGTAAGTAAATTTTGGTATGACAAATAGTGACCATAACATCTATAGTGCATGGTACGCAAGAATTTGTACTGAACATGCTCAATCATGTCAATATACTTTTTGTAGAATGGACTCCAAACGGACACGGCATAATCTAACTGAGAGCGCACCAGAGACTTGTACAAGTAAAGATAGGAGGAAGTCTTTTTAAAGTCTATTGTAGAACGCATTATGAAACCGAATAATTGATACGCTTTGCTAACGATCCTTCCGATGTGCAAGTCTAAGCAAAGCTTCGAATCAAGAATAACACCGAGATCACGGATAGAGTCCAATTTATGCAGTGGAGCATCGCACAGTGTGTATGTGTATTTTATAATAGTTTTATTTTTAGTGAAATTTACGAAATTGCATTTTGGGAGACTTAAATGCAGTTTATTTTCCTGGCAATAGGAGGATAGTCGGTCCAGGTCTTGTTGAAGTAAGAGGCAATCATTTAAGTGTCGTATGGCTCTATATATCTTAAGGTCGTCGGCATATAAAAGGAACTTGGTATTGTGAAAGCAATGACTGATGTCATTTATATATAGAATAAACAACAGGGGACCAAGTATTGACCCTTGAGGAACACCAGAGGTCACCTGTGCAATGTTAGATTGGTGACCATTGATTACAACCCTCTGACTCCGATTGGTAATATAAGAAGCAAACCATCTCAGAAGATTACCGCGGATACCGTTGAAAGAAATTTTGTTGAGAAGTATTTCATGGTCCACCTTATCGAAAGCCTTACAGAAGTCAGTGTACACTGCATCCACTTGTAGACGGCTATCAACGCTATCAAACAAAAAACTTGAAAACAGTAAAAGATTAGTGTTTGTCGATCGCCGTTTCACAAAACCGTGCTGTTGTTGTATTATGATATTGTGAAGTATAGGATAAATTTCGTTATGAACTAACCTCTCGAAAAGTTTCGACAAAGTAGACAGGATGGAAATGGGACGGTAGTGTTCAACGTTGCGTCTAGAACCGCTTTTATGAACGGGCACGATGTACGCGTGCTTCCATAGCTTAGGAACAACTCCCTCAGAAATACATTTATTGTAAATAATAAATAGCGGCTTGCAGATTGAAGTTGCGGTATTTCTAAGAAAATAGGGCGACAATCCGTCAGGGCCGGGGCCTTTCGCTAGATCAAGGGATTTAAGCTCTTTCAATATTTTATCTTCACTAAAAGAAAGGCACTAAAAAAAGTTATGTTATAACGATTTATTTATGTACCCCTTCAGACGGAACAAATTAATAATATTTCTTCCAGATATTATACATGATGCCTAGAATGAATTTGTAAAACAAAAAATGCGACGGTAGACGTACCAGTTAAAGAGCAAACGAGAGTTGAAAATTTATAGAAATAACAGTCTGAGTGATCCATATTTTGGTCTGTAGTTTTAAAATGTAACATCGCAGATGATTGCACAAGAAATTGTTAATTTTTTTCACTAAAATTTGACATGTCACTTGATTTTGTAAGTGCTATTCTTTGAGAAATAATTTAGATTTTGTATTCTCAAAGTAAAAATCGTGTAGGGTGTCCATAAAGTTTGAAACAAAAGTACATAAGATAATGTTATCGGAATTTTATTGTATGAAAATCTGAATAGAGCATTTTTAACCGACTTCAACAAAGAAGGAGGTTCTCAATACTTTGGGATTTTTTTGTTTTGTGTATATTCCCCGATTACTCGAAGATGCTTAGAACAAATTGGAAAATTCTGTTTGAAAGGATAGACTTCCCCGGCGGCCTTATGGTAATCAGATCTGGATCTCATGATAGGATCGTGGATAAATTTAAAAAACTTTTCAAATTTAAGCAAATGGACCAGGATTGCTGAAACCGCATGTCTGTTTATTGGTTACACCAATGCATATTATAATATCACGCAGGCACGCCAGTTAAGGGGTGCACACTAGTGTTTGTCAATTTAGCTGTGGAGAATCAAAGTCGAAAAATATACTTCTTTTGCCAAAAATACAACCGACTTTTAAATAATAAGTACGTGTCCAAAAACAAAGAAAAAAAAACCAATAAATATATAAACATAATTAAACTTTTTTTAATTTCTTTTTAGTGTTTTATTTAAAAGTCGTGGTCTGGGTGAACTTTAAATAGTCGTCAATTGACAAACCTTCTACAAATAGAACATTCACGAACATTCAAACTAAAATTAACCGGGGTGGGGTACTGAAAGTTTCGAGCTCACTACGCTCGCTCTTGCATTCTTAGTTGTACATCATACATAAATCGAACACATTAATTTTACGTCAGTATCGATAGTATAGGTACAGAAAATCTTACCTATCCGAGGCCAAACCTATCCGAGAACCTTTGTAGCTCGCTTTTGCATCCTCAATTATGCAAGTTTTATGTTATAAAGTCAAAAAATAACTTCAATGTTTGTATGGATAATAAATAAAAAAAAAATAACCTATCTATCTACATCTATCTTCCGGAGCTCTGCTTAAAACTTTCGAGCTCACTTCAATCGCTGTAACATCCATATTAAAAAAAAACCTATCAATCTAACATACATAAAGAAAATATAGCGTATCCGCGACAATGAACTAATTTTTTTTTTCAGTCCTGCTTCACCCGCTCTAGTATCTTTAGCTCTCCATTATCTACGCTTAAATCGACAAAAAATACATCTGTACAAAGAAGAAATCTTTACAATAAGAAGAAAATCTAACGTTTCTGAGTCAAGGAACCTAATATTTTTCGGACCGTATATATAAAATTATATTAAAGAAAATGATGTTTAAATATGTATGAAGATTGAATAAATTAAATAATAACAATACCCAATCCAAACGATGAACTGAGCGTAACATTATAAGAAGGAAGAAGAAAAGTTCTACTACACAAGAAATCATGCCCAGCCTACACTCTTTCTCCTTTAGAAATATAAAATATAAATTATCTCTCAAAGTATAGCACTTACAAAATCAAGTGACATGTCAAATTTTAGTAAAAAAATATAACAATTTCTAGTGTAAGCCCCAATTGTCTGCGATGTTGCATTTTAAAAATACAGACCAAAATATGGATCACTCAGGCTGTCATTTCAACAAATTTTCAACTCTTGTTTGCTCTTTAACTCGTACGTTTATCGTCGCAATTTTTGTTTTACAAATTCATTATTAGCATTAACTATAACATTCGTTTATTATTCATTTATTCCGTCTGAAGGAATTCAAAGATCACTCAATCAACACATGTGTGGATTGAGTAATCTAAATAAATCATTATAACAAAACTTTCTGAAATGGCTTTCAAACTAATTGCGAAATTGTTAAAAGATTTTACAAATTCTTTACTAAAATTTTAAATTAAAATGAAGACCGGGAAGGCTGAGAATTTTGAAATATGTGACATGGCATTTTCGTGAGGCAATCACACGCCTCACGAAAATGCCATGTGATCTAGTTATTTGCCCATAACTTTTTAACCTGAAGTTTTACAAATTTTTTACTTCACCATCACCTTTTTAAAATTTTTACTAAAACCCTTTTTTTGTAGAGAATAAGCGAACTTTTAAAAAAAATCACTCAATCCACACGCACATCGGAGATAAGGGGGAGGCGGGGAATGGTAATTGTCGGTTTCATTTCTTGAATTACTTCGAAACTGTCTATGTATATTGTAAGCGATTATTGGTGGATTCGATGTATCAAACGAAACAGTCTGAAAAACTTTTTTTTTTAATTTTCCAGTTTGACCCCCAATACAGACCCCATAGGGACCGTGCACGGCGTTGACTATGCCATCTAGTGTCACATATTCGAAGTTTTCAGGGTCAGAATATTTGACATTGACGCTTCTGTGCTGCCACCTGTGATTCCTGCACGCTCAGTTTAGGGGAACGTGAGCGAAGAAGACCGTGCCATCTAGCGTAGCTATTTCGAATTTCATACTTGAAAATACTCGACAATGACATTTCTGTGCTTCCACCTATAGTTTCTGCATGATCCCTATACTCAACATTTATTTATTCACGTAATTAGTTCGTGTTTGGGACACAGAAGTCCATATGTGTACCAAATGTCAATACACTCTGTCCAGTAGATTAGGAGAAAACTGACTGTGGCTGACGGACAGACCGACAGACACCCGAGTGATCCTATAAGGGTTCCGTTTCTTACGGATGTTTGGAACCCTAACAAACATAGACACTGAGCAAATGAGCCAAAAGTTATTGACCCTTTGGCCCATATTCATAGTCGGTACGCGAGTGATTTTAATTAAATCGGATGTTTACATGCAATTGTTGACTCAAATGGGCCGCTTGATTGGAAAATTACTAACATGAGGGTAGTATGAATCTAGTTCTGTTGAGCATCTATTTTTTTACTATTTATTAGGCAAGCGTTTGATCACTATTTCACCTGATGGTAAGCGATGTTAGAATCAATCAATCAAATCAATTAAATTTATTCAAAATATGTTAGTAAAACCGTAAATACATTTGTTGCTTAAATTTATGACAAGTTCACTGGTGTTATGTGCCTGAACTAGGATATCCTGTGTTTCAGGCGAAAAGTTAAATATTATGAAATAATCACGCTTTTATATAAAATAAAATAGTCATATTTTAGGTATGTAGAAAAAGGTACAAATGGTGTAAACAAAAAATCATACTTCCTAAAACCTTAGTATACTAACTTAACTTACTAAATTAAAATTAACAAGACACAAACAATCTTTATTTAAATACCGGTAACAATTTCTCTGTATCTTCATAAGACAAACTTTGAAGAGTTTCCTTGAGAGTTTTCTTACAGTATCTAAAATTTAAGGAATAGATGTTTGCTTTTGCATAATTATTTAGTCTGTTGTAGAGTATTAGTCCAAGGAAAGCATAAAAATTGGCTGTGAAAGCATGTTTTGTACTTTTGTAGGGCAAACAATATCTTTTCGTCTCTTTTTAGTAAATTCAGTGCTGAAGCAAATAGCTGCGTGTTGTTTTAGTACAATTCTCGTTATGAATAATTGCCGAACTGTTAATACTTCGCAAGATTAATAGAGCAGATTAGCGGGAAAGAGGAAAGGGCGGCAATAAAATTTTAGTGCAATGTGTTTTTAGTGTTTTAGTGTAAATTTTAGTGTTTGTGTGCAGTAATAAAATTTTACCTGCTCCACCCCACGAGGTAATGCAGTACGTCAAAATTGACTGACATAGAGCAAAGTAAACTTGCCATATAAGTATTGGGTCTGCAAGATAATGTAGCTTTTTTAATACGAATATCAGCTTACGAATTCTGTTACTTAATGCTTCCATATGATGTTTGAAGGTTAGGGTTTCATCAATTATAACACCCAAGTATTTTATTATGTTGGTCTTATTAAAACTGGGTCACACAAACGGGCAAACTGCAGGGACTGTACAACAATGGGCATAGAACGTTGACGGAATATAAGAAGTTTGTTTGCGCATCGAAAACTTTATGTAATGTGTCTTATGTGCATTTACAGTTAGTGAGTTATGCTGAAGCTATTTATTTACCATACTGAAGCCGACTTGCGCGAGCTTGTAGACGGCATGTTCTGATTCAGCTGAAAAAAGAAGAACAGTGACATCCGCGTAAGATATTATTGTGCCATTTATGTATATCATCATCACCATCCTCATATCTGCCGAAAGACGTCCACTGCTGCACATAGGCCTCCCCCAAGTGTCGCCACAAAAACCGGTCCTGTGCGTCTCGCAGCCATCGGCCACCCGCGACCCTCACCAGCTCAACGATCCAACTTGTGGTAGTCCAGTATATTTATCAAAAGTAAAACAGAGTAGCATTTCTAAAGCTTTGCTTTCACGCAATAGGAACCGTTAAAAGCATGCCCTTTTTTTTAAGGATGGGAAATCATCAAATGACTCCTTCCGTTCTGGGTGAAGCAGGAGGGAGTGTCAGACTCTTACTGATTAAAACCCATCTGTGTTCTTCCTAGAGCTCTTTGCGTTCCTTGGCTACGGTACCTCTTTCGAACAAAGTCCGCAGCCCCAGTAGGCATTGGCCCTAGCGGGCCCTGTCTTCTTTGCTGACAGCTCTTTGAGGCGCGCGTGGAACACAGCGGGCGCGTCTGATCAGACGGCGATACCCAATGCTCGCCATCCACAGGCCCGCGCCTACGGCGGCCATGAATCGCCCTGCGACACCCGACGCCCGGGGCGTCTTCTTCTGTTGCGGCGGCTGGGGTGTGAGGTTTGCCTCTCTCTCACGCGTTCGGCTTCCCCCTTTGCTTGCATTACTGCTTCGCAGAAGGAGGTGACCGTTTCCCATGTCTCCTCACTCCTGACCATGGCTTGAACAAGCGCCGGACGCGAGAAATCACCGCCGCTGATCGCCTCGACGAGGACACGGCGGTGCTCCACCCAAGCAGGGCAGATCTCCACCGTATGCTCCACCGCGTCCTCCGGGTGATCTTCGCAGTAAAAGCATGCCGTAAATTTTGATTTAAAAACCTCCTTTTCAGGAAATTCGGAATCAAAACTATTCTCTTTAAAAGTGGATTAAAGGTCTAAACTGGCATACAAGATTGTATGGACCTCTTTGAGAGCTTTCCAGATAAAAATACCAGCTGAAGTTTTAATAAACTTGTAGTTAAATACTCACTTGGCTTATTACTGAGCGCATTTGACGACTTTCCAAAGACTAAGTGAGTGCTAAGCAAATTGAAGTTTGTGTTTCTATTGGATTAGGAATTGAAAAACAAGTTGTTAAGACCTTAAGAGCGTTTTAGGCACTCCTCACGGTATTTCATGTAACAAAGTCAAAGTCAAAACGTTTATTCTAATTAGGCCATTAAACGGCACTTTTGAACGGCATTCAGATTTCAAATAATATAAAAATTCTAAAGTGACTATACTGTCCATTCGGAAAGGTAGATTCTTATGGAGAAGAATTGACAAGAAACTCCATAGTTACTCATTTTAAATATTTTTTTTACAATATTTGGTAAACAAAAATTTTGTTATATGTGAGGACCATGCACCTAGGGTATGCAGAGGTAGACTTATTAATTTTCTAAATAAGTACATGGTACTCACATATTTACAAATATTGGAACTATTAATTAGCAGAGTGTAAGTGAACAGAAAAATAAAAACCCAAAAATGAAACAGTAGGTACAACTATAAAGTAAATACATAAACCAACCAGTTTGATCTTGTCTCCACCATTGATTGTCCTATGGAGCAGGACCAGCATGTTTCCAAGCATTCTTAACCTTAATGTAATCTTCTAATTTGTAATATACTTGTTTACAAAGTGTGCTTTTAATGTAGGTTTTAAATTTTCTTTCATTTAGTTCTAATATGTCACAAGGTATTTTATTGTAACATTTAACACAGTACCCCATGAAAGATGTGTGTACTTTAGCTAACCTATAAAACGGTTGATCTAATTTATCTTTATTTCTAGTATTAATATTATGTCTATCACTAACTTTGCTAAAAAGATGACGATTTTTCCTAAAGATGTGTGTACTTTAGCTAACCTATAAAACGGTTGATCTAATTTATCTTTATTTCTAGTATTAATATTATGTCTATCACTAACTTTGCTAAAAAGATGACGATTTTTCCTAAAGATGTGTGTACTTTAGCTAACCTATAAAACGGTTGATCTAATTTATCTTTATTTCTAGAATTAATATTATGTCTATCACTAACTTTGCTAAAAAGATGACGATTTTTCCGTACATACATAATATTTTCATATATGAATTGGCAAGGGACATTATTAATCTTTTAAAAAAGTTCCCCTAGAGAATCGCGACGACGCAGATTATAAAAGGCTCTGACAGCTCCCTTTAGTAAAATAAATATGAATTCAATGTCAGCAGCCTGACCCCACAGCAAAATACCGTACGACATAATGCTGTGGAAGTAGCTAAAATAGACCAAACGTGTGGTTTCTATGTTTGTTAGCTGTCTAATCTTCCTAACAGCATAAGCGGCTGAGCTTAGACGCCCCGCTAGAGATATGATATGAGGTCCCCATTGTAATTTCTCGTCTAAAGTGATTCCCAAGAAAATCGTGTGATTAATAAACTCCTCTGCCTCTACATCTGAGTTTATTTGGCCATTTACATTATTTAAATTAAATATAGTCTCACGTTGTTTCTTCCTACCTGTTTCGTTATTTATTATTTTCCTAGTAGTTTTTATTTTGTCGTCTGCTGATTTTATTTTATTGCTTATATGCAGAACTTTTGCTGTTTTTCATACACATTTAAATGTTTTTGAATATTTTGCAACATACTTGTGAAAGCTTGTATTATTCACATATTGCGTTTGGTCATATATTTCAAATGGCTTTTCCCTGCTTTTACGAATGCCTGCAGTTGCCCAATCGCTAAATAAGAACTTGTTGTAAATACTTTTAGACTTAAGAACTCATTTGGGTCGTTTATATTATTAAAATTATGAGCACCTAGTCTACTATCTAAAGCGTTATTAAATTCCTGCAATTTTTTATCCGTAATTGGTCTAAATTTTATTTGAATTTTATCTAAAGGTGTATAAGTGCAAAACATTATATATTGTCCTCGCTCTTAAAAGTGAATACACCGATTTTAATTCAATTGAATTAAAATTGAATTTTATTATTAAACAATTTAAATCACGGATAGCGGAGTGGCTCGTAGAGGTGTAGTTAGCTCCGTTTGTATGCATAAGGTCATTGGCATGTATACAAGCCTTAACGTGCTGACGACGCACGTCTTGCGAAGCCGCGCTCACGGAGGCACTATAGATGACCAAAAAGCGGTACTTCTGCGTTTGAGTTTCGTTTAAAAGCGCGTTAGCGTGCGTCACATGCGCGTTAAAAAAACGTCGCAATGCAGAGGCCCTTAGAGAAACACTGAGTAATTTTTCCCTTTCTATAGAAAACTAAAAACATATTCCATGAGTAGTTATCAATTTCTCTTCTGCAATAATTATTCAGAATGGGACACCTCATGGAAGAAAACCGATACCTACGATTCTTTCAGAGTTCCATATTTTTTTTCATGCAAAGGCATGTACATTACTGGTAAATTCCAACCATTCGTTCATATTTCGTTGTGAAGAATGTTGCATAACTTTTCTTATCAGGGTTGCGCAACTCAAGGAAACAACAGAACACTTTTAGAATCACTTTGTTATTCGTCTGTCAATATCCTTTTTCTCAGGAAGGCGATGAGGAATCAACCAAGATATTAGTAAAAAATACTCGGGAATCTTACCACTTTTTTTAAGGATAAGAAATCATCAAATGACTCCTCCCGCTCTGGGTGAAGCATAAGGGAGTGTCAGATATTTACTGACTAAAACCCATCCGTGTTCCTCCTAATGCCCTTTGTGTTCCAGAGTCGCGTTGACTCTTTCGAACAGATTCCGCAAACCCAGCAGGGGAATCCTACCCCTTGTAGCAGTGAAAAAATCAAACTTCTAAGTTAACGCAATCTAAGGATAAGGCCGCTTTTGCTCCATTTATGGCACGTGTTTTGACTATAAGGTACTTCCTGTCGACCTAGAGTCATGTTTGTCAAAAAGATAGATCTTACAGTATGGGAATAATTTGTAGTTTTATAATATAAAAAACTATTTTTACGATTATTAATTATAGTTTCGGTTAAAGAATAATTTGACCGTGACGTGCGTTGGTGTATGGGAGAACATTTTATTCAACGATGAAATAAAGTTTGTCCTTCAATCTTACCTGATATATTTTGCTTTCATGGTCTATATATAAACTTACGTAGGTTACGTATACTTGGAAAAAATCATGACCCGATTGGAACCCTCGGCGCGTGAGTCGGACTCGCACTTGTCCGGTTTTTAACAGACTTCCAAAAAAAGAGGAGGTTCTCAATTCAGTGGTGTCTTTTTCATGTATGTACACCGATTACTCTGAGGTTTCTGATACGATTTACGTGATTATTTTTTAGTTCGATGCGGTATACTTGACATTTGGTCGCGTAAAAATTTGATTCAGTTTGGTTCAGTAGTTTTTATATTATGAGCAGTTTTGCTCATTACTCAGAACCAAACTGAATCAAATTTCTACAATGGCTGCCCTTATATAATGGAGACATTTGTATGATTTTTACAGTCAAAACGTCTTCACATGCCTAACTGTGAATCTCTGGAAGAAGATGATAAAAAAAAAAAAATAATAAAGATCAAGACATACAAGAGGGTCATCAAAAGCTCTTCAGCTTTATACCAGAAAATGTGGAACAAGATTTTCTATTGTGTTTTAATTACCATAGTTAGTGTTCATGGGTCCGAAGACATAAACCTTATGTTGCCAGAGAATTACAAAATAGAAGCTATTAAATTCAATTCCATTATTGATTGCATCATAGCTATAAGCGACCAAGAATTATATTTCAGACCTACGGTGGCTATATTAAAACAAAAATTTGAAGAAAATGCATTCAATATTGAACTAATTGACAAATTAAAGGAACATAACATACCACAACTACTTGTTGAAGATATTTTAAATGAGAAGAATCATGATTTGCATATTAACTCTTTGACAGTTGCGTTTTTCAACACATGTTCTGATGTTACCGATTTTGATTTTACTAGAATCGACAAGGATATGAGGTTTCTTATAATCATATCCGAACCATCAAACGATGACTGTGTCGAAAAACTTGAACAAATAGGAGAACGCTTCAGCAAACTTGCTGTCACATTCATCATTCAAGATTTTCAAACAGACAAAAATAAGATGTTTACTATATTCCCGATAATAGATGGAAACACATGTGAAGAGGTCATTGACAAGCCCACACATATAAATAATTGTGTTAATGGAACCATACAAAACGAAGAAATTTTCCCAATAAAGAATCCTGGAAATCTAAACAAATGTCCATTTAAAGTTGGCATGGCAACACTGTTTCCTTTTTCCACGATTCCAAACAAAGCATCACTTAAAGAATACGATCGTGTTGAAGAAATCAAAGGATCTGATTATGAAATAATGAAAATAATTTCTGAATATTTCAATGCCACTTTAGACATTTATTACATTTACAGAAAAGAAGAAAATCCTTACAGTAACAGGGGATTTATAGACTATATACTGAACGGAAGCCTGGACGCGTGTGCTGGGGGCCTCTACAGAATATACGGAGACGTGGTCGCATATTCCGGCATATATGTACGTCAAAGTGTATTTTGGGTCTATTACGCCGAAAGAGCAGATAGATCATGGGAAAATTTAGTAAGTAAACTGAACGACGTTTACTTGTTTTTCATATTTTACATGACTTATACATTTGTATGGTGTCTCATTTCTCTGTTCGATGGAGAATCAGTGTCATTGATTCAGACTTTATTATATGGCTGGGGGGCAATTGTCGGTGCTACTTCTTTACAGGAAGCAAGATCGAAGAAACAGAAGTTTTTGAACTTAATGTATTTAATCATGTGCATTTATTTTTCTGCATACATCGGCATGCAGTTTTATTCATTCCTCACTATTCGAGCGCCACCACATTTGCTAAAAACCAATAATGACGTCATGGAATCTGGGAGAACTGCGTACTTGAAAAATTCCACAAAGTATTTTATAACTGACGAGAAGTATACCTACCAAGTTTGCAGACACGTCTGAGGATTGTGTATCATTTATTGACTGCGCTGAGAAAACATTGAAATACAATGGTTTGACTGTTATTTTGCAAGGTAACTTTTATCAATTCCAAGCAGTTTCTGCTGTGAATGATGAAGCTCGAGTTCTGAGAGCAACAGAGAACATGTTGACTGTATTTAATGAAATGATATTGAGAAAGAACAGTTCTCTGGTGGCTAAATTTCAGAGAGTGATGCAGCGATTGTTTGAAGCTGGTATGACAAGAAGGTTATTTACTGAAGCTATCGGCATTTCATGGGTGGCAAAAGCGACAAGTGCTAATACTAATATGGTGACCAGTAGTTACAGCTGCCAAGCTGGATGCTCAATAACTCTGTTGCAGTTTGCCGGAGTTTTCTACGCATGGATTATTGGGTGCGTGATATCGTGTTTGGTGTTCACGATTGAAATAATTTCGAAACGTGAGAAAAGGCTAGCATTTGTAAATTAATGTAAAACTGCAGAAATATTTTATCATAAAGAAATTACTTTGACCTTGAATAAGTTTAGATGAATCGTGTATCGTGTTTTTATGTATTAATGTACGTAGAAATATTTGTGTGACTAAAGCTTTAATGCACAATGTCACGTGATGTAAACACTTACTATTAAATAAAAGAATACACAATGTAATAAATATATGTTTTTCTTTCTAAAATTTTTTTTTTTAACCTATATCACCCAGAGTTAAAATCAAAATGTGTATTTGAAATTGTTTTATTGAATATTGAAAACAATGTAACAAAATAAATACCAATTAAAATATACATATTTTTGAATTTCGAACATGGCGAATACAACAGTTTTAAACATTTTGGTTTTTTCCTGTAAGTATTTTTAATGCACTTGTATGTAGTTTGAAGGTATGAGAACAGGGTGGAAATGACCCAAGTCGCCATTGAATAGGGATGATCCTCCGACCCACTATGTGTTTCATGCGGATGCTGCTCAATGGTTGAATGGTTGTTGTCGAGTGATTGCAATTTCTAATTTCTGTAAACTTTATAAATTATTTGTCTTCTGATGTCACCAGTTGACAAAACTCAACACCATCATGTTTTTTTTTTTTTTTTTTTTTTATTTGTCATGGGTTTTGCTCTTGACTCTAGTCTATGTTTTCGTGAAATGTATAAAATGTTTAGTCTTTTAACCACCTTCGCTTAAACATTCGTGTCAAGGTGGCTGTTATAAATCTGTTTAGTCGAAAAATCATACAAGCGAAAGCCAAATCAACATCACTTTATATTGCGCAGCCCTGAAGGAACATGGGTGGGTTTAATTCAGTAAAAGTCTGGCTCTTTTTCCCGAGGAGCTCGTGGCTAAATAATAACAGCAGCACGGGTCGACCTTGAAGTATAAGCAACGCTTGCCAAGGTTTGTCTGTGGATGGGTGACCGTCTTAACATAACGAGTTTCCTCCGTGCCTCGTAAAGCACGTTAAGCCGTTGATACCGGCTGTCATTTGTAGATTTTTGGCAGTCGTTACGGATAGTCAGAAGCCAGTAAATCTGACTCCAGTCTTGCCAAGATGTACCGTGTTACCAAGTTAATGGGTTATGGAGGTCTGGTAGGCAGCCCAATCCGGTTTGACTGCAAGCCGACCCCAATGTTGTTGGGAAAAGGCTAGGCAGATGAGTCTGGCACTTATTCCTGCTCTGCTGCAAGCGGAAGAAATCATTTGATGATTTTCCATCCACAAACAAAGCAACAAATACAGAAAAAGTTAGTAAGAAAGTTAACAACACATACATTTTATGTGTTATTGAATAAATCGTAAACCACTTTATTGACTATGAATTGGTTACCGTCACTTTAAATCAATCAGTCATTCAGTATCGCTTATCGAAAGTGTATTTACAATTTGATTTAGAAATGTTTGTAACTGTTGGTAATATTTTGTTGTTTTTGTGTAAGTTTTTCTTTTTGTAAATGACCGCTTACCTATGCGTCAAAACCAGATCAAAGGCTGATTCAAGAAAGATGCTAAGCTTAAGTGGGAGAGTGAAAAATAGGCTACAAGAATCACTACATAGATCCTATTGGACACTAGAGTATTAGACAATATGGCGACAGTCCAAGGAGAAAATGGCAACTAGTTCAATTCCTTCCGAAAGGACTGTCCCGCATTAAAAAAAAAAACACAACAGCATTTAAATACCAACTTTCAAAAATCTACGTAAAAAATATTTATTTGGAAGACATTCATCATCATCATAATTTCAGCCAATTACCATCCACTGCTGAACGTAAATCTCCCCCAAAGAGCGCCAACCATCCCGCTCTTGAGCAGTCCGCATTCATCTGCTGCCAACCACCTTCTTTAAATCATCGATCCATCGTGCCGCAGGGCGTCCCACACTACGTTTGCCCATACGCGGTCTCCACTCCAACATATGTCTGCTCCATTGGCCGTCTGTCCATGGCCACTTCCACTTCAGCATGCTGATTCTACGCGAAATGTCAGTGACTTTAGTTCTCTGGCGAATGACTTCGTTGCGTATTCTATCCACCACAAAAACCTCGAGCATTGTTTTCTCCATTACGCGCTTAGCAACCTTGAATTTGTGGACCAGGCCACATGTCTATTATGTATACATGGGAGATGTTACTATAATGTAAAGAAGATACACACTTTTGAAGTAATATATCTCCTATTACTAAATTAATTTTACCTGTAATACCATTGTTGTCGACTGGAAGTGATCCAAGGCCTGCGGCATTGCCACGTTGTAGCCAAAGTGTCAAATAGTCGTTTGGGTAGTTCTTAAAATAGTGCATGAGCACTTGGATCCCACGTTCCAAGAGTTTCAACCCAAACGCCTCCAAAATGCAGCTGCCAACTCATCATCTGAATATCCTTTCCCAATATTCGGTTCTCAGTCAAACCGGATTCAGCTGAATACCAGTATTTTATGTGAAGCATGGCAGCTGCTTCACGTAACCAAATCTCCACAGTCTAACTGTGTAACACGGTAGTTCTTGGAGAGACTGGTGTCAGATTTTCTGGTTTCTGACAATCCGTAACGACTGCCAGAGATCTATAAATGACAGCCGGAACCAACGGCTTAACTTGCTTGCCGAGGCACAGAGGTACCTTGATTTGTTATGATGGTCACCCATCCACAGATTGACCTCGGCAAGCGATGTTTAATCTTGAAGATCGACTCATATGGCTGTTATTATTTAGCCACGTGCTTCTCCAACTTTCAACCTTTCTGCAACTACCAACTAGGCTGATGTATTTTCGCCGTTTGAGCAGCAGCAGCAGTGGCAGTGCCTACACAGCACGCAACGCAGCGCGCGGCACCAAAAATGTTGTGAAGTGATAGTGATAGTGAAACCACTATCATTTTACTACATTCTATAAAATTAACTCAAAAACTACTGCACCTATTTTCATGTTGTTTTCACCAATGGATAGAGTGGTTCTAGAGGAAAGTTTAAGTATTATATGTCTAGAAAAAAAATAGGTTTCCTTAAGAAAATTAAAGCGCGGACGAAGTCGCAGGCGAAGTTCTAGTGTAATATAAGTTTAGATAGTTATCAAGCTTTTTTTCACAGTCTACCTTCAAACTGACCAATCAGAAGCAGCGGTTCCCATAGAAATCATCACTTTCAAGTCTGTCACGCTCCCCGAGCCTCGCTTCAGCCTGGTCAATTATATTCCGGGTAAAAAGTCACTGATCATAAAGAGGAGACGAGACGAAATCCAGACATACTCTGTGTTTTACCACATGCCATCAAAAAAATACCCGCTACTTTGCAAACTAAGCGTCGTAAAGTTTCATCGTCTGCCTTCCTTTTCCCAACTATATTGGGGTCGGCTTCCAGTCAAGCCGGATTTAGCTAAATACCAGTATTTTACGAAGAGCGGCTGCCTACCAGACCTCCACAATCCATTAACTGGGTGATGACCTTTATAAGATTGTGCACTGCGAGACTTAAAGGCTTTTCTGATAAAAATATCAGCTGAAGTTTTAATAAACCGGTAGTTAAGTACTCACCTGGCTTATTACTGAGCGCATTCGAGGACTTTCTAAAGAGTATTGAGTGCTGAGCAAATTGCAGTTTGTGTTTCTATTGGATTGAGAATTGAAAAATGTTAGGACTATAGAGTGTTAATTCCTCATTGAACCTCGCAAGTCCTCGTTCTTGAAAATAAATAAACAAATAATTGGAAAAACTGGTTACCCACAAAAAGAATTTAGAGTAGTCAATATAGATTTTTCTCTTTCTACAGAGAAGTTAATGTTGCGTGTGCTGTCTCTCAAATTTCTTTTTCGAGATAGTTCTTCACTAACTTTCGAAACAAGTCCTAAGACTTATGTATTTTGCGTTTGCGTATCAACATCCTGAAGTCCGATTCTGTAAACATGTCGAAATTAAGGCTTGAGTGACGTGATCACGAAGAAGGCATCCACTTCGACACAAAAAATAATTTACCACAATACATTGGTAAAATTATTTTTTAAGAATAAGGACATCAACATCGGTAACGTCCATACTCTGTAAGACTATGGAACGCGTGCTGAATCATAAGCTCCTGGCGTACCTAGGAAGCGAATGATATCCTTAGTGACCGAGAATACGGGTTCCGCCGAAATCGGTCAACTTGGGATCTTCTAGCGTATGCCACTCACATCTGGAGTGAAGCCATAGAGAAGCACGGGGAGGCACTAGCGGTCTCCCTTGACATCTCGAAGGCCTTTGACAGGGTCTGGCACGATAGCCTTATTAGTAAGCTTCTTTCTTTCGGTCTGCCCGCCGGTCTGTGTGATTGGATCGCAGATTTCTTGAGGGATCGGTCTATCCGAGTGGTCATAGATGGCTGCTCGTCTGGACTGCTGGATATTAATGCCGGGGTTCCTCAGGGGTCGGTGCTTTCGACTACACTGTTCTTGCTGCATATTAATGATCTGCTTAAACCCGGTATCTTTGGGTATGCAGACGACAGCACTGTTGCTGAGAGATACGTGTTCGATGCACGAGCTGGTGGGTCGCAGATCCGGTCTCTCCGGGAGTCAATGGTTGAGCGCTTACAGGCTGTCTCTGAATGGGGTGATGCCAATCTGGTCAAGTTCAATGCTGCTAAGACCCAAGCGTGTCTATTTTCCGCCAAAAGGAGCCAATTCCACCCAGCTCCATCTTTCCGAGTTGCAACCGTGCCGATATCCGACTAACTTGAGCTTCTTGGGGTTACATTAACATCTACTCTCAATTTTGGCCCTTTCATAGAGGCAAAAGCTCAAGTGGCTGCAAGGAAGTTGGGGATCCTAGCAAAGGTGAGACGGTACTTCACGCCGGAACAGCTCAGCTCAGCTCAGCTCAAACTCTATCAAGCACAAGTTCGATCGTGTATGGAATACTGCTCTCATCTTTAGGACGGATCTGCCAGATACCAGCTTGATGCCCTTGAGTCAATTGAGAAACGAGCCAAGAGGATCATTGGCAATGAGAGGCTCGTCGCGACGAAGCTCCAAAGTCTTGAGCATCGACGACGAGTTGCTGGCTTGTCGGTTTTCTACTGGTTGCATTTTGGGGAATGTGCGACGGAATTGCATAATTTAATTCCGCCAAGCCCGTTCCATCATCGGACCACAAGACGAACGGCGATGCGCCACCGGTACATGGTGGACATTCCACCCACGCGCACAAAACGTTTTGGGAACACATTCATAATGCGTACAGCTAAAGAGTGGAATTCCCTGCCGGAGTCTGTGGTTCCCGATAGCTACAAACTGGGAGTCTTTAAGTCAAGAGTGAATAGGTTACTTCTAAGCAAGCGTGCTCCATCTTCGACCACATCATCGCTTACCATCAGGTGAGATGGTGGTCAAGCGCGTGCCTATCAATAGTAAAAAAAAAAGGTACAAGTCAGGATTTGATGATGGGGTCCCGTGAAAAATGTTTGTTTGGCGATATTTTTGCCAATTGTTAATCGATTTGGATGATTCTTCTGTTGTTTGGAAGAGTATTTTCTCGAACTGGTCCTATTTAAATTTGGTCAAGATCTGATGAAGAACTTGGAGGTAGGCAACGGAACTCTTCAATAAATCATAGCAAATGGATCGGGATTTCCGAAATCGCATGTCTGTTGATCGTTTACACCAGTTCATAACATTACATCACGCCGGCACGCTGTGTTTGTGAAACATTCAATTTTGGAAGTCGGTGTTCATAAACGAAATAACCAAAACACCGACTTCCGAAATCAAAGTTATTTTTTACTCTGTAGTGTTTTGTTTTTGGAAGTCGGTTTTATTTTTTTCTTAAAAATTTTAACAAACAAATAAAACCGACTTAATAATTATGTGCGTGTGGATTGAATGATCCTTTTCTAAAGTTCGCTTTATCTCTACAAAAAACTGAAGAGCTTTAGTAAAAATTTTAAAAAGTTGATGGTGAAATAAAAAATTTTAAAACTTCAGGTTAAAAAGTTATGGGCAAATAACTAGATCACTTAATCCACATGCCTCACGAAAATGCCATGACAATTCTCAGTCTTCCCGGTCTTCATTTTAATTTCCAATATTTAGTAAAGAATTTGTAAAATTTTAACAGTTTCTCAATTAATTTAAAAGCCATTTCAGAAAGTTATGTTATAACGATTTATTTATGTACCCCTTTAGACGGAACAAATTAATAATATTTCTTCCAGATATTATACATGATATGTGTTGATTGAGTGATCTTTGAATTCCCTTCAGACGGAATAAATGAATAATAAATGAATGTTATACTTAATGCTTATAATGAATTTGTAAAACAAAAAATGCGACGGTAGACGAACCAGTTAAAGAGCAAACGAGAGTTGAAAATTTATAGAAATAACAGTCTGAGTGATCCATATTTTGGTCTGTAGTTTTAAAATGCAACATCACATGCATACTCGAAGATGCTTAGAACAAATTGGAAAATTCTGTTTGAAAGGATAGACTTCCCCGGCGGTCTCATGGTAATCAGGTCTCGATCTCATGATGGGATTGTGGAAAAATTGATAAAACTCTTCAAATTTAAGCAAATGGGCCAGGATTTCTGAAACCGCATGTCTGTTTATTGGTTAAACCAATGCATAATATAACATCACGCAGGCTCGCTAGTTAAGGGGTGCGCACGAGTGAATGTCAATTTAGCTGTGGAGAATCAAAGTAGAAAAATATTTTTTTTTGACAAAAATACAACCGACTTCTATATAATAAGTAAGTGTCAAAAAACGAAGAAAAAGAAACCAAAAACATTACTACCACAATTAACCTTTTTTTATTTCTTTTTAGTGTTTTATTTAAAAGTCGTGGTCTGAGTGACCTGTGAAACCTTTTAAAAATAGACCATTCACGAACATTTAAACTTAAATTAGCCGGAGTGGAGTACTGAAAGTTTCGAGCTCATCAAGAACCCTTTTAAAATCACTTTGTTATTCGTCTGTCAAGATCCTTTTTTAAGGAACGCGAGGAGGAATTAAGCAAGAAATTAATAAAAAATACTCGGGAATCCTACCCCTTTTTTTAAGGATGAGAAATCATCAAATGACTCCTCCCGCTCTGGGTGAAGCATAAGGGAGTGTCAGACATTTACTGACTAAAACCTATCCGTGTTCCTCCTAATGCCCTTTGTGTTCCAGAGTCGCGTTGACTCTTTCGGAACAGATCCTACCCCTTGTAGCAGTGAAAAAATCAAACTTCTAAGTTAACGCAATCTAAAGATAACGCCGCTTTTGCTCCATTTATGGCGCGTGTTTTAACTATAAGGTACTTCCTGTCGACCTAGAGTCATGTTTGTCAAGAAGATAGATCTTACTGTATGGGAATAATTTATAGTTATATAATATAAAAAACTATTTTTACGATTATTAATTATATTTTCGGTTGAAGAATAATTTGACCGAGGCGTGCGTTGGTTTATGGGAGAACATTTTATTCAACGATGAAATAAAGTTTGTCCTTCAATCTTACCTGATATAGTTTGCTTTTATGGTTTATAAACTTCCGTAGGTTACGTGTACTTTAAAAAAATTACGACTCGATCGGAATCCTCGGTGCGTGAGTCTGACTCGCACTTGTCCGGTTTTAGCAGACTTCCAAAAAAGGAGGAGGTTCTCAATTCGATGGTGTCTTTTTCATGTATGTACACCGATTACTCCGAGGTTTCTGATACGATTTACGTGATTTGTTTTTAGTTCGATGCGGTATTACTTGACATTTGGTCCCGTAAAAATTTGATTTAGTTTGGTTCAGTTGTTTTTATATTATGAGCATTTTTGCTTATTTCAATTTCAGCGTAGACTAAGACGTCATCCAAGTAGCACCACTAAAAATGAAAAATAAAAACTTTTTACAAAAAATATATACTTAACCGCCTTCCATACAAAACACTACAAAGTATAAAATAACCTAATTTTCGAAAATCGGTGTTAAAAAACAAAGACACAAAACCATAAACACCGACTACCAAAATTAAGGTTATTTTATACTTTGTAGTGTTTTGTTTGGATGCCGGTTATATATTTTTTTGTAAAAAATTTATTTGTGTTACGTACCTTGAAATTCCGTTCAGCATTTTCTCGTTTCGTTATCTAGCATCTTAAAGAACTAAAAAATACAAAGTCTTACCGCGCTTGACTCGGTGGAACGCAGACTAATGAGGCTCATCGGTGACGTAAAACTGGTGGATGCCAAGCTACATAGCTTGGCTCGTCGCCGTAAGATTGCCTGCTTGTCGGTCTTCTACAGATAATACTTCGGTGAGTGTGCCCAAAAACTCCACGACCTCATCCCACCGGCCCCCTTCTACCATCGGACATCCAGACGCACTGCATCTTACCATCCCTACCTTGTTGCTATTCCACCAATTCGCACTAAGCGTTTCCAAACGTCTTTTATAATGCGCACAGCCAACGAGTGGAACTCGCTGTCTACACAAAAAAACACTGACCTCAAGATGGGTGATTTTAATTAAATTAGATGTAACATGCAACTGTTGACTCAAATGGGCTGGTTGATTGGAATACCGCTAACATGTATAAAACTAGTTCTGTGGAGTACCACATTAAAGCTAGCTATGTTGACGAGTTCTTAATAATTTTGATTGAACTGTAATGTTATAATTATAATAGCCGATATGGGCGCTCGCAACGCTTTCCGATGTCGGTCGGAAAAGCAGAAGATTAAAAATAAAAAGGAGCTAACTAATACTAATATAGCAACTAACTAATTTTGAATGACTGTGTTTGGCTCCAGTTTTTTAAAGACAGATGATAGATGGCAAACTAACAAAGTTAGCTTCGATTGAATAGCACAGGGGTTTACAATAATTTTCATACTGCGACTCCCTTTACATGTTATTAGAGATTTAGGGTTCCGAACCAAAAATGGTAAAAACCCTTGTCTGTCACAGCTGGATATCTGACAAACTACTAATGCTATCAACTGAGTATAATAAATTAACTAGCATAGACATAATATATAATGTAGTATGTAAGCGTATAAAACAGATACAAGAAAATAGAAGTAAGTTTTCAGAAAACGTATTACAACAATCTAAATGCAGAATCAATGTTAAGTCTGAACACAATTACGTTTAAAGCTCTAAAAGTTTATAAACATGTACAGATAAAAGCCTTACGAAGTTTCATACGTTATGGAGTCTATACTACAGAAACGCCCGAGTCTGTTTGAATGAAATATGTTGGCCATATTCAATAGTTATAGCTAAAGGCGGACTTTCATTCAAAATCGTTTATTGACCAATGCTAGTCGTCTATTGCAGTTGTTGTCTCGTCCATGCTACACGTGTCGGTGTGGCCATACCTGTAAAACAATAATCAGAAGATCTCTGATGACATATCCGCACGATCTTGCATCGTCGGGCACGGAAGCTGCTCCGTCGCCTGCCCGGACGCGGACGTTAGTGAAAGAGTTCGTATAAAATGTATGAATCGATATTTTTTGGAGCTCTTTACAGACACTTGCCCCTTTCCGTTCTTTCCATCGGTTGCAATTTACCATGATCTTGTTTTATTTCTACAAACGTAAACACTGACACATCTTTTTTTAGCTTTAAAGTGTGTGTTTGCATGTTTTACATATATTTTCACTATAAATATGAGATAGTATCACTAATGTCTCTACAATGGCTACCCTTATATAAAGGGGACATTTGTATGATTTTTACAGTCAAAACGTCTTCACATGCCTAACTGTGAATCTCTGGAAGAAGATGATAAAAAAATAATAATAATAAAGATCAAGACATACAAGAGGGTCATCAAAAGCTCTTCAGCTATATAGCAGAAAATGTGGAACAAGATTTCCTATTGTGTTTTAATTACCATAGTTAGTGTTCATGGGTCCGAAGACATAAACCTTATGTTGCCAGAGAATTACAAAATAGAAGCGATTAAATTCAATTCCATTACTGATTGCGTCATAGCTATAAGCAACCAGGAATTGTATTTCAGACCTACGGTAGCTATATTAAAACAAAAATTTGAAGAAACTGAAGAAAATGCATTCAATATTGAACTAATTGACAAATTAAAGGAACATAACATACCACAACTACTTGTTGAAGATATTTTAAATGAGAAGAATCATGATTTGCATATTAACTCTTTGACAGTTGCGTTTTTCAACACATGTTCTGATGTTACCGATTTTGATTTTACTAGAATCGACAAGGATATGAGGTTTCTTATAATCGTATCCGAACCATCAAACGATGACTGTGTCGAAAAAATTGAACAAATAGGAGAACGCGTCAGCAAACTTGCTGTCACATTCATCATTCAAGATTTTCAAACAGACAAAAATAAGATGTTTACTATATTCCCGATAATAGATGGAAACACATGTGAAGAGGTCATTGACAAGCCCACACATATAAATACTTGTGTTAATGGAACCATACAAAACGAAGATATTTTCCCAATAAAGAATCCTGGGAATCTAAACAAATGTCCATTTAAAGTTGGCATGGCAACACGGTAAATTCCTTTTTCCACGATTCCAAACAAAGCATCACTTAAAGAATACGATCGTGTCGAAGAAATCAAAGGATCCGATTATGAAATAATGAACATAATTTCTGAATATTTCAATGCCACTTTAGACATTTATTACATTTACAGAAAAGAAGAAAATCCTTACAGTAACAGGGGATTTATAGACTATATACTGAACGGAAGTCTGGACGCGTGTACTGGGGGCCTCTACAGAATATACGGAGACGTGGTCGCATATTCCGGCATATATGTACGTCAAAGTGTATTTTGGGTCTATTACGCCGAAAGAGCAGATAGATCATGGGAAAATTTAGTAAGTAAACTGAACGACGTTTACTTCTTTTTCATATTTTACATGACTTATACATTTGTATGGTGTCTCATTTCTCTGTTCGATGGAGAATCAGTGTCATTGATTCAGACTTTATTATATGGCTGGGGGGCAATTGTCGGTGCTACTTCTTTACAGGACGCAAGATCGAAGAAACAGAAGTTTTTGAACTTAATGTATTTAATCATGTGCATTTATTTTTCTGCATACATCGGCATGCAGTTTTATTCATTCCTCACTATTCGAGCGCCACCACATTTGCTAAAAACCAATAATGACGTCATGGAATCTGGGAGAACAGCGTACTTGAAAAATTCCACAAAGTATTTTATAACTGACGAGAAGTATACCAAGTTCGCGGACACGTCTGAGGATTGTGTATCATTTATTGACTGCGCTGAGAAAACATTGAAATACAATGGTTTGACTGTTATTTTGCAAGGTAACTTTTATCAATTCCAAGCAGTTTCTGCTGTGAATGATGAAGCTCGAGTTCTGAGAGCAACAGAGAACATGTTGACTGTTTTTAATGAAATGATATTGAGGAAGAACAGTTCTCTGGTGGCTAAATTTCAGAGAGTGATGCAGCGATTGTTTGAAGCTGGTATGACAAGAAGGTTATTTACTGAAGCTATCGGCATTTCATGGGTGGCAAAAGCGACAAGTGCTAATACTAATATGGTGACCAGTAGTTACAGCTGCCAAGCTGGATGCTCAATAACTCTGATGCAGTTTGCCGGAGTTTTCTACGCATGGATTATTGGGTGCGTGATATCGTGTTTGGTGTTCACGATTGAAATAATTTCGAAACGTGAGAAAAGGCTAGCATTTGTAAATTAATGTAAAATTGAAGAAACTTTTTTCCATAAATAAATTACTCTGACCTTGGATAAGTTTAGATGTATCGTGTTTTTATTTATTAATGTACGTTGCAAGATTTGTGTGACTTAAAACTTTAATATTGCACAATCTCACGTGATGAAAACACTTAATATTAAAATTAAAGAATAGATAATGTAACAAATATTTGTTTTTTCTTTCTAAAATGTATTGTAACCTATATCACCCAGAGTTAGAATCAAAATGTGTATTTGACATTGTTTTATTGAATATTGAAAACAATGTAACAAAATAAGTACCAATTAAAATATATATATTTTTGAATTTCCTTTGAACATGTCGCAACATGGCGAATACAACAGTTTTAAACATTTTGCTTTTTTCCTGTAAGTATTTTTAATGCACTTTTTTTTTACTATTGATAGGCACGCGCTGATAGGTAAGCGATGATGTGGTCAAAGATGGAGCACGCTTGCCTAGAAGTAACCTATTCAGTCTTGACTTAAAGACTCCCAGGTTGTAGCTATCGGGAAACACAGACTCCGGCAAGGAATTCTACTCCTTAGCTGTACGCATTATGAATGTGTTCCTAAATCGTTTTGTGACGAAACGGGCTTGGCGGAATTAAATTATGTAATTCCGTCGCACATTCCCCAAAATGCAACCGGTAGAAAACCGACAAGCCAGCAACTCGTCGTCGATGCTCAAGACTTTGGAGCTTCGTCGCGACGAGCCTTTCAATGCCAATGATCCTCTTGGCTATGTAGTTTGAAGGTAAGAAAACAGGCTGGAAATGATCCAAGTCGCCATTGAATAGGGATGATCCTCCGACCGTTTTTTTTTTTTTTAAGGATGGGAAATCATCAAATGACTCCTTCCGCTCTGGGCGAGGCGGAAGGGAGTGTCAGACTCTTACTGACTAAAACCCATCCGTGCTCCTCCTAATGCCCTTTGCGTTCCAGGGCTGCGGCGTCTCTATCGAACGGATTCCGCACCCCGGCAGGCACTGGCCCTAGCGGGCCCCGTCTCCCATGCTGACAGCTCCTTGAGGCGCGCGTGGAACACAGCGCGCCGCCCACCCGAGCCTGGTTCTGATCGGACGGCAAGCCACCCAATGCTCGCCGTCCGCAGCCCGCGCCTACGGTAGCCGGAAATCGCCCTGCGATTCCCGACGCCTGGGGCGTCTTCTTCTGTTGCGGCGGCTGGGTCGTGAGGCTTCCGTCTCTCTCACATGTTCGGCATCCTCCTTCGCTAGCATTACTGTTTCGCAGAAGGAGGTGACCGCTTCCCATGCCTCTTCGCTCCGGACCATAGATTGAACCAGGGCCGGTCGCGAGAGGTCGCCGCCGCCGATCGCCTCAACGAGGACCCGGCGGTTCTCCGCCCAGGCAGGGCAGACCTCCACCGTATGCTCCCCCGTGTCCTCCGGGCGGTCCTCGCAGTGTTGACACCCGGGCGTATCCTCCATGATCCTCCGACCCACTATGTGTTTCATGCAGGATGCTGCTCAACGGTTGTTGTCGGGTGGTTGTAATTTCTAATTTCTGTAAACTTTATCATTTATTTGTCTTCTGATGTCACCAGTTGCCAAAACTCAACACCATCATGTTTTCGTGAAATGTATAAATAGTTGTCTTTTAACCACCTTCGCTTAAACATTCGTGTCAAGGTGGCTGTTTAGTCGAAAAATCATATAAGCGAAAGCCAAATCTTACATTGGCTTTGCGATCTTAATGCTCTTCTCACTTCATGGCCTCTTCATATTAGTGGTCTTAATGCACTTCTCACTTCATGACCTCTTAATATTTGCATCTAACGCACTTCTTACTTGATGTATTCGTCATTTTTTGAAGGACTAATGCCTGAGGGAATATGATCATGATTAAAAATGTAACCCTTATTTTTTGTCTAGTTTGCCTGATATTAAATGCATCAGGAACGCTTATGCTAAAGCAGAACGAAATTAAACCGCACAGAAAAATAATACACACTTCGCTCGCTACTACTTTGAGGCCGAACAATGAAATAGCATATGAAGACAATGGAATGGTACCAAGAAGAAAGAATTATGGATACAAGCGGTCATGGTCGACGACGCCGTATCGCTTATGGGTTGACAGCTACTACATCGCAGATGACGACCACCCTCTCTTAACAGCAATAAAACCTTTACCTAAAAACCGTGTTGAAAGAGGCTCAAACATTTTTTTGGCCCAAATGGTGCCTTTTATAAAGAAAATGTTATTTAGAGCGAAGAACATGAGTCGAAAACGAGGTTTTGTTCCTTGATGATGGACGTGGCTGAATTTTGGTAAAAAATATATCATATTATGGGCTAGTTAAGCGCTAGCAATGGGCTTAAAAGGTTTTGATTTTAATTTATTTCTTATCCTTCTCAACAAGCGAGCTCCATCTTCGACCTCATCATCGCTTACCATCAGGTGAGATAGCGGTCAAACGCGTGCCTATCCATAGTAAAAAAAAGAACAGCCCGACAACAACCAAAAACGGGCAGTTGCCCACCAGACGCAACTCCGGTCTGATCGGAGGATCCTCCTTTTTCGAGATTAGTAATGAACCACTCTGTCCCACATACTTCTTACTTGTGTCCACGAATTTGAGTGTCTGCGCGGCATTCTTGCAGCTGCTCTATCGTGACGTCATCATCACTTCCTTGAACTAGCGCGTGGCAAGCAAAGCAAGCCAGCAGCTAAACTAAATAATTTTGGAAATTATGTTGACTGCCTCCGTGGTCGAGTAGTTTAGGCGTTTGCCTTAAGACCCGGTGGTCGTGGGTTCGATTCCCATGGGAAAAAGTATACCTCCTAAAAGTTGGTATCTAGTTAGATTGTCTCATAAAATAGATGATGCCGTGCTTCGGAAGGCACGTATTAGCCGGTGGTCCCAGCCTCCAATGGCTCTGCTCTTGCAAATTTTTTGTTTAAGTTAAGTTTCAAATATCAAAGCTCGGCTTTTGCAAGACGCCAAAACGCTTTTCTTTCTGTATACAACAAAATTAATAGAATTTTAAATATATATCCGCTATCACTACACGAATGCAAACCTAAAGTAAAGAACTGGCTCTTTCTCTTGGTTATGAGGATGTTGAGAAAATAATAAATAATTAATCTCATTTTACAAATGAACATATTTATAGAATATACATACACCTAGTCATACACAAACAAGAATAGATACACACTCACACGCACACGTACACAACTCCGACATACACACACACACAGCACGATATAATAGAAATTAAATGTAATTTAGGTAATAATAATTGTATGAATTCTTTCCAATGATATCTTTTTATTCCATCCATGTTTCAATTCATTATTTATTTGTTCTTACTTTTTTTTGCAATTGTATTTCTTGCATGTATGTTTGTCTATTTCTGTGTTGAAATTAGTATCTAAGCCAAATAAAGCGGGAAAGGGCGCTGGCTCCTGACATACCTAGGTACACCTAGTTTAGGAGTCAGAGGCTTCAAACAAGGTTTTTGTATCCTAGCTATTATGTCAATAAAGAAATATTATTATATTATTCCATTTATATATACATACTCAATACGTTTTTAAATATTTCTATAAAAAAACATTAAAAAATATAAAAAATAGTAACCCACCAGTATCGGGAACAGGGTCCAAGCTACCGGTGGTCAGGGCTTCTGAGAGAGGAACCTCCTAACGATGCGCGCCGTGTCCAGGAGTACTGCTTTCTGGATCAAGCCCTTGATCCAGCTGCCCAACGAGAGCCTCTTGAGATGTTGGTCGAGGCTCTTGGCAATAATGCTTTTCGGTTATCGGCACAATAACTGCTGTGGTCACATCCCACATGTCGACAACCTCGCGAGCCAAGTCAAGATACTTCGTTTGTTTATCTTTCTCTAACTTCACGAGGTTCTCGTCATGAGGGACTGCTATATCAACAATCATTGCGCGACGCTCTAGTCGGTCTATCACCACTATATCAGGCTTATTGGCAACAATGGTCCTGTTAGTGATGATAGACCGATCCCAATACAATGTGCAACTACCATTTTCGAGAACTGGGTCGGGCACATACCTATAGTACGGTACTTCCGATTCCACAAGATTGTATTTAAGAGCAAGTTGCTGGTGGATAATCCTGGCTACAAGGTTGTGCCTGTGCAAATAGTCTCCGTTAGCCAGACTAGAACAACCGGAAATAATGTGGCGGATGGATTCCCCGGGCCGGTGACATGCCCGACATGTGTCAACCGTACCGTCCTTCACAATGTATTTCCGGTAGTTATTAGTCATCATAACTTCGTCCATAATTGTACAAACAAAACCTTCGGTTTCCCCGAAGAGGTCACCAAAACGAAGCCAGGCTACGGACGCTATGAAGTCTACATCGGGCCCATGTAGGATCCGATAAAAGCGTCCGTGAAGCTCCTTGCTCTGCCATACCTCCTTGCGGTCGTTAGTATCTAATACCACAGGTTTGCGCCAGTTCTCGTTAGCCAAGGAGAGTGCGGTAAGGCCTTTGTCCACCGCTACCACATCTCGATGCAAACCCACGCCGGCCTCTAGGAAGTATTCCCTAAGGCTGCATACCTCGCGATTGTGCAGGGTCTTAGCATTTAAGAAGCCACGACCCCTGCACTTCCGCGGGATATACAGCCTCATCACCGATGCCCGTGGGTGATGCATCCGATTTGAGGTAAGCAGTGAACGTACCCTCCTATCCAGGGCGTCAAGTTCCGTCCGAGTCCATTTGAGTATGCCGAAAGAATACATCAAAACCGGCATGACCCAACCGTTGAAGGCGCGCACCTTGTTTCCGCCTGATAAAAGACTGTTAAGTACTTTGTTCAGGCGGCCAAAGTACAATACAGTAGTATTGTTTCATGTCAGCAGCACTGATGCCTAACGCTTCCGACATACCCAAATACTTCTAAGTTTCGGTTGAGGAGAGGGACCTAAGGTGTATGGAATCCGAGAGTTGGGTTCCCACGGATTCCATAATCTCCCCTCGCTTTACATGCATGACCGCACATTTGTCCAATCCAAATTCCATCCTGATGGCGCTACTGAAGGTTTCTGTTACCTTTAGTAGCTTCATCAGTTGCAAGTTGTTAGGAGCAAAGAGTTTCAAGTCATCCATGTGAAGGAGGTGCGATATGACCTGACCACCTCTTCTCAACCGGTAGCCTTGGCTCGAACCCTCCAGCAATGTACTGAGAGGGTTGAGAGCCAGACAAAACCACAGTGGACTCAGACTGTCACCCTGAAATATGCCACGCTCGATCCTTATCGGTTCGCTGTTCGCCTGGATCTGTCGACATCCTGGATAGTTAAGAACCCTCCTCCACTGCCCCATACACGACTTCAGGAAGGTGCGTAGGACTGCATCAACTTTGAACAGCTCCAGCACCCTCATGAGCCATGTATGTGGCACTGAGTCATAGGCCTTTTTATAATCTATCCAGCATGTCGACAGATCCCTTCGGGAACGACGAACCTGTTGGTTAATGGCAATGTCGATGAGGAGCAGCTCCTTAGTACCGCGGGACCCGTTCCTACATCCATTCTGAGAGGCAGACATAATTGAATTACTATCAACATGATGGCTAATCTTTCCTCTCAAAATGGATGTAAAAACTTTATAGACCGACGGTAAACACGTGATCGGCCTATAATTTTTAGGTTCCGCAGTACTTTCTGATTTATGGAGCAGGTGGGTTAATCCAGTAGGTAGGACCTGGGGCAGCCAGGACTGGGGCAGCGACCCTGACTCTAAGGCAGACTGGAATTGAGATGCCAAGCGAGCATGCGATCTTTGAAACCATTTAATCCAAAAGTTGTGCAGCCCGTCCGGTCCTGGAGATTTCCAATTAGGCAACGGGCGAACTGCACGAGCTACATCTTGTGGGCTGATGGTAATTGCCCCCATTTCTGGTATCGGATCGCACGCACGTTCGACCTCCCGAGTCCAATCACCCTCGGTGTGGCTGACAGGCACCGACCAGATGCTGCGCCAGAATGAACTCATGGCTTCATCATCCGGTAGGCACGTATCAGTCACGCCTTGGTCCGGTCGCTCCCAAGCCCTATAAACCCACCTTTCATTCCTTTGGAATGTGCGATTCTGAGTATATCGCTCCACTCGCCGCTTGTACCGACGTATACGGTTTGCCCATGCATAGATTTTCTGCTTCAGGAAGTCAATACGCTCCGTGACGCGGGTGAGATAATCCCGAGGATGGATGTCAGTCCCCGAGAACGCCCGCCTCACAAAGCGCATCACTCTGCGGCGAGTGTTGCCCTCCCTGAAGCAGATAAGTTTGCCGATGAGTGCTCTAGCCTCACCGATACGACGCTCGATCCTGCTCTGCCAAGCTGGTACAGCTGGTCGTGTAACTCTGTCACTGCTAGGAAATTTGACATGAGCTACACGACATGCCGCTGCAGCCGCACAGTACAAGATCGAGTGGGTATCGGCAAGGTCTTCGCTGCTACCAAAATAACTTGCTAGTTGCGAATCTAGAGCACACACCAGCGCCCTATTTTTATTATGCATGGGCAAACGAGGTAGCCGAGGCCTAAGCTCTGTGCGGTGTGGAGCGATACTCTCGGAAAGCATCCTCCAAAGCGCTCCTCAATCGCTCATTGCATTGGGTACTCACGGATATAGCCCCGTCGTCATCATCCTCACCAACAAGGTTGGGTCGCGGTGAAACACTGAGTTGTATTTGCACCGCGGCCGGTGGCGACGCAGGTGAGACGCGGCCGCTCCGTGATTCCAGACGCCGTCTATCAAGTACGGCGTCATCCAACATACGGATACGCTGGATGACCCGCACCTGATCCGACAATCGTTGGGCTGAAACGTTGACAGCTGGCTCAAGTACCTGAAACAGAGAGAGCATCCGACCACGGTACGCAGTCAGGTTAGTTCCCCCCTCTGTAGCCCCAAAATATGAGCGTATCACATTCTCGTTTATCGATTGCGACCATTTCATACGCTGCACACTTCCACCGGTAGCGGGGACCCTGTCAGAGGCCGGTGGGCCTCGAAGTCCTAAGCTGGCCGGTGGTAGGCTTCGCGACGCGCAGGTGGCGGTGTCGTCGGTGGCGAGAAGTATTCGTCGCTCGACCTCGACGCAACTGCAGCTACCGGAATCTCAGGATTCACGGCTGGCGCTGGTTCCGGCGGCTGCGAGGCGGAGCTGAGCGACGAACCCGAAGATGATGTTGGTGCGGCTTGTGTTCTTGTCCGGCTTCTTGTCAGCATTGATTGTTTTGATATTTGTTACTGTTTTCGTACAAATTTAACTAGTTTACATGTAATTTGTTTTTATTATTAAATTATTCGTTAACGCAAAAAATACTCCGTTTCTAAATTTTTCTAAACAGTTACCGCAGCCCTAAGGATCATGGGTGGGTTTCAGAAGAAGAAGAGAAGTCTGGCACTCTTTCCTGAGGTGATCGTGACTAAGTAATAATAACCGCATGGGTCGATCTTGAAGGTTAAGCAACGCTTGCCAAGGTTGGTTTGTGGATGGGTGACCATCTTAACAGAACGAGTTTCCTCTGTTCCTCGGAATGCACGTTAAGCTGTTGGTCCCGGCTGTCATTTGTAGATCTTTGGCAGTCGTTACGGATAGAAATCTGACTCCAGTCTTGCTAAGATGTACCGTGTTACCCAGTTAATGGGTTGTGGAGGTCTGGTAGGCAGCCGCTCCTCGTAAAACACTGTTATTCAGCTGAATTTGGTTTGACTGGAAGCCGACCCCAATGTAATTGGGAAAACTCTAGGCAGATGAGTCTGGCACTCTTTCCCGCTCTGCCGGAAGAAAAAGAAATCATTTGATGATTTTCCATCCACAAAAAGACAACAAATACAGAATAAGTTAGTAAGAAAGTTAACAACACACACATTTTATATGTTATTGAATAAATCGTAAACCACTTTATTGACTATGAATTGGTCACCGTCACTTTAAATCAATCAGTCATTCAGTATCGCTTATCGAAAGTGTATTTACAATTTGATTTAGAAATGTTTGTAACTGTTGCTAATATTTTGTTGTTTTTGTGTAAGTTTTTCTTTTGATAAATGACCGCTTACCAATGCCTCAAAACCAGATCAAAGGCTGATCCAAGAAAGCCGCTAAGCTTAAGTGGAAGAGTGAAAAATAGGCTACAAGAATCATTACATAGATCCCATTGAACACTAGAGTACTAGACAATATGGCGATAGTCCAAGGGGAAAATGGCAACTAGTTCAATTCCTTCCGAAAGGACTGGCCCGCATTAGAAGAAAATACAAAACAGCATTTAAATACCTACTATCAAAAATCTACGTAAAGAATATTTATTTGGAAGATGTTTATCATCATCATAATTTCAGCCAATTACCATTCACTGCAGAACGTTAATCTCCCCCAAAGAGCGCCAACCATCCCGCTCTTGAGCAGTCCGCTCCATCCGCTGCCAGCCACCTTCATTAAATCATCGATCCATCGTGCCGCAGGGCGTCCCACACTACGTTTGCCCATACGCGGTCTCTACTCCAACATGTGTCTGCTCTATCGACCGTCTGTCCATGGCCACTTCCACTTCAGCATGCTGATTCTACGCGAAATGTCAGTGACTTTAGTTCTCTGGCGAATGGCTTCGTTGCGAATTCTATCCACCACAAAAACCCCGAGCATTGTTCTCTCCATTGCGCGCTGAGCAACCTTGAATTTGTGGACCAGGCCACATGTCTATTATATAATTATACATGGGAGATGTTACTAAAATGTAAAGAAGATACACACTTTTGAAGGAATATATCTCCTATTACTAAATTAATTTTATCTGTTATACCATCGTTGTCGACTGGAAGTGATCCAAGACTGGCGGCATTGCCACGTTGTAGCCCACCCCTGGGTACTGCGAAGTGTCAACTAGCTGTTTGGATAGTTCTTAAAATAGTGCATGAGCACTTGGATCCCACGTTCCAAGAGTTTCATCCCAAACGGCTCCAAAATGCAGCTGCCAACTCATCATCTGCATATTTTCTCTCAATATTAGGGTCAGTTCTCAGTCAAGCCTTGATTTGTTATGATGGTCGTATCCACAGATCGACCTCGGCAAGCGATGTTTAATCTTGAAGATCGACTCGTGTGGCTGTTATTATTTAGCCACGTGCTTCTCCAACTTTCAACCTTTCTGCAACTACAAACTAGGTTGATTTATTTTCGCTGTTTGAGCAGCAGCAGCAGTGGCAGCGCCAACACAGCACGCAACGCAGCGCGCGGCACCAGTTTCACTATCACTATCACTTCACTACATTTTATAAAACAAACTCCTCCGCCGCGTCTGTCTGTCTGTTCGCGATGAACTCGAAAACTACTGCACCTATTTTCATGTTGTTCTCACTAATGGGTAGTATGGTTCTAGAGGAAGGTTTAGGTATATGATTTGTCTAGAAAAAAATAGGGATAGTCCAAGACAATATGGCGATAGTCCAAGGGGAAAATGGCAACTAGTTCAATTCCTTCCGAAAGGACTGGCCCGCATTAGAAGAAAATACAAAACAGCATTTAAATACCTACTATCAAAAATCTACGTAAAGAATATTTATTTGGAAGATGTTTATCATCATCATAATTTCAGCCAATTACCATTCACTGCAGAACGTTAATCTCCCCCAAAGAGCGCCAACCATCCCGCTCTTGAGCAGTCCGCTCCATCCGCTGCCAGCCACCTTCATTAAATCATCGATCCATCGTGCCGCAGGGCGTCCCACACTACGTTTGCCCATACGCGGTCTCTACTCCAACATGTGTCTGCTCTATCGACCGTCTGTCCATGGCCACTTCCACTTCAGCATGCTGATTCTACGCGAAATGTCAGTGACTTTAGTTCTCTGGCGAATGGCTTCGTTGCGAATTCTATCCACCACAAAAACCCCGAGCATTGTTCTCTCCATTGCGCGCTGAGCAACCTTGAATTTGTGGACCAGGCCACATGTCTATTATATAATTATACATGGGAGATGTTACTAAAATGTAAAGAAGATACACACTTTTGAAGGAATATATCTCCTATTACTAAATTAATTTTATCTGTTATACCATCGTTGTCGACTGGAAGTGATCCAAGACTGGCGGCATTGCCACGTTGTAGCCCACCCCTGGGTACTGCGAAGTGTCAACTAGCTGTTTGGATAGTTCTTAAAATAGTGCATGAGCACTTGGATCCCACGTTCCAAGAGTTTCATCCCAAACGGCTCCAAAATGCAGCTGCCAACTCATCATCTGCATATTTTCTCTCAATATTAGGGTCAGTTCTCAGTCAAGCCTTGATTTGTTATGATGGTCGTATCCACAGATCGACCTCGGCAAGCGATGTTTAATCTTGAAGATCGACTCGTGTGGCTGTTATTATTTAGCCACGTGCTTCTCCAACTTTCAACCTTTCTGCAACTACAAACTAGGTTGATTTATTTTCGCTGTTTGAGCAGCAGCAGCAGTGGCAGCGCCAACACAGCACGCAACGCAGCGCGCGGCACCAGTTTCACTATCACTATCACTTCACTACATTTTATAAAACAAACTCCTCCGCCGCGTCTGTCTGTCTGTTCGCGATGAACTCGAAAACTACTGCACCTATTTTCATGTTGTTCTCACTAATGGGTAGTATGGTTCTAGAGGAAGGTTTAGGTATATGATTTGTCTAGAAAAAAATAGGGATAGTCCAAGACAATATGGCGATAGTCCAAGGGGAAAATGGCAACTAGTTCAATTCCTTCCGAAAGGACTGGCCCGCATTAGAAGAAAATACAAAACAGCATTTAAATACCTACTATCAAAAATCTACGTAAAGAATATTTATTTGGAAGATGTTTATCATCATCATAATTTCAGCCAATTACCATTCACTGCAGAACGTTAATCTCCCCCAAAGAGCGCCAACCATCCCGCTCTTGAGCAGTCCGCTCCATCCGCTGCCAGCCACCTTCATTAAATAATCGATCCATCGTGCCGCAGGGCGTCCCACACTACGTTTGCCCATACGCGGTCTCTACTCCAACATGTGTCTGCTCTATCGACCGTCTGTCCATGGCCACTTCCACTTCAGCATGCTGATTCTACGCGAAATGTCAGTGACTTTAGTTCTCTGGCGAATGGCTTCGTTGCGAATTCTATCCACCACAAAAACCCCGAGCATTGTTCTCTCCATTGCGCGCTGAGCAACCTTGAATTTGTGGACCAGGCCACATGTCTATTATATAATTATACATGGGAGATGTTACTAAAATGTAAAGAAGATACACACTTTTGAAGGAATATATCTCCTATTACTAAATTAATTTTATCTGTTATACCATCGTTGTCGACTGGAAGTGATCCAAGACTGGCGGCATTGCCACGTTGTAGCCCACCCCTGGGTACTGCGAAGTGTCAAATAGCTGTTTGGATAGTTCTTAAAATAGTGCATGAGCACTTGGATCCCACGTTCCAAGAGTTTCATCCCAAACGGCTCCAAAATGCAGCTGCCAACTCATCATCTGCATATTTTCTCTCAATATTAGGGTCAGTTCTCAGTCAAGCCTTGATTTGTTATGATGGTCGTATCCACAGATCGACCTCGGCAAGCGATGTTTAATCTTGAAGATCGACTCGTGTGGCTGTTATTATTTAGCCACGTGCTTCTCCAACTTTCAACCTTTCTGCAACTACAAACTAGGTTGATTTATTTTCGCTGTTTGAGCAGCAGCAGCAGTGGCAGCGCCAACACAGCACGCAACGCAGCGCGCGGCACCAGTTTCACTATCACTATCACTTCACTACATTTTATAAAACAAACTCCTCCGCCGCGTCTGTCTGTCTGTTCGCGATGAACTCGAAAACTACTGCACCTATTTTCATGTTGTTCTCACTAATGGGTAGTATGGTTCTAGAGGAAGGTTTAGGTATATGATTTGTCTAGAAAAAAATAGGGATCCTTAAGAAAATTGCAGCGCGGACGAAGTCGCGGGCGAAGTGCTAGTGTAATATAAGTTTAGATAGTTATCAAGCTTTTTTTCACAGTCTACCTTCAAACTGACCAATCAGAAGCAGCGGTTCCCATAGAAATCATCACTTTCAAGTCTGTCACGCTCCCCGAGCCTCGCTTCAGCCTGGTCAATTATATTCCGGGTAAAAAGTCACTGATCATAAAGAGGAGACGAGACGAAATCCAGAAGGATCGAACAAGGAATGGTTTTATCGAGAAGTATTTAAAGGAGAAAAAGAAACCGCCCCTTGTTGTATTGATAATAAATTAAGTATATAAGCGAAGAATATTGTTTTTGTTTTAAGGGGAAACCTTTAAAAATGTTTTATGGGAAAAATCGCACACTCTGTGTTTTTTCACATGCCATCAAAAAAGTACCCGCTACTTTGCAAATTAAGTGTCGTAAAGTTTAGTGTCGTAGCTATGAATTTTGGCTCTTATAAAAGTCAAAGTCTGAATACTTGAAAGAAACCCAAACTGGACGCAAATTTCCCGGGGACAAAAGACAAAACCATTGCACATAAGTAGCTCATCCCATTTTCAAGATCGCACTCATGTATCAATGACCCCGTGTATTTGATCATTACCATCATCATATCAGCCGAAAGACGTTCATTGCTGTATTTAGGCCTCCCCCAAATGTCGGCACAACAACTGATCCTGTGCGTCTCGCAGCCATAGGTCACAGGCGACTCTTACCAGCACCATGAATGGGTCCATCTTAGCGGAGGTGGAGGTACTGGGTCTCAAGTCTTTTTTTTTTTTTTTTTTTTTTTTTAAGGATGGGAAATCATCAAATGACTCCTCCCACTCTGGGTGAAGCAAGAGGGAGTGTCAGACTCTTACTGACGTAAACTCATCCGTGTTCCTCCTGGTGCCCTTTGCGTTCTAAGGCTACGGCACCTCTTTCGAACAGATTCCGCAGCCCCAGCAGGCACCTGCCCTAGCGGGCCCCGTCTTCCACGCTGACATCTCTTTGAGGCGCGCTGGAATGGCAGCGCGCCGCCGACCCGGGCCTAGTTCTGATCAGACGGCGAGCCACCCACTGCTCGCCGTCCGCAGGCCCGCGCCTACGGCGGCCGGGAATCGTCCTGCGACTCCCGACGCCTGGGGCGTCTTCTTCTGTTGCGGCGACTGGGACGTGAGGTTTCCCTCTCTCTCACACGTTCGGCCTCCTCCTTTGCTAGCATTATTGCTTCGCAGAAGGAGGTGATCGCTTCCCATGCCTCCTCGCTCCGGACCAAAGATTGAACCAAGGCCGGTCGCGAGAGGTCGCCGCCACCGATCGCCTCGACGAGGACCCGGCGGTGCTCGGCCCAAGCAGGGCAGACCTCCACCGTATGCTCCACCGTGTCCTCCGGGCGATCCTCGCAGTGATGACACCCGGGCGCGTCCTCCCGCCGAATCCGGAACAGGTATCTCCCGAAACAACCGTGTCCGGTGAGTACCTGTGTCAGGCGGAAGGTGAGGACGCCGTGGCGCCGCTCCAGCCACTCCTCAAAGAGGGGGACTTATCGCCTGGATTGTTGCGTGCCCAGCGCTGGGTTGCGACAGTCGCTATCTCCATATCGCCATGAGATCTTGCCGGTGCTCCGTCCGCCTTGCTGCGATTTGCCGCGGCAGAGGTGTCTCGCCCCGGCGTTGCGCCTCCACGCGCCACTCGTAAATGTGCGCGAGGGCTCTCGCCTCCAGATCCCATGGCGGCAGTCCGGCAAGGAGGCTCGCCGCCTCGCCAGAGACCGTGCGGTATCCCCGGGCCAGCCGGATGGCCATGACCCTCTAGAGACGCGTTGAGGTAACGGACAGGTCGCTTCCTCAAAGTAGGCGGCCATACCGGCGCCCCATAAAGGGCCATGGACCGCACGACCCCCGCGTAAAGCTTCCGGCAGGAGGCATTTGGACCCCCTAGATTGGGCAGAAGCCGCTTGAAGGCAGCCCCGGCTCGTCCCAGTCTGGGAGCCAAACATCGGAAGTGTTCGACGAAGTTCCATCGGCTGTCAAGGACGAGACCTAGACACGTCATCGTCGACCCCACGCCGATGTGAACCCCTCCCACCGTTATTTGAGATCCCGATGGTGGCCTGTTCCGAGAACCATGGAAGCACATGGCTTCGGACTTGTGTAAGGCCACCTCGAGACCCAACTCATCATCATCATTCATCATCATCTGATCATTTGTTCTGTGTCTGGGTGTAGTTTATCTATAATATGTATGTATTTAGAAATATATAAGTATGTTTATCAGTTGTCTAGTACCCATAACACAAGCTCTGCTTAGCTTGGGACTAGATGGCGTTGTGTGATAGTTGTGTGGAATATTATTATTATTATTTCGTTTATTTATTCTTATTTACATACAAAGTATATTTTTAAATATATCTCTAAAAAACCATAAAAAATACATTTAAAAATATAAAAGTAGTAGTCCGCCGGTGTCGGGAGCAGGGTCCAAGCTACCGGTGGTTAGGGCTCCAGAGAAAGGAACCTCCTCACAATACGAGCCGTATCGAGGAGTACTGCCTTCTGTATCAGGCCCTTTACCCAACCGCGTAACGCCAGCTTCGACAGATGTTCGTCGAAGCTTTTGGCCATCAGGCCATTGGCCGTAATGACTATCGGCACAATGATAGCTGAGTCTACATTCCACATGTCGACAACCTCGTGCGCTAAGTCGAGATACTTGATTTGTTTCTCTTTCTCGGCCTTCACGAGGTTCTCGTCATGCGGGATGGTAACATCAATTATCATTGTGCGGCGCGCTAATCGGTCTATCACCACTATGTCAGGCTTATTGGCAACAATAGTCCTATCAGTGATGATAGACCGATCCCAGTACAACGTGACATGGTCATTTTCGAGAACTGGGTCGGGCACATACTTGTAATACGGTACCTCAGAATCCACAAGTTTATATTTCAAAGCAAGTTGCTGATGGATAATCCTGGCCACTTGGTTGTGCCTGTGCAAGTACTCGCCGTTAGCCAGCCGAGAACAACCAGAGATAATATGTCTGATGGACTCACCCGGGCGGTGGCATGCCCGACACACGTCCACCGTCCCATCCTTCATAATATGCCTCCGGTAGTTATTCGTCAAGATAACTTCATCCATAATCGCACAGACAAAACCTTCAGTTTCCCCGAAGAGATCACTGAAACGTAGCCAGGCCACGGACGCTGAAAAATCTACATCAGACCCATGAAGAGCCCGATAGAAGCGCCCGTGAAGCTCCTTGCCTTTCCATACCTCCTTGCGGTCATCCGTGGTAAGTATCACAGGTTTGCGCCAGTTCTCCTTAGCCATGGACAACGGGGTGAGACCCTTGTCCACTGCGACCACATCTCGGTGCATACCCACATCAGCTGTGAGGAAATATTCTCTGAGACTGCACATCTCGCGGTTGTGGAGAGTCTTGGCGTTTAAAAAGCCTCGACCTCCACACTTCCGCGGAATGTACAGTCTCATCACCGACGATCGTGGGTGATGCATCCGGTTTGCGGTCAGCAGTGTACGTACTCTCCTATCCAGGGCGTCAAGCTCAGTTTGAGTCCATTTGAGTATGCCGAAAGAGTACATTAATACCGGCATGACCCAACCGTTGAAGGCGCGCACCTTATTTCCGCCCGACAAAAGGCTATTCAAAACCTTTTTCAGGCGGCCAAAGAAGCGTTCCTTCAACGATTGCTTCATGTCAGTAACATTAATGCCCAACGCTTCCGATATACCCAAATACTTATAGGTTTCGGTCGAGCTGAGTGATCTAACCTGTATGGAATCCGAGAGTTGAATTCTCTCAGATTCCATAATCTCCCCTTTCTTTACATGCATGACTGCACATTTGTCCACACCAAATTCCATCCTGATGGCACTACTGAAGGTTTCAGTCAACTTCAGTAGCTCCATCAGTCGCGAATTGTTGGGGGCAAAGAGTTTCAGATCATCCATGTAAAGAAGGTGAGATATGGCCTGACCACCTCTTCTTAACCGATAGCCTAGACCTGAACCCTCCAGCAATGTGCTTAGAGGATTCAGAGCTAAGCAAAACCAAAGCGGACTCAAACTGTCGCCCTGAAATATTCCCCGTTTAATCCACACAGATTCATCGTCCCCCTGAATTGGTCGACATCCTGGATAGCGAAGGACTGTTTTCCATTGCCTCATACATGACTCAAGAAAGGTGCGTAGAGTTGCATCTATTTTGTACAACTCCAACACCCTCATGAGCCATGTATGTGGCACAGAGTCGTAGGCCTTCTTGTAGTCTATCCAACATGTCGACAGATCCTTGTGGGATCGACCGACCTGTTGGCTTATAGCCATGTCTATGAGGAGAAGCTCCTTAGTGCCGCGGGACCCCTTCCTACATCCATTCTGAGAGGTGGACATAATTGAATTAGTCTCAATGTGTTCATTGATCTTCACTCTCAGAATGGATGTAAGAAGTTTATAGACCGTCGACAAACAAGTAATTGGTCTATAGTTCTTGGGTTCCGCGGGACTACCGGTCTTATGGAGCAGGTGGGTAACGCCAGTTGTTAGAAACTGTGGTAGCGACCCAGACTCTAAGGATGACTGGAATTGAGTTGCCAGGAGCGCGTGTGAGCTGCTATACCATTTGAGCCAGAAGTTATGCAGTCCGTCCGGTCCTGGAGATTTCCAGTTCGGTAACGGACGGACTGCTTTGGCTACATCTAATGGGGAGATGATAATTTTTTCCATGTGTGGTATAGCATCACACACGCGCTCGACATCGCGCATCCAGCCATCCTCGGTATGACAGACGGGCACCGACCAGATGCTTCGCCAGAATGTATTCGTGGCGATATCATCCGGGCGGCACACATCCGTCACACTTTGTTCAGGTCGCTCCCAAGCTCTATATACCCACCTCTCATCGCTTTGGAACATGCGATTCTGTGAGTATCGATCAACCCGCCGCTTATACCGCCGAATACGGTTCGCCCATGCATAAACTTTCTGCTTCAGGAAGTCAATGCGCTCCGTGACACGGGACGTGTAATCTCGAGGGCTGATACCAGTCCCCGAAAACGCCCGTCTCACAAAGCGCATCACGCGTGGTCGTGTGTTACCCTCCCTGAAGCAGTATAGTTTGCCGATGAGTGCCCTAGCCTCATCGATCCGCCGCTCGATCCTGCACTGCCAGGCTGGTACAGCAGGTTTTGGTCGAATAGCTTCATCACTAGTATTTAACTTAATATTTGCTAAACGACATGCCGCAACAGCCCCGCAATACAGGATTGAGTGCGTATCAAGGAGGCTCTCGCTGCTTTCAAAGATGTTCTGCAGCAGCGAGTCCAGGGCACACACCAGCGCCCTATTTTTTTTGTGCATGGGTAACCGTGGTAAACGGGGCCTAAGTTCGGTCGGAATTGATCTATACTCCCGAAGCGCATCCTCCAGTGCGCTCCTCAGTCTATCGTTGCACTGGCTACTTACCGTGACAACCCTATCATCTACCTCATCACTGACGTTGTTGGGCCGCGGTATGATTGCGCCAGGAACCGCGGCCTGTGTCGGAGTTGAGATGATAAAGTTGCTCAGTACCTCTGAGCGCAGCCTATCAAGTGCAGCATCGTCCAACCTGTGATTACGTTGGATAACCCGCACCTGATCCGACAATCGTTGGGCCGAGACGTTCACGGTTGGTTCCAGGTCCTGAAACAGAGACAGCATCCTGACACGGTACGCAGTAAGATTAGTTCCCCCCTCTGTAGACCCATAGTATGCGCGCATAACGTTCTCGTTCATGGATTGACTCCATCTTATGCGCTGCACACAACCACCGGCAGCGGGGACCCGGCTCGGGGCCGGTTGGCCCCTAGGTCCCAAGCCCCTCGGTGGCCGGCCTCTCCCCTGCCGACGTACAGGTGTTGGCGACGTCGGCGGAGAGAAATACTCGTCGCTGGAGCTCGACGCAACTGCAACCGCCGGCGACACTGGTAATCCAAAGTTCGGCGGCGACGAGGCGGAGCTCAGCGACGGGTCCGGAGGTGGTGGGCGTGCACGTTGCGCTGCTGCTCTTGTGATCATCATTTATGTTCCTTTTATTTCGGTCATTATCGGAATTTCCATGTTATAATTTCTTGAGTGACATGTGTCATCTGTCGGTCGTAAATATTTGCTTCTTTTTCCATGATTTTTATTGAGTTTTTGTTGATTTTAAGTTTGTAATGGTTTGTTTTTGTTGTAGAGTGTTTCTATTATAACAAAGGTAAATAAATATAACTAAAAACTGATTTTATTTAACACAAAATTGGGAGCACGAAATAAAATTTACTATGACAGTCAGAGTTGCCAGCGTATTTATTTATTTATTATTATTATTTCCTTTATCCATCATTTTCGCTTATTTCTAAATTTTTAAATATTTTTATACAATATATACATAAAAAAAAAACATTTAAAAATATAAAAATAGTAGCCCACCGATATCGGGAACAGGGTCCAAGCTACCGGCGGTCAGGGCTCCAGAGAAAGGAACCTCCTGACAATACGAGCCGTGTCCAGAAGTACCGCTTTCTGAATCAAGCCCTTGATCCAGCTGCCCAACGAGAGCCTCCTAAGGTGTTGGTCGAGGCTCGTGGCTATTAAGCCATTGGCCGACACGACTATCGGTACAATGATTGCGGAGTCCACTTCCCACATGTCGACAACCTCGCGAGCCAAGTCAATATACTTGATTTGTTTGTCTTTCTCGGCTTTCACGAGGTTCTCGTCATGCGGGACGGTTATGTCTACAATCATTGCACGCCTCACAATTCGGTCCACCACCACTATATCAGGCTTATTGGCAACAATAGTCCTGTCAGTGATGATGGACCTATCCCAGTACAATGTGATATTGCCATTATCGAGAACTGGGTCGGGCGCATACCTATAATATGGCACCTCCGACTCCACAAGAGAGTATTTCAGAGCAAGTTGCTGATGGATAATCCTGGCTACAAGGTTGTGCCTATGCAAGTATTCTCCGTTAGCTAGACGAGAACAACCAGAGACAATGTGGCGAATTGATTCTCCCGGACGGTGACATGCCCGACATATGTCGACCGTGCCGTCTTTCACAATAAATCTCCGGTAGTTATTCGTCATGATAACTTCGTCCATAATTGCACAAACAAAACCTTCGGTTTCTCCAAAAAGATCACCGAAACGCAGCCAGGCTACGGACGCTAGTTGGTCTACGTCGGGCCCATGTAGGGCCCGGAAAAAGCGTCCGTGAAGCTCCTTACTCTGCCATACCGCCCTGCGATCGTTAGTGTCAAGCACCGCAGGTTTGCGCCAGTTCTCATTTGCCAAGGAGAGCGGGGTGAGTCCCTTGTCCACCGCCACTACATCTCGATGCATACCCACGTCTACAGCTAGGAAATATTCCCTAAGACTGCATATCTCGCGATTGTGGAGAGTCTTAGCATTTAAAAAGCCTCGACCTCCACACTTTATTATTATTATTATTATTATTAACTGCCGGATCCTCTCAACGACTATCGCAATCCCGCGTGTCATAGCGTCGGTCGCCGAAAGACGTTCATTGCTGTATTTAGGCCTCCCCCAAATGTCGGCACAGCAACTGATCCTGTGCGTCTCGCAGCCATCGGTCACCCGCGACTCTTACCAGCACCATGAATGGGGACCATCTTAGCGGAGGTGGAGGTACTGGATCTCAAGTCTGCTATTACAATAGTGTCAGAATGGTCTATCATTTATTTCATAATTGTTGATTTTGACAAGTTTGGTAATCTACTAATATAAAAGCGTCATTATGACTTTTCCAATGAGGAGCTCGTGGCTAGATAATAACAGCCGCACGGGTCGATCTTCAAGGTTAAGCAACGCTTGCCAAGGTTGGTCTGTGGATGGGTGACCATCTTAACATACCGAGTTTCCTCCGTGCCTCGGAAAGCACGTTAAGCCGTTGGTCCCGGCTGTCATTTGTAGATCTTTGGCAGTCGTTACGGATAGTCAGAAGCCAGTAAAATCTGACTCCAGTCTTGCCATGCAGTACCGTGTTACCCAGTTAATGGGTTGTGGAGGTCTGGTAGGCAGCCGCTCCTCGTAAAATACTGGTATTCAGCTAAATCCGGCTTGACAGGAAGCCGACCCCAATATAGTTGGGAAAAGGCTAGGCAGATGATGATGATGATGATTATGACTTTCCAATGGTCAACCACTGACACTCCATTGAATGAAATGGCATAGAATGGAAATCTCGTACAGAATGACAAATGAATAAATAATATGTAAAAATATAAATATAAAAGAAATCTGGCATATCTTAATGTTCAAATTTAGTAGTACTTTTTCGGAAATCATTTCTACAAAAGGGTAATCATAACTAATAATAAAATAATAAGATAATTATGTCAAAACGAAAATGTCTTTCTACCACGATTCTATTACGAGACCATTCACCGACTAGTGATCGACCATTATGAATTAGCAGATGACGAACTTTTAGCAAAATGACAATGGGATCGTGTTGGAATGACGAATTTATAAAAAATAGCGGACTTGGGGCTCTGGTCATCGGTCCAACTTGTGGAAGTCTAGTATATTTGTCTAAAATAATTAAGAATACTGGACTTACGAAGTGTTTATTTCATGAAATACGGAATCCAATACAACCATGTCCAATAGTTTTATTGAATAACCTGCTTTTCAAAAACTTCAGAATCAAAACTGTTTTCTGTAAAAACAGGAATTAACTAACTGGCATAAAATATTGAATGGACCTTTATAAGATTGTGCACTGCGAGACTTGAAGGCTTTTCAGATAAAAATATCAGCTGAAGTTTTAATAAACCGGTAGTTAAGTACTCACCTGGCTTATTACTGGGCGCATTCGAGGACTTTCTAAAGAGTATTGAGTGCTGAGCAAATTGCAGTTTGTGTTTCTATTGGATTGAGAATTGAAAAAAGTTAGGACTATAGAGCGTTGATTCCTCATTGAACCTCGCAAGTCCTGGTTCTTGAAAATAAATGAACCATATTTAATTGGAAAAACTGGTTACCCACAAAAAGAGTTTAGAGTAGTCAAATAGATTTTTATCTTTCTACAGAGAAGTTAAAGTTGCTTGTGCTGTCTCTCAAATTTCTTTTTCGAGATAGTTCTTCACTAACAATCAATATCCTGCAGTCCGATTCTGTAAAAATGTCGAAGTTAAGGCTTGGGTGACGTGATTACGAAGAAAGCTTCCACTTCGACATGTTTACAGAATCGATCGGCAATACATTGGTTAATTCATTTCTAAGAATAAGGACTTCAAAATTTTGAGTTCAGTTAATAGTAAATGCAATTTTATTTCTGCAATAATTATTTAGAATAAGATTCAGTTTATGTTTTTGTTAAAAAAAAATATTTCCTATAAAAAGAGACCTCGAAGTTTTTAAGGATTCTTTACTCTAAATTATTACTCGAAATGCTGTTTTTTATTTAATTGTGAAGTATACAGCATCATCATCATCATCATCATCTGCCTAGCCATTTCCCAACTATATTGGGGTCGACTTCCTGTCAAACCGGATTCAGCTGAATACCAGTATTTTACGTGAAGCGGCCAGACCTCCACAACCCATTAAATGGGTAACACGGTATTTTTTGGCAAGACTGGAGTCAGATTTACTGGCTTCTGACAATCAGTAACGACTGCCAAAGTTCTACAAATGACAGCCGGGACCAACGGCTTAACGTGCTTTACGAGGCACGGTGGAAACTTGGTATGTTAAGATGGTCACCAATCCTCATACCAACCTTGGCAAGCGTTGCTTAACCTTGAAGATCGACCTGTGCGTCTATTATTCTTTAACCACGAGCTCCTCAAAATTGTGAAGTTACTTATACAGCGTAGTTACTTTATTTAGTCACAACCGCTCAGGATTTTTGTCATCACATTATGTATCTAACAACATAGCAATTTATGTATACAGCCAAAATAGACAATTAAAACTGGCCAAGTGCGAGTCGGACTCGCGTGCAAAGGGTTCCGAACCAATTTCTTTTTTCTAACATGTTATTTTAACACCACAGACTTCTTAAAAGATTTTCTGTAATCTTTATTTGCATTTTTAACCGACTTCTTCAACAAGGAGGAATAGAACCTCCTCCTTTTTGAAGAAGTCAGTTAAAAATTCGGTTCGGTTGTATACAGGGTTATTTGTAAAACACCAGCAACCTCTTAGGCAGTGAAAGTACGCATGATTATAAGCAACTTTTACTTTGGGAAAACTCCGAAATCTCGAGAAAAATATCAGCTGTTTCATACATTTTCAATGGCTAAATATTGCATTTTGTATGAAACAGCTGATATACCCCGTATATATTTTTTTCTTTTTTATATGTATGTTCACCGATTTCTCCGCCAATTCTGGACCAAAATTCAATCCACACATGTGTGGATTGAATCATTATTATTCAGACGGAATAACTTAATATTTCTTCCAGATATTATACCTAATGCTAAGAATGAATTTGTAAAACAAAAATTGCGACGGTAGACATACTAGTTAAAGAGCAAACGAGAGTTGAAAATTTATAGAAATAACAGTCTGAGTGATCCATATTTTGGTCTGTAGTTTTAAAATGCAACATCGCAGATGATTGCACAAGAAATTGTTAATTTTTTTTTACTAAAATTTGACATGTCACTTGATTTTGTAAGTGCTATACTTTGAGAAATAATTTAGATTTTGTATTCTCAAAGTAAAAATCGTGTAGGGTGTCCATAAAGTGTGAAAAAAAAGTACAGTAATACCCCGCTTCACGCGTCCCCGTTATGCGCTGTTTCACTATAACACGAATTTCAAATTTCGCGTCCATATGCCTCGCATTACGCGAAAAAATGTGTATGAACATAATGTAGTCATTAACTTCTCTTTGGTCGCAGGAATCCTCGCTTCCACTGAACATTCTAATTGAAGAATTGGGGATTCCCCGTCCTACGACTTTGTTCTATGGGGATTCCTGTTCCCATGTTTCGACATGTTTAGCTCGGCTGGCAGTCGTGTTTTAACATTTATTGGAGATATGTTCTGCATAAAGTGTTCTTAGAATTAAAGTGATTGATGAAAATTATTCGTATTTTTTATATTTTTATACTATGTTTAATTATAAACCTCGATATCTGCGAATTTCAGTCAACGCGATTTTTTCTAGAACGTATCCACTCGCGTAAAGTGGGGTATTACTGTACGTAAGATAATGTTATCGGAATTTTAGTGTATGAAAATCTGAATAGAGCATTTTTAACCGACTTCAAAAAAGAAGGAGGTTCTCAATACTTTGGGATCTTTTTTGTTTTGTGTATGTTCCCCGATTACTCGAAGATGCTTTGACCAAATTGGAAAATTCTGTTTAAAAGGATAGACTTCCCCGGCGGTCTTATGGTAATCAGATCTGGATCTCATGATGGGATCGTGGAAAAATTGAGAAAACTCTTCAAATTTAAGCAAATGGACCAGGATTGCTGAATAATATAGTATAATATCACGCAGGCTTGCCAGTTAAGGGGTGCGCACGAGTGTTTGTCAATTTAGCTGTGGAGAATCAAAGTCGAAAAATATACTTCTTTTGCCAAAAATACAACCGACTTTTAAATAATAAGTACGTGTCAAAAAACGAAGAAAAAAAAACCAAAGACATTCCATAATTAAACTTTTTTTTTTATTTCTTTTTAGTGTTTTATTTAAAAGTCGTGGTCTGAGTGACTTTTGAATAGTCGTCAATTGACAAACCTTCTAAAAATAGAACATTCACGAACATTTAAATTAAAATTAACCGGGGTGGGGTACTGAAAGTTTCGAGCTCACTACGATCGCTCTTGCATTCTTAGTTGTACATCATACATAAATCGAACACATTAATTTTACGTCAGTATCGATAGTATAGGTACAAAAAAACCTTACCTATCCGAGGCCAAACCTATCCGAGAACCTTTGTAGCTCACTTTTGCATCCTCAATTATGCAAGTTTTATGTAATAAAGTCAACAAATCACTTCAATGTTTGTATGGATGATAAATAAAAAAAAATAACCAATCTATCTACATCTATCTTCCGGAGCTATGCTTAAAACTTTCGAGTTCACTTCAATCGCTGTAACATCCATATTAAAAAAACCTATCAATCTAACATACATAAAGAAAATATAGCGTATCCGCGACAATGAACTAATTTTTTTTCAGTCCTGCTTCGCCCGCTCTAGTATCTTTAGCTCTCCAGATGGCCTAGCACGAATATTTTTGAGGTATAGTAACGTAACGTAATATCTTATCATAGCTACAATACTCGTTTCGTACATAATATTTATTTGAATTAGATACTTTATTAATATTTTTGAATGATATAAATTGTGTTTGTCCCATAAAATTAAACCAAAATACTATGGGGTTGAAGTTTTTCACATTCAAAATTCACTTAAATTAACGTTATTATACATCAAAATATTCGTGCTAGGCACTCAATTTACGCTTAAATTGACAAAAAAATACATCTGTACAAAGAAGAAATCTTTACAATAAGAAGAAAATCTATCGTTTCCGAGTCAAGGAACCTAATATATTTCGGACCGTATATTATATTAAAGAAAATTATGTTTAAATATGTATCTAGATTTAATAAATTAAATAATAATAATACCTAATCCAAACGATGAACTGAGCGTAACATTATTAGAATGAAGAAGAAAAGTTCTACTACACAAGAAATCATGCCCACCCTACACGCTTTCTCCTTTAGAAATATAAAATATAAATTGTCTCTCAAAGTATAGCACTTACAAAATCAAGTGACATGTCAAATTTTAGTAAAAAAATATAACAATTTCTAGTGTAAGCCCCAATTATCTGCGATGTTGCATTTTAAAAATACAGACCAAAATATGGATCATTCAGGCTGTCATTTCAACAAATTTTCAACTCTCGTTTGCTCTTTAACTAGTGCGTTTATCGTCGCAATTTTTGTTTTACAAATTCATTATTAGCATTAAGTATAATATTCATTTATTATTCATTTATTCCGTCTGAAGGGAATTCAAAGATCACTCAATCAACACATGTGTGGATTGAGTAATCTAAATAAATCATTATAACAAAACTTTCTGAAATGGCTTTCAAACTAATTGAGAAATTGTTACAAGATTTTACAAATTCTTTACTAAAATTTTAAATTAAAATGAAGACCGGGAAGGCTGAGAATTTTGAAATATGTGACATGGCATTTTCGTGAGGCGTGTGATTGAGTAGACCTGAAGTTTTACAAATTTTTTACTTCACTATCACCTTTTTAAAATTTTTACTAAAACCCTTCAGTTTTTTGTAGAGAATAAGCGAACTTTTAAAAAAAATCACTCAATCCACACGCACATCGGAGATAATGGGGAGGCGGGGAATGGTAATTGTCGGTTTCATTTCTTGAATTACTTCGAAACTGTCTATGTATATTGTAAGCGATTATTGGTGGATTCGATGTATCAAACGAAACAGTCTGAAAAACTTTTTTTCTTTTTTTTTTCTAGTTTTACCCCCAATACAGACCCCATAGGGACCGTGCACGGCGTTGACTATGCCATCTAGTGTCACATATTCGAAGTTTTCAGGGTCAGAATATTTGACAGTGACGCTTCTGTGCTGCCACCTGTGATTCCTGCACGCTCAGTTTAGGGGAACGTGAGCGAAGAAGACCGTGCAATCTAGCGTAGCTATTTCGAATTTCATACTTGAAAATACTTGACAATGACGTTTCTGTGCTGCCACCTATAGTTTCTGCATGATCCCTATACTCAACATTTATTTATTCACGTAATTAGTTCGTGTTTGGGACACCGAAGTCCATATGTGTACCAAATGTCAATACACTCTGTCCAGTAGATTAGGAGAAAACTGGCTGTGGCTGACGGACAGACCGACATACACCCGAGTGATCCTATAAGGGTTCCGTTTCTTACGGATGTTTGGAACCCTAACAAACATAGACACTGAGCAAATGAGCCAAAGGTTATTGACCCTTTGGCCCATATTCATAGTCGGTACGCGAATGATTTAAATTAAATCGGATGTTTACACTCAATTGTTGACTCAAATGGGCCGCTTGATTGGAAAATTACTAACATGAGGGTAGTATGAATCTAGTTCTGTTGAGCATCTATTTTTTTACTATTTATTAGGCAAGCGTTTGATCACTATTTCACCTGATGGTAAGCGATGTTAGAATCAATCAATCAAATCAATTAAATTTATTCAAAATATGTTAGTAAAACCGTAAATACATTTGTTGCTTAAATTTATGACAAGTTCACTGGTGTTATGTGCCTGAACTAGGATATCCTGTGTTTCAGGCGAAAAGTTAAATATTATGAAATTATCACGTTATTATATAAAATAAAATAGTCATATTTTAGGTGGTTTACCTTAGTATACAAACTTAACTTACTAAATTAAAATTAACAAGACACAAACAATCTTTATTTAAATACCGGTAACAATTTCTCTGTATCTTTATAAGACAAACTTTGAAGAGTTTCCTTGAGAGTTTTCTTACAGTATCTAAAATTTAAGGAATAGATGTTTGCTTTTGCATATTTAGTCTATTGTAGAGGAAAGCATAAAATTTGGCTGTGAAAGCATGTTTTGTACTTTTGTAGGGCAAACAATGTCTTTTCGTCTCTTTTTAGTAAATTCAGTGCTGAAGCAAATAGCTGCGTGTTGTTTTAGTACAATTCTCGTTATGAATAATTGCCGAACTGTTAATACTTCGCAAGATTAATAGAGCAGATTAGTGGGAAAGAGGAAAGGGCGGCAATAAAATTTTAGTGCAATGTGTTTTTAGTGTTTTAGTGTAATTTTAGTATTTAAGTGTAAATTTTAGTGTTTTTGTGCAGTAATAAAATTTTACCTGCTCCACCCCACGAGGTAATGCAGTACGTCAAAATTGACTGACATAGAGCAAAGTAAACTTGCCATATAAGTATTGGGTCTGCAAGATAATGTAGCTTTTTTAATACGAATATCAGCTTACGAATTCTGTTACTTAATGCTTCCATATGATGTTTGAAGGTTAGGGTTTCATCAATTATAACACCCAAGTATTTTATTATGTTGGTCTTATTAAAACTGGGTCACACAAACGGGCAAACTGCAGGGACTGTACAACAATGGGCATAGAACGTTGACGGAATATAAGAAGTTTGTTTGCGCATCGAAAACTTTATGTAATGTGTCTTATGTGCATTTACAGTTAGTGAGTTATGCTGAAGCTATTTATTTACCATACTGAAGCCGACTTGCGCGAGCTTGTAGACGGCATGTTCTGATTCAGCTGAAAAAAGAAGAACAGTGACATCCGCGTAAGATATTATTGTGCCATTTATGTATATCATCATCACCATCCTCATATCTGCCGAAAGACGTCCACTGCTGCACATAGGCCTCCCCCAAGTGTCGCCACAAAAACCGGTCCTGTGCGTCTCGCAGCCATCGGCCACCCGCGACCCTCACCAGCTCAACGATCCAACTTGTGGTAGTCCAGTATATTTATCAAAAGTAAAACAGAGTAGCATTTCTAAAGCTTTGCTTTCACGCAATAGAAACCGTTAAAAGCATGCCCTTTTTTTAAGGATGGGAAATCATCAAATGACTCCTACCGTTCTGGGTGAAGCAGGAGGGAGTGTCAGACAATTACTGACTAAAACCCATCTGTGTTCTTCCTAGAGCTCTTTGCGTTCCATGGCTACGGTACCTCTTTCGAACAAAGTCCGCAGCCCCAGTAGGCATTGGCCCTAGCGGGCCCTGTCTTCTTTGCTGACAGCTCTTTGAGGCGCGCGTGGAACACAGCGGGCGCGTCTGATCAGACGGTGATACCCAATGCTCGCCATCCACAGGCCCGCGCCTACGGCGGCCGTGAATCGCCCTGCGACACCCGACGCCCGGGGCGTCTTCTTCTGTTGCGGCGGCTGGGGTGTGAGGTTTGCCTCTCTCTGACGCGTTCAGCTTCCCCCTTTGCTTGCATTACTGCTTCGCAGAAGGAGGTGACCGTTTCCCATGTCTCCTCACTCCTGACCATGGCTTGAACAAGCGCCGGACGCGAGAAATCACCGCCGCTGATCGCCTCGACGAGGACACGGCGGTGCTCCACCCAAGCAGGGCAGATCTCCACCGTATGTTCCACCGCGTCCTCCGGGTGATCCTCGCAGTAAAAGCATGCCGTAAATTTTGATTTAAAAACCTCCTTTTCAGGAAATTCGGAATCAAAACTATTCTCTTTAAAAGTGGATTAAAGGTCTAAACTGGCATACAAGATTGAATGGACCTCTTTGAGAGCTTTTCAGATAAAAATACCAGCTGAAGTTTTAATAAACTTGTAGTTAAATACTCACTTGGCTTATTACTGAGCGCATTTGACGACTTTCCAAAGACTAAGTGAGTACTAAGCTAATTGAAGTTTGTGTTTCTATTGGATTAGGAATTGAAAAACAAGTTATTAAGACCTTAAGAGCGTTTTAGGCACTCCTCACGGTATTTCATGTAACAAAGTCAAAGTCAAAACGTTTATTCTAATTAGGCCGTTAAACGGCACTTTTGAACGACATTCAGATTTCAAATAATATAAAAATTCTAAAGTGACTATACTGTCCATTCGGAAAGGTAGATTCTTATGGAGAAGAATTGACAAGAAACTCCATAGTTACTCATTTCAAATATTTTTTTTACAATATTTGGTAAACAAAAATTTTGTTATATGTGAGGACCATGCACCTAGGGTATGCAGAGGTAGACTTATTAATTTTCTAAATAAGTACATGGTACTCACATATTTACAAATATTGGAACTATTAATTAGCAGAGTGTAAGTGAACAGAAAAATAAAAACCCAAAAATGAAACAGTAGGTACAAAAGTAAAAACATAATCCAACCAGTTTGATCTTGCCTCCTCCATTGATTGTCCTATGGAGGAGGACCAGTATGTTTCCAAGCATTCTTAACCTTAATCTTCTTCTTCTACCTGGCGTTAATCCCGGCTATTGCCAGGGTCCGCCTTCCTACTTAGCTTCCTCCACTTTGCCCGATCTTGAACATCCTTCTCAGTTAGGCCATTGGCTCTCATGTCGGACTTAACGACGTCCAACCAGCGCTTGCGAGGGCGACCACGGGACCTAGCCCCAAGAACAGCCATATTCATGCATCCCCGACCAACGTAATCCATAGGGCGGGGCATGATGTGGCCATACCAACGCAGACGACACTCTTGCAGTTTTTCCCCCACGTCACGGACACCAAGACTACCTCTGATGAAAGAGTTGCGTATGCGATCGGATCGCGTTACGCCACTCATCCACCTCAGCATCTTCATCTCCGTGACGCGAAGCTCCTGGGTGTGTCTGCTTAGTGCTGGCCAACATTCACCGCCGTACAGTAAGACAGGCCGTATGATGCATTTATATATCTGCCCCTTGAGCTTAGGAGGCATTTTGCGGTCGCATACAACGCCCGTTACCTCGCGCCACTTCGCCCAAGCCGCGCCTATACGTGCTTGGACATCGTCGTCCACGTTGCCAGACTCGTGCAGCACGGATCCAAGGTACCTGAACGTATCGGACTTGCTGATCAGGTCCGAACCTATTCGGATGAACCTATTTGAATCCGTGCCGCCACAGGACATGTACTCAGTCTTCGCCACATTTAGTCTCAGACCACCGTTTTCAAGCGTGTCCTTCCAAATGTTGACTTTGCGCTCAAGATGGGCTTTGTTCTGATTAACGAGGGCGATGTCATCGGCATACATCATTAGCCATGGGGGCTTATCTTGGATGTTTGCCGTAACTACATCGAGCACTACGTTAAACAAGAACGGACTAAGACCCGAGCCTTGGTGAACGCCAACAGATATTGGGAAGCCATTCGATTCGCCAACAGCGGTCTGGACAGAGGACACGGAATCGCGGTACATGTCTCTGATAATGTCAATATAGGCCTCGGGAACGCCTTTGAAGCGCAGTGCCCACCAGATGGACTGCCGAGGTATACAGTCGAAGGCCTTCTGCAGGTCTAAAAAGGCCATATGCAAAGCTCTCCTTCTCTCTCTGTAAGCCTCAGCCAGATTCCGTAAGGCGAATACTGCGTCCATGGTGCTGTTACCCGCCCGGAAGCCATATTGACACTCAGAGACAGTACACTACACTCGTCCACACACTACATTCTTAACCTTAATGTAATCTTCTAATTTGTAATATACTTGTTTACAAAGTGTGCTTTTAATGTAGGTTTTAAATTTTCTTTTATTTAGTTCTAATATGTCACAAGGTATTTTATTGTAACATTTAACACAGTACCCCATGAAAGATGTGTGTACTTTAGCTAACCTATAAAACGGTTGATCTAATTTATCTTTATTTCTAGTATTAATATTATGTCTATCACTAACTTTGCTAAAAAGATGACGATTTTTCCGTACATACATAATATTTTCATATATGAATTGGCAAGGGACTGTCATATTATTAATCTTTTAAAAAAGTTCCCTTAGAGAATCGCGACGACGCAGATTATAAAAGGCTTTGACAGCTCCCTTTATTAAAATAAATATGAATTCAATGTCAGCAGCCCGACCCCACAGCAAAATACCGTACGACATAATGCTGTGGAAGTAGCTAAAATAGACCAAACGGGTGGTTTCTATGTTTGTTAGCTGTCTAATCTTCCTAACAGCATAAGCGGCTGAGCTTAGACGCCCCGCTAGAGAAATCATATGAGGTCCCCATTGTAATTTCTCGTCTAAAGTGATTCCCAAGAAAACCGTGTGATTAATAAACTCCTCTGCCTCTACATCTGAGTTTATTTGGCAATTTACATTATTTAAATTAAATATAGTCTCACGTTGTTTCTTCCTACCTGTTTCGTTATTTATTATTTTCCTAGTAGTTTTTATTTTGTCGTCTGCTGATTTTATTTTATTGCTTATATGCAGAACTTTTGCTGTTTTTCATACACATTTAAATGTTTTTGAATATTTTGCAACATACTTGTGAAAGCTTGTATTATTCACATATTGCGTTTGGCCATATATTTCAAATGGCTTTTCCCTGCTCTTACGAATGCCTGAAGTTGCCCAATCGCTAAATAAGAACTTGTTGTAAATACTTTTAGACTTAAGAACTCATTTGGGTCGTTTATATTATTAAAATTATGAGCACCTAGTCTACTATCTAAAGCGTTATTAAATTCCTGCAATTTTTTATCCGTAATTGGTCTAAATTTTATTTGAATTTTATCTAAAGGTGTATAAGTGCAAAACATTATTTATTGTCCTCGCTCTTAAAAGTGAATAAACCTATTTTAATTCAATTTGTAACGCACACAAAGAGTTTAGGTAAAAACCTATGCAAATGGCGTATTTTAACGCTGCTCTCTTGAAAAAAGCTTAAAAATATCGACAGATGAAGCAGTTTTTCGTCGACATTTATTGTGAAATTACATTTAAAAAACAATAGGTAGTAATCTTAATGTAATCTACGTAATTTGGTTTAGCCAGAATTTATGTATCGGTATCACATAATAAGAAAAAAATACCAAATCACCTTCAAATCGTTGAGATGGAATCATTTAACTCATTCATTTTTATCAAAAGAGTATAAAAATATGTTTAATGCTTTGTAATACAAACGAAAATAATTTGATTTTTTTACTTTAAAAAAATATGTATTAATTTTATTATTAAACAATTTAAAACATGGATAGCGGAGTGGCTCGTAGAGGTGTAGTTAGCTCCATTTGTATGCATAAGGTCATTGGCATGTATACAAGCCTTAACGTGCTGACGGCGCACGTTTTGCGAACCCGCGCTCACGGAGGCACTATAGATGACCAGAAAGCGGTACTTCTGCGTCTGAATTTCGTTTAAAAGCGCGTTAGCGTGCGTCACATGCGCGTTAAAAAAACGTCGCAATGCAGAGGCCCTTAGAGAAACACTGAGTAATTTTTCCCTTTCTATAGAAAACTAAAAACATATTCCACGAGTAGTTATCAATTTCTCTTCTGCAATAATTATTCAGAATGGGACACCTCATGGAAGAAAACCGATACCTACGATTCTTTCAGAGTTCCATAATTTTATTCATGCAAAGGCATGTACATTACTGGTAAATTCCATCCACTCGTTCATATTTCGTTGTGAAGAATGTTGCATAACTTTTCTTATCAGGGTTGCGCACCTCAAGGAAACAACAGAACACTTTTAGAATCACTTTGTTATTCGTCTGTCAATATCCTTTTTCTCAGGAAGGCGAGGAGGAATCAACCAAGATATTAGTAAAAAATACTCGGGAATCTTACCCCTTTTTTAAAGGATAAGAAATTATCAAATGACTCCTCCCGCTCTGGGTGAAGCATAAGGGAGTGTCAGACATTTACTGACTAAAACCCATCCGTGTTCCTCCTAATGCCTTTTGTGTTCCAGAGTCGCGTTGACTCTTTCAAACAGATTCCGCAACCCCAGCAGGGGAATCCTACACCTTGTAGCAGTGAAAAAATCAAACTTCTAAGTTAACGCAATCTAAAGATAAGGCCGCTTTTGCTCCATTTATGGCGCGTGTTTTGACTATAAGGTACTTCCTGTCGACCTAGAGTCATGTTTGTCAAAAAGATAAATCTTACAGTATGGGAATAATTTGTAGTTTTATAATATAAAAAACTATTTTTACGATTATTAATTATATTTTCGGTTAAAGATAATTTGACCGTGACGTGCATTGGTGTATGGGAGAACATTTTATTCAACGATGAAATAAATGACCCGATTCGAACCCTCGGCGCGTGAGTCGGACTCGCACTTGTCCGGTTTTTAACAGACTTCCAAAAAAGGAGGAGGTTCTCAATTCAGTGGTGTCTTTTTCATGTATGTACACCGATTACTCCGAGGTTTCTGATACGATTTACGTGATTATTTTTTAATTCGATGCGGTATACTTGACATTTGGTCCCGTAAAAATTTGATTCAGTTTGGTTCAGTAGTTTTTATATTATGAGCAGTTTTGCTCATTACTCAGAACCAAACTGAATCAAATTTCTACAATGGCTGCCCTTATATAAAGGAGACATTTGTATGATTTTTACAGTCAAAACGTCTTCACATGCCTAACTGTGAATCTCTGGAAGAAGATGATAAAAAAATAATAATAATAAAGATCAAGACATACAAGAGGGTCATCAAAAGCTCTTCAGCTTTATACCAGAAAATGTGGAACAAGATTTTCTATTGTGTTTTAATTACCATAGTTAGTGTTCATGGGTCCGAAGACATAAACCTTATGTTGCCAGAGAATTACAAAATAGAAGCTATTAAATTCAATTCCATTATTGATTGCATCATAGCTATAAGCGACCAAGAATTATATTTCAGACCTACGGTGGCTATATTAAAACAAAAATTTGAAGAAACTGAAGAAAATGCATTCAATATTGAACTAATTGACAAATTAAAGGAACATAACATACCACAACTACTTGTTGAAGATGTTTTAAATGAGAAGAATCATGATTTGCATATTAACTCTTTGACAGTTGCGTTTTTCAACACATGTTCTGATGTTACCGATTTTGATTTTACTAGAATCGACAAGGATATGAGGTTTCTTATAATCATATCCGAACCATCAAACGATGACTGTGTCGAAAAACTTGAACAAATAGGAGAACGCTTCAGCAAACTTGCTGTCACATTCATCATTCAAGATTTTCAAACAGACAAAAATAAGATGTTTACTATATTCCCGATAATAGATGGAAACACATGTGAAGAGGTCATTGACAAGCCCACACATATAAATAATTGTGTTAATGGAACCATACAAAACGAAGATATTTTCCCAATAAAGAATCCTGGGAATCTAAACAAATGTCCATTTAAAGTTGGCATGGCAACACTGTTTCCTTTTTCCACGATTCCAAACAAAGCTCCACTTAAAGAATACGATCGTGTCGAAGAAATCAAAGGATCTGATTATGAAATAATGAAAATAATTTCTGAATATTTCAATGCCACTTTAGACATTTATTACATTTACAGAAAAGAAGAAAATCCTTACAGTAACATGGGATTTATAGACTATATACTGAACGGGAGCCTGGACGCGTGTGCTGGGGGCCTCTACAGAATATACGGAGACGTGGTCGCATATTCAGGCATATATGTACGTCAAAGTGTATTTTGGGTCTATTACGCCGAAAGAGCAGATAGATTTTGGGAAAATTTAGTAAGTAAACTGAACGACGTTTACTTGTTTTTCATATTTTACATGACTTATACATTTGTATGGTGTCTCATTTCTCTGTTCGATGGAGAATCAGTGTCATTGATTCAGACTTTATTATATGGCTGGGGGGCAATTGTCGGTGCTACTTCTTTACAGGAAGCAAGATCGAAGAAACAGAAGTTTTTGAACTTAATGTATTTAATCATGTGCATTTATTTTTCTGCATACATCGGCATGCAGTTTTATTCATTCCTCACTATTCGAGCGCCACCACATTTGCTAAAAACCAATAATGACGTCATGAAATCTGGGAGAACTGCGTACTTGAAGAATTCCACAAAGTATTTTATAACTGACGAGAAGTATACCAAGTTCGCGGACACGTCTGAGGATTGTGTATCATTTATTGACTGCGCTGAGAAAACATTGAAATACAATGGTTTGACTGTTCTTTTGCAAGGTATCTTTTATCAATTCCAAGCAGTTTCTGCTGTGAATGATGAAGCTCGAGTTCTGAGAGCAACAGAGAACATGTTGACTGTATTTAATGAAATGATATTGAGGAAGAACAGTTCTCTGGTGGCTAAATTTCAGAGAGTGATGCAGCGATTGTTTGAAGCTGGTATGACAAGAAGGTTATTTACTGAAGCTATCGGCATTTCATGGGTGGCAAAAGCGACAAGTGCTAATACTAATATGGTGACCAGTAGTTACAGCTGCCAAGCTGGATGCTCAATAACTCTGATGCAGTTTGCCGGAGTTTTCTACGCATGGATTATTGGGTGCGTGATATCGTGTTTGGTGTTCACGATTGAAATAATTTCGAAACGTGAGAAAAGGCTAGCATTTGTAAATTAATGTAAAACTGAAGAAATATTTTATCATAAAGAAATTACTTTGACCTTGAATAAGTTTAGATGAATCGTGTATCGTGTTTTTATGTATTAATGTACGTAGAAATATTTGTGTGACTTAAAGCTTTAATGCACAATCTCACGTGATGTAAACACACAATCATTTTGTTGGTATAAGAGATTGGTGTTTTATTTTAGCCTTAAGGTTATGTAAAATTACTTTAAAGATATATTGCTAACTAATATTTTGTTTTTGGTAATTAAATAAGTTTTAAGGTGTAAGATTATTGTTTTTTTTAATGATTTCTGCTCCTGAATCCTAAAATCAGAAGTGGGATTACTTTCAAAAAAAACGCCCACGATTTTATTTTCATAGTACATCTACTCTCTTGATTTGCAAAAAAATAAATAAAAATAAAACACCAATTAACGGTTTATTTTTCTGGTTCCTAATTGTTGTTTGTGTGAATATGGCTGATAGACAGCATAACTCTCGTAGCAAGTCGCGTCGACACGATAGGGATCGCAGTTCTCGGTACAGATCTCGTTCTCGGGATAGAACTCGTCGTAGGAGTCGAACTAATTCTCGATACGGATCACGATCAAGAAGTAGAACGCGTTCGCGGTCAAACCATTATCCTCGTGATCAAAACGGGGCCATGCAGCAAACATTACAATCAATCCTGGCTCGCCTAAATACTTTAGAAACTGAACGTTCTCCTTTACGTGACGCAACTTATAACCAGTTAGTTCAAAACAGTGCGACCATAAGATCGTATACTGCCCCGCCCGGTCCACATCAGAATAATCAGGCCCTTCAGGCCACGGTGCCGCTGTCTGAAACACCGTTACCCAGTTCTATCACCGCGTATCCGAGATCGCAGCACCTGAGGGATCGAGTAGCGATACAAAAACCACGACGTTAGGGTAGTATCGGAGTCAGCACGAATATTAGCCGAAGCAATTAGATCTGTAAACTCGGACAGAACGCAAAAGTACTTCGTTTCTATCTTTGACCCAACTATTCATGATATAGACGTCTGGTGTGAGGAAGTTGAACGGGCTAGGTCTTCTAATAACTGGGGCGATTCGGAGTGCCTCTGACGCGTATCAGTATGCCTTAAAGGTGACGCGCGTACTTGGCTGAACGAGTGGGTAACTAGCGACCGAACATGGAGCAGTTTTGTTAAAGAATTTAAACCTTTGTGTCCACGAAAGCTTGATTACGCGAATATCCTATATGATGCGATGCATACTACCTCTGATAAATACAACACCTACGCTGAATACGCATGGAGGACATTATTGCGCCTTAAAATTGTTAAAGGACTAAGTGACGAACTGAGAACCTTGATAGTTATTCGCGGAATTACGGATCCTCAAGTTAGGGCCGCGGCTGCTAATGCCAACTTGCAAATCTATGACCTAGTTTCATTTTTATCTATTTATGTGAAACCTACCCGCACTAAACCAGAGAATCGAAATTCTGCCTCTAAACCAACGCCTCCAAATCGATCGTTGCCTCTGAGATGTTTTATTTGCCGGCAAAATGGGCATAAATCTCACCATTGCCCCAAAAAGCCAAAAACCGATCAGACTTCTAACGTTAACCCTTCTACTAACGATGCTAATAAATTAGTCTGTAATTTTTGTAAAAAACCGGGACATAGTGAAGATAAATGTTTCGCAAAGGAAAGGTCAGGCACTCGTAATAAGAAAAACATTAATTTATGTAGCACACACGTGGCTGGTTCCCCGCAAAATAATTACCTTAAAACTGCAATTATACAGGGCATCCCTGTAGATGTCCTAATTGACAGTGGTGCCTTAAACATCTCATTGGTCTCCTCCGAAGCATTGAAACATTTTACATGTGAACGGAAGCCTAAACATTATATTTTGAAGGGAATTAGTGACACTGCCATACATGCAGATACTTTTGTAACATTAACAATTGAGTTTTATGATATCTCTATTGAGGCCGACTTGGTGGTAGTACCAGGGTCTTGTATGACTACGCCCGTAATTATAGGAACTGATATCCTTAACCGTGATGGTATCACATACGTGCGGACCAAAGATAGACAGTATCTGACTCGAGCTGACGGGAAGGAGGTACATGCAGTGTCCATTAATGAGGGTTCGCAGATCAATACACCCCTTAAGGGCGCCGAACTTGAACGTCTCACAACATTAATATAAAAATTCTCAAATTATTTAATTTCGGGTACTGCATCGACTACCGTTACCACCGGCAAGATGTCTATCAAATTAACGGACAATACACCCGTTGCGTATCGACCTTACAAGCTGTCACATTCAGAAAAACTTAAAGTTCGAGAAATCGTGCGTGATCTACAAGATAAAGGTAATTATCATCCGCGAGTCTAATTCTGAGTATGCGAGTCCCATAATATTGGTAAAGAAAAAGGACGGGACCGATAGGATGTGTGTAGACTATAGAGCACTCAATCGACTAACTGTTAGAGACCGGTATCCCCTACCACTAATAGACGATCATATAGATAGATTAGGCAACTTTAAACACTTCACCAGCCTTGATATGGCCACAGGCTTCCACCAAATCGCCATTGAAGAAGGTTCAATTCATAAGACGGCATTCGTCACACCAGAAGGACATTTTGAGTACCTCCGAATGCCCTATGGTTTGACGAACTCGCCTATAGTTTATCAGCGAATTATTAACGACACCTTTCGCGGTCACATTGAGGCTGGCAATGTCTTAGTATACGTTGATGACGTCCTTTGTATGAGTGACAGCGTAGATGAGGGTATTTGCTTGTTAAAAAAGGTACTAGAAACGTTAACTGGGTCTGGTTTTTCGATAAATTTACGAAAATGCTCATTCTTGTCATTGGAAGTCGAATACTTGGGGCGCGTGGTTAGTCAAGGTCAGGTCAGGCCGAGTCCACATAAAATTCAAGCCCTAGTCGATGCGCCGGTACCTCGTAACATCAAACAAATACGACAATTTTTGGGTTTGGCGGGATATTTTAGAAGGTATATTCGCGACTACGCAACTAAGACCGCATGCATACCACGTTTGATGAAGAAGGACGTGACTTTTTGTTGGAGTACGGAACAAGAGAAAGCTAGGCAGGAGATAATAAGTTGCTTAACTAGTTCACCTATATTAGCCATTTTCGACCAGTCCTTACTCACAGAGGTCCACACCGATGCCAGCAGCATTGGCTATGGTGCTGTACTTATGCAGAAGAAGGCTGACGGTACGAAGCATGTGGTCGCCTACTTTAGTAAAGCCACACAGGGTGCCTAGAGCAGGTATCACTCTTACGAGTTAGAAACCTTGGCGGTCGTGAAGGCGTTGCAAAACTTTCGTCACTATCTAGTAGGAATAAACTTTAAAGTAATCACAGATTGCAATGCCCTCAAGGCCACCGAAAAGAAAAAGGATCTGCTCCCACGCGTTGCCAGGTGGTGGATCTATTTACAAGACTTTAACTTTAGCATTGACTATAGAAAAGGCACCATGATGACACATGCAGACTACCTAATTCGAAACCCAGTCACTACCAAAGTACATCAGATATCTAGGCCACGTAACTGGGCACAAATTGCTCAGTCAGCAGACAATGAGACGCAAGGCATTTTACAGAAATTACAGGACGGGGAACTAGATTCTCAGCAATATGTAGTACGTCAAAATGAACTACTTTATTATCGGTATACACCAGTGGGTGAAGAACCTAGACTTCTTTGTTTTATCCCCAAAGGACACCGATTAAGCTTGTTGAGGATTTTTTATGACGAACACGGCCACATTTGTGCGGAGAAAACCGTGGACTTAATCCTCAAACATTTTTGGTTTCCCGGACTTCGCCAATTTGTAACAAAGTATATAAAACACTGCCTTGTTTGTGTATCCTATAAACGTGTACCTAGAGCCCCCCATCAACCGATAACATCCTGGGAAAAACCCAGTCTCCCTTTCCAAACATTGCATATAGACGCACTCGGGCCGTTACCTGAATCTAACGGCTATAAATTTGTCCTGTTAATAATAGACGCATTTACAAAGTTTAGTTTCCTGTACCCAATTCGTAAGCAGGATGTAAGTGAGCTTAAACGCACGATCACCAACGCGATATCACTCTTTGGCGTTCCGAAGCTTTTAGTAGCTGACCGCGGCCGAATGTTCGAATCTTCCGAGTTCTCTTCTCTGTTAACTGAGTTCGGTTGTGATATCCATTTTATAACACCCGAAATGCACAATGCTAATGGACAGCTAGAGAGATACGTCAGAACCGTTCTGAACATGATCCGTATTGAAACTAACCATAGGCGTGCGGAATGGTCGGATAAGCTATGGAGACTCCAACTCACCCTTAATATAACTAAGCAGAAAACAACACAAGCTTCAGCACTGAAGCTCTTAGTGGGCACCGACGCCACGACGCCTATTGTTCGAACATTAATTCGTGACATCGCAATTGAGAGGTCTGAAAACCACGAAGCCTGGCGAGAGCTGTGCAGAACAAGAGCTCATCAACTGTTAACACGAAATCAAGCCAAACAAGATTCTCGTGTCAACCAACAGCGGCGAGAACCACGCGCATATGTCGTTAACGACCTGGTTTTCGTTATCAAATATTCTCAGTCTACAGGGAAACTAGACCCCGGTATGCGTGGACCTTATCGGGTGATTTAAGTGCTACCCAATGGTCGCTACCAGTTGAAACTCATCAGTGGCTCGCATGGCAAAACCACGCAAGCAGCTGCTGAACACATGATACCCTGGAACGGAGAATGGTGTCCAGACTCATGTGCAGCCTTTTTCGAGGGTGAGTATTGAATTAGTGTAATGCGGAGAATTGGTGGGTTGCTTCGCCATAAACTTTCCACATGCACTTAGTTTTTATTTTTCTTCGTTGCTTTCCTTACATAAAACTGCCACATATAAATCAATTTCAAATTATTTCTCTTTAAGTATAACTTTCATTTAAATGAGTAAGTTGTGGCGAACCAGCTCGCTGGTCAATCGATGCATTTAACTAAATGATGAACCATTGCGTTGAATGTGCGATTCAGAGATGCCTCCATTCACACAATTGTACTTATGATATGTGATTATTGGTGGCGTTATATAAAGGACGTGCGATTCAGAGATGCCTCCGTCCGTACTAAGTATATAAACCCATTTATGTATTTTTGACAAATAAGTAACTATTTGTGGCGCTGTACATTGGACGCGCGATTCAGAGATGCCTACGTCCAAACAGACACACTCATACCTGTAGTGAGAGGTATTGGTGTATAAACTAAGTAGCTGAAGTGTTGACGTGCGATTCAGAGATGCCTCCGTCAACCTCAGACAGAGGGGACGCCTTCTGTCTGATTTGTTTACAGATGCAGCTTCGGATCGGTGAAAACTCGCTACGAAGACAGGGATACGATCATGAGAGCTCTCACGAATTCTAACGTTTTCCCATACAGAGTCGGATGTTGTGTGCGACCCACACACGCTATGAAAACTGTAATGGCAATGTCTAAAATGTGTTCATATTTCAGATAACGAAGTATGTGACCCAAACACAGAGCCGTCAGCGTCCCTTCAACCCGGTACTGAGAGTGCTGGGCCCAGTGGCGAGTCTCCAGCTGCAGGATTGGCTCCAGTACCAGCCGATCACCATGAAGACTGCGTCGGGGACGACGCTTCGTCGGGGAATGGAAATTAGTTCACCTAAATCGGCCTACGATTTAGGGAACTAATTTCCATTGTAAGACAACGTCTATAAAAGGCTGTGCGCGCCCGAGAATCGGTCATTTGCTCGCTGACTTTCGTAGGGAACGGTAGTTGTCGACGCGATTTGTGAGTACTTATAATTATAATTTGTGCTGGTAAATCTGTAAGTACATGATCATTTTGTTGGTATAAGAGATTGGTGTTTTATTTTAGCCTTAAGGTTATGTAAAATTACTTTAAAGATATATTGCTAACTAGTATTTTGTTTTTGGTAATTAAATAAGTTTTAAGGTGTAAGATTATTGTTTTTTTTAATGATTTCTGCTCCTGAATCCTAAATATATACATATTTTTGAATTTCGAACATGGCGAATACAACAGTTTTAAACATTTTGCTTTTTTCCTGTAAGTATTTTTAATGCACTTGTATGTAGTTCGAAGGTATGAGAACAGGGTGGAAATGACCCAAGTCGCCATTGAATAGGGATGATCCTCCGACCCACTATGTGTTTCATGCAGGATGCTGCTCAATGGTTGTTGTCGAGTGGTTGCAATTCCTAATTTCTGTAAACTTTATAAATTATTTTTCTTCTGATGTCACCAGTTGCCAAAAGTCAACACCATCATGATTTTTTTGTTTTTTTTTTTTTTATTTGTAATGGGTTTTGCTCTTGACTCTAGTCTATGTTTTCGTGAAATGTATAAAATGTTAAGTCTTTTAACCACCTTCGCTTAAACATTCGTGTCAAGGTGGCTGTTATAGATCTGTTTAGTCGAAAAATCATACAAGCGAAAGCCAAATCAACATCAATTTATATAGCCCTGAAGGAACATGGGTGGGTTTAATTCAGTAAAAGTCTGGCTCTTTTTCCCGAGGAGCTCGTGGCTAAATAATAACAGCAGCACGGGTCGACCTTGAAGTATAAGCAACGCTTGCCAAGGTTTGTCTGTGGATGGGTGACCGTCTTAACATAACGAGTTTCCTCCGTGCCTCGTAAAGCACGTTAAGCCGTTGATACCGGCTGTCATTTGTAGATCTTTGGCAGTCGTTACGGATAGTCAGAAGCCAGTAAATCTGACTCCAGTCTTGCCAAGATGTACCGTGTTACTCAGTTAATGGGTTATGGAGGTCTGGTAGGCAGCCCAATCCGGTTTGACTGCAAGCCGACCCCAATGTTGTTGGGAAAAGGCTAGGCAGATGAGTCTGGCACTTATTCCTGCTCTGCTGCAAGCGGAAGAAATCATTTGATGATTTTCCATCCACAAACAAGGCAACAAATACAGAAAAAGTTAGTAAGAAAGTTAACAACACATACATTTTATGTGTTATTGAATAAATCGTAAACCACTTTATTGACTATGAATTGGTTACCGTCACTTTAAATCAATCAGTCATTCAGTATCGCTTATCGATAGTGTATTTACAATTTGATTTAGAAATGTTTGTAACTGTTGGTAATATTTTGTTGTTTTTGTGTAAGTTTTTCTTTTTATAAATGACCGCTTACCTATGCGTCAAAACCAGATCAAAGGCTGATTCAAGAAAGACGCTAAGATAAGTGGGAGAGTGAAAAATAGTTCCTTCCGAAAGGACTGGCCCGCATTAAAAGAAAATACACAACAGCATTTAAATACCAACTTTCAAAAATCTACGTAAAAAATATTTATTTGGAAGACGTTCATCATCATCATAATTTCAGCCAATTACCATCCACTGCTGAACGTAAATCTCCCCCAAAGAGCGCCAACCAGCTCTTGAGCAGTCCGCATTCATCCGCTGCCAACCACCTTCTTTAAATCAACGATCCATCGTGCCGCAGGGCGTCCCACACTACGTTTGCCCATACGCGGTCTCCACTCCAACATATGTCTGCTCTATCGACCGTCTGTCCATGGCCACTTCCACTTCAGCATGCTGATTCTACGCGAAATGTCAGTGACTTTAGTTCTCTGGCGAATGACTTCGTTGCGAATTCTATCCACCACAAAAACCTCGACCATTGTTTTCTCCATTACGCGCTGAGCAACCTTGAATTTGTGGACCAGGCCACATGCCTATTATATATACATGGGAGATGTTACTAAAATGTACAGAAGATACACACTTTTGAAGGAATATATCTCCTATTACTAAATTAATTTTACCTGTAATACCATTGTTGTCGACTGGAAGTGATCCAAGGCTGGCGGCATTGCCACGTTGTAGCCAAAGTGTCAAATAGTCGTTTGGGTAGTTCTTAAAATAGTGCATGAGCACTTGGATCCCACGTTCCAAGAGTTTCAACCCAAACGCCTCCAAAATGCAGCTGCCAACTCATCATCTGAATATCCTTTCCCAATATTGGGGTCGGTTCTCAGTCAAACCGGATTCAGCTGAATACCAGTATTTTACGTGAAGCATGGCAGCTGCTTCACGTAACCAGATCTCCATAGTCTAACTGTGCAACACGGTAGTTCTTGGAGAGACTGGTGTCAGATTTTCTGGTTTCTGACAATCCGTAACGGCTGCCAGAGATCTATAAATGACAGCCGGAACCAACGGCTTAACTTGCTTGCCGAGGCACAGAGGTACCTTGATTTGTTATGATGGTCACCCATCCACAGATTGACCTCGGCAAGCGATATTTAATCTTGAAGATCGACTCATGTGGCTGTTATTATTTAGCCACGTGCTTCTCCAACTTTCAACCTTTCTGCAACTACCAACTAGGTTGATGTATTTTCGCCGTTTGAGCAGCAGCAGCAGTGGCACCGCCTACACAGCTCTTAACGCAGCGCGCGGCACCAAAAATGTTGTGAAGTGATAGTGATAGTGAAACCACTATCACTTCACTACATTTTATAATATTAACTCAAAAACTACTGCTTCTATTTTCATGTTGTTTTCACCAATGGATGGAGTGGTTCTAGAGGAAAGTTTAAGTATTATTTGTCTAGAAAAAAAAAAGGTTTCCTTAAGAAAATTAAAGCGCGGACGAAGTCGCGGGCGAAGTGCTAGTGTAATATAAGTTTAGATAGTCATCAAGCTTTTTTTCACAGTCTACCTTCAAACTGAGCAATCAGAAGCAGCGGTTCCCATAGAAATCATCACTTTCAAGTCTGTCACGCTCCCCGAGCCTCGCTTCAGCCTGGTCAATTATATTCCGGGTAAAAAGTCACTGATCATAAAGAGGAGACGAGACGAAATCCAGAAGGATCGAACAAGGAATGGTTTAATCGAGAAGTATTTAAAGGAGAAAAAGAAACCGCCCCTTGTTGTATTGATAATAAATTAAGTATATAAGCGAAGAATATTGTTTTTGTTTTATGGGAAAAATCGCACACTCTGTGTTTTACCACATGCCATCAAAAAAGTACCCGCTACTTTGCAAATTAAGTGTCGTAAAGTTTAGTGTCGTAGCTATGAATTTTGGCTCTTTTATAAGTCAAAGTTTGAATACTTGAAAGAAACCCAAACTGGACGCAAATTTCCCGGGACAAAAGACATAACCATTGCACATAAGTAGCTCATCCCATTTTCAAGATCGCACTCATGTACCAATCACCCCGTGTATTTGATCATTACCATCATCATATCAGCCGAAAGACGTTCATTGCTGTATTTAGGCCTCTACCAAATGTCGCCACAAAAATTTATACTGTGCTTCTCGCAGCCATCGGTCACCCGCGACCCTTACCAGCACCATGAATAGGGACCATCTTAGCGGAGGTGGAGGTACAGGGTCTCAAGTCTGCTATTACAATAGTTTTAGAATGGTGTATCTTTTATTTCATAATTGTTGATTTTGACAAGTTTGGTAATTCACTAATATAAAAGCGTCATTATGGCTTTCCAATGGTCAACCACTGACACTCCATTGAATGAAATGGCATAGAATGGAAATCTTGTACAGAATGACAAATGAATAAATAATATGTAAAAATATATATAAAAGAAATCTGGCATTTAATCTTCAAATTCAGTAGTCGTTTTTCGAAACTCATTTCTACTAACGGGTTTTATAATAATGGCAATACGTATTTCTACCACGAATCTATTACGAGACCATTGACCAACTTGTGATCAACCATTATGAATTAGCAGATTACGAACTTTTAGCAAAATGACAATGAGATCGTGTTGGAATGACGTATTTAAAAAAATATCAGACTTGGGGCCCAGGTCATCGGTCCAACTTGTGGAAGTCCAGTACATTTATCTAAAATAAATAAGCTGGACTTTTGAAGTGTAAATTTCATGAAATACAGAACCCAATATAACTAATGCAGCGACTAATCGTTCCGCGCTTACTACCGAATGGACCTAAATTTCATAATAATCAATTTGGTTTCACTATTGGTAAATCCACCGTCGACGCGGTGCTCTCTGTTCGTAAAATTATTTACTTATCGGAACATAAATATGTGGTTGGAATCTTTCTCGACATTTCTGGCGCTTTTGATAATGCATGGTGGCCGATGCTACTACTTAAAATGAAAAACCGTGGTTGTTACAAAAACATCTATATCTGATTCTTTCTTACTTTCTAAACGGCTCCGTGAAACTCAAACTAGGACATCATTCCATTACTAAGTCTCTAACCATGGGATGTCCTCAGGGCTCAGTTATCGGTCCATATGTTTGAAATATTGGCTACGATGATTTCCTCGCGCTTCCGCCCCCATGCGGCTGCTCATTAACCGGTTACGCGGACGATGGCTTGCTTCTCATTCAGGAAAGTACTCGTGCTGGCCTTGAGAATTTGGCTGACACATGCCTACGATTAATATCTCAGTGGGGCGATCGAAACCGTCTGACCTTTGCACCGCATAAAACCTATCAACTTATTTTAAAAGGAAATCTTAAATCCTGACCTAGTTTTAAATTTAATAACGTACCCGTTAAAAGAAAAGAATCCGTGTGCTATCTCTGTATGCTATTAGAAAATAACTTTTCATTTATTGATCATATAAAAACAGTAGGTGAGAAAGCAAAAAAGAACTTCTACGCCTTGACGAGAATATCCAAAGCTACTTGGGGTCTATCTTTTCAAACTTTAAAAACTATTTATGGGGCTACCTACTTGGGTTGTATGTGCTACGGGGCACCTGTCTGGGCCGATAGGGCCACCATAGGTGCGGTACGACGTAAATTGCTTCAAAGCCAGCGTTTGGCTTTGATATTCTTATGCAAGGCGTATAGGACGGTTGGTACTGAAGCCTTACCAGTGCTCGCGGGTGTTCTCCCAGTCGATCTAGAAGTGCAGCGGCGTGCTGCAATGTACTACTACGCTAGAAAGATTACGGACCCAGAGTTCTTACCGCAACGTGGCCGTGCTAAGATCTCTAGATTACTAAAACCCCAGACTGATGTCTGGGAGGAACTTTTATCCGAGTGGCAATGTAGGTGGGAAAATTCCATCAAAGGCCGTCACCTCCACCAATTTTTTCCATCTGTTCGTGAGCGGCTGGACAGGACATGGCTGGAGGTGGATCACTGTGTTGCCCAATTTCTCACAGGTCATGGCAATTTTAAGAGTAAACTATTTTCCTTTAAGCTTGTGGCCTCGCCTTTATGTCAATGTTCTACAGCTGACCATGAATACGAACAATCCGCACATCACATCTTATGGGAGTGTAGTCTTTGGCAAACTGAACGCAATATTATGTTAGATAGTATTAAGGTTACATCTGGGGTAGTTTACTATACGGACCTTGTTGAAACCAGAACAAATTTCCGTGCGTTTAAGCGATTTTGCCATACCTATTACTGGAATCAAAAGTAGCTCACAATTTAGGACCCATTAGTTTAAGTGGTAAGATATAATCCGTGGTGCTTGGCAACTGGGCTTAACCCAGTTGTATTTGTCCCTTGGTGCCTATTGGCCTAGTTCTATTCTGTCTCCTGCTTGATACGGAGGGAAGTGGAAATTATATTATTTTTTTTCCTACTCCTCCGCTGCACTTTTCTGATTAATTTCGTTGCAGGATCCAAGACAGTTGAATCTTTTCATTCTCCAAGACAGTTGAATCGTTTCATTGGCTCGGCGTTTTTCTGGTGGTCACCACTGTTGATTCTGGCTTTCAGGAGTTGCAGTGGTTGGGAATGTGTGGCGGGCTTGTCCCAAAAAAAAAAAAAAAAAACTAATGCAATAGTTTTATTGAATAACCCACTTTTCAAAAACTTCAGAATCAAAACTATTTTCTGTAAAAACAGGAATTAATTAACTGGCATAAAATATTGATTGGACCTTTATAAGATTGTGCACTGCGAGACTTAAAGGCTTTTCAGATAAAAATATCAGCTGAAGTTTTAATAAACCGGTAGTTAAGTACTCACCTGGCTTATTACTGAGCGCATTCGAAGACTTTCTAAAGAGTATTGAGTGCTGAGCAAATTGAAGTTTGTGTTTCTATTGGATTGAGAATTGAAAAAAGTTAGGACCTATAGAGCGTTAATTCCTCATTGAACCTCTCCCCATTTAATAAAAAAAAAATAGGTATCACGATACAGATTGAAAAAACTAAAAAAAAAAAACTAGTTTGACCCCCAAAATTCTGTTCCTGTGACTGATCGGCTTGAGCTCCTAGGCATGGAGTTGACATCCAGTCTCAACTTCGGCGCCACCATCGAGTACAAAGCCCAAACTGCGGCCAAAAAGCTGGGCATCCTAAATAGGTTGAAGCGATACTTCAGGCCTGGACAGCTTTTAACTCTTTACAAAGCACAAGTCCGATCCTGCATGGAGTATTGTAGCCACCTTTAGGATGACTCAGCTAAGTATCAGCTTGCCGCGCTTGACTCGGTGGAACGCAGAGATAAGAGGCTCATCGGTGACGTAAAACTGGTGGATGCCAAGCTTTATAGCTTGGCTCATCGCCTTAAGGTTGCCTGTATGTCGGTCTTTTACAGATTGTACTTCGGTGAGTATGCCCAAAAACTCCACAACCTCATCCCACCGGCCCCCTTCTACCATCGGACATCCAGACGCACTGCATCTTACCATCCCGACCTTGCAGCTATTCCACTTTTCGCACTAAGCGTTTCCAAACGTCTTTTATAATGCGCACAGCAAAGGAGTGGAACTCTCTGCCTGCGTCTGTGTTTCCAAAAGCTTACATCCCTAATCTCATCAAAATTAGAGTGAGCAGGCTCCTTCTGGGTAGGCTCGCTCCATCGTAGACTTTATCTCTGTCATCTCTGACATAGACTAGAGTCAAGAGCAAACCTATAACAAATAAAAAAAAGTGACCCCCATACTCAACATTTGTTTATTTACGTAATGGGTCCGTGTTTGGACCGATTCTGCACCTGCACCGATTCTGTGGAAATTTGGTAAGCATTTGTGTATTAAGCAAATTTCAACAGAATCGGTGCAGTAGATTCGGAGAAAACTGGCTGTGGCAAACGGACAGACACCCAAGTGATCTTATAAGGGTTCCGTTTCTTACGGATGTTCGGTGCCCTAACAAACATAGACACTGAGCAAATGAGCCAAAGGTTATTGACCCTTTGGCCCATAGTCATAGTCGGTAGGCGAGTGATTTTAATTAAAACGTATGTTTACATGCAATTTTTGACTCAAATGGGCCGCTTGATTAGAAAATTACTAACATGAGGCTACCTAATAATTAGATTCTCAACAGAACTAGATTCATACTACTATGAATCTAGTTCTGTTGAGAATCTAATTATTAATTTTTTTTCTCTATTGATAGGCAAGCGTTTGATCACTATTTCACCTGATGGTAAGCAATGTTAGAAAATGATGATAGATGATAAAAAAAAAAATTGATAGAAAATGATGATATTTTGTGATGTTAGATGTTATAACTGTAAGGTTGATGTGAATTATTTTATTTTCCTTTCAGTTATTTTTTGCCAAAAAGGTACCTATTATGATACTCATTTTCTGGGTATTCAAGGTCAGATAGCCGTACCCGTTACACTGAAAGCTAATCCCAACTAGGGAATAGATTAGGTACGTCGCATTCGTAGTCGCAATCTGACAAAAAAGCCAAAATTTCCACACATTATTGACAGATCGCGAATTAATGAGATGTGAATGCGAACGTTGCTTAACACACGAAGGGTTCCATACCATAAACCTTAATTTTATTTTATTATTTGTTGTTATAGCGGAAATAGAAAATCACTACCTTTGAAAATTTAAACTGTCTACTTATTACGGTTCTTGAGATATAGCCCGCAGACAGCGACGGAGGCTCCAAAGTCTTGAGCATCGACGACGAGGTGCTAGCCTGTCGGTTTTCTACCGGTTGCATTTTGGGGTATGTGCGACGGAATCGCATAATTTAATTCAACCAAGCCCGTTCCATCATAGGACCACAAGACGAACGGCGACCACCGGTACATGGTGGACATCTCAACGACGCGCACAAAACGTTTTGGGAAAACATTCTTAGTGCGTACAACTAAGGAGTGGAATTCCCTGCCGGAGTCTGTGTTTCCTGATAGCTACAACCTGGGAATCTTAAAGTCAAGTGTGGATAAGTTACTTCTAGGCAGGCGTGCTACATCTTCGACCACATCATCGCTTACCAACAGGTGAGATAGTGGTGGTTACCCTGTGGGTACGGAACCCTAAAATTGGTAACTATTTATAACTATCATAACTATAAATGCTAACAAAGACATAAAGACTTGAAACGCACCTGTTTGCGTGTATTACTTGGTTACCTATTCATCTGCCTAGCCTTTTCCCAACTTTATTGGGGTCGGCTTCCAGTCAAACCGGATTCAGCTGAATACCAGTGTTTTACGTGGAGCAGCTGCCTACCAGACCTCCACAACCCATTAACTGCGTAACACGGTACTTCATGGCAAGACTAGAGTCAGATTTACTGGTTTCTGACAATCCGTAACGACTGCCAAAGATCTTCAAATGACAGCCGGGACCAACGGCTTAACGTGCTTTCCGAGGCACGGAGGAAAATCGGTATGTCAAGATGGTCACCCATCCACAGACCAACCTTGGCAAGCGTTGTTTAACCTTTAAGATCGACCCGTGCGGCTGTTATTATTTAGCCACGAGCTCCTCACTTGGTTACCTATTATGACGTCTTAAAATCATCCTGAAAACGGTGTGGGAGGGAGACGGAGTTATACAAGACGTATAATTATCCCTTTTTCACAGCTTAATCATGATGGCATTAGCAAGTCATAAAAGGGCCCCTGATTGACAGTAAACGTCAATGATAACATGGACGCCCGCAGGACTATTTACAGGGGGTTGCTTCTTCAAAACCCTATCTTACATAGAATAGGCTTTCTTTCATACATAGAAAGAACTTATTTCGACGCGAACAAGCTTGAGGAACTGAAGATTGATACACTTGCCTAGAAAAGCTTCTGCTAGGTGCCTACTCTTATTACATTCAACTTTCTGTTTTTTTTTTTTTTTCTTCATGTTTCCGTATGTTCAATCGAAAACCAGGGGTGCAAGTACAGCTCCTTGCAACCCCCGCCCGGTGCCCATGATTACTGTAGTAGACGACTGGCGCTGAATGTAACACGATTCATTGTCGATGAGCGTGAAGGTTTATTTTCGTTCAATGTTCAAGTGCGCCTGATAAAATTTTCACTTCAATAAGTTGTTCATTCAAAAGTTGCTATTTTTTTCGGAGCCCCATTGACCCGGACCCTGGACTGCCCTGGAAGTGTTTTACACATATTTACATTGAATTGGTTGGTTTAAATTTCTAGGTCTTCTGGGTTTCATTATAAAAAGTGGCTTATGACACAAACCAACGATGTCGTGGAAGTGGCAATGTTTTGAGTTATTCAAATTTAAACTACGTGCCAGCGACTCGAAGAAGAAGAAGAGTGGCATATCTGTGACTTTTTAAAATTAACCGAATACACCGAAATACTACCAAACAGTTTAGATGTGAATACATCGTGACTAAAGTGGTAGTAGATTCCTATTTTTAAAGGTAGGTATAATTAAGTGTAATATAATGTGAATGTCACATTTTAGAACACTTAATTTGGCCGAAAAAATAAAAGTATTCCTCATCGTTAATAGCAGTCACAAAGACGAAAATGTGAGATATTCCACACTTAAGAATCAAAGTTGTAATTAACTTAAATTTCTCAAAACTTTTTATACTTACATTACAAGTAAAATATTTTGACGGCAGACGAAGCGATTCACGCTTACCTATTAAAAAGAGGCTAAATAACAGGGTTCCGTTCGACTTTACAAATATTTTCCTCCAACAACAGGTAGTAGTAGTAGTGATATAGTAGTTAGTCTTAGTTTAATTTAAGTGGTGTGTTTTTTATATTGTGCTCACACCATAATTTAAATTATGTTTCTGTACGTGAGGATTTGTTATTGGCTTGCTGGTGAGTGGTGACTACGGTTTCCTATTTTGTTTAAAATCTTTTATTTAACTTGCAATATATGTATGTATGTATGTTTGTTCGAGTGGAATCTTGCTACTCAATTTTGAAGCAGATATCTTCAACCAATTGAGCTGAAATTTTGTATACATGTTTAGTTTGGATGACAATACATGATAAGCTGTGTGACGTTATTCTAAATCCAACATGCCGCCATACCATCAAAAATGGCGGAATAGTTATTTTTAATGCAGTTCTACAATATGGGTCGTATCAAATGAAAGGGCTTGTTGAGAGTAACTCGCGTAAGTACTTATAAGGCTCGGCGCAAATGGGCCACCGACCACAGCCACCGGTGGCCAGCGACGGCGACTTAACACACTTTTTAATATATTTTGTATAGACGCGCCGCACACGTGTATCCGGTGGCGGCCACTCGCTACAGTAGTGTCCGCAATTCGCCACTAGTGGTCACGACGTGCCACACAAAACGCCGACACCCGCCACTGTCGCATTGCTCTACCCCCCGCGCAATTAACCGTCCGACGTTCTACGTATCGCACGTGTACCATCATGGAGCACGACGTCTCAATGGATGTTAATGATGTAAATGTTGATGTAAATGTATGTTGTTGATGTAAATGTGGCGGCTTCCAGACACCGGTGGCTGTCGCTCGCTTCTGACACTTTTAGAAATGCGGCGGTAGCGCGCGACAGACACCGGTGGTTGTGGTCGGTGGCCCATTTGCGCCGAGCCTTAGTATTTAACTACTCAAACCCCGCGACAAGCCTTTATGATCAATTTAAAAGGATTTTTTTTCCCTCTTTTTAGAGCATTTAAATAAAAGCTTTAGAAAAAAAGGTATTTTGCGTTTAATTTTTGTTTGTCTTTATTAGCTGTAAATCTTCCATGTACTAAATAAATAAACTAAAGACGTGAACTAAATTTTCACAGAAAAATACTTTAGAATTTTTTAATAATCTGAAATTCCGAGCCACACTCGTAAGTACTCCAGAGTTTTCCCTCGTAATTGGCCCCGCGTCTTGCGTTCCTCGCGTCCTCGGAATATTCCCTCGCAGAATCCTAACACTTTCCTTGAAACATAAAGTTTATTTATGTTTATAATAAAGTAACTTATAGCGATTTCCTAGAGCTTTATACTTGTAATTAACTGTTTGGCAGAAGCGAAAAAGTTGTTCCAAACTTCTATTTTGTGTTTTAATTATGTAGGTACTTTAAGTAATTATTTTGTTTGAGGTTTAATGAAGGGAAATTATTTTTCAAAGAAAGAAGAAATCATTTTACGAAATAAATATCATTAATTGGTTTTAGTCAGTAAGAGTCTATCGCTTCGCCTAGAGCGGAAGGAGTCATTTGATGATTTTCCATCCTTAAAAATAACATTAAAATTCGATCATATTATTATGAAATTCGTTCTTACTTTCTTAGTTTCTATTAAATTCGCTATCGTTTGCAAATTCCAGAGGATTTTACCATAAAACGATATTTTCACATATTCTGCAACACCCTGAATATGTCCGTAGAATACATGTTCGCACATGTCCAAACCTGTTCCACGACAATTCATTGTTGTGAGCGATACAAAGGTGGGTGAAATTGACGCTAAGCGTGAGGCAATTTGGTTTGCAGGCGGCGACGCCAGATCAAAAGCAGAAAGCCCACCTTCGTTAACATTTAGCCGGACATTGAGCTTTGAGGAATCACGGCCAGTTTGAAACCTAAATTATTAATGTCTAGCTATCATGAATCTGAACGATTAGGTACTTTTATGCACGAAGAGAGAGATAGCCGAATAGAATAATAAATTAAAATTAATATTAATTAAATTGAAATTAAAAAAAAAAAATTCGGACCAAGGGCCTATGTTAGTACAAACAAAATAATAAAAATAATAAATGTGAAATTGCCGTTTTGTATGAATAAAATTTTTTTTTCATGTATTTTTTATTTGTATTAATCGAAGTAATCATCCATGCAATCAATGCATCTTTGCCAACGCAGTGGCAGTTTATTGATGCCCTTCTTAAAGAAATCAGCTGGACGGGAGGCAGCAAATTCTTCAAAGGCATTTTGTACTGCCTCTCGGGTATTGAATTTTTTTCCCGCCAAGAAGTTATCCAAATTCTGGAAAAAGTAGTAGTCTGTAGGCGCAAGGTCTGGTGAGTAGGGCGGATGACGGAGAGCTTCCAAACCCAGTTCTTGCAACTTGGAGACCGTCTGCTGTGCAGTATGAGGTCGCGCGTTGTCGTGCAGGAGCAGCGGAGACGAGCGATTGACCAATGCTGGTTGGAGATGTACCAGCTTCTCCATCATTGTGTTCAGTTCTTCACAGTACACATCTGCAGTAATGCTCACCCCGTTTGGTAAGAAGCTGTGATGAATCACACCGGCGCTAGACCACCAAACAGTGACCATCACTTTTCTAGGGGTAAGTTTTCGTTTAGGGCATTGTTTAGGTGCTGAACCAGGATCCAACCAACTTGCTGAGCGCTTGCGGTTATCAAACAGAATCCATTTTTCATCGTAGGTAACAATGCGGTTCAAAATTCCTTTATTTCTGTGTCTGTTGAGCAGTGCAAGGCACGTCTCGACGCGTACTTCGCGCTGGCGATCATTGAGTTCGTGGGGCACCCATTTGTCAAGCTTTTTTACCTTGCCAATTTGACGCAAATGGACCAATATTGTTTTGACGCTAACGTCGAAAGCTGCTGCTAATTCAGCCGTAGATTGTGTATCATCAGCTTCCACAATCGCCTTTAATTCGTCATTGTCGACCAAAGTTTTCGGACGACCGCGAGGTTCATTTTTCAGGTCGAAATTTCCAGAACAGAAGTGAGCAAACCAATAACAGGTGGTGCGTTGGTTTGTAGTGTTAGCTCCGTAAACGTCGTTGATGTAGCGTGCCGCTTGTGCCGCGTTGCTGCCACGACGGTATTCATATTCCATAATTACTCGAATTTTTAACGTATCCATGATGACGAAAAAGATTGAAATGCGATGAAAATGTACATGAACATCAGCACGCACATGCCTGCCAGGCAAGAGCCTGATAAACGGTCCATCAACTTTGTCTAGTAAATACTGTAAGGGCTATCCCTGAAGCGCCGCAATATCGATGCACACCGTTTGCGCATAATGGCATGAAAGTCATCTATTCGCGCTACCTACCGCAAACATGCCCGATGTACTACAAAACCGAGGCAGCCCCAACAATATCGTTAGTGCATTATGGTACTTCGAAAGCAGTGGTGGCCCAGTGGTAATGGCTGCGACTTACGAGTTCTAGGTCGTAGGTTCAAACCCAGGCAGGCGCTTTACTTTGTGTAAATTATTTCATCACCATTGGTCTCAAAACGGTGACGGAAAACATCGTGAGGAAACCGGCATGTCCTAGAACCAAAAATTCGCAGACATGTGACATCTACCAAACCGTACTGGGCCCGCGTGGTGGATTACGGCCCACTCCCTCTCACCGAAAGGAGGCCTGTGTCCCAGCCGTGGGAACATTATAGGCTGATTATGCTTATGCTTTTTATGGTACTTTACATGTTAAACTGAGTCGGGATTAAGGTAGGTAAGTGAATGATGAATCTATTGCCGTCATCTTCATTATCATCGCTACATAATTCATCACTACATCACAATTTCCCCCGCCGCTTGTGTCTGTCTGTATTCGACAAAATCATAACTACTGGACGGATTTTCACGGTTTTCATCAAATCATCAACGATGGGAGGTTCAAAGGTTCAGGAGTATAATAGTTATTCATTAAGGTAAAAGGTGTAATTTAAAAGGTGTGAACTGGCTGAAATATGACAAATTATTCTTGAAGATGTAGGGAAGTTCTTATCGTCTGCCTGGCTTTTCCCAACTAGTTGGGATCGGCTTCCAGTCAAACCGGATTCAACTGAATACCAGTATTTTACGTGGAGCGGCTACCTGCCTGAACTCAACAACCGAATAACCGGGTAACACGGAACTTCTTGGCAACACTGGAGTCAGATTTACCAGCTTCTGACAATCCGTAACGACTGCCAAGGATCTACCAATTACAGCCAGGACCAGCTTAACTTACTTTCCAAGGAAACTCTGTATGTTAAGGTGGTCATCCATCCAGAGATCAACCTTGGCAAGCATTGCTTAACCTTGAAGATCGACCCATGCGGCTATTATTCAAAGTTAGAGTGAACAATCTCCTTCTGGGTAAGCTCGCTCCATCGTAGACTTTGTCTCAGTCATCTCTGACCTAGACTAGAGTCAAGAGGGCGAATGTCTCGGGAGGAAGCACGGCTCCCTGTCGTTTCGGGCGACGCAGGTGCTCTCGAGGCATGGCTGCTTCGGGAAGTACCTGTGTCGCATAAACAGGGAGCCGGACGCTCGGTGCCATCACTGCACCGACTGTCAGGAGGACACGGCGCAGCACACACTGGCAGAGTGTGCCGCATGGGAGGAGCAGCGCCGTGCCCTCGTATCCGAAGTGGGACCCGACCTGTCGCTGCCAGTCGGCGCTCGTTCGATGGTCGGGAGCGCCGAGTCATGAAATGCGGTTATCTCCTTCTGCGAAATCGTAATTTCGCAGAAGGAGATAACTTACTCCTCCCGCGGGCCTGAGGTGGCCTGCATACGCGGGCTCTAGCCGGGGATTATGGAAGGCGTACTAGCTCTCACAATCGTCGGTCAAGTGTGAGATAGAACACCGGGTGGTTTCTAGTCAGTACGAGTCTGACAGACCCCTCCGCCCGCCCCAGGCGAGGGACATCCATGAGGATTTTCCACGCCGGCAACAAAAATAAAGAGTCAAGAACAAACCCATCAATAATAAAAAATAAATTAAATAGTTTAGCCTCGAGCTATTATAGGTTAATGCTCTGCTACCCGTTGCCAATAATGAGGTATGAAGATTAAGCAATCAATCAAAAATAAGTAAACATGAAACACTTATATTTGCTCAATACATCAATTTTTAATCGACTTCCAAAAAAGGAGGGTCTCAATTTGGTTGGCACTTTTTATTACTTTTTTTTATTTGTGTTTTAACACCGACTTCCGAAATTAAAGTTATTTTATACCCTGTAGTGTTGCGATGTTGCTTGTGCTTGCCAAGGTTGGTCTGTGGATGGGTGACCATCTTAACATAACGAGTTTCCTCCGTGCCTCGGAAAGCACGTTAAGCCGTTGGTCCCGGCTGTCATTTGTAGATCTTTGGCAGTCGTTACGGATTGTCAGAAGCCAGTAAATCTGACAACAGTCTTGCCAAGATGTACCGTGTTACCCAGTTAATGGGTTGTGGAGGTCTGGTAGGCAGCCGCTCCTCGTAAAATACTGGTATTCAGCTGAATCCGGTTTGACTGGAAGCCGACCCCAATGTAGTTGGGAAAGGCTAGCCAGATGAGTGTTTTGTTTGGATGTTGGTTATATTTTGTGTAAAAAGATTTTTATTTTTCACTTGGATGACGTCTTCGTCTATGCAGAAAATGAAATAAGCAAAATAAATGCATTGAAATAAAAGCTACTAAACAAAACCGCATGAAATTTACGGGCCCAAATGGCAAGTATTATCGAACTAAAAAAGAATCACTGAAATCGGATCTGAAACCTAGGAGTCATCGGCGTACCTACATACCTTAAAAAAAAATAATTAAAATCGGTCCAGAATTGGCGGAGAAATCGGTGAACATACACAAAAATAAAAATACAAACAGCCAAACATAGAACCTCCTCCTTTTTGAAGAAGTCGGTTAAAAATAGAAACAAACAAGACACAGAACAACAACACAAGTAACACACAACACACAGTAGCCAAACATTGACGTACGACCCACTAAAACAAATGAAATCCACCACAAAAAAAATATTCATCTCAAAAGAAATCCTTTTTAGCGAGCAAAAACCTCGGCACTGGATGCGTGCAATCGCGCGCTGCATGTTAAGGTGGATGCTCCAGGGTAGCCCGCGAAATTCAAATATTTTTATGTTTTTTGCAATTTGCCGGTCAGTGTGAAGCTGTAGAAGATAAATACGCGTTACGGTCGCGGATTGCATTTGGTCCACAAACAGCTTCACACTGACCGGCAAATTGCAAAAAGCATAAAAATATTTGAATTTCGCGGGCTACCCTGGAGCATTCACCTTAAAGCGTGCGTGCGTCCGCATACGTGTGCATATGTCGCAGGGTAGGGTACTACGACAAATCGTTTTATTTGCGAACATCCTACGATGTTTTCAGAGGGGCAATAGGGAATTTCACTGAAAAAAAAACTAATTAATCGTCAAATACATTCAGTCAAAAAAGTATCGGGAATGGATGATTTGTTTATGGATCCAAATTCAAATTTTTGTTTTTTTGTAGTTGTTAGATTGGCACAACTGTTTTCCATTTTGGCGCGGAGTTTGAGTTGCATCTGTTATTTATATTAAATACAGTGCTGGTTTTAGTAATATCATATTATATAGTGTGTATTGTGAATTTCATAATGGACAAAAACATCGATTAAAGAGTTTGTCTTAAATTTTGCATCGCCAATGGAATTTCGTGTTCGGAGTCACTGAAAATGTTACAGAAGGCTTACGGTGAATCGACTTTATCAAAAACTCGTGCTTATGAGTGGTTCAAAGCGTTCAAAAGCGGTCGAGATGTGATGGAAGATTTGCCTCGCTCTGGTAGGCCGTCAACGTCTGCAACTGAAGTTAACATCGCAAAAGTGAAGGAAATAGTGACTGAAAATCCCCATTCAACTCTGAGAGAGATAGCCGCCGAACTTTCTGTATCTCACGAGTCGATCCGTACCATTTTAAGTAATCATTTGGGTATGAAACATGTTGCTGCTCGGCTAGTCCCAAAAGATCTGAATTTTCTCCAAAAACTCAATCGCATGAAAGTCGCTGAGGACATGCTAGAACGAGTCAGTTCGGACCCAACATTCATGAAACGCATTGTTACTGGTGACGAGACGTGGGTTTACGAGTTTGACATGCAAACTAGTCAACAAGCTTCGGAGTGGCGCCTTCCAACTGAACCGAAACCGAAAAAACCACGCCAAAGTCGATCAAAAGTCAAAGTCATGTTGACTGTTTTCTTTGACTATCGCGGTGTTGTGCACTCTGAATTCTTACCGGAAGGTCTAACGGTAAATAAAGAATATTATTTGAGCGTTATGCGGCGTTTAAGAGAGCAAATTCGACGAAAAAGGCCAGATTTGTGGAAAGAAAATTCTTGGATTTTGCACCACGACAATGCGCCTTCGCACAAGGCTATCATTGTGAACGAATTTTTAACCAAACACTCAACAAATACCATCCAGCAACCACCATATTCACCAGATATGGCTCCTGCTGACTTTTTTCTTTTTCCTAAACTCAAATTACCACTTCGTGGCACCCATTTTCAATCGATAGAAGACATAAAGGAGAATTCGCGGCGAGAACTGAACTCAATTCCGGAAGCAGCGTTTAAAAAATGTTTTGATGAATGGATTATTCGCTGGCGCAAGTGTATCATTTCTAAAGGAGCATACTTTGAAGGTGATAAAATAAATTTGGATGAATAACAGACATTTTGTGTTTTATTGATCTTTTCCCGGTACTTTCTTGACAGAGTAGTATATTTAAAAAAAAATATTTGACACGTATTTTTTCTTTTTTCACGTAAACAAAAAATAAAGAAAAAATACAGTACGTTGAAAACTCGCGTGACGTCACTACGATACAACATTTTACTAGCGACGTGACGTCATCAGCCCCCTCTCCCGAGTTATGATGCATTTTATCTTTGACAATATTCATTGAATTAGAAAAACAAAAAATACGTTTCCATTAGTTTTCAAAACTCTAACAGACGGACTAAATAGCATTTATTGATGGTGGAAACTAGCCTATTATTCCCGTATTTATTCGTATCGCAGTCGCAGAAACTATTAAAACACTTTTAATTTCCCTACTTTTCGATAATTTTTTTGACATTGATTGTTGCTAAAATGGCACATAGACTCGATTTATTTATTCAGTACAAGACAGTAACAGAAGTAAGCCGAAGTGTTTTGTTTACCTCTTGTTGCTACAGTTTTATTTTTATTTTTATTTATTTATTAGGATCGTTAACATCGCATACACCGTACTTAAAGATAATAACATAAAAAAGAAAACAAAATATTCTAGACACTTACAGACAACCACAACATTACTAAACACAATTGCAGGAGAAGGTGTAAACTAAAGATATGAGAAGGTTAAAATATGTGTGAGTGCAATTTATAATAAGATTAAAATTAAGTTCTCAGTTTCATATAAAGCTATCTCTTTTTTAACTGACTTCTTCAAAAAGGAGAAGGTTCTATGTTCGACTGTATATATTTTTATTTGTTGTATGTATGTTCACCGATTTCTCCGACAATTGTGGACCGATTTTAAAAATTCTTTCTTTATTCGAAAGCCTATACGATACAATAATTTTATAGGCACACACAATGTTTTCATGACATATCTAACGCAATTCAGATATTTTGTGCCTGGTAATCATCATCTCATATTGCTGAGCTGATGATGGAAGGTATAAGTCAGGATCTGGTGATGGATTCCCATGAAAAATGTTTGTTCAGTGATATCTTTCAGTATTAAATCTAACTTAGGTCAAAAAAATCAATTCCAATAATTGATTTTTCTATGTGAAGTTGTAAATTCTGACTTGAACTTTTTATTAAGTTCATCTTTAAGAGACAGAAAAGGTGATGTTGAGATTGATTTACACTAGTTCGTGAAGTTAAGTTCGATAATGGTATATCATCATCTATATGTGAGTTGCCTAGAGTTATATCCTTTGTATCTCGCCCGCCCCACTAACATGCAACGTTTTGTAGCGGGGATTTCTCTTTAACGGTTCATTTTAAATACCGTAAAATCGTTTTTTTATCTCGCTTTTGCGGTACTGAAACACAGTGCAAAATTATCAAAATTGCGGTAAAGATATAACGAGGAATTTATATAAAAAAAATTACTTTGTCAAAAAACCCGACCGCTAAAAACAACTAAGAAACATATTGTCGCTTTTCAAGCAGTCTTATGCTGTTGGTGGCATCAGATCAGTGATTGAACTGCATCATATACAAAGAGAGGCCCTCTCACACACCATTCATTTCACATTTATTTCTATCTTGATTTTTGTGTAAAGTAGTATAAATAAGCTAGTTTAAATTCTGATACTTCGGGGAGTGGCGCCGTATGCCGAAATACAGGTCCTAACCTAGTTCGACAGCGGATGCTATTATATATATTTGAACCATTGTTATCTACTAGCTAATAATTTACGACAATGTATTGTTTCTCTTAAAATGTAACATATGTGTATTTTTGGAAATAAAGATTATTATTATTATTTATTTATTTTATTTTTTTTACTTTCTCGGGTCCCTTTTCTTAGAGACCCGGTCCTTTGGTAGGCGTACGAGGGGCCGAAGCCAACTCGCAGAGGCCTCTTTAGACATTTTAAATGGAATGGGACACCAACCGACGATTATCCCTGTATGCACTGTGAAAGTATACCCAAGGACAATCCCCGGTTGGAGCAGGACTATTGCAGAATATGGAAACAAAAGATGAAACGCTATGGGTTTGGCTGGTTTAGTGGACTAATAATCGTTTACTATGGAAGAACTATTGGCCCCTGCCTGACCACTGACAATTAAAACGGCTTTAAAATGGCAGGGGGTGACTTGCACATTATTATTATTATTATGTTTTTGACTTTCTCGGGTCCCTAGAGACCCGGTCCTTTGGTAGGCGTACGAGGGGCCGAAGCCAACTCGCAGAGGCCTCTTTAGGCCTCCAGCTATTATAGGTTAATGCTCTGCTACCCGTTGCCAATAATGAGGTATGAAGATTAAGCAATCAATCAAAAATAAGTAAACATGAAACACTTATATTTGCTCAATACATCAATTTTTAATCGACTTCCAAAAAAGGAGGGTCTCAATTTGGTTGGTACTTTTTTTACTTTTTTTTTTCTTTGTGTTTTAACACCGACTTCCGAAATTAAAGTTATTTTATACCTTGTAGTGTTGCGATGTTGCTTGTGCTTGCCAAGGTTGGTCTGTGGATGGGTGACCGTCTTAACATAACGAGTTTCCTACGTGCCTCGGAAAGCACGTTAAGCCGTTGGTCCCGGCTGTCATTTGTAGATCTTTGGCAGTCGTTACGGATTGTCAGAAGCCAGTAAATCTGACAACAGTCTTGCCAAGATGTACCGTGTTACCCAGTTAATGGGTTGTGGAGGTCTGGTAGGCAGCCGCTCCTCGTAAAATACTGGTATTCAGCTGAATCCGGTTTAACTGGAAGCCGACCCCAATGTAGTTGGGAAAAGCTAGCCAGATGAGTGTTTTGTTTGGATGTTGGTTATATTTTGTGTAAAAAGATTTTTATTTTTCACTTTTAAATACTTGGATGACGTCTTCGTCTATGCAGAAAATGAAATAAGCAAAATAAATGCATTGAAATAAAAGCTACTAAACAAAACCGCATGAAATTTACGGGCCCAAATGGCAAGTATTATCGAACTATAAAAGAATCACTGAAATCTGATCTGAAACCTAGGAGTCATCGGCGTACCTACAAACCATAAAAAAAAAATTAAAATCGGTCCAGAATTGGCGGAGAAATCGGTGAACATACACAAAAATAAAAATACAAACAGCCAAACATAGAACCTCCTCCTTTTTGAAGAAGTCGGTTAAAAATAGAAACAAACAAGACACAGAACAACAACACGAGTAACACACAACACACAGTAGCCAAACATTGACGTACGACCCAATAAAACAAATGAAATCCACCACAAAAAATACATATTCATCTCAAAGGAAATTCTTTTTAGCGAACAAAAATCGGCGTGTAATCGCGCGTTGCATGTTAAAGCGTGCGTGCGTCCGCATACGTGGTGCGTACGCATATGTCGCAGGGTAGGGTACTACGACAAATCGTTTTATTTGCGAAAATCCTACGATGTTTCCAGAGGGGCAATAGGGTATTTCACTGAAAAAACGAAATAGTCCGTCAAACATATTTCAAAAAAATATTTTACACGTATATTTCACGTAAACAAAACAAGAAGAAGATACAGTACGTTGAAAACTCGTGTGACGTCACTACGATACAACATTTTACTAGCGACGTGACGTCATCAGGTCCCTCTCCCGAGTTTTGATGCATTTTGTCTTTGTCAATATTCATTGAATTAGCTCGTGGATAAATAATAACAGCCGCACGGGTCGATCATTAAGGTTAAGCAACGCTTGCCAAGTTTGGTCTGTGGATAGGTCATCATCATCATCTACCTAGCCTTTTCCCAACTATATTGGGGTCGGCTTCCAGTCAAACCGGATTAAGCTGAATACCAGTATTTTACGAGAAGCGGCTGCCTACCAGACCTCCACAACCCATTAACTGGGTAACACGGTACTTCATGGCAAGACTGGAGTCAGATTTACTGGCTTCTGACTATCCGTAACGACTGCCAAAGATCTACAAATGACAGCCGAGACCAACGGCTTAACGTGCTTTCCGAGGCACGGAGGAAACTCGGAATGTCAAGATGCTCATCCATCCACAGACCAACCTTGGCAAGCGTTGCTTAACCTTGATGATCGATCCGTGTGGCTGTTATTATCTAGCCACGAGCTCCTCGGTCTGTGGATAGGTGACCATCTTAATATACCGAGTTTCCTCCGTGAGAAAGCACGTTAAGCCGTTGGTCCCGGCTGTCATTTGTAGATTTTTGGCAGTCATACACGGACATACACAGCGGCAGTGTACTGCCTCACACTTCACCGCCGCTGCGCCATTCCATGAGAAATGGCGCAACAGCGATTCACGTACGGACAGTCCAGCCTACTGGAAATCAGAGACAGGATACTGTTGTCGCTGCCCCACACCAGGGACGCACAGCGCTTACGCATTGTCGCCAAGAAACAATCCACACGTGTGTCCGCGAACATCCCCGACGCGCTGCAGTAGCGTGGCAGCCCCAACAGTACCCTGAACGCGTTATTGTATTGTAAACAATGATTTTATTGGTAAACACAATATTTTCACGATATTTCTAACGCAATTCAGATATTTTGTGCCTGGTAATCATCATCTCATGTTGCTGAGCTGATGATGTAAGGTATAAGTCAGGATCTGGTGATGGGATCCCATGAAAAATTTTTGTTCAGCGATTTTTTTTCAGTACTAAATCTAACCTAGGATTGGAATTGATTTTTCTATCTGGAGTTGTAAATTCTGACTTGAGCTTTTTACTAAGTTCATCTTTAAGAGACAGAAAATAATGTTGAGATTGCAAGTTGATTTTCTCTAGTTCATAACGTTAAATTTCATTCATCATATATGTGAGTTGCTAAGAGTGTATCCTGTGTAACATGCAACGTTTTGTAGTGGGGATTTCCCTATCACGGTTCATTTTAAATACCGCAAAATTTGCATTTTTGCGGTACTAAAACGTGCGAAATTCGCGAAATTGCGGTAATGATATAACGAGGAATTCATATAAAACAAATTACTTTGTCAAAAAACCCTGCCCGCTAAAAACAACTAAAAAGTTAGAAATAAACGCTATGGTTTTGAAGCAGTCTGATGCAGTTGGTGGCATTGGATCAGTGATTGAACTGCATCAGACTGCTTGAAAAGCGACTTGTTTCGTTTTCAGATGTTTTTAGCGGTCGGGTTTTTTCACAAAGTATTTTTTTTTATTTCCAACTTTTTAGTGAGTTATATTTTTGAATCGTTTCCTCGAGCCCTTTATTTTGATACCCCACTCGATAGGTTTTGAAAATTAAAAAAATATTGAAGGCATAATATGGCGCCAAAAATCGGCCATTTTAATTTGTATATACCCAGTGTCACTCTTACAATTAATACGAATCTAACGTCACTTTTGAAGCTAAAGTCCATCAAGCCATTTCGGATACAGAGAGTTGAGTTAGGCGCCAAAAATCCACCATTTGGTTTTATTAATTTTGATATACCCAGTGTTACTCTCACAGTAAATACGAATCTAACGACACCTCTCAAGCTAAAATCCATCGAGCGTTTACGGCACGCCCTAGAGCCTAAACGCCAAAGAAATATACTTACATACAAACATACATACAATCGAAAAACATAAACCTCCTTCTTTTGCAGTCGGGTAAAAACATATCGTCTAATCTTAGCGCTGTTTACTCACTGTGTCGGCCATTTATCAATTGCCTCAATTACGCCTAATTGTGGATACAAAGACCGGCAGGCCGATGTATTTGTAGTTCTCATTCGAAGGTCTAAAAGTATACCAAGTATTGTACAACAATTCTCACAAAGACCCATGTGATTATAAGTGTTTTGTCACGAGTGTCAATTGGTCTGACGTGGTATGTGAGATGTTGTTTGTGTATGTTTTGCTGTGTCTATGACATGGGAATGCCATTGACAGTTATACTTATGGGTATCTTTCCATTTTCTCTTTCATATATACACCTACTGCTTGATTCATTTCATCATAATACAATTTTTTAGGGTTCCGTACCCAAGGGGTAACCAACGGAACCCTATTACTAAGCCTTCGCTGTCCGTCCGTCTGTCTGTCAGCGAGCTGTATCACATGAACCGTAATAGGTACACAGTTGAAATTTTCACAGATTGTGTCTTTCTGTTTCCGCTATAACAACAAATAATAAAAATTAAGGTTTATGGTGCGGAACCCATCGTATGAGAGTCCGACTCGCACTTGGCTGGTTTTTTCCTGTTCTGTTTTTTTCCAAAAATAAACTGTTAAGAAAAAAAAAGTCAGGTGTTCCCCAGTACCTACTCGTCGATTTACGCAAACAAAAGGATTTTTGTGATCACCCCAAAGATCAACAATCAACCGCTGCGATCAACTAGAGGTAAAAGCCGCTCGCCGGCAGTGTGACCAGCCAGCTATCGACTATGACTATGTGTGTCTCTTTTACTCACACGAGATCTATATCTTTTGTCCCTTTTCTCAGCGAGCAAATAGTGGATGTAGCTACTCGCTTCCTAGAAAGAGAATTGCCTAAGGCTCTTGTCTCACTCTTTCAAACGCGTGGCTCGCTAACTCTCGTTTGGAGTAAGCTTGCTAAGCTCGCTGCTCGCTGATCGCCGGCGGTGAGACAAGGGCCTAAGGGTAGAAGAAGTCGATCCCAAGTTCCAACAGGTATGAATTATAAACGGTTTCGATTATGATTAATTATATTTAACTTATAGAACAAGATCCCGAATCCCCCAGACATTATTAATACTAATAATCTTTGTATAACCAAATGTGTGGGATAGAGTAGTGTTAGTAAGTACGTATTTTGATGGAAGATTGAGTCTACAGCATTTATTTTTGGTGATTTTTGACCTCTTCCATCAATCAAAGAGGTACCTTGTTTTGCATCGTGCCAAATCCTGGCTATGTTTAGTTTTTACACCTATGAATATTAGTTAATTAACCCCCATTACTTAAATACACTTACAACCTCTTAGGGAATGAAAGTAGACATAATTGAACGGCGATGCGCCACCGGTACCTACATGGTAGGTAGACATCCTACCCACACGCACAAAACGTTTTGGAAGACAATCAATGCGTACAGCTAAGGAGTGGGATTCCCTGCCGGTGTCTGTGTTTCCTGATACATACTCGTAGCTATAACCTGGTAGTCTTTAAGCAAAGAGTGAATAGGTTACTTCTAGGCAAGCGTGTTCTATCTTCGATCACATCATCGCTTACCATCAGGTGAGATAGTGGTCAAACGCGTGCCTGTCAATAGTAAAAAAAATATAAACAACTTTTATTTTAAGACCAACCCTGAAAATTCGAAGAAAATATCAGCTGTTTCATACATTTTCATCGCTTAAATATTGCATTTTGTATGAAACAGCTGATATTTATTTCGAGTTTTCAGGGTTGGTCTCAAAGTAAAAGTTTTATTCAAAAAAAAGAAAATAAAAAAAACAAAAATATTTATTTGATATCAAAACATTGTGAGCATACATGAATTGTGGCAGTCAAAGTTACAATCGTACTTGTGTTGGGTCTGTCACGCTCTTCCCTTAGTTGGTGGCTGTACAATGTATTATGCAAAAATTAAAATTTAAGGAAATAACATATATCATGTTTACTCCTTAAGACTTTGTTAGTATTTTACAAATAAGCCTGTGCAACTCTATAACGCACATTTTCTTACTGACAAAATAAGGAAGTTCTGGAGGCTCTGGGTTCTTGGACTATCAGATATGTTGGGGGACCTAGGGTTCGGATCGTTGAAATTCCGACCATTGTCAACTTGATTGATGAAGAAGGGGGTTGGATTAGATCGGGAGAGGGGGGCAGATTCGTATTAATAGTTAAATCTTTATTAAAGCACCTTAGTCACTAGATTTGACTTTAACTTGTAATAATTATTTTAATACATGCCACTGCTGGACAAAGGCCTTTTATCATATAGAAAAGGCACGAGCATTTACTGCCCCCGTAACAAGTGGGGCAAGTTGGTGATTTTATAATGATTATTATTTGTTATGATTTGTTGCTCCTTGAACTGTTTTTAGGGTTCCGAACATCCGTAAAAAGCGGAACCCTTATAGGATCACTCGGGTGTCTGTCTGTCTGTCTTTCTGTATGTCTGTCTTTCTGTATGTCTGTCAGTCTATCTGTCTGTCCGTCTGTCACAGCCAGTTTTCTCTAGATTTACAGAACCGATTCTGTTGACATTTGGTACACATATAGACTACTGTGACCCAAACACGGACGTTTATATAAATATTTTTTTTTGTATGTGGAAACTGTATCGTGTGACATCAAATGAAAGCATACTGTGAGGGTTTTAATTATTATTTAATTGTTTTATTCACAATTTTAAAATAAATTGCTTTGAAATTATTCAAGAAATTAGACCAAATATGACCATTCCCTTCCCTTATCTCCGAAACTACTGAGGTTAAAATTTTTTAAAAAATTGCAGGTAATAAATCGACCATATCTGTTCTGCGAGCAAAGTGCCCACTGCTACTTCAGTTTGTCATCCTTCAGGCCTTCAATCAACAGCTTAATTTCCCCACGATGTTCGATTCAGCTTTTTTTGCGACAGCTATGCAGGTTTAAAACATTGCACCCTATTCTAGCACTAATTACTAAAACCAACGATTCCTAATCATAGGAAAACAAAGTCTGCTTTCACATTCCCTGTGTGCTGTGGGTTCCATTCATTGGGATCCATTCCATTACAAACAAGCCTCGTATGTACACAAGCATCCTTGCTGAACAAACAACAGAGCCTCAAGTCTGCTATTACAATAGTGTCAGAATGGTCTATCATTGATTTCATAATTGTTGATTTTGACAAGTTTTGTAATCTACTAATAAAAAAGCGTCATTATGACTTTCCAATGGTCAACCACTGACACTCATCATCATCTGCCTAGCCTTTTCGCAACTACATTAGGGTCGGCTTCCAGTCAAACCGGATTCAGCTGAATACAAGTGTTTTACGTGGAGCGGCTATCTACCAGACCCCCACAACCCATTAACTGGGTAACACGGTACATCTTGGCAAGACTGGAGTCAGATTTACTGGCTTCTGACAATCCGTAACGACTGCCAAAGATCTACAAATGACAGCGGCTTAACGTGCTTTCCGAGGTACGGAGGTAACTCGTTATGTTAAGATGGTCACCCATCCACAGACCAACCTTGGCAAGCGTTGCTTAACCTTCAAGATCGACCCGTGCGGCTGTTATTATTTAGAAACGAGCTCCTCAAAACCACTGACACTCCATTGAAAGAAATGGCATAAAATGGTAATCTCGTACATAATGCCAAATAAATAAATAATATGTAAAGATATATATGTACTCATAAAAAAAAATCTGGCTTAACTTAACGTTGACATTTCGAAGTAGTTTTTCGAAAATCATTTCTACTATCGGGTTTTATAATCATGGCAATACGAAAATGTCATTCTACCACGATTCTATTACGAGACCATTGACCGTCCAGTGTTCGACCATTATGAATTAGCAGATAACGAACTGTTAGCAAAATGACAATGGGATCGGGTTGGAATAACGAATTTATAACAAATAGCAGACTTGGGGCCCTGATTACCGTCACATTACATAGCGCTAAAATTCTCTTGAGTATTTTTCTACGTGTATTGTTTAAGTTTTGATCGGCTATTGAGTATCTAGATTCACAAAGAGATTAAATAAACTTGCCTTTTTATTTATAAACTTCCCTTTGTGTTAATACTTTCTTTATTTGACACTGGCTAATCCGCGCAACTTCGTCTGCGTCCTATATTTCATTTATGCTCCGCTTCTATTAATTGTATTGTGATGTTACCTATAGTCTTCCTTGATAAATGGGCTATCTAACACCAAAAGAATTCTAAACAGTAGTTCTTGGGATTAGCGTGTTCAAACAAACAAACTGTTCAGCTTTATAATATGTAGATAAGGTTCTTCTATCACTATTCTACACTATCTTTCTAGGTCATGATCATCATCACCATCTTCCTAGCCCTACCCAAGTAACATAGGACCAGCTAGTCTATTCTGTAAGTAACCATTTCTATATCGAGCTTCACTTATGTGACAAAACTCACAAAGTGAACTTTATTTCACACAACATAAAGGTCTTCTGTTTACACTCACCTCGGATTCCGCTGTTGAGACACAAAAATGTTGTTACAGAATAGCACTACAGATTATATAGATTCCATAGATGATATTGTTTCCATTCTCCCCTGTCAACCCCTTTGTTTCATGTCATGCCTTACTCAATAAACTATGTATCCTTTTTCCTTTGGCCCTCTTGTTCATCACTCATCATCATCTGCCTAGCTTTTTCTCAACTAAGTATACATATTGAGGTCGGCTTCCAGTCAAACCAGATTCAGCTGAATACTAGTATCTATTTTACATTGAGCGGCTACCTACCAGACCTCCACAAACCGTTAACTGGGTCACACGGTACTTCTTGCCAAGACTGGAAAGTTTTTCTGGCTTCTGACAATCTGTAACGACTGCCAAAGATCTACAAATGACTGCCGGGACTAAAGGCTTAACGTGCTTTCCGAGGCTCAGAAGAAACTCGTTATGTTAAGATGGTCACCCATCCATAGACCAACGTTGGCAAGCGTTGCTTAACTTTAAAGATTGCCCAATGCAACTTTTATTATTGTGGCCGTTATTCTTTTTACCGATGTTGCTGTAATTCTTTAGCTCCGAGCTCCGCCCACGTCATCACTCATGTAGTTTTAATCAAATATTTGAATACAAAGTTTTGGTTTCAGTAAATTTCAACTGGTTGATTTAAAATGAAGTTTTACCTATGTTTGCGTGTGACCATATTTTAATTTGTACACGTTAGTTATTAATTAAAAGGGCGCTCGACAATTCATCCAATCAAGCCATCGCGCATCGTGTCCAAATGAATTGGTGGACCATCGGTATATTTTGTGCCATCACTACATAACTATGCTTTGGATACATATGTACTATGATGAGGCTTTAAAGCCATCATTGCTGTAGAGTAGATAGAGACGGAACTATACTCTTATATTCCTTTTTCTCAAAGGAATTTGACATTAAGACGTCATCGTACCTAAGGTCCCAGGTCACCTTATTCTATTGAAATAGTCATACCAATCGGAACCTCACGCAGCCAGAAGTCATTGCGACAAACCATGAATAAGATGAACGAGCTAAAAAAATAACTACTACCGGTCCACATTAGCCCTTGACCTAAACAACTGGCAGTCAAAGTTGAATGTAAAGCATCTGTAGCAGTGGGATAACTCAAGGCTGCTCTCGAAAAAAGCTTAAAAACAGCGTGCAGATGAAGCAACTTTTCGTCGGTACTAACATAGAAATTACATCTGAAAAAAATTGTTAGGAATCTACATGATATGATACATAATTTGGTTTAGCCAGAATTTATCTATCGGTATCACCTAATAAAATAAAGCACCAAATCACCTCCAAATCGTTGAGATGAATCCATTTTATTCCTTCATTTTTTTCCAAAGAGTAAAAAAAATGTATTTACTGCTTTGCAGTACAAAAGAAAATGATTTGGTTTTTCAAAACGTGTGTTATTTTTATTATAAAAAAACTAAAATGCGGGTAGCGGAGTGGCGCGTAGAGGAGTAGTTAGCTCCGTTTATATGCACAAGGTCATTGGCATGAATACAAGTCTTAAGCTGTTAGTATCCAGCACCTTAACATGCCCAACATTGACACTACTGCTTAAAAATCACAAATTAATCTTTGTAATAACAGCAGATTTTACTGTTAATTGATTCTACATATTTGGGTATCCCACTCAAATGCCAACAAAGAATTTATCCGTCCCGAAATTGTTCAAATATCAAATACCATTGGTATTATTGCCAAAATGAGAGAGCTAAAACTTTAAAGAATCCCAAATGCGTTATAGGGTGCAAGGCGGTAACACTCCAAACATTTTTTGCCCTAAAATTTGGGATCTTCTCATGACAGGTACCTGTTTCTGTTATTCTTTGAATTATCGGAAAAAAAATCAAAGAAAGGGGATGTAATAACGAGAACCGAGAATTTATAGACAGATGAAATGAATATTGGTTGGACATGTAACGACTTGTTGGGTGTAATTGGAGATAGTGCATTTTGTATCGTAACTATGTATTGGTATGAAAACAAAATGCCTGACTTCAGGACTAGGGAGAAAGACAAAGAATCTACTGTTTTTGTTAAAAAAGGGTTCGCTCATGCGTCACAAATTAAATGCTTGGCTTTTATATTGGTAGTTACAGCAACTTTTATGCTGGACAATTTGTCAAATTATTTTTTATTTCAGAAAGTAGACCTTATTACCGAGGATTTTAGACAGCAGTTTAAAATTGTTGAGTATAAACGCTTAATTTCTGTACATACTGTTGGTTACCTACTAAAAATTCCATCTGCAAAGAGGTGTGTCTACAAATATAATAAAAATATACTGTTGGTGCTGGTCGAGCAAAAAGTTGTTTTCAAGACGAGCTTTTAAATAAACGTAGAGCTACTACAGTTACATCTGAAGAATATAAAATAGCAGAAGTAAATTCCTTAAACACTATAAAATTAAATGCATCTGAGATTTGTACTTAGAGTAAAATGAAAGCAATTAATGTACCTACAGCTGTAAATGATTGCTTCATTTTTACAAAGTACCCTGACATAATAAATTTGAACTGAAAGATAAGTTTTTCAAACATGATAACGCTAATGAATTATCGATTCACAGTGGATTTTATGATTTTTTATCAATAGATAGAATGATTCAAGAGTAAGATTTATACATACGGGAACGGAAAAAACGGAATATTATGCGCGTTTGAAGTCGCGAGCAAAAGCTAGTTCGTAATAATCGTAAAACTCGCATGTTACCAACAGAACCGCAAGAGGATTTAGCTGTCAGAACAGGATGAAAGCTATTCTTCCATACCAACGAGCTTTCAATGATTGATGAATCAGAAAATTCAGACGAACAAATGCATATTTTCGTTTCCAATCCTTGAGGAATAATATTAACGAAGACTGCAAACAGAAGCTCAAAAAAGCCGCTTTGAAACAATGAATAATAATGTCGTCTCTTTCCATCGTTAAATAAACTATGAGACAAGAAACCTTGCAGTCTCCGGTACTCACTATTGTTCTGATGCTGCGCTTTTGCTGCAAACTGAATATAAAAATTTCACGCTCCAATCATCTTAATGTCGAAATACTCTTGTCTCCTTCGCACTTTACCGCGTTAGCGCCCGTCTCTCTCTGTTTGGAATCCTAGACGCAGCTCTGATATCGACGCAGCCTTATCACTGCCACGCCTTTGTGTAAATTCTACCTTTATTCTCGTGACAATACAGTTGGTTTTCGATTGGATTGATCCCATCTCAGAGGTTGTTCACATACCTGAATGGCCGTAGCGTAGTATTCGAGAATGGGTCCGCTCACATTCACAACAGCAAAGTCAGTGTCGCTCGAGACGTGGAGGAGGGTGATCGTTCGCGCAAAATTTCGCCGAAAGCCGGCGACCGCGTGTGCGATATATTAAAACGAAAGTGACTATTGATAGTCAACTCACATATTTAATCTTACGTAGTGAAGTTTAAAAACATGTGTGTTTATATGTTCTAGTGTTGTGTTAGTTGCTTAGTTATTGGATTTCTTTGTCGAAGGTATGTCAACCAGTTCTCTTTAGTTTTTAATAATTACTAGTAAGGAACGTACAAGAATGATTTCCTTTCTGTATGCAACAACCGGTTTTTCGTCCGGTCAACCGTGGGAAGGTATTTGGTTTGCAATTTCATGTTTGATTGCATGCATTGTTTGCATCGGCTCGTTATTCCTTAATATTGTTTTCCCTGATTTAATTTTAGATTACATGAATATTTTGTTTGTTGTTTGAGTTTTGTTATTTATGATGTGACTTTTGTATCTGTCCTAGCCGAACTTTATTTGCTTACAGAATTCTTTTCAACTAAGTTTATTATTCAAGCGGTGTAGTTTAGTTCTGCTAAGTTTCTTTGCGTGCTTTGTCATTATTACAAGTTGCTGTTTCATTATTTATGATTCATCTTGTATGCCATTAATGTCTCACTCATATTATAATTTATTGTTTTTTGCCCTTGTTCAAATCATTATTTATCTTCGCCTGCTGTTTCTAGAACACTCTGAAATGTATCATCATTACCGTCATTTACTCTGATTACTGCATCATCATGTTTAAAATCTTCAAGATCTTGCGTAATTTATTTGGTTTACTATAAAAGATAAATAAAATTCAGTAAATTCCCTCTTTTTGTTTCATCCCTAGACAATTTTCTTATTTTGTTTGTGTTCCCGAGACGCGTTAAATTAATTTGGAGAGGATTGTTAGCTCAATTTCGGTAACACGCCTCGAGGTCGGATACTCTGCTCTTTACTCATCACTTAATTGCCAAACTTCGGCAAAGGAGTGAAACATGTTTGAAAGAAACTTAATAAAGCAAATCCTTGTTTATCACTATTTAGTTTATGTTGTACCTATTACCTAATTTATCTTGATGTTTCACTTGGTTTAATAAATCATTTGTTTTTGAACAACAAATGATTAGGGACAATACAGATTTAGATTTTGGTTTCTTGGTAACATTATTTTACGCAAATGATTGTAGAAACCTAAAGATTTTGACAATTTTTTTTTTTTGTCCTATCAACTTTGCACCTAAATGGGTCCTTGATACATAATATAGGTTACCACATATATGTTAAGGACTACCACACCCTAAGTCAATGTGTTTATTTATTGCAGTAATAATTAGGTAATCGGTTAAGATAACATTAGAGTTATAAACTGATTAGTTAGCAGTGGTACTGCTACCTACTTACTCGTATAAACCTTATTCTATGGAGGCTGATTGGTCAGTATAATAAAAATGTATTGTTCCATTTCTATATACATACATGAAAGATGTTTTCTCAAGTTCAAAAATGATTCCAGACTTTCTTCTTCATTTTATTTTAAGATTTCAACAGTTTCTTTTTTATCAAGAGATAATTAATTCCTTGAAATAATTTGTTGTTTTTTTAATAATTGGGGTGGTGTAGTTTTTAAAAATGTGTTGCGAGACAGAGTGTGTGAGACCTTTGAAAAGCCTTTGTCAGGCAACAGCTGGTTGGATGACAGGTACCTAAATACCTCACTAACACATCTACCTAGCCTTTTCCCAACTATATTGGGATCGGCTTCCAGTCAAACCGGATTTAGCTGAATACCAGTATTTTACGAGGAGCGGCTGCCTACCAGACCTCCAGAACCCATTAACTGGGTAACACGGTACTTCATGGCAAGAATGGAGTCAGATTTACTGGCTTCTGACTATCCGTAACGACTGCCAAAGTTCTACAAATGACAGCCAGGACCAACGGCTTAACGTGCTTTCCGAGAAACGGAGGAAACTCGGTATGTTAAGATGGTCACCCATCCACAGACCAACCTAGGCAAGCATTGCTTAACCTTGAAGATCAACCTGTGCGGCTGTCTAGCCATGAGTTCCACCACCTCACTAACAAAACACAGCAACAATTTTAGCAGTTGGCACACCCATTCTGAAAATTTATTTGCTGAATGAAATCATTATCTTCACTTGTTAATTTTGGAATGATAACTTGCTATCAGACGTTTTCGCCAAATCAAATAGTAACTACATTTAAAACGAAAAATAGGCACCTACCTTTTGCCCGAAGCGTCTTCTTATCAAAACAAATACCATTATCTCTTACTGCTTACATTAGCACAGTTAATCAAATATTTATTTGTCAAGCTTATTTGCTATCAGATAATAATACCTTTACAATTATTGTGATCTTATCTTTAACGTGATAACAATTCTATGTCAATTCAGGAAAGCATTACGATGTTGTGTCAGTTAAATTGATTTCTTTGTTTTCTTATTTTTTTATTCAAATTCCCTTGAAATTGATGTAGATTATTTTGGTTCTTCTTCAATCTCTCAAATATTTGCCTTAATTCAATTGAAGGGTACAGGGGCAAAACAAGAAATGTCACAAAAACCAGTTTTTTTTGTGTAATTTCATCATATCAGTCGAAAGACTTCCACTGCTGGACATTGGCCTCCCCCGAATTTTGGGGGGCTTTTCCATAATCGCCACGCTTGGCAGGCGGATTGGCGGTTGTTCCGTTTTACAGAGAACGCTGCTGCCCATTCTCTGGCGAGTCCCTTATTCGCCTCTTACGACACCCACGGGAAGTGATGGTATTATTCTTTTACGGCACCATACGGCACCGGCCGACTCCAAACGGCAGTTTGTGTAATTTACATTTTAATTTTTGAAGTGTATGGACTTTCTTTTGCGTTTCAAATCTTAGATATCACAAGTAGGAGCTCAAGTTTACCTCACTGAGATTTTATTTAAGTATAAAGAAACCTTGGTGATTATTTCAGCCAGTAAAAAAATAAAAGTCTAATTAATGTTATATGACATTCTTTGTTTTTCACCTGTAACCTTTAGTTGATTTTTATTTGATTGATATTGACTGTTGTCGAATGGCCAATCATCTTGAGCTCTGTACAAATTTGTGATGATCGGCAATAACGGTTGTCAAAAAGTTCATTGCTGTTTTTTCTCATAGGCTACCGAAGTATCACATGGTCAATTATTGACGCTGCCAAATTTTGCCAACCAAGAATACTATCTATACCTAGACTTAACAGCAGACTTCGTTAGCTCCACAGAACAACTTAACCTGTAGTGCTATTCTGTAACAACATTTTCGTGTCTCGACAGCGGAATCCGAGGTGGAAATAAAGGTAACACCTTTATGTTGTGTGTAATAAAGTTCACTTTGTGAGCTATCTCACTCAGGTGAAGCTCGATATCGAAATGGTTACTTACAGAATAGACTAGCTGGTTTATAAAAATCGATATACCTACCCTATAAAGGCTAGGCAGATGATGATGTAGATCAACATCATCACCTGCAAACCCTTTTCCCAACTATATTGGGGTCGGCTTCCAGTCAAACCGGATCCAGCCTAATACTAGTATTTTACGTGGAGCGGCTGCCTACCAGACCTTAACAACCCATAAACTGGGTAACACGGCACTTCTTGGCAAGACTGGAGTCAGATTTTCTGGCTTCTTACAATCCGTAACGACTGCCAAAGATCTACAAATGACAGTCGGGACTAACGGCTTAACGAGGCACGGAGGAGTCTCGGTATATTAACATGGTCACCCATCCACAGACTGACCTCGGCAAGCGTTACTTAGCCTTGAAGATCGATCCGTGCGGTCGATCCGTGCGGATCTACAGGAACATCAAAATCTAAATCATTTGCTGTCCCATCTCTGATTGACTTGTGCTAAGCTTCTAGCGTCACCAGATGTTCTAACTCCGGAAATAGTGTAACGATGTTTGATAATAATAGCAGTATCTTAGCGGGAGTATTCTTCATAAATGTAATTTTGAAGTGTGGTGTGATATGACCTATTTTTGACTGACATGTGTTTATGGACTTCATAAAACCATGAGTTTTTTAACTTATGGTCTCTTTGTTTTATATTCAGTTATTCATGTGGTGCGGAGATTTTGTGAAATTTCTCTGGTTATAATTTCTCCGTTTCTCCGCTCCGCTACCTCGCTCCACGACTTTGAAGAGGCAGCTTAATGATTTTCTACGTATGGTAACCATAATTGTTTTACTGTCTGTACCAACTAAATTACTAACAATTACCTTTTTACTCTCTCTTACAATAATTTGAGCGTTAATATTGAGGTTACAGATTTTAGCTGCATCACTTTCCATTTGTAGAGTGTCCGATTTATTTACAAAAGAGACCAAATCAAAGTTATAATGTGTATTATTATCTTTCGCCGCCTTTCTTTCTATAGCTGCTTACTTACTTTTCATTCCTCTAGAAATAAATGTATGATTTGTGATAGTTCGGTCTGAAATAAAATTATTGAATTATTCAGAAATATTGAAGATGGCGTTAACTAACGCTTAAAGGTGGAAATAGTTGACTTTATTAGTTATTATCAATATTTACCTAGCCTTTTCCCAACTTGGGGTCAGCTTCCATTTAAACGAGATTCAACTGAATACAAGTACTTTACATGGAGCAGCTGCCCACCAGACTTCCACAACCCATTAACTGGGTAACACGGTAGTACTTGGTAAGACTGGTGTAAGATTATCTGTCAATCCGTAACGACTGCCAAAAATCTACAAACGACTACCAGGACCAACGGAGGCACGGAACAAACACGGTATGGTAAAGATTGTCATCCATCTACAGACCAACCTTGTTAAAGTAGGTTAACCTTGAAGATCGACTGGTGCGGCTGGAATTTTTAAGCTACGAGCTCCTCGATCTTAATAAGCTGATAATCGGGTTAAATAAAAAACAAAAGAAAGGCTTTTGCCCTCTAGTAAGACAACAATAGCTAAAACTAAAACAAATGATTAAGCTACGAACTACGACACCAATAAAACATTTATAACAAAAGAAACTGTCATGCGTATAACAGATGAAGGTATTGTTCACAGAAGACTAACGTCAAAGGAAAGACATAGGTCAGCCTGATGGGTAGGCCTATAGGGAATTGTGATGAAATATTACTTTTTCACATACCTTTACCCTATACGAATATAATATAACACAGAAGCAGAATAAACGGCACGAGTTGTGAGCACATGCTCCATGACGACGACAGCTCTGACGCTTCACGTTATTGGATCATCAGTCAATGCTCATGGACTATTTGCGCTTGCAAGTCCAGCTGCTATTCATCTGTGCCCACGACTATTGCCGGCTGCTACACCTAAGCTGAAAGAAACACTTAGTTTTTTAGGGTTCTGTACCCAAAGGGTTACCAACGGAACCCTATTCTGTCAGAGGGCTGTATCTCAAGAACCGTGATAGGTAGTCACTTCTATTTCTACAAAAAACAAAAAATGAAGGTGCATGGTACGGAACCCTTCGTGTGCGAGTTCGACTCGCACTTGGCCAGTTATTTATTTTATTAAGGTGTACAATAAAGCATATATTAATAAATAAACAAATAGAAAGCTATTTGTCAATGTCCAATTCTCGTGTATGAATTTCTGGACAATGATAATAACATACGAACGGTACTGCCATGTACCAGAATCTATCAATCAACAAATAGGAAAATTGGTCGTAGTTTTTCGACCAATCCGGTCGAAATTCTACGACCAATTTTCCTATTTGTCAGCACAGGATCTAATTGGCAGTAACACATGTTCAATCAGATGTTTAGAAAAACCCAATTACCAGAGACGATGACATGAAACACAGTCCCAAAATTTTGCCTTGCCAGTCACCTTCAGATAAAAAAAAACAATTTATGTAATATTTTAACCAGAAACAAAAGAGAGAACACACAACACATTCCCAACACTGAACACAAAGGATAAAAGCAAACAAGTTGCAAATTAGAAAAATCAAAAAACCCGACTGCAAACAAGTCAACTTTTATGAAGGAAAACTGTTTCTTAATTGAATTTAAACTAGCTAATATATATTTTTGTACTTCCATTCAATTTCCTTCATTTTGATACCCTATTCGATTGGTTTGGTTTAAAAAAAAAATATTAACTACTTTCAATTTAGCGTCCAAAATCCGCCATATTGCTTTTTTGTTTTAAAACACCTGTCTAAGGATACTTGGGTTTTTGAAGTGAATCTAACAACACCTTAATAGTCGAAATCCATTTGGAAGGTACGAGGTAATAAAGAAATAAACATACATACAAGATACGCGCGAAAAACATAACCGTTCCTTGGCAGTCGGGTAAAAACAGAAAGAATAGAGATAGACTCGCTACGCATCCATCACGTACATCTCTGGTGCAATTGCAGCCTTACGATCTCTGTTCTTATTCTTTCTGTTTTTGCTTTAAACGCAGCCTAAGAAGTCATTAATTTCATCGGTCATCGGCGTAATATTGCCTGCCTGTCGGTCTTCTACAGACTGTTTTTTGGTGAGTGTGCGCAGGAACTCCACGACCTGATCCCACCATCGCCCTTTTATCACCGGAATACTAGACGTACTGCAGGGTTCCATCCGTACTTGGTCGATATCCCGACTAGCCGTACCCAGAGCTTCTCTTCCACATTTAGTATACGCACAATTAAAGTGTAAAACTCTCTGCCAGCATCTGTGTTCCCGTCCACATATAACCCGTCTGCCTTCAAATCAAGAGTTAACAGGTATCTTCTGGGCCCGCTTGCTCCGTCATAGATCTCATCTATCGCTTTCCATCAGCGCGTGATTGTGGTCAAGAGCAAGCCCATAACTAAAAAAATTAAAAAAATAGCTTTTGCACACATCTTCACTCACTTCAAGTTACCTATAACCGTTTCCAAGGTTCCATTTACCTCTGTGCCAAAATTTATCACAGTTAGCTCCGTGATGTCGGCGTGAAAGTGTAACAAATACACTTTGGCATCAAATAATTTTAGTTAGGATCAGGTAAAGAATTTTTCAAATCGAATAGTAGTTCCTAAGAACTACTATTCGATTTGAAAAATTCTTTCAGTGTTAGATAGCCCATTTATCGAGAAAGGCTATAGGCTATATATCATCACGCTAAGACCAATAGGAGCGGAGCAGTAATGAAAATTGTGACGCAGATGAAGTTGCGCGGGTCAACTAGTAAAGGGATAACGATACAAACAAGAATTCAAAAACTAGTGAATTAGTTTTTGAATTCTTGTTTCAAAAACTAATTCTATAAGTAGAACACAATCGATACCTGTTCTGAACTCCTCGACATTTGCCATTTGAGTCATATCGACAGATGTGAATAGCGTTATAACAGTCAGCCGATGCTCCTGTTATAAAATAAATAAAAATTAATAAAGAAATAAATAGAAAATGCAATTCAGTGCCGCCATGATAACAGCAAGAGAATTAATAAGAACAGAATGACATAGTGTTTAGTGGTAACAAGTCAAATCAAAATCTTTTATTTCAAAAATACCAGTTACAACGTTCCAAAGAGTAATAGATCCTATTGAGAACAACGTGCGTGAACAACAAAGGAGCGAATACAATTCAGTGCCAACATGATAACTGCAAATGCGAATGAATAAGATCAGAAAGAGAGAGCGTTTAATGTTAGAACAACCATACCTAGTTATTGATATGAAGAGAAAAAACAAGACTTCAAAAATAACCTTTTAAAGTCCATCTCAAACACAATCGATAACTATTTAGAACTATTCGACATTCGCCATTCGAGTCATATCGAAGTCGTAATCGACAGATGCGAATAACATCATAACAGTCTCCGTTGCTACTGTTATTATTTCTGATACACCTTTGTCTGTTTCTTCTTGTTGATAAACCCTCACGTGACTCATTCAATTTTCGTCTGTATTGTGTCGTTAAATTTTAGTAGTCGAAAGAGTAGTATGATCAGTGCCTTGGAAGAAATTTGACTTTGGATTGAACTTGAAGACAGATAAATTATTTTTTACTAAAAGTAATGGACATGGGCCAGAGATGAATGGGATTTGTCATTGCTAAAGATGAAGTTCCTGTTTCAATACCTTCACTTTTAAGAGGATGAAGCTTCAAAAACCTTTCATAGTGGTCAGCTCTAATATACCTACAGAATTGTTTCCAAAATTGTATGTTTTTAGCTACACAATATGTTGTCTGTAAGTAAGATTTTAATTAAGGTGATTGCGCCAGGGTAGCCCGTGAAATTCAAATATTCTTACGTTTTTTGCAATTTGCAAGTCAGTATTAGGTTTTATGTTGATTGAAGTATGATTCGCGGGCGTAAGAATGATTAATTTTCAGAATTATAACCATTTCAGTCAGCAATAAAACTCCTTAAGGCCAGGTAACCCGAAAGAATGTCTATTTCATGAAATCCTGACATTTTAAGATTATACCGACTTATGGAGTTATTTTACTGATTTTAATGGTTATAACCTAATACTAACTTGCAAATTGCAAAAAACGTAAGAAAATTTGAATTTCGCGGGCCACCGTGGAGGTTCCACCTTAAGGAGATGTCATATTTCCATTTCAACGACGTTATACTTTGTCGTCAGTCTGTAATACGAATATTTTAAGCAATTAAATCGTAATCATTACTTTCTTACTTCTTTATTTCTATCATCGTTGTTTTTGTTTAGTATTCAGCTATCTTACTAAAATATGTTTTAAATGTCTTGTAGTAGATCGCTTTAGAAATCTAGACTTTTGCTAAGATTTTAAAATATAAATTCACTTCGTTTGCATAACGATACATAAGTGTCAACAAAATTAAAATTTATACCAACCTTGTAATACTTTACTGTTATAAAATAAGCATTAATTGTTATTTAAATAATACTGCGGTTAAGAAACCTGATAAGACCATTTCCATAAACAATAATTTTATTAAAAGCTACTTCGTTTGTTATTTCGGTAAAATTTCGAGAAAGATGGCTGATAAAGTCAAGAGACGATTACGCCGGCTGTCGATGAAAACCTGTGCTGTCATGTGGCTCTGTGCCGCTCACGAGTCCTAGCATTATGCTCAACTTTTATAAAATTTTAACTTTGTATATATATTATTTTTTTTGGTATACATCGTGCTCGGCGCAAATGAACGCTTTTTCTTTCTTTTTTTCTTTCTATGACTAAAACTCATCATCATCATCATCATCTGCCTAGCCTTTTCCCAACTATATTGGGGTCGGCTTCCAGTCAAACCGGATTAAGCTGAATACCAGTGTTTTAGGAGGAGCGGCTGCCTACCAGACCTCCACAACCCATTAACTGGGTAACACGGTACTTCATGGCAAGACTGGAGTCAGATTTACTGGCTTCTGACTATCCGTAACGACTGCCAAAGATCTACTAATGACAGCCGGGACCAACGGCTTAACGTGCTTTCCGAGGCACGGAGGAAACTCGGTATATTAAGATGGTCACCCATCCACAGACCAACCTTGGCAAGCGTTGCTTAACCTTGAAGATCGACCCATGCGGCTGTTGTTATTTTAGCCACGAGCTCCTCACGTAGGCAAATTGATATAGAGGCAAAATAATATTATATGGAGATATTTAACATAATAAAGACTTTTGAAAGCGCGAAAAGAAAGGCAAATCTACTAATAAAATGCGGAAGTGTATCAACTATCTTAATTCTATAGAATTAGTACAGGATGCGAATATTGACTACAGACTACTGGCAAACAAATATTTACCAGGTTGAGCACTTATCGCCGTGTGCTTATGATAAACGTAGAGTCAATATAACAGAAGGCTCATTTGAGGATGCGTGATATGAAATTCACACATTGTTATCGGTAGTTGGGGATGATGAAGACGGGAGATTTGTCGGAGAGTAAAGTTAACATAGTGTTATTGACATTTTTCGAAGAACTTTTAGACATAACGAGAACAAGATATTTTGAATTCCACGTTCTGGGTTGAACCAAATTACTAAACGTGTTATAGACATTTTGGATTTTTAGGGTTTCGTACCCAAAGGGTATCCAACGGAACCCCATTACTAAGCCTCTGCTGACCTATCGTCTGTCAGCGGGCTGTATCTCAAGAACCGTAATAGGTAGACAGTTGAAATTTTCACAGATTGTGTATATCTATTGCTGCTATAACAACAAATAATAAAAACCAAGGTTTATGACACGGAACCCTTCGTGTGCGAGTCCGACTCGCACTTGGTCGGTTTTTTTGTAAAAGTCAATTCATTCGCTTGTATTTTTATGATGTACTATTTTTTGCCCGAGGCTTTGTTCGCGCCAGGGTCTCATCTAATTTCTTAAACAACTTCATCAATATCAGTTTGTCGGATCAGAGTGCCATTTCTACAAATCGCCCTTTCTTTAGTGCAAATTAATTTATTTCTTTCGCTTGTGTTTTATTACCTCTTCATGAGACTTCTGCACTATCCTCAAGTTCTTCTTATCGTGTGGGCAGTAAGGTCTAGCGGCTCTAGTGTCAGAGTTTTTAAACCACCTAGTCATAAGTGTTAGTCCATTTACATTGGTTTTGTGGGCGAGCCAAATATAACGTAATATGACACAGAAGTGGTGAAATTCCTGCGTGTTTCGTTTATTCAAGGAAAACTTTATGCGTATTAGGTATCCTCATTACATTGCGGTTTAGAATTCATTTAGCTGTCAATAACAAAGTACCTACTTTTAAGATATCGTTTTTTTATTTTTAAATATAATAAAGAAGAAATAATAAAGACAAAATAACTTGTTTACGTGGCTTTGGTCTCTTGATCTATGTCTGGAAGTCCGTCCGTCTGTCTGTCAGCGGCCTGTATCTCAAGAACCGTAATAGGTAGAGAGTTAATATTTTCACAGATTGTGTATTTCTATTGCCGCTATAACAACAAATAATTAAGGTTTATGGTACGGAACCCTTCGTGTGGGAGTCCGACTTGCACTTGGCCGGTTTTTTTCTGGGTATAAAGCTATTGAAAAACATTACTTTAGAGGCAGTCGGGTAATAAAGAAATTTGTTCGTTAGATACTTTTAGAGATGAGCTCCTTGGCCTCGTATGTCGGTTATGGTTGCGGAATATATTCCAAAAAGTTACCACGGCCCTGGAACGCAAAGGGCATTTTCAAGGAGGATGGCTGGGTTCCAGCCAGTAAGTGGTGACACAGGGAGTGTCAGACCCTCTCCGCCCAGAATGGGAGAAGTCATTTGACTATGTTCCATAAAATTAGACTTCGTAATGTATCTTCATACAAACAACTAGTTCTCTTTACAATATATATGTATTAGTTTAAATTGTTAATTATTTGGTTTTAAAAAGAAAAATAAGCTTTAATTCGGATAAGCAACACTTAAATATGTCTTTATACAACATGTAACAGAATAACCGCAATACCTCATAAGGGATCATTGTACTCATTATTATGAATAACTTTTACTATAGGACCCAACCCAAAATCGCTAAAAAAAACAACTGTTCAGTACATTCTGTCGATTTATGCTCACCTAAATATATGGAGGAGTCGATTTTCTTTCACGATTTTAGAGTTGGTCTCATAGTGAAAGTTGTTCATAGTTATGAGTACAATGACCCCTTAAGAGGCTTTGAGTTTACTCTGTTACACGTTGTATATATTTTGCCAACATATAAATGTACCTACTATTGAACCTTTTACATAGAATGCGCTGATTAAAACGTGGACGGTGGTTTCGTGATTATTAACATGAGTAATTAATTACTTACTGCGTTATTTATAAATGGGACAATGTTTTGTTTATCAGTATGCTTTGTTATGTTCGGTACTTAATTGAATTGTCCTTTATGTTTATAATAGTTTTTGAATATAAAAAAATATATTTTTATTGATCTTTTTACTAGTTGAACCGCGCAACTTTGTCTGCTGCGCTCCTATTGCTCTTAGCGTGATAACCTAGAGCCTTCCCCGATAAATGAGCTATCTAACACTGAAATAATTTTTCAAATCGGACCAGCAGTTCCTGAGATTAGCGCGTTCAAGCAAACAAACAAACAAACAAACTCTAGTCTAGGTCAAAGATAACGAAGACAAAGTCAACGATGGAGCGAGCTTACCCAGATGAAGCCTGTGTGAACTTGAGCTGCCAATGTAATTATTTTTTCAATTATGTTACACGAAATACTGAGAAATGTATTTGAGGAAAGGATGGCCAAAATAAATATTGATGACTAGAGAGACCACTGAGATTAAGAAGAAGAATTCACGTTGCGGTTACCTCGAGCAATTTATTTAAATTCAATCTCTAAGAATACTAACATATTTAACCTTTCTGCCACACCTTATAACACCTCAATCAATTTTAGATGACGCAGGTTTTAGCCCAACCCCCCGGGCGTCGGGAGTCGCAGGACGATTCTCGGCCACCGTAGGCGTGGGACTGCGGACGGCGAGCATTGGGTGGCTCGCCGTCTGATCAGAACCAGGCCCGGGTCGGCGGCGCGCTGCGATCCCACCGCGCCTCAAGGACATGTCAGCACAGAAGACGGGGCCCACTAGGGCCAGTGCCTGCTGGGGCTGCGGACTTCGTTCGAAAGAGGCACCGTACCCTGGAATGCAAAGGGCACTAGGAGAAACACGGATGGGTTTTAGTCAGTAAGAGTCTGACACTCCCTCCTGCTGTACCCAGAGCGGGAGAAGTCATTTGATGATTTCCCATCCTAAAAAAAAAAAAACAAAAAGGTTTTAGCCCAAAAAAACGAGCATTTTCTAAAGCACCTAAAAGCCTAATACATCACTTTCTACACCTTTAAAATACACAAAAGAAACGAAAAACTCCAAGTTTACGTTACAGACATTTCATCAAAAGCATATTATTTCTATCTAGTTTTCTTAGACATTTTCTGCACGTCAAGTCTGATCGATAGCTTTCGAAATATTATGGTAATCTATCATCAGAATAGTGACGCTGGAGTCGGCAATCAGTTTGGGAATATTGCCTGAAAGGGTGGATATAAATCTAGAGTGTTTGTAATCAACTTGGTAAAAGAAATATGTTAAAATTGATGTGTTAAATGCAGAAACTTACTGTAATATGCGTAAGTTATGTCCCCAAAAATGCGTTGTAATCTGTCTGCATTATTGCATCACACTTGAACAAAAGGACCTCGAGGAGCTCGTGGCTAAATAATAACAGCCGCACGGGTCGATCTTTAAGGTTAAGCAACGCTTGCCAAGGTTGGTCTGTGGATGGGTGACCATCTTAACATAGCGAGCTTCCTCCGTGCCTAGGAAAGCACGTTAAGCCGTTGGTCCCGGCTGTCATTTGTAGATATTTGGCAGTCGTTACGGATAGTCAGAAGCCAGTAAATCTGACTCCAGTCTTGCCATGAAGTACCGTGTTACCCAGTTACTGGGTTGTGGAGGTCTGGTAGGCAGCCGCTCCACGTAAAATACTGGTATTCAGCTAAATCCGGTTTGACTGGAAGCCGACCCCGATATAGTTGGGAAAAGGCTAGGCAGATGATGATGATGTTGACTTGAACAAAAGGACCTATTCTGACAAAAAAAGATTCCTGAGACCTGAATAAGTACATTCCTTCTTTTTAACGGGTAAACCCTCACTAAGGAGTGTTGAATTTTTACTTCACTAAAACTAATCCGGCGATCACCAACAGCACATTGTAGTATTTAAATTAAAATAATCTAGAATTTATCACTTTTGCTCTCAAACGGTGGAAGTAATCAATATTCAAAGACATGTGACTTCATCTGACTCCAGTCTTGTCATGCCGTGTTACCCAGTTAATGGGGTGTGGAGGTCTGGTAGGCAGCCGCTCCACGTAAAACCCTGGTATTCAGCTAAATCTGGCTTGACTGGTAGCCGACCCCAATATAGTTGGGAAAAGGCTAGGCAGATGATGATGATGTGACTTCCACTTACTTGCCTGAGGGACCCCGTGTTGGATTATGATTGTAGACTTACGCAATCTCAGAAGATTATAGACTATCTTATGATGCGTAAAAAGATGTTCCAAATGTTCAGTTGACAATTTATCGAGAGTTTACTATTTCTCGAAATATTTTTGATTTAACGGGACTTGGCCATTTTCCGGTGACATAGACAAACAGAACACCGGATCTAAAAAGGTCTCTTTAGCTGAATCAGAAAGCACATCACGCTACCCGCCACTGTCAAAATTTCCCAATCAATCTTAAACCTAATGCCTTAGGAATTAAGATGAAAATAAAATTGGACAGATGCTGCATGATTAATATTATGATTCTTCTAAAGTGGTTTTTTTAGACCCGCAGTAAATAAACCAGCCAGTGCTCTCAATCGGAACCGGATGTTTACAAGTACCTAACTTACCTACTCTACATTTGTTTTAATTAATATTAATGTCCAGGTGCATTGCAATTCGTTGAGAAGAATACTGTTACACTAAGTTAGGTAGCCAGTTATTCTAGATGGCTAAAAACCGGTATTTTCCAATAACCGGTTTTTAAGTCCGGTATGTCTGTCTAGCAATACATACATAAAAATAATTGGAATTTCTTATTACGGTATTAGTCAGAATTCCTAGCATAGTATGCGTTCTGTTTGAGGGGCGTATCTGTTCATTATGTAATTTGTTCTTGTTTCCTAATACGCTTAGCAAAACTCAAAGTCTTGGGTACAATTTCTCAATTGCGTAGATTATTGTTATTTTTATACGAATTAAGATGCAAAAGAGGAATATTCAAATGTATGGAAGTCGCAAATGAATGAAAGTCGCCAGGAATCGACAGAAATGGAACTCGAACTATTGGAGAGGCCTATGTCCAGCAGAGGTCCGCTATAAACTGGTGCTGCTGATGACCATGGTAATAGTTCTTTTGATAGACATTTTTAGTAAGTAGATAATTTCAAGGGTACTCCGCCCAGAGCGGAAAGTCGTAAGTCATTTTACGATTTGCGATCCTTAAAAAAACAAAGCTAATTCCTCGAGAGAAATATTCAATAACGAACCTATTAAGTCTATGGTATCATTTTATGAAACTTGAGTTTCTTAGAATTATATTTAGGTATAGTCATTCAATTTTCAACATCATTTCATTTTTATTGCATCACCTAAAGGTTGTCTGGTAGAAAACGCGTAAGGCCTTAGTCCGCCTCTGTACATTTGTGTGCATGAGATATTTAATAAATAAATCTTCCTAAGTACCTGGAACATTGGAAGGCCTCCCACAAGGTGGACCGATGACCTGGTGAGTGTCGCGGGAAGTCGATGGATGCGAGACGCACATAATTTCTTTTTTTAAAACACGTTTTTCTATAAAAGTTTGCTTATGTCAAATTGTATAGAAAAAAAAGTGTATCCGATATTTTCACCAGACGGCGCTTATCCAGTTTCAATACAAATTGTCGTTAACGCTAAGGGGATCGAGAACGTTACAAAACTTGCACTAAGCGCCCAGGTCATGTGCGTCTCGTACTCGCACTAACGCCACTGTTGTTGTGGCGATACTTGGGTGAGGCCTTTGTCCAACAGTGGACAAAGGCTGAGGCCTTTGTGCCCCAAGGTATCTTTCGGCTGATATGATGATGATAATGATGAAGAAGTACCTACCAATGGCCTTTCGATCACAATATAGATATTTCGTATTAACCAGACCTTGTAAAACATAAAAATAAACCTAGAAATAAAATACAAACATAACAATATAAAATATTGCTGGATTGCCGTGACGGTCCGTGTCATTGGACCCTTCTCACCCTTGACTAGGGTCCTTACCGCAAGTAATAAGTATTTAGCTAATTCGGATAATAATATGTACGATGTACAACATCATTTGATTACTGAGTATACCTTTTGTCTTGTAAATAAAACTGGCCAAGGGCGAGTCGGACTCGCACAAGAAGGGATCGGTACTACAAACTAAAAAAAAAACTTTTTTAAATTTTTATTTTTTTAGCTGCCTCTGTGGTCGAGTGGTTAAGGCTTTTGCCTTGTGACCCGGTGGTCGTGGGTTCGATTCCCACGGGAAGCATACTTTGTTAAGTTGTTTCTAGTTTGGCTAGAACATTACAGGCTTAAATCAGCTGATTGCCTGATAAAAAGATGATTCCGTGCTTCGAAAGGCACGTATAAGCCGATGCGGCTCTTCCATGTTTCTCTGTCCTCGGCAGTCTCAAAAACTTCAACTATGGACAGGCCAGTGAGTGTCTTTACTCAGTCTGCCCAACAGAACGCGTGGTCTTTTCCCGTCTACTTGGCCAACTACCACAAGCTTCTCGAGGCTGTCAGGGTTTCTACGAGTAACATGTCCAAAATACTTAAGAATTCGCGGGAATCAGAAAGCGGATAGTATTGTGGTTATTTGGAGCTCCTTAAGAATGGACAACTTGGTCAATACAGTCCATGGAATTCGCAGCATCCGCCTTTCTGATTAAAAAAGTCAATGAATGTATGTGCGTCAATGACCGTTATTGCACATTTATCTGGCGCCTACTATATATAGCTGCTCGTATGCATCACATCACAATCCAGTATCCCTCTGATCCGGTCCGTACTCGAGGCGACAATATTTTTAGCACAAAGGAGCAGCAATCCTTATAAAGTGCTGGTTCCGTGATGCGTGTGATGCGAGGCCACCTTTTACACCGAAGCGTAACATTTTGATGCTAATTTACCAAGGCGGACTTAATGCACTTTCCTTCCTTTATAATAATAAAAGGTTTTTCAATTAGATAGTTATGTTTAGTATTATACGTTTTTTTTTTTGGGACAAGTCCGCCTCACATTCTCAACTACTGCAACTCCTGAAAGCCAGAATCAACAGTGGCGACCACCAGAAAAACGCCGAGCCAATGAAACCTGACGAGTCCCGGAGAAACGATTCAACTGTCTTGGATCCTGCAACGAAATTAATCAGAAAAGTACAGCGGAGGAGTAGGAAAAAAAATAAATATAATTTCCACTTCCCTCCGTATCAAGCAGGAGACAGAATAGAACTAGGCCAATAGGCACCAAGGAAGGGACAAATACAACTAGTATTATACTGTTTTCGATTTTCTGCATTCGTCCAAGAAATAAACACAAAAAGAAAACACACAGCATACATGCAGGAAAGAATAAGGACTGTACCCCAAGTTTCATTCTGTAAGCTCAATGGTTGTCAAAAGTCCGAAAGGTTTGGGATTTATTGCGTCAAAATGTAGATTGACTACGTGTCATATCAGTAGCGGATATCAATCCCATAAACTTCGGACTTATTGTGAACCGCTTTCGCTGATAAAATGCCACTCAAGCAAGCTCCTTAGCTCTGGACATCATGTTACGTAATGTTGGTACATCATAATGCAAAAAACTTACATTTGGCAAAGCTTAAACAAGAATACCAATTAATATTATGCCCGGGGCTATTTACATCAACAAGGAATATTAATGTCACCCAATCAATCATAGTAAAATTGATAATAAGAAACTAATTATATCAGTCCAAAGTGTTACTGCACGTCCTCCTACACAAATAAAACAAAAAACGCTGATTTAAAATTATTATCAAGCTGCAACGGTTTGACTGCGGGCACGTGTGGGCAGGAGGCACCACATCACACCGAAGTGTGGGCAATGTGGGCATTATAATTTTATTGTTTATTTTAGTGTCTTCCACCCACTTGCTAAAGACTTAGATGTAGGCGCCAGCTTGGGTCCGGGTCACACACCGAGATTACAGTTTTTGATTTTGGTTTGTTTTGATTTTTATTACCTGAATTCGATTGTTTGCGTTGGAGGATTATGGGTGACCAAGTCAAATTATTTCTCTTTTCTTTCCGTACCTCAAAAGGTAAAAACGGAACCCTTATATGATCACTTTGTTGTCCATCCGTCAGTCTATCAAGATTAAAGTTGCCACGCAAGTTGTACACATCAAATCCAAATCAGGTGTTGAAACCATGTTCCAACGTTTAAGGAAATCCAGATCAGAAAGACTGACGAAAACACGAGACTTTATTTCAGACAAACCTTTTTTCCATAAAACCGTTTCGGTGTGAGAGTCCCCCGCACCCAGTGTGTACAATGTTTATTTCATGTGCCGGAGAAGCTAGGAACTATTCACTGCAACTGGATTGATTTATATGATCAGCCCGTTCGTAGGCTGCCCACGATACAACATGCCAGAGATGTTGCTCTTGGCAAACGGCTTTACGGTTATTCAGATGATTTCCATCCATAATCCTGACGAAAAATTCCGGAGGAGTTCGTGGTTACATAATAATAGCTACACGGGTAGTTTTCCAGGCTGAGCAACGCTTGTCGAGGTTATTCTGTGGATGGGTAACCATTTTAACATACCGAGACTCGTCCGTGCCTCGGAAAGCACGTTAAACCGTTGGTCCTGGCTATTATTTGTTGATCTTTAGCAGTCGTTACGGATTATCAGATGCTAGTAAATCTGACTCCAGTCTTGCCAAGAAGTACCGTGATAGAGGTTTGGTAGGCAGCCGCTCCACGTACAATACTGGTAGGTATTCAGCTGAATTCGGTATGACTGGAAGCCGAACTCAATAAAGTTGGGAAAAGGCTCGGCAGATGATATGATTTCCATCCATTTTGAATGGAAGTAGGCGTACAACGGTGAGTGATCTAAAGTAATCCACAATGCGTTAAGAATAGAACTAGCCTTGGTCTAGACCGTTCGAACTTTGAGTTGATGAGTCAGAGCGTTCTATTCTTGATTGAAGTTAGTTTGACATATTGCGAGCAATCAATCCGGGATCAACCCGGTCAAGAGAATTTCAGGAAGGTTGGGAAAGCAAAAAAGGGAACAGCCCAATGCGTATACCTACCAGTAGTTTGATGCAGTCTCAATGATAATGATGATTCCTTTAAACTACAATTTTTTTTTAAGCACTAAACATAAGGTACTTTATTCGTTTTCTACGTTAACTGTATTCTTTTACAATCCTAAAATGATATCTAGCTCCATTCGCTGTACGGGAAACGTTGAAAAATATTTCATCCTGAAAGGCTCAGCTCCACGCATTCGATGTACCAGGCGCACACAAATACGAGGTAGTGTGCAATGTCGAATTCAAGTGCTGTATTTTGTGCGTTGTCGATGGCCTGATAAATATTACTGCAGTTCAGTTGACACACTGGGTGGTAGGCAAACACGCTGAGATTTCTAGCTGCAATTTTTGGTTGACATCTTATGTTCTTGTCGTAGAATAATTCCTTGTACAATTTGGAAGCCCTGTCAGGTGTAGGCTGTGTGTCTTTCAAGAGCTTAAGTTTTTACGGAAATGCACTAGGTATAAAGATTTTATATATTTACCAGTTGACCCGCGCAACTTCGTCTGCGTCACAATTTTCATTACTGCTCCGCTCCAATTGATCTTAGCGTAATGATATATAGCTTATCGTCTTCCTCAATAAACGGGCTATCTAACACTGAACGAATTTTTCAAATCGGACCAGCAGTTCCTGAGATTAGCGCGTTCAAGTAAACAAACAAACAAACAAACTCTTGAGCTTTATATATTAGTATAGAAGTATAGATAAGATATCAAATCCATTTGATAGGATTTTCTCGAGATTTATTAATTATTTTTTTACACTACAACAACTTATTGTGCCGTGATAATAATGTTCAAGTACATAAGTAAGCTTAACTCAATGTTGAGTTTTCTCACAGCAATTCTTTGAATGATTAAGAGAAATCACAAGTAACATCATTTTAGTAGTTTTAATTATCTTGAGTGCGAGTACAAACAACTTATTAAAAACCTACTCTTTTTAAATTCGGCCTCCGCACTATGTTTCACATGCAGTATTCCAGTATAATGAGGCGAATAACTCACGACTCCCAACTAAATTATCATCTGCAGCATAATATTATCCTAAACAACCGTTCAGCAGACAGTCCAGGGATATAAATCAATCCAACGATGCAGCATACTAGCGCCATGGTCGACGCATGAAATAAACATTGCACATAATCTATTCAAAGTTTATGAGACCCTGGTGCATGGACTGAAAATCTTTGTAATTATTTATTAAAATAATTATCACGACATGGCCAGGACACAATGCTCGTAAAACAGATGGTCGATGGGGCCGAAAAGTTCTGGAGTGGCGAAACCGTGTACCGGAAGAAGCGGACCGAAGTCCGTAGTTTCAGGCTTAGTTGCGTATTCAACTCGTATCACCTAACCACTAAGGATTAATGACAACACGATATGATAGTTTTTTTTTTTTTTTTGTTTTTTTTACTATTGATAGGCACGCGTTTGACCACTATCTCACCTGATGGTAAGCGAGGATGTGGTCGAAGATGGAGCACGCTTGCCTAGAAATAACCTATTCACTCTTGATTTTTTGTTTTATTTTTTTTTTTTTCTCTTGATTTTTTATTTTTTACTGTCAAATCGAGTTGTCACTCATAATTAGTTCGGGTTCGGGACTAATCGTAAGTCTGTAGGTGATACGGAGTAGAATACGCCCGCAACTAAGCTCGAAATTACGGACTTCGGGCTTAGAGAGTAGCCCCCTTGGTGTGGGTCGCGGGTGGCCGATGGATGCGAAACGCACAGGACCGGTTATTGTGGCGACAGTTGGGAGAGGTCTATATCCAGCAGTGAACGTTTTTCGGCTGATAGGATGATGTTGATATGATGCTTATCTACCTATATTCCCAGGAGGGTAAAACAGAGGTGGTGTACACCCACAGGTCCCAAGGAACCATTTACCTGGCACCAGCCAGAAATTGAGCTATTACTACATGCGGCAGACATGTCCAGTCCAGTCCCATTTAAGCTGGGCGGTCTTCTGAGCCACGTCAACGATCTGTTTTGGAGCGCAGCATACTGTTTCGCGATCTGTTATTGTATACCAAGTATACTGCGCTCTATTGCACTTTGGAAAACCTTGACTTTGGACTTTTGGTTGTTAATCAAAGACCAAGTTTGTTTAATACACTATGCCTCTACTAGATAACAAATCGCATAAAAGCGAAAAGACAATCCATACAAACTATAAATACATAAATACAACAAAAACAAAGTGAATGCTTGAGACACAGGACACATCTCTGGTCTGAACTAGACGACAATGATATATTATGATGAGGATGAGCTGGAAAGTGCATTAGTGCTCTAATGCTATCTTTTGTGTGAAGCTTTTTATCTTAGTTTCTTGGAGCTTTATGAGCTTTTATAGTCAAGCTTCACACATGGATCGGTTATAACTATAGGACTTGCTTTTCTAAATCTAAATTCATACTAATTCTCCATGTACCAAAGTGGACCATCATAACATACCAGTTTCCTCCGTGCTCCGTGCGTCCCAGCTGTCTTTTGTAGATCTTTGGCAGTCGAAACGGATAGTCAGCAGCCAGTAAATCAGACTCCAGTCTTGCCATTAAGTACCGTGTTACCTAGTTAATGGGTTGTGGAGGTCTGCGCAGCCGCTCCACGTAAAACACTGGTATTCAGCTGAATCCGGTTTGACTGGAAGCCGACCGCAATATAGTTGGGAAAAAGGCTAGGCAGATGATGATACTTAAATGGACCATCAGAACATACCGAGTTTTCTCTGTGCCTCAAAAAGCATGTTAAGCCGTTGGTCCCGGCTGTCATTTATAGATCTTTGGCAGCCGTTACGGATAGTCAGAAGCCAGTAAATCTGACTCCAGTCTTGCCATTAAGTACCGTGTTACCTGGTTAATGGGTTGTGGAGGTCTGCGCAGCCGCTCCACGTAAAATACTGGTATTCAGCTAAATCCGGTTTGACTGGAAGTCGAACGCAATATAGTTGGGAAAAAGGCTAGGCAGACTTAGACTCAGACTCCATTTTTAGAGGCAATTCAAAAATGTTAAAATCCGCATCAAACAAAAAATTAATTTGTTAAAGAAGCTGGATATATAAACAAAGCAGAAAGTATTAGTGCTCTGCAAAATTTAGAGCATCACACCTTTTTTTAAGGATGGTAAATCCTGAAATGACTCTCTCCGCTCTGAGCAGTACACAAGGGAGTGTCAGACTCTTACTAACTAAAAGCCATTCGTGTTCTTCCCAATGCTCTTTGTGATCCAGAGCACAGTGACTCTTTCGAAAAAATCCCGTAACAGCATCATAACCCTTTTTTTTTAAGGATGGGAAATCATCAAATGACTCCTTCCGCTCTGGGTAAAGCACGAGGGAGTGTCAGACTCTTACTGACTAAAACCCATCCGTGTTCCTCCTGGTGCCCTTTGTGTTCCAAGGCTACGGCACCCCTTTCGAACAGATTCCGCAGCCCCAGCAGGCACCTGCCCTGGCAGGCCCCGTGTTCCACGCTGACATCTCTTTGAGGCGCGCTGGGATCGCAGCGCGCCGCCGCCGCGCCGACCCAGCATCATAACCCTGATGGTTTGTTTAAAGTGGTCGCACAAAAGGGAATTTTAGACTATCAATCATCTATATCTATACTTCTATACTAAATAATATATAAAGCTGAAATTTAGCATGAAGGTTCCTTATGGAGTGTAAGAGTGTTAGAGAGGATTTCCCAAAATTCCTACAGGAATGGAAAAAAAAACGGGATATGCGCGTACGAAGTTGCGGGCAAAAGCTAATATATTCTAAAGCAGGAAATACTCTCAATTCTCATCAAACATAATATTAAATTCCTGCTTTAATGATACAACAACGGCAGAATAACAGCAACAACCTTGCGTGGTGTTACAACGAATGCGGTCTGTGGTAACGTTTGTGGTTTTCTTGTAACTCTATATGTTACCTCACAACTTGAAAGACAAACAGAACAACGAGTTACTTAATTAGAGAGAAAAATAAGAATAGAAACGGAAAGCCCAAAAGTTCAAGGATTTTCATATAGTACCTACATAATTATGTTTTTGTTACCGAGCGGGTTCGAAGAATCTAAAAACTTTTTACAAAAAATACAACCGACTTCCAAAACCAAAACACTACAAGGTACAAAATAGCTTCGAAAGAAAGAAAAAAACTTTAATTTTGAAAAAAAAGTTTTTTATTTTTCACTTTTTAGTGGTACCGGCGCAATGTTATGTTAAGAACTGGTGTAAACACTAAAAAAATAACAATAATGCTTATAAAATAAAAACAACTAGACCAAACTGAAAGAAATTTTTATGGGACCACCTGGCAGCTATTTCGCGTCGAACAAAACAACGAATCACGCGAATCGGTCCATTAACCGTGGCGTAATCGATGTACATACATAGAAAAAAAAACGTACCGGCCGAATTGAGAACCTCCTCCTTTTTGAAGAAGTCGGTTAAAAGTCATTTGTTTCACGGAAAACAGTGAAATACCAATTGGTATTTATTTGGTTCCTAGCTTTTACTAGCGACTTCGTCCAAACAGACGACAAAAATTATTCTGTACTAAAATACTTTTTATTACGAAATAATTTTGAACATCTGCTGCATCTGCATCTGCAGTATCTAGATACATATTCTTCTCCAGATCACTCTACAGACAAATCGTCGCGTGTCGTCATCAATTTTCACCTGCTCTTGTATAGGCTGAACAAACATTCAAACAATGGGCCTTGTTTATAAATAAGCTTCATTTGATATGGTACAGTTTGAGAAACTTTATTTATTCTAGTTTATCCCCCAAAAGTGAACTCCTATACTCCATCATCTCATCATCTGCCTAGCCTTTTCCCAACTATATTGGGGTCGGCTTCCAGTCAAGCCGGATTCAGCTGAATACCGGTATTTTACGTGGAGCGGCTGCCTACCAGACCTCCACAACCCATTAACTGGGTAACACGGTACTTCTTGGTAAGACTGGAGTCAGATTTATGGCTTCTGACAACCCGTGACGACTGCCAAAGATCTACAAAAGACAGCCGGGACCAACGGCTTAACGTGCTTTCCGAGGCACGGAGGAAACTCGGTATATTAAGATGGTCACCCATCCATAGACCAACCTTGGCAAGCGTAGCTTAACCTTAAAGATCAACCCGTGCGGCTGTTATTATTTAGCCACGAGCTCCTCAATTTTTTTTTTCAAGAATCTGAACCCTTATACTCCAAATTTATTTATTTACGTAACGCTTCCGTGTCTGGGTCACAGTAGTTCACACGTGTGCCAAATTACAACAGAATTGGTCCGGTAGGTCCGGAGAAAATTGACAGTGACATACAGACAGATAGAAACAGAAGTGATCCAATAAGGGTTCCGTTTCTTACGGATGTTTGAAACCCTAAAAAGGTAAAATACTGATTAACTGACTATAAATTCAAATTCTTTTGAATTAAGAATCTGTTTATCATCTTCGTCTTTCCAACTTAACTAATTGGGCTTGAAAAGTTGGGTCCGTCAAAAGAGGAATCTTTCTAAGTTACAAAGTAAAAAGAACTAACTACTCGGTCGTTTAATCATAGTTCGCTGGTCGTTTCAATATCAGGCAGATGACGTGAGGAGATGACGCAAGATGTCGAACTATCGATATCTCGTCAAACTTAGTTCAGCTGAGAGATCGAAGAACTTGAGTACGCCATGTTGTAGAACGAACTAGTTTGTTAGGGGTTGGTTTGTAGTTTTGGTATTCTTATACACAGTACTATTTTAGTACAATACAACGTCAGCCCACTTCATCTATCCAATGACTACTACACAAACATTAAATAAAAAACTGTCCAAATGCGAGTCGGACTCACGAGCAAAGGGTTCGAAACGATTTTTTTTAAACATGTTATTTTTACACTAAAGACTTCTTATGAAATTCTTGTCATCTTTAGGTTAACGTCTATTGTTTCCTTTTTTTTTTTAATTTTAGTCTCAGTAGTTTCGAAGAAAAGGGGGGAAAGGGTCATTTTTCGCTTAATTTTTTGAATAACTTCAAAACCGTTTATTTTAAAATTATAAAAAAAAACTAAAACCCTCACAGTAAGCCCTTTCATTTGATATGTAACACGATATTGTTCAAAATACTTTTATTTTAATTTTCTAGTTTGACCCCGAAAGTGACCTCCATACTAAAAACTTAATAATTTATGTAACATATCCGTATTTGGGTCTCAAAAGTCCATATGTGTACCAAATTTCAACAGAATCGGTCCAGTGTATGCGGAGAAAATGGACTGTGACCCATGTGCAGTTAAGGAGTTGTGGAGATCTGGTAGACAGCCGCTTTACGTTAAATACTGGTATTGAACTAAATCCGGTTTGACTGGAAGCTGACCCCAATATAGTTGGGAAAAGGCTAGGCCGATGATGATTGAAAAAAATATATAACCTAAGAGGCAGTAATTAAACTGATGATGGCTTAATTCAAGGCGTCTCATCAACACGTAGTTATAAAACTTCAAAGCACTAAACTCGACACTCCTCATAATCTAAAGTAATGAACACCTCAACTTGACAGCTTAAGACTAATGAAGTTCAAACAAAGTGAGTACTACAGAGCATGGAAAATTTAGAGGCACCATTGCTTATAACTGGGAAGAGGAACCGACCCCATAACATACCTAAATAAAACAATAATCTCTGGTTTATTTGAAAATCAGCGTCATACACAGTTATTTGGCATAATAGGGTATTTTACTAAAAAAATCTAATTAGTCCGTCTGATTTTGAAATTTGGTACATTTTTACCAAGCCAGATGACGTCACGCGTGTCTTCAACTCCCTGTATCTTCTTTATTATTTGGTTATGTGAAAAAAGAAAAATTACGTGTCGAATATTTTTTGAAAATCTATCAGACGGACTTATTAGATTTTTTTAGTAAAATACCCCATTATACATATGCTTATCGGGACTAATTTCTCGCAGACGCAAGAAAAACTTTTTTACGTTTTAAAAACAGAACTTTCTTGTTGCTTTTGGTTTAGTTTGTCCGGTACCTAAACGTATGCTTTACAGTATCAGCTAAATTAATGTTTATATTTGATTTTTATCTTTCATTGAAGAACTTAACTTTTATTAGCCTTGAGTTATTCAGGAACATTCATAATATTCGTGGCCGACCATTGCTCTTAGCACAAGTGTTAAAAACGCCTTAATTTCCATACACTTCTTTGCTTCGCTTGTTTGTAATGTTTTGCAATGCCGTCCTCTAGCAATTGCCGCCAAAGCTACTCTATGCTCTATGGTCCGAACAGAGCGAGTACATCATGTAAGTTACCAGTGTAGCCAGCGCTTAGCGAAGTCGCGACATGGTTGTCTAACAAAGGGAGCACTGAGTTGGCAATGGTTTTAGTGCTAGTTTACACGCTATTATACAAGTTGAAAGTTTAGCTGGTAGCTTTGGCTAACTAAGGGGACATGATTAATATGCGGAGTGATAAGACGCATATGAATGTGTGTGAAATAAAAAAAATAATGGCCAGATTTCTGAGTATTGTCTTGCAGGATTCTTCTAAAGAGTTACCGGCTCACCGCGGCCCTGGGACGCAAAGGGCATTAGGAGGAAAACGGGTGCGTTTTACTCAGTAGGAGTCTGACACTCCCTTCCATTCCGCCAAGTGGTGGAGTTATTTTATAATTTCCTATCCATAAAAAAACCGACCAAGTGCGAGTCGGACTCGCACACTTAGGGTTCCGTACCATAAACCTTATTTTTTATTATTTGTTGTTATAGCGGCAATAGAAATACACAATCTGTGAAAATTTCAGCTCTCTGCCTATTACGGTTCTTGAGATACAGCCCGCTGACAGACAGACGGACGGACGGACGGACGGACGGACAGTGTAGGCTTAGTAATAGGGTTCCGTTAGTTACCCTTCGGGTACGGAACCCTAAATAGTGCTAGCACAGGGGGCTAGGTACGTTATGGATGGTCCCATAAAAAAACCGCCTCGGCAATTCTTAAAATTCCACTCACACATTTTGGTCTAATAAATAAGACCATCTTAAATACAAGTTAAGCAACAAACAAACGTATATAGGTAACTGCTCAATAATGGGCCATTGTTATTTACAAGGCCATGCCTATATTAGCGAGTTACACACGTGCCATAGGAAGGCTCTATGTGATCAGGCGATATAGTCAACTGTCAGTTTCACTTGACAAGATAATCGCTTCACTTGTTTCCACGTGGTAGGATCCTTGAAACGGGGATAGTACGAGTAACTAATTTCGAATTGAATCTATACTAATATATAAAGCTGTAGAGTTTGTTTGTTTGCTTGAACGCCCTAATCTCAGGAACTACTGGGCCGATTTGTAAAATTATTACAGTGTTAGATAGCCCATTTATCGAGGAAGGCTATATATCATCATGCTAACAACAATAGGAGCGGAGCAGTAATGCCGCAGACGAATTGCGCAGGTCAACTAGTTTATATAAAAGTGGTAATAAGAGCTCGTGGCTACATATTAGCAACCGCGCGGGTCGATCGGTGGAGGAGACTTGAGAGTAGCTGATTTTGAAACGAAAATCACGTCTAAACTAATAGTCGTAAATTTTAGAAAAAAACGTGTGTTACATTAGACTATTTTCGTTAATAATTTTATATATGAAAATTGTGAGGTTTATTCGTTCAGCATAGTGTAATTAAAGTAAAGTGTTGTAAAGTTATAGGTGAAGTCAAAGGTTAGCTATTCATAAACAAGAAATAGAAAACAACGTGTGTTTGCATAAATATGTGACAGAAAATCAAGCATTCAGATATCTTAATATTTATAATTATAAATACGATTTTATGAGAAATAACACAGACCTACGTACGCACACGTATTTACATGATTCTCCATTATTTTATTATTCATGAATGACATCATGCCATTCCGTAATGACTCTAATTCTGAGATAAATGAAGAATGATCACACGATGAGCGGACTTATATCATAAAAAAAAATGTATGTATGTTTGTAAAGGGTTATCACTGGAAGTACTAGAGCCCTACTGTGACGTCTTAGATTCTTAGAACCATCACGAGTCTGGTGTGGGAAGGAGACGTGGTTGACGATGAACCCCCCCCCTCCCCCCGCCCCTATCTAGAAGTAACCACTAGACTTGTAGCTAAGCTGTTGTACTGTATGAATCAGACTGTTGGGCTATCTTCTTCTATTTCTTCTTATCGTGTGGGCAGTAAGGTCTAACGACCCCATACACCCTAGTGTCAGAGTTTCTAGACCACCTCAAGGGCCTCTGACATGGTTGGCTGTGTAAAAGATGGATGAAAATAGATTGCAGGTAGCGGATATGAGAATGTTGAGATGTGTGGGGTAACCAGAATGGATAAAGTGAGAAATGAGTATATAATAGGTAGTTTAAAAGTGGCGCCAGTGACGGAAAAGTTACAAGGGAACCGTTTGTCTCGGTATGGTTATGTAAAGAGGAGGGATGGAACGCTTGTAACTAAAAGAGTTATGAATATAAATGTGGATGGATGGAAAGGAATAGGTAGGCCAAAGAAAAGATGGGTGGGTTGTGTGAGGAGTATAGATGGGCAATCCATCCGGTGATTTGGTAAAACACCCTATAAACACCCAATTTTCTGGGTATTTAAAGGTGTTTAAATCGGGTGGATTGCCCATCTATAGAGAGGAGCTCGTGGCTAAGTAATAACAGCCGCATGGGTCGATCTTTAAGGTTAAGCAACGCGTGCCAACGTTGGTCTGTGGATGGGTGACCATCTTAATATACCGAGTTTCCTCCGTGCCTCGGAAAGCACGTTAAGCCGTTGTTCCCGGCTGTCATTTGTAGATCTTTGGCAGTTGTTACGGATTGTCAGAAGCCAGTAAATCTGACTCCAGTCTTGCCAAGAAGTATCGTATTACCCAGTTAATGGGTTGTGGAGGTCTGGTAGGCAGTCGCTCCACGTAAATAAGGTATTCAGCTGAATCCGGTTTGACTGGAAGCCGACCCCAATATAGTTGGGAAAAGGCTAGGCGGATGATGAGTGAGGAGCGATATGAAAGAAAAGCAGTTAGTGATAGTGTGAAGGAAGATGATGATCCTATTAATACTATCACAAAATAGGTCATAAGCAAAGCCGCTGGCAAACGCTAGTTCTTAGTTAAATTGAGAATGATCACACTTGAAGCGTTTATCTCAAAATTATACGCGAAGGTGTTACCGTGGGTGATAATAACCGTTTGATGTCATTTCCGCTGGGAACTGCGTATTATGAGGTGTTCAAAAGGTATGTTTGGTTGGAATAGAGCGATGTTAATTAAGACACCGCGTTGGTTTTCTAATGAGACCACCCAAGGAGTTAATTAGGATGTTTTAAACAATGTTTTGTGGAGGAAAGTGTTGCGTTCTTTGTAGGTGTCAACTGAGGTATCGAGACATAAATGTAGTGTTTTTTGCCATTCTTTTAGTTGGTGATGTCAGTATAATTATTTCATGACAGCTGCTTTTACATCTTTGTTTTTTTTTAATTATTTTCTGCTCATTATCACCAACTATCACAGCATATTATTGCGACGGGTGTAATTATTTTGCTTTTTTTATTGGTTTTTATTCATATTTGCCATTGCAATGTCAAATATCAATGACTTATGGACCATAATCATAAACGGCTCAAAGCCATCAGATTCAGATATAGAAGTATATATTAGGTGGACAATGGTTTAATAAATAAATAAAAATTGCCTCAGATAGTTTCGCAGTAATCATGTCCATGTCAAGCCATTTAATGACTTATAACCAATGCTCTAACAACAATGAAAAAACCGTCATGAAAAAATCGACATGTCCTTGAACCATAAATTCGTAGACATAGTACCTATGTCATCCATTCATCATTCATCATTGCCGTATGGTGCCGTAAAAGAATAATACTATCCCATCACTTCCCGCGGGTGTCGTAAGAGGCGACTAAGAGACTCACCAGAGAATGGGCAGCAGCGTTCTCTGTAAAACTCAACACCATACACTGCGATCACCATTCCGCCTGCCAAGCGTGGTGATTATGGCAAACCCATCCCATCTCCCATCTTGGGGAGACCTATGTCCAGCAGTGGACGTCTTTCGGCTGATATGATGACGATGAGTATGTCATCCATCAAATCATACTGGGTCCACACATCGCTTCCTTCCAGAAAGAAGAGACCAGTGCCCAATTGTAAGTATTCTAAAGACTGATAATGCTATCAATGAGAATCTAGACGATAAGAGTTCTTACTTTATCCAAGGGATAATACGGAGGTGGTTTTATCGGAAGCGAAGTCATTGTCGTAGTTTTTAAATTTGGTTTTTGGAGTTGGAATCGGAATCGGAGTCGGAGGCGGAGTCGGATATCGTGGCATAAGAAATATGTGATAACGGCACGCAATAAAATGAAATAGTACAAACATTAATCAGTGAACCTCTTTCAATTTTAATTAAGAAATAATAAACCTATTTAATATAGATGTCACAAACAAAAATAACCACATGTTTATAACATTTAGATAAAATAAATCAAATTAATTGACTCCAGAAATAGCAAATTATATTTATTAAACTTCCGATTTAAAAGTATCGGAACCGTAGTTGGAACTAGAGGTGTAAGATTAATCGGAAGTTCCGACATATCGGGATCGGAATCGGAGTCGAAGCTCCATAACATCCCTGCTTCATTCGCGTAACCGAAAGCTGATTCACCGATACCAGATGCAAATTCGCTGAGTGTTGGTATCAACCACATACCAAGGCATACACCAACGTTTAGAATAAATTATACATAACTTGTAGCAAGGACATTATTCAAGTTTTATCATCTGTCTGATCGACTACGAATGTTAAGTAGGTACGATGTTGAGTAATATGTCGGTTATCGGAACTGTCGTTTGATTTCGAGAATAGGCTGCTTCCCGTAGTTTTGTATCTAAGACCGGGGGTCATTACTTTAAGATCTTTTATCTTATCTCACTGCATTTCATATTAAACTTCTAAGTCTGTAATCTTGGAAATTAAAATACGTATTTTAATGAAAGTTAATATTTTTTGGTATGTCACACGACACAGTTTTTAATGTTTTGCCCCCAAAAGTAACATCAATCACAATTATTTATTTATTCACTTTACGCGACTGTGTTCGGTGGCCTTAGTGCGAGTTTTTTAACGTTCTCCATCGCGTTAGCATAAAAATCAATTTGTATTGAAACTGAATAAGCACCGTCTGGTGACAATAACGGACAACCTTTTATTCCCTATACAATTTGACATAAGCGAACGTTTACGTTAACGCGATCGAGTGCGTTAAAAAACTAACACTAAGCCCTCTGATGAGGAGCTCATGGCTAAATAATAACAGCCGCACGGCTCGATCTTGAAGGTTGAGCAACGCTTGCCAAGGTTGGTCTGTGGATGGGTGACAATCTTAACATAACGAGTTTCCTCCGTGTCTCGGAAAGCACGTTAAGCCGTTGGTCCCGGCTGTCATTTGTAGATCTTTGGCAGTCGTTACGGATTGTCAGAAGCCAGTAAATCTGACTCCAGTCTTGCCATGAAGTACCATGTTACCCAGTTAGGTAATGGGTTGTGGAGGTCTACTAGGCAGCCGCTCCACGTAAAACACTGGTATTCAGCTGAATCTGGTTTGACTGGAAGCCGACTCCAATACAGTTGGGACAAGGCTAGGCAGATGATGACTAAGCCCTCTCAGCTTCTAAGGTCACAGAAGTTTATATATGATCCAAATTACAGCTGTATCAGACTTGTAGAATCGGTGCAAATTGTCTGTGACAGATGGACAGACAGACACACATTTAATGAGGATTCCGTTTTTACATATGGACGTTCGGAACCTTAAAACCACAAACATTGAGCCTTAGATCAAAAACCTGCAAATCGTAAAAACTGCCGCCAAAGAGTGTGATGATTCTTTCTGACAAAAACCAAAAGACGTATCCAACTAAACAGGTTGCAACTTGAATGAAATCCGTACATTCGATTCCAAGCTTGGCTCGCACAGACAGACAGACAGACGGAAAAACGTCTTCTTTTATTCATGAAACGTCACTGGTGTGATTATAACTTTGAATAATTTAAAGCGCGTTTCTGCAAAATATTCATAACTATTGGAATTCTACTTTATTTCGGAGTTCTAACACGTTGTTTGCTTTTAAATGCATGATATGTTTTACGTTAATTGCCAGTTTTAAGCGAAATTAATTTTCTGTTTATTAAAACTTTGGTTAGTTAGTATTTATTTTGCTGAAATTTTAATTACTGATAAATAATAACTCCAATGCCTACATTAAACTCAATTCTGTTTTTTCAAAGTTGTAAGCCAACATTATTAGAAGTATCATAACATTATGTCTCTATTCCACTTTTAATTAGTATCGTATGACGTACCTACGTATCATGAAATCATCATCATATCAGCCGAAAGACGTCCACTGCTGGAGGCCTCCCCCAAGTGTCGCCACAACAACCGTTCCTATGTCGCATCCATCTCACCAGGTCATCGGTCCACCTCGTGGGATGCCGCGCCAACGCTGCGGCTTTCGGTACGCGGTCGGCACTCCAAAACTTTTCAGCGCCATCGAGTTGACAACCCATTGTTCTGCGATTTGGTCTGCCTGGGAATCGAACCTAGGACCTCAAGCAAAGCAGTAGAACTCCCGACCACTGGACCAATGAGTCCTAATCAAACTATTATCTTTATATACATATAACCAGTCTGCCTGCCTAGCCTTTTCCCATCTATATTAGGGTCAGCTTCCAATTATGTCGGTTGCAGCTGAAGACCAGTATTTTCCGTGGAGCGGCTGCCTACCAGACCCCCATAACACATTAACTGGGTAACACGGTGCTTCTTAGCAAGACTAGTGTCAGATTTTCTGGCTTCTGACAATCCGTAACGACTGCCAAAAATCTACAAATGACAGCCGGGAGCAACGGCTTAACAGCTTTCCGAGGCACGGAGGAGTCTCGGTATGTTAAGTTGGTCTGCCATCCATAGACCAGCTAGTCTATTCTGTAAGTAACAATTTCGATATCGAGCTTCACCTGAGTGAGATAGCTCACAAAGTGAACTTTATTGCAAACAACATAAAGGTCTTATGTTTATACTCACCTCGGATTCCGCTGTCGAGACACGTAAATGTTGTTACAGAATAGAGGTACTGCTTCGGCAAGCGTTGCTTAACTTTGAAGATCGACTAGTAAGGCTCTTATTATTTAACCATGAGCTCCTCAAAACTGCCAGTAAAACTAATTAAAAAAACCAGAAGAGCAATGAGTCGGAAAGCCCCTCAAAGGGGAACAAAGCAAGTTGAACCAAACGTTGCGCCGGCGCGGCGTCGTTTTCCGTGACAACCGTTTCCGGTATGCAAAGTTGTCTATTGTTTGTACCAGCATGATTAAGTAATAGAGCCGTAAATACACTTTCTACAATTATTTAGAAATTATATTATTGTTAAGGAGAAGTAAGTAGTGGTAATAAATAAGCCAAATTGTATTGTTAAACGATTAACTTAGAATAAATCTAGTTAAAACTCTATTTCATATTAAACTAGCCACGTCTGGTGGTTTGGTTTGCAAATATTTAAATCCGTCTTTAATGCAATAAAAAATAGATTGTTGAAATAAACATAATTCGTAAATGAAACGTACCTAGGTACTTATCTATTCTCTTTGGAATAAAAAGTAGCCTTATAGCACACAGCTATAGATATTACTTACGAGTACTCATAATGTTTTCTATTTGTAAAGGCAAGTAACACACAGTGCCGCCGGGTTTTTGCCGAGCGGCCATGCCGACGGCATATGCAAGCCGCCGCTGGATCATGCCGTATAAAGCCGCCAAGCATCATTCCAGTTGTGACAGTCGTATAGAATGCTAGTGCTACTTATTTCCGTCCCTCGTTTTAGAAGATCGAAACTCCCGATATGTTGCTCTACGAAACTTCCAGGCTTCGCTACTTTGAAACTAGGCCTTAATATCGATAATATCCTTTATAGCGTACTAATACAATAAACCCCGGTTCGCACAGGAAGGGTACGGTTTCCGGGAACGGGAACTCTCGATCTCAATTTCCTGAAATCCCGTGTTTCACTGTTGGTTATGAGGATGGGGCTGTAATAATCTGAGTATTCTAGGAAACTACGTAATTTAGCTGTTTTCACATCAAGATAGATTTGTGTATTATGATAAAAGAATACGTATGGAATCCTCACTCCTTACTAATATTATAAATGCGAAAGTATCTGTATGTCTGTCTGTCTATCTGTTGCGCTTTTACGCCAAAACTACCGAACCGATTTAAATGAAATTTGGTTCACAGATAGTCTAGAGCCTGAGAAAGGACATGGGCTACTTTTTATCCCGGGAGTATGCTCCCTAGGGACCAAGCGGGCGAAGCCTATAAAAATTTAAAGCGCCAAAGACAGACAGAATTACTTTCACATTTATAATATTAGTAAGGATGACTTCAGGGGGTACTTACATTTTCAAAAAACCTTCCAGTGTCAACCCACCAGTTAACTAACGCATTAAGTTAATTATTTGACCTAGCTGTTTTTATTAATTTGTGATAATTAACTGACTGATGCCTTGTCTCTGAGGTTTTTATAGGTCGTTTATTTGTTCGTTAACAACTAACCCACCAAATTTATTATGACAAATAGCGTAAACGGACTGACAAATGATCGATAAAAACCTCTGAGACTGAGCATGAATTATCTAAAGACTAGCTGACCCGCGCAACTTTGTCTGCGTCACAATGTTCATTACTGCTCCGATCCTATTAGTCTTAGCGTGATGATATTATAACCTCACTATCCTACCTCGATATGGGCTGTAGATTTTTTCAAATCGGACCAGTAGTTCCTGAGATTAGCGCGTTCAAGCAAACAAACAAACTCTTCAGCTTTATCCAATTACTAGTTGACCCGCAACCTCGTCTGCTCCGCTCCTGTTAGTCTTAGCGTGATGATATATAAGCCTATATAGAGCCTTCCTCAATAAATGGGCAATCTAACACTGTTAGACTTTTTCAAATTGGACTAGTTCCTGAGATTAGCGCGTTCAAGCAAACAAACAAACTCTACAGCTAAATTTATTAGTATAGAAGTATACTCGTAGATAATTCAGGTAATCATCATAAACATGGCTACTTGGGCCAACAACTAAGGATGCACCTGACGCAAGTACCTACTGACTGGCTGTATAAATAAGTAACCCCTTTCACTGACATTTTAATGAATGAAGGATACCTAATTAAAGCAGCTGTCTGTACGTAAATAACTTTCGTTCCACGTGGAGGCTTTAGTTGTTAGCTAGGGACTTTAACATTTAACCTTTTAAGCCTGCGCAAAACATCAGCTAAATAATACTACACTTTCTAGAGTTCCGTACTCAACGGGTCATTAACGGAGCTCTATTACTAAGCCTCCGCTGTCCGTCCGGGGTGTTTATCAGCGGGCCGTATCTCAAGAACCGTACCGTAACAAAAAATTATAAATAGGAAGAAAGTTGAAATTTTCACAGATTATGTATATCTATTGCTGCTGTAACAAAAAAAAAAAAATTATTTAGTATTCAAAACTAGTTTTTGCCCGCAACTTCGTACCCGCATATCTCCCGTAATAATTTCGGGAAATCCTCTCTTACTGCTCCCTTACACTCCCCAAGCAACCTACATGCCAAATTTCAGCTTTCTACGATCAGCAGTTTCGGCTATCCCTTATCTGTCAGTCACTCAGTAAGAGGAGAATTTTATATTTTGGATTAAAGAGGGCTCCCATACATGAAACGCGTGTATTTATTTCGGTTTATGTTACCGAACCCTTCGTGTGAGAGTCCAACTTGCATTTGGCCAGTGTTTTATTTCTGTATTACTTATCCAGTGGTATTTTAAACTAGTTCGTTACCGCATTGTTACTTGAGCGGTTGACATTTACGCAGGTGTGAGCAACCGTTGGTAAGAGTAACTGTCGGTTGGTCTAACGGATCGTAAATGGTAACAAAAAACCGAACAAGCGCGAGTCGAACTCGCAACCGAAGGGTTCAGTACAATAAACCTTAAAATACACGTTTCTCTTATGGGAGCCCCCTTTTATCTTTTATTTTTATTATTTGTTGTTATGAGGTGTACAATAAAGTATATAATAAATAATAATAAATAAATATCGGCAATAGAAATACACACTCTGTAACAATTTCAACTAGGTATCTACCTATTACGGTTCTTGATATATGGCCCGCTGATAGACAGACGGATGGACGGACAGCGGAGGCTTAGTAGGAGGGTTCCGTTGATGACCCTTTGAGCACGGAACCCCAAAAACTGTTGCGTGTTATTACGGACAGTTTTTGCAGTACTTGTAATGACGAGTTGTTTAATTCTTTACACGTAATGTTGGCGAAGTAAACAGCTTAGCGGGAGATTCGATTTTTTGAATTTAAGGCCCGATTAGTGAGTAGAGAAATCGTGATTTGCACGTAGTTCAGCTCTGAAGCCTAGTTCGGACTGTGCTAGTATTTTAGTCGAGTAGCGAGTAATTTAGTAACTATCGATGTATTCTTTGGGATCTTCCTTCAGAAGACAATTAGTAGCTCCTAGTTTATCGCACTTGGCCAGTTTTTTTTAAATGTCCACCTTCGTTTCAGTGATGGCCTCACAAAATGCGGATGGCCAAATAGGTACTTTTGAAAGTAGTGCATACACAACTTTCAACAGTAAATGTTCAGCAGTAAAAAATAAATATTCCATTTGAACTTGAACAGAAAGCAATCGTTCAATTGTGCATATATGCAAATGCATATATTGGCAAACATGATATATTTCATTGGAAGAAGTTCCTGCCAGCCATGTATGCGGGATATACAAATAGGATCCTTGCTTCATGGTTTAATATCGTCCGTTCACGGTTCATGTTAATATTGGCTTGAAGGAGTTCCTTCTTGGTAGCCTTGTTAGTTTAGTGGTCTCAATTGTTGAGCTGATCTGAGAGGTCCTTGGTTCGAATCCCTTGTTGGGAAAGGTGTTATTGGGATTTTCTAGTCATTGCAGTCCCTCAACTCCATAACGGCCTCGTCTTTAGACAACCGTCGTCCTTTTACTACCGGAATACCAGACCTGCAGGGTCGATATCCGCACTTGGACGATATCCCGACTAGTCGTACTCAGCTCTTCTCCTTTACATTTATTATGCGCACAGCCAGTATGAACTCTCTGCCAGCGTATGTGTTCCCTTTCACATATAATCCATCTGCCTTTGAACAGGTATCTTCTGGGCACGCTCACTCCATCATAGACCTCATCTATCGCTTTCCATGGCGTGATCGAGGTCTCTTGCTCTTGCAAGCCCATTCCTAAAAAAAAAACCGTACTTGCATCAAAATGTATTTCACAATTGGTGCGAAAGTAATAGTTGTTCGTATTTATAAAAACCTTTATGCTCTAATATTGCCCTTGAAACGCATCGTATTGCTTGAAAAACCTGCCTCGTATAACCCAGGTATGCATAGGTAAACGCCAAAATTAATTTACCGCAAACCAAAATTCGCTTAGGATCAAAAACTTACTCGTATAGTTTCGTCTAAAGTAAATAAAAATAAAATACCTCGAGTACATTCATATTCATAGGAAACTCACGAGACTGTCGGGAGAACTATTTAATGTTCGTTTTTATCGTAACTGCAGTGAAACGGGGACGCTTTGCCGTCCGCCATGTTTTAGTCCTTTTGTATAAGTGACGCTATTACTATTAAAGTGAATGCGTCGTCATTTCGTGTCTGAGTAATTAACTTGGACAATGCGGGTATAATAAAATGACAGTATTCAGTGGATGTACACCATAATTTTCAGACATAAATGTTACATTATGGTGGAGATTTTACCTTAAACAATTTATAACTATATATTTTAACCTGACTCTGAATTCAGTTGCAGTGAATTTGGTGTTTTTTTTTTATTTGTTTCACATTGTTTAGACGTAAACATTCACATAAAAATAATAATCTCAGTAGTAATAATTACACAATCGCTTGAACATTTAAACGTGAGTAAAAATAAATTGAAACTATCCGTTGGGGAAATAGTAAAAGCTGTATTTAATGTAACCGCTGAAAGAGATGCTTCTTTTTTTCCGCGTTTTTTCCATCTCTATACTTTTGGTCTACTTTTATGGTTTACTTTTTTTTTAAAAGCTCGTCGAGCCATAAACACGCGTGTTGGCTCGACGAGCATTTTCTCTACGCGTCTTGTTTTTAAGTTCGCATGTGCGGTCTTTGAAGCGGCCACACTAAGAGGTGGTGCGTGTGAATTTCATTGTATCCCGGGCCCCCCACTCGTGGTAACGATAGGAACTGTGGAGGTTTAGTCGGTAAGAGTCCGACATTATAATGCGTCTCCCCAGATGGAGTATATCCATGAGGATTTCACCACAAAAAAGAGAGGGTGATACACGAGCGAGGTCGTCGAGCCATAAGTACGCGTACTTGCTCGTAAGTCGATCACCCACTTTACATGGCAGTCGACCAGACACATTTTTTTTTTTTTTTTGTAATGGGTTTGCTCTTGCCTCTAGTCTATGTCAGAGATGACAGAGACAAAGTCTACGATGGAGTGAGCCTACCCAGAAGGAGCCTGTTCACTCTAACTTTGAAGAGATTAGGGTTGTAAGCTTTCGGAAACACAGACGCAGGCAGAGAGTTCCACTCCTTTGCTGTGCGCATTATAAAAGACCTTTGAAAACACGAGACACATTTCATTTTGAGACACATTGCTCATTAAATAGATATCAATGGGGTCGGAAGGTTCCGGAGTGGCGACAGAGTACCGGAAGACGCAGCGGTGAAAGGCCTCCCATCAGGTAGACCAATGAACTGGTGAAGCCCACGGTAATCCGCTGAATGTGAAAACATTGCAAATTAAAAAGAAACAACGGGTTGCACTCCAGGAGTGCCGGCAAAAGTAAAAACTTGAATACGTACTACTCTCCCTCCGTCTTACGAATTTTCTATCAGGTCACGTGTCCTGACGCGAGTTTAACATTTTTTATCCATCACAAAAAAGTGCATAACGCCGCTAAAGAAGATTTAACTTCAAAAACCGCAAACTAAACCAATCGGTTAATTAAAACTCCGGTGCATCGATATTAATTATCAACTCAGCTTTACTGAACTGTATAAAATTAGAGTTAACTGAAACTGAAGCAAACTTGTTAATAGGATTAGCACAACTAGGTATTATCTATAACCTTTCGACCGCTAGAGCACTATGGCTTCTGAGCATAGCCAAAGTTCGGGTGCTTTGGACTAGAGATGTAACCTCGATTGGTCCTCTCGCTTCCGCATGCGGAATTTTCGCAAAAACGCGCGGAGTCGTAATGAAGACTGGTTGTTAAATAGACAATAGGCTCCAACTATTCGCAACCTTATTGCTGTGATGGAGAACACATCATTTTAAAGTTCTCGCTCTCTTTTCACTACGCAATATTAAATCGCATTTATGTTGACAAAATCGCAAATGTAGTTATTGTGATGATTAATTCTACTCTTCCTAAAATTAAGTCTAAAATACCAACGTGTAGGTAATAGCAATCGAGTACTACCTTTTTTATTAATGGGGGAAATACTCATGGATGTTCACCGCCAAGGGCGGGCGGAGGGGTCTGTAAGACTGTTACTGACTAAAACCATCCCGGTGTTCCATCTCCCGCCTACGCCGGGGATCGCGGGAACTTATGCGATTTCCGTAATATTGAGTACCACCTTGGCGAACCCAAACAAGTGACATTCGATTGTCTTTTCAAGTAGTTTTTCTTGTGAACCTACATCCTTACATCATCACGTCATGCGACACATACCTAAAAGGTTGACAATGTGAGATGATTTCTTGAATTAAGAATACCTTTTCTTCTTTATTGTCCATCTCTCGCTTCCAAGGAGGTCAAGCTTCACACCTGTTCCTCCACCTCCGCTAAGATGGTGAACATGACGTCCCTAGTTTGAACGTTGAATTCTGCAACCGTGTCCCGCTTTTATGTAATAACTTAATTACTTAGCAACGTGACTGCATTGTTCTAATAGTTAAGCTGCTTTTGAACGTGAGGTCCTAGCTTTGAAGCCCTGAGTTGGGTAGCGGTTTGATTACTACTTAATAATAATAATAATAAATAAATCCGCAAGGCAGTTTTGTGGCGAACTGTTGGGCACTGGCGACCCCACGGACCTGATCTCCAGGGAAAATTCTTGTACCTCATTTCCGGCTTGCCTTTATTGGCTGGCCGGGGTGAACACTGACGAGGAACAGAGCTCCCACCTCTTTCTTGCCTTAATCGGCCGGTCTGAGTGGAGATTCGCAAGAGCAGACGTGCTCGGGAGAAGGATGTATAATCCAGTAAGGTGCTGGTAGGGATCTTGACCGTACTTCCGGGATTGTCCTGATAGCCGTGGTATACCTCTCCACTCCTCTAGCATCTCAGGATATGTTGCCCCCTTGGCGCTACGTTACTTTGTGCTAGCGACCCTTTTCGGGGGGCCCATTTATTGAGTGTGCAAGTCACCCCCTGCCATTTTAAAGCCGTTTTAATTGTCAGTGGTCAGGCAGGGGCCAATAGTTCTTCCATAGTAGTAGTTATTAGTCCACTAAACCAGCCAAACCCATAGCGTTTCATCTTTTGTTTCCATATTTTGCAATAGTTTTGCTCCAACCGAGGATTGTCCTTGGGTATACTTCCACAGTGCATACAGGGATAATCGTCGGTTGGTGTCCCATTCCATTTGAAATGTCTAAAGAGGCCTCTGCGAGTTGGCTTCGGCCCCTCGTACGCCTACCAAAGGACCGGGTCTCTAGGGACCCGAGAAAGTCAAAAACATGAAAAAAATAATAATAATAATAATTTATTCTCCAAAATGTACAAATGCTTTACCAGAAACAAAAAATAATAATTCTATTTAGTGAAGTGAATGTACAGAAGCATTATATTCTGAGACAACGACTCCCAAACTGAGACATGCTCGTATCTTGGGTAGTCGGCGGTCGACCGTTTTAGAAGTCGTATACATATCACCGTCTTATTTTGTGTTACACATAACAATTTGACATAATTAGCAACCAACTTTGCTTGATAAAGTTAAAAATTATTACTTAATAAGAAACAAAAAAGGGATGTTTTTATTTTACTATTTCAATAAGCTTCTCAGTCTCATCATAACTTAACAACTTTAACCAATTAGTTAATTTCTCTTTAAAATTGTGCTTATTTAGTTTGTATAGTAAGATCTTTTTGTTAATTTGATTGTAAAGCCTGGAACTCAATGCGTTGTATTGTCTTTGTGCGAAAGCTGTTCTACATTGCACAGAGGGGCAAACAAGTGCACCACTTCGTTTTTTTGAGCCTTCTTTATTTAGAGGAAGTTGTGAATGCCGCCGGAGCATCGTACGAAGAATAAACAGCTGTCGCACCGTTAACACCTTGCACTCCTTGTACAGTTCTGTGGTAGAATAATAGCGCGGCTTACCATACATGACCTTGAGAATGGACCTCTGTGCCCTCTCTAATTTCAAAAACAAAGTTTTATAAGTCCCACCCCAAGCAGGAACACAATAACCCAATATTGATTGACACAATGCAAGATAGACTGTATTCAATAACGTACGGTCGGCGGAGTGACGAAGATTCTTAAACACGTACAGTAGTTTTCTGACTCGTCCGGTGAGGGTCTCCACCTGTGGACGCCAGTCCAATCGTTCATCCACTAAAACACCAAGATACCTGATACAGGCAACATTTGATATAGGGGAACAACGACAGTCTATTGCTGATTTGGCACAATTGTGGGCAGTAAGTTTTATAGTTTCTTCTGATGGCGTTGAGGTGTTGGGGAGATAAAAACGAATATATTTCGATTTATCTACATTCAACGTAAGTAAATTAGAAGATAACCATAGCATGACTTCCCTCGATTCCTCTCAGCGTGTGTCTTAGCCTCCACCCAGTTTTTCCCATACACTAAGAGTGCTGTGTCATCCGCATAAGTAAAAATATCAGCCTTTTCTAGTTTCATCTTGCACAAGTCATTAATGTATATTATAAACAATGTGGGTCCAAGAATACTCCCTTGTGGGACTCCGTATTTTATTTCTTCGTCTTCACTCACCACTGTATCAATTTTAACTGCCTGGGTACGATTGGTCAGATAATCATTAAATATATTTAATGACAGACCACGGACTCCAATGTGCTCCAGTTTTGATAAAAGGATTGGGACAGAAACCGTATCAAAAGCTTTTGATATATCCAAAAATAAACCGTAGCACTTGTAGCTTTTGTCAAGCTTACTAGCTAACGTGGCACTGAAATTGGTTACAGCATCTTCGTCACTTAGGTACGAATAGGTAAGTAGTTTGGAAAGATGTTCAGTAAGCTTTCAAAGATGGGTAATACATTATGTAAACTAGTATCTATTGTAATTTTAATATACAAAATTGTAACACACATAGTTTTTATCATCAACATCATCATTATCATTATAAGCCGAAAGACGTCCACTGCTGGACAAAAGCGTCCCTCAAGTGTCACCACAGTAACCGATCCTGTGCGTCTCGCATCCAACGGCTACCCGCAACCCTCACCAGGTCAACGGTCCACCTTGTGGGAGGCCTTCCGATGCTGTGTCATCCGGTACGCGGTCGCCACTCCAGAACTTTTCAGCCCCATCGAGCAAATGTTCTGCAAGCAATATACCCTGCCCACTGCCACTTCAGTTTGGCGATCCTTCAGGCTATGTCGGTAACCTTGGTTCTCTTGCGGATATCATCATTCCTCTCCGAGAACTCGTAAGATTCATTGCGAAGACTGAAATCGCACGTTTCCATGGTATTTCTAAAGTATTCTACAGAAGTTAAGCCCCAGGACTATATCCAAGTGATACCGAAATAGCGAGAAAATTTCGCCCGAATCAACTCGATCTTCCGAGACAAGATAAGTAGCTGCCACATTTTTTCCCTCCACTCGCAAATAGCTATGAAAATGTTGCCATTACCTACCGCCTTTCTTTTAACATAATTTCATTCAAGATTCCTCTTTTTTCTACACCTTCGCTACAGGATTTTAAACCCTTTTGCTCTAAAAAAGGGTAGTTTTTTCTTTAGCGCTGAAACTTAATCTGGAACCTGAAATAGACAAAAGGTTTTTAAGTAAATTGAATAGATTTATTGTGATATAACTTCACCGGCTTTATTCAACTAATAATTGAAATAATTTATCATTGAAATCTACGAAGATTTCTCGGACATTTCTGTTGTCTTTCCATTATAACTTTGTTTTAATTATTTCAGGTTTGAATTAGAAAATTTAGTACGTAGTACTAGTGACTTTGTGTTTTAATTAAGTTTATTTGTTATTGTATTTGTAAGTAGTAGGTAGGTTTAAAATAGAAGCTATTCCAAGAATAACGTCCAAGGTGATCGAAGTCAAATGAAGCCTCGTTTAAACTGTTTCGAGTCCAGTTAAGTGGCAAGTAAATTAGTAGGCATATAAAATAATAGACTTATTTTCATGTATACCTACTGCGACCTCGTTTACATAATTATCTCTGTTAGTTTTGTTGTGTACCTCATTGTAAAGCACTTGGACTGATTTTAAACCCCCGACCAAAAAGAGGAGTGTTATAAGTTTGACGGCTATGTGTGTCTGTCTGTGGCACCGTAGCTCTTAAATGGATAAACCAATTTAGATGCGGTTTATTTATTTTAATGCAGGATTTCTAGCGGTAGTTCTTAGACAAGTTTTATCAAAATTGGTTGAGCCGTTTGAAGATCATCAGCTCTTTTCTAGTTGATGATGGCATTTAATCAGCGGGTCTGATCGATGGGAAATTTGGTATTCTGTTACGTCAATGACATTGCAAGAACATGGTTATATTGACCTGATGCTGTAGCATAACCTGAGGTCTGCAGAATACCCAACTCCTCACTAAGTTACAGCAGAGGTGTTGTGTTTGAACTCACTGGAATGTTTTCAATGAACAGATTATATTTAGATCAGTAACCTTAACCTGATATCTAATGAAGTACGGCTGATAGGACAGAATGGACGTAAAAATGTTTTGCGCCGACCCCAAGTAACATGGAGACAAAGGCAGGAAGATGATGAGATCATAGGTTTTCCAGTATCTAGTGGTACCTATTAAGTAAATTAAGTTTAAGAAGCATGAAATAAAAATTGAATTTAGATTTAAAAACCCCGATAAGAAAAAAAAAATAAAAAGTCAAAAAAATAATACGTATTGATCCATTTTATCGTGTCGGGGAACCGCTAATAATATAGGTACAACCTAACAAATACAAAAATTTGCGGCCTCCCAAGGCGAAGACGCTTGGCCCAAAGAATCGTACTGTGGTTAGCTGCGACACAGTTTTGCAACTAATGCAACTATTTACGTACGCGCAATCAATATGTTAAATGTGTTTTTGTTCCAATAAAGATTATTATTATTAAAAAAAAAATTCGTACTATTTTTTTATGTTTCAAAGTTTTTTTTTGGTATCGGGGGTTTTTTTTTTTTTTTTAATGATGTCGCCGGTCCTATAGATAGCTACTTGGGATAATAACGCCAACTTTATTGCTTTGTTTTACAATATTATTAGAGTAAACCATTCTAACTAAAATATCATAATCTAGCTTTTTCCCGCGACTTCGTACGCATGTACCATTTTTTTTTCCGGTTCTCGTTGGGATTTCGGGTAAACCTCTTTAAGTGTTCTCCTACACTTCCCAATTTTCAGCTTTCTACGATTAGTAGTTTCGGCTGTGTGTTGTCTGTCAGTCACTCAGTAAGTAATGGACGAATCTATAATAATATGTAAAGCTGAAGAGTTTGTCTGTTTGTTTGTTAACTTGAACGCGCTAATCTCAGGAACTACTGGTCCGATTTGAAATTCTTTCAGTGTTAGATAGCCCATTTATTGAGGAAGGCTATATATAGGCTAAGACCAATAGGAGCAGAGCAGTAATGAAAATTGTGACGCAGACGAAGTTGCGCGGGTTAACTAGTTATATATATTAATTGAAGATTGACTGATAGCCTCGGCTGGGGGCCTTAAATTCTTGAGGCCCACACAGGCAAGTCCGGTTCAGTAGTTGACAACCCTCTAGGGTTGAAACTGCGAGTGGCCATCGACAAAAAAAAAAACAAAAAGGATTGATTGATGTGAACGTTTTGATTGTTTGTTTACAACGATCAACGCGCCAAACCGATTTAGATGAATATTGGTACCCAAATAGATGGCACACTGGAGATGGTAATAGGCTATTTTAACGCGAGCAAAGCCACGGGCAAAGGTTAGTTTAGGTAGGTATCATTACATAATTATTTTAAAACAAAGTCCTCCGCCGCGTCTGTCTGTCTGTTTGCGATATACTCAAAAACTACTGCACCGATTTTCATGCTGTTTTCACCAATCAGAGATTTACCTTCCTCGAGATAGAGACTACTCTATCTTGAGGAAGGTAATATGTAGGCCAAAAAAAATTAGGGATCCTTAAGAAAATTGCAGCGCGGACGAAGTCGCGAGCGAAGTGCTAGTTTCATAATAATAATTATAACATAAGAGACAATGAGTCTCATACATATTCTCACAATAATTACCATTCTGTTACTAGATGACAGCACCTGACGCATATTTTGATACACGAACACAGTTTATCATAATAAACTGAAGTTCTTTGCTCTTGTTATCTATTTACGAGTACGTCTCCAAAGAGATTAATTTGTCAAGCCTAAAATTTTCCAGAAAATCTATCATCATCTGCCTAGCCTTTTCCCAACTACATTGGGGTCAGCTTCCAGTCAAACCGGATTCAGCTGAATACCAGTGTTTTACGTGGAGCGGCTGCCTACCAGACCTCCACAACCCATTAACTGGGTAACACGGTACATCTTGGCAAGACTGGAGTCAGATTTACTGGCTTCTGACAATCCGTAACGACTGCCAAAGATCTACAAATGACAGCCGAGACCAACGGCTTAACGTGCTTTCCGAGGCACGGAGGAAACTCAGTATGTTAAGATGGCCACCCATCCATAGACCAACCCTTGGCAAGCGTTGCTTAACCTTTAAGAGCGACCCGTACGGCTGTTATTATTCGAGTTTCAGATAATCGATATTTTACCTAAATATGTCTCACTTAATTCTAGTGGCTTTAGTTAAGACTGGATAATGAATAACTACAGTCTCTTGATGATGTCCAACGGCTATCTCATGTACCATAATAGGTCGACAGTTGAAATTTTCACAGGGTATTTACAGTACCCGGCGATAAATATTGCACATCGACCTTTGGAAAGAGACAATCGGCTAATTTCGGCTTCGTAGAGCGCTATCTCTGTCGCACGAAATACAAACAGTCCGGTATCTATTAGGAGCTGTTAAAACAATTATGATTTTCTTCTATTATTTATTTGTTTGTAATGGGTTTGCTCTTGACTCTAGTCTATGACAGAGACAAAGTCTACGATGGAACGAGCCTACCCATCTTTTGATAATTCTTTTTATTCTTTGTTTAAAATGTATTTATTTCCAAAGGTCGATGTGCAATATTTATCGCCGGGCACTGTACCGGTTTTATTACTGCTTTATTTTGGTTCTTTTCTTTTTGTATGTTTTAAAAATGGTCTCAGCGTTGTTTAGTTAGGAAATAAGGGAAGAAGCGAGATGGCTCCAACACAAGTACCTCTGTAACTTTCAGGGGCTGCCTCAATTTATGGATGCTCACAATGTCTTGAGATGATATATATTTTTTTTTTAATCATAAACATACAATACACGGTGCCAATTTTAGTCGTCTTACGACGGCAGTCCACTTCATCTGTCCGTTTTATTGCTGCTATATATTTGTTTTTAAGTTTTTTTTTTTTTAAACGGTCTCAGCGTTGTTTAGTTAGTAAATGAGCGAAGAAGCGAGACGGTTCTAATACTCGTACAAGTACCTCTGTAACTTACAGGGGCTGCCTCAATTTATGTATGCTCACAGTGTTTTGCGATGATAATACTCGTATATATTTTTGTTTAAATCATTAATGCCAATTTTAGTTGTCTTACAACGGCAGTTCACTTCATCTATCCAATGATTACTACACATTCATAAAATAAAAATACTTTTGAACATTTGAATTATTAAAAAAAAAAGACGTGTGGCACTCGGAGACTGCCGCGGTAAAGCTATTGCATAGCATTTTTTATCAACTTATGCAATTATAATTATATATTTATTTTATTTATGCAGTATTTTTTTTTTCTTTGTTTTTTTTTTCTTTGATATTAATTCAAGTTACACTTTGAGCTAAAAAAAAGTAAAAAGTTAAACTAAAAAGTATCACCGCTGTGCCGGTCGGAGTGGGGGGTGTTAGGTTTTTTTTCGTTACGGAATTTCTGGATTCGGTCTCCACGCTCAAGGCCCGCGATAGAAGCTATGCAATAGCTCAAAAATATTTATTCATATTATCATGACCCATGACGTAGTTTGAAACAACCAGCAGCGAGCGCAGTTCCAGCCTTGTGTTCCAAGGATTGCACGGAATGGAACGGCGATATTGTTTTGATACGTAAACATTATTAACGGGGTGTTGCATAATTTGAATGTACAATTTACTTTTATTGTACTATAATCTTAATCTATATCTATACGTATGTATATGAAGCTGAAGAGTTTTTTTGTTTGTTTGTTTGCTTGAACGCGCTAATCTCAGGAACTCCTGGTCCGATTTGAAAAAAAATTTAGTGTTAGATAGCCCATTTATCGAGGAAGGCTGCAGGCTATATATCATCATGCTAAGACTAATAGAAGCGGAGCAGTAATGAAAATTGTGACGCAGACGAAGTTGCGCGGGACAACTAGTCAATAAAATGAATAACTGACTCCACCGGTTTCGTGCTTGCCGAAGTACGGAGGTGTCTTTGCCCGGTTTCTGAGGTGTCTACCGAACGTTTATCTGACAGTTAACAACGAACCAACCAATGGCGTTATGACGAATAGCGTTAAGGGACCGATAAACGACGGATAAAACCCTCCGAAACCGGGTATTCATTTGTAAATTATATCTAACGCGCGATAATGTAGTGTGAATCTAAATATACCACCAAAAAGCGGTCTCAGTCCGTTGATGTTTATTTAGGTACGTTTAAAATGATTTCCATGTTGGCCGATACTCTTCATCAAAGGCGATCCCAATCACATCAGCTTTTAAAACTTACCGATTGGCTGTACATGACTGTACAGCCTACACAACTTTTAATCACAGTAATGCACAGTACGGTCGAGTACAACCGTTGAAATAATGAAATCGTTTTAAATTGAAAGCGCTGGCGGTTTTTTCACCATCGAGTAATTACGTACCAACTGCATACCGATGACAGGGTGGTACTGGTGAGCTCAAAGGTGCTTCCCTATCCTTTTTCAGCGGGACTGGAAATAGACTAACGAACTCTCGGCGCTGATTTGTAGAGCTGTTTTTCAGAAAATGTTTTCTTATTTCTGGTGTTTGCTTTCTACGGTTTTATTTGGGAAAGTTCTTTTTTTTTTTGTTTACCGTACTTTATGATTTTTGGCTTAGTATCTTATATCTGAAATGATAGATAGGTAAATAATAAACATATCACAGTTCGGCAATCAGTACCTCAAACGTCAAAAATTTGTAATTCTGTTTTGCCTTTTAAATTAATTGTAATCAATCAAGTATAGCGAGATTGCGTATTTAAAATATGACCATAAAACTGGCTGGAACAGAGAAAGCACCTCCCTACTACTGGTGTTCAGTTTTTTGCCTTTCCAATAAAGTGGGTCCTTTTCATATTCACGGTACTAAATAATGAACTACAATTATTTAAATAATATGAAACAAATCGGTTCCAGTCGTTTGTTATAATAACAGTTTTAGTTTTATTATAAACCAATACATTAAATAATAAAATTATGTGCATTAAAATGTCGAAACAATAATACGAAAAGGCTCTATTAATTTAATTGATTACAAACATATTTAGGAACTCTCCGCATTAATGTAGATTTGTTTTGATTATATTTACGTGCCGAATGGTAATATAGTACATTAGCCTTATTTTATGTTGCCAATTCGGCAGTTATGTAGCTGTTGACTAACGATAATTTCTACTAAAGTATGTGTATCGGATGTGTTACAATTTCAGTGTTTAATGAACTGTTTAACAGTGTTTTTATTGGTATGTACATAGTAAATTTATGTAAAGCAAAAACGTTACTGAATTTAGTTCTCGTGATTACAAACATTTTTTAGTTAGTGGATCCTTTGTAAAACAACATTTTTACTGAATAAATTATTAATTACAAAATCTGTAATTTTACTCCAGTAAAATTACAAATTTTGTAATTAATAATTTACTAACTGAATCATATACAAAACTAATAGATATTCCAATACCTATTAGTTTTGTATATGATTCAGTTAGTTATATAGGGGTAGGTACGATTTTACACGAAAAATAACCAATTTGAAGCCTGCTCTGAGATCTGCTCTATCATTGGCAATCAATTATACCTAATAGTTAAGATACAATAAAACAAAACGGCCAGGTGGGAGTCAGACTTGCACACGAAGGGTTCCGTACCATAAACTTTATGTTTTATTGTTATAGCGGCATTAGAAAAACACAATCTGAGGAAATTTCAGCTGTCTACCTATTACGGTTCTTGAGATACAGCCCGCTGACAGATAGACGGACGGACGCACGGACGGACAGCGGAGGCTTAGTGATAGGGTTCCGTTGGTTACCCTTTGGGTACGGATCCCTAAAAATGTCAATCTATGGCCTCATGTAGTTAAAATTGACAACAAGAATTAAAGGGAAGGGCTTAAAAAGTATTATTAAAACCGATTTACAAAATAAAAAAATCATTAATTATTACATATAGAACGATAATTCCATTAAATCCAATAAAAGCTTAGCACTCTTGTCATCAAGTGTACCAGTCTAGTCCGTACTACCCGCAGCACTTTCAATTTACTCATTGTCTTTGAAAACAATATGTTATGAAAGTTCCAAGTCCGTTGTTTGTGGTAGTTTTTTATTTATTTCGATCCCTGAGGCAATGCGATAGCCGTTTACAAGCTTTAGTTTTTAATTCCTTTGATGTTGTTTGTGGTCTTGTTTAAAAAATGGCTTTTAAGGTTTTAAATAGAGAATCCTTTTTTGATGAAAACTTTGATAATATATTTTATGCCTTCTTTCGTTCTTGTGGTTACCTAAAAAGTTTATCATTCTAAATACCATCTTAAAACGCTACGGTTTTTCGGGTAAGGGTTGCGAAATTTGTATGACCTGGAACGAAAAAGGCATTACGAGGAACAGGGTAAGGTCAAAAGTCTGACACTTCCTTCTGCTCCGCCCAGAACGGGAGGAGTCATTTATAAGCAAGAAATTAAGAAAATACATTTATTTTGCACAAGCACACAATATGTTTACAAGACAAACAAAAAATTTATAAAAAAATAATAGAAGCGGTCACAGCACTCGCAGCCTTTTTCCTTCCAAATAATAGACCATAACCATAATAATGTGGGTATCGATATCATTCGTAAAGAATGTCAATAACATTTGATGTTGATTCAGGACGCCCTTATTTCTATATTAATAAGAATATCAGTAAATATACCTGAGACAATGACCGCTATTGTTAAGTAAAGACAAAACAACTTCTAATCGATACCTCACAAAAGGGTTAGGTGTATTATAAAAACGACCACAAGGCCAAAATAATCTTGAACACAAAAAGGCGTTCAAATACAAGTCGCACTATCATCTCGGCGACAATAACTGTCAAAATGCCTCCCTACGTTTTTGATAGTTTGCGACAGAATGAATGCGAAACTTTGAGTGCTCCTTAAATAAATAATAATTGTGAGGAATATTGAATAGTCTGTTCGATATTTAAATACGTAGTCAACGTTTTTAAATATCGAGCACAGTAATTTCCAACACTGAACGAACCAATACCTCAAAAGATTGAACGCATTCCAAGTTTAAAACTTTTTCATTCCACCGGCAATGAACTTTAAGCTGCATCAATACAGCGGCCATTTTAAATCGGCGGGAAAGTTGCACTGACAGGCTGACATCACGAGACTTGGGGTAATACTCTCTTACAGGTTTTATTTTCTTTTGATATTTTGATGTATTTACATCGGGCTAATTTATCAAAATAATTTTAACCTTTTAATTTTTGACAGGTGAAGTGTAAAAGCTTCTTTTTATAATAATACTTCATAATTATGTTGAAAACCAAAGGGTTATGGTTTGACATTACTTAGCGAAAGCAATGGATCATTTTATCGTGAATTTTTAGTTCTACTAACCAACTTGCTAAATCACCAGAGGTCGGAATTAGGTAGAGTTAATTATGTACTTACACTGATTTCATACAGCGAAAGAATAAAGTGCATATGCCTCAAAACCCGAGATTAATTTTAAAGAGCAGAAAAATCCCGTGATTTATTAATTTAAAAAGTTATTTACTTTTACACAATTCAAACCACTGCACACGTGATGTTGCGAAATATACATCAACGACGTCGGATGTCCGAAGTTTCAAAATTCCAATGCGCACACGCGCTATGGTACCGCATTTGTAGCTGCGCACAAAATCACAAAGCTTGTGAGAACAAAAGAAAACAATAGTCCACTTAATGCCTTATATTAATATCAAAATTTCGATGCAATTACATAAATAACTCTACCTAATTCCGACCTATATAAATCAAGTGATTTATATAGGTCGGAATTAGGTATCTAGAGTTTAGGGAGAGTTTTTAAAAGTTTAAAAACTTGTAAATAATAAAATAGTTGGATACCATCATCCATTCCAAAACAAATTATAATTTTGCCTATCTGTGAGAAACGTAAGTTTTTATCGGGTATTTAAATGTTTTATAAATAAGTCAAAAACAATCTAACAGATACCATTCCAAATTTTATTGGCAATATACAAAGTCAATTGCGTGATCCCGAATCTGACACATTTTCGAAAAAAAAAAAACACGAAAAAGAAAAGAACAGTCATAATTGACAGATCATCCAATTTTCTGCAAGAATGCTGTCGATCAATCAATTACGATGCTCAGACAACGTTGCATTTGAAGTACATTTCTAATATAACTGAATAAAATTAATGTATTACTGTAATAGCCGAACAACGGTAAATTCTATATTATTGTGGTAGATCAATATATTTGTCCTTCTTTCGATCTATTTATGATTTTCTATTCCGAACTGTTATACTGTAATAAGTAATCACTAATTTCCGACATTTCCTAACGTTTGTTTTTGGTTAATATAGGATTTTTCACAAAGACGCTGTAAACGTTGAACATTTGCTAGCTAGGACATAAATTATAATTTTCGATATATTGTAACTATAAGGCTGTTTCCTCCGTGCCTCGGAAAGCACGTTAAGTCGTTGGTCCCGGCTGTCATTTGTAGATCTTTGGCAGTCGTTACGGATAGTCAGAAGCCAGTAAATCTGCCTCCAGTGTTGCCAAGAAGTACCGTGTTACCCAGTTAATGGATTGTGGAGGTCTGGTAGGCAGCCGCTCCGCGTAAAATACTGGTATTCAGCTGAATCCGGGTTGACTGGAAGCCGAGCCCAATATAGATGGGAAAAGGCTAGGCAGATGATAATTGTAACTATGAGGCCAATTCACGTACCAATACAAAAAATGATCTAAGTGAAGTCGCAGTATCATGTCCACTTCAATTTCTCAGACCAATCAGAGCAAATAGAAGTATCTATAGATAGATAGGCTTGGCAACACCGTGCGAACTCGTTGGAGAAATTATAGAGAGTACCGCGACATATAGGAAGCGGTAATAAGAAATTACTGGGGTAATAGCGCTTTGAAATCCGCTTATAAACATACTATCACGCTTTTATTCCCAAGGAAGTGGGCAGAGGTTGATACGATGATAGTCCCAGGGTAAAGAAGTGGGTCTACTTCCGTTAATAGGGCATTAAAATTAATTTGGGCACCACAAGTGCACCATACACCTGAACTATTGAAGATCTCATGAACATCACTATTAATGTGACCAGTACTGTGCCCTAGTGTACAAGGTGGACCGATGACCTGGTGAAGGTCGCGGGTAGCCGATGGATGCGAGACGCACAGGATCACTTATTGTGGCGACACTTGGGAGATGCCTATGTCCGCAGTTTACGTCTTCCAGCTGATGTGAGGTCTAATAATTTTGGAGATAGGTAACTCAAAATGATGTTATAACTGCAACAGTGAGTCTGTTTGTCAAAACCGCTGAAACGATTTTGTTTTTTTTTTTTTTTTGCTAAAGTCTACTATTGCGAGCAAAGCCGCGGTTAAAAGTTTCTTCTCAACACTTGACAGTCAACTTTAAAAAAAAAAAAATTACAGTAACGGGTAGCGAGATTTGCTTTCTGATTCTGCTAAAGTGGCCTTTTCACACAACCCCAGGGGGTCTACCCCCAGGGGGTTTCATTAATCTTTTTTTCAAAACGAATATGCAATTCCCAGTCGAGAAAAATCCATGAGATGAGTAAAACCTTACGTCTAGTCTACATAGGTAAACGTTAGCAAATATGGAACGGTGTTTTTGCTCCGATTCTCGTACGGTTTTGATCCGGATTTGTGATACCGACACGTCTCGGTTTACCTACGACGGAGCTTTGAAAACTTGGCGATCGCAGTAGAATATTGTTGGGAAAATTTTCAATCGCACTCGATCCCACTACGCCAAGTTTTTACCAAAAAAAAAACAACATTAATTCATTAGCTAATGGTGAAAGGGATCCGCTGGATGCGAGATGCACTGAAACGGTCAAGGTGGCGTCACTTGGAGGATGCCCATGTCCAGCAGTGGACATCTTTCGGCTGAATGATGGTGGTGATTATAAGATCCTTCCTGTGGGTCTAAAACGGCCACTTTAGCAGAATCGGAAAGCACATCACGCTACCCGTCACTGTCAAATTTTCCCAATCAACCTTGAACCTAATACGTTTGCGATAAAGATGAAAATGAAACTTAAAAAGATAAAATTAAAAATATATTTATCTGGGACTCGCACAAAACAGACAGATGTAAAATTAATTAAATTAACTGACACATTGTTGTGTGATTAATATTATGATTCTAATATGATTCTAAAAAATGGCCTTTTTAGACTCGCTGGTCTTAATGCATTATCATTCTGCCCTGGTCCTAATTCATTTGTGGTTGACTCAAAATGTTTTCTTCTTCCACACTGTCTTGTCTATGCTGTAATATCTTAGTCCTGGCACCATCTCGGTTACCGCGGGCCTAGAACGCAAAGAGCACTAGGAGGAACACGGTTGGGTTTTACTCAGTAAGGGTCTGACACTCCCTTCCGCTCCGCCCACAGCGGAAAATGTCCTTTGACGATATCCCATCCTTACCACCTTCTAGCTAGCCTATCATCTTCCCCGCATTTCATCCATCTTTTTCTACTCTTAAGACCATGCACATACATTCAAAGCATAGCAATCGTAGTTGTATATTATGTTGTTGCCGTATTGCAAACCTCAGATCCATTCAAAATATAACATAATATAGCTATCAAATTACCATTAAAACTTTCATAAAAATGACCACTATGGACCGTATCAAAACCAAATTGATTCATCTTATTGTCATGTCGACCGCGCGGTGCGTGCGCTTACGCAACAAAATGGCGATACAATGGCGGGTATAGCCGAAGTCAGCCGAACACTTTCTCTAAATTGCTTCGGGTTCAACGCACGAAGTTCCGCCGACAGAGATAAAGCACCCACACACTGGGGACAATAGAAGAATAGCTACCGACAACTAAGCGTTTCCAAACGTCTTTTATAGTGCGCACAGCAAAGCAGTGGAACTCTCTGCCTGCGTCAGTGTTTCCGAACTCATACAACCCTAATCTCTTCAAAGTAAGAGATAACTGGTTTCTGGGTAAGCTCGCTAATCGTCGACTCTGTCTCTGTCACCTCTTAAATAGAATAGAATCAAAAGCAAACCCATCTAAAAAAAACTAGGTACTTTCCCCATCATCACTTGCTAGCTGATGGTGGCTAAAGACAGCATTTGCTGGCATCGCACATCCATGTGTATTTGCAAGAACCATAGCTGCTCCCAAACTCGCATTTATTTCAATTGATTTACAGATAACATAAGCTGTTGGTTAACCTATAATAATAACATTAATGTGGCTATTCATACAAACTACCAACTATCATAAACGGATGTCCAATAAATCCAATAATAGATACCGTTTGTGTCTCGTGTGTAACCGCCTTAAGAAAGATCCAAGGTACTCTCATTGTTAGAGCAAAAGTGAATGAAAAGAAAATAGGAGTGACGTTATTTCCCACACAACTAATTTCATCATTCACTCGCTCATCTTGAGAAGTTAACTTCGTATCGCTCTGAGCGAAATTGAGATGTTTAGCTTAACAGCAAAAAGCAAGACCATCGTTATAACGAAATTAAGAAGAAAGGATTCATAAAATAAACTGTTCTTATGGTAGGCGTCAGATAAATGTGCAATAACGATCATTGATCCACATAATTATTATGTACTAGCACTTCGCCCGCGACTTCGTTCGCGCGGGTTTAGTTAACACTCCACGAACTTCATCTCCCCGTGTAAATTACTTATTAATAGACTAACCGTTCGACGACGGCAGTTTGCGCAAACTGCAATATTTTTCTTACTTATAGTATTTGTATACCCATCATAACTTTTAAACAAAAGGTCCAATTTGAATAATTCAAAGTGCAATTTACTTGTACATAACCAACCTTAATTATTAAACAATTTAAATAGATAAGGATTAATATCATGATAATAAAATCACCACTTTTCCATTTCACCCGGGTTTTGATTGAATAATTTGAACAAAAAGCGGTCATTGTGACTTAACCATAATATTTAGATATATACCCGGACTTTTTTTGTAGATATTGATGTCCTCTATAAAACTGTAGTACATTACTTTGCTCTATTGTCAATAGTTTCCACAGCGTACGCGATATAAGGATCTTTTTTGGTATTTTATTCCCACCTTGGGTTACATTATCGAAGTCTTCATACGGGTCTCTAACACTTTTTGAAAATATTCTATAGCTTATGTTCATCAGGGATAATGTAGGATTCTAATGGTGAAAGAATTTTTCAAATCGGTCCAGTAGTTTCGGAGCCTATTCAATTCAAACAAACAAACAAATCTTTCCTCTTTATAATATTAGTGTAGATAGTGTAGACTAGTTACATTGACTTTCGTTATTCGAGTATTATCAAAAACAGAAACAAAGAATCGACTTCTTTCGTGATGCTTCACGTTCTCTAGTAATGAAAAACGGTTCATAATTTATGGTTTGGTTCGGGTATCTACAAATTGATATTAGGGCTGGGCTGGGCTATAAGGCTGTTAAGAATACAGATAAGAAACATATTTGCAGTGATAAGGTAATCAGGTAACTATCATATCTGGTAATATGTTAGGAACAAAACGTTTCATGAAAACATACTTTCACTGTGCGTACCTACAGCTAAGGAGTGGAATTCCTTGAATAGGTTACTTCTATGCAAGTATGTTCCTTCTTCGACCACATCAGGGGAAATAGTGGTGACTCGCGCATCTGATTTTGTTTAAGTTATACACCACAGCTTGGTTTCACGAACAGTTATTGTATGAATTTATCCCCAAAAAATTTATGATCAATTTCTAATTTACTTTTCAAATTTTTGTTCCGATTCGATACCTGTTTTCATTCAAGCTTATTCCTCGAAAAATAAGCATACAAATTGAATATTGCATAGCTGTGTATAATCACCGGTAAATTCGTTTTAGCATCATGAAATTTTATACGCAATATGATGAACCAAAAAATTGGTACTAATATCAGTCCTGGTATTATTCTGATTTTCTCGACGGTTGGCGGCATTTTTTAAGAGTTTATTGTAAATAGGTATCAATTTCGAAAATTTAAAGAATGTTTAACATTTCTCATCATCATCATCATATCAGCCGAAAGACGTCCACTGCTGGACATAGACCTCCCCCAAGCGTCGCCACAACGACCAGTCCTGCGCGTCTCGCATCCATCCGCTTCCCGCGAGCTTCACCAGGTCATCGGTCAACTTTGTGGGAGGCTTTCCAACGTTGCGTCTTGAGGTACGCGGTCGCCACTCCAGAACTTTTCGGCCCCATCGACCATCTGTTCTGCAAGCAATGTGGCCTGCCCACTGCCACTTTAGTTTGGCGGTCCTTCGGGCTATGTCGGTAACCTTGGTTCTCTTGTGGATATCATCATTCTAACTAATATTATAAATGCGAAAGTAACTCTGTCTGTCTATCGCGCTTTCACGCCAAAACTAATGAACCGATTTAAATGAAATTTGGTACACAGGTAGTCTAGAGTTTGAGAAAGGACATAGGCTACTCTTTATTCCGGAAGTATGTTCCCTAGGGACCACGCGGATGAAGCCGCTGGCAGAAGCTAGTACTCATATATGTCATCAACTTAACACCACGTAAACAAAAACAATTATCATTTAATTAGACGTCTGCAACGCCGACGTCACGCTTCAAAATAAAACACTTCGGAGACAGTTCCTCAACTAGCTGCCAGAGTATTACCGCGTGAAAATTGAAATTTATTCCAAGGGAACATACTCGATTTCCTGGCAGGATGTATCCTATTCCAAGACAGAATACGAGTGTGCGAACTTTCATAGCTCGATCTCTCCCTATTTCCAATTTGAATTGCTGACAAATTCAAACTATATCACTTATAAATACAAAAACATTCACTTAGGTGTATGTATATCTAAATACTGAGACTTAAACTACCCGCCCCTTCTCCCACTATTAACAAGAACGTGTCTCAATACACAGAAAATTTTCCATCTACCCTCATTCAGCATTCAAAGTCGTTCACTCACTCAACATTTAAGTCGTTCATTCAAAGTCGTTCAAGAGCACAGAATGAATTCACAGAAACGCATACAATATTGAAATTGGTAGCATTATTACTTGTAGTTTTGAAGGTAGTTCGGTAAAAGCTTGCTTTGAAGAAAAGTGGGTATTTGTGAATAGAATATTAAAGATTAGTTTTATAAGAAGTGGGTAGTTGAGAGCTTTTTGTGAAAGGTTTCGTTCGGGGAAACTTAATTACTGTTAGTTATTGCTTGGGAATCAGTAGGTATTAAATAATTGCGGGTTTTTTTCGAAAGAGTCACCGCGACCCTGGAACGCAAAGGGCATTTGGAGTAGCACGTATGGGTTTTAGTCAGTAAGAGTCTGACACTCCTTTTTTTTCGAGGAGCTCGTGGCTAGATAATGACATCCGCACGGGTCGATCTTCAAGGTTAAGCAACGCTTGCCAAGGTTGGTCTGTGGATGGGTGACCATCTTAACATACCAAGTTTCCTCCGTGCCTCGGAATGCACGTTAAGTCGTTGGTCCCGGCTGTCATTTGTAGATCTTTGGCAGTCGTTACAGATAGTCAGAAACCAGCAAATCTGACTCCAGTCTTGCCTCGAAATACCGTGTTACGCAGTGAAAGGGTTGTGGAGGTCTGGAAGGCAGCCGCTCCTCGTAAATACTGGTATTCAGCTAAATCCGGCTTGACTGGAAGCCGACCCCAACATAGTTGGGAAAAGGCTAGGCAGATGAATCTGACACTCCTTTCCGCTCCGCCCAAAGTGGAAGGAGTTTTATGATGATTTCCCATCCTTGCAAAAAAAAGGTAGGATTCTTTACCATATTTTTAAAAGATGGTAAATCTGAAAGGGGCATGACCAAACTCGAGAGACAGATCTTAAAATAAATATGAGAGTGACTTTTAGCTGCATGGGTATCTTTCAAACCGTGCAAAAACCAAACCAAAGAGTTATTGTGCTACATAATAACTGCTTTATGGAGATCAGGTACGCAGTCGCTCCACATACAACATTGGTATTCGCTGGATCTGGTTGATCTGTATGCCGAGCATAACATACTTAGGGCTATTTTCACCAATTCAAACAGCAGTACGATTCTGTAGTTATGTCGAATGAAAACATAGGGGAAGTGAACGACAAGTAAGTTGTCAAACCATACAACAAGATGGAATGACAGCTTACTCGTCGTTCACACGACTTAATAGGGTATTTTACTAAAAAAATCTAATTAGTCCGTCTGATAGATTTTCAAAAAATATTCGACACGTATTTAAAATAAAGGAGATACAGCGAGTTGAAGACACGCGTGACGTCATCTGGCTTGGTAAACATTACAGTACATTTTTTTCGCTGTATCTCCTTTATTTTTTGTTTATGTGAAAAAAGAAAAAATACGTGTCGAATATTTTTTGAAAATCTATCAGACGGACTAATTAGATTTTTTTAATAAAATACCCCATTGTACACTGACGATCAAGCCAAGCTGAACTGTGTTCAAGATCTGTCAGTGTCAATATTCCACAGAAAATAAGAACACTGACAGGTCGTAAACGTTGTTTGTCTGCTGATCGCGTTCAGTTTCATTGGTGAAATTCGCCCTAAGAGAAGGACTACGACGATTGTAATGACGATCAAACCAAATGCTCGAAGCCAGAAGTTATGTTTGAATAACTTTCGCACACTAAACTATGTTTCGACCCACCACGTGTGGTTTAACTTTACGTAAACCCAGTGCTTTAAATCCATAATTTACCGGTTCCCTTTAATTAAGTGTTACTAGTAGCGTGGGCGACAAATTGTCGCTTAGCAACGTGAAATATGTCGGCAAACTTTGAGATGGGGACAGACTTGTGACACGTCGTCTGTGTGTGTCACGCTTGCTATGAATAGGAAGCGCTATCCGCTACCTTGGTACGTACAAGAAATTGCTGTTGAATAACAAATTATGTGCTATGAAAATAAAATACCATTTTTTTTCGTTTTGAGTCAAAATTCGGTGTTAGGTAGACGAGTCAAGATGTGGTAAGATATACGAATGCCGCCACAAGAAAAACCAACGGAATAAATCAACATGGCAACGGAAATAAATGAATATGAATGAAAATGAATGATGCATTTAAAAACACTGATGAATAAATCATTCGATGTTTTCATAATGCCTTTTTTATATTAAAACTACAAGTTAAATAAAGTCAACTACAAGTCAAGTTCAAGTTAACTACAAGTTATTAAATCTATGCGTCAGAAAAACCTCCTGCATCATTTGTTTAAAGTTCTGCATATAATAGCTACTGGCAAATTGACAAAAATACCATAATCCATTATATCCCTAACAATTTTTCGTAACCAAGGTCCCATCTTACCTAAATAAATCATCTTCTAGCTAAGAACAAAATCCTGAAGCCCTATCGATACCCCACAGACTCCCAAGATTGAGTTTATTGAAAAAAACTCTCCTCAACCGTGAAATTGGGTGCTTAAGTTGTGTCGATAGCTGGTAATCATCTCGTAAATTGTCCATGAATATACTGTGTTGCGGTGGAGAAAATTTATGTCAGTAATAGCTCTTGAACACGAGTTGGTTCGTTTACGGTGTTACGATCTTTTGATCCTCCATTTAACCCCGTTAAGTGGAGGATCAGTCTACGGTTCTTTATGTAGTGCACTTCAGGTTTGGTTTTCAAGCTTGGGTAGTTATGAAGACCATGTCAGAGGCCCGAGAGGTGGTTTAGAAACTCTGACAGTAAGGTGTGTAGTGTAAGGGATCGAAGTCCGGGGCGTAGCAGGAGCTACTTTAAAAATAAAAATTGTGGAAACTTTTAAGCATTATTATATTACGTCTTTTCATTGAAAAAGCAATTAACAGAATCCCATCGAAAAAACTAACACTCTTCTGTCACTACATTTGAATTCCAACTTAATCTCTTTCTTCTTAAATCTTTCGAGGCTTATGACTTTGAGGTTGCACCTTCCAAAGAGTATATTCTACAGTAGCGTCCTCTCGCGACCGGACCTGGTTCAATCTATGGTCCGGAGCGAGGAGGTATGGGGTCACCCCGTTCTACGAATCAGTAATGCTAACGAAGGAGGAGGCTGAACGTGTGAGAAAGAGGGAGACCTTACGGCCCAGCCGCCGCAACAGAAGAAGATGCCCCGGGCGTCGGGAGCCGCAGGGCGTTCCCGGCCTCCGTAGGCGCGAACCTGCGGATGATGAGCGTTGGGTGGCTCGCTGTCCGATCAGAACCAGGCCCGAGGCGACGGCGCGTTGTGTTCCACGCGCGCCTCGAAGAGATGTCAGCATAGAAGAAGGGGTCCGCTAGGGCCAGTGCCTGCCAGGGTTGCGGAATCTGTTCGAAAGAGTCACCGCGGCCCTGGAACGCAAAGGGCAATAGGAGAAACACGGATGGGTTTTAGTCAATAAGAGTCTGACACTCCCTTCAGCTTCGCCCAGAGCGGGAGGAGTCATTTGGTGATTTCCCATCCATAAACAAATGGGGTATGTGAGGTCGTTAGACCTTACTGCCCACACGATAAAAGAATGATCATCTTCCTTCCCATGTCCAATGATGGGGTTGGCGTAATCGTGTTCTTCTTAATTTTTTCCCAGCTAACATTCCGACGACGAAGGCTTTGACAGTCGTGTAGAAAAAAGAGAAGCCCTAAAGGCCCGTTCTCACTCAGACGGACCGTCTGTTTAAACGGAAGACGGTGGCCGACGATTGATAGATTCGTTCACTATATCTGATTCGGGCGTTTAGACGGCTCTTCGCAGTGGCAAAAAATTCGTCTAAAAATACGGATCCGTCCTTTTTTTCGAATTCGTCTAAATGTGAACACATATCCGTCTCTTTAGACGGACCGGGAGAACAATCCGTCATAGTGGGAACGGGCACTTACAGTGTAGCGGCATCAATGTCGCCACAAGAAAAACCAACAGAGAAAGTATACATTGCAACAAAAAATACCGCGACGCCATCTATCCAACTCGCGGCGAACTAAAATCCTGCATCGCGCAAGCAGAGTTTACCGTGCGATTTGAACATATACTCGTACATCAGCCCGAATATTAACTATCGGGCAGTTGCCCACACTGGACACAACAACCGTCCGGTCGAAGGATCCTCCCTTTTCAATGGAGGTTTGCGGGACTTTGCTCTCTGTACCGCATACCCTCTAAAACAGGATCACTATGTCTGACTGCCCGCCTGGTTTTAAAATTACATGCTAAAAAAATTGATTCGTTCGGAAACCGCACGAGTGCGGACAAGTTTACTTAAAATTAACTTGAAATAGAAACATTTGTATCAATTACTTATTCAGGGATTTCGTGATAATTTTTGAACTTTCATTAATTGGGTACCTATTTTCCCCAAATTGTACGTTAACTGCGTTTCCAAGCGGTAATTAAGTAATTACGAATAAATTTTTAGGATTCGACAATCGTTAGGGATAAGAATAGGTCTAATGGTCGTATATTAGTTTTCTGTTTTTAATGATACTTTCAAACCTTTTCTATCGGCAACATTTTTTTATTCAGCATATTGAAATGGATAATTATAACAACAAGCATCACGTCCAATAGATAATTATATAAACATACAATATATTTATATATGTATAAACAGATAAAATCTATTGAACGTGAATGCATAATAGAAATTTAATGATCGAATTACAATGAAACAAAAACCGGCCAAGTGCAAATTGGACTCTCACACGAAGGGTTCCATACCTTTTAATTTTTAATGTAGGTAAATTTATATTATTTTTTGTTAATGCGGCAATAGAAATACACACACTCTGTGAAAATTTCTACTGTCTACCTACCTATTACGGTTCTTGAGAAACAGCCCGCTGACAAACAGACGGACGGACAGACAGCTTAGTAATAGTGTACCGTTGGTTACCCTTGGGGGCATGGAACCCTCAAGAAATGCGCCAAATGCGTTTTTTCATGAAATCTTTATGAAAACTACAAGATAAATACTCCAATTCCTGAGCAAAGTAATTTTATCATATCACTTACAAAAATCTTTACAACAAGTAGCTTCTTTTCATAGAAATATAATCTTCAAAATCGAGTAAATAAATTGAGAAAATCGTATTAAAGGCAACTGAAAAGGTTCAACGAACTCGTCTCGAGATTTTCGGATCGCGATTTCCACAGACCACGGAGGCATCTCACCGGCCAGTGTTAGAGACAACATAGTAAAAACTTTCCATAATGCAAACCAAAGAGCTCGTGGCTAAATATTAACAGCCGAGGTCGGTGTGTGGATTGGTGACCATCTTAATATACCTATCGAGTTTCCTTCGTGCCTCGGAAAACACGTTAAGCCGTTGGTCCCGGCTGTCATTTGTCATCTTTGGCAGTTGTTCCGGATTTCTTTCCTACTCATCCGCTGTAATTTTCTGAATTTCGTTGCAGGATCCAAGACAATTGAATCGTTTCTCCGGGACTCGTCGGGCTTCATTGGCTCGGCGTTTTACTGGTGGTCGCCACTGTTGATTCTGGCTTTCAGAAGTTGCAGTGGTTGGGAATGTGTGGCGGGCTTGTCCCAATAAAAAAAAAAAGTTCTGGATTGTCAGAAACCAGAAAATCAGACACAGCCAAAACTACTGAAACAAGAAAATGTAATTTTGTACAAGGTGTTATGATGCAGGGGAGCATTTTATACATAATAAAGGAAAAAATCGTTTGCACTATATCTGCGCAGACGAAGCCGTGGGCGAAGCGCTAGTTATTAATAAAGTCGTTTCTAGCGCGCTGTTGAGATTGGAGTCGAGAGGTTTACCAGGCTCTGTGGGGTTACCTACCAATTCCAAGAAACGTTTCGCATCCCCCAGAGAGGTGTCAACAAACTCGATAAACATAAGCCTTGTCAAATAAACAGTTGTTTATCTCCCGTTTGTGTCTGTCATTTGATAGACCGTATTGTTTTTATAAAGGTTATTGGCCGTACAAATGGTTAACGGAAGGGAAGGCTGACGGTATTGTCTTTAAGGCGGCGACATACGCCAGCGACCTTGGAGGAACAAAACGCGCACTCGTTTCACACCCGCGCGACCCAAAATTCAGTAGTATTTTTGTAATTTCCCTATTATTATTCTATGACTTTAAAAAAATAGCCGTATGTCAAAATGCAGATAATTTAATTGTCTTTGAGGTAGTGCAAATTCCATTAAAATACGATCAGCGATTTTTGTTCAATGGTCGTTTTATGTCCGTGTTAGACATAACTTCGAAAAATTCATCACACTATGTTAAACAAATAAAAATAAAAATTTCGTATACCAAATCATTAAGAAAATAGTCTAACGTAACATTTGTTTTTTTCATAAATTACGACTAGCCGTTTAGACGTGATGATCTTTTTAAAATCAGCTATTCTCAGGTATTTCCGCCTAAAGTTGTGGGATTCCAACAGTGGGTGATACTGGGGTGAATTTATGATGATGGCAAAGGTAATGGAATAGTCTTGAATAATTTACTTCAAAACGTACGGTGATTCGCCACCGGTACATGTTGGACATCCCACCCATACGCAAAAAACCTTTTGGGAAAACTTTCATTGTACATACAGTTAGGGAGTGAAATTTAATGCCGGAGTCTGAGTTTCTCAGAGTGAATGCAGCTAGGCAAAGGTCTTCTCCATATCTTTCTAGATCTGTCTTTTCTTGCGCCAGGGGGCCGAATAGTCTCCAAGCCCGGAGTCCGTGTGGAACATCCTTAAGAATAAGTACACGATTTGACAGTTACTGCGAAATCGTGTTGTCATTCATTCTTAATTCGGGTTCGGAAAACGCTCGCAGCTAAGGCACTACGGACTTCGGACGTAGAGAGTAGTTCACCTGCCTTTGTTTGCGTCCATGCCAACTCGTCTTCGCTTTCTCAGCGGCACCGTTCTTCCTCTGTCACCCATTGCGTGGAGATTTTCGTCCAGTGTTAAGCATGCGGCGGAAGCACAACGAACCGAATGAGAGTCTAAGTGCGGAAATTGCAGTCCCTAATCTATATATCTATACGTGTAGCGAATTTTTGGTAAAAATGAATATTGTACTAAAAGCAATTTTTTTTGTTACAGATACGGAAGAAGTGCTAGTGCTGCAACTTTAGTCCGGTTTATGTCAAGTTAAAGGTACATATTGAAACTATTTAATTTCATAGTTTTACATAAGGAAGCTGTGCGTAGAAACCAAATGTAGCTTGATTTTCTGTAATGATTCTCTGACATAGACTAGAGTCAAGAGCGAACTCATCATTAATAAAAATGCGTTATTTTCTGTGAAGTTTTAATTTACTGGAAATTGTTTCAAAAAGCCTCTGAGTGTACAGTGGGACCGATTAGAACAAACCATTTATGAAAAACCGGCCAACTGTTTGTCGGGCCACGCGCAGTGTAGGGTTCCGTCGATTCCCACGGGAAGCACACTTTGTAAAGTTGCTTCCAGTTTGACTAGGACATTGCAGGCTTGAATATCACCTGATTGTCTGACAAAAAGAAGAGAAGAGGCCCTTGAGGTGGTTTAGAAACTCTGACACTAGGGAGAAGAAGATCATAATATGTAGAACGATTCTGTTGTTTAACGCGATTCAGAATCAGTTGGTACAGCGCCATCTTGCGGCAGCTTTGTGTAACTTAAGATAATTTATAATGGTTTTTTAGTTCTCTTTTGCAATTGATATACAAAATTACAGCTTTCTAGTATTAACGGTATCTTAGAAAACCTCGGACAGACAGACGGACAAACTGACATGACCAAACTAAAAGGGTTTCTTTTCAGAACTACGGCACCCTAAAAGGGACTCGTATAGCTTATAACAGCTTATATACTAGTTCAATTACTGATTACAATAATTGAATAAATAAGTAGATAGGTACCTCTCCCAGACATCTTATCAGTAGATATCATATGCGGAATTTCAAGCACATAAGTCCTACACGAAACACATGTAGATACATAAACCAGTTATATATTAAATAAACCCACGTCATGTAACGCGAGCGGGACCTCGGATCCCATTGCAACCGATGCAATAATAAAACGTTGTTAAGCCTGCCGCAGACAAGCTTATCGCGACAAAGTGATAACGAAGCGGATATATCTAATTACCTGACATCAGATTTTTTTAGATGAAGTTTACGTTAGTCTAGTGAGGTTATAAACTCTTGATAAATTGTAATTAAAACTTTTAATTTATCAGCATTTTTCAATCTACATAATACGTGTAGGTATAGCTGAGAAATCAAAACCAAAAGTCATTTCTATTCAAGTTATGCTAAACTAATTTGAATAGAAAGGCTAAATCTATAATACCAGCGGACGTCACGCGGTTTCACCCGCGTAGTTCCCGTTCCAGGGGGGCTACTCTCTAAGCCCGAAGTCCGTAGTTACGGGCTTAGTTGCGGGCGTATTCTACTCCGTATCACCTACGAACTTACGATAAGTCCCGAACCCGAAGTAAGAATTGATAACAACACGATTTGACAGTAACTGACAAATCCTGTTATCATTAATTCTTAGTGGTTAGGTGATACGGAGTAGAATACGCCCGCAACTAAGCCCGAAACTACGGATTTCGGGTTTAGAGAGTAGTCCCCCAGTTGGAGTACGGGGATAAAATATTGCCTAAGTTACTCGCTGTTAATGTAGCTAGTTGGACCCTGGCAATAGCCGGGATTAACGCCAGGTGGAAGAAGAAGAATGTAGCTATTCATTGCTGAAAGAATTTTTGAAATCGGTCAAGAAGTTTTTAAGTTTTTTCGTTACATACAAAAATACTAATCTTTTCTCTTTATCATATTAGTACATATTTCTTGACGATCAAACAAAATGCTGACTTTTTTTGATCGTCAAGAAATATATTAAATAGTTAGAAATATAAACGTAAAGTGGGAGCTGATTGCTATATTCCGCTGAGTTGACATATTCGTAGAACAATTTCTTCGAAAACGCATTTTCGCATTGTCGCTTCGCGCCTATCTGTGGGAGCCTTAACTTGCCGCGTTTCGTGTTTCAACTGTGGCACCTACATAATTATGCAGGTAATAACAATAAGCTGATATCAGGAATTTCATTAAAATGTCGTGTAATATGAAGCACGTAGTTTCAGCCCAAAATGGAATAGTTGGCGTATTAGAGAAAAGATTAGTATTTTTGTATGTAACGACATACAAAAATACTAATCTTTTCTCTTTATCATATTAGTACATATTTCTTGACGATCAAACAAAATGCTGACTTTTTTTGATCGTCAAGAAATATATTAAATAGCTAGAAATATAAACGTAAAGTGGGAGCTGATTGCTATATTCCGCTGAGTTGACATATTCGTAGAACAATTTCTTCGAAAACGCATTTTCGCATTGTCGCTTCGCGCCTATCTGTGGGAGCCTTAACCCGCCGCGTTTCGTGTTTCAACTGTGGCACCTACATAATTATGCAGGTAATAACAATAAGCTGATATCAGGAATTTCATTAAAATGTCGTGTAATATGAAGCACGTAGTTTCAGCCCAAAATGGAATAGTTGGCGTATTAGAGAAAAGATTAGTATTTTTGTATGTAACGACATACAAAAATACTAATCTTTTCTCTTTATCATATTAGTACATATTTCTTGACGATCAAACAAAATGCTGACTTTTTTTGATCGTCAAGAAATATATTAAATAGCTAGAAATATAAACGTAAAGTGGGAGCTGATTGCTATATTCCGCTGAGTTGACATATTCGTAGAACAATTTCTTCGAAAACGCATTTTCGCATTGTCGCTTCGCGCCTATCTGTGGGAGCCTTAACCCGCCGCGTTTCGTGTTTCAACTGTGGCACCTACATAATTATGCAGGTAATAACAATAAGCTGATATCAGGAATTTCATTAAAATGTCGTGTAATATGAAGCACGTAGTTTCAGCCCAAAATGGAATAGTTGGCGTATTACATTGCTCCTAGTTCATGAATGTAATTTGGGATGGTGTAATGTGAAAAGTTGGAAACGCATTCATATTATTTATCTATGTGGTTATATCTAATATAATATACTAATATATAAAGCTGCAGAGTTTGTTTGTTTATTTGTTTGTTTGTTTGTTTACTTGAACGCGCTAATCTCAGGAACTACTGGTTCGATTTGAAAAATTCTTTCAGTGTTAGATAGCCCATTTATCGAGGAAGGCTATAGGCTATATCAAAAGGAGCGGAGCAGTGATGAAAATTGTGACGCAGACGAAGTTGCGCGGGTCAACTAGTATCTAATACTAGTTGACCCGCCAAACATCGTCTGCGTCACAATTTTAATTACTGCTCCTTTCCTACTGTTTTTAGCGTGATGATATATAGCCTATAGCCTTCCTCGATAAATGAGCTATCTAACACTGAAAGAATTTTTCAAATCGGACCGGTAGTTCCTGAGATCAGCGCGTTCAAGTAAACAAACAAACAAACTCTTCAGCTTTATATATTAGTAGTATAGATATAAAAATCTCATGTCACGATCTTTTCCTCCGAAACGGCTTGACCGATTTTTATGATTTTTTTTGTGTATATTTGGTACGTCTGAGAATAGGCAATTTTTGTAAATATATTTTAAAACAATATTTGCATTTTATTCACTTCTGTGTCTGTATTTCCGTCTGACACGGCTAATTTTCTCTGAATTTACTGGACGATTTAATTGAAATTTGGTAATATAATGAACTTTAGAAATGGCAGCGATCAACGAGGTTGTTTTCTCTATGAAAGAATTTACGTAATCGGTGCTGTAATTCCAGATTCTACCTTTTTTCAAACAAACGTTCGATACTTTGTAATTTCTTTATTTTGGAATAATTACGACTAAAACACGTTTCTTGTGGTCGGCGCAACACGTTTTTTCTTCCATTCTATCCTATCAACCGTCACGCTATCACTAACTCCCTTTTCTTTCATGTCGCTCCTCACACAATCCATCCATCTTTTCTTCGGCCTTACTCTCCCTCTCCATCCATCCACATTTATATTCATAACTCTTTTAGTTACGTTCGTTTCACCCCTCCTCTTCACATGACCATACCAGGACAAACGATTGCCTTTTCCCTTCCCCGTTATTTCAAACGTTCATCTCAACATTCTCATCTGCGCTACATGCAATCTATTATCATCCGTCTATTTCAAATCCCCACATTCTAATCCATACTGATCCATACATACGACGATCATAATATCCGTAACCATAAGATTACTCAATTCAACCCCAAACCAGTAAAAATAAACTTTCATACAAAAGAAAACTTACCTACCATCCCAGTTACGAATTTTCCCAAAACTTATCAACAAAGATTGGTACTCGTCACTTCCTTGCTAACAAGGAAAATCAGCCAAACTGTCATTGAAAGATTTAATGTTAACCTATCAAACGAAACTAACTTGTGATCCGAGTTTTCCGCTCAAAGCAAAAATAATTTTCCGGAAAAAGCAATCTAAGGAAAAAGTTTTTCCGTTAACGGGAAACGATAGGTTCGTCACGATCGGGATTCTGAAGGGACACATTCGTCATTCGGTAAAGCCAGTGGACCTTTGATAAGGGTGGTGGCGGATTTGCGACTTTTAGTCGGAAGCCGACAATGTCGTGTCGGGGATTTTGAGCGAGTATTTATTACGTGAACAAGTCTGTTTTATGGCTCCTATTGAAAATGAAAACTGAAAACTAATTAACTTTATAAGACCCGTCTATATGTCGCTTGCTCTTAACACTTAACAAAATATTGAGATATTTTTTTTGTGTTATGTCAACATGAATGTGCTACGCACTTAGACTTTCTGCAATAAATTATCTCGCCTAATTATTGTAACAGCATCCTAATCGCGTTTCTGTTTTTTTTTTCACAATTTGCACCTACTAGTATTTTCTCTGCGTCACCCAAAGGTTGACTGGTAGAAAATGCCTCAGGCATTAAGTCCGCCTCTGTACATCTGTGTGCGTAAAGTGTTAAATAAATAAATAAGAACTATAGCGGACAGTTGGGACAGCCCCATACTGGGGCATTGGATAGGCCTACATGTGACTGTGGTGTAGGTTTATGTTGGTTATGTTAAAGTTAAATAGTACTAACACTAGTTTCTAAGTTTTTGAATACTAACCAATACATGGACTCTGTCTGAAATATCACCTCATTTCTTATTTATTATATTTTACCCTTAAGTATTTATTTTTTCTGTTTACTTATCACGTTTAAATTACTTTTATGCCGCTCCGATCGACGTCATGCTTAACGCCGGCTGTCGCTGAAAACCAGCGCTGTGACTCTGTCTCGCACACGAGCCCCAGCATTATGCTGAGCGATGGCCGTTTTGCGCGAATATGACGCATATCTTCCCAATTTTTTATAATTAAGTATTAGTTAAAAACGCTTTTTCTTTCTTTTTTTCGTTCTTTCAAATATAAGATTTTTTTTTTTTTGTTGAAAACCACATCAGAAGTTAAAATAAAATTTAGTTTATTTTATGGTATGACATAATAAAAATATAGTTTGACCTTTTAGTTGATCGTATTATTATAATTTGTGATGTTAATAATATGAGAGTCCATATTTTTATCTCCGTTACAATTAATTCTCGGTCTGTTTATGAGCACCAGGTGTGCATATTAACAACCGATTTTATTGTAAAATAAATTAGCTTTTGTGGGAAAGTGCGTTCTTAACGAGTTTAAAGCTATAAAAATCATTGGAAAAACAACGTGCTCTTTTATAATTTAAAGCTTTATTTTTATTTAAAATAAAAAAATGACCACATAAATTAGTGACAACATAAATTTTGTTGAAATATTTGTACAATTGTTTTATAAATGTTTGTCCTATTTATTACGAGGTGTACAAATAATTCTTAGAAAAAATATGAAAAAATTGCTCGAGTTTTTTTGCAATATTGAATACTCTCAGCTATATCCAGCGGCGTTGCTCGTGCAAAAGGCGAAAAAAGTGCCATGGAAACTTAGAAACCCTTTGACTAGACCAAAGGGTATTTTAAGTCATGGGCTATCCGGGTTGCGGAATTTGTTCGAAAGATTCACCGCGGTCCGTGGCCCTGGAACGCAAAGGGCCTTAGGAGGAACACGGATGGGTTTTAGTCAGTAAGAGTGCACTCCCTTCTGCTCCGCCCAGAGTGAGAGGACTCATTTGATGATTTCCCATCCTTAAAAACAGGGTCACCAGTTGAGCTGTTGTGACGTGAAACATTGTCAAGCTGACTTCCACTTTCATATTATTAGCAGGATAATATTGATTGCTGAAAAAACCGGTAACAATTACTTACCATCATCTATGTATCCCATAAATCTTTCAATCAAAATCGCAGCTGTCATGCCGACTCTTAGATACGCGAATAAAAATCGTTCAGTTTGCCATCAGCCCTTATATGGACCAGACGTTTGCAATGTAATCCTATCGTATCATTCTCGAAAATATAGCGTATTATTAGAAAGCTGTATTAAGCCAAGAAAATATTGGGGTATCAAGGACTTTAGGGAGTCAAACTAGGCTATGTTGGAAGTCATTCTGCCCCATTTATTACGTTTAGCTCAATAGAAAATTTATTAAGAGTTGATTTCAGGATATAATTCGTAGGAATTCTTTTTGGAGGTATTATTTTTTCTTGTTTTCTGCTATAGATATCAAGTCAAACGCCCTTAAGGGGAATGCTCCAGGGTAGCCCGCGAAATTCAAATATTTTTATGTTTTTTGCAATTTGCCGGTCGGTGTGAAGCTGTATGTGGACCAAATACGATCCGCGACCGTAACGCGTATTTATCTAAAGAATTATAACCATTTTAATCATCAATATAGCCCTCTAAGTTCATGTAGCTCGACAGAATGATTATTTCTGAAATATTCATTCCGTCGAGTTACACTGGAGCATCCACCTTAATGCATTTTGTTCATAGATAATTTTCTTTGAACAATCTGTGACTCTCAATGTTTACAGTTAAATCGTTTCAAGCAAATATTTTGATTGACCGTGGGCTTTTAAATATATATTTGTCATTGAGTCTATTAAGAGGATCTAGAGATAGTATTGTTTTGAAAAAAGTTTTTTATTTTTCCACTTTTTAGTGGTCATACTTAGACGACGCTCATAAAATAAAAACTACTGCTCCAAACTGAAAAAAAAAAATACGGGACCGAATGGCATAAGTATACCGCATCGAACTAAAAAGAAAAATAATCGCAGAAATCGGATGCTCATTCGATTTCTGCAATTCTTTTTCATTTTCATACAAAAAATACCAACCGAACTGAGAACCTCCTTCTTTTTGGAAGTCGGTTAAAAAGTGATCGACCATCCGCCGAATAGTCCAATGACAACAAAATGTCAAGTAGTCACCATAAGGCTGCGTTTCCACGAGAGATGAGCGTAGCGAGAGATGTGTTTGTTAAGAACCAATAAAATCGCTTGCACTGAGCGAGGCTAGGTAAATGTTTATATAAACCAATCACGTGAGTCAAAATGTCAGTGAGTCACGTGGTGCGGAGACTATGCAATTCCATTGGTTAAAATTTCTCCGTGTCTCCGCTCCGCTGCCTTGCTCTGCTATAATGGAAAGGCATCCTAGGAATAGCACTTTGTCTAGAACTTAGAACATCTGTGTACTTTATAAGAGACTGGCCTCTGAGTTTGATTTGGTGTTTCTTTTTCTAAGTGACGTGATAAACTGTTATTTCAAATAATTCACAAAATGAGTATCATTATTATTTAAACCCATTGTTCTCAATAAAACAGGATTGCGTTCAAACCTGCTAACCATACATCTCCACAACCCATTGTATCATTAAACCATACATCCCTAAGTAGGTACATCACACTCCTATTCAAAACTACCCACATAACACACTACAATGACCTACCAATCAAATATTAATACTGCTATTATACGCTCGATGAGCCCGCATCCGCTGCAGCGCTGCTAAGCAGTGCTATAAATACTGTTATAGAATCAATAAAGTTTATAGCTTCGGACGACGTTACGCTGGAATTGCTGAGTGGTCTTAAACATGAAAATGGCGTCACTTTGACTTCTTGTGGTGGGGATTAAAGACCAGTAGTTAATGTGAGTTTATTACTTGGATAAACCAAGTAATAAACTCTAGATGCCATTAACTTCCAAGTGAACTTATTATAAACTAGCACTTCGCACGTGACTTCGTTCGAGCGGGTTTTGTATTGCAATTTTCGTAGGGATCTATTTTTTTTCCGAAAATAAATTATAGCCTATGTTACTTCCCGATAATTGTTAAAAAAAAATGGTTAAAATCTGCCTAGGAGTTTTTGAATTTATTGATTACAAACAAACAAATCTTTCTTCTTCTTTCTTTCTTAAAATATTAGTACAAAACTGCATCTAACGATTAAATATTTGCCAGTCAGTAGCCATAAATTTTTACGAATGGTTTTCGAATTGGTTGTCAACTCTGTCCAATAAGACAGAAAACCGACGACAATATAGTTGAGAAAAGGTTACTCAATCAACTGCCAAGCCTTTACCCAACTCTGTCAGGGTTGCGGAATTTGTTCGAATGAGTCACCGCGGCCCTGGAACGCAAAGGGCACTAGAAGGAACACGGGTGGGGTTTAAGTCAGTAAGAGTCTGACACTCCCTTCTGCTCCGCCCATAGCGGGAGAAGTACACGATATCCCATAGCAAGACCGATGTCAAATTTTCTGGTCTCTGACGACCAACGTCTCAACTTGCTTTCCGAGGCAAGGAGGAGTCTGCCGGCATGTTATGAATGGACTATCATGGATATCCACGGATATACTTCGGCAATCGTTGCTTAACCTCTAAGACCGACTCGTTTCGCTATTTTTATTTAGAACTCCATGACCTGATCCCGCCATCGCCCTTTTACTACCGGAATACCAGACAAACTGCAGGGTACCATCCGCCCCCACCGCTGTATCTCCACGTTGTCGTCGTGGTGGGGCTTGTGTGTCTCAATGATCTTGGAGCTCTGCCGGTAGAGTTACTCATGCCGGAAAGGTCCTAGTGAGAGACCAGACCAAGAGAGATACCGGGAAGTGGTTGCTCCTGATTGATCGACGGTAGTCGATCGACAGATGACGTGACCATGCCGCTGCGGTACAGGCGCACCAAAGCGGCGCACCTTTCTCTCCTTGAGGAGAGAATTTTCGGCGGGTTCGCTGAGCTGGGTTGGCCGGACAGCGAACGGAGGCATGTTTAATGCCGCCGCCGGGGGCTTGGCTTGACCGCCTGGCCCAGAGGAAGGCTACCTCTAAGAAAAAAAACCACCTAATCCTAAGCTTTGAAGCGCGGTGAGAGGATGAATGGCTGGAGGGAGTCCAGTCGCGAGCGCTTCCCCTGTAGAGCACCTGCCGCACTCTGCAGTATGTAGGCTTACCCAGGTAAATAGGCTCTGCCTGGGTGGACATTTTTTCCTTACTACTCGTGGGATCAAAATGAATGAATGTTCTCAAAAACTTAAAAATAGAAAAGATGTTGTGGAGGTACCGCTTGCCGGCGACGGCAACAAGAGCCGAGGAGGCTCCCGATCCTCAATAGAGGATCGAAATATGTCCGACCAGGACTTGCGCGGTCGCTCCAAATTTTGGAGAAAACGATCGCGCAACGAAATTTCTTCGGACAGAGTGGGGTCAGTGGGTCTCTCCTCAAGTGAAGAGAACCTGCCGGCTGCTAAAGTGGCGACAACGAAGAGAGGCCGGGGTCGAGCGACGGTGAGTGGAGCTTCCGCTACTCTGCCAGGGCGTGACGTACGGGGTCGCTTCAAGCGCCCTGATATGACGGGAATTGGCGGGGAGAGTGATCCCGGAGTCTCATCAGGGGTCTCCATTGAGGAGCCGGGAGGAGTCTCCGTCTCTCTCGTAGGCACGAGGGTGGGTGGCGGCTCCGATCTAGATCTGGAGCGGAAGGCCAGGTTTGCGGAGGTTGTGAAGGCCGCGATCCGCGATGTAGCTTTGAAGAGGTCGCAGTCTTCCAAAAATACGGCTATAAGTGCGGCCTCGGCCTCCATTTTGGCGGCAGCGGAGGCTAACTATTGCGGGCTTCCGTCTGACGAAATGTCCAAGCTGCAGGCGGAGGTCGCTCGCTTGACGGCCGCAACGGAGCTTCTCCAAAAGCAGAATGAGAAGCTCCGAGCAGACCTGGCCGAGCTCCGAGGAGCTGGCGCAAAGGAGGCGCCTCAAGGGGGGCGCAAGCACGGGCAGGCCGTGTCAGCGGAGGAGCAGGTCCTGCATCTGGTGCGGCAGGAGATGGCTGCATTCGCGCAAAGGTTTTCGGTCCTGGAGGGCATCGTTCTGCGCCCCCCACTAGCGACGAACCAGAAAGCATCGGACCAGCCGAAGGCGGCCTCGTACGCGGCCGCCGCGGGTGCCAAACCGAGGTCGTCCGGTCAGGCTAACCGAGGGGCCGGACCAGCACCCACGAAACCTGCAACCGCGAAGCAAGCCAAGCAGAAGAAGAAAGGTGGGGCGGCTGCACAGGTGGCGAAGACTCAAGCGCCAGCAGTGCAACCGGCACCCCCGCCTTCCAACTCTCCTGCGGCCGAAGCCGGATGGCAAGTGGTCGGGGAAAAGAGGAAGGCGGGCAAGGCAGCCAGGGCGGCCAAAAAACGTCAGAGGAGGCGGCAGCGCAAAGTGCAAAGCGTCGCGGCTAGGCTACGCGCCCCGAACACCGCAGCTGTAGTAATGACACTACAGCCGGATGCGGAGAAAAGGGGCGTGACTTACCGCGATGTCATTACTAAGGCAAAGGAGGCGGTGGACCTCCAGGAGCTCGGGATAACGGGTGGCCTCCGGCTCAGGTTTACCATGACTGGGGCCCGGATGCTGGAGATCCCCGGTGCAGCCAGTGGCCCCACCGCTGACGCTCTGGCCGAAAGGCTCAGAGCGTCCTTAAATGCGGACGAGGTCCGAGTGTCCAGGCCGATCAAGTGCGTGGACATGCGCATCCTGGGCCTGGATGATTCCGTCACGGAAGAGGAGGTCGTGGCCGCCGTCGTCAGGACTGGGGGGTGCTCTGCTGAGCAAGTGAAGGCAGGCACCATACGCCCTGACAACACGGGCATGCGAACCGTTGTGGTAAGCTGTCCGGTGACGGCGGCCAAGGAAATCTCGGAGGGCCGAAGGCTTCTGGTGGGCTGGGTTTCAGCGCAGGTGAAACTGCTGGAACCCAGACCCCTGAGGTGCTTCCGCTGCCTAGTGGGCAATCACACGGGAGCTCTCTGCACCTCGGAGGTGGACCGCAGCGACCTTTGTTTCCGCTGTGGTCAGCCCGGACACAAGGCCGGCTCGTGTAACGCCACGCCGCACTGCGTTGTTTGTGCGGCAGCTGGCAAGCCGGCCGATCACTGGGCTGGGGGCAAAGCCTGCGCTCCACCTGCCAAGGCCGGGGGCAAAAAGAAGCCCTCCACCACCGCCGTCCCTGCCGCCGCCGTCACTTCGGTTGCTGCGAGTGAGCCCTCACAAGGGACTCAGGAGGAGGCTGAAATGGAGAGCCAATAACGGCTCCATTACGCCTCCTCCAGGCGAACATCAACCACTGCGCCGCCGCTCAGGACCTGTTGGTCCAAAGCATGGCACAGTGGTTGATTAACATCGCCGTGGTCGCTGAGCCCTACTTTGTCCCGCCCAGGGATGACTGGGTAGAGGACCTGAATGGCTCTGTTGCCCTAATTTCGTCGGCCGCTGCAGGTACCCCATCCCTCGAAAGCGTCAGGAGAGGACAGGGGTGCGTAGCAGCACGGTTTGGGGAGATTGTTGTGGTAGGAGTGTACTTCTCCCCGAACCGAACTCTCGCCGAGTTCCAAAACTCCCTTACGGAGTTGGGCGCCGTCGTCGCCGGGTGTCGTTCCCTCCCTGTACTCGTTCTCGGGGACTTCAATGCCAAGCACCTGGCTTGGGGTTCCCGTTACACCGATACGCGGGGTAGGATGGTAGGGAACTGGGCTCTGGAGTCAGGCCTGGTCGTCCTAAACCGAGGTTCTGTCCCCACGTGTGTGCGGATGCAGGGGGAGTCTGTGGTGGACATTTCGTTCGCTAACCCTGCTCTGTCACCGCGTGTTATTGACTGGCGCGTATTAGAGGAGGTGGAGACCTATTCCGATCACCGGTACATCCGGTTTGACGTCTCCGCCCAGACTTCAACCGCGCCAGTCCGGCAGGCCCCGAGTGGTCCGCGGTGGGCGCTGAAACAGCTGGACCGGGAGCTCCTCCTGGAAGCTTCGATCGTGCAGGCCTGGGTGTCACCTCTGGACAGGCCTGCTGACATCAACGACGAAGCGGAGTGGTTCCGGGAGGCCATGTCCGATATTTGTGACGTGGCAATGCCCCGGGTTAAGCCAGGACGCGCCCGCCGCCAGGTGTACTGGTGGTCGCAAGAGCTGGCGACGCTGCGTCAGGCATGCGTTGCCGCACGGCGCCGGTACACCAGGCACCGCAGGCTCCACATCCGCCCTCCGGATGCGCAGATCAGAGAGGCGGAGCTGTACGAGGGGTACAGAGTGGCGAAGGCCGCCCTCCGAGCTGAGATCCTGCAGGCCAAGGATCTGGCTGTCAAGGAGATGCTGGAGTCTCTGAACGGGGACCCGTGGGGAAGACCCTACAAAATGGTGCGGAATAAGCTTCGCACCTGGGCCCCCCCGTTAACGCAGAGTCTACGGCCCCAGCTGGTGGAGGACGTGGTAAGCGCTCTGTTCCCCTCGCGAGGGGAGCATACTCCCCCGCTTATGGCTCTGCCACCTGCGGCGCCTGATACGGACTACACCGGTGACGACGATGACAATGCTCCTGAGGTGACTGAGGTAGACCTGAGAGTGGCGGTTAATAGGCTGAAGGCCAAAAATACCGCCCCAGGACCCGACGGCTTACCTGGAAAAGCCTGGGTCCTGGCCTTGGAGGCTCTCGGGCCTCGACTAAGAGGGTTCCTAAGCGCATGCTTGGAGAGGGGCCAGTTCCCACTTCGTTGGAAGACGGGGAAACTGGTCCTCATTAAGAAGCCGGGGCGCCCTGCGGACTCTCCGTCCGCATACCGGCCCATTGTGCTGCTCGATGAGGTGGGCAAGCTCTTTGAAAGAGTAATTGCAAACCGCCTTGTCGAGCACCTAGGGAGGGTGGGGCCGGATCTGGCGGAGAACCAGTTCGGTTTCCGCACGGGACGCTCTACGGTGGACGCCATCATGCGCGTGAGAGCCCTCTCGACGGGGGACGCAGTTTCCCGGAGCGGGGTCGTCTTGGCGGTGTCTCTAGACATCGCCAATGCCTTCAACACCCTGCCCTGGAGTTGCATCAGGGAGGCACTTCGGTATCACCGGGTGCCGACCTACCTCCGTCGCGTAGTCGAGGATTACTTGACGGACAGAGCCGTCATCTACCCCGGTCACCTGGGAGAGTGGAACCGGCGAGAGATGTCGTGCGGTGTTCCACAGGGTTCCGTTCTGGGGCCGCTTCTGTGGGACATCGGCTACGACTGGGTGCTGCGCGCCGACCTCCCTAGTGGCGTCAGCGTTGTGTGCTATGCCGACGACACGCTGGTACTGGCGCAAGGGGGATCGCACCAAGCGGCGGCTGACGCTATGACACGCGGGGTTGCGATAGTCGTTGAGAGGATCCGGCAGTTGGGTCTCGAGGTGGCCCTACACAAGTCCGAAGCCATGTGCTTTCATGGATCTCGGAACAGACCACCGTCGGGATCCCAAATAACGGTAGGAGGGGTTCAAATCAGCGTCGGATCGACGATGACTTACTTGGGTCTCGTTATTGACAGCCGCTGGAACTTTGTTGAGCATTTCCGACGTTTGGCTCCTAGACTGGAGCGAGCCGGGGCTGCCTTCAAGCGGCTTTTGCCCAATCTAGGGGGTCCAAACGCCTCCTGCCGGAGGCTTTACGCGGGGATCGTGCGGTCCATGGCCCTTTATGGGGCGCCGGTGTGGGCGCCTACTTTGAGGAAGCGACCTGCCCGTTACCTCAACTCGTCCCAGAGGGTGATGGCCATCCGGCTTGCCCGGGGATACCGCACGGTCTCTGGCGAGGCGGCGAACCTCCTTGCCGGACTGCCGCCATGGGATCTAGAGGCGAGAGCCCTCGCACTCATTTACGAATGGCGCCTGGAAGTGCTACGCCGGGGCGAGACTCCTCTGCCGCGGCAAATCGCAGTACGGCGGGCGGAGCTCCGGCAGGATCTCATGGCAGTATGGAGACAAAGACTGTCCCAACCCAGCGCTGGTCACGCCACAATTGCGGCGATAAGTCCCCTCTTTGAGGAGTGGCTAGAGCGGCGCCACGGCGTCCTTACTTTCCGCTTGACGCAGGTACTCACCGGACACGGTTGTTTCGGGAGGTACCTGTTTCGAATACGGCGGGAGGATACGCCCGGGTGTCAACACTGCGAGGATCGCCCGGAGGACACGGTGGAGCATACGGTTGAGGTCTGCCCTGCTTGGGCGGAGCACCGCCGTGTCCTCGCCGAGGCGATCGGCGGCGGCGATCTCTCGCGTCCGGCCCTGGTTCAGGCTATGGTCCGAAGCGAGGAGACATGGGAAGCGGTCACCTCCTTCTGCGAAGCAGTAATGCTAGCAAAGGAGGAAGCCGAACGTGTGAGAGAAAGGGAAACCTCACGCCCCAGCCGCCGCAACAGAAGAAGACGCCCCGGGCGTCGGGAGTCGCAGGGCGATTTTCGGCCACCGTAAGCGCGAGCCTGCGGACGGCGAGCATTGGGTGGCTCGCCGTCTGATCAGAACCAGGCCCGGGTGGACGGCGCGCTGTGTTCCACGCGTGCCTCAAAGAGCTGTCAGCGTAAAAGACGGGGCCCGCTAGGGCCAGTGCCTGCTGGGGCTGCGGACTTCGTTCGAAAGAGGCACCGTACCCTGGAACGCAAAGGGCACTGGGAGAAACGCGGATGGGTTTTAGTCAGTAAGAGTCTGACACTCCCTTCTGCTTCACCCAAAGCGGGAGGAGTCATTTGATGATTTCCCATCCTTAAAAAAAAAAAAAAAAAAAAAGGGTACCATCCGCACTAATTGGTCGATATCCCGACTAGTCGTACTCAGCGCTTCTCCTCCACATTTATTATACAAACAGCCACAGTGGGAAACTCTCTGCCAGCGTCTGTGTTCCTTTCCACGTAGTAACCAGTCTGCCTTCAAAGCAAGAATGAACAGGCATCTTCTGGATACGCTGGCTCCATCATAGACCTTATCCATCGTTTGCCATAAGGCAGGATCGTGGTCAACAGCAAGCCCATTCCTCAATAAAAAAACTGGCCAAGTGCAAGTCAGACTCGCGTGCAAAGGGTTCCGAACGAATTTTTTTTTAACATGTTATTTTAACACTATAGAATTCTTATGGATTTTCCTGTAATCTATAGGTAATCTATATCTATAATCTCCATTTTTTTCAAAATTTTAGGCTCAGTATTTTCGGAGATAAATGGGGGGTGAATGGTAATTTTTCGTCTAATTTCTTGAATAACTTCAAAACTAATAAATCATTTATTTAAATATTTTTGAAAAAATAATATTTAAACCCTCACAGAAAGCCCTTTCATTTGATTTGTCACACGATATTGTTCAAAAAACTTTTATTTTTAATTTTCTAGTTTGACCCCCAAAAGCGACCCCCATACAAACATTTGATGATTTACATAACGCTTCCGTGTTTGGGTCACAGAAGTCCATATGTGTACCAAATTTCACCAGAACCGGTCCAATGAATCCGTATAAAACTGGCTGTGACAGACGGACGGACAGACAGATAGACAGACAGGCAGACAGACGGACAGACAGACACCCGAGTGATCCTATAAGGGTTTTGTTTTTTGATCGGAACTCAAAAACAAAAGAAATTAATTAAATAATTTAAATGCAACAGTTCCTTGCATTAGGATACGAATATCTTTCAACTGAATCGAGTATCATGTTACCCAGTTAATGGGTTGTGGAGGCCTGGTAGGCAGCCGCTCCACGTAAAATACTGGTATTCAGCTGAATCTGGTTTGACTGGAAGACGACCCCAATGTAGTTGGGAAAAAGGTTAGGCAGATGATTATTCAACTGGATCGAGTTTTCTCCAATATTTTTTCTCCTACTAAAACATTTTATCAGAGTAAACGTGCCATGATTCCCTAATTCCAAATTCAGTGGGGATACCGCCGTAATTGCGATGCCGGTAAAAGGATCGATAACAGGTCATAAATGGACACTGTTTCATGTGGGATTTGTATTCAGGACGTGGCATCATGGGGTTTTGAGAAACTCCTTGAACCGCAGTAGCTTAGGGATATATGGTGAATCCAATGTAGTTGCATTCGTATAAAGATGGCTGTAGCCGGCTCAGTCTGCAGAGCGTAATGGCGCGTCAAAAGCGCGAAGAAAAATGTGAATAATAATGATAATGATAATATAGTTTCACATACACTGCCGTTACCGGTGTAGAAATATTAAATAACTAGTTGACCCGCGCAATTTCGTCTGCTCCGCTTTTATTGAGTTTAGCGTGATGATATATAGCCTATATAGCCTTCCTCCAGGAGTCCTGGAGACCAGGAGTTCCTGAGATTAGCGCGTTCAAGCAAGTAAGCAAGTAAGCAAACAAACTCTACAGCTTTATATATTAGTAGTATAGATATACCTAAATAATACTATAATATTATTGAATATTTATAGATCCAAAAAGTCACTTGAAACTATATTATGTGAACTCTAGCTTTTGCTCGCGTCTTTGCTCGCAGTAAAGTAGCCATTAACCGTCTCCAGGCTCCTGTCTATCTCTGTACCAAAGTTCATCATAATCGGTTCAGCGACTTAAGATAGCTAGAATAAGGAGTTAGTTCAATAACTTTTTTCAATTCATCATAGCCAAAAGTCGTCCACTGCTGGACGGCATCCTCCCTGCGAGTGTCGCCACAACAACTGGGCCTGTGCGTCTCGCATTCATCGGCTGCCCGCGACCTTCACCAAGTCATCGGTCCATCTTCTGGGAGACCTTTCAACGTTGCGTCTTTTGGTATGCGGTCGCTACTCCAGAACTTTTCGGTCCCATCGACCATCTGTTCTGCGAGCAATGTACCTTGCTCACTGCCACTTTAGCTTGGTAATTCTTCGGGCTATGTATTCATTCCTGATTTGATCACGCAAGGAAATTGCAAGCATTGCCCTCTCCATCGCCCTTAGAGTGATTTCAAGCCTTCTGATAAGGCCCATTACGAGCGACCACGTTTATGTTTTTAAGTCATCAGATTTTCCACTTAACTCAAATATAATTAAATTTTAACGAAATGGCTGACCCAACCAACTACACAAGCAATTAACCACTAATCAGCAACTTCTAAAATGCCTAATACCTTTAATACCTGTACCGATTATGCCATAGAGTACAGAACTAGCAACCAAGGACGCTACCGATTTTAGAAATGCGAAAGGAAAATAAGTCAGTATATTTGCTTGTTCCGTTTTCCTGCCTAAACTGTTTAAAAGAAATAGGATCGACTTTGGAGTAGACAGAAGTGGGATAATTCCTGACACTTTCGCGGGTGAAACTGCTGGCAAGAGAACCAGCTCTGCACTCTCTCAGCACGTCACAGACATACACTTTTGCATTTTTAATACCAATAATTGGTATTAAAAACCGGCCAAGTGTGAGTCGGACTCGCACACAAAGGGTTCCGTACCATAAACCGTAATTTTTATTTTTTGTTGCTACAGCGGCAATAGAAATACTCAATCTGTGAAAATTTCAACTGTCTACCTATTACGGTTCTTGAGATACAGCCCGCTGACAGACAGACGGACGGACGGACGGACGGACAGCAGAAGCTTTGTAATAGGGTTCCGTTGGTTACTCTTTGGGTACGGAACCCTAAAAATGCAAAAGTATCTGTTAGTGACGTTTTTTCGAACCACTGATTAGATACTTTTCATCCATTATGCTCTGTAATTTCCCGTGCAATAATGAAACATCTTTCACGCGGGTTCGTGAATAACCGCAGCTCGAAGCTAGCTACTTTGTTATATTGTACGCTGAGGCAAAGTTTAACCTAATATACAATTTTAACTGCCACAGACATAAATCATCAGATATGAATATCCCTGAATCGACGGTTAAATTCACTGACTCATTTGACTTGTACGAAAAACCTCATAGCAGTGACCGCAGTGTTGTTTCTTTACTCTGTGGACACCATAACAATCTTGTTGACAAAGCTCTAGATAGTCACAGCGAGGACTCCCGTTATTTGTGGATACACCTTTATCTTTTATATCTTTTGAACGCTTCCTTGGTGACGTCATTGATGTTACGTGAGTTTAGTACAGTCGAACAAGCAGATTAGTACGCAGACACGACGTCAAGGACAATGCTACATGAGTAAAGTATAGTCAAACAAAGAGATTAATACACGAACACTTTGAATCAGTTATCCTTGAAACTACTTACTTACTCTCAAACTTATATTGTAAAACAAAAACGTTTTTACAGGTGCTTCAGTGTTGCCACTAGGTGTATCTATGACGTTTCAGAAAACCCTGGTGTACAGTGCAAGGCCAGCACATTTTTCATACCAATATTAGCACCTTACCTGCATCAAACCGGCCTAGCTTAGTTCACGAACAATAAATGAGTTCAAGGGTTCATATCCCTTGAACTCATTTATTATTCAATCATGCTTTTATCAATAAATATCAATCAAGCAACAACCAGTGTACCTATCAATCAATCGACAACAACTGTATATTGTAAGTTTGACCCTCAATAGTCTGAAATCTTAATGGTCCTTCGAGCCGGATCCGATCCTTATTGCTCATCAAATTTTATTTAAAATACTTTCAGTCTTTTGGGGTTCCGTACCTGAAGAGTAACCAACGGAACCCTATTACTAAGCCTCTGCTGTCCGTCCATCCGTCTGTCAGCGGCCTGTATTTTAAAAACCGTAATAAATAGACAGTTCACTTTTTCGCAGAGTGTATATTGCTATTGCTGCTATAACAACAAATAATGAAAATAAAAGGGGCTCTCATACAAGAGTTGATTTTTTTTTCGGTATATGGTACGGAACCGTTAGTGTGAGAGTCCGACTCGCACTTGGCTGGATTTTTTAAATCCACGGCAACATCTATCATATAGCTATCTTCAAACAATACAAGTACCTACTTAAAGATTCGTACACCGTATCGCTTCGTGTACACTTACACAAATCTGATAATTTAATCTCATCAAGACCCAAGTACTCAGGAACTCAAAGACAGTACACTTGTACAAGTATTTGCATGCTGCGTACTTGGACAAACACTTGTTAGTACTAATTAATTAATTGATAAGCAAACTAATATATCCGGAAGACGCAACGTTGGAAGGCCTCCCACAAGGTGGACCGATGACCTGGTGAAGGTCGCGGGTAGCCGATGGATGCGAGACGCGCAGGACCAGTCGTTGTGGCGACGCTTGGAGGAGGCCTATGTCCAGCAGTGGACGTCTTTCGGCTGATGATGATGATGAAACAAAACTATGCACTATGGTAATATCTTGAGTATTGGGTCACGTTGTAGTTCAAGATCTCTTAGTTTTGTACTAGGTGTAAGTTTAAAGAAGAAGGAAAAAATAATGTCAAGGTGATAAAAATTTCTTATTAAAAACCAACTTCTAATAATAATAACAATTAGCCAAGTGCGAGTCGGACTCGCGTGCAGAGGGTTCCGAACCAATTTCATTTTTTCAACATGTTATTTTAACACTACACACTTTTTATAGGTTTTTCTGTAATTTTTAGGTAAAGATCTATTATCTCCATTTATTTTCAAAATTTTTTGGTCGTTAGTTTCGGAGATAAGGGGTTATGGTCATTTTTCGCCCAATTTCTTGAATAACTTATAAACAATTTCTTTTAAATTATGAAAGAAAATATAATTAAAACCCTCACAGTAAACCCTTTCATTTAATATGTCACACGTTATTGTTAATATTTTTTTTCTAGTTTTAACGGCATAAACGACAGTACCTTTTTTACGTTAACCATAATTTTACTCACTAAAAATCAAACTTCTGAAGTTTGATTTTTAGTGAGTAAAATTATGGTTTTAATTTTAACTCGATACCTCCACGCGTTTCCAAGATAAGACATACAGACGGCCGGACGGGCTAGAAAGTGATCCTATAAGGGTTCCGTTTTTTCCTTTGAGGTACGGAACCCTAAAAAGTCCTTATTTATAATGGTTTCTGTGTTTGCCATGGATTAAAAGAGCATAGACTCCACTTTCATTAAGGAGGAGTACAAGAGAAAACCTTTTTACAGATACCTGAAAAAAAAAACATTTCAGAGACAAAAAATGTTGGTCCGAAATCAAATGTCTCAAAAATACAGTCGCAAATAAACAACTTAACAAAATAAACAGACAAAACAATTTTATTACTGAGATCTTATCAAGAAAATTAACAATTTGAAGAGAAAGAGCTCAAAAGGCGACGTAAAAATACAACATCAGCGTAAAAGAGGAGCGAATTGATGAATTACGGCCTCTAAGGGACCGTACATTAACTACGCGGACTTGACAATAGAAGTGACGGAAAGGGCAAAAAGAAAGAAAAAAATCCAACATTAAATTTACAAAAACAAAGACAGAAAAATATTTTATTTACTTACAGAAAAAAAATGCTACATCAAAATCAAAAGACATTTATTCAAACTAAACTGAAAAACTGCACTTTTTGAACATCAAAATTTACATGACTACAGTCCCCCAAATCGCTCAGCTCATTACCACTTCCTAGTGTTTTAGCTGGGAAGTAGAAGTTTCACAACAAACTATCCAGCAGTTAATGGCTTCAATGCTTTATGTATGTTTTTAACGACTATTGAAGAATGCACTACAGAATTCTCCGTGAAACAGATGAAAAATTTATAAAAATTTAATGCTGCGCCATTCTGTCACAGGCACATAAACAGTACCTACTTAAAAATAATTCATTGCTTAACTTGCGGCTATTCAGCAACACTAGGATTTGCAATAGGATTTGCCCAAGGATTTGTTGACACGGTTGAGCTTAGTTGCTGCGCTGCGTGTCGCGGGGACGATTCCCGCACGGAACAAATATTTGTATAGCCTACAGATAGTTGTTCCGGGTCTGGCTGTTTGTGTATGAGAGTTTTTATGTTTGTGGAAGGAAAAACTGCTAGTGTGGGGCAACGTTTTAAAAAAAAAGGAGAGATTTTTCAAAGAAATACATTCGCGATGGTTTCATTTCTGTGATTCATCACCATCCTCATTATCATAAAGTCAGCCAAAAACGCCCACCGTTGGACAACGACACATCAACCGGTTCTTCACTTTTCTCTTCTCTTACTGTGATAAGATAAATAAAATTACAAAAATATAGTTGCCATGCCCATAATTACTGTTGGGTAACTCCGGCTATTAAAGACGGCTGTAATATGTAATGTTTATCGTTTTCGGCAAAAGGGTAACAATTAAAATTTACATAATTCGTGTGGAGAGTGTGTTCGTACATTAATTTAGCATGAAAGTATTTTTAATGTCGATACATTCTAAAAAATATGCGGACAAAAGCGATTGTAAAATATCAAATTAAAGTTATTGTACAATGGCCTAATTATAGTATAACTAGCCTTTGTTCGCGACTTAGTACGCACATATCCCGTTATCTTCCCATTCCTGTAAGAATTTCGGGAAATCCTCTCTTAGTGCTCCCCTACACTCCCCAAGGAACCTTTATGTCAAATTTCAGCTTTCTGCGACCAGTAGTTTCGGCTGTGCGTTGTCTGTCAGTCAATCACTCAGTAACGAAAGAATTGCATATCTATTTATACTAATATACATATAAAGCCTAAGAGTTTGTTTGTTTGTTTTCTTGAACGCTCTAATCTCAGGAACTAATGGTCCAATTTGAAAAATTCTTTCAGAGTTAGATAGCCCATTTATCGAGAAAGGCTATAGGCTATATATCATCACGCTGAGACCAATAATAGCAGAACAGTCATGAAAACTGTGACGCAGACGAAGTTGCACTGGTCAACTAGTATTAGGATAAAAGCCAGATCAGTCTAAATGGTGATCTACTTACATACATAGTTACCTAAACTACCAAGGTCGAATAATTACTTAATTGTCAAGATCATCAATGTAATCCATTCATTACTCAGTCACTCTTAATTTTGTCGAATTAAGCAGCCACCTCACCATGTAAACCGCCGGTCGATTCTGTTAAAATCTCAAAGTGGCATGACAGATCGTTTCAAACTCACTGTCATTCCAACTGACGTTCTTTGCTGATTGACAACTCATTTTGACATCTCTTCACATAAGTTTTCACGGTGAAAATTCAACAAAATATCATGGTTTCTAAGCAGATTGAATACGTATATCAAATCAGCGCACTTATCCACAAAATTCATCTTTCCGATACTTTCCTCAAAAATGACACTTCCCTTCCATTCTTTCCCATCCCATACTAACATATTTAAGGGATGATCCCTACGAAAAATTCCGTGAAATGACTAACGTTAAAGAGACGGACAGAAACCAAATTACGTTCACTTTCAAAGCGTTAGACCAACTTACAGACCTACTTAGTATTGGCCGTAAAGTAAGCGGTAAAGTTGGCCATAAATATGTATAGTATATGATTCGTTAAGTTATACTAGTTACAAGAGGTTGAAGAAATAATGTGGCCAGTGGCTGCCTGGATTTTCTGTCGAACTACCTGACTATCCTAATATATCAAACTAGTTGACCCGCGCAACTTGGTCTGCGTCACAATTTTCATTACTGCTCCGCTTCTATTGGTCTTAGCGTGATGATATATAGCCTTCAAATTCTTCAGCTTTATATATTAGTACTAGTTGACCCGCGCAACTTCGTCTGCTCCGCTCCTATTGATCCTATATCCTTCCTCGATAAATGGGCTATCTAACACTGATATAATTTTCAAATCGGACCAGTAGTTCCTGAGATTAGCGCGTTCAAGCAAACAAACAAACTCTTCAGCTTTAAATATTAGTATAGATAGAAGTATGGATTCTTCTGTTACCGAGTGACTGACAGACAACCCACAGTCGAATCTGCTAGACGTAGAAAGAAAAATTTGACGTGTAGGTTCCTTAGGGAGTGTAGGGTAGCACTAAGAGAGGATTTCCCGAAATTCTTACGGGAACGGGAAGAAACGGGATATGCGCACGAAGTCCCGAGCAAAAGCTAACATATATTATAATTTGTTAAGATAGGGTAGCCACAAGACGTTAGAGAGTAATTATGGGCCTGTTTACTGTTTTTTTTTAATATCTAAATAACTTTTTGATAATGTACTACACGTAATATTTGTGGTCCTAAAGCCGGTTGTAGGCCTCCTGTCAGGGTTGCAGAATTTTATCGAGAGAGTAACCGCGGCCCTGGAAAGCATGTTTGTCTCTGTCATCTCTGACATAGACTCAAGTCAAGAGCAAACCCATTGCAAATAAAAAAGAAAAAAAAAGCAAAGGGCATTAGGAGGAACACAGATGGGTTTTAGTCAGTAAGAGTCTCACTCTCTCGCCTAGAGTGGGGGAGCCATTTAATGATTTTCCATCCTTGAGGGCCATTATAGCGAGACAGCCGAGTGGAGAAACGGAGAAATATTAACAATAAATATTAGTCAAAATGTCAGGGTCTCACGTGGTGCGGAGCTGCAATAGGGTATTTTACTAAAAAAATCTAATTAGTCCGTCTGATAGATTTTCAAAAAATATTCGACACGTATTTTTTCTTTTTTCACGTAAACAAAAAATAAAGGAGATACAGCGAGTTGAAGATACGCGTGACGTCATCTGGCTTGGTATATTTGGTACATTTTTACCAAGTCAAATGACGTCACGCGTGTCTTAAACTCGCTGTATCCTCTTTATTATTTGTTTATGTGAAAAAAGAAAAAATAGGTGTCGAATGTTTTTTGAAAATCTATCAGACGGACTAATTAGATTTTTTTAGTTAAGGTGGATGCTCCAGGGTAGCCCGCGAAATTCAAATATTTTTATGGTTTTTGCAATTTGCCGGTCAGTGTGAAGCTGTATGTGGACCAAATGCGTTCCGCGATCGTAACGCGTATTTATCTAAAGAATTATAACCATTTTAATCATCAATATAGCCCTCTAAGTTCATGTAGTCCGAAAGAATGATTATTTCTGAAATATTTATTCTTTCGAACTACATGAACTTAGAGGGCTATATTGATGATTAAAATGGTTATAATTCTTTAGATAAATACGCGTTACGGTCGCGGAACGCATTTGGTCCACATACAGCTTCACACTGACCGGCAAATTGCAAAAAACATAAAAATATTTGAATTTCGCGGGCTACCCTGGAGCATTCACCTTAAATACCCTATTCTTTTGATCGGTTATATGCCAGGAGTCAAACTAAGTAATTAAGATTGGCTCGTATAGCTGACATAGCATAGTTTTTCCCATTGTGCTAAAGTTTACAGACCACACAAGTCATTCATGAAAAAAAAAACACTTGTATCAAAATCAAAATCCATCTTTGTGATAGAGTACAAAGATGGATTTTTACAGCTGCTATAATAAATACTTAACTAACTATTTACACTAATTAACACGAAATTATGTACAAACGCGTATAAAAACAAAGTGATCATTGGGCATCAAAACAATAATCCACATCGCTGTCAATGGCAAAAGTGCCCAGAACACTGGCAGCATTGCCGCGTTGAATGGCAATGCTGATTCTTTGGCCAAAGAAAAGCCCACCCCTCTGGTCACGTGAACAGTCGACTAGTTGTTAAGATGGATTTTAAGTTATTTTTCAAGCAGTTAGTTCAGTTTAGGTCAGTTTGATTTGCGCCGTTCTAATGACATCTTAAAACTATCATGATGTCGGTGTGGGAGGGAGACAGAGTTATACAAGACGCACAACACCATCTCTCTTTCACAGCTTAATCATGATGGCATAGTACGTCAAAATAAGGCCCCAGATCACTCACGTTAAATGGCAATTATTTTCAATTACATATTTAATGCCATCTGACCTAAGGAATAACTCACTAAGCAGTTGGTATTCTTTTAAAATCTTTTGCAAACACTAGAAAAAACCGGCCAAGTGCAAGTCGGACTCGCACACGAATGGTTCCGTACCATAAACCTTAATTTTATTATTTTTTGTTATAGCGGCAATAGAAATACAATCTGTGAAAATTTCAACTCTCTACCTATAACGGTTCTTGAGATACAGCCCGCTGACAGACAGACGGACGGACGGATGAAGGCTTAGTAATAGGGTTCCGTTGGTTACCCTTCGGGTACGGAACCCTGAAAACTTATCACTAAAAGTTTTTCTCTTTTGTATGCAAAATATTCGTATAAACTCGCAAATCCAGTAGCACGTGGTTTTTTTTTAATTCCAACCTACTTAGTTGTACCTAATACGTTAAAGATCGTTAGTAAATATCTCGGTCACTTTCATTCTTTCGACGCAGTTAAGCGTGAAACAGTTTAGCACCATTTTTTTGTTATCGTGCCAACAAAAACTTTTGACGAGTTCACATAGATCATTATTTATCTACTAGTTGACCCGCGCAACTTCATCTGCTCCGCTCATATTGCTCTTAGCGTGATGATATATACCCTATAGCCTTCCTCGATAAATGGGCTATCTAACACTGAAAAGTATTTTTCAAATCGGACCAGTAGCTCCTGAGATTAGCGCGTTCAAGCAAACATACAAACAAACTCTTCAGCTTTATATATTTGTATATAGATTTACGAGTAAGTAATAGATTTTATTTTCGCCTTATTGTTTTAATGCACTGTTTCAATTAAGCATCTCTCAAAAACCAAGCTTTAATTGATTGACTGGTAGCTGAATTTTGATAAACCTGAGATATATTGTCTACACTATTATTATAAATAGGAAAAGCTGTTAGTTTATTGATCAACACAAAAACGATGTTACGAAAAGAAAACCGTAGTATCGCTGAACGCCATAGGCTAAATCCCAAAAAAAAACCGGCCAAGTGCAAGTCGGACTCACACACGAAGGGTTCCGTACCATATACCTTTATTTTTATTATTTGTTGTTATAGCGGCAACAGAAATACACAATTTGTGAAATTTTCAACTGTCTACCGATTACGGTTCTTGAGGTACAGCCCGCTGACAGACAGACGGACGGACGGACGGATAGCGAAGGCTTAGTAATAGGGTTCCGTTGGTTACCCTTTGGTTACGGAACCCTAAAAACAGATTTCAGTGGTCTCAGCAGCAAAGCTGTGGAATAAAGCTAGCTTAAATATGAATATTACAAATTAAATAAAAGCTTGTTAAAATACAAAAGTTTTTTGACTGCCAGTAAATCATTGACTGATACAAAAAAAAAACAACGGGTTGCACTCTGGGAGTGCCGGCAGAAGTGAAAACTTGAATACGTGCTCCCTCCCTCGTCTTACGAATATTCGATCAGGTCACGTGTCCTGACGTCTTACGAATATTCGCGAGTTTAACATTTTTTACCCATCACAAAAGAGTGCACAACGCCGCTAAAGAAGTTTGCAGATCACGTGACTGTCTTACGAATTTTCGATCAGGGTCACGTGTCCTGACGCGAGTTTGATTTTTTTTTCCCATCACCAAAAAGTGCCCAACGCCGCTTAAGAAATTTTCACTCCAAAAATTCACAATATGAGTCGAAAGCTAACTTACTCCAGCGAGTACCCTCCTCTTCATAAAAATAATAAAAACAAACCGTAGCCATAATCCTAATTAATGGAGACCCCAATCCCGCTGTTTCCCTGGCCCATCCCTAAGACCAAGTAGATAATAGTTTCATTTGTATTCGGCGCGGGAAGACCCCAGGATCCCGGGAACCGGCTTGATCCCGGAAAATGACCGATGTCTCCGAGATAACTGAGTACCTTACATCGTAAACTTACTGAATGTCTCACTCTCAGTTATTCAGTCATGGGATTGTGTTTCTCAGTTATCTTAATTAGGTTTTTAGGAGATGAAATAAAAGCAGTCGGTTAGAAAAATTACATTAAATTACAGGCATTATTACGGGTAGATTGTAGATTGTCTGGAGGAGCTCGTGGCTAAATAATAACAGCCGCACGAGTCGATCTTAAAGGTTAAGCAACGCTTGCTAAGGTTGGTCCGTGGATGGGTGACCATCTTAACATACCGAGTTTCCTCCGTGCCTCGGAAAGCACGTTAAGCCGTTGGTCCCGGCTGCCATTTGTAGATCTTTTGCAGTCGTTACGGATTTTCAGAAGCCAGTAAATCTGACTCTAGTCTTGCCAAGAAATACCGTGTTACCCAGTTAATGAGTTGTGGAGGTCTGGTAGGCAGCCGCTCCACGAAAAACACTGGTATTCAGCTGAATCCGGTTTGACTGGATGCCGACCCCAATATAGTTGGGAAAAGGCTAGGCAGATGATTGTAGATTGTCTGGCAGTTTGAGTGCTTTACACGGCCTACCAAAATGTCCTTGCTTTAGTTTGTTTTTGTTTAGTTTGCTCGTTAAATCGTTGAGCTCCTTAAAGTTCCAAGTTGAACTACGCGACAGGTGAAAAAATATGCTGTTTGCGTGGTCCTTTACTCTAGAGACCATTTCATAAAATGAATGTACGCACCCATATTAAGATTAAGGGCGCGTAGAATCAGCATACTGAAGTGGAAGTGGACCGGCCATGTCTTTAAATGGACAGACGGCCGATAGAGCAGATATGTGTTAGAATGGAGATCGCGTATGGGCAAACGTGTGGGACGCCCTGCGGCACGATGAATCGATGATTTAAAGAAGGTGGCTAGCAGCGGATGGATGCGGACTGCTCAAGACCGGGATGGTTGGCGCTCTTTGAGGGAGGCCTACGTTCAGCAGTGACTGAAATGATGATGATAATGATACTAAGGGCTCGTTTCTGCTTAGACGAACCGTCTGTTTAAATGGAAGACGGCGGTAGACGTCCTTAGACGGCCGGCGGCCAGTGGTTAAATGTCTGTCTAAAAACCCAGATCCGTTCTTTTTGACCCAGACCTGTCTAAATGTGGACAGTGTCATATAAATTGTACTGCCACTGGCATATCCATCTCGTTAAACGGTGTAATAAAACAGACGGTTCTTCTAAGTACGAACGGGCACTAAGCCACGGTTCCAAAAACATAAAACTTTAATCAAGGGAGGTCAAGGTTTCATAATTTCAGTCCTTGGATCCTCCGAAAACACACCATGATGGGACATCCCTTTGGCAAATCCGCAGTAAGCCTAAAAGCAAATTGTGCTTAAAATAACAACATTACATTTATGTATGTTTACAGCTTTTCAGAATTAATTTCAACTTATATGTAAAGCTTTTAATGTAGGTTTAAATGCTGGTATTGCTTACAACTGTGTGGTATTAAGTTCGACGTCAAATTGTACATTTTAATGTCGATTTTTAAGCAAAAAATGCCAACCAAGTGCGAGTCGGAGTTGCACACGAAGGTTTCCGTACCATTAACCTCAATTTTTATTATTGTTTGGTATACATCTCAGGCTTTTTTTTTAAAGATGGGAAATCGTCAAATGACTCCTCCCGCTCTGGGTGAAGCTGGAGGGAGTGTCAGACTCTTATTGACTAAAACCCATCCTTGTTCCTCCTAGTACCCTTTGCGTTCCAGGGCTACGGTACCTCTTTTTTTCCGAATAGATTCCGAAGCCCCAGCAGGAATACACTCCAGGCTGCTGTTGAAAAATCGCAGACGGAAAAACTTCATAACGATTTTTGTTCGTCCCAGGAATCGTACCCAGGATCTCATGCTCATTAGTAGTTAGCGACTACTAGACAAACGAAATCGTTTTATCCGTTTCTTAACAAATACCTTTTTATTAGGGTTCCGTACCCGAAGGGTAACCAACGGAACAATATTACTAAGCCTTCGCTGTCCGTCCGTCCGTCTGTCTGTTAGCGGGCTGTATCTCAAGAACCGTAATAGGTAGAGGGCTGATATTTTCACAGATTGTGTATTTCTATTGCCGCTATGACAACAAATAACAAAAATAAAAGTTTACAATGCGGAATCCTTCATGTTGAATCGCACGTGGCCGATTTTTTTTTGGTTTTCTGGCAAGCGAAGTCCGTATGTTATGAAATGGTGCTTCCCATTCAACCCATTAACATAATATTCAGCTTTTTAGCGCTCTTTACGTAAGTTAATAGCCAGTGTCCCTTACCAGCACTTTTATGAAACAGAATTTGCATTGAACCTTAATTTCGCCATTTTTATGAGAAATATAAAAGGGTCTGCTCATAACTGGACTTTTGTTAGCGTCGCTAGACCGTTTACGTGGTCTTAATTTAGGAATTATTGCGAGAGGAATAATATTTTTTGTTGTTGTGGCAAAAATTCTGGGTTATGTCTTTTTGGTAGGTAAAGAAGACGAAAATAATGATGAGACAGCTTTTGAACTCGTTGTCAGACTCTTACTGACTAAAACGCATCCGTGTTCTTCCTAATGCCCTTTGCGTCCCAGGGCCGCGGCGACTCTTCGAACAAATTCTACAATCCTTGGAATAGATCTGATGATATCTACTATGTAATGAAACGGGCAAGCTCAGAAAATACGTATTCATTCTTGCTTTGAAAAATTTTTGTGTGAGACACTAATTGTCTGGCTTCGAATTGATCGCATCATCTTTTATAGTTGAGGAGCTTGACGAGCTTGTGGCTAGTTAATTTCAGCCGCACGGGTCGATCTTCAAGGTTAAGTAACGCTTGCCAAGGTTGGTCTGTGGATGGGTGACCATCTTAACATACCAAGTCTCCTCCGTGCCTCGGAAAGCACGTTAAGCCGTTGGTCCGGGCTGTTATTTGTAGATCTTTGGCAGTCGTTATGGATAGTCAGAAGCCAGTAAATCTGACTCCAGTCTTGCCATGAAGTACCGTGTTACCCAGTTAATGGGTCGTGGAGGTCTGGTAGGCAGCCGCTCCACGTAAAATAATAGTATTCAGCTAAATTCGGCTTGACTGGAAGCCGACCCCAAAATAGCTGGGTAAAGGCTAGGCAGATGAGATGATCTTTTATAGTTGATGTTGTACACGATCAACCATCACCAAAACTATCTATCGTAGAAAGCTGAAATTTGGCATGTAGGTTCCTTAGGGAGTTTAGCTCTAAGAGGATTTCCCGAAATTGTTACGAGAACGGAAAAAAACAGGAAATGTATGCGCGTACGAAGTCGCGGGCAAGACATCTTCAGGCATTGCCAGCGAGTGAGCTTGACCCCTGTATGTCAACTACTTAAGCGTATATTCTTTCTACAAATTCAAACCTTTATCGAAGAACAATATTCCCAACGTCATCTATTACAAGAGTTTCATTCGCAGCTCAAACAACCCTTATTGATCTATCCTCGTAAAACCCCAGATTTATCAGAGGTCTTACAATAAAGAACTTAGCTTTTCTCTCGTCTGGCACATTCAGAATATTATTATTGTTTGGAAAAATTGAGGGTCCCTTCAAATCATACCTTATTTTGTTACTGAGACGAAATTGCCGAAAGTTTTTTTGGCATTAAATTGGATTGTGATTTTGACTTTAGTGACTTGTAATCTAATAGTATTTGTTTGCTGATTGCACTGTCATTCAATAGTCCTAAAATAAAGTGAAATATTCTGAAATTAGAGCCATGTTCTGAGGCATTAAAAATGCTGTGTTTTTGGTTTTAATCATGTGTGTATCATAACTTTTTCATCATCCTCATAATCTGCCTAGCCTTGTCCCAACTATATTGGGATCGGCTTCCAGTCCAACCGTATTTAGCTAAATACCATTATTTTACGAAGAGCGGCTGCCTACCAGACCACCACAACCCATTAACAGGGTACTTCATGGCAATACTTTGGCCGTATTATGACGTGCTAACGCCATCATGATTAAGGTGTGAAAAAGGGATAGTCTTATGTGTGTTGTGCAACTCCGTCTTTCTCCCATACCGTTATTTATTGATGGTGGTCATAATAGGCACTCTGGAGTCAGATTTGACTGGCTTCTGATCATAACTTTTTTATCAAATTATGTATATTGTCCCACTGCTGGTTAAAAATTCAAAGACATGTGACATCTACCAACCCGCGCGGTGGATTACGGCCCAATCCCTCTCACCGAGAGGAGGCCTGTGTCCCAGCAGTCACATTATAGGTTTATTATGCTATTGTGCTTATGCTATGCTGGTCAAAGGTCTTCCCATGGCCTTCCACTCTTCCCGGCGTCTTACCTTCTCCAAGCAGTCCATCATGAACGCCTCTAAGTCGTCACGCCAGCGTTGCTTAGGCCTTCCGCAGCAAAGACGTCGGTCCTCTGTCTCTCACTGTGTAACCTACCATTATCGCTATTCTATAAATTGTTTTTTTGCTCTTGTGCACACAACGTCTCAAAGAGGCAATATAAACAAACAACTGTACATAATATAGTTATTCTTGTTGCTGGTTCATGCGTTTGACAGCTCTCAACAAAAATGACAAAACACAGCTATATTTGTTTACTTCACTGAATGAATTCGCTACTAGCTTTTGCTACTGCTTCGCTCGCGTAAACTTGATAGTTATGCCAGTGAAAGTAGATACTAAAGGGATAAATAGCTCAAACCCATAGTCTAAACAGATCACTTATAAACACGAGTCTTTTAAGACAAGAGTGAATAGGTTACTTCTAGGCAAGCGTGCTCCATCTTCGACCACATCATCGCTTACCATTAGTTGAGTTAGTGGTAAAACGTGTGCCTATCAATAGTAAAAAAAACTGACATTCCTGCTAATGCTAGGTATTCACAGCTATCTTTGAATTAACCTTACTTATGTTCTTATAATGAAATGTTTATGGAGTAACACAAATATAATCCTCTATCTGACCAGCGCAATTTCGTCCGCGTCACATTTTCATTAATGCTCTGCTCCTATTGGTCATATCCTTATAGCCTTCCTCGATAATGGGCTTTCCAACACTAAAAGACTTTCTCAATTCGAACCAGCAGTTCCTGAGATTAGCACGTTCAACCAAACTCTTCAGCTTTATAATGTTATATCATCCGCATCATATTACCCTGTCTGTTGTAGAATATAAGTACTGAGTTTTAAATTTTTGTGATTTTAATGTGTATTAGTTTATTTTTATGTATTATTATATTGTGTATTTTTTTTGTATGGGTCTTAGTTACCTGACAATAAAACATTATTATTATTATTATATTGGTCTTAGCGTGTGATAATATACCAATAGCCTACAGCCTTTCTCGATAAATGGGCTATCTAACACTGAAATATTTTTTCAAATCGAACCAGTAGTTTCTGAGATTACCGCGTTCAAGCAAAGAAACAAACAAACGAACTCTTCAGCTTTATATATAAGTACTAGTTGACCCACGCAACTTCATCTGCTCCTGCTCCCCTGCTATTGGTATTAGCGTAATGATATATAGCCTATAGCCTTCCTCGATAAATGGGCTATCTAACACTGAATTTTTCAAATCGGACTACTATTTCCTGAGATTAGCTTGTTCAAGCAAACAAACTCTTCAGCTTTATATAGGTATTAGTATAGATAGATACACCAGTTGACCCGCGCAACTTCGTCTGCTTCGCTCATATTGGTCTTAACGTGATGATATATAGCCTATAGCCTTTCTCGATAAACGGGCTATCTAACACTGAAATAATTTTTCAAATCGGACCAGTAGTTCCTGAGATTAGCTTTATATATTAAGTACCTATAGAGTATAGATACGTGCAACCATGATTTATTAAAAAACTTCCTAACGTACTAACTACCACATGTATAATATCTATTAGGAGGAAATAGACTGAGAAGAACTTCCTCAAATAAACTAGGTATATTACTTTATTTCCCATAACATTTTTTTCCCAAGATTCCCTGCAAGTTTCACGTTTACTGAAATAGCCGAGTATCTCACCAATTTTATGAAGGGTGAACATGTCTAATAAAATTTTATTTTCCGTTCATCGTATTGGCTTTATTGAGTTGAATATGTGAACCCTTTTTTGTTGTGGCGTTACTATCGAGTTTAGAATAAAATTCTGTGTTATTGTGATTGAGTTTGCGAAGGTTTCTGAATAAAAGGAGTCTGTTATGGACAATGGTTATGGCGTTCAGGATTGTAGGGAGTTTGTTATAAGAGTTTGCGTTTTGTGAAGTGATCGTGAAGTTGACAAAACGGTTGCATTTTGGGGAATGTGCGACGGAATTGCATAATTTAATTCCGCCAAGCCCGTTCCATCATCGGACCACAAGACGAACGGCGATGCGCCACCGGTACATGGTGGACATCGCACCCATACGCACAAAACGTTTTGGGAACACATTCATAATGCGAACAGCTATGGAGTGGAATTCCCTGCCGGAGTCTGTGTTTCCTGATAGCTACAACCTGGGAGTCTTTAAGTCAAGAGTGAATAGGTTACTTCTAGACAAGCGTGCTCCATCTTCGACTACATCATCGCTTACCATCAGGTGAGATAATAGTCTTCATTTTATTATTAATATTCAACAGTTTATGTACACACATTTAAAAGATATATGAAAAGAAGGAGGAGCTCGTGGCTAGATAATAACAGCCGCACGGGTCGATCTTTAAGGTTAAGTAACGCTTGCCAAGATTGGTCTGCGGATGGGTGACCATCTTAACATACCGAGTTACTCCGGGCCTTGGAAAGCGCGTTAAGCCGTTAGTCCCGGCTGTCATTTGTAGATCTTTGGCAGTCGTTACGGATAGTCAGAAGCCAGTAAACCTGACTCAAGTCGCCATGAAGTACCGTGTTACCCAGTTAATGGGTTGTGGAGGTCTGGTAGGCAACCGCTCCTCGTAAAATACTGGTATTCAGCTAAATCCGGCTTGACTGGAAGCCGACCCCAATATAGTTGGGAAAAGGCTAGGCAGATGATGATCATTAAACAGATGGATAAATAGTAGGAAATAGAAAAATAGGTACAAAGGTGATGCTTATTTTATTTCCAAAGAAATCTCTTCCAATCCAGCAGCAGCAGCAGTCTTTGTTTTTTATTTGAATCGACACGCGGACGAAGTTACGGGTATCACCTAGTGTTACATCTTATACTAATATATAAAGCTGAAGAGTTTGTTTGAACGCGCTAATATCAGGAACTACTTACTGGTCCGATTTGAAAAATTATTTCAGTGTTAGATAGCCTATTTATCGAGGAAGGCTATAGGCTATTTATCATCACGCTAAGACTAATAGGAGCGGAGCAGTAATGAAAATTGTGACGCAGACAAAATTACGCGGGTCACCTAGTATTTTATAAATTCAATTGCAGGTGACTGGACCGAATGGAAAGGTGGAAGTTTCCTTCAAATGGTCTTCGAATATACATTATGCCTTATTCTTGCATGTTTTATTCCAGTCAAAATTAATACGAGTATTTTGTACACCCAGTATAGTAGTTGGCACCTGGTATTTTTCATAGAAAATTTAGCACAACAAGATATTTTATATACCAACAAAGGTAAACTATTACAACGAAGCTGGATTAGAGCCCAAATCCTTGCTAGTTCCCATATTTTTCAACACAAAAACGCGTTTCATGGGCTTACAGGATTTATAACAGACTACCTTGTACCACCCCTTGATAAACAAAATATGGATAGGAGCTAAAATTAAATAACAACAATCACACTGATCAATCTTCAAGGCTTGCCTAGGTCGATCTGTCGATGGGAAATCTCTCTATTTAATCGTTTTACTTGGATTCTATAAAAATATAAGTTTGTACTTTACATTACATTTAAAATAACACAAAACCGGTCGGGTGCGAGTCAGACTCGTACCCGACCGGTTTGTTGTTATATCGGCAATAAAAATGCACAATCTGTGAAAATTTCAACTGGCTACCTATTACGGTTCTTGAGATACAGCCCGCTGACAGACAGACGGACGGACGGACGGACAGCGGAGGCTTAGTAATAGGGTTCCGTTGTATACCCTTTGGGTTCGGAACTCTAAAAAACAGGTAGGTGTTGCTGACTAAGTTATTAAGAGGAAATGCGGACGGATAGAGTTTGTATGGAAAAAGTCATAATTCAAGGTTTGACTCTCACCTGTTTCCTTCTCCAATACTGGATAGATTTAAAAGTTATTTCACAAACAGAATAATAAGGATGTACCTATACTAAAGTCCCTATGTTTTTCTTTTTTCTTTAATAGTAGTCAAATTTGTACACTAGGTCTCTGTTGACGGGGCTGCGGAATCTGTTCGAAAGGGGTACCGTAGCCTTGGAACGCAAAGGGCACTAGGAGGAACACGGATGGGTTTTAGTCAGTAAGAGTCTGATACTCCCTCTTGCTTCATCCAGAGCGGGAGGAGTCATTTGATGATTTCCCATTCTTAAAAAAAAAATGTTGGCAGCGATTTATCGTACAATTTTCAGCATTTTTTGACGGTTCTACGGTTAATATATCTAAAAACATAGGGACACAGTATATATCCTTCTTATTTAGTTTATGAAATATCTTTAAATTGGTCCAATATTGGAGGAGTAAAGAGGCTTCTTCAAAAAGGTAAAAAATAACTTTAATTTCGGAAGTCGGTGTTTAAAACCGAAAAAATCAAAAACATCGACTTCCGAAATTGTTAGTAGATAGTGTTTTGTTTTTAGAAGTCGGTTTTATTTTTTTGAAAAATTTTCTTTTTTGCATACAGTCTCTCCGCCCGCGTTTACTCTTAAATAACTTGTATTAAGGGTAGTGGTACAAGCCCATTTGTAATATTGTTTCACATAGTAATTAAATGCAGGTAGAGCAAGTGTTTGTCAAAGCAAAGTTAACATAAGCCTTGTTTGCAAAATACCTATTCTATTTTAAACAATACTGTACTATTTTATATTTAAAACAATAATTCATTAATTCAATACATTTATTGACTTGATCTTCATATCAAAAAAAGAAATGATCCTGAATGGATTTCTATCGTAATTCTCTACGTTCTCTAGAAATGAAAACGGTTAATAATTTATTGTTCGGGCATCACGAAGGGATATTAGGGGAAGGTCAATGTAATTTATTGCAAGTTTAACTGTTGTCTACTATACTTTTTAAAGTCATCTATTATCCACTATTCATCATCATAGCCTTTTCCAAACTACATTGGGGTCGGCTTCCAGTCAAACCGGATTCAGCTGAATACCAGTGTTTTACGTGGAGCGGCTGCCTACCAGACCTCCACAACCCATTAACGATCACGGTAACACGGTACTTCTTGGCAAGACTGGAGTCAGATTTACTGGCTTCTGACTATCCGTAACGACTACCAAAGATGTACAAATGACTGCCGGGACCAACGGCTTAACGTGATTTCCGAGGCACGGAGGAAACTCGTTATGTTAAGATGGTCACTCATCCACAGACCAACCTTGGCAAGCGTTGCTTAACCTTCAAGATTGGTCCGTGCGGTTGTTATTATTTAGCCCCGAGTTCCTCTATTATCCATTATTATGGTCACTTAAAACGTTGGTTTTCCTTTCCTTGTTTTGATAAAACTGCGAACTTTAGACTGGAGATATATGACAGCAATATGTTAGAGGAAATGTTTTTCCGCTACATTTTCTTTGCTCCGTAAAAAGGACATTCAATTTGTAGACTGAATATATCAATATATCAAGCTGCCGAATTAATGGAGTGTCGTTTAAACTTCGTTTTGTTACGTCATTGGATTTTAAATAACTTTTTTGTGATTGAAATTTTTCTCGTATTTTTTTTCGCAGGAAAGCTGATTAGTAGTTAAAATTGTTTTGTTTCTTAGGAATTTGTGGAAAGTTGGCTCGCCTAGATTTTAACGTATGTATGGATGGTTTGTATAAAGAATTTTAATTTATTTAAGCTCTAAGGTCTTAAAAGCGTTAGGTAAAGCTCCCAAGTTGCAACTTTTATTTTTCGTCGTAAAGTTGATGCATCGTTAGGCCTCGTTTACGGAGACGCGTGGCTTCGCGCGTCGCGTGCAGTGTGGCGTCTAGCGTTGCGTTGGACGTTTTTTGCGTTCACAAAGAGACGGCGCGTGCAGCGGTCCGCGTCTTCACACGCACAAAAACAAACATATGATTAAGTACGAATTCGTTCATGGAGCCGAGGGTCATGGCGCGTCGCGTGAAGTGTAGCTGCGGACGCGGCGGTGGACGCGGCATTTACACACACATTTACACGTTTACACGTATTTACACGTTTGTTCGTTGTTACTATTCGAACAAGACTGCCCAGGATTCGAACAGGACCGACGCCGCGTACGACGCTGCGACCAACGCCGCGTGCGGCGCTGCGTCCGACGCCCCGTGCGACGCGGCGTCGTCATCCGCAAATAATGCTACATTTCAAACAAACGCGTGTAAAAACGCCTCTCCGTAAACGCTCTCATACAACGCCGTAAGTTTGAATTTAGTGCGGGTCGCGCCTCCGCACGCGACGCTCGAAGCCACGCGTCTCCAGAAACGAGGCCTTATAGTAGAACAATTTATATTTAAGTGACGAAAGTCAAAGTCAAAGTCAAAGTCAAAACGTTTATTCCAATTAGGCCATTAAACGGCACTTTTGAACGTCATTCACATTTCAAATATTTAAAAGTTCTGAAGTGACTCTACTGTCCATTCGGAAAGGTAGATTCTTATGGAGAAGAATGGACAAGAAACTCCATAGTTACTCTTTTCAATTAATCTTTTACAATATTTGGTAAGTATACAATTTTTTTTTTATATGTGAGGACCATGCACCTAGGGTATGCAGAGGTAGACTTATAAATTTTCTAAATAAGTAGGTACATGATACTCACACATTTACAAATATTGGAATGACTAATTAACAGTGTGTGAGTTAACAGAAAAATACAGACACAAAAAGAGACAGAACATCTATAAAGTTAATACATAAAGCAACCAGTTTGATTTTGTCCACAACATTGACCGTCCTATGGAGCAGGACCAGCATGCTTCCAGGCATTCTTATCCTGAATGTAATCTTCTAATTTGTAATAAGCTTGTTTACAAAGTGTGCTTTTGATATATGCTTTAAATTTTCTTTCATTTAGTTCTAATATGTCACAAGGTATTTTATTGTAACATTTAACACAGTACCCCATGAAAGATGTGTGTACGTGACGAACCAAACAGGTGGGTACAGGTGAAAATTTCACAGTTGATTTTGATTATTCGAAGTTCCTAGCGAAGAATTTGATTTCTCATCTATCGATTGATGCAGTTTAGTTTTCAACAAAATCGGGCTCGTTTGACATAGTTTCGGAAATGGTCATTGTTAATGTTTCAAATGAAAAAATCATCCGGTATAATTATATGTTATACTTACATCTGCCAGTGTTGCGGAATTCTGCCAAGGACCGTTGTCCTGAGACGCAAAGGGCATCAGAAGGAACACGGATGGATTTTAGTCAGTAAGAGTCTGACACTCCCTTCTGCTCCGCCCGGACCGGGAAGAGTCATTTGATGATATCCCATCTTTTTAAAAAAAAACCATCATTAAACACAACTTTGTGTGTCGTAATAAATTGTACGAGTGCCCGTTTTAGTTATGTTTTATTTCGCGGCTGTCTGGTTTTAAGTTGGAAAATTTTTGTTTTAACAACGTTGGAGTGAAGAACTACAAACCATTTTTTAGTTCTTCACTCCAACGTTGTTAAAACAAAAATTTTCCAACTTAAAACCAGACAGCCGCGAAATAAAACATAACTAAAACGGGCACTCGTAACATGACAAAATGTATTACATAGTATAAAAATAATGAACATTTGTGTCCCGACGTATTGTGTTGTGAGTTATGAGTCGTGAGAAGGCCGAATGTGGGTGTTATCATTGCCTACATAGCACTTAGTCTTCCTGTTGTTCAAGGACGGGACTTAGTGTAGTTACAACAATTTTTATTGTGAGGTCAGGGTGTCTAAAAAGGCCATTTTAGCTGAATCAGAAAGCACATCACGCTTCCCGTCACTGTCAAATTTTCACAATCAACCTTGAACCTAATTAGAAGAAAGAAAAGACGTTTATTTCCCCAAAAGCGACGCACAAAACACAACAAGGGGAATAAATAAAAACTTAACTGAAAACTGCAGGAAAATAAGCTCAATTAACGTCGATCAGAGCGAATAATTCGTGTATTTTTGAAAATTAATACAGTTATTATCTACTGATGAACAAACTAAAAGTCCCCACGGTAGGGGGATCACTCTGATTTCCTTAATTTTCCTGCTATAAATGCGTTAGCGATAAAAATGGTAATGGAAATTGACAGATTGTTGTGTTACGTTATCATCATCTGCCTAGCATTTTCCCAACTATATTGGGGTCGGTTTCCAGTCAAACCGGATTCAGCTGAATATCAGTGTTTTACGTGGAGCGGCTGCCTACCAGACCTCCACAACCCATTACTGAGTAATACGGTACTTCTTAGTAAGACTGGAGTCAGATTTACTGGCTTCTGACGACACGATGACGTAACGACTGCCAAAGATCTACAAATGACAGCCGGGACCAACGGCTTAACGTGCTTTCCGAGGGACGGAGTAAACTCGTTATGTTAAGATGGTCAGTCATCCACCAACCAACCTTGGCAAGCGTTGTTTAACCTTAAAGATCGACCCGTGCAGCTGTTATTATTTAGCCACGAGCTCCTCCATTGTTGCGTTACATTATTATCCTGCTAAAGTAGCCTTTTTAGAGCTTCTGATATTATTATAAACCTTTTATACCACAAACCGATATATTTTTATCTATTCTTCAAATTGTATAAAGTTGAAGAGTTTGTTTGTTTGGTTGAACGCGCTAATCTTAGAAACTACTGGTTCGAATTGAAAAAATATTTTAGTGTTAGATAGCCCATTTATCGATGAAGACTAAGGATATATTACATCACGCTGTGACCAATAGGAGCAGAACATTAGTGTAAAATGTGACGCAGACGAAGTTGTACAGCCTCTACGTTCAGGCTTATCAGCTGAATACCAGTTTTTTACGGGACGCCTAGTATGAAAAGAGAGAAAAGAAAAAAAAGAAAGAAAAGAAAGAAAAGAAAGAAAAGAAAGAAAAGAAAGAAAAGAAAGATAAGAAAGAAAAGAAAGATAAGAAATAAAAGAAATAAAAGAAAGAAATAAAAGAAAGAAAAGAAAGAAAATAAAAAAAGAAAAGAAAGAAAGAAAATAAAGAAAATATAGAAAAGAAAGAAAGAAAAGAAAAATAGGTTATTCCACCCAAACAAACGCACATTAAAATTACTTTATTTTATAGTATTCGAATAAAAACAATAAAACAAAATAAGAGGCGAATGCCTGTCAGAAGCCCAAAACACAGTAACTGGGTATAACTGTACTTCTTGGCAAGCCTTGGTTAGATTTCCTGCCTCCTGACAATCCGTAACGACTGCCAAAGATCTGCAAATGGCAGCCGGGACCAACGGCTTATCGTGCTTTCCGAGGCACGGAGAACTCTCAGTATGTAGGTAATTAATGGTCACATTGGCCACACCCATCCGCGAACTGACGTCAACGAAGTTTGCTTAACTTTAGCCATTTGCTAATCCTCCTAAAAAACTTAAATATTGGCATTAAATTCATCAACATCAGCTTCCTGTTCGTGTCCTATAAAATTCCGAATATTAATAGAATAAATTAAAAACTCTCCTATTTAAACGACAAACAAAAACGTGATTGTTTCCATAGCAACCTCTAAGACACCTCTAGTTAGTGAAAAGACTCTTTTGTAAAAACTATTTCTTTCATCACTTGTTATCTACAAATACGTTTACAAAACCTTTCGGTTTGGATAAAGGCCTACGCACAACGGAACGGAATGGCGGAGGATTTTGCTACCTTCCGTGCTGGTGTGCGTAGGCCACAAGAATACCTTTCTTATCGCGCAGTTCCCTCAGTGGGAAATATGTGGATGAAGAGAAAAGATTATCCTTGTACGGGGAATAATGGAAACGAAAGAAAATAATACAACTGTCTTAAACAAAAATACTGTTTTTCGCTGAATTCTTAGAGGGTTTTTCCGTTGCTTTGTGGTTCTATTTTAAAAACATAGCAGCCTTTTTCGTCTGCTGAATAGTAATACCGTATGGTGTCGGCCGATGCCGGTGCCGTAAAAGAATAATAACATTCCATCACTTCCCGTGGGTGTCGTATTGAGGAGCTCGTGGCTAGATAATGACAGCCGCACGGGTCGATCTTCAAGGTTAAGCAACGCTTGCCTAGGTTGGTCTGTGGATGGGTGACCATCTTAGCATACCGAGTTTCCTCCGTGCCTCGGAAAGCACGTTAAGCTGTTGGTCCCGGCTGTCATTTGTAGATGTTTGGCAGTCGTTACGGATAGTCAGAAGCCAGTAAATCTGACTCCAGTCTTGCCATGAAGTACCGTGTTACCCAGTTAATGGGTTGTGGAGGTCTGGTAGGCAGCCGCTCCGCGTAAAATACTGGTATTCAGCTAAATCCGGCTTGACTGGAAGCCGACCCCAATATAGTTGGGAAAAAAGGCTAGGCAGATGACTTCCCGTGGGTGTCGTAAGAGGCGACTAACAGATAATGGGCAGCAGCGTTCTCTGTAAAACGCAACACCATACACTGCGATCGCCAACCCGACTGCCAAGCGTGGCGATTATGGCAAACCCCTCCTTTTGGAGGAGGCCTGTGTAATGATGTTGATGATGAATAGTAATCTAAAATGAATGGCGGGTGGCAAAGTGAAGATCGTTCTGTCAGCTTAAAACATCCCACCAATAGTAAGAAAATCAACTAAAGAATCAAAAGATACGTAGTAATGAAATCTATCATATAACTGCAGAATCATGTCTTCGGGCTTCAATGAAGGAATATCTTTAACAGTATTTTAACCAGCCACTAACGGACAACTGAAACTGTCTATTAAACAATAGCTTATCACAATCACTTTCATATAAATCTTAATTAAACAGCAAGTACTAAACTGACTACCACAGAGTATGGAGACGTCTTAGTGGCCAGTGCTAGCAACGGCTTTGCGTAAGTCTGTGTGATAAATAATAGTATAGACTTCTTCGACGCTCGTGCCGTTGCTTTTAAGAGACTTGTACGTGCTATTTCTCTCATCATCATCATCATCTGCCTAGCCTTTTCCAAACTGTATTGGGGTCGGCTTCCAGTCAAGCTGGATTTAGCTGAATACCAGTATTTTACGAGGAGCGGCGGCCTACCAGACCTCCTCAATCCATTAACTGGGAAACACGGTACTTCATGGCAAGACTGGAGTCAGATTTACTGGCTTCTGACTATCCGTAACGACTACCAAAGATCTACAAATGACAGCCGGAAACAACGGCTTAACGTGCTTACCGAGGCACGGAGGAAACTCGGTATGCTAAGTAATTCTATCTATAATAGCCACCTAATCTCTTCTCACCTAACCTTTTCACTGCGCCTTCACTCTGGAAAGGCCTAACTCTGTCCAAGACAGCTGGAATTTGGTATCGGGGCGACTTGTGTTGCTGGGGATTTGCGCCACTTCTTTTTCCCAGCTGTAAAGCTAGGAAGTGGTGATGGGCGGGCATTTTGGGGGACCGCCATTATGTTCAAAAAGTGCTGATTCTCACCTTCATTTGATGAAATGAATTTTGATATTTGATGGCATAGGGATGCCATTACTAATAATAGCTGTAGCTGCTCCCGGTGCCAGAGCAACGGTTCCGAGCTCTGTGTTGCCTACCTATAAAATAAATCCAGTTCTGAGCAGTAACTCAGCACTTTCTCTCGAGAGTGATCAGCGCCGCGCTGTAGGAAGTGAAATTACGATCGCTGGCGGGACAGGATACTGTACCGCTATTATCGCTGGGGTTGCCACGCTTCTGTATGGAAGGAAGACAGCCCATAGATTGATAAGGGACATTTAGTACTACCCCAAGCTGAAGAAAATCTGACAATCGATTAGGTATTTACAGTTCTTTTTTGCCGACACTCTTCGAACCAAAAATACGAAAGTATGCTATATCCGCCACATTGTAGTAAGTCAGCGCTTTCTCCCAGAGGATGCCTGTGTTTGTGTCCTGGCAGTGGGCAAATTATACGTTGATGATGTTTTTACTCAGTTCATTTATACGTTACCTAGTTGTTTAAAATTTTCGAAGTGAAAACTTCTTTAGCGGCGTTGTGCACTATTTTTGTGATGGGTAAAAAAATTTAAACTCGCGTCAGGACACGTGACCTGATCGAAAATTCGTAAGACGGAGGGAGAGGAGCACGTATTCAAGTTTTCACTTCTGCCGGCACTCATGGAGTGCCACCCGTTGTTTTTTACATATTTCTTCGTCACTGAACACAAGTTTAGTGTCCTTTTTGTAGCACAATAATGAAATAAATAATGAATAAGCCTTTTAAGATTTTTCTTGAAAAGAATGACCTAGTCAAGTTATGTACACTACCTCCACTTTTACACTAATTATTTAAAGAGGAAAGATTTGTTTGTAACGAATAAAATAAAATAAATACTGGACCGACTTCAATTTTTTTTTCAAAATTAGAATGCTACGAGTACAATGTTCTTGAGTAACATTGACGATAGAAGACATCGCGGGCGAATTGCTAGTCTTGAATAAAGACAATTATTAATCAATCATTTATTTTGTAAAACATAGGTAAGGTTACAGATAGTAATTGTCTAATAAATGTGTACTATGTTTTGCCAATATATGGCGTACAAAATTAACACAAACAATAAGGAATTACAATTCACAAAGTCACTGTACATTTTACAGGTCATGTCCGCCTTTTGATCTGAAAATGTGGTGACCCTGAATAACGGATGTATTGACGTTAAGCTCTCAATGGAGCGGATTTATTTTCATCAGAGTTTATGCTGTTTTAATGTGGTTAATGTTGCCAGTATCGGTAACGTGGTGACTTCATTTTATTGCACGTTTTAAAACTTCATTTCGCATGTAAATAAAATACATGCTATTTTTTGTTTCACGTCTATTGTGAATGGTGAAAATAAATAATAAAAAATAAATGAATAGTTAATATAATGGAGCAAAATAATTATCACATAAAATGCACAATGTATGAAGGTAAGAAAAACAGCGGTTCAGTACATTTTTGCTCGCGTAGTAAAGTCAGGCAAGCATTACATATGAGAGGTAAATCAATCTCGTACAAAAAAAACTTGCCTGCATCTCAATTAGCTTAAAGGTTCTCATAGACAGCTGTGCCGCGACAATTTGAGCTGTTCAACAATTTCTATAAAAAATGTTCATCACATCGATGGGTCACTGTCTCACCTGTCTCTAAGTCTTTATTTTAAAGCTCAATCAGATTAATAATAATTTAAAAACTAATATAGAGGTTAGAGCGTAAAAATACATGAAAAGTTTTGATATTCCCCAAATTCATCTCACCCACTCTTTCATCTCTGACATAGACTAGAGTCAAGAGCATACCCACTACAAATAAAAAAAAAACAATTAATATCTAGTTATCTAGTATTCCCAAAATCAAAATAATAATTAACTCGTGCTGTCAAAAACTTCAAATTAATTATGAAATCAGGCACTGATATGAATAACAAAGGAGCGCTTAAACAATGAAACAAATAAAAACAGGAAGCAATCGGTAATTTGATTAATATCAGTAAACAGTTTCCCGGGAAATATACCGGTTCGGGAATCGCTGATTAATTTATTTATTCACGTCACTTTTTGTAGCGATATTAAGGTGGATGCTCCAGGGTGGCCCGCGAAATTCAAATATTTTTATGTTTTTTGCAATTTGCCGGTCAGTGTGAAGCTGTCATGTAGTTCGAAAGAATGATTATTTCTGAAATATTCATTCTTTCGAACTACATGAACTTAGAGGGCTATATTGATGATTAAAATGGTTATAATTCTTTAGATAAATACGCGTTACGGTCGCAGATCGCATTTGGTCCACATACAGCTTCACAGTGACCGGCAAATTGCAAAAAACATAAAAATATTTGAATTTCGCGGGCCACCCTGGAGCATCCACCTTAAAGGCTTTCATAATAGTGATTGACTGCTTGCTGATTTGGCCGAAAATGTGTTTGGCCGAAAGTCAAAAACCGAAATTAAATGTTAAGGCTTGTATATTTGCCAATGAGCTTGTGCATACAAACTGAGCTAACTACACCTCTTCGCGCCACTCCGCTACCCGTGTTTTTATTTTTTTATAATAAAACAAATACATTTTTTAAAAAGACACAAAACCAAATTATTTTCGTTTGTATTGCACAGCAGTAGATATTTTTTTTTATTAATTTGTTAAAAAATGAATGGAATATAATGGTTTCATCTCAACGATTTGGAGGTGATTTGGTGATTTTTTTCTTGTTATGTGATACCGATACATAAATTCTGACTAGACCAAGTTACGTGCAATATCATGTAGTATTTTTTCATATGTACATCTCAGTAAATGCCGACGAAAAACTGCTTCATCTGCACGCTATTTTTAAGCTTTGTCGAGAGAGCGCCCTTAAATTACACCAGTGGATCGATAACATTGATTGACGCCGGCTTTCGCATTTCGAATAAGTAGGAACTGTTAATTGACAGTAATTTATCGGAGCCTTGCTAACTTCTCCTCAAAATTGGCGACGATTTTTGGTTGAATTTTAAGCGTGACTTAAAACTAGATACTGTCGAAATAATATGGTACAAACGCAATTATCTAATTTGGAGCTTCTTGTTTTGTTTGAGTGAAAGCTGAAATATTATTATATTAAAAAGCTAGGCCAGTCAACAAACTCAATGTGTTACTTACCATCGTCTGTACAGTATTTTGAGTGAGGCATATTTACTTCTAGAAAACCTCTTTTCTATACATTATACTTTCTTAGCGTTAAAACCTAGTCTAAATTAATTACTGCTCATACCACTAATCTTCTTCTAATAGTTCATTAATCACTGAACTATCACCATCCATCAGCATATTGTAAACTGTTGCCATTATCCCTAAAGTGCTGGCTCGGTGTCGGCCTCTTGGCTTTTGGCCAAGGGTTGGACAAAATACTGGCCGAATGTACGCACGGACATACGGTCGGCTGTCAGTTGTTTTTTAAAAAGTTCGGCTCCGTACGTTCTTAACTTGATTTGTTGTTGTTTTAATTGTTTTGTTTGGTATTCTTTTAAAATTGTTTTTGTTGTTTTGCGTGTGGAAGTTGTGTTTATATTTCCGTTGTTTTGGTTAGTTAAGTTTCAGTACATAGGGCTTTGAAAAATTTCAGTGCTATTTAGCAACTGATTAGCAGATTCTAAGTGCAAATATAGAAAAGACGTATTAAATACCAGACAGATCCACGTTATTCTACTTTATTGTCGAATTGGCGCTATGATACAGGAGTGAAATTTTTATTCAAAGGCATAATTTTGTTTCCACAGATTAATTTTAATTTAATTTTATAATATTTTTCTTTTAATGTTTCTATTTTAACACACATTAATCCATTTGCATTTAAAAAGACCTGTGAACTGTGAAACTCAGCACAATCACACTATACTACGCTACCACTTTAGGTTACTTCTAGACAAGTGTGCTCTATCTTCGACCACATCATTGCTTACCATCAGGTGAGATTGTGGTCAAACGTGGGTCTATCAATAGTAAAAATCCTGATCTTCATCAAAATAAGATGGATAGCTTCATAACTCTTACGAGTATTTCAACATCACAGAAACTTTACAACTATAGACCCAAACAAACCCCTTAGGCACTATAAATAAATAAAATCTCCTTATTCAAGCAAACAACAAACAAAGTAACCAAACAATTTCTCTATCTTCAATTAAATCTAAAATGGAAGAACAAAACGCAATATTCCACTGTACATTACTTTAGTACTCAGCAGTAATTAAAACTTGTGTTGCCAGCTCAGTGCAAATGCAGTGTCTTCGTATTTCCGTTGGCAACACTGGCTAGTAGTACGTAGTTATCTCTGTGAATATCGTAGTGCTTATCCGGTTGAAAAATGTGGCTTATGCGTTGTAGTCTAAGGTACAAGCAAAAATAATTATAATGTTAGTTTGTGTTAGATATTCTTTGAAAATTAATTAGTTTCTTAACGAGGAGGTATGTTTTAACAACTTATGAAAGTCTTTTTAGTTCTTTTTTTTTCTTCTCAAATTAATATAAGAGTATTCTAACATAGTAATATCACTGTCATTATGAGTGCTGAAAACTTGACTTAATAAAATAATTTTAAATAAATAGCTTTAAAATTGCTAAGAATGAAGAAAAAAGACTGTAACTAAAGAATTCATATTTCTGAGATAAAAATTATATTATTCAAAAATCTGAACCTAATAAATCACAGTCTGAAGCAAAACACTTAATTTTCATGAAAAATTTCAAATTTTTAAAATACCATTTTTTCCACGAAATTTTGGCATCGCTCCACTGTGCGCCGGGTGTAAGCAGCACAGTGTTATTAATAGTCGTGTTGCAATTTTTCTTGTATTCAGTTCGATGTCCGGGTCATGCATTTAGTCAATGGAACTGGTCTTTAAGTAGTTTGCCTTTCAAGTGAAACGGAACGTTTAGATTAAAGGCTTTTAAGGTCATTTAAATAATTGCTCACGAGTTCTGGGTTGGAAGTTAATATTTTGTTCAGTGCTTAAAAAGTGGCCACGTCTGTCACAAATAAACCGGTGTTTATTTTATTTGGGAAGCGTAGCACTAGTTTCACATTTCCAGACGATTTTTTTAAGACTACGAGGCTGGCATAATCGCTTTGCGATTAAAGCCTTTTTCCACATAAAGATTAAAAAAAGATAATTTTAAAAGAAACCTTTTTTTGCAAAATTATATCAAACTTTCATACAGTATCCTTACCTCACCTTACCCTCATTAAAATCACCCTCAAAAACAAATACCCAAAGGCACATAACAGGGATTTGATATTAGACCTTTTACCTTGCGTCAACCAAATTATCGGTTTCCAGGAACCAGATAACCTTTAATTAATATTCCATCACTGACCCATCAAAAGCTGAAACTGTGATCAGCGGAAAACACTCAACCTCGCATGGTGTTCCACGCTTAATTTCTAGTTTACGTAGACGCCAATGATCATTAATTTCATACGTGTTTGGTCCACTGAGCAACTGTGCCAGTGGCTGGCCAGATTTTGCCCCCTGAGGCTTCGGACAGGGTGTGGAGCTTAAGCGGGTGCTGAGGCGGGCGCGAAGTATTAAACAGTGTTATTAACATAGTGTTAGTGTGTTAGCGGCATGTGGCATAGCTAGAGAAATCGTCTTTTGTTTGAGCAATCGTCTTTTGTTTTCATCATCATCATAACAGCCGAAAGACGTCCACTGCTCGACATAGGCCGCCCCCAAAAGGGGGCGTTTGCCATAATCGCCACGCTTGGCAGGCGGGTTGGCAATCGCAGTGTATGGTGTTGTGTTTTACAGAGAACGCTGCTGCCCATTCTCTGGTGAGTCCCTTAGTCGCCTCTTACGACACCCACGGGAAGTGATGGAATAATATTATTCTTTTACGGCACCATACGGCACCGGCCGACACCATACGGCAGTCTTTTGTTTTACCTTGAGGAAATACGTTTATTTTTGAATTCAAAGTTCTAGCTAACCATAACCATAAAGTTCGAATTTAATTGCTACCTATACTTTTTACCTTGGCTTTTTCATATAAATAGGCACTAAATGCAATTACGCTATCGTCATCTAACCGCGCTCGCTACCGCTGCCGCACCCGCTAGTCACTGCGCGCTCACCCTGGACACCGCTTGACATGCGAGATCGTCACACTGTGCGACGACCGTGGCTTTGTCTGTCATACGCGTGATATATGAGTGCCATTACTGTTTGCACTGTGCTGTTTTTGATGCGGTTCATGATGAAGATGCTTTATTCTGAGTGTGTTAAGTTTATAGTTCTTAATGGATGTTTTGATCAAAGGTATGTATGGTTGCGGTATATTTTGTAGAACAATAACGACAATTTTTTTTACACCTTAAAAATAATAAATTTTTACATAGTTATTACTGATCTGAAGTAAAAGTCTAAAACTAATTTTTCTGTTTTTGTCATCATTTAATTAGTACAACTTTCGATACCTACTTTAAAAATGTTTTTTTTGATTCTTGGTGTTGGTTTTTATCATCATCAGAGTACAAGCCTCCAGGAACACCTACATCATAGGTCTAATTCCTGGACATATGTAGGTTTTTCCAATAGGGAATATGCATGCGATTTTTTTATTTGCAAAATGAAATACTTATTAGCTCTAGTAAACAATCATGAAATAATGTTTTACCTTCATAAGCGATGAAATTATAAAGCTTCAAAGATTACAATTAGAACGAGAAGTCCGATGTAAATTTTGACGTCATCGTCTATGACGCCTATACAGCTGCCTTAGAAAGTAGTGTTTTCGCGAGAGGGACAGATATATTTGTTTAAAATAATTATATCTCCTCCGTTTTTCGAGTAATTTCGATTGTATTTTCATTGTTAGTATTATATTTTTGTATATTTTAGATAAACTGTATAGATGATAAATATGTTTTACATGCATATTCCTTATTGCAAGCCATTTATTTCGATTCTCGCCAACTCCCATCCCGCCACCAATATATCTACCTACAAAGGTTAAAAATACTACACTGATGGCAAATCCTTAAAACACGAAAAAAATATCATAAAAAGTATAGTGGTCAAACGCGTGCCTATCAATAGTAAAAAAAATGTATATGGGTCAATGACCATTATTGCACATTTATCTGGCGCCTACTATAAATACACGATACCAAATAAACATCAAAGAATTTGGCGAGAAAAACTAAAGAGGTCTTGTAAAAAAGTCATAACGTCCCAACATAAACTGAAGTCATTTACAACATGGCGGAAATCCAAGAGTTTTAACATATTTATGAGATAAGTGGCGATGAGTTTCCACCGTCTCGAACTTACCCAGGTATTCCATTTTAAAACTTTCGCAAAATACTTTAAAGAACCGATTTGTAACCCGACTTCGAAGTTTATTTTCTTTGAGGGTAGATGATTTTATAAATGCCGGTAGTTTTGACGTCGCGTTGGTAGTTGTGTCATTAAAATGACATCAGTGATGGCCGCTAGGTTAGGATGCAGCTGGCTGGAATGACGTCACTTCTTTTGAAACTTTAATAAAATACTGAAAAGTATTTTCGTCTCTCAAAAGTTGTTGTGGTTGTGTTGCCATTACTAAACGTTTAGGGCAAACTTTTTAATGATATAAAAGCATTATGAGGCTACTATGCTATGGATGCGTTTGATATCCACCAAGCATATTCGTCAGTCCACATAGCGTAGCACTGGTGGAAACTGATTCAACTAAGCTACGTTTTTTTATGCGTGCTGTGGATGTTTGCTATGGATGCGTGCTATGGATGGTCGCGAGGTGTACCTATAGTTATGTGCAGAGCAGTGCGTGACTTCCCTATTGTCGATACATCGCCTACTAGACCTCGAGCTGCGCATCTCTCTCGCACAGCTACATAGCTTAGCATCAGTGGAAACGGTTACATAGTTTCGTGGTTTTCTTTTACATTCTCGCAGCAAAGCTGCATAGCACATCTCTGGTTTAAAAGCACCCTAACAGTGATACAAACCAACCTATTTTGTTGCCACGTAAATCAAATCCGTCTACATAGCTTGATACGGCGAATGATTCTCGGAAAATCTTTAACACGTGGAACTAAACATAGGAACTTGTATTAAATCTGTGTTTCACAGCCCAGTACTTAAAACCCCACGAACATCTGCCACCTGGCCGTGATCTGCAGTGGCCAATATGTAAAGCACTCAATCGGTTGATGCGCAACCACTTGAGTGCATTCCATATTGGTAGTACTCGTAGTGCACGTAGGGCGCTGCAGACGCAACTTGGCGAAATGGGGTTTTATAGACTCGTCGTAAAACCAATGTGAGTGCCGTGCTCCACGCACGAGCCACAAGTTGGAGCGCCCCAAGTGCCCATAAATCTGTATTTTGGGGGATCTGCACGTATCCACCTACTGAGCCCAAAATCCTAATATGTAAAATTCTTCCGTTAATGAGTGACTGTTAGACAAAACACAGCTAAAACCACTGATCGTAGAAAGCTGAAATTTAAAGCAGAGAGGTTCCTTGGGGAGTGTAGGGGAGCACTAAGAGAGGATTTCCCGAAATGGCTACGGGAACCAACAAAAATCAAGATGTGCGCGTACAAAGTCGCTGGCAGAAGCTAGTATCATATAAGCAGGTAGCCATCGGCTCGTGTGAGAGAGAGGGAAACCTCACGTCCCAGTCGCCGCAACAGAAGGAGACGCCCCAGGCGTCGGGAGTCGCAGGACGATTCCCGGCCGCCGTAGGCGCGGGCCTGCGGTCGGCGAGCGGTGGGTGGCTCGCCGTCTGATCAGAACTAGGCCCGGGTCGGCGGCGCGCTGCGATCCCAGCGCGCCTCAAAGAGATGTCAGCGTGGAAGACGGGGCCCGCTAGGGCAGGTGCCTGCTGGGGCTGCGGAATCTGTTCGAAAGGGGTGCCGTAGCCTTGGAACACAAAGAGCACCAGGAGGAACACGGATGGGTTTTATTCAGTAAGAGTCTGACACTCCCTCTTGCTTTACTCAGAGCGGGAGGAGTCATTTGATGATTTGACAACCTTAAAAAAAAAAAAAAGTAGCCATCGGCTCGAAAAGAAAAGATAGGCCGGTAACTGTTACACTACGAATCTATCTGCCGAAACCCTGCTCTGGATGGTAAAACAGCACCCCTTGGCAAGACTGCTGCTATGCAACAGCTCAACGTCCTTTCTAAGACACGGAGGGATGGTCACCCAACCTCGGACTGACCTCTGCAAGCGTTGCTTAACCTCGAAGATCGAACCTTATTTAGCCACGAGCTACTTTCTCACGAATTGTTACTCCAAGATTCTGAAAGCTTTCCCCAATCATTTCCACACAGTTTGTAACCTTTTAAATGTGTAAAACTGCCACACAGTTTTCAAGCGAACAAAGCTCACTTTGCAACTGATAACTCTTAAGTCGTTTTAAGTTTTCCAGTCCTGCACTTCCATAAGTCCGCTTTTATTAATAGCGAGAAGTATTAACTCAAGAAACAGTGTATTTCTTTAAAAGTTCACTTGGTATGAAGCATGAACATTGTACTACTTATTACAGTACTTTCATCCGAGAAAAGCTGACACGTAGCTTAAATAATTTAATTAAATTCTTCATACAAAGACCTCAAAACGGTTTTGGAAAATTTCAACGTATGTATTTCATCGTTATAATGTTTACCTGTAATGTGAAGCTCGTTTTTTAAGTAAGTATTTAGGGTAGATTTTCCTTAAATTCTTTGTTTTTATTTACCTGATTGTCCCAAAAAAGGATAATGGTTTTCGAGTATGTAGGAAAAAAGGGCTCGAGGAGACAATTCTAAAACTGTAATTCACTAAAATGTAGAAACAATAATGGTAGGTACTATAGAATCATCTAGGAGCTCGTGGCTAAATAATAACAGCCGCATGATCGATCTTTAAGGTTAAGCAACGCTTGCCAAGGTTGGTCTGTGGATGGGTGACCATCTTAGCATGACGAGTTTCCTCCGTGCCTCGGAAAGCACGTTAAGCTGTTGGTCCCAGCTGTTCTTTGTAGATCTTTGGCAGTCGTTACGGGTTGTCAGAAGCCAGTAAATCTGACTCCAGTCTTGCCAAGAAGTACCGTGTTACCCAGTTAATGGTTGTGGAGGTCTGGTAGGCAGCCGCTCCACGTAAAACACTGGTATTCAGCTGAATCCGGCTTGACTGGAAGCCGACCCCAATATAGTTGGGAAAAGGCTAGGCAGATGATGACTATAGAATCATCATAATTGATAACAATCGGATCACAAGACGTACGGCGATGCGCCACCGGTACGTGGTGTCATCCCACCCACACGCACAAAACGATTTGGGAACATATTAATTTTGCATACAGCTAAGAAGTGAAATTCCCTGCCAGAGTCTGTGTTTCCTGAAACATTGCTATAAAATGCTACAACAACCTAGGAGTCTTTTAGTCAAGAGTGAATAGGTTACTTCTAGGCAAGTGTGCTCCATCTTAGATCACTTCATCGTCTACCATGAGGTGAGATAGTGGTTAAACGCGTGCCTATCGACAGTAAAAAAAAGAATTACATCAGGCTAAGTTTGATATGTTTGAAACTATTTAGTCGTTCATTTTGGTCGGGTTTTCAGATTCAAGTCGCAAAATGTTTCTTCTACAAAATCTGGTCGACGCACCAAAGTTTCCTTGACATGTCCGGGACATGGACAAAACATCATTAATTTTCGCGTATTTGTCCAGCAGACAGACGGAACCCGCCCACTGTGAGACAATGAGGAGCGCTCGCTTGAAGGATGTGATGAAGAGGAATTATTTGCTGTTTGTTTTAGGGATTCCTATTTTCGAGATCACTGTTTCAAGTTTACTATCCTGCTGAAATATCCTGCTGTACTATACTGTAACCATATCACTGTAATTAATTTGCTAAAATGAGCTCAAAGAAAGCCGCCAATCCCCAGTAATATTGGAATGACTGCTCACTTCATCCTAGGCGGCGATTTCATATAAGTATTATAAGAATTAGACGAAAGACGAAAAATATAATAAAAATAGATTGTAGTACATGTTGCAGTTTTCACAAAGTAGGTAGTATTAAATCTCTGGCAATCAAGTGGGTGACGTGTTGTGAAAATTGATAGTGTAATTTTAAGGATGCGCCACGTTTAGACTTTTTTCGCCACACGACAGAGAGAAAATTTATTAATTTAATTTATTTTATTTTTGATTATCGAATTTGGATTATTTTATTGTTTGATTATTGTATTTTGTTTTGATTATTTTATTCTGACTATTTAATTATTATTATTTATTTTTTTTCATTATTGTGTTTTGATTATTTCAATTTAAATTTTTGTTTTTGTTGTTGTACGTTGATTATTTTAGTTTGATTATTTTATTTTATGCTTTTAAAAGAAATCATTTTGCACATTATTTTTAATAGCAATATTTAGTTACAGTACCGAACATGTTTACATAAGCATTATTTTTGATGGTAAATATCCTCGATATTGGTACCCAAGATACAGGCTTGCCTAGTTTGGGGCCAATGTAAAAACACCGTAATGCAATGCAATTTTTGGTAAATAAACGTTTCTTTCTTTCTTCTTTCTTTCTTCAAAAGGTATAACTTCTTTCTGCTCTCGCTAAATCCCTCTTATTCTATCCTTATGTTTCCTTTACCTGATTTTGGGGAAGATGTAGGTCAACAGATTTGGAGACTAGATACCATTTAGAAAAATAGGTTACAGATTTATTAGTGTGTATAATTTTGGATATTTATTTTTATCAATGAAGCTTTAGTGTGAAATACTATTTTTATTTATTTTTATCAATGAAGCTATAACGACTCAAAAGCAAAGTCACTGTAGGGCCATATGCATCCGATTTTTTTATTTGTACAATGAAATACTCATTAGCTCTTGTAAATAATTTTGAAATTATTTTTTAAATAGCTTCATCAGCGATGAAGTTATAAGACTTCAAAGATTACAATTAGAAAGATAAGTCCGATGTAAACCTGACGTCATCGTCTATGACACCTATACATCATCATCTGCCTAGCCTTTTCCCAACTATTTTGGGGTCGGTTCCAGTCAAACCGGATTCAGCTGAATACCAGTGTTTTACGTGAAGCGGCTGCCTACCAGACCTCCACAACCCATTAACTGGGTAACACGGTACTTCTTGGCAAGACTGGAGTCAGATTTACTGGCTTCTGACAATCCGTAACGACTGCCAAAGATCTACAAATGACAGCCGGGACCAACGGCTTAACGTGCTTTCCGAGGCACGGAGGAAACTCGGTATGTTAAGATGGTCACCCATCCACAGACCAACCTTGACAAGCGTTGCTTAACCTTAAAGATTGACCCGTGCGGCTGTTATTACTTAGCCACGAGCTCCTCATATCTATGACACCTATACAGCTGCCATAGAAAACAGCGTTTTCGCGAGAGGGACAGATATATTTGTTTAAAATAATTATATCTCCTTCGTTTTTCGAGTGTTTTTGATTCTATTTTCACTGTTAGTATTATATTTTTGTATATTTTCTGATAAACTGTATAGCTGTATAGATGATAAATATTTTTTTCATGCATATTCCCTATTACTATGGCTAGCAAAGTTTTACCAAAAAAACCGATAACTCGATGACATATTGCATTTTCAGACAGGCATCCCCATAACATATGTATGCTGTATAGTTTCATCTCTGCCTCACACTCGCATCCCGTTCAAAAACCACCTATTCCACGGTACATAGCGAATGAATATTGAATTTCGGAAAAAGGTGTGAAAAATGAATTTGTATTTGGAATGGTTGGACGCCTGGCAGCCACTATCTAACCTGTGGTTTCGAACGGACCTGGTTTTATTTTATTTTACACTCTAAACGAATGGTTCGGTTCTGCCCTTATAGCTCGGATTCTCACTACCGCGGGTCATCTATTTTCCGGGTAGATTTGAGTGGCCGTTATATACCGTGTGGTAGGGAGAATTTTAAAAGCCGCCTCGGCTGAAAATTGGATCTATTGAATTTCATTTTCGTTGATTGAATGTAAGAAAGAAAGAAAAAGCGTCGAATGTCATTAATTTTTATCGATTCTCTCGTGTATAAGTAGGTACTAAAGCTAGAGACAAACTGGTCCCACACGTACGCAACGTATGCAACGCATTATGATATCTGGACTATTGATTTTGTATGAAAAACTATGCAACAGAGACACACTTATCATATGCAACGCAACGTACGATACGATACAAAAGCGTTGCATACGTTGCGTACGTAGGACCAGTGTGTCTCTCGCTTTATTGTATTGTTATTGTAAAAATTGTCGCAAATTATATTATTATTCTTTTACTCAATAATTTTCCCCATTTGTCTTGTTGTTTTTCAACCCATACCTATGCTAATTACTTAATACTTCATGTTTCATTCCAGGTAATACGGGCAGCGGTGAACGCTGAGCTTTTTCACAAATCACGATTCAAGTTATTAGGTAAATACTTAAAGCTGTTACTTTATTTCGACATTCCACTTACTGTGATATCTGGAGGTCGACGACCTCTGAGTTACCCTTTGTAGTGTTTTCTTCATCTATCTTTTTTGTTACTTATAATTACGGAGTTCATAATAGAGTTATTATTTAAAAGCATCTTCCAATATTACTAACGCCTGCACAAACCGTTGTAACCCGATCACATCGCGGAAATAGCGGTAGGTATAAATCATTGCGTTAAACGCTTGACAGCCGATGTGCAGTTGCAGCACTAACTCATGTTCAACCTGACAGATGGCGCCACGCATCCTGTCATTTTTGGCGGCCATTTTTTATAAAAATTGAAAAAAGAATTCGATCCTGCATATTTGAACAGTCATTTTTCATGTCAGGCGACTTTTTATTTGAGGATTAAATAAATACTGGTGATACTTTTGTACTTACCTACCTATTGAAGTATGTCAAAGCACATCTATTTTTCACAATGTCTTTTTTCCAGATACCTGCCGAAAATATATTCTAACGTTTGAAAAATGAGTTCAAATACTCATCTTACTAAAATAAAATAGAAATAATTTATTCGACACAGGCAGTAATACAGCAACATACACAAACCAAAAGAAAGAACAGGGGGTCTAAAAAGGCCACTTTAGCAGAATCCTATTTGAATCATAATATTAATCACACAACAATCTGTCAAATTTCATTTTCATCTTTATCGCTAACGCATTAGGTTCAAGGTTGATTGGGGAAATTTTACAGTGACGGGTAGCGTGATGTGCTTTCTGATTCTGCTAAAGTGACCTTTCTAGACCCCCTGTAGATCATCATTATCTGCCTAGCCTTTTCCCAACTACATTGGGGTCGGCTTCCAGTCAAACCGGATTCAGCTGAATACCTGTGTTTTACATGGAGCGGCTGCCTACCAGACCTCCACAACCCATTAACTGGGTAACACGGTACTTCATGGCAAGACTGGAGTCAGATTTACAGGCTTCTGACTATCCGTAACGACTGCCAAAGATGTACAAATGACAGCTGGGACCAACGGCTTAACGTGATTTCCGAGGCACGGAGGAGACTTGGTATGTTAAGATGGTCACCCATCCACAGACCAACCTTGGCAAGCGTTGTTTAACCTTGAAGATCGACCCGTGCGGGGACCCCCTGTAAATATTGATACAATATAATTGCGCTAAGCGTGCCCATACGAAAAGGTTACCATCTCACCATTTACTGGGCAACAGTAGGTACGAATCAATTTTGCTGGAGCTGCGGAATCTGTTCGAAAGAGGTACCGTACCCTGGAACGCAAAGGGCACTAATGCCCGTTTTCACCAACATCCCCTAAGTTTACGGGATCCCCTAAACATGTTTAGGGGGCCGTTAGAGGATGGTTTCTGTTTCACCAACGTTTAGGGGTCAACTAAACGTTAAAAGGTCTGCTAAATTTAGGTGGTCGAAATTTTGCCCCATAAACCGTAACCTACGTATGTGATCGTTTAAACAACGAAGATGGATAGTGATTTACATGATTTTTTTGAATATATTGAAACTGTTTCTACTATATTCGACGCAAATAACAGCCGTAGACCAAAATATATCGAAAACGACCAAATTACTTTGAATTTTTTGATGAAACTGACTTTTTTCGGAGATATAGGTTACGTAAATCTTCAGTGTTGTATTTATTGGAAAAGATTGAACACGCTTTAGAATTTCCTGATAATAGGTGAGTACATATTAACTAATCACAATTTTTTATACTACGTAATGTAGCCCATAAAATAAAATAACAAAAAACTATGCGCATGGTATTTTTTTTTAGTTGACGATACGACAATGTTTCCTTGTGTTTATTTGATTTGCATGATAAATTTTATTCTATTCCAGGAATAATTCTATATCTCCAATAAATCAGTTACTGTTATTAATAGCATTGAGGTTTCATGCTTCTGGTAATCATTTGTTGGCTGTGGCAGACATGGGTGGGATCAGTGTGGCTACTTGCAGTCGAATAATAGAAAGAGTGTCTGCAGCAACGCTTTCTTTTTTCTGCCATTTTATTATACCGTAACTAAATACGTAACGTTAACGAAACAAAATAAGATGCAAGCAAGCGATCACAACAAACTATCCACGAAAACAAACGAAAGAAAAGTGTCAAATTCAAATATGACCACAGATTAAACGTGAGTTTCGTAATGTATCCACAGAGTAAATATGTAAGAAAATATGAAATTAATTAAAAATATCAAGGAATTCATATTGATTATTGCTATTAAAACATAATTTATTATAAACTGTATCTATTTGTGTATATACTTTAGAGAATTTGTTAAAAAACTATATTATTTCAAAGTATCGATAAGTTTAAAGACGAATCATTCACTATTATCGAAAACAAAACGTCACATAGTTATGTGTCCCCTAGTTAGGTGATAAAAACGATGGTGAAACGAAATTTAATTTAGGGGCTAGTTTAGGGGTACTGTTAAGTAAAGGACCCCATACTTAAGTGGTAGTATAGGGGATGTTGGTGAAAACGGGCATAAGAGGAACACGGACGGGTTTTAGTCAGTAAGAGTCTGACACTTCCTCCTGCTTCACCCAGAGCGGGAGGAGTCATTTGATGATTTCCCATCCTTAAAAATAAAAAAAAGGTACGAATCAATTACTAAATTCTTAAGTATACACATATTTTTTCTTTGCTTCTTCTTCCTAATAGTCTTTTATGATGTTTGTCTGTTTTCTTTGAACTTATTTTTTGGGAATTCATGAAATATACTGTGGGTTACATGTGTAGTAACATAACTATGAAATAAGTTATGCATAAATGTATTTCGAACTCAAGCTTATTTAGGAATCTTTCATGTCTTGACTAGCATGTAACTATTTTTTGTCCCTAACCAATAAAAAAATAATTAAAATCAGGCACTGTTGGTCTATTCTGTCAATAACCATTTCGCTTCACCTAAGTGACAAACCTCACAAAGTGAGCTTTATTGCACACAACATAAAGGTCTTACGTTTGACATAATTTAATACTCACCTCGGATTCCGCTCAGATACGAAAATGTTGTTACAGAATAGGGTACAGTAGTGCTATTCTGTAACAACATTTTCGTGTCTCGACAGCGGAATCCGAGGTGAGTATAAACGTAACACCTTTATGTTGTGTGGAATAAAGTTCACTTTGTGAGCTTTGTCACTCAAGTGAAGCTCGATATCGAAATGATTACTTACAGAATAGACTAGCTGGTCTTCAGTTGGCACCCCGTAAAAAGAGAATTTCTCATCTCACAGCTTACGCAGTAATTTTTATTAACCTTACGGATTACGTCAAGATGAAGTAGACCTTACCCGACTTATTCTGAGTAGGAACGCCGAGGATAAGTGAAAGGTCAAGGTTTCCAGGCAATTTCTTTTGGTTCCATATAATATAGAAACAATGTCGGGTAACTTTCTGATTGACCTTTTTTAGATCGATGTTCTTTTTTAGGAAAGGGATATATACAGGGTTATTTCTAAAACATAAGCAACCTCTTATGCAGTGAAAGTACACATGATTATAACTTTTAGTTAGGCAACTTTTAGTTTGGGAAAACCCCGAAATCTCGAGAAAAATATCAGCTGTTTCATACATTTTCATTGGCTAAATATATAAATACTGTCATCCTATCAAACCGAACCAAACCAAACCAAACCAAACTGTGATATACTAAAAACAAACTAAAATATAGCATCAAAAAATTCATCCTCAACGCTGTCAGCTGGTAATGTGCCCAAGAGACTGGCGGCATTGCCACGTTGAATGGCAATGCTTAATCTTTGCCCAAAGTAAAAGCCAGCTCTTGGGTCACGGGAAGTGTCAACCAGCCGTTTCGAAATTTCTTTGAAAAGGCTGTGAGCACAAGGGCCCCACGGCCCGAGGGTTTCAACCCCAAACGGCTCGAAAATATAATTACCAATAAGGTTACCATATTTCCGCCGCTTGAGGTTTTCCGCAGCCGCAGCGGCAGCACCAGCACAACACGATGAACTAGGAAGATGGGATGGCGCAAGAGCTAAATATATTGCATTTTGTATGAAACAGCTGATATTTTTCTCGAGATTTCGGGGTTTTCTCAAGGTAAAAGTTGCTTATAATCATGTGCACTTTCACTGCCTAAGAGGTTGCTGGTGTACAAATAACTCTGTATTTATAACATTAAAAGTCAAAAATTAAACTTTATATAACGTGTAACAGAAAACAGAATAAACGCAGTACGTGAAAAGGGTTCATTGTACTCATTATTATGAACAACTTTTACTCATCTGCCTAGCCTTTTCCCAACTATATTGGGGTCGGCTTCCAGTCAAACCGGATTCAGCTGAATACCAGTGTTTTACGTGGAGCGGCTGCCTACCAGACCTCCACAACCCATTAACTGGGTAACACGGTACTTACATCTTGGCAAGACTGGAGTCAGATTTACTGGCTTCTGACAATCCGTAACGACTGCCAAAGATCTACAAATGACAGCCGGGACCAACGGCTTAACGTGCTTTCCGAGGCACGGAGTTAACTCGTTATGTTAAGATGGTCACCCATCCACAGACCAACCTTGGCAAGCGTTGCTTAACCTTCAAGATCGACCCGTGCGGCTGTTATTATTATGAACAACGTTTACTATACCAGAAATCACGAAAAAACATCGACAGCTCCATGCATTTATCTGCGCATAACTCGCAATGAGCGGCAATAGTAATTCTTATAAAAAATCCCGAGGATCCCCCAAAAAAAAATATATTTGTATTTTGATCACAGCAATTTCACCATACTTTGCTAAACATATTTATTTTACTTTGTATTTATTTTCCAGTTAAATAGAGTATTCCAAATCAGGAATTTGCTAAACACTACTTCTGCACGAGAATTTTACAAGTATTAAAATCCATTTTCAATTCAGAAACCGACTGTTTGTCTATTAAAACCGCATGTAACAGACCATTTCTGTACCAAGCCTATACGGTACGAAAAACCATAACTTACACTAAAAATGACCTCACAATGTTGCCAGAGTGAAAAATATAACCTGTATTCATCCATTGCTTATCGTAAAATTTGACATAAAGCTCAGACAAAGTTGCCAGTACTCAGTAGATTCAACGTTTTATGAAAGTGAAGTTCTTTTAAAAATACGATGTAATAAATAAGGCTCATAACGTAATGCTGTGTATAGTCGAGAACACAAGTGCTTTGTTGTGGAAAATATAAATTAAATGATTTGTGGTTTTAGGTCTCAACGTGAATTATTTTAATTTTGTATATTTTTGCTATTATGGGAGTGGAATAGTTTTTATTTAGATTTAGGATGGAATAAAGTTTGTAAAAGGTTTGGATAAAGATAATATTTGGGTTTGTGAAAGTTTTGTTGTTTTTGGATCGGGTTATCCCTTTAGCAATAAACCTTCGAGCTTTGAAGGATCGTAGTTGTATAACTACTACAGAGTTGGTACAGAACCCATAAAATTACGGAACAACACAAAACCATCAACATCCTCATTGACCTAATTTTTGTCGAAAGTCGTCCAATGCTGGACATAAGCCTACTGCAAGGATCTCCATATCGACTGATCCCGCGGCTCTCACCCTTGCATTTTTTGGGCTGTCGGAATAGTACATTTGAGCAATTTGGCTGTGCCAGATAGACAGACCAAGACACGAGTGATCCAAGGAATCCATTTTTCATTCATACGCAAGGAACCTTAAAACCAAGTGTATAAGAATGTAGTGACACAGATATCAAAGCGGCAGACGCGTCTGAGCTAGCGTGAAGATGAGACCGCGGTCCGTTGCACTTGCTCTAGAAACCTCATAAACGTCTCGTCCATGGGAGACTAATTTCACGAAGACTTGCTCTTTTAGAGTCGTACTCAAGTATAAAGCTGTCGTGATGTCTCAAGACGTTTTAAACAAGGTGACATTCACTAAGCGATAAAGATTTTCAAAAAGTCCAACATGTATGAGATTGACAGATTTTTTCTTGTGGGTGATTTTAAAATTAAATCAGTCTTGACCTTATTTGCTAACTAAATCATTGAATAGTCGCTGTTAGGGACCTAACTAAGGACTTGAATAGAAAGTAGTGGACTGTAATTTACAAAGGTATAATCCAAAATAGGTACAATAAAATACTTGGTGAACTAAAGAAATGTGCGCGCGCGTCGTTGTCAGAGATCGGTAGCGAAGTGGGCCGAGGGCCCGCGTCCCGCACGTCGCACGCCGCACCTCTCTCCGCCACCCGCCGTCGCCCGTCGCCAGCCGACAGCAGCCGAAGACCACCGAGTGGTCGGCGGTGCCCGAACATCCTCCCCGGGTTGAAGAATTCAAGAGAGAGGAAGTGGGCAGACGTTGTTGTACGCCCGCACCACCGTTCCTCTCTTCGTCTTCAGCTCCACCACCCGTGCGGCCCCGTCGCAGCCAGGGAAGACCTTGATGACTCGCCCCAGTGGCCACACCAAGGGCGGTTAGCCTTTCTCTTTAATGAGAGCTAGTGCTCCCACTGAGAGTTGGCCGGTTGACGCTGTCCATTTTGTTTTTTGCTGGAGCAGAGAAACATATTCGATTTGAAATCTATTCCAAAAGTGTTGTTTTATTTGCTCCACTCTTTGGTAGCGTTCCAGTCGCCCGATGTTGTGATCAGTAACCTGTGGATGCGGAACGGATATAAGTGGTCGCCCAATTATGAAATGTCCTGGGGTGAGAACGGAAAAATCTAGAGGATCAGTGGAGAGAGGGGTAAGAGGACGGGAATTTAAAACGGCCTCTATTTGAGTCAAACACGTAACCATCTCCTCGTATGTGAAGTGTGTTAGGCCTAAAAGTCTCTTTAGATGATGTTTGGTGGACTTGACGGCGGCTTCAGCAATGCCGTTAAAGTGGGGGGAGTATGGAGGCGCAAAAGAAAACTTGATGCCTTGTTGAGCAACTTCAGACTCGAGATTCGAGTCCTGTAAAAACTTACGCAGCTCATTGCAAGTACCTACGAAGTTTGTCCCATTATCGGACAAGATGCTTTCGGGTTTACCACGACGAGCCACGAAACGGTTCAAAGCAGCCATGTAGGCTTCTTTCGTGAGGTCTGTAACAAGCTCGATGTGAACAGCCTTAATGGCGAGGCAAACAAAAATACACAAGTACGCCTTTATAAGCCTACACCCTCGCCCTTTGCGATCAGCTATCAGCACTGGCCCAGCATAATCCACACTACAATTTAGAAATGGGTGTTCTAAATGTGTCCTTGAAGAGGGCAACTGACCCATTGTAGGTTGCACAGTTTGACATTTGTGTTTAAAACATTTGATGCATTTTTTAACGATGCATTTAGAGAGATTCCTACCACCAAGAGGCCAATACATTTGGCGTATATTTGCCAAGAGCAGCTGAGGGCCGGCGTGTAAGCAGTCGAAATGATATTTACGAAATATTATTTTAGTTATATGGTGCTTACCGCATAATAATACCGGGTGCTTGACATTATAATCATAAGGTGAGTTGTCAAGTCTTCCTCCTACGCGTATGAGACCATTCGTATCTGTAAAAGGACTCAAAGAAACAAGCCTATTTTTTCTCGGTAAGGACTTTCCTGATTCCAGTAAATGATACTCATTAGGAAACATATCTATTTGAGCGTGACGTAAAATAAAATTATTAGAATTTGTAAGTTCGTCACTGGAAAGGGAATCACAAGATTTATTATGTTTATGTTTTAAATTGTGAATAAATCTTAGTATGTAAGCGACGACTCTCTGTAAGTGATTATAATTAGAGAATTTGTGAATGAGCGATTTAATGAGTGAATGATTATTGTTATGTGACAAATGATTTACAGTTGAATTATTGCATGATTGATGATGAGATGATTGATCAGTCGCAGAAATAAAGAAGATGATATTCTATGCATTAATATACATGTATTGTGTTAATTTTAGACATTTAATATTTCAAATTATCAAAAAACTAACACTTTTGTGGCAACCAGTACATGGGGTATAGATTTCATTAGGCGTCGCGATCGGGGGGTCCCCGGGGAATTGTCAATAAAATGTAATTGGATCAGCGAGGCAGCTGCGACGATCAATTAATACGAGACACTGTGAGACTACCCTCAATATGCTCGGATTTTTTAGGTCTTAATAAAAAGGACTTTAGGGTGTAGGTTTATGTCAGGAGACACGGTTAACAAAGGATGAAAGACTTTGGGAATTCGTTTAGTATTTGCGCAGTGCTTTCATGAACGTGAAAGCATTTCTTTTGTTTATAAATGTTCGTCATCAAATTACTCCTTCCGATCTGGGCGGAGCGGAAGAGAGTGTCAGACTCTTACTGACTAAAACCCATCCGTGTTCCTCCTAATGCCTTTTGAGTTCCAGGGCTGCGGTGCAACCCTGGTTAAATTTTGGAACCTACTGGTATTTTTAAGGTCAGACTTTTTTGCTTCAGCGTTGTTTACAGAAATGTGAGTGTTGATGTTGCAGCTTCTAAAAATCCGTAATTGACAAGGCGCAGTTAAATTAATGAAGGTTCAATGCCACGACATGGAAAGCCTTTAATTAATTATCGTCAGAAACGCTTCAAATGCCAAAGTATAGGTACACGGTTTCTGGATGAAGAATTTTGATGAATAATGTAGGTCTTGTCAGACTAAACATTGCTATGAAAACCTGTAAAATTTTGGTAAAATTTTATACGTTCTTAAATTCGAGTTCTCAACTCAGTAACAAAATGATAAGAACTTAAGTAAAATTGACATGATAAGTACTATATAACTAAAATATTATTGACCTTAAAATTCTCTATACATTTTTTCCTAAATATCTACAAGAAATGTCATATCAAAAAAATAATAATTAAACGCTTGAGTAATTTTAAGTCGGCTTGCTATTGCCAAACACGCCATAAATCCCGATGATATTATTTATCACTTTGACACCTGCCAGCCTGCCGCAGACTATTAATAACGCCCCTGACAAACTTGCTTCAGTAAGGCTGGAAAATAAAGATTTTGGCTACGATATTACTTTCCTTTACGATCCTTCTGAAAGTATGTAGCCTTGCTTTTTCGTGGTGAATGTTAAGTTTGGATAGTGTTTTCTAAACTAGTCCGCAACTTAAAGTTAAATAAAGTACCACCTGTCAGACGTCGTGGGCGCTCGTGTTTGGCATGGGGCGTCAACGGAAATGGATCCCACATGCCATACCAAATCACGCAGTTTAAACTTTTTTTTTTTTTAAACGTAGTGTTTAATGCCCTATGGCCCCCGATCGACCAAAAAACATGGCGGACGCCGATTAAAAAAAAAAAAAAACTATTAAATTGTTGTGGCGTCGCAACGGCTAATTGCGATCGGGTAACCACAGGTTAAAACCATAACAATAATTATGAACTATGATAGCCACCTGCTAAATGTGCAATAACGGTCACTGACCCATACACATTTATTGACTTTCTTAATATCAAAAACTGAAATAAAGACATAAAGCCGTCCAAACTTTCTATTGAGAAATACACACCCTGTGAAAATGGTAATTTTCTACCTTTTACGGTTCTTGAGATACAGCCCGCTGACAGACAGACGGACGTACTGACGGAAAGTGGAGGCTTAGTACCTAACAGGGTTCCGTTGGTTACCCCTTGGGGTACGGAACCTAAAAAAATACTAACAGAGAATGCTAAAAAAAATGTTATGGCCAAATTAGGAAAGGGCATGAAACACTAATTTTCAAAGTAGAAAACACAATCAGGAACAAGGCTGTATTGTCCTTTTACAATCTAAAACTTTTCAGTTTCAAGAGGCTACGCAAACTTTTTTCCGGATATTTCAGTAATTTTCTTCACCAGACTGCATTAGTTATTTCTCTACCCTCGGAAACAGTATCGTTCGAAATTTTCAAATTGTTTTCTTTGTACTTTCAAGAAACCGAACTTTTCAAATTAATAAGTACTCAGAAAAAGAAAGTTGGAAACAATAAATTATTACAAGATACTAACGTGTTTTCAGAAAATTTCAATTTGGGAGAAACGTGATAAACCCTAAGCACTTTTTGCGAGTAAATAAATAATTAATTAAACAATTTTTCAAACGGTCCAATCTATTACTTAAAGTCCAGTAACTTGTTTATGATGTTGGCCCAATGAATGAGCCCAGTTTGTGGCCTCAAGCGTCGAACGCAGCTTTGTCAAAAATCGAAAAATCGAAACTGACCAGGCGCCTTTTGCGACTGGATCGGGGCAGCCTGCGGATTGTGACGGGGACCATCACCGGGCACTGCTCATTGAACAAACACTAACTCACGATAGACATTACGGACAGTCCTTTATGCAAAACATGCTTGGAGGAGGAGGAAACGGTATCGCACGTACTCCTTGAGTGCACAGGAGTTACCGAAATACGGAGTCAAACAATAGGGTCACAGAACTCGCTTACAGATGTTATTGAATACACCGGGAAAATTGATCTGTTTCTGGAGGGAGGTTGGCTGGTTGGATTAACGGCCGCCATGGCTCACGTACAATGGTCCTACATCATGACTAAGTGCGGACACCCAATCCTATATATAGACAGACGTCTATATTGACATCGCTCATACAAAACTAGCACAGTGCTCCTAACTTACCCACTGCACACATAGTGTTCAACTTGTGTCCAAACATGTTGGTAGTTATGTCGCAGTGTGATCTTTTAGTTTGTGTGGTGTTGCGGGAACAGGATGCGCCGACGAACGCCGGCTTCAGCTTTGTGTTGGTTTTAGAATGTGTTTTTCTAAGGGTAAGTATGTGAAGATCTGTTATCTGATAGTGATGATAGTGTTCTTCTTCTTCAGGATATGAGGAAGAATAGTTCACTATCATCATTCTTTTGACCATTTCCTGTTGGCGTAACAATTCCTCTTTTTTTTTACTATTAATAGGCACGCGCTTGACCACCATCTCACCTGATGGGAAGCGATGATGGTCCTGATCTTTAGCTTTTTCAAGTTTGTTAAATGTAGGGACATTGTTTGTCGCTTGAGCTGATATTGAGACATCAATTTGAACGTTTCCTCATCATCATCAGCATCATCGTTCAAAGGCAAGGCAACATCATTTCCATTTGCTACATACCCATGAGTCTTCAAACTCAATGTGGGTTTTTGCAAGTTCTAATTCTAAACGATCTACTTACTTATCTCCATAGGGTCATATTCTGGAGTACACTTTTACGGACTAAAACTATGATGGACTAGACCAGGGGTGGCCAACTTGATTAGACCCAAAATCGACTTTTTCCTGACGAAATCCTGTGCCATCTACCTACTAATTTCGTAGATCAAATACTTCTTAAAATTACAAATGTAAAAGTAGGTAAAGTTCAGTATACAATTACTTATGTAGTATTTTTCATTTTATTAACATAACCTATTTAGTATTTACATAGTTACACAGTCTGTTATTCGTACCTATTTATATTTATTGCCTTGCTGCTATGGACTGGACTCATAGCATAGATCGACCAGTTGGCTACCCCTGCACTAGACTATCTGCAGACTTGGAAATGTGATTATTGGGACTAAAACGATGAAGGATTAAAATATCAGAAGATCTAATACAGCATCAAATGCGTAAATTGCTCACTTTCATTTCGTTTGTGGTGGTTTGACAGAGCATACTGCATCAAAAGGCTTTTCTGTGATGCTGTTTTGTTTTTATTTTTGCAGTGTTCTCTCAGATCATTGACCCATAGCCTTTTGAGGTTAACAAGTTTAGTACTAACAAGCAAGACTCATCTGCCTAGCCTTTTCCCAACTATATTGGGGTCGGCTTCCAGTCCAACCGGATTTAGCTGAATACCAGTACTTTACGCGGAGCGGCTGCCTACCAGACCTCCACAACCCAGTAACTGGGTAACACGGTAATTCATGGCAAGACTGGAGTCAGATTAACTGGCTTCTGACTATCCGTAACGACTGCCAAAGATCTACAAATGACAGCCGGGACCAACGGCTTCACGTGCTTTCCGAGGCACGGAGGAAACTCGCTATTAAGATGGTCACCCATCCACAGACCAACCTTGGCCAGCGTTGCTTAACCTTGAAGATCGACCCGTGCGGCTGATATTATCTAGCCACGAGCTCCTCATTAACAAGCAAGACTGTTTGTTAAAAAAACTATGGCAATCATGTGGGTATAGCTGAGAGATAGTAGACGAAAATGGCAGCCCGCATACAAGGTATTGTATGTTACGCAGGGTGGAAAAAGTCGTTTGCCTATTATGGAAGTAGCACAAAAAAGAGTTTGTGTCATTCAACGTGTAGGATTGAGGGCTATCGCGTTTGAATTCGCCGCTAGAGGCGCTAGTGTAGCGTGAGGTCTTCGAAATGTCAAATTTCACCGTTGGCTTTTGACAGGAGTTAGTGAGTTTTTTACTTATTTGTATTGATTTTTGTGAATATTATAGTAAAACAACCTGACTATGGCAGATTAAGTTACGGTTTTACCGATTGAACTCTTTTTTGTATGTCCTTTTTTCCATTATATTGAGTACACGTAACACTGCGACACTATGATATCAATATTGTATTTAGTCGCACGTTAACGATATAATAAATTATTTTCCTTCTAACTTTGTTCACATATTTATTTATTTATTTTGTTTTACAGAAAGCTTACAGACTAATAACCTAATTGAAATAACATAAATAAGTAATAAAATTAGCTAATTACAAGCTTCCACATTTAAAAACTACTTAATTATAAGGTGCTTGTGTTGACCAATTACAGCGTAGGTAATCAAACATTATACATACATGCACGTAATAACTACTTTAATGCTACGAATAAGGACCTTATTCGACAGTGGCGCCAACTAGTGAGTACAAAAATGGTAGCCCTCATTGCTGCAGTTTCAAATAGACGTTACAATAGGAGAAAAAAATGCCATTTTTATAGTAGGAATATAATAAACTAGCGTTTTAAGTGTATGTGAAAGTCGCAAATCCTACTTGAATGACCAATAGCCGAATTTAAGTGGCAGTGGACAGGGCAAATTTGCACAGATGGTTGATGGTGCCAAAATAATCTGGAGTGGAGACGGCGTAACAAAAGACGCAGCGTAGGAAGGTCTTTCACAAGGTGGACCAATGACTTGGTGAAGGCGGTAGGAATCCAGTAGATACGAGACGCACAAAAACCGTTCATATAGTGCTACTTAGGGGAGGTCTAGTCCATCAGTGGGCTGCTTCGCACCCAACCTAATCCAGTACATGGTCTAACCATGTTCAGATTTTCGTTTTAGCCGTTCAACTATTCTTCTTCTTCTTCTTCTTCTTATCGTGTGGGCAGTAAAGTCTAACGACCCCACACACCCTAGTGTCAGAGTTTCCAAACCGCGTCTAGGGCCTCTGACATGGTTTATTTGACGACCACCATTTAGCGCCGGGACCACCGGCTTGTACGTGCCTTCCGAAGCATGGAATCGTTTTTTTTTTATCAGACAATCAGGTGTTTCAAGCCACGAATTAACTACTTCTGCACTACAACATCGCGAAAACTACCACGAACTTTCCCACGTAATTACACAAACAAATTCGCAATCTATTCACGAAAACTTCTGTAACTTCGCCAGCTCTCTATAAAGCGTGGTAAAAGCCAACCGTACAATAACACATTAAAGTGCCGGTGCTCAGAACTTAATATTTGCTGAACAAACTGATCGAACCCACTGCTATTGAGTTAAGGCGTAATTAACTATCAACTATGACCGAGTTTCGAAGTTCTAGTATGAATATATTATGTCGGAGTACGTTAGTGTATTTGGAGTTAGGCTAGACTAAGTTTTTGATAAAGAGTGGAATAGGAATGGAACTGGAGTGGTAATGAAAGTGAAGTTATATATTGGAGTGGAATGGCTTTACCATAGACTACAAGCAAGCTATAGTATAAATCTTCGCACCAGCAATTAATTATCACACACGCATATCATCGCTCTGGATTTATCTATGCGAAATCCCTTTGCGCTATGCCGTATAGTGTCGGCCGGTGCCGTAAAAGAATAATACCATCCCATCACTTCCCGTGGGTGTCGTAAGAGGCGACTAAGGGACTCACCAGAGAATGGGCAGCAAAGTTCTCTGTAAAACGCAACACCATACACTGCGGTCGCCAACCCGCTTGCCATTATGGCCCTTTGGGAGAGGCCTATGTTCAGTAGTGGACGTCTTTCGGCTGTTATGACGATGATGGCCCAAGCAATATCAGCTGATTCATATATTTTTATTGGCTAAATATTACATTTTGTATGAAACAGCTGATATTTTTCTCGAGATTTCGGAGTTTTCCCAAAGTAAAAATTGCGTATAATCATGTGTACTTTCACTGCCTAAGAGGTGGCTGGTGTTTTACAAATAACCCCGCATATTCAACGCCGGAGCTGTCGAATAAGGACAACTATCTCACCTGTCGCTTAGCTTGATGAGAAGCGATAATGTGACTATCGATGAAGCACACTTGATTAGAAGTAAACTATTCGCTCTTAATTTAAAGACCACGAGGTAACAGAGACTTCAGTAGAGCTGTTTAAATGCCCGTTAAGACGTTACCATACTCTGTGATATGATAGTCAGTTTAGTACTTGCAGATTAATTAAGAATAGGGTATTTTACTGAAAAAATATAATTAGTCCGTCTGATAGATTTTCAAAAACTATTAGACATGTAGTTTTTCTTTTTACACGTAAACAAAAAATTAAGACGATACAGCGCGTAAAATACACGCGTGACGTCACTATGATGGTACAATTTTACCAAGCCACTTACATGACGTCACGCGTGTCTTCAACGCGCTGTTTCGTCTTAATTTTTTGTTTACGTGAAAAAATAAAAAATACGTGTCCAAATTGTTTTTAAATCTATCTTATGGACTAATTAGATTTATTCAGTAAAATACCCTATTATATGAAAGTGATCGTGATAAACTCTTATGAAGTAACCACTCTTGACTGAAAGACCAGGTTAAGGCTGTCAACCATCTTTGCTGGCATTCACCACAACACAAGCAATTCTCGTAAACACTCACGACACGAGCGAAATCGAATTCTTTGATAATAACACTTGTGTGAAACGACGACCAATAAATATCAAGTGGGTAGCTCGCTATCACTTGAGACCTGATCAAATTATCGGAAAACTGTGCCCGGTGAATATCTAAGTTCTCTACCGATAGACTGAAATAACTATAGGGTACAGACGTGACACCACCACAACTCCACAACAAGGCAACGAAAATGAAGCAAGGCGTACTCCTAAGTACTCCTAACCGATATTATGAATGCGTAAGTGAAAACAACACTTGAACTGATTTTGATGAATTTTTAAACAGAGACAGATAGGGCCTTTGAACCGGTATGAACCTGTTCCAAGGTCCTATCTATCTCTTTCTCAGATGATGACATCTGCCTAGCCTTTTCCCAACTACATTAGGGTCGGCTTCCAGTCAAACCGGATTTAGCTGAATACCAGTATTCAGCTATTCAGTATTTTACGCGGAGCGGCTGCCTACCAGACCTCCACAACCCATTAACTGGGTAACACGGTAGTTCATGGCAAGACTGGTGTCAGATTAACTGGCTTCTGACTATCCGTAACGACTGCCAAAGATCTACAAATGACAGCCGGGACCAACTGCTTAACGTGCTTTCCGAGGCATGGAGGAAACTCGGTATGTTAAGATGGGCTCCCATCCACAGACCAACCTTAGCAAGTGTTGCTTAACCTTAAAGATCGACCCGTGCGGCTGTTATTATCTAGCCACGAGCTCCTCACCTTGGAACCTTGGAATCGGTAATAGGTAACTTAAACGTGATTGAATCCGCGGTTAAAAGCACGCGCGGTATAAACTGAAAAACAGAAAATCTGCAAGTCGGACGCGCATTTGAAATCACGTTTCTTATTCCCTTTAATTTTTAACTGACTTCAAAAAAAGGAGGAAGTTCTCAATTCGATTGTTTTTTTTTTTATTCTTCATTCGTTCGATTCCCTCACGGAATACATATTTGTATGGCCTACAGATAGCTATTCCGGGTCTGGCTGTTTGTGAATATGAATTTAATTTTTGTAAAGGCAATCACGATACAGAATAAATTTCTAGTGTGGGGGCAACGTTTAAAAATAATGAATAATTCAATAAACAGCCACATGCCGTTCATATTTGTTAGAGTTTGTAAAATTAATTGGAAATAAGGCTTTGAATAGACCTCAGTGTATTCCATCTGAGCAGTGTTGGCCCGGTGGTAATGGCTGCGACTTACGAGTTGTAGGTCGTAGGTTCGAATCCAGGCAGGCGCTTTACATTAAGTAAATTATTTCATCACCATTGCTCTCAAAACGGTGAAGGAAAACATCGTGAGGAATCCGGTATGTCCTAGAACCAAAAAATTCGAAAACATGTGACATCTACCAACCCGCGCTGGGCCCGCGTGGTGGATTACGGCCCACTCCCTCTCACTGAGAGGAGGCCTGTGTCCTTGCAGTGGGAACATTATAGGCTGGTTATAAGTTATAAGATTATACTTAAGTATTCCATCTGAATAGCCCATCGACAAACACTAAAACCTCCCCGTCGGGATCTGCTTCAAATAATCACGTTAACTATGAACTAACAGAGATATTGAAGTTTGTAAATCAAAGTTTAGTTGCTGAAGTAAGTTCGCTATCCAAGTGTAACAATGTGGAGTCTGATCGAACTCGAGTTGTTTCAGAGTTTCAGGCAAATACTTGGTCTAGCTTTCTAGTTGGTTGTTATGTTGGACTACCCCCTTCCCTTAACGGTGTGATAAAGATAATTAAGGACCTGAAAACCATCTGTTTCTTGACTGTGGCCGCATTGAGAAGGCAACAAAATTTCAGCTCAATCGGTTGAAGATATCTGCTTCAAAATTGAGTAGCAAGATTCCACCCGAACAAACATACCTACATACACTGCAAGTTAAATAAAAGCCTTTGAAAATAGAGCTTTTCGCACTGTAAAATAATGATGGTATTGGTACATAGCAATGCGCTAGACACTGAAATCTAAACCCATGAATTGTTCCTGTATGGTGTATTTACTTTGACTTGCTGGGAATAAACTTCCGAACAGTCTGTCCATTTCAATTGGGTTATTAGTCTGTAAGCTTCAGTGTTGCCACTTTGGGGAATTTGTCGCTAGATTTAGGGAATTCTGCAATAACTCAACGATTTTTTTCTTTGCCAAGTCCCTAGATATAAATTTGGTGATTTTTAGCGACTTTCTCAAGACGGCATAGGCGACGATGACCATTTACCATGATAGTGACTCGTCTGCTTGTTTGCCCCTGGTTGTTTAAAGAAAATTGAGTAAGGTATTTTTAATAAAATTATTGACAACACTGACCATTCTCAGTACGACCGATCGTCACACGATGGCGTTAAAATCGTGATTGGTGCTCTCTCTCTTACGAACTAAATTAGTAATTTGATATCCCTGTCTGCCATAGATAGTTTATTAAAGACACGGGATTTCCCCTGCAATAACCATACTTACATCTTTTTTTTTTCGAGATTTTCATTCATAGTTCATTCGCTGTGTTTAATTGTTGCGTAATGCAATTCGTGATTTGAATACGTAAAACTTTTGAGAAAATTGTTATATATCGAAAATTAAAATGGAAATTCCTTTGAAAAAGAAGGTTTATAGCCAAAAATATCGCAAAGAGTGGGAAACGATTGAGGAGTTCAAAATATGGCTTAAACCAGTTGTAACAGATCCTATGAAAGCTCATTGTGCGTATTGCCGGACGGATTTACAAGCAAGAATAAATGATTTGCGAAAACATGCCGAGTCAAAGAAACATAAGAATAAATGTGATAGTATTTCAACAAACAGAAGAATTGATTTTTCAGCTGCTCCCAAACCACAACCCAAGACGGATTTAAATGCCTTAAGAGCGGAAGGTAGGCTAGCACTTTTTATAACAGAACATACTGCCATATCTCAAATTGATCATCTTACTGAAACTGTAAAAAAGTGTTTTCCTGATTACAAAGAAGCCGCGAATATTAAAATGCACAGAACGAAGTGTACTGAAGTAATTAAAAATGTTTTGGCTCCCCACTTCATTCAAACGCTAATAAATGACATCGGATCACAAAAGTTTAGCATCTTGCTCGATGAATCCACCGATCTTAACGTATCCAAATATTTGGGAGTGGTTTTACGATACTTCAGTCTCGAAAGAAAAACTGTAGTGTCATCTTTTCTGGCTTTGGAACCTCTGGTCGGAGCTGACGCTCGTGGTATTGTAAATGCTTTGCTGAAATGTTTGGAAAGACACAGTATACCACTGAAAAACATAATTGGATTGGGATGTGATAACGCGTCTATTATGATCGGTATAAATAATGGCGTACATAAAATTCTTAAAACTGAATACGGATTAACAAATCTGGTTCTTGTCAAATGCGTATGCCATTCACTGCAACTAGCCGTGTCTCATGCTTCCGAAGACACATTGCCCAGAAATATTGAATTTCTTATCAGGGAAACTTACAATTGGTTTTCAACTTCACCTAAACGCAGAGAAGAGTACAAAGAACTGTACCAGTTAATAAATTGTGGCGAGAATCCTTTGAAAATTTTGAGATCTTGTGCAACCCGCTGGCTGTCAGTGGAGCAGGCAGTAACGAGGATTTTGTCGCAGTGGGATGACTTAAAACTACATTTTTCACTAACTAGAGATAAATGTTACACCTCTGACATACTTCACGCAATGTTTTCGGACGAGTCTAATCACCTGTACCTCTGTTATTTGAGAAGCGTTTTGAATGACGTCCAAATAGGAGTTAAAAGTTTTGAAAGCGAAGATTGTAACCCTGTGGCATTGCTTAGCACTTTGATGACGCTTCTACGCTCTGTTTGCACAAGGATTATGATGCCATACGCTGCAACTACCAATGAAGATTTTTTACGTATTCGAATCGAAGACCATCTCAACCCTGCCCCATATTTAGGGTATTTATTTGAATCACAGGCGAGCAAATCAGGACTGCCTGTTGAAATAACAAATGCTATTAGAAAAAACGGTGCATTGATTTTAACATTAAACTGGTAAAAGAAATTCAGCAGAGGCTACCAAGCAACTTCACTATATTAGAGAAAATGTCTCAGTTCAGTGTTGAAAACACACTTCGACAAGTAAAAGACAACTCAATTACAGAACTAGCTCTTGAAATGGGTGTGGATGCTGAAACAATTGATAAACTTCTGCAGCAATGGCAGACCATTAACTTTCATAAATGGCAGAATACAAAAAATATTATTAGTTTCTGGGCTGAAGTTCTGGAATACAAAAATGCAGCTGGAATAAATAGTTTCCAAGAATTAGCTGATTTCGCAATCTCAGTGATATCTCTCCCTCACTCCAATGCCGCTGTAGAGAGAATTTTCAGTACTATGAATATATCAAAAGCAAGTTAAGAAACAGGATGAACATCAGCACTTTGAACAGCATTCTTTTTATTAAAAACAGGCTGAAAATTATGAATCAACAATGCCACACCTACGAACTCCCAGAAGAAGTAATTGCGGAAATAGGAAAAAAGTATTCATTTAAAAATTCTAAAAAAAAGGTGATACTGGTGATACTGCCATATTGCCAATGCCGTCAACATCAACATCATCGGTAGCAGAAGGTTCGGTGGACGGGGCGGACGTGATTGACAACGAGTTGTTCTTAATTCTTGATGGTTCTGTGTATTTTTAAACGTTTAATTAAAAATTTAAAAACTAATAATAAAAAAAAAATAACTTCTTACTAAGAACTATTATTATGAATGTTTAAGCTTAAAAATTATTAAAAATAAATGAAACATTAACGGTCTTTGTGTTTTAATTAAATGTTTATTACCACTTAATGAAAAACTGCGAAGAGTCATGAGTAATCATGACTGCATAGGATCTAGGGAATTCTAAAGAATTTTTGACATCCTGAATTCTCATAATCTAGCGAGATTCGATGGTACTTCTAGTGACCTGTCCAAATTGAAGGTGGCAACACTGGTAAGCTTTCTGTAAAACAAAATAAATAAATAAATACGTGCCTCTCTCCCTCTGTCTTACGAATTTTCGATCAGGTCACGTGTCCTGACGTCTTACAAATCTTCGATCAGGACACGTGTCCTGACGCGAGTTTAACATTTTTACCCATCACAAAAACGTGCACAATGCCGTTTAAGAAGTTTTCACTTCAAAAAAACAACGGGTTACACTCCGGAAGTGCCGGCAGAAGTGAAAACTTGCAAAACGTGCTTCTCTCCCTCCGTCTTACGAATTTTCGATCAGGTCACGTGTCCTGACGTCTTACGAATTTTTGACCAGGTCACGTATCCTGACGCGAGTTTAACAATCTCTAGGGTACTTAAGCTTATGTATAAAGGGTCGCTCCTAGTAACAAGCGATCACATCACACCGTACGTTTGAATCAATTAGGGTTCAGAGCACTTCCCGACCCGTCTCACTTAGCATTAACTAACGAGAACTGACAGATTGTTAGACCTACCGATGTGACAGGAGCTGGGTCCCATCTTAGACTAATATGTTTTACTTGTGTTATAATGTATTCCTGAAGAAATAAATATATGTTCGATAAATAAATAGAAATAATATACTTTATTGTACACATAAATTAGTTACACAAGCTAATCCTAATATATAAAATTCTTCCGTTACTGAGTGACTGAGTGACTGAGTGACTGACAGTCAACGCACAGCCGAAACTAATGGTCGTAGAGTGCTGGGAATTGGCATGTAGGTTCCTTGGGGAGTGTACGAGAGCATTAACAGAGGATTTCCCAAAATTCTTACAGGAACGTGAAAAACGGGATATGCGCGTACAAAGTCAAGAGCCAAGAGGATCATCGGCAATGAGAGGCTCGTCGCGTCGAAGCTCCAAAGTCTTGAACATCGACGACGAGTTGCTAGCCTGTCAGTTTTTTACCGGTTGCATTTTGGGGAATGTGCGACGGAATTGCATAATTTAATTCCGTCAAGCCCGTTCCATCATCGGACCACAAGACGAACGGCGATGCGCCACCGGTACATGGTGGACATCCCACCCATACGCACAAAACGTTTTGGGAACACATTCATAGTGCGTACAGCTAAGGAGTGGAATTCCCTGCCGGAGTCTGTGTTTCCTGATAGCTACAACCTGGGAGTTTTTAAATCAAGAGTGAATAGGTTATTTCTAGGCAAGCGTGCTCCATCTTCGACCACATCCTCGCTTACCATCAGGTGAGATAGTGGTCAAACGCGTGCCTATCAATAGTAAAAAAATAAAAAAAAAAAAAAGTCGCGGGCAAAAGCTAGTAATCTATACTTAATATATAAAGCTGAAGAGTTTGTTTGTTTGTTTGTTTACTTGAACGCGCTAATCTCAGGAACTACTGGTCCGATTTGAAAAATTTTTTCAGTGTTAGATAGCCCGTTTATTGAGGAAGGCTTTAGGCTATATATATATATATCATCACGCTAAGACCGATAGGAGCGGAACAGTAATAAAAATTGTGACGTAGACGAAGTTGCGCGGTTCAACTAGTACTTACATATAGGTACAAAGTCGGTCTAATCGCTGTCTGAAGTATCTACCAGAGAACCTTTGGATTCAAATTCAAATTCAAATCAAAATTCAAAAAAAAATAAAAAAAAAAAAAAAAAAAAAAAAAAAAAAAAAAAATAAAATTAAAAATAAAATTAATAAAATTTTTTTGGATTGACTGAAAGAACGTTGAATAAAAAAGCTACGACTCTATTACGAGACCATGATCGACCATTATGAATTAGCAGATTACGAACTTTTAGCAAAATGACAATAGCAGACCTGGGGCTCAGGTCGGAGGATCATCCCTATTCAATAGAGGATTGCGGAACTTTACTGACTCCTTCCGCGTAAGGAGCGGAAGGGAGTGTGAGAATCTTACTGACTAAAACCCATCCGTGTTTCTTTTAATGCCCTTTGCATTACAGGGCCGCGGTGACTCATTCAAACAAATTCCACAACCCTGACTGGCAGCCCTAGCGGGCTCAGCCTTGACCCTTGAAAATTTACCTTAAAGAAACTGGGTATTTCGTGAAACACATGACGTAATTTTCATACTTCAGTTGGCTAATATTGCTCTACCTGAGCCCCGCAGGATTATTTGGAAGAGTTACTGCAGTCCTGGAACCTGGAAAGCAAAGGAACACGGTTATCGGATAGCTTTAAGTCAGTAAGAGTCTGACACTCCCTTTACTCCGCCCAGAGTGGAAGAGGACATTTAATGTTTTGGCATTAATAAAAAAAAGACTAATATTCCTATGTTGATGCCTCAAAAACTACACCAACTTCCCATACTTTCACCCCAAACTGACCAAACCAGTACAACAATACAATTAGGTCAAATCCACGGACTACGTACACTAATCGACACAAGTTGTTACAACTATCATTCTAGCTCGCTCTGTTCGAGGCCGCAACATGTGTGGACTAGCCTAGCGACATGTAAGCGAAGAAGTTTGACTGGACTCAGAAAAGTCGCTCTTTATTAGAAGGAAGGATTTTAGGAGAGGGTTTCGAAGTAATTTTGGGGATCTTAGCATTATATGAAGGCAGATTGCTGCGTATTTAATGCTAGGTTATGGGCACAAATAGGCTCTCCATTTGAACCCATAGCCTAAATGTTCCGTCTCTACTTAGTACAGAAAAAAGAAAGAATTATGTTATTTTGTTCTGTATCCGAACCTCGACTTGTAAAAAGGTCTCGTCCGTAGTTTTATTTATTTATTAACATTAATCACAACCCTACTCGATAGGTTTGGTTAAAAAAAATAATAACGACTTACAATTTAGCGCCTAAAATCGCCATATTGCTTTTTTAAAACACCTATATAAGGACACTTGGGTTTTTGAAATGACGCCGTTTGGAAGTTACGAGGTAATAAAAAAAAATTACAAACAAACATACAAGATACGCTGCGAAAAGCATAACCCTTCCTTGGAAGTCGACATTGGCCATGGCTTTGCCGTGGCCAAATGCTGAGTCAGGCAAGGGATTTAATTAAGAAGATTTTTTTTGTCATCGTTACGCTAACAAGAAGGAGACCCAAATATAATATACTTTAACCTGTGATCACCTGGTCGCAATAGCCTTGGCGACGCCGACGCCACAATTAAATAGTTTTACTGTAAAAAAATCGGCAGACGCCATGTTTTTTGGTCGATGGGGGGCCATAGGATATAAAACACTGCGTTTTAAAAAAATAGAAGTTCAAACTGCGTGATTTGGTATGGCATGTGGGATGCCATTAAGCGTCAATTTCAGTTGACACACGTGTGCCGACGACAAACCACAGATTAAAACAAAATTGAAGCCTGAAAAAGTACTTCACATGTCACGTTGAACATGTGAATTTTCTCAACACAAGTATCACATGATTGTCTGCGACCAGGAAGTGAATTACATCGTAAATATCAATTAATAGCTGGCTTTGTAAACGCTAATGAATTTAATTATCGCAAGGGAAGCTCCCATTCAGCCTTTAAACGGTTATTTATTTATAAGTTCCCGGCGTTTTTAGGGTTCCGTACCTAAGTTGGCAAAAACGGAACCCTTGTAGGATCACTTTGTTGTTTGTCTGTTTCTATGACAAGACCTTTTTTCTCAGGAATGTGTGAAGGAATATTTATTGTAAGTCGTTGGTGTGCGTGCCTATATTAAATAAATAAATAAAGGCATCAAACTAAAATTCTATCAAATACTCAGGCCATGGCGCAGTGAAAAATCAAACTTCTAAGTTATCGAAATCTTAAGATAACGAAGTTTATGGCAATTGCTTTGACGCTCGCAAAAGAATCAAAACCTATAGAGTCCTTCCCGTTGACCTAGAGTCATAAAATTTTGCAGAAATATAGATCTTACTGCAAAAATACAGGAAAATATCTAAAAATTGGGAATTTTTAGTTTTATCATGAAAAAAAATTCATTTTTATATGATAAAACTGAAGAAAATTGACCGTGACGTACATTGATGTGTGGAAGAACATTTTGTTCAACAACAAAGTTACGTTTGTCCTTTAATCTCAACTGCTATATTTTGCTTTCATCTATACTAATATATAAAGCTGAAGAGTTTGTTTGAACGCGCTAATCTCAGGAACTACTGGTCCGATTTGAAAAATTCTTTCAGTATTAGATAGCCAAAAGGAGCGGAACAGACAAAGTTGCGCAAGTCAACTAGTAGTTTATAAATTTCCTTTGGTATATACTCGGAAAAAATCTAGACTCGATCGGAACACTTGGTGTGCGACTCTGACTCGCACTGGTCCATTTTTGTATGATAGCATGGGAAAGTAAAATAAACCAGCAAGCTTCTTGTGAACTTCCTTTTTTTGCTTCCTTTGTTAAAGTTTTCTCTATAAAAGTAATAAAAATTGCATGGTGAAAATGAACTGAACGTTTACAAATTGAAATTTCATTCGTTCGTTTCGAAAAACTTTCAGTGCAAAAAAATTGTATGGTGAAAATGAACTGAACGTTCACAACTTGAAGTTTCATTCATTCGTTTCGAAAAACTTTCAGTGCAATACATATACCGACCATACCGACCGGTTTAGGTAATTTCTATAATTAGGGAACCAGAATCAAAATCACTTCATCCGTTTAGGAGCTAAAATGCCACAGACAGTCACATACATACGTCACACTTATAACACCCCTGATTTTGGTCGCGGGTTAATTATAAAGTACCATGAAAATAATCGATTGAAAGAAAGAAAGAAAGAAGAAAGAAAACAAGTTTATTGCACAGCTAACAAATTCAATGTTAAAGCCAACAACCAAGGTTGTCCTATACTAAACCAAGAGTAGAGAGTTTATGTTGGTCAACTACATAAATTTTTTAAAAACATCTTGCCCTTCCTTTGACTTGTGATCATAATGGACATTATTATCTGCCAAACCTTTTCCAGACTATGTTAGGATCGGTTTCCAGTCCAACCAAATACACTTAAGTACCAATGTTTTATAAGAAGCTACTGACTGTCTGACCTGAACAGCCCAGTGGCTGCTAGTCATGACCAGTTGCCAGATTTTCGAGCTTCTGACTCCCAGTAATGACAGTCAAAGATCTACAAAAGACAGCCAGAACCAACGGCTTGATGTGCTTTCTGATACCTACTATCTCTTCATCTTCTTATCGTGTGGGCAGTAAGGTCTAACGACCCCACACACCCTAGTGTCTGAGTTTCCAAACCGCCTCAAGGGCTTCTGACATGGTTTGTTTGACGACCGCCATTTGGCGACCGGGATCACCGGCTTATACGTGCCTTCCGAAGCACGGAATCATCTTTTTATCAGACAATCAGGTGATTTAAGTCTGCAATGTCCTAGCCAAACTAGAAACAACTTTACAAAGTATGCTTCCTGTAGGAATCGAACCCACGACCACCGGGTCACAAGGCAAACGCCTAAACCGCTCTACCACGGAGGCAGTTAAAGTTCTGATGCTATGAGAGGTCGTGACATGTAATGGTTAAGTTCACCCATCCATGGACAGACCTTGGCAAGCATTGCTTAACAACCCAAGCAACTGTTATAACCTAGCTACGGGCCTTTGTTTCAAAATATCCCAGGCAAACCCACGCGCTGTAGTAGCGAAGTATTTATTAATTTGGTCTAAGGAGCGGTCTGGAAGGAAATTGGCGGTTTTCCTGAATGAACAGCGTAATACAGGGTGCTGTTCTGACGATATAGGGTGATGTAGTGGCACACTATCGTGAGGCTTGCCATTAAATTGAATTGGAAGTGTATTTCTAGAGAAAATAATTTGCTTTACGTACTTGTTAAGGTATATGAGGAACTCGTGGCTAGATAATAACAGTCGCACGGGTCGATCTTCAAGGTTAAGCAACGCTTGCCAAGGTTGGTCTGTGGATGGGTGACCATCTTAACATAGCGAGTTTCCACCGTGCCTCGGAAACCACGTTAAGCCGTTAGTCCCAGCTGTCATTTGTACATCTTTGGCAGTCGTTACGGATAGTCAGAAGCCAGTTAATCTGACTCCAGTCTTGCCATGAAGTAACGTGTGACCCAGTTAATGGGTTTTGGAGGTCTGGTTGGCAGCCGCTCCACGTAAAATACTGTTATTCAGATAAATCCGGTTTGACTGGAAGCCGACCCCAGTATAGTTGGGAAAAGGCTAGGCAGATGATGATGATGATGACTTGTTAAGGTTTGTGTTTTGAGACGTTGACTGGTTTTTTATATGAATCTATACTAATATATAAAGGTGAAGAGTTTGTTTGTTTGTTTGTTTACTTGAACGCGCTAATCTCAGTAAATACTGGTGCGATTTGAAAAAATCTTTCAGTGATAGATAGCGCATTTATTGAGAAAGGCTATATAATTATCATCACGCTATGGCCAAAAGGAGCGAAGCAGTAATGAACATTGTGACGCAGACGAAGTTGCGTGGGTCAACTAGTGGTTTTATCTTTGTCATAGCGTATGAACTATAATTACAACAAAAAACACAATGAAAACAGGAACGGAACATGAAAGTCTAGAAATGAATTCTAATGTGATGCCTAAGAATTCAATAAAGGTGATCTCAGAGAAATATATTTTTTTTTTGTGACGCCTCCTTATCCTGTATAATAGGATTTACTGACGTGGAATAAACAAATCAAGGATGTGAACAGACAGCTGGTTGTATGTAGTTTCTGCCGAACCCAATGAAAAAATATAGCGTAATATGTATGTGCCTACCCATCTACAAAGTACATTTATAATTGAAAGAATATAAAATATATTGAACCCCTTTTTGTTAAACCTACATTCTATTCCGAGAATTTAACGACCATTTTTCAATATATTTTTAAAAATCTAAAAAAAATATGAATTGAGTGCTATTTATGATGGAATAAGTTCTCAGACCTTTAAAAGGACGGAGTAAGTCGGCATGTGACCTAAAAAATTGTTCAGTAAAACAGTAAGAACTAAAAGCAGTAACACACGTATGTGAACTAAGATTTATCTAGACTTAGGGCTGGCACTACTAGTAGTGAAAGAATATTATATCGATCAGATAGAGAAAAGGCCCTGAAGCAAACCATTTAGAGTTTTCATGTCTGAGAAACGTCCGGGATTTAAAGTTCCAGCCGTTGCTGGCAGTTTAAATACTTTACTTTTAATAACGAAAAAAAAATTTATTCATATATCAAACACTTTTTTTTTTTTGTATGGGAAGTCATCAAATGACTCCTCCCGCTCTAGGCGGAGCGAAAGGGAGTGTCAGACTTACTGACTAAAACCCATAATGTTCCTGCTAATGCCCGCCGCGTTCTGGAACACAAAGAGCTTTAGACCATACGGCCCTAGGGCCGTGGTGAGTCTTTCGAACAAATTCCGCTACTATATCAGACTATTTTAAGATTAGGGACTTCCTTATTGTCTTTGCAGTTAGGAAAATTGCTGAAGAGTTTGTTTGTTTAAACAAGCTAATCTCGGGAACTGCTGGTTCGAATTGAAAAATGAATTTAGTTATATAGCCTATTTATCGAGGAAGGCTATATATAACATCATGCTACAACCAATAGGAGCAGAGCATTAATGAAAATGTGACAAAGACAAAGCAGCGTGGGTCAGCTAGTTCCTAAATACGAACGGATTTTAGAACCTCTCACCGTTTCACAAAAAATAATAACAGCTCTCGATAAAATAGCTAAAATGTGTACGTTCAACCCTATCTAAAAGGGGTAGAACGAAAAACTTGAGCCACCCCAATGATTTATGACCGTATAACGTGACTTATATTTCAAATTTTCCCAGTCCTAAAAGAAAACCTGGATTGTCCATTGTTTTGAGACATATTGTTAGTAGTGAACCTGTTTCTTGGAAAATGTGTCATTTGGTTTTGGATAGAATAAGAACTGAGAGACTAGCACGAATGTTGTTGTTGTGTTGTTGTTGTTTTTGTTTGTTTGCAAATAGGTAGTAACGTTACAGTATAGTAAATGTAAGTACAAACTAGGAAATATTACTTCAATTTAATCTAATGTATTATTTGAATTATTATTTAAATTTAATCTAGTGTACCTATGTATTTTTAATAATAGTCATGATTGTCACATGGTGACTTTACTTCGAAATATCTCGGCAACGTGACACTTTGGCACCATGTTGCTATTTTTTTTAAGTGTCCTCCACCCATACTTAACTTTGAAAAAAAATCAAAATGCCAGCTCTTACATAAAAAAGTATGCACTGAACCACTTTTCGTCGAACGTGTTACCAAAATCTACAAAGGGAGTTCAAACTGATTCTCCGAACTCCGAATCAGGGATCGATTCTCTGAATATTTAAATGTGAAGTATGACTGCTTCTACGAATTTGTAATCACAATAAAAACAAACGTAAAGCTGCTTTTACACAAAAAAACATAAAAGAGAACTACAATACATAAAACGTAATTGAAGAGGGACTCTTAACAAGCAATTCTTAATAAAATACTTCAAATAATATATGTGTAACGATGTGTTTTTAAGCATGGGAAATCATCAAATGAGCGGGAGCTTTCACTCTGGGCGGAGCGGAAGAGGGTGTCAGACTCTTACTGACTAATCTGCCTAGCCTTTTCCCAACTATATTGGGGTCGGCTTCCAGTCAAACCGGATTCAGCTAAATACCAGTGTTTTTACGTGGAGCGGCTGTCTAACAGACCTCCACAACCCATCGGTACTTCTAGGCAAGACTGGAGTCAGATTTGCTGGCTTCTGACAATCCATAACGACTGCCAAATATCTACAAATGACAGCCGGGACCAACGGCTTAACGTGCTTTCCGAGGCACGGCGGAAACTCGGTATGTTAAGATGGTCACCCATCTACAGACCAACCTTGGCAAGCGTTGTTCAGACTCTTACTGACTAAAATCCTCCTGTATTCCTCCAAATGGCGTTTGCGTTCCAGCTCCGCTGTGACTATTTCGAACAAATTCCGCAACTCTGGCAGATGTGTAACGGCCTACGGGTGCTGGCCAGAGATGTGCGAGGTAGCTAGCTACGTCCCCCAGTGGCAGACGTGCTAGCAAAAAAACCCAGTTTTCTTGCCTAGCTCAGCGCAGACTTGGTCGAAAAAGGATACCGGGACAACGTAACTATTTGCACGTAGATAAAAGTTTGAAATGAATGCGAGGGATGCGTGCAAGAATATATACGTGTACTGCTGAAACGAGTCCGCTCCGCTCTCGCAACGCGGTTTTCAACGCGCAGGCCGCAGCTTTGGTGGATAAATAATTGCAGTGTTGCTACGCATCCTTGTACCTCTCAGTTACACACCTTTTAAGAAGTTTGCTACAAAACCTCTCAACACGCAAGCTCCTAGCACTGCTTTGCTGAAACAATCAAACATTTTCACGAAACCGCCGCCGCTCATCCTCGCATCGTCTTGTTACCAAGCACATCCACTGTGAAACATCACCCATAAGTCGTTACATATACGTGTAGATACCTTTCAATATTCATACAATTTTCATATTATTAGGAGTATTTATTGAAAGGAGCTTGTTAAGAGTACCTATTTAATTACATTATTTTTGTATTTCCTCGATCGTGTGTTACTGGCTTAAATGTTTGATTTTTGTGATAAAAACTTTTCTTTCTCGGTTCGGTTCGGGGTGAATTGAACAACACTTTGAAGGGGATTTTAACGTTATTTAAATCTTGTTTGGAGCATTTACGGCCTTATCTGGTCGGTCGATCAATCTATGTGACAATAGATATTTCTGCCCAAAACTCGGTGTGCCTACGGGCCATGTGACCATGTATTAACAAAGGGCTGGTTGTCACTTCTTTTTTAATAGGTTCTTTGTTTAATATTATGATCATTGTACTGACTGTTAAAAATACGTTTGATTCCAAAATTGAAATCAATACACTCATCATCTGCCTAGCCTTTTCCAATAATATTGTGGTCGACTTCAATTATGTCTGTTATAATTGCTATTAATTAATGGTAAAGGCAAAATGGTTAGGACATGGGAATGGAAGCTATGTCGGGCGTCCCGGACCTGTTCATCATCATCTGCCTAGCCTTTTCCCAACTATATTGGGGTCAGCTTCCAGACAAACCGCATTCAGCTGAATACCAGTGTTTTACGTGGAGCGGCTGCCTACCTGACCTCCACAACCCATTAACTGGGTAACACGGTACTTCATGGCAAGACTGGAGTCAGATTTATACTAACATATTCAAAATAATATACTAGATATCATTTTCTAATTTATTCTAAGAACCGTGTTCCACAAGTTAAACTTAGATTTCTGAAGTCCCATTAAAAATAAATTCTAAAAAAAAACTAAACTCGTTTTTCCCTGTTAGTAAATTGGAGAAATAATCTCCCTTTGGTGCAGAAATTCATTACCAAGAACCCTCTTTGGTATCAAGTTACTTAGTAATGCAAGTTCTTTGAATTTCATTCATAAGACTTATATAAATTGCTTTTCATCTTTATTTTTTCTAGAAATTATCTTATTTTACTCCTATTTAATTCTCAGAATGAATTATTATATTCATAGTTCAGAAATAGGTATAATTTTACCTAATATAGTCACTATAAATTTTCATAGTTCAGAAGTCGCAAATCTATTCTATACCAATATTATAAAGCTGAAGAGTTTGTTTGTTTAAACGCGCTAATCTCGGGAACTGCTGGTTCGAACTGAAAAAATATTTTAGTTGAATATCCCATTTATTGAGGAAGGCTATATAACATCACGCTACGATCAATAGGAGCGGAGCATTAATGAAATATGTGACGCAGACGAAGTTGCGTGGGTCAGCTTGTGTTCAAGGATCTTAGCATACATAGGGACAGACAGACAGCGGAAGCGACTTTGTTTTATACTATGTAGTGATAAGCCTCAATACTAATTGTCAACACCTCTTATTTCCCTACACTTTTTAGACACTTAATGTCGCTGAGATGACACTGTGACATGATTTGAAAGCTTTAAGGGTGACATTACAGCGGAGCAAGGCAGCGGACCGGAGAAACGGAGAAATATTAAATTATTATATTTGCCAATGACCTTGTGCATACAAACGGAGCTAACTACATCTCGGCGCGCCACTCCGCTAACCATGTTTTTAATTTTTTATAATAAAACAAATACATATTTTAAAAAAGTAACAAAACCAAGTTATTTTAGTTTGTATTGCACAGTAGTAGATATTATTTTTGTAGTCTTTTGTTAAAAAATGAAGGAGTAAAATGGTTTCATCTCAACGATTTGGAGTTGATTTGGTGTTTTTTTTTCCTATTAAGCGATACCAATACATACATTCTGGCTAAACCAAGTTACGTGCAATATCATGTAGATTACTACCTATTTTTTTCAGATGTAATTTCTCACGAAATGTCGACGAAAAACTGCTTCATCTGCACGCTATTTTTAAGCCTTTTCGAGAGAGCACCCTTAACCAATCATGTCAGTCAAAATGTCATTGCGTTACGTGGTGGGGAGATTTTATGCTATTACATTGGTTAAAATGACTCCGTTTCTCCGCTCCGCTGCCTCGCTCCGTTGTAATGGAAAGGCACCCGAAACTCTTTTTTTTTTAAAGAATGGGAAATCATCAAATGACTCCTCCCGCTCTGGGCGGAGCGGGAGGAAGTGCCAACCATAGATAAAACTACCTATCCTTTCCCTATCTTACCTTTTAACTACCTATCCTTTCCCTATCTTACCCTTTAACTACCTATCCTTTCCCTATCTTACCCTTTAACTACCTATCCTTTCCCTATCTTACCCTTTAACTACCTATCCTTTCCCTATCTTACCCTTTAACTACCTATCCTTTCCCTATCTTACCCTTTAACTACCTATCCTTTCCCTATCTTACCCTTTAACTACCTATCCTTTCCCTATCTTACCCTTTAACTACCTATCCTTTCCCTATCTTACCCTTTAACTACCTATCCTTTCCCTATCTCACCCTTTAACTGCTTATCCTTTTCGGAGAATACAAACCTGACATTGTCATTTTTGTAAACTGTAATAATTTTCACGTTGAATAAAATCCCAGTGTGCAACAAAATCGATTTTTGTGGAAAAAAAACATTGTTACAAATATTGTCACTGTTACATAAATATTTAAACAACCCATTTCGGGGCAGGTTTTTCGGAAAACAAGCCGGGAATATAGTAAATATTTTATTAGACATAAACGGTAAATTTAAATCATTTAACGTATAATAGAATGCTAAGTAGTCAACCAATTAGGTTTTGTTAATTTTCATGTTTAGGGTTCCGTACCCGAAGGCTAACCAACGGAACACTATTACTAAGCCTCCACTATTCGTCCGTCCGTCGGTCTATCTGTCAGGGGGCTGTATCTCAAGAACTGTAATAGGTAGAGAGTTGAAATTGTCACAGGTGGTGTATTTTTATTGCCGCTATAACATCAAATAACAAATAAAACATTAAATAAAAAATATGGTTTATGGTACGGAACCCTTCGTGTGAGAATGCGACTCGCACTTAATTGGTTTTTTTTTACATTTTACTGCGTTTATATTCGTTGACACGTATACTGAGCCATTTCTAAATGTAATGACGCTTACTGACTTCGGTCTGTGAATATATAACCAATCATCACAAACCTCGGAAAGCACGATAAATCTTTGTTTAGTCCCAACGGTCATTTAGATTCTTCTTCTTCTTCTTCTCGTGTGGGCAGTAAGGTCTATCGACCCGACAACCCTAGTGTCAGAGTTTCTAAACCGCGTCAAGGGTCAAATGTGTTAGTGTATTTAATTAAGAGCCTGGGTCATTATCAAGTTGGTATTGTTCAACAAATAGTAAATAAACCACATAATGGCGTCTATATATTTTAACTAGAGGTCTTCTTCTGAATAGTGCTATTGTTCTGCCAAAGTTCGCGTTAATTTTTTTTTATTTGGCCGTCATTAAGAGTCACATTAGGGGATGGAAGTGGCGCTATTAGCGTAAATGGTTACTGCGTCTGTTTTTTTTTCTATTGTTTCTCCTAAAATAATTGTAATAGGGGATTTTTCCATTATTATTTTATAACATAATCAGCCTTTAATGTTTCCACTGCTGAGACAGAGGCCTCCTCTCGGTGAGAGGGGTGGGCCGTAATCCATCACGCGGGCCCAGTGCGTGTTGATAGATGTCACATGTCTTCGAATTCTTGGTTCTAGGACATGTCGGTTTCCTCACGACGTTTTCCTTCGCCGTTTTTGAGAGCAAAATGATGAAATAATTTACACAAAGTAAAGCGCCTGCCGGGGTTCGAACCTACGGCCTTCAATTCGTAAGTCGCAGCCATTACCACCGGGCTACCACTGCTCTCGAATTCTCTATTCCTTAGCGAATTGACCTAAATATGTTTTATCAAGGGCTAAATGACCCCCGGAACTTCATGTGCGTTACATTTCCTTTTATTGCTATTTTTCGTAGCGTTATGTTAATTATAGCCCATAGCCTTCCTCAATAAACTGGCTATCCAACACACAATTCGAGCCGGAAGTTCCTTAGATTACCACGTTGGACCAAACAAACAAACTCTTTAACTTTATAACATTACTAGTTGACCTTAGCAACTTCGTCTGCTCTGCTCCTATTGGTCTTAGCGTGATGATATATAGCCTATAGCCTTCCTCGATAAATGGGCTATTTAGTACTGAAATAATTTTTCAAATCGGTCCAGTAGTTCCTGTGATTACCGCGTCCAACAAAACAAACAAACTCTTCAGTATTATAACATTACTAGTTATAGGGGCTGCAGGCGCAAGGGTGGATATGTGCAAATATGAAAACACCGAGTGAGTTACCTACACAAGAATATATTATTACAACATAATTTAGGAGCAGGTTATAATAACATAAAAGAGAGTCAAAAAGGAAGAGAAAATTACCGAAAACACTTATCTACAACATTTATATACTATAACTAGCCGGTTGACCATTTAATTTACTTATTTATTTACAAATCAAGTCACATCACTTGTTAAAGCGTACTGGGGAACTGTCGGACTGTGCTACTGCGTTTTTTTTTTTTTTGATTCGGACCACTCGCAGTTCACCTCTAGAAGGGTGGATGCTGCTTAACCGGACTAGCCTGTGGTGGCCTTAAAAATGACTCTAAGGCCCCCAGCCAAGGCAATGTGCTACTGCGCTAGAACAATCTGTTTTTATTATATTATCCGCGGGGCGCAAGTAGTGTAGGGCTCGATCTACCCTACGACCAATAATTACAGCCTAGGTGCAAGCTCGAGACCTCTCCAGCCAATCAGCGCCGAGTGCGCATCGTACAGGTTTGGACTTGTCTGAACCTGTTCAGACCTGCAGGCGTCGAGCTTGCTCACATCGTTTGTTTATGCCTACCGTTCGAAGTTATCACAATACAAAAACTACTTATTCTAATTAGAATCCTTTACAAACTATTGTCATTGGTTTGTTTACATCTTTTTCGGTTAGTTAGGTATACTTATAATCTAATTAGCATATTAGCATATCGAGATAGCTGTGCTTCCAAACACTAGTTGACACACGCAACTTCGTCTGCGTCACAATTTTAATTACTGCTCCGGTCCTATTGGTCTTAGCGTGATGATATATAGCATATAACCTTCCTCAATAAATGGGCTATCTAACACTGAAAGAATTGTTCAAATCGGACCAGTAGTTCCTGAGATTAGCGCGTTCAAGCAAACAAACAAACAAACAAACTCTTCCGCTTTATATATTAGTATTAGTATATAGATAGATAGTACCTACAGTAAAGATTATACTAAAAAAATATGTTTCTCTTAGTTACAGGTAAATACAACCTCTGTGCTGCCACTTCGAACAAACCCTGGACACGAACATCTGTTAGAGAAAGACTTATACGAAACACGAACGTTAATTCTATTCGTAGTATCATTTATTATGTCTGGAAACGCTGGCAAAGTGCCCACTGTGCGTTGTAGGCTCTTAATGAAAATCGCGTGATTTTGAGTTATTTGGTCTCGTAGGGTTTCAAATTCCGTAATTTACTAGGCCATTCTTCATCTCCTAGCTAAATAATAACTGATGCACGGGTCGATTTACAAGGTTAAGCAACGCTTGCCGAGGTCGATCTGTGGATGAGTGATCATCTTAATATAACGAGGTTCCTCTATGCCTGGAAAAGCACGTCAGCATAGTAGACGGGGCCCGTTAGGAATTCCTTCAAATGCACTTTGCGTTCAAGGGCCGAGGTGACTCTTTTGAACAAGTTCCGCATCCCTGGTAGGCACTGGATTTAGCGGGCCCGTCTACTACGCTGACATCTGTTTGAGGAGCTCATGGAACGGAATGCGCCGTCGACTCGGGTCTGGTCCTTATTGAACGGCGAGCCACCCATTGCTCATCGTCCGCAGGCCCGCGCCTATTGTGGTAGGGAATCGCTCTGCGTCTCCCGTCTCCCGGGGCGTCTTGTTCTGTTGCGGCGGCTGGGGCCTGACATTTGCCTCTTCCTCACGCGATCAAATTATACCTACCTACGTACGGTCAACAAAGCTATTGCAACTACTTTTAAAGAATGTTGTGAGTGTGCTGAGTAGAGAATCATTGTACAACACACTCGTAAGTATGTCAAAAGCTTAAAAAATTATAATGCACACATTAGAAGTAAATATTGGCAGAGCTGTGGAAAAATTAATATTTTTGCCTGTATACCGAATAGCTTTGTTGACTGTACATAAAATATGCAAATCTTTCAAAACGTAGTTATTTATTTTTGCTTCTAACTTTGCATGCATTATTCATTGTATGGAAATGGTTCTAAAACTCTCAACTTATTACAAAAAGTATCGATTTAGCTATTTTCTTAGTGGCTTGCTTAGTATCCGGATGAAATAGTTGCCTAGAATATTATCTAAATGCTGATAGCTTGAGGAGCTCGTGGCTAGATAATAACAGCCGCACAGGTTAGTCTGTGGATGGGTGACCATCTTAACATACCCAGTCTCCTCCGTGCCTCGGAAAGCACGTTAAGCCGTTGGTCCCGGCTGTCATTTGTAGATCTTTGGCAGTCGTTACGGGTAGTCAGAAGCCAGTTAATCTGACTCCAGTCTTGCCATAGAATACCGTGTTACCCAGTTACTGGGTTGTGGAGGTCTGGTAGGCAGCCGCTCCGCGTAAAATACTGGTATTCAGCTGAATCCGGTTTGACTGGAAGCCGACCCCAATATAGTTGGAAAAAATGGCTAGGCAGATGATGATGAATATTATCTAAATTGAGTTGGGAATTTGTGAAATGCTATTGCTGAACATTTGCAATTATCTTAGGATTTAGTACTTAGCTAAGTACTTAAAGTTACAGTGAACAGGCTTCTTCGGGGTAAGCTTATTCCATCGTCGACTTTGTCCCTGTCACCTCTGGCTTAGACTAGAGTCAAGGGCAAATTGAAACTCATCTCCAGTCGAAAAAAAGTTGTGTTAACTGGTCAAGTGCGAGTCAGACTCGCAGATGAAGGGTTCCGTGCTGTAATCCGAAAATATCGCGTTTATTTTTTCATCGTGTAACTAGAATTTTCAGTTTATGACTTATTCCGTATTTTTTTAGTCTATTTAAGTAATCCGTTTGTGAAATGCAGCCTGCTGACATGCAGACAGCAGAGGCTTAATAATATTATTCCGTCGGTCTTATTCTGCAAAAACAAAAGGTACAATTCGCATAACAATAACTCTCCAAAATACCCCTTTCTTCGTCTTTACAGTTCACTAGACAGAACGAAGCTAATATATTGTCCTATTTCCGAGGAGGGTAGTTGCAAAATATATGTATTTCGTTGACTACCCTCCCTTTTTATAGCCAATAATGGCGCTCAAGGCACCTGATGGTCTGTCTTTTGTAACTTTAGGGACCGAATTTGCTGAGAAAATTCTCTAAATATTATGTAAATAAAGGTAGGCAGTTTCGTTTTCCTTGATTGTAGGGTAGTTCGCGAATTGTAAAGATTAAAGGAAAAGTGTTAATTTTTGTGTACCTATTTTGGTATTCAATCAGTCTGTAACTTGGGCTTCTTTAAGTCAAGAGTGAATCGATGCTACAGTGATTCACAGCACACTTCAAGATCACTGCACGTATGTTGTCACTGTGAGATATAAAAAAGAATAGGCTCACATTATAGTTTCAAGTAAATTTTTTCAGCATTATGTTTAAGCCCCATAAACAAATTGTACTACTAAAAATACTGGAATCTGAAGACTTCCACATCCTTACTTCTTTACTTTTTACTATAAATGCAGCGCTTTCACGCCAAAACTACTGAACCGATATAAATGAAAATTGGTACAGAAATAGTCTAAAGCCTGAGAAAGGACATAGGCTTTTATACTTTATATCCCCAGAGTATGTTCCCTAAGGAACACGCGGGCGAAGCCGCTGGCAGAAGCTAGTAATGTAATATGTAGAATAGTACTTCTAATAAAAACCATCTCTTTCATTTCCAAAAAGAGCTGAAATCTACATCTCTTACATATTTACGTAACCGAGATACAAACTAAACATATCGCGGTCCTTAGTTACGAATACACAGATAAACAGACAAATAAACTTTCGAATAGAAATAGTAACATGTCGGCTCTGGCGTCTCACAGAGTATGGAATGACTAGAGACGCCCTAACTTGTAATATTCTTTGCTCGCGCAATGGGCAGCTAGGCTTGAGTTTCAACTGTCACAGCCATAGACAGAATTGCCACGCCCCGTCAACTTCTATGAGTAAACGGTGGCACTCACTATTACGAGTTGTAAGCCGATGTACGACCAGTACCTGTCTCTTTTTGTCGTTTCTTTTAGATCGTGGAGACGAAGGTGACAATGCTTAATTGTAATGTGGATCAATTTTAAACATCTATGCTCAAGACTGTGTAAAGGGTTTGTGTTGTAGAGACAGAACATAGCAGGTGTCACTTAAAAGAGCTCACAGCATAACAGAAAAGGTTACAAAATAAATACACACCTATTTCGAATTCAGAATTCTAGTTAAAGACAACTGTACATTCTTACATTTTTACTAGTTCCGCTTCACAGCTCATTAAGGGGACACTCAGTCCATTACCCCATATCTATAGCTTGTAAAGACGTTTTGCTGTATCTAGCAGTGGCCGCCAAGGAGTCTCGACGCTCTATGGGCAATCTAAATAATGTAGATTTTCAACAAGTCCGCTCGCCACAGGTAATGAAGTGGTTTTATACAGGGTGTTCAATTGTGGAGACAATGGCAGAGTTGTTTACGTATTGCTTCTGGATAAATTCGAGGGTATATGTAAATGTATTTAGGTAAAGTGTACATTTGAGCTAGATTAACCTGCTACATTATGCAATTTTCTAATAAAATACACGAATAATTAGGTAGAAGTACAGCCACATTTCGGCCCATATTATCTAAATTAAATAATAAAAAAAATAAAATTTAACATGCCAACTGCCTGCATGGTCGAGAGGTTTAGGCATTTGCCTTGTGACCCGGTGGTCGTAGGTTCGATTCCCACCGGAAGCATACTTTTAAAGTTGGTACCAGTTTAGGTAGGACATTGCAGGCTTGAATCACCTAATTGTCTGATAAAAAGATGATTCTGTGCTTCGGATGGCACATATAAGCCGGTGGTCCCGGACGCCAAATGGCGGTCGTCAATTAAACCATGTCAGAGGCCCTTGAGGCGGTTTAGAAACTCTGACACTAGTGTGTGTCGTTAGATCTTACTGCCCACACGATAAGAAGAATAATTGCTAATTAAACATTAGATCACCGATTCACATGAGATGACACTCTCGCATGAGGAACTGGGTTCGATTCCCGAGTCGGACAAAATGTTATTGGATTTTTCCTTCTGTTTCTAAGTCGCTGTCCGGAGTCTAGATTTTGCCTCGGTTAAAGACAATAGGCTAGACTCCTCTATCACGAGATTTAACCTTATCTGGGAGGAGAAAATGTAAATGTAGGAGGAGTACCTACAGCGGAGAAATTTTAACCAATGGAATTGTATTAAATCTCAGTGATGTTGCGGAGATTTTATGCAATTCCATTAGTTAAAATTTCTCCGTTTCTCCGCTTTGCCACTATGGACAGACAACCTTAGGGTGAAGAAAGGTGTGCTGTTATAATTATCTTCACGTAAAAGGTTTTTATTAAACCCTAAAAAGATCTAGGTACCATCTCTTCAACCCTTTGTTTGAGGAGGCGTAATAAAAGAGGAGCTTTTAAAAATTAACGATGTTTGCAACAAAATCTCAGCACTTTATTGAGCAGCTGATTAATGACTGAACGTTTCTTTTAATTGAGACTTAAAGTTAACTTAATAAGGCTCTCATTAAGAGGGTTTGAAGCTGCCAAACTCCATCAAAGAAAGCTCATTATTGATCGCACTTTTTACTATTAATAGGCACGCATTTGACCACTATCTCACTTGATGGTAAGCGATGATGCGGTCGAAGATGGAGCACGCTTGCCTAGAAATAACCTATTCACTCTTGACTTAAAGACTCCCAGGTTGTAGCTATCGGGAAACACAGACTCCGACAGGGAATTTCACTCTTAAGGCGATTAATATAATATGACAAATGTGTGAGGAGCGTGATCAAGAGGCTTTAGGAAAAATGAAATTCAATCACACAGATACCGGTTGTTTAGAATATATTCGCTGCTGAAATGCAAAGTTAACTCAAACTTATTATTATAAATGCAGCAGTATTGGAAGGCCTCTCACAAGGTGGGCCGATGACCTGCTAGTCTATTCTGTAAGTAACAATTTCGATATCGAGCCTCACCTCAGTGACAAAGCTCACAAAGTGAACTTTATTCCACACGACATAAAGGTGTTACGTTTACACTCACATCGGATTCCGCTGTCGAGACTCGAAAATGTTGTTACAGAATAGCACTACTGGTAACGGTCGCGGGTAGCCGATGGATGCACAGGACCGGGATTGTGGCGATACTTGGGGGAGGCCTATGTCTTGCAGTGGACGTCTTTCGACTAATATGATGCTGAAGTAACTCTATTTGTCCATTTATTAAGTTTTTACGAATTAACCGCGCATAAAAAAATATTGGTTTTCTAGAGATAGATGGAATCTTGTAGGATGACACTCGGATATTTTTATTCCACAAATATTGGGTTTTTTTATTTCCACGCGGGCAAAGCTGATGGCAAACTTTTTTTATTTATTTATTTCATCATAAAGAGCTATCATTAGGTACAGGATTTTTTTTAACCAAATGCGATAGTCTACTTACTAGTAACTTCTATTATACTTATATTTTTGAAAGAAAGAAAGAAAGAAAAATGTTTATTTGGGACTCGCACAAAACAGACAGATGTAAAATTTATTAAAACTAACAGTTATCTATTACTGAATCAATAATAATTTTAGTCAGTGCGACTTACAATTATTTTAGTTTTTTCGACTATCACTTAATCTAGAGGTTCAATATATTTTCAAGCTTATCTATAATACTAACCACCCTGTATACAAAGTTTTCAACACACGTCCCTAAGGACAAGACCGGACAGGCCTCCCCTTAAGGCCTGTCTCATCCTGCTAATGCCTTTCCAGTGGCTTCTCCTTAATTGCTTGCAGGTGAATAATTATTTACTGGTGCTCCTACCCTCTCAGTAACTGTGTGGTAACGCAATATGGAAGGGGGAAACCGAATGAAAATTAAAATGTAACTTATGTTATGTTGTAATGTCATTTTCCTGGGGTTTTGCTCCCGTGAATTAAGCTGTACGAAACGTGAAGTTTTCAGGGGTAAAAAGTAGCCTTTTAAAATCGGTGTTTTTTTAAATTTTTTTAGGTTACAGGGAACGAATGAAAAAGATAAAAATCAGAGGTTCAGTACATGTTTGCACGCATAACTCGGCAAAATGCTGGGAATAGATGATTCTGGTGATGTTGGAAAAAAATGGCTGATCATTGAAAACTAACCGTGAAATCTTTTTTTTAATCAGATCAGTATTTCCTGCGATTACTTTGTTGAAACATAAATAAACCAGTAAATTACCTCTTCACAACATTTATTACATGAAGATGTTTTCAGTATGTAATTTTTTACAAAAAGCTAGATAATTTGCACTTACTATCTCCAAATTCTAAAGAAGTAACAATAAAAAAATCAGGTACTGTTTTTACTAAAGCAAAATATGAAATGTCTCCCAGAAAAAAACTCCAACAAAAACAGGCCACCGATACCCGTCTGCGAAAAACAATAACAGAACTGGGTCACAGTGGGTCCCATGTCATTCATATTCCGTCCAAAATTCAAGTTTCGTGCAAAATTTTTCTGACGCACTTTTCCGGTTTCCCCGACGAATTTCGTCTTACGTTTTTGGCAAGTTTCCCACTGTGGACTAAGATCCCAGAGCTGTCAGACCTTTCTTATTTAATTTAAAAAAAAGTGTGTGTTATAGAGTAATGTTAGTTTACTTCTAACATACGCATACCTGCTAGCTCGGCCCAATTTTTTTTTGTGATGGGTCATTTGTATTTCAGTGGTCAAGGAGGTAGTCTTGCATCCTCCTAAATTCTGGCATACTTTAGTTTTCGTTATTTGCATTTATTAAATTAATTATGTCTAAATTTCTGACTTGTGAATGTCACTCGAGGTGGCGACCAGCTCTCAGACTAATACAATGTCTAATCAGTCGTTAAATTATTATTTTATTACTAATTATTATTCAAGTACTACTACTAATTTCGGCCTCCCACAAGGTGGACCCGTGACCTGGTGAGAGTCGCGGGAAGCTGATGGATGCGAGACGCATACGACCGGTTGTTGTGGCGACACTTTGGGGAGGCCTATGTCCAGCAGTGGACGTCTTTCGGCTGATATGATGATAATGACAAATTTTTAAACAATGTTTTGTAAAACACAAAAAATCAGCACTCAGACTTAAAAAACTGATTTAATGGCTTTGACATCTGAAAATCGGCTGGAGCTCGTGGCTAAATAATAACAGCCGCACGGGTTGATCTTGGTTCAGCAACGCTTGCCAAGGTTGGTCTGTGGATGGGTGACCATCTTAACATACCGAGTTTCCTCCTTGCCTCGGAAAGCACGTTAAGCCGTTGGTCCCGGCTGTCATTTGTAGATCTTTGGCAGTCGTTACGGATTGTCAGAAGCCAGTAAATCTTACCTAGTTAATGGGTTGTGGAGGTCTGGTAGGCAGCCGCTCCACGTAAAACACTGGTATTCAGCTGAATCCTCTTTGACTGGAAGCCGACCCCAATATAGTTGGGAAAGGGCTAGACAGATGACACCTGGAAATCGGCCGTCGGATGGGTTTTTTTTAGTCAGTATGAGTCTGACACTCCCTCCTGGTTCACCCAGAGCGGGAGGAGTAATTTGATGATTTCCCATACTAAAAAAAAAGCAGGTATGCGTATGTTAAAAGTACATACTATCACTACTTTATCCCACATATTTCGTTAATGAGAAAATAAGGGAGGTCTGCCAGCTCTGGTATCTCAGTCTACTGTGCAACATGCAGAGAAATGATGGTCCCCACATCGCGAATTCACGAAACCGTTAGACAAAGAGATGTAATAACTGTCTTTTGTGGCATGATAAAATATTATATAAAGGGATATTATGAGGGTATTTCGTGTTTTGAAGAATCTTTATGGAAGTCATTATAGACGGTAGTTTTGTGTTGCGTGTGTGTTATGTTGAATTTAGGGTATGTTGGAATAAGGATGGGAAATAAAGTAGGATGTTGCAAGGAATGGGTACATTTAAAATTCTATATTGTTATTTCGACTTCAATTCATGCTCAATGCGAACTGGAGCTCAAATATTTGCAAAGTCATGAGTTAACCCAATTTTAACTTACCGAGGGATCTGATAGGTAAATTCTTTTCTTTCAAGACTTCTAATTAAACAAAGGAACTGCCTAATATACATAACTAGTCGACCCGCGCAACCTCGTTTGCGCCACAATTTTCATCACTGCTCCGCTCCTATTGGTCGTAGCGTGATGATATATAACCTTCCTAGATAAATGGGTTATCTAACACTGAAAGATTTTTTCAAATCAGACCAGTAGTTTCTGAGATTAGCGCGTTCAAGTAAACAAACAAACAAACTCTTCAGCTTTATATATTCGTATCTATAGATATAGATAAGTTAATGTATTTAAACAGTATTGTTTTAAATAACTCTTGCATTCTTACTGTTGGGCAGAGGTCTTCCATGTCCTTCAAGGTACTCTTACCCACGAAAACAAAACCAAAATCGGTTCATGTTTCAGTTCATACACGTGTACATTCTTCAAAACTGTACATACTTCGACTGCCAGCCTAGCTTAGACTCAGCCTAGTTCCACCCCTCACTTGAAGTCTTATACCCTTCAACTTGAGGCCCACAATTGACCTAAATGTACATCTATCATCGACTTGAGATTCCACTGAAACTTAAGAACGGGATTTTATTGAGGTCAATATGACTTCGAAAGTTTGAAGTCTGAGACTTCAAATGTGTCTGAAGAATAGGGGAAGTTTTAAAAGGGTATATTAGAGCTACTAATTTTCGCGACTAGGGTTTATAAATGGTTGCTAGGATCCGAATGCTTGAACTAAATTGGTGCTTCATTACGGACTCAATTTTAAGAGCGAACTGGTTTTGAAAAGGGTCGTCCAAGAAAATAACTATGAGTAGTTCCTATCTATGTACATTCGAGAATAAAATGGTCTATGAAAACATATTTCATTATCATCATATCAGCCGAAAGACGTCCACTACTGGGCACAGGCCTCCCCAAGTGTCGCCACAACAACCGGTCCTGTGCGTCTCGCATCCATCGCCTACCCGCGACCCTCACCAGGTCATCGGTCCGTCTTGTAGAAGGCCTTCCAACTTTTCGGCTCCATCGACCATCTATTCTGGAAGCAATATGCCGTGCCCACTGCCACTTTAGCTTAAAAAAAATATTTAATTGTACAAAATACAGATTGCCATTAGCCCTTTACTGCATGATTTTTTCTTTAAGTTTGAAAAAAATATATATGGTAGGAAACACTAAATAAATGGACACGTGTTTCAGGATTTTTCTTTTTATTGAATAGTTTTAGAAAAAAAATCACTTTTCCACTTTGGATCATTTTTGGTACATTGAGCAGAAAATTAAGTTTAACACTTTTTACTTTGGATCACATTTGGTACATTGAGCAAAAATCAATATTAAAATAATCTTATAAAATATAATCGTAAAAATTATGTAGTATGAAATACTTCGAAACAATTTCTTTTATCGTTGAGGCAAAGGTTGACTTTGCATTTTCGGCACTCCACGTGAGATCTACCATTGCATTCAGGGACCTTACAACGCTGTCTAGTGGACCAGACAGGCAAATGATCCATCTTATCTAAAAGAACGTCCTGAGATGGCATTATTGCTATGGGCCCTCTCATTTTTTTTTGTTGAATGGATTGTTCCATGACGCTGGAAGATGGTCGACCACGTTTACTACTTGTTGCAGATTCAGGAATATACCGAGGAGGTAAATAATGAGCTCTGCTTAGCCGATGTTCATCTTCGGAAAGGTCTTCGTCACTACTATTTACAGGAAAATCCTGGATAATTGTATGAATGCCTCCGTAAAATCGACGTGGATCCATATAGCAAATTTTCTGTAAATAGATGTTCGATTAAATAAGCATAAAACCACGTAAATAACAAAATAAGACGGTACATCACAAAACAAGCTAAGCAATTTTACATAGCATTGGTGCATGTTGGCACTAATATGGTACAAAGGAAGAAAGAATATTTCTGCATGTTGTACCAAATTTGTTCCATTCAGTTAGAACCACCTAAAACTAATTATTATTTGATAAAACAATAAAAACTTACCTAATTATCAATATTTAGATTATTTTCTTTCATGTAGTATTTATTTTCAAGCACTATCACCGAGATTTGTATTTTTTACACAATTTTGAAAATCAACAACTTGCTCCGGACCGGTTCGTACTTGTTAACTGACTTTGACGAAGAAAGTAGTTCACACAACTTGCTCATAGATGGCGGTTTTATAAATAAAATGAAGCTCGTATGGGACGAATTTGACACAGTATGCATAAAACAAGGAAATCAGTTTGGAACTTAAAAATATTTAGGATAATATGGTTTGGTTCACTTATGAACCACAATGCGGTAAAGGGTTAGTGGCCAAAAATGTAACTGATTGACATTCAAAGATTTCAATACAAACATCATCGTTCAACAACGTTTACCAATTTATCTGTGTAGTGTGCTTTTCAGAGGGCTTCTTAAATAAATTATTAAAATTAAAAATTTAGAATGCTACTAGATAAATTAAGGGCAATGTTCTGACTCAAGATCAACAGTCAGTCATAGGTATCGAAAACGGGAAACCCCAATATACTTACAAATACATACATTAGCTATGTAGGCACCGGCAAGATTATTTTCGGGGTCGAGGCGATCGGCGGCGGCAATCCCTCGCGTCCGGCCCTGGTTCCACACAACACGGAACACGGATGGGGTTTAGTCAGTAAGAGTCTGATACTCCCTCCTGCTTCACCCAGAGCGGGAGAGGTCAGTTGATTATTCCCCCATCCATAAAAAAGGACTATTTTCGGGGAAGATGGGATGCATCTTCAAAACCCCGCCTCGAGTAGCATAGGTTTTCTTTTGCCCATTAACAGAGATAGAACTAGCAAAGACGGGTGCAGGTCAAGCGAAGGGAGCTCGAATTACCTACCTCGTTCCGGATTTGCTATGCTCTCTTTAGGGTTTCGAACATCCGTATCAAACGGAACCCTTATAGGATTACTCGGGTGCCTGTCTGTCCGTCTGTCACAACCAATTTTCTCCGTATCTACTGGATCGATTCTGTTGAAATTTGGTACACATATGGATTTCTGAGACCCAAATAGGGATGCGTTACGTAAATAAGTACATTTTGAGTATGGGGGTCAAACTAGAAAAAATCAGAAAAAAGTTCTCCAAACTGTATCGTGTGATATATAAAATGGAAGAGCTTTCTGTGAGAGATTTTAGTATATTTTTAAACAGTTTTGAAGTTATTCAAGAATTTAGACCAAATATTACCATCGCCCCACCCCTTATCTCCAAAACTATTGAGCCGAAAATCTTGGAAAAATGCAAATAATAGTAATACAAAAAAACAATATTAAAAAATGAAAATGAAAATGTTTATTAGTTTAACAAGTTTCTTACATTACTAGGTAGTGATTGGAGAGTCCTTTTAAGCTAATAAAGCCTGTATTAGGAGACTCCGCTCTTCCATACATTATACGGTATTAACTATAAACTTGTTTATTTAAAACAATAATAAAAAAATAATAATAAAGGAATCTAATCTACTAAAACTATGGATAATTTATAAGTAAGGCTAATAAGTGATTTCAGAATTCAAATTGTTTGTAATATTGTAGTTGTGTGTAAATAGTGTGATTGAGTGTAATTGTGATTGTGTTGTTGTATTCAGTGTTGTGTTTGAATGCGTGGTGTGTGTGTGTTATGTCATTATGTGTGTGGGTGGAAGTACCTATATCATGAGCGAATAAGATTGAGCCTTAGGATACTGTTATCATATTGTATTTATAACAATAATGACTCTGTGCCATGAAGACTATAGTGTTAAAATAATATGTTACAAAAATGAAATTGGTTCGGAACCCTTTGCACGCGATTCCGACTCGCACTTTCACGTTTCCCGTTCTCTATGTTTGCTACCAAGTTGGTCTAGAAAAATAAAAACAAAATACAAACAGTTGCCAGTTTAGACTTCGTACGTCTTAAATTCTACCGAACCACAAAAGATAGCAACCCTCAAAGCTAAATCATCATAATTCATAAGGTGTCAAATTACAACGCAGCATTTTGCGAGTTTACGAGCAACCTCAAAAGGGAGATAATTCTTTACGACTTTCATTATGACAAGGAAGTCGTATTATGATAAATTTTTACGTAGCCTGCAGAAATATCCTTCTTATCAAGATTCTGCGAACAAGATAGTCCCTATCGAATTGTTTACAAAGTTCGGGAGATCGCTCACGGCGGCTTTTTACAGTGATTCGAGTAGCGATACAATCGTAATAAATTCGCGATACAGTCGCGACGCGTTGCGGTCGCTGATCTAGTATCATCGCTCAGAAATTACGATTCTGCTAGTCTATACTGTAAATAACTTAAAAAAAAAAAAACATTTCTATATCGAGCTTCACCTGAATGTCAAAGCTTACAAAGTGAGCTTCTTATATTTGTACGAATTTTATACTCACCTCGGATTCCGCTGTCGAGACACGAAAATGTTGTTATAGAATAGCAAATTTTTAAGGATGGAAAATCATCAAATGACCCCTCCCGCTCTGCGTGATACAGGAGGGAGTGTCAGACTCTTACTGACTAAAACCTATCCGTGTTCCTCCTAGTGGCCTTTGCCTTCCAGGGCTACAGTGTCTCTTTCGAAAGATCCCGCAGCCCCAGACTATCGCGATACAGCACAGATATTGAGCGCACGAATTAAAATATGTTGCTGTAATTAAAAGCCGCTATGGCAGCGAAGGCTTAGTAATAGGGTTCCGTTGGTTGCCATTCGGGTACGGAACCCTGGATCCTGGATATCAATAGATAGCATAATACGTTACATCCCGTCATGGGATGGGAATGAGTCTTTGAAAATAAAAATACACAAAACAGAACAACAGCACACAACTCAACATTCTTTAAAAAAAAACTTATTTCAGCTTTGCTTTCCTTACAAGGAAGCATAAAACTATTATTTTTCATAATAAACACAATAACAAAGCAATTTTCTCGCTAGAACTCCCTCGTGACTGTTCTCGCCTAGCATAATTGCTAGATTCCCTATAGAGACATAGACAATTGATTTATTCCCATAATAGTAGTTACGTTATATGCCATGGATCATTTAATTGGTTCCCATGGTAAATTAGCAATTAATACCGTACACACATAACAAACATTATTGGAAAATATTTTTTATTCTCATGGACGTAATTATCTGATCTGCCTAGCCTTTTCCCAACTACATTGGAGTCGGCTTCCAGTCAAACCGGATTTAGCTGAATACCAGTGTTTTACGTGGAGCGGCTGCCTACCAGACCTCCACAACCCATTAACTGGGTAACACGGTACATCTTAGCATGACTGGAGTCAGATTTACTGGTTTCTGACAATCCGTAACGACTGCCAAAGATCTACAAATGACAGCCGGGACTAACGGCTTAACGTGCTTTCCGAGGCACGGAGGAAACTCGTTATGTTAAGATGGTCACCCATCCACAGACCAACCTTGGCAAGCGTTGCTTAACATTCAAGATCGACCCGTGCGGCTGTTATTATTTAGCCACGAGCTCCTCATGGACGTAATTATCCAGACCAGAGCTAGAGGTATTACAGTCGAAAATATAAATGCCCTGTTACAACGTGTAACAGAATACGCAATACCTCTGAAGGGGTCATTATACTCAGCATTATGAACCACTTTTACCACGGCCCAATCGCGAAAAAAAAATCAGCTGTTCAGTACAATTTGTCGAGTTATGCGCACATACATGTGTGGGCGAGTCGATTTTTTTTTTTTCGAGATTTCAGTGTTGGTCCCACAGAGCTTGTTTCTTATATCTATGGTTGGTCCCACAGAACTTGTTTCTTATATCTATGGTTGGTCCCACAGAACTTGTTTCTTATTTCTATGGTTGGTCCCACAGAACTTGTTTCTTATATCTATGGTTGGTCCCATAGTGAAAGATTTTCATAATGATAAGTCAAATGACCCCTTAAGAGGTATTTCGTTTATTCTGTTACAGGTTGTATATACGAATAACGTCTGTCAGTCCCATCGTATTCTAAACATTGTTATTATACTTTCACATGACGTGGGCCATGAATTGGAACAAACCCTTCGCATCGTCGTCATTTGGTTGGGATAGAAATGTATGGAACATGCCTACATTCTGTTCAAATTCATGCTGAAAGATTAAAAATACACAAATATTTTCAACAACACAACATTAAAGCGAAAAACACACTGGTCCTACGTACGTAACGGATGCAACGCTATTGTATCGTATCGTACGTTGCATTGCTTAAGATAAGTGTGTTTCTATGGTGACGGCAAAAAAAATTTAAACTCGCGTCAGGACACGTGACCTGATCAAAAACTCGTAAGACGTCAGGGCACGTGACCTGATCGAAAATTCGTAAGACGGAGGGAGAGAAGCACGTATTCAAGTTTTCACTTCTGCCGGCACTCTCGGAGTGCAACCCGTGGTTTTTTTTTTCATAAAATCAAGAGTCCAGATATCATAATGCGTTGCATACGTTGCGTACGTGGGACCAGTTTGTCTCTAGCTTTAGTAATACGCCTGTAGTAACAACCTCGTATGCCATAAAGTGATACGGCCATAAGTATTCGTCTGCACGTATTTAAGTTAAATCAAAGTTATGATCAGATAGCTTTCATTTCCTCTATTCGGATTAATGTTACATTTTCCTTTGGAATGTTAAAACATAGGGTAGAAGTATGCTCAGTTGAAAGATCAGGGTGGCTAAAAAGGCCTTTTTAGCAGTATAATATAAGAATCACAATATTAATTACGCAACAATCTGTTAAATTTCAATTTTCATCTTTATCGCTTAATGAATTAGGTTCAAGGTTGATTGGGAAAATTTGACAGTGATGGGTAGCGTGCTTTACTTTCTGATTCTGCTAAAGTGTACTTTTTAGACCCGCAGATATTTGACAGAATCAAGGATGGAATTCAAAATGGCTGTTATTCAGGTTTTAACCTGTGGTTACCGGGTCGCAATTAGGCGTCGCGACGCCACAACAATTGAATAGTTGTATTGTAAAAAAATCGACGGTCGCCATGTTTTTTGGTCGATCGGGGGCCATAGGGTATTAAACACTACTAAAAAAAAAACCGGCCAAGTGCGAGTCGGACTCGCACACGAAGGGTTTCGTACCATAAACCTTATTTTTTATTATTTGTTGTTATAGCGGCAATAGAAATACACAATCTGTGAAAAGTTCAACTCTCTGCCTATTACGGTTCTTGAGATACAGCCCGCTGACAGACAGACGGACAGACGGACGGACAGCGCAGGCTTATTAATAGGGTTCCGTTGGTTACCCTTCGGGTACGGAACCCTAAAAAGAAGTTTAAACTACGTGATTTGATATGGCATGTGGGATGCCATTAAGCATCCATTTTCGTTGACGCCCCATGGCACACACGTGTGCCCACGGCGACTGACAGGACAGTGGAAAAGGCTTGTGCGGATTACTTACTCTAGAAAGGTTGGGGGTAATTTAAAAAACCAACCAAGTGAGAGTCGGACTCTCACACAAAGGTTTCCATACCATAAACCGATAAAAAAACCGTTGCTTACCTCGATGATTGATTACGTACCTACTTTAAATAAGACTATTTTTTATGATTTAATTACAAATGTATTGTTTTTTTATTTTTCCCTATACTTGTAGTATAAGACGGTATTACTTGCCTTTCATAGTTCTACATCATCTGCCTAGCCTTTTCCCAACTCTATTGGGGTTGGCTTCCTGCCAACCAGACCGCCGGCTGCCTACCAGACCTCCACAAACCATTGACTGGGTAACACGGTACTTCATGGCAAGACTGGAGTCAGATTTACTGGCTTCTGACTATCCGTAACGACTGCCAAAGATCTACAAATGACATCCGGGACCAACGGCTTAACGTGCTTTCCGAGGCACGGAGGAAACTCGGTAAGTTAAGATGGTCACCCATTCACAGACCAATCCTGGCAAGCGTTGCTTAACCCTGAAGATCGACACTTGCGGCTATTATTATCTAGCCACGAGCTCCTCTTTGTTTCATAGTTCTACGTCAACGGGAAATGCCCTATCGATTTTGATTCCCTTGAGAGTATAGAAAATAGAAATGTATGTTTTTTTGCGGCGTAAACGGCCATATATTTTTTTACGTTAACTTAGAAGTTTGATTTTCACTGCTACAAGGGACTGTAGGCTGTAGACTTTAGTATGTGATTTTAATTTCAACTCGATACCTCTATATGCGTTCCCGAGATAAAAGGTCCTAACAGACAGACAGACGAACGGACAGCAAAGTAATCCTATAAGGATTCCCTAATAAAAAAATTAATGAAGTAGGTGCTTTAGAAAACCTTTAAGGCTTTCACTTCAAACCGTTCAACCGCCAATTCCAAAAATCCATTTATATAGTTTACATTTGCAGTATTTAACGTAAGTAAGAAGATAATTTTCCATCTTTTCATGCAGTAATTGTAGTTATTCTAGCCGTTCTACTTGAAATTACCTCGGTCTAGAAGGCTTTCATTTAAAACTTTAGCGTTCCTACCATATTATTGTCCAAGAGCTCGCCTTAGAAATAAATAAGATATTAAAACAAGTTTTAATTAAAGTGATTTGTTCATCTGCCTAGCCTTTTCCCAACCATATTGGGGTCGGCTTCCAGTCAAACCGGATTTAGCTGAATACCAGTATTTTACGCGGAGCGGCTGCCTACCAGACCTCCACAACCCAGTAACTGGGTAACACGGTACTTCATGGCAAGACTGGAGTCAGATTTACTGGCTTCTGACTATCCGTAACGACTGCCAAAGATCTAAAAATGACAGCAAGGACCTACGGCTTTACGCGCTTTCCGAGGCACGAAGGAAACTCGCTATATCAAGATGGTCACCCATCCACAGATTAACCTTGGCCAGCGTTGCTTAACTTGTAGATCGACCCGTGCGGCTGTTACTATCTGGCCACGAGCTCCTCATAATTAAAGTGATTTATTAGTAACCAAAAACATGTATTGGACAATGGTAAACAATTTTACATAGAGTTTTCTTCGAAATGAAAGCACTTCATTCTTTTCCATGAACAGGGTGCCTTTCCATTACAGTGGAGCGAGGTAGCGAAGCAGAGAAACGAAGAAATTTTAACCAATGGAATTGCATAAAATCTCCGCACCACGAGACTTACTTACATTTTGACTCCGCTGCCTCGCTACGCTGTAATGGACAGGCACTCTAAGGACTTGAAAGTTTGTATGAAACACTGAAAGGCATACAAATAACAGTGTGAAGAACGTTTACGAGTTCTTTACACTATTATTTTTATGCCACGATACTCTATTAATCGCGGAGATACCCTGTTGTGTATCTCTTAAATTCAATACATTATCCTAGTTTGTTCATCTGTCGGGAATGTTTTGGATCAGAATGCCTACATTTTACTAACCACCAGCTCCCTGTCTATACAGTAACAAACGCGGGCTTGTTTTGTAAAGTTTCGAAACAATAATAGTAAATGGAGTTGAAAACTGTTCCACTTTTATCTGCACGCTTCTTGCCACAAAGAGGCAAGCAGAAAACGAAGGGCCAAATTAAGTTGAAGCAAGCTCTGTAATTTCAGTCTGTTAAAATAAATAAATCATCATCTACCTACCCTTATTCATTAAATATATGGGTTTACCGAACCCACTTTTTTTTCTTCCATTCTGTCCTGACTACCATTTCTTTCACATCATTCTTCGCACAATCCATACTAATATATAATCTGAAGAGTTTGTTTGTTTGCTTGAACGCGCTAATCTGAGGAACTACTGGTCCAATTTGAAAATTTTATTCAGTGTTAGATAGCCCATTTATCGAGGAAAGCTATAGGCTATATATCATCACGCTAAGACCAATAGGAGCGGAGCAGACGAAGTTGCACGGGTCAACTTGTCTATTATAATCTACACCGTTGTTTTGGCCTCCCGTACTAAAAATAAATGAAATACATAAATAAAAACCTAACAAAGCACATATTCTGACCTATTTTGTATCTACAAGATAATAGGGTATTTTACTAAAAAAATCTAATTAGTACGTCTGATAGATTTTCAAAAAATATTGGACACGTATTTTTTCTTTTTTCACGTAAACTAAAAATAAAGGAGATACAGCGAGTTGAAGACACGCGTGACGTCATTTCGCTTGGTAAATTTGGTACATTTTTACCAAGCCAGATGACGTCACGCGTCTCTTCAACTCGCTGTTTCCTCTTGTTATTTGTTTACGTGAAAAAACAAAAAATACGTGTCCAATATTTTTTGAAAATCTATCAGACGGACTAACTAGATTTTTTTAGTAAAATACCTCATTACCTCGTAAGAACAAACATCATCAACATTCTAGCTGAAAGACATCCACTCCTAGACTTAGGAATCTCATAAGCTTCGACTGCCAGAAAAGAGACACAATATACGAAAATAATCTAAATTTAAATACAGAAACAATATACTTTAGTAAATCAACATTAAAGACATTACGTTAAAAACAAAAATCCCTGAACAACCAAAACATTGCATTCTCATCACAGATTCGCTCAATCAGCGTTGAAATATCTGTGATACTATATGAGCGGCGATACAGAGACAATTTACTTTAGTAAATCAACACACGTTACGTTAAAAACAAAAATCCCTGAACAACCAAAACATTGCATTCTCATCACAGATTCGCATCTTCTAAGAGCTCAACATTTTCTTTTTCACATAACACAAATTATTTTAATATTCGTCCGCTTTTCTCTCATATTTTTTACATGCATCCATTTTAATATATTATGTTTTTGTCTGAAGCGTATGTAAGCGCAGTGTGCTTAAAGGTGCTTTTCCAGTGAAGATGTGCGAGTAGCGAGGCGGTGCGAGGATGCGTAGTGACGCTGTGAAAATGGATGCCTGTTTCTAATAAAACTGTGCGAGGAGTTTGGGCAGTGTGATGTTGCGTAGCAAAGTTGTGGAACAGTGTGTAGCTGAGTTTTGCGAGGATGCGTCTGTGTAAATGATAAATGATATTTATTTTGCATAGGTTACAAGTAACTCTTTTATACGTCATTTTTTTTTTTGAATAATTACTCTAGATGAGTAGAGAAACACCGAAACCAACTCAGAGGTAATAGTCTCTTTTGAAGTCTATACAATCGCCAATAATATATGAAAACCATGCGTACCACGTACGTAAACATAAATGCAAACGGGTTCAGCTGTATGCATTTCATGCCCTCATTCCTAGCTCTGTGTTGTTTATAAAAACTAGATTCTGTCCGCGACTTTGTCTGCAGGGATTTCAAATCTGGATCAAAAGTTCTACATAATAATTCACGTTTCATATTAATCCATTCAGTAGTTTTTGCATGAAAGAGTGAAACGTTCAGCCATCCATCTTCACAAACTTTCTTTATTATATTAGTAACCAGGCCTTTTCTAGAAATGCTGTTGATTTTCTCGCGAACCGGTTTACTAGCTCACTCATCTTTGGTGGAAAGGCACCCTTATAGCCTGCATCAAGACAGTCGGCAAATAGTTTAGGAAGCTGTGTGTGTGGTTCTGATAGCGATAAACTACAGGATTATTATGATGTGATACATTCTCACTTTCATCGTAATCTTTATGAGAACAGCTTTAAAGGAAATCCTGCAAACTAAACCACTTTAAATAGATGATGGTTGAACCGTGATGTGTTTATTGCTGTAAAGGATTTGACCACCAGCAAAACGCCGAGCCAATAAAGCTCGACAAGTCCCGGAGATGCAACTGTCTTGGATCCCACAACGAAATTAATCACAGCGGAGAAGTAGGAAAAAATATAATTTCTACTTCCGTCCATATTTATTTTCGTCCTTAGAAACCATCATCATCTACCTAGCCTTTTCTCAACTATATGTTGGGGTCGGCTTCCAGTCAAACCGGATTCAGCTGAATACCAGTGTTTTACGTGGAGCGGCTGCCTACCAGACCTCCACAACCCATTTACTGGGTAACACGGTACTTCTTGGCAAGACTGGAGTCAGATTTACTGGCTTCTGACAACCCGAAACGACTGCCAAAAATCTACAAATGACAGCCGGGACCAACGGTTTAACGTGCTTTCCGAGGCACGGAGAAAACTCGTTATGTTAAGATGGTCACCCATCCACAGACCAACCTTGGCAAGCGTTGCTTAACCTTAAAGATCGACCAGTGCGGCTGTTATTGTTTAGCCACGAGCTCCTGCTTAAGATTTTCGTCCTTAGAAATAAACTATTTTTTATCAAGCAGGAAACAGAAAAGAGCTAGGTCAATAGGCAACTAGGGACATACGAGTATATACAACTGACTTAAGCCCAGTTGCCAAGCACCACGGCCAAGCAATAAATGTAGTCTAAATTCGAGAAATCTTCATCAAATTGATCAAAATCTCGATCAAGGCCTGTACCGGACATATTCGCTCACACACACATCTCCCGACTATGCAAGTGTGTCGTCGATCTTTGTGGAGCTCAATATAAAGCTCTTAGTACGGCTTAGCGCTCCGACATGCGATATGAGGGACGTTATGAGGCTCTCGTGTTTCAGAATGTAGTTTGAGACTTGGTGTAGTTTGATGTTGAGATGTAGGCTTTAAGGATTGTATACATGCCAATGCATACAAACGGAGCTAACTACACCTCTACGCGCCACCCCGCTACCTGGGTTTTTTATAATAAAAGTAGTGAATATTTTTAAAAACTAACAAAACACTGTTTTCGTTTGTATTGCAAGGCATTAAATATATTTTTATACTCTTTTTGATAAAAAATGAAAGAGTAAAATGGTTTCATCTCAACGATTTGGAGGTGATTTGGTGTTTATTTTTTCTTATTATGTGATACCGAAACATAAATTCTGGCTAAACCAAATTACGTACCATATCATGTAGATTACTACCACAGAAATATAAAAAACTTGTTTCTTATATCTATGATTACCACCTATTTTTTTCAGATGTAACTTTTCAATAAATGCCGACGAAAAACTGCTTCATCTGCACGCTATTTTTAAGCTTTTTTTTGGGATAAAATGTGTGGTGAAATAAAAAGCTGAGGAACAAAGACAATTAAGAAAAGAAGAGAGATAAAATATTCTACCCAAATAAAACGCATATTTCAGATGTTTAAATCAAATATAATTAAAAAATCGGCCAAGTGCTAGTCGGATTCGCACACGAGGGGTTCAATAGATATACACAATCTTTTCAAAATTTCAACTGTTTACCTGTTACATGGTTCTTGAGATACAACTCGCGGACAGACAGACGGACAGCGGAGGTTTAGTAATCGGGTTCCGTTGGTTACCCTCTGGATACGGAACCCTAAAAAAAGTGAAGGGAAAATTATTAATGCATATTCTGAAGCATGAGCTAAATAAAATACTAAAGTTTCTTCAAAATCGGTCCACACAAACTTTCGCGTATTATTAATTACTCGTAGTATTAGGTCAGAAATAGGAATAACATTTCAAATACAACCTTATTAAAATGTAGATACTCAGAATTTCACGATATTTGCAGTACCTACCTACAGTACAAATATTTTTTGTAGCTGGAATTAATACTTCATTTCAACACTAAGAGCTCAGAATATTACTAAAGATGATGAGCCTGATTACAAGAATTTTTTCCACTCCCAAAATAACCTAACACAAGTTTCCCGAAACAGTGAACCCTGACATTCTCCCAGTTTCATTTAAGTTTTAATCTCTCAAATCCTACACAAAGCCTGAAGAACTGAAACTGTAAAAAACCTGTCAAGTGCGAGTGGGACTCTCATACAACGAGTTCCGTACCATAAACCGTTACAAAAAAACGTTTCTTGTAGGGAAGACCTCTTTAATTTTTAATTTAATCTAATTTTTAACCGACTTCTTCAAGAAAGAAGAAGGTTCTATGTTCGGCTGTATGTATGTTTTTTTTATGTGTGTTCACCGATTTCTCCGCCGATTGTGGACCGATTTTAAAATATTTTTTTTTATTCGAAAGCCTATACTACCGAGATGGTCCCATTGTCACCAAGTCAGAATCTGATGATGGGATCCCATAAAAATCGAGGGAAACCCTCAAATTTTATAACCATATACTATCTGTTTTTTACAAACTTTCTTCAGTTCATTTATTCAGTTATTTTTGCCTGGTAATCATCATCTCATGTTACTGAGCTGATGATGGAAGGTATAAATCAGGATCTGATGATGGGATCCCATGAAAAATATTTGTTCAGCGATATTTTCGCCTATTGTTAACAGATTTGGATGATTATTTTTTGTTTGGAAAAATATTTCTTCGGACTGGTCCCATTTCAATTTGGTGAAGATCTGATAAACAACTTCGGAGATAGGCAACGGAACTCTTCAATAAATGATAGCAAATGGATCGGGATTTCTGGAATTGCATGTCTGTTGATTGTTCATTACGCCGGTACGTTGTTTGTGGTTTCACTTTTTAGTAACACTAAAAAGTAAAATAAAAAACTTTTTTACAAAAAAATACAACCAACTTCCAAAAACAAAACACTACAAAGTATAAAATAAATCCAATTTCGGAAATCAGTGTCAATAATCGAAATAACCAAAAACACCAACTTCCGAAATTGAAGTTAGTTTTAGTGACTAACTTTGTAGTGTTTTGTATTTGGAAGTCAGTTGTATTTTTTTTTGTAAAAACCGTTATTTTTTAGTATTTTTTGTTTTAGCGGCCATAGAAATATACAATCTGTGAAAATGTCAACTGTCTACCTATCACGGTTATTGAGATACAGCCCGCTTACAGACAGACGAACAGACGGATGGACAGCGGAGGTTTAGTAATAGGGTGCCGTGCCTTCGGGCACGGAACCCTAAAAACTCTGCAAACATTCGAGGCGTTTTCTCATAATCCTGGCTGTTTGAAAAAGGCACGTTCTTTTATATTAATAAGGTCTACACGCATGTAATCCTACCGAAATATGACGCTTTTTCAGGAACTTTCAGCCTGAAAAATTACGGACAAGGAAACACACTTTACTGCTAGGGACGGCTGAACGCAGTTTTTTTCCTTATGTTTTAATTATTTATTACACCCGAGTGATCCTACAAGGGTTCCGTTTTTGTTCGGAACCCAAAAAACTGAATCCTAGTAAAGGCCCCAAAATGTTTGATACAGGGCCCCTTTGACTGCTACGCCACTGAGTCCGCATCCATCCGCTGCCAGCCACTTTCTTCAAATCATCCATTGTGCCACAGGGTGTCCCAGCAGGTCAGGGAGTTAGATTTCCAGGAGTTAGTTTCTGACTGTACGTAACGACTGCCAAAGATCAACAAATGACAACCGGGACCAACCGGGCTTAACGTGCTTTTCGAGGCACGGAGGAGTCTTGGTATGTTAAGACGGTGACCCATCCACAGACCAATCTCGGCACATGTTAACGTTTAACCTTGAAGATCGACCTGTGCGGCTGCTGTTATCGTAAAAGTGAAACTGATGTGAACCTCAAACAATACGTTTAGTTACGTAATATATAATGCATACGTAAAATAATTGAGACATACGTTGTAGTGTTTTCTATCTCATGTTACTAGATAACGAGGCTCCAAGTTTGTCAAACTTATACCTACCTATCTAGTACTTGTCCCAAGTTTTCAAAATGTACAGCTTAATTTTTTAGAGAAGTTTTATCTTGTATCTCAAGACAGAACTTGGTTACTTTCGAGTTTCTGAAGAAAACTTGTCCCAAATGTCTTTAAACTTTTGAAATTTCAAAGTATCAACTTACTTCTCATGTAAATATAAGGTCTCTGGCTTAGTAGTTACGCTTAGGATAATATAATCATACTAGCTGACACGCCCGACTTCGTCTGCGATACATTTTTCTTTAACGCTCCGCTCCGAAGTCGTATCGTGATGTTATATGTATAGTCTATAGCTTTCCTCGATAAAAGGAAATATGCATGCGTTTTTTTTTATTTGCGAAATAAAATACTTATTAGCTCTAGTAAACAATCATGAAATATTTTTTTTAAATACCTGCATCAGCGATGAAGTTATAAAGCTCCAAAGATTACAACTAGAAAGAGAAGTCCGATGTAAACTTTGACGTCATCGTCTATGACGCCTATACAGCTGCCATAGAAAACAGCGTTTTCGCGAGAGAGACAGATATATTTGTTTAAAATAATTTTTTCTCCCTAGTTTTTCCAGTAATTTTGATTCTATTTTCACTGTTAGAATTATATCTTTGTATATTTTAAGATAATCTGTTTAGGTGATAAATGAGTTTTTCATGCATATTCCCTAATGGGCTATCCAACAGTTATTTTTTTTTTCGTTTCGAACCAGTAGTTCTAGAGATTAGTGCGTTCAACCAAACAAATTTTCAAACAAACAGCTTTTTAATATTAGTATAGATAGACAATTGGATTTGATACGTAAGCAGCCATTTTCAGACATAATGTGGTCTTCCAAAAAAAAACAACAATGAACCCCAACAACTATATTTGTCAATAATTTAATGTAATTTTTAAACCACGTCGCTGAACAAACTTTCACAAGATAAAATAGTAACTAAAACCTATGTATACTTATATACAAACGAATAAATCTACAAAAATGTAAGCACACTTCATCAACTTCATAGAAACGTCCAAATTATTCCGCGAAGGCTGACATTAAGCTAGCAGCTTACTCTGAATACGTCAGAAGTCCAGATTAAATCCGACGCCAAATCGTACCCGTCTTTGTTTATCAATCAGTGTGGATCCAATGAGGCGTAACACGCGGATCTCGTTGTGCGGCTCGTAGAACAAAAGATCCCTCTGGAAGGTAAAGCCCCCGCAGCGCTGAGAATCAACAAATATCTTCAGCTCAGAACCATTCTGGTAACTCTTGTGCATTGCCAAGCTCACACTAGTCTGAGCTCCTCGGCAACCTTCGGTTATTATCGTCGCTGCTCGCAAATCATGAGAAAACTGTTTGTAAAGACACAGCTGCAGGCCGTTTCTGCTGATCGTTGACGACAACGTAAAACTGGGTCTATCGTACCGAGCACTGATCGAGAAGTCCGGGGTCGGTGGGTACGCCAGCGGCTTGAATCCGATCTCGGTGCCGACGCAAACGTCTGGCAGCACCTTGTACATCCACTGCGTCACCAGGCGGAGTGTGTTTGGATCCACATCCCTCACAACACATGAAACCGAACCCACTGACTTTTCATTTTCCTTTTCGAAGATTACTTCGGTTTCTGACGACACCAAATCTCTGATCCTTGAGGTCAGGCGCATCTCGTACGCCCCATCTATGATTTCCTTGTAGGTGGCTGTCGCAGAGCCCGCGGAGTCTATCAAGAGCCCCTCACCGGTGCTTTTTGGCTCCAACTCTTTGTGGATTAACTGGGAGTAACACTTGTAGATCTCCCTAGTCTTGCCATAGTTGTACTGTTGAACGAGTTTGACCTTGTCCATAATTTCCCTGAGGATGATGAGTTTGGCGCCGATGAAGCACTTCGGGAACGTGCTCTTTGCTTCGGCGTGAACGTCACATAGCTTGACTGTTCTGTTTCTCCTTGGTTCGATCACGAAGATCTCCTTCTTCTTGGGAAGTAATCTTTGTAGGGAGGACACGAAGCTGCTGACTTCTTCCTTGAGCTTCTCCTCGCTTATGTCCATTGTTAATAATCTCTGTAGTTGATAATTTGTTTGGTGAATAAAGTTGGATAACAGGTCAAACGTCATTGACCCACCTGGTTTTATTTTCGTTAGACTGCGAGCTGTGAGCGTGTCCGGCCAGTCGCACGGTGCAAGGAGTTTGTGTATTTTTAGTTGTCTTTGAGATAGTGCGGACTTATTTTTGTCACTCCCTTTGCTGGGTGAGCTTAAGCTTTATGTACACGAGTACAAGACAGCCTGTGAGAAAAAAGGTTAGTTAAAGAGAAAAGTGAAAGGCATTAAGTCCGCTGTACTTTGCTCTGCGTAAAGTATTAAATAAAGAAACATGTCAAAAGTTCCTAAAACAACCTGTGCCTAAAAAAATTTAGCTGCGTTCAATTTATTTCTGTCGCTAGTTTTCACCAATTGTAACACTTTTATTACCAGGAAACACTGATTCCATTCATCGTCAATCTGTATAATATCTCCTTCAATTTATTAAAGAGACCGTCAATCCGCCGCTTGTCCATTCACTCACATTTGCTCACATTCGACGCCCATTCACGACATTGTTGTGTACTCGACCATGACTCCTGTAACACAACACTGAGTGGATATAGCGATCTTTTCAAGGGTATATTTATTAATAGGTGATTGATTACTTTAAGTATGTAATACTTCTGAGAAATGTTTTTGTTTTGCAATGAAGTTCGACTGACATATTTTATTTTGTGTTTAGTAATTACTTTACAATATTTGCACACCCATGTGATGGTTAAACATGGAGATATTATTACTCACTTATAAAAAAGAAAACATCAATGGATATTAATACCCATGTTTGCAAATATATAAATAAATGATTTCTGATTTCTGTTCTTCAAAAAGGTGGTTCAGATTTAACCTACCTAGTTAGATTGAATACGACACTATGGTCATAATATTACGGTGGGTGAAAGGTTCTATGTTCGGCTGTATTTTTTTTTTTTTTTTTTTTTACTATTGATAGGCACGCGTTTGACCGATTTTCCGCCAATTCTGGACCGATTTTAAAAATTCTTTTTTTATTCGAAAGCCTATACTCCTGAGGTAGTCCCATTGTCACCAAGTTAGAATCTGATGATGGGAGCTGAGCTGATGAAGGAAGGTATAAGTTAGGATCTGATGATGGGATCCCGTGAAAAATGTTTGTTCAGCGATATTTTCGCCGATTGTTAACCGATTTGGATGATTTTTTTTTTTGTTTAGAAGAGTATTTTCTCGGACCGGTCCCATTTCAATTTGGTGAAGATCTGATGAAGAAATCGGAGGTAGGCAACGGAACTCTTCAAAAAATGATAGCAAATGGATCGGGATTTCTGAAATCGCATATCTGTTGATTGTTTACACCAGTTCATAACATAACATCACGCCGGCACGCTGTGTCTGTGGTTTCACTTTTTAGTGGTACGCAGGCACCACTAAAATAAAATAAAAAAATACAAAAAAAAGAAGCTGACTTCCAAAAATGTTTTTGAACACTGACTTCCGAAATCAAAGTTTTTTACTTTGTAGTGTTTTGTTTTTGGAAGTCGGTTTTTGTTTATTTATTTATTTATTTTTTACTGTCGATAGGCACGCGTTTGACCACTATCTCACCTGATGTTAAGCGATGATGTGGTCGAAGATGGAACACGCTTGCCTAGAAATAACCTATTCACTCTTGATTTAAAGACTCCCAGGTTGTAGCTATCAGGAAACACAGACTCCGGCAGGGAATTCCACTCCTTAGCTGTACGCACTATGAATGTGTTCCCAAAACGTTTTGTGCGTATGGGTGGGATGTCCACCATGTACCGATGGCGCATCGCCATTCGTCTTGTGGTCCGATGATGGAACGGACTTGGCGGAATTAAATTATGCAATTCCGTCGCACATTCCCCAAAGTGCAACCGGTAAAAAACCGACAGGTTAGCAACTCGTCGTCGATGTTCAAGACTTTGGAGCTTCGACGCGACGAGCCTCTCATTGCCGATGATCCTCTTGGCTCGTTTCTCAATTGACTCAAGGGCATCAAGCTGGTATCTGGCAGATCCATCCCAAAGATGAGAGCAGTATTCCATACACGATCGAACTTGCGCTTGATAGAGTTTGAGCAGCTGTTCCGGCGTGAAGTACCGTCTCACCTTAGCCAGAATCCCCAACTTCTTTGCAGCCACTTGAGCTTTTGCCTCTATGTAAGGGCCAAAATTGAGAGTAGATGTTAATGTAACCCCAAGAAGCTCAAGATGGTCGGTTATCGGCACGGTTTCACCGCGGAAAGATGGAGCTGGGCGGAATTGGCTCCTTTTGGCGGAAAATAGACACGCTTGGGTCTTAGCAGCATTGAACTTGACCAGATCGGAATCGCCCCAATCAGCCCGCCTGTAGGGACACGTTCAAGCGCTCAACCATGGCCTCCCGGAGAGACCGGATCTGTGACCCACCAGCTCGTGCGTCGGACACGTATCTTTCAGCTACAGTGCTGTCGTCTGCATACCCAAAGGTACCGGGTTTAAGCAGATCATTAATATGCAGCAAGAACAGTGTTGCGAAAGCACCGACCCCTGAGGAACCCCGGCATTAATATCCAGCAGTCCAGACGAGCAGCCATCTATGACCACTCGGATAGACCGATCCCTCAGGAAATCTGCGATTCAATCACACAAACCGGCGGGCAGACCAAAGGAAGGAAGCTTACTAATAAGGCCATCGTGCCAGACCCTGTCGAAGGCCTTCGAGATGTCAAGGGAGACCGCCAGTGCCTCCCCGTGCTTCTCTATGGCCTCACTCCAGATGTGAATGGCATACGCTAGAAAATCCCCAGTTGACCGATTTCGGCGAAACCCGTATTGCCGGTCACTAAGGATATCATTCGCTTCTAGGTACGCCAGGAGCTTATGATTCAGCACGCGTTCCATAGTCTTACAGAGTATGGACGTTACCGAGATGTGTCTATAATTCGACGGGTCAGCTCGACTTTTCCAGTCTCAAACGAAAGGCGAAATAGGCGTGTCAAGATCGGAGACAACTCAGGCGCACAAGTCTTCAGAACAATTGCCGGTATCCCGTCGGGACCACTAGCCTTGTTCACGTCTAGGTTACGCAGTACCCTACGGACGTCCTTCTGATGAATGCGAATGTTCGACATACTCGACTCGCATTCACCAGGAGAGGCGGAGGGCATCGCGCCACCAGAATCCAGACGTGAAGATTCCGCAAACAAAGAAGCAAACAAGTTCGCTTTCTCCTCAGCGGAGTGGGCCAGCGTCTTGTCGGGTCTCAGCAGTGGTGGTAGTGAGGGGCAGCAGAAGTTCAATTCGACCGACTTAGCCAGGGACCAAAAAGCCTTACTACCTGCTGGGTATGAAGCAAGTATGTTCCCTATTCGGCTAATGTGGTCAAACCGAGCCCTCCGCAACACCTTCTTGCAGGACTTAGCAGCCCTGTTGAAGGCTCTCTTCTTCTGACTCACGTCATTTGCTTTGCGCGTACGAGCGTCGACCCATGCTAGGTACGCCGCGCGCTTAAGCGCATCGGCGCAATTGCACTCGGCACCAAACCAAGGGCGAGTTTCGCCAGATATTGCTATGTTAGAGAACGGAATGTAGTACTCCATTCCCCTCCGCAACACATCCGTCACGGCGTCCACGCACGACGTAGCATCAGTGGAAGAAAAGCAAGTAGGCTGCCAAGGGTAACATGCGAAGAAAGATCGCATGCCGTCCCAATCTGCTGACTTGTATCGCCATACCCGCCGGGTGCCTCTTGGGCTAGGATCGGGCGGAGAGTAGACAGACACAGACTTCACCAGACAGTGGTCGGAACTACCCAGTGGTGATGAAATCGACACCAAATAGCGGTCTGGATCTGTTGTCAGCAGAAGGTCCAAACAATTGGCAGTGTGCGAATCAACATCCGGCACCCTCGTTGCCCCCTGGACCAGCTGGGTAAGATTTAGCGCAAGCGCTAGCTTTCGCGTCTCTCGTCCAGCATGGTCTGTGCACTGGTATGGGAAGAGCCACTCCGGATGGTGGGCATTGAAGTCCCCCAGTAACACCAATTGGGCAAAAGGGTACCGCTGCTGAGCCGCATCCGCCGCCTCACTCAGGTGCTGTGTAAGCCCAGTTGTCTCCAAATCACCGCTGTGCGAACGGTAGACGCATGCGTAGACAATTTTGTCTAGACCTGTGTCCACCATAGCCCACAGCGTTGAGAACCTGGAGTCTTCAAGGTAGCGGAGACGCCGATAGCAGATGTCGTCCGGGGCGTACATGCATACGCCCGCGCGGGGTCTAAAGTGGTGCTCCAGGGTAAACCCAGGGTAAAAACAGGTATGACACGTCCGACGGACATCCGATCTGCGTCTCCGACAGGAACAAGAGCGCTGGTTTCTCGGTCTCAAGATGGTGATGGACTGCGGCGAGATTTGAGTGCAGACCTCGTATATTAGAGAGGTGCACATTATGCGAAAGGACGTGCTGCCGCTGTACAGCTTTTCTCTTTTTATTCCTGTTCATTAAAGTGATGGAGGTTGAGGAGAAGGAAGTGAAATGAGGTTCCAAGCTGCTAACCTTCAGGCACGCCCTGACAGGACGACATCTTTGGGGGAGTAGTCTGGAGACTGCGGGGACGCCCGAGCCCCCCCGGGAATATCCATCGGGCCCTTTCATCTGGTCGCCAACCAGCACGATGGTACATTCCGGGATTTTTCATCAGATAACGGGGCAGCCTTTCATGTGTGGCTAGCACACTACTTGGGCCCCCAACTATCTGCGGTCGGCCAGCGGTGCACCGTGCCTCGGATCCCGCTACCCTCCAAGACTAGTCTCCCGATACGCCCATGCCAGGGCTAGCCTGGCTGGTCTGCCTGCATTAGAACAACTATTTCGACCCAACTCCTCTGAATTGGCTACACTGAGCATCGTACCGGAACACAGCTAAGCCGCTTGGCGGTACGTCTTTGCCCAGTGGGTGATCACAAGCCATCGGCCGAAGCCTACCACCAGTTAGTGTCACCTGATTAGCACCACCCGGGGACCACGTGTAGGGTCTTACATTGGGTATTCTCCTACGGACGCGGATGACTCGGCCCCCAAAGCCAACCGTTATGTTACCAACTAGCTTTTGCTCGTGACTTCCTACGCGCATATCCCGTCATTTCCCGTTCCCGTAGGCATTTCGGGAAATCCTCTCTTAATGCTCCCTAACGGAGTGTAGGGAAGCTTCATGCCAAATTTCTGCTTTTACGACCAGCTTCGGCTGACCGTTGTTTGTCAGTCAGTCAGTAACGAAAGATTTTATATAATGATTATGATAAAAAATATGTTTGTTGTAGGAACTTTTAACTTATCGTAGCACCTGTTATATTTTTAATTTCCACAAGAAGGTACTTACTCCCGAATATAAAAAAAAAATAATAATAATAATGATTTATTTCTCACCACAATATAGGTACAGTAGAGAGGTATCAATACAAAATACGTAACAGCTACAATATACTGTGGTAGACTGGTGCCTAAACCAGACTTAAGGTCTGTGTTTCAGGACACCAGGTCTCCACCCCTTGGGAAATGTTTTCATTTCTGTTTTGTACAGTACAATAATAAGTGCAGTAAGAATTTATACAAAAAATAACATAAGCTTATATGATTAATAATAAAAGATAAAAAAAGGAAACTAGAATTAATTAGTGTTATTAGGTAAGATTGTGTATTTGTGAGTGAGTTAGGTGTGTGTGTGGGTGTATATGTGGGAGTAGTGTGTGTGTGTATGTGGTGGGGGAAAAAAGAATGTGCTAAATTGGCTATTTAGGAACAAAAAGTAGTTTTTCTGTTTCTTCGTAATTTAGTTCCTGGAGCCAGCTACCTAGCTTAATTTTGCATTTGGTTTTGGCGATGTTATAAATTGGGAGTATTTTATTTATTTTATTATAAAGAAAGCAACCCAGGTAGCAAAAGAATCGATGGGAGGAAGTTGTCGAGAGCCGGATGTGATGGCGGACTATGGGATCGAATCGTCTGCTGAATTAAAAAAAGATCCAGGGCCCATGAGAGCCATCATGATTCCGGCGGGAGGGAGACGGAGCTATACCAGATGCATAGCACTATCCCTTTTTCACAGCAGGCTCATGGTGGCATTGTCATTTCAAAGCAGGGCCTGTGAACTTTCACACATATACCAAACACTGGCAGGTAAAAGGCAACAGGGCAGGGCAAAGGGGGTTACTGTGTAGACTACTTTAGTTTTAAAGCACTTAAAACCCTCGACAATCACGCAAAAGCTTTGCCAAATAAATTCGGCTATGAAACTAAAACGGACCGTTCAAACGCTTGTCACATTTAGAGCAATTCACTAAAAGGGTTCACGCTGAAAGAGCCAGGAGATCTGGGTTGGGCCCAGGTGGGGTAACGAGGGAGGTGATAAATCATTTTGTAAGTTGACTGGCTAGATTAAAAGGTGTTTTGCTGGTAGCTACAGCTGTGATCTGCGTACTCGTAGTTTTAGGACAGCGAAAGCCTTTTGGATAACGAAATGTTCTAGTTCATATTATTTCAGTTTTGAGTAGTTAGTTTGTGAGAATTTGAGTTTTTTTTTATAACTAGCTGATCCGCGCCACTTCGTCTGCGTTAAATTTTTCATAATTGCTCCGCTGTTCATCATCATCTGCCTAGCCTTTTCACAACTATATTGGGGTCGGCTTCCAGTCAAACCGGATTCAGTAAATACCAGCATATTCCGTGGAGCGGCTACCTACCGGACCTCCTTAACCCATTGACTGGGTAACACGGTACTTCTTGGCAAGACTGGTGTCAGATTTACTTAATGGCTTCCGACTATCTGTAACGACTGCACTAGATCAACAAATGACGGGACCAACGGTTTAACGTGCTTTACGAGGCACGCAATGCCATGGAATCCATGTGGCATGGAATGCTCCGCTGTAGCCTGATGTTATATCTAGCTTATAGTTTTAAATGAGCCATTCAATACTAAAATATTGTTTTCAATACGAACCAAAAGTTTCTGAGATACCAATGGAGAGGAGCTCGTGGCTAGATGATTAGGCTAACAAACAGCCGCACGGGTCGATCTTCAAGGTTAAGCAACGCTTACCAAGGTTGATCTGTGGATGGGTGACCATCTTAACATACCGAGTTCCCTCCATGCCTTGCAAAGCACGTTAAGCCGTTGGTCCCGGCTGTCATTTGTAGATCTTTGGCAGTCGTTACGGAGAGTCAGAAGCCAGTAAATCTGACTCCATGAAGTACCTCCCCCTAGCGTCGCCACAGCAACCAGTTAATAATAATAATTTATTTGTCTTATAAAATTGAAACAAGTTGTACAGTATAATTATTGAAATGTTGATTTTGTAAAAGAATAAAAATGAGCAACTGCGCCTGAGCCAGGCCGAGCCTGTATTTCAGGACACAGTTAACTTTCCAGAGGTTGATGTCCTGTAGTTACAGTAGTTACGTTTTACGTTTACACACTATATCAATCTAAACAGAAAATATAACTACATCAGATAGGATATAGCGTAAGTATTGCGTGAGTGTTATGCGAGTGTTGTGAGTGATTTGTGTGAGTGTAGTGAGGGAGTTGTGTGAGTGTTGTGAGGGAGTTGTGTGAGTGTTGTGTGCTTGCGTTTTTGTTTGCTGGTGTAGTTTCAACTTAAAACTTTAAGAAGCTCTATTCCTATAAATGGTTAAATTGAAATAATTGCTTCGATTTTTTTTTTACTTTTTAGTTAATTCATTCTCTGTATGCACAATGTGTTTGTATGTATGTTTGTTGTTCAGTCACACGATAACGGCTGAACGCATTTGGATAAAACTTGACACACTTTTAGATCATGTCCTTGGTAAATACATGGGATACTTTTTAAATTGGTATATTCTCTATGAAGCGAATAAAACAACGAGCAACAGCTAGTCTAATAACGTGGAGAATTGAGGTCAATAATCGAGTTGTGGAAATTAACTGGATAGGCAACGCCTCTTCGTAAATAAACTTTTAGGTGCGAAAGAACACAAAACACAAAGAATTTCTAAAAGTGTTACGATTCAGGTAGATGCTCCCAGTAGACCACCGCTAAAGGTTATTGAAACCGTTCGTTCTTATTACTAAGCCTATTAGCCTATTACTAAGCCTCCGCTGTCCATCCCTCTGTCTGTCAGCGGGCTGTATCTCAAGAACCGTAATGGGTAACCAGTTGAATTTTTCTTTTCAAAAAGTGTGTATATCTATTGCCGCTATAACAGCAAAAAAAATCGAATTAAAAACTAAAGGGAAAAGGTGACTCTTAAATATGAAATTAAACTTAAACAACAAGAAACGTGTTTTTTTGGTTTATGGTACGGAACGCTTCGTGTGAGAGTCCGACTCGCACTTGGCCAGTTTTTAACTGACTATAGTAAAATAAACTACAGTAGCGGATGCGATAAATATTAGGAATAGGTGTGAATTCCGCAACAACGTGCTTCCCGGTTCGATACCCGAGTCAAACAATATTTACTGCGCTGAAGCTGCTCGGCCCTTTTTATTTATAACCCGACTACAACGGTGCTGAAAGCAGGTTCTGTTTTTAAAACCATTTTTTTGTTTCGTTGAGGTAATTATTCTTCTTAAACTGTGTGTAGACTAGGAATTTTTTATTTATTTATTTATTATCATAACCAACTTGAATTAACAGTAAAAAAACACACACAAACAAGCTATTGGTCCAGTACAAAACAAATTTAATTACAATTATAAATAAATATACCTAAAAATATATTTAAATCAAAATAGAAAAACAGAAATTATAAATGTCAACAAAAATCAAATGAGAATTAAATTAGAAAAATAAATTAAATTAATCTAAAATAAAATAGAAATTAGCCATGTCATTAAATTATTATGAAATTAATAATTTATAATTAACAGAGACTGTGGTAAGACTAGTTGAATTGAAACTTGGCCATCTAAACTTGGTAATAAGTATTATAAAACTGAAGAGTTTGTTTGGTTGAACGTGCTAATCTCAGGAACTACTCGTACTATTAACACATTCATAATGCGTACAGCTAAGGAGTGGAATTCCCTGCCGGAGTCTGTGTTCCCCGATAGCTACAACCTGGGAGTCTTTAAGTCAAGAGTGAATAGGTTACTTCTAGGCAAGCGTGCTCCATCTTCGACCACATCGTCATCGCTTACCATCAGGTAAGATAGTGGTCAAGCGCGTGCCTATCAATAGTAAAAAAAAACTACTAACTAGGTCGAATTGAAAAATTATTTTAATATTAGATAGCTAATTTATTGAGGAAGGTTATACGCTATATGACATCACGCTATGACCAAAAGGAACGGAGCATTAATGAATAATGTAACGCAGACGAAGTTGCGCGGGCAGCTAGTAAGTAATAATAACAAAATCAGCCTAGTGCACTAACTGAAAAAAAAGAAGTACATACAGACACACAGAGTAGGTACAACGATAAGGAAAACTTAATTCTAGAAAAATACTCTTTCAAACAAAAAAAGAATCATCCAAATCGGCTGACAATTGGCGAAAATATCGCTGAACAAACATTTTTCATGGGATCTCATCATCAGATCCTAATTTATACCTTCCATCATCAGCTCAGCAACATGAGATGATAATCACCAGGCGCAAATATCTGAATTGCGTTAGAAAATTTATAAAAAACATTGTATGTGCCTATAAAATTTGAGGGTTGCCCTCGATTTTCATGGGATTCCATCATCAGATTCTGACTTGGTGACAATGGGACCAATCGAGAAGTATACCCTTTCAGATGAAATAAGAATTTTTCAAATCGGTTCATAAATGACGGAGTTATGAGGTAACAAACATAAAAAAAAAAATACAACTGAATTGAGAACCTCCTCCTTTTTTTGAAGTCGGTTAAAAATACGAGTAACTGGTAGGTACGTAAGTTGGTGTGACATGCGTGTTTGCAAACATGGATATTAATATACATTCATGTTTTCTTTTTGGAGGAGCTCGTGGCTAGATAATAACAGCCGCACGGGTCGATCTTCAAGGTTAAGCAACACTTGCCAAGGCTGCTCTGTGGATGGGTGACCATCTTAACATACCGAGTATCCTCCGTACCTCGGAGAGCACGTTAAGCCGTGGGTCCCGGTTGTCATTTGTAGATCTTTGGCAGTCGTTACGGATAGTCAGCCAGTAAATCTGACTCCAGTCTTGCCATGAAGTACCGTGTTACCCAGTTAATGGGTTGTGGAGGTCTGGTAGGCAGCCGCTCTTCGTAATATACTGGTATTCAGCTAAATCCGTGTTGACTGGAAGCCGATCCCAATATAGTTGGGAAAAGGCTAGGCAGATGATGATGACCTAAGTTGGTGTGACACACGACCACTGGGCCATCACAAGAAGCCAAAGTAGGTCTCTACCGTAACGGAATTCTCTATAAGGCGTTAACAACTAACATTAAAAGCTATAAAAGCTCCGGATATTATAAATGTTTATAATTTATTGGTAGCGCAATGTTCCGGGTTCGACACCCGGGTCAGGCATTGTTTACAGTTTCAGCCCGTTCCGGTTTGTAATATATTACACTGAACAGATGTGTTTAGGTGGTTACCCGACCGTGCGGAGAATGTGTAATGGTTTTACTAACAAATTCGGGTCCGTGGCTTAGGCCCCCAGTGGTCGACGCACCTGTGGCCGACGCCCCCGATTCGATTAATTTAATTCAAAGTAATTTTTGATCAAATGTACTGTCAGGCACAATTTTTTTTACAAAAATATTAAATGTACTTATATTGATTGTAAGTATATGCATAACATTAAATCGTAATTATATTTATAACATAGAAATGCTTTTATATTAGAGGTATGTTTTGAAAGATTAAAGTCTTAGTTACTTTTCATTATTTATTTATGTATCTCGATAAGAAATCTAGTATTTTTTTTTATATAAATCACAGTTTTCATCACCTATAATCAAGAGAATCATTTCACTTAATTATAATAATCAGTCTCAAATGTAATAAAATAAGATGGATAAAATAAAAGAGCAACTAACTTTTTACATAATGAAATGTTCTTTTATCTTTGTAACAATAATAATTAAACATATTCAATTGTGAAACAAATGAGAATAATTTTACCTAATTATATCAGTCAGTTTCAATAGCAATAACACAACAAAATAATCAGGCTTAAAAAACAAACGTACTCGTAGAGTAACAAATTTTTTACATGTCAAATGTTATGAAATTTTGCTAGCATAGAAATAATCAACTGTAAAAACTTAAACAAATATAAAAATTAAAATTTAAAACTTAAAAATAGTATACAAGCAAAATCATCTCTTTTCATTATGTAAGTTAAATTATTACTTTTTAGGACGAACTGCCACATATTGGATTTGTTCTAAAAACATGATTGTGCTAATTTTTTTGTTTTCATACTGTTGTTAAATTAGCAATCATTTTTTCATTCTTTCTTATGTTGTTCTTTCTTCTGCTCATAGGAATGTTTTTGGTTTTCAGTCTGAAAGAAAAAACTAAGTAAATATCTTAATAAATTTCTTTTAAACTACATTTTTTTTGTAATATTTTTAATTGTTTTATATATAAATAAAATAAATAATATTACCTAGCTTGTGCCGTGCCGTAGGTAGAAATATCAATCCTAACCATTTCTAAAAACGACAATAAAGACGGGTTCGTTCCCAGGTGGTTTTTTAAACGGTGATTCCAGGCCTCTACTAAATTAGTGGTTCTATGTTTTTCCTTATAACAACACAACTTTGCGATCATATCCGCAGGCTCAAGCCATTGTTCAACAAAATAATCATTGAACTTAGTTACTTGGTCGTCTGGAATACTGAAAAGAAAATAATCGATCGAATGATTGTGCAATAGTAAAAATATAAGGAATAGACAAGCTTTAATAAAGTGTTAAAAATACTTAACTACCTGTTTTTCATTATGGCAAGCCAGCCGTCTTCAATTTCTTCTTTCGTAAGTAGCGAACTATTATCTCTGCTATTTGATAGATAACTTTTGTTTAGCAAGGAAAAATACTTTATTAATAGGGTGAAACACTTTTCTCATTTACTGTACTAAGTGAAAAAGTACAAAAAAATAACAATATTAAATAAATCGTATCGGGGGCGTCGGCCACAGGGGCGTCGACCACTGGGGGCCTAAGCCACGGACCCACAAATTCGTACAGCTGTAATTGGCTGTGAAGCGATATTAAAAATGTTTTGGCGGGTTTTGTAAAAGTTTGAAGATTTTTGATTTTTCTGGCTAAAACTAAAAACAAACTATAATAACTTTTGTAGATTAGAGATGCTCGTGGCTAAAGAATAACAGCCGCACGGGTCGATCTTTAAGGTTAAGCAACGCTTGCCAAGGTTGGTCTGTGGATGGGTACCTAACCATCTTAATACACCGAGTTTCCTCCGTGCTTCGGAAATCACGTTAAGCCGTTGGTCCCGGCTGTCATTTGTAGATCTTTAGCAGTCGTTACGGATTGCCAGAAGTCAGTAAATCTGACTCCAGTCTTGCCATGAAGTACCGTGTTACCCGGTTAATGGGTGGTGGAGGTCTGGTAGGCAGCCGCTCCACGTAAAACACTGGTATTCAGCCGAATCCGGTTTGACTGGAAGCCGACCCCAATGTAATTGGGAAAAGGCTAGGCAGATAAACTTTAGTAGATTAGTGTTTAAAGTAGGTACCTACCCTGCAAGAGGTACCTGGATGTTTAGCATTTAGTTATGACCGTACCTAACCCCAAACACCAGATCTGACTAATTATATATTTTTTGTTTAATTGATTAGTTGTTGATATCATCATCATCATCACATCAGCCGAGAGACGTCCACTGCTGGACATAGGCCTCCCCAGAAGAGGGGTTTGCCATAATCGCCACGCTTGGCAGGCGAATTGGCGATCACATTGCATGGTGTTGCGCTTTACAGAGAACGCTGCTGCGCATTCTCTGGCGAGTCCCTTAGTCGCCTCTTACGACACCCACGGAAAGTGATGGTATTATTCTTTTACGGCACCATACGGCACCGGCCGACACCATACGTGGCTAGTCGTTTATTAAACAACTAGCTTTTATCTACAACTTCATACTACTAGACAAAATACATCAACAGGCTAGGACTGGCGTGCAAGGGGTTCCGAACGAATAATATTTTTTAACATGTTTCTTTAAAATCATAAACTTGTAATAGGTTTTCCTTACCTAATCTATTGGTAAAGACCTAATATCTATATGACGGAGACGGAGAGACAGACAACCGAGTGATCCTATAAGGGTTCTGTTTTTCCATACAGAGGTTCGGAACACTAATGAACAAACAATTTCACAAAATTCCTATAATAATAAAAATCCTGAAAAGATTGAAATCGCAAACAAGCTGAAATATTTCCCCGTTACCCTATCAGGCTATTCGTCGATCGGCCTCCAGTTGGGGCAAAGTACCTCTTAAATTGCTCATAATGCCCCAAACCTATTAAAATTGATGGGGCAAATTGAGACCTTCCGTCAAACAGCAGATTTTCTTGAAACTTATTAAGTGCTACCCTTTCCGTTGAAGTTCTGATTAAAGACTCATTTAAAATGTAACTAAGGACCTATTTTGTAAATGGTTTCTTGATTTTAATATTATGGATTGAGTTGTTGACTATTTTAGTGTTAGTAGCTAAATTTTTGTCGTTCCGTACCCAAAGGGTAACCAACGGAACCCTTTTCTATCTGTCCGTCTGTCTGTTAGCGGGCTGTATCTCAAGAACCGTAATAGGTACACTGTTGAAAATTTCAAAGATTATATATTTCTATTGCATAAAAATTAAGGTTTATGGTACGGAACCGTTCGTTTGCGATTCCAACTCGCACTTGGCAGGGTTTTTGTGTATTGAATGCTTAAAACTCTTTAGCCATTCTTTTTTTAAGTATTACAAATCTTTTTCTAAGCTGACTTGTACATGAATTATATTTGAAATAAAAATAAACATAGTCCGTTCGTTCTTTGGCCAAAGAATAAGACTTACTATTCAACGTGGCAATGCTGCTAGTCTTCTTGTCATGTTTCTGGGTGATAGCGACGTGCAAGAGTATTTTTGACGCCTTTTCGATTTTAGGATTCCGTACCAAAAGGGGTGGTTATCATCAAAACCCTATTCCTAAACCTCCACTGTTCATCCGTCCGTCCGACTGTCAGTCCGTCTATCTGTCAGCGGGCTATATCTCATTAACCGTAACAGGCAGATAGTTAAAAATTTCACATAGTTTGTATTTCTGTTGCCACTATAACAACAAATAATAAAAACGATGGTACGGAACCCTTCATGCTCAAATTCGACTCGCACTCGGCCGATTTTTGTAAATTATTATTTTTTTAAATTATAATGTTTGGTAGAGTAAAAAGTTAGGTAATATTTAAGTACCTTATTTACCGTTATATTGTTATTTATTTTAAATAAATCATTAATATGACTGGGAAGTAACGTTGTTAGTTTGTATATAGGTGCTTAATCTCTGGAACATTCCATTGATTGTCATGATGACTTTTAATTTCAGATAAAATGTTCTTAAGGTGGATGCGCCAGGGTAGCCCGCGAAATTCAATATTTTTATTTGTTATTTGCAATTTGCCGGTCAGTTTGAAGCTGTATGTTGAAAAAAATACGATTCGCGGCCGTAACGCGTATTTATCTAAAGAATTATAACCATTTTAATTATTAATATAGCCCTCTAAGTTCATGAAGCCCTATAGAATGACTTTTTCATAAAATAACCATTCTATAGGGCTTCGCGGGCTACCCTGGCGCAACCACCTTAAGTCGAAATTACACATAATCTCACGCCTTTTATCCCTTCAGACTCCGTAGAACTTAAAACTGTTTCATAAACCTCTATTACACTACCCTCAAAATACACCTCTTTTCCAATTTAGATAAGTAACCATCCATTAATAATAAACTCGTGATGGAGCAAAGCCGGCTCACCAAATACCGCCAACAGGCGATTAGCACCCGTATAATTAATGTGGTAGGGTTAAAATTTGATTAATTCTCTTGCTGAAATGCAGGCCCAGGGTACCGTGTTATAATGTAAAACACTGAATTTCAAATTAAGCAATGTTTTAACTTTTCAGCTAACTGACTGACTCTTTGATAAAATTTAAAAGTAAGTGAAGATGTTTGTTTGGTTAAAAGCGCTAATCTCAAGAACTACTGGTCCAATTTGAAAAATTCTTTCAGTGTTAGATAGCCCATTTATCGAGGAAGGCTGTAGGCTATATAACAGGGATGGCCAACCGGTCGATCGCGATCAACTGGTCGATCACGGCTATTAGTCCAGTCGATCAAGGCAAGGCAAAAAATATAAATAGGTACGAATGCGAAACTATCTAAATAAGTTATGTTTATAAAATGATAAATACTACATAATTGCATACTGAACTTTACCTACTGCCATATTTGTACTTTTAAGAAGTACCTATGAAATCAGTAGATCGCACAGGGTTTCGTCAGTAAAAAGTCGATCTAGGGTCTTATCAATTTGGTCACTCCTGCTATAAAACGTCACGCTACGACCAAAAAGAACGGAGCATCCATGAAAAATGTGACGCAGACGAAGTAGCGCGGATTAGCTAGAAATTGTTTATGATAGTTGCTGAACTGTGGAGGACAAATAGGGTTCCTTGTAAAATACTGAAGCTCACCGTTAGACTGTAAACTGACCCCCACAGTTGGGAAAAGACTTGATAGATTCATTGAGTCAAGTTCTGGGCAAGAGTACTCCATCGGGGACCACATCATTGCTTACCATCAGATGAGTTAGTGGTCTAACGTAAGATCATCTTTCGAAAAATAAATGCGATAGTGTGGATGGATGGATGAATGGAAGATTTTTTCTCAATCATACTCGAACGGTTGAACGGACTTAGATGAAATTTTTCAAAATTAGACACACATTTCTTACCAGGCACAGGGGCAAATAAAAATATATAGTAAAAAAAACAGCTTTTGTGTAATTTACTTATATTTTAATTTTTCAAAGTGTGTGGACTTTCTTTTACGTATCTAATATTAGATATTACTAATAAAATAGAATAGAAAAACATTTAACCAGCACAGACACAAACGCACAGCGACAAAGAAAAACAAAAGTAATAGTTAGCAGGTACACAAATTGCGCTGAGCGTGCCCATGCCGAAAGGGTAACCATCTCAGCATTTGCTGGGCGTCAGACACCCAGCGCTGGTTTTCAGTTGGTTGGTTAATAGGAGCTCAAGTTTGCCTCACTGACATTATCTTTTAGTACATAAAATCCTTGGTAATTGTTTAAGACAGTAAAAAAATAGAATTCAAATGAATTTTACATATCCCGTTATTTTCCCGTGGCCGTAGGAATTTTGGGATATAATTTCTTAGTGCTCCTCTACAATTCCCAAGGACTAAAGCTACCTGCCTAATGTCACCTTTCTGCAACCAGAAGTTTAGGCTGTGCGTTGTCTGTCAGTCACTCACTTAGTAACAAAAGAACTTTATATATATTGATTCCTTGTTTATCCCCTATACTCTTCAAATACTAGATCACGTACTAAATTAAACTCTACTACAGACTCAGTACAAAAACTCTCCCCCCTATTTATTTTTTAAGGCTACTATATTATTCTGCTTATTCCTCTTCGAGAAACACCGCAAAATCGTTCACAGACTAAAAAGGCAATCAAGTATCGAAGAACAAAAAATATATCCCAAGCTTCTTTGTGAAGAAAAGTCATTTTCTCTAGACTCACTCGTATCTTGTGGGGCAATATCGGTCGTTGGAAAATGGTTTCATTGAATTGAGTCGTAGATATTTTTTGTACACGTTATTTTAATATATTGGAGGTTTAAGATTTCAGCCTTTTTGCTCAGAAGAAATGGTCAATTCATTCTGCCCCGAAAAAAAGACAGCACTTATAGTAGCTGGCACAAGTCGTGAGCACAGATGAATGCAGCAGGGTGATCTCGCCAATGTACGGTGGGCGAACGAAATTTGCAAGCGCAATAGTCGATGAGCTCTGACTGACGAACCAATAGCGTGAAGCGTGAGAGCTGTGGTCGTCAAACCGATCACTGGCGAGTGTTATTACTCGTTATAACAACCTAACGGCCGCTGCCATATATTTTCTTTCCAAAATTCATATTGCTTAATTATGTACTTCAACACTTAAGACAAGTCTAATGACACTTCATTTCTTAAAATCTATCCAGCCCTTGAGCCTATAGGGTGTGCCAAACAAAAAAGATAGACCAATAAACATACTCTCGAAAAACAACCTGTGGGGTAATATGGTAAAAACACTCATACCAACTAGTTTTACCCCTTTCTAATCCGAGATTCTACAAGTTTCCATCGGAATGGATGTCTGTAATTTCGAAACCCTCACAAAGAAAAGAAAAGATACCCAGGTACTTCAGTTGTAAACATTGACTTACAAGTTACAATTGAATTATCACTAACCGTGTAACTACCTTCCTTCTTATGGTAGTTCTACACGTAGGAACGTTGTTGTTCGATAAGCAATTATATAATTATATTATATACTAGTTGACCCACGCAACTTCGTCTGCATCACACATTACTGCTCCGCTCCTATTGGTCTTAGCGTGATTATATATAGCTTATAGCCTTCCTCGATAAATGGACTATCTAACACTGAAATATTTTTTTAAATCGGACTAGGAGTTACTGAGATTAGCGCGTTCAAGGAAGCAAACAAACAAACAAACAAACTCTTCAGCTTTATATATTAAAGTATTATGCCGAAGAGTATGAGTTGCTGAAGATCGAGCCAAATGGCGTGCGCTTGGGGAGGCCTATGTCCAGCAGTGGACAGATATAGGCTGATGATGATGATGATGATTATGTACTATTTACTTCTATACTAATATTATAAAGATGTATCGTTTGTGAGTTAGTGAGGTTGTAGGGGGTAATCTCTGGATCTACAGAACCGATTTTGAAAATTCTATTACCAATAGAAAGCTTTGTTATTTTTTAGTGTCATATGCTATATTTTTACCCGAAAATACCACCCAGCGTAGTGGGCACCGGTCAGTTAGTCAAACATTAAATTAACCGCAGAAGCATACCAAGTGAATCACTTACTCACACTGCTCACAGTGCCAAAGAAATTTATCCGTATTTTAGTAAATATTCAACAAATAGATAGCTGTAAACCCCATTTTATTAAACTTAATATTAACTCTGCCTTGTATTTATATACTTTGAATATGCAAATTCGCTCACAAACACCAAGACTTTTACACTAAGCGCGAAGACATACAGACACGATGCGCACTCGGATACAAAACACGATTCAACCTACCAACATCCCGCTTAAAGATACACTCAACAAGCCTAAAAAATTAATAAAAATGGTCATGTCAATAAAAAAAACTGCATATATTCACGAATAAGTTAAAAAAAAACTTTTACTAAGGAAATGTTATTACAGCGTTAACGAATACTTAAACGATAACTCTTTGAAACTTACACAGAATAGACAAAAAATCATTTTAGAATAAGTTTGATAATAAGTTAAATGTTTAGTCCTCATCTTATTTTTGCTGTGCCCGACAGGGTCTATGATTGTAACATTAAAAATATTTACCACCTAAGCCTATACTGTGGAATGCAATAAAGTATTGAGTATTGAATAGAGATTCAAACATTTTGGTTCGATTTCGAACAAGAAGTCCTATGTTATATTGCTGCAACTGCCTCCTTGGTCGAGTGGTTTAAGCGTTTGCCTTGTGACTCGGTGGTCATGGGAACGATTTCCACGGAAAGCATACTATGTAAAGTAGTTTTCAGTTTGGCTAGGGCAGGCTTGAATCACCTGATTGTCTGATAAAACGATGATTCCGTGCTTCGGAAAGCGAACGAATGACAACACGATTTGACAGCTACTGTCAAATTGTGTTGTCATTCATTCTTAATTCGTGTTCGGGACTAATCGTAAGTCCGTAGGTGATACGGAGTAGAATACGTCCGCAAGTAAGCCCGAATCTACGGACTTCGGACTTAGAGAGTAGACCCTCAGACAAGCGGTAGCACTTTTGAAGAATTCCACGACTCTGGCAATACGTATTGACTTACAATGTTAGTTCAATTATCCCTAAAACGCGTATCTACTTTCCTTCTCACAAAAAACGAGAAGAAAGCCACCGTTGTTACTCATCGGTAATTAGCGTTATTTGTTGGAAACATTGACTAATCAACTAATGTAGGAATGTTCCTTACAGCGTGACTAACGCCTGATTTCTATTTTTGAGATTGTTCTTTATTAAAAACCACTCAAACCAACCTGTCTGACCCCTTTCTAACCTTCCGAGATTCTATAAGTTCCCACCGGAATGGATATCTGCAATTTCTAGAAATTTCACAAAAAAAAAGAAAAGATACCTAGGTACCTCAATAGTCACATCATTTTGGAAATATTGAAAGTCTTTTTAATTTAATTTTTATTATTTTATAGCGGCAATAGAAATATACACTCTGTTAAAATTTCAACTGTATTACCGTTCTTGAAATACAGCCTGCTGACAGACAGACGGACGGACAGCAGAAGCTTAGTAATAATAGGGTTCCGTTGGTTACCCTTCGGGAACGGAAGTCTATTGCTAAGTCTATTCTGCTTGCCACCACATGAGTCTCAAACCAGATTAATAACGATGTATTATAAATATACTTCTGCTAGGCACGTCTTTCTCTATGGTAGTAGTTTTAATCAAAACTTTGTAATAGGTATTGTAAAAACAACCTTTTCGGGTCAAATAAACATTTTCCTGACAGCAAAAACAACCCTTTGTCTTCCTGTAACCATCGGAAGAGGGTAGTGACAATTTAAAATTGTGAGGGTAGAATGACTTCCTAAAACTGTGCCAAATTGCAAGTTTCAACGTCGAGCTGTCTTCCGAGGAACGGGTGTGACATAAAGACAGATGCCGTGTCTCTTTAAGTGTTCCGGTTTGCCAATGGAGAATCGAGCTAAAAATAGAATATTTTGTGTTAACTTTTCCACCGCTTTCCTCCATTTTATTTCCGGCAAAAAAATGCCTGTGACACTGAGCGATCGTAAGCTTTCTATCAGTTATCGAAAAAACAATTAAGATTTAAAAAAGAAATGCAGAAATAGTTCATAATATTATTTATATTAGTTACAGTTGTAATTAAAAAAAGAGCTCGTGGCTAAATGATAACAGCCGCTCGGGTCGATCTTTAAGGTTAAGCAATGCTTGCCAAGGTTGGTCTGTGGATGGGCGACCATCTTAACATACCGAGTCTCTTCTGTTGCCGTTGCCGTTGGTCCCGTCTGTCATTTGTAGATTGACAGTCGTTACTGTCTAGTTACGAATTGTCCGAAGCCAGTAAATCCCTCCCTGCCCTGTTAATGGGTTGTGGAGGTCTGGTAGGCAGCCGCTCCACATAACACTGGTATTCGGCTTAATCCGATTTGACTGGAAGCCGACCCCAATATAGTTTGGAAAAGGCTAGGCAGATGATGAGTTTTAAGACATTAAAGAATTCCTAAAGCAGAGATCAAACTACATTTTCAGCCACCTCAGGCTCTTGAGACACGATACAGTATTTCAAAAATGATTAAAAGCACATTTCAAACGATATTTTAAGCTGAAAAATATAGCTTATTCTAGTTCCAGTAATAAAGAAATTTCAGCGGCAGATATTCGAACTGTTTTATCGTCTCAAAAGATACCTTTTTAAATATTAAATACCGAGTTTTGTTGGAACACTAATATTTTTATACGCCGCAGAACAAACGCGAGCGAATCCACGAAAATCCATTTAAGAATTCCCGCCATAACACATACCATTTCGGCATTCAGTATGCCAAACAAAGCCGCGTTTCCTTAAACGAGTATAATACCAAAATATTATTTACAAATCTGTGCAAAAAAGGTTGTATTTCAAGAGATAAAAACCATTAGGAGCCTGCTAAGGAATAACGATTATATCTCAACTTTTCGAGCAGTGAACAACAACTGTGTGCCACAGTGTAAATACATACAGTAGCTCTACAGATACACATAATAAAATAACTTCTGGCTGGTCTTATTTTTAGTAGTCATATTTCTTGAAGGTTTAGGCAGAGATGTACCTAGCTGTGTACATCCACATCTACAAGGTGGCCAGTTCAGGGCCACTTTTGGGTGTCAAAGTAATTAAAAAAAATATATATTTTTCAACTGTATCGTGTGACATATCAAATGAAAGGGCTTACTGTGAGGGTTTTTTTATAACTTTACAGTTTTGACGTTATTCCAGAAACTAGACCAAAAATGACCATTCGCCCCTTATCTTCGAAACTACTAGCTTAAAATTTTGAAAAATAAAATCTGATAATAGTTCTTTACCTACAGATTACAGGAAAACCTATATGAACTCTAAAGTCTTTAAACAACATGTTAAAAAAATTCAATTGGTTCGGAACCCTTTGTGCGCGAGTCCGACTCGCACTTGGCCAGTTTATCTTAGTCTACAATAAAGTATATACCTTGTATAGTATATATAAGATCAACCCATAAATCATTTTAACAAATCTGCTATTCATTACATTTTGACAAGTTATGCAAACATACTCGTAAAGGTATTGGAATGATTTTTTTACGGTTTCAGGGTTGGTCCAATAGTGAAAGTTGTTTATTATTACCCCTTTTCAATTTAATCAGTTTCAAACCCAACCCAGACTAATGAAAATCATGAAATACATCCTGAATTTGTGTATGTAGTAATAAGCATTTGGATTAGAATATTAGATGAACCAATCACAGCCTGCAGCTACCATTAGGTAGATTTTTTGCACAGATAATATAATGCAGAACCCGGACTTAGTATGTTCAAACACGAGCAAATTATTAATGCAGTGACGATCATTGACTAAAACTGTATAAATTATTTGATGAACTGAATAAAAGCAAATTACAGAAGCTGTATGTCCTACTAGCTTTTGCCTACGACCTCGTACGCGCATATCCCGTTTTTTCCCGTTCCCGTAGGAATTTCGAGAAATCCTCTCTAAGTTCTCCCCTATACTCCCGAAGGAACCTTCATGCCAAAATTCAGCTTTCTACGATCAGTAGTTTCGGCTGTGCGTTGTCTGTCAGTCACTCAATCAAATCAATATATATATATATAAATCTTCCGTTACTGACTAACGGAAGAATTTTATATATATTGATTGATGATAATTAATAATGGAGCGGATATTAAGGCCGTAAATACACATGCCAGTAACTTATACAAAAAAATACGAGTAGCTCGCATGCCATGAACTTGTTATGGCTCAATGGCATGCGAGTTGCAGGCACGTGTATGTTAGAGCTCTACTCCAAAATCACTCGTGAATGACCAACCTAACTCCAACTCTCTCTTGTTCCAGCTCCACAATGTGGTCAGCCAAGAAGACTGACAGCAACAACGCCAGCACGCCCTCAGCCGAGGAGGAGATCAAAGTCGTGCTGGTGGGAGACACCCAGTGCGGCAAGACCTCGCTCGTCCAGAGGTTCGTCTCCGACACCTTTATTGAGGTAAGTTTTGCATTATTTTAACATATTTCTGCTGTCATCATCATTATATCAGCCGATAGACGTCCACTGCTGGACATAAGCCTTCCCCAAATGTCGCCACAACGACCGGTCCTGTGCGTCTCGCATCCATCGGCTACCCGCGACCCTCACCAGGTCATCGGTGGACCGAAGACCTGGTGAGGACCGATGACCTTGTGGTAGGCCTTCCAACGTTGCGTCTTCCGGTTCGCGGTCGCCACTCCAGAACTTTTCGGCCCCATACCATCTGTTTTGAGCAATGTCCACTGCTACTTCAGTTTGGCGATCCTTCGGGCCATGTTGTAACATGTAGATGTTTAATTTCTGTTGTAACATGTTCTAACAAGCAAGTGATACATGCTTGATATTTCATCGACTTATTCTATAAAACCGGCCAAGTGCGTGTCGGATGACGCACTGTGGGTCCCATAGTTACCCTTCCGAGAACCATGACAAAAAGAAATAAGTAGCATATGAGATTAAAAATACATACCAAGTGTTAAGCTATTTTCTACATAATTATTAAGAAATTTTTCGCTTAAAACAGGAGGATATTCTGGATTCAACGGAATCTTTTTTTTTTACTGAAGCAGTTACATTTTATAAGTTAGTCGACTACACTATTATCGAGCATACTTTTATATCATTAATTCATGACTCTAACAAAACATACCACTTTGAAGCTTACATTTCGTCAAGGGATCTAAATAGAAAAAAAAATCTAGTTCTTTGTTCAAAGAATTAGCATTGCCATTCAACGTGGAAATGCTGTTAGTCTTCTGGGCACGTTTCCGGATGACAGCGATGCGGAGGAATTCTTCGACGTCTGAGTGTATTTGAGGAGTGACTTTTCAAAACGGCTTATTTCGGGTTCCCAATTTTACTTATTTTTTTAATGCCAATCGGGACTTTATGTACACTCACATTATATGACGTGAAGTGTCCGGTTCTAAAGTACTTTAATCTCGAAGAAAAATGGCCATAGAAAATGCTTTCCGCAACAAAATAGCTTAATTCACGTTAATTCTCGGCCCTACTAATTGTGATAGGAGTTTTTTCAAAATAGCTCATTTCTAGAACATTTTGTATGGAAATTTTGTTAATACGTATCAAAATGGCTTATTTCTAATCTGGTATCACAGGTTATTTTGGAGGGTTGAAAGATAGCTATAGTATCTGGAAGTGGATCCGCAAATATATTTTTATACATTGGCAACACTTTTTATTTGACTACGGCCAATTAAAAAAATATTAAACGTCATGTGTCACCTTGCTGTCAACTTCTCAATACTTTCATGTCAAGGCTGAGTGTCAAGGTGAAAAATATTTTCTTGTATCAAAACAAAATGGCTTATTTCTTAGGAGTGCCAAAACAAAATGGCTTATTTCTTAGGAGTGCTGAAACAAAACATCTTATTTCTTGGAGTTTGCGACTAAATGGCTTATTTCCTTAAATCATATGATAATAACTCATAATTTAGAGTATTAAAAAAAATATATACACTGTGAAACGATCTATTAACGTACCTAGATTATGTACATAAAAGTTTGTTACTAAAAATATTCATATATGAAAAGTTTTCGTATTTTTCTTGGTCCTGAAAAAAATGACCATACAGAAATATGCCATTTTGAAAAGTCACTCCTCATTTGGTTTTGTATATTCAAATGTATATAATTGTATTAGTTATTTAAATGAATAAATAATTATTTGGAAAAAAAAATAGAAAAATGTTCTTTTTTTAGTTTATTTACTCTCATGCACAAAACACATTTTACAAATTAATTATTGTCTCGTCCTGCGCATGAACATTAAATGAACATTACTCTGTCGATGGGGAGGCAGTTTATTTATGAAAGCGTTACAGTAGACAGAGGTACCACTAAACTACCAAGGTAGTACTAAACTAATTCTGATTGATACCCACAACTAAATCTATACTAATAAATAAAGCTGAAGAATTTGATTGTTTATTTGCTTGAACGCGCTAATCTCAGGAACTACTGTCCGATTTGAAAAAATATTTCAGTGTTAGATAGCTCATTTGTCGAGAATGGTTATAGGTCATATATATCATTTATTTATTTAATTAAGGTTCACCAACAGTTGTTACAGATATTACACAGATAGGAACATAAGTAATTGCACAGAACAGTAAAAGAGGTATATCCTCTTTTATCTGTTCTGTGAGTAATTGTGTCTTAAATCTAACTGCACAACCAATTACAGGCAAACACCACATGCAAAATGCTCTTTGTAATTATAAAATCATCACGCTAAGACCAATAGGAGCGGAGCAGTAATGAAAATTGTGACGCAGACGAAGTTGCGCGGGTCAACTAGTTAATTAGATAATCACTCAGAACAAGTGATACAATTATAATTAAAATTAACGTAAATCGAGTAATCAACATGCAATTGACAGATGTTTAATTACTGTTAAACGAAGATCCTGACATTGACGTTATGAGATAATCTGTCTGTGAAACCTGAAATGTAATTATGTCTGTTATAATTGCTATTAATTAATGGTAAAGCCAAAATGGTTAAGACACTGGAATGGAAGCTATGTCGGGAGTCCCGGTCCTGTTCATCATCATCTGCCTAGCCTTTTTACAATTTGTGTTGGGGTCTGCTTCCAGTCAAACCGGATATAGCTGAATACCAGTGATTTACGTGGAGCGGCTGCCTACCAGACCTCCACAACCCATTAACTGGGTAACACGGTACTTCTTGGCAAGACTGGAGTCAGATTTACTGGCTTCTGACAATCCGTAGTTCCGGTCTTGTTCGTTGCATTAAAAATAGGTACTTTGAAGCGTTTAGGACTTCATGGACATCTTATTTGTAACTTACTCGTAAAATAAATTGATACCCAGCCATCCCTTATATTCTCGTACTAAATTATTTTGATACTTATTTATTGATGCAAGATAGAACACTCTGCCTTGCATGGTCTGACATTATATCAACGTGCCACGTTAGATTAAGTTGTACAAAGAAATTATTTCTTTTCTTTTCTCAATATTTATTACAAGTCACTACAGCGTTTGACGAGAGAAATACTTAGTTATGTACTATAGAGATTGCTAAATTATCAATGTCTTAAATTGTCAAGCTCAGCACTGAGAAAGACGTTTGAAACGTCAATTTCTTACGTTCAAAGAAAAGTCTCTTAAATACTGAGAGGAGGACCTGTTATCTTCAGTAACTTCACCAGCGTGACCCAAGGGCTCGGACAAAGAATACGCAATATGAGATATAATATACGAGGAGCTCGTGGCTAAATAATAACAGCCGCACGGGTCGATCTTCAAGGTTAAGCAACGCTTGCCAAGGTAGGTCTGTGGATGGGTGACCATCTTAACATACCGAGTTTCCTCCGTGCCTCGGAAAGCACGCTAAGCCGATGGTCCCGGCTGTCAATTGAAGATCTTTGGCAGTCGTTACGGATTGTCAGAAGCCAGTAAATCTGACTACAGTCTTGCCAAGAAGTACAGTGTTACCCAGTTAATGGGTTGTGGAGGTCTGGTAAGTAGCCGCTCCACGTAAAACACTGGTATTCAGCTGAATCCGGTTTGACTGGAAGCCTACCCCAATGTAGGTAGTTGGGAAAAGGCTAGGCAGATGATGATGATTTAAGTTTAAGTTAATTAAGAGTTTTTTTTTTTATTTAGGTAGGTTTTCTAAACCCAATAAGGAAGTTGCAAGACCGACACCAAATTAATACAATTAATCCAACGCTAATTCTCTTATAAACATTCGCTTGAGGAAGCCGTCACAACTCTATCTACATAATTGCAGATAACACAAGACAGCCACAGATTAAATTTCACACACGCACTAATTCCTGACATTTCTGACACTGACTGACAGTTTGACATGTTGTTTCAGTAAAATTACGAAGTAAACATGTTTTCCTGAAAAGCTGAAACATTGGGAGATGAAAATGTCGCGTAAAATAGGGGAGTTCACTTATTTGAATTTTCCATCCTGCTTTTGTTTTTTTCGCTTGGTTATAGATTGAAAGAAGTTGTCTGTGGGTTGTCAATGTGAAGATGTGTTTGACAGCATTATATCTGTGTTCCTTGTTTTGGGGTTAGTACTGATAGCGAACTTATGTTTATAAGAATAAAGGTTATTGTGCAACAAAGTCATAGGCAAATATCTGTGAACAGACTGTTAGTAAATATAGTGTCAATCATAGAGAAGCTTTTTCGTAACATTCCTTTTGTTAGGATTGATTGATTGTCATAATATTTCTCTATTCCTTGCTTATTCTTGCAAAGATCTTTTTTTTTGCAGACGAAGATAGTGGCTTGAACTAGTTTTTCTACTAAGACTGACCCTTAGGGCGGATTTCACCAATGAAACTGAACGCGATCTTGAACTGCGTTCAAGAGCTGTCAGTATCAATATTCCTCAAAAATTGACGATATTGACAGCTCGACGTGGTTTGTATGCTGATCGCGATCAGTTTCATTGGTGAAATTCGCCCTTAGTCGCATTAAATCCTGAGAGGCCGAAAGACAGTCATGCCATAAGCCAAAATAGATCGTAACAGTCGATCTGTATTTTCTGCCTAGACCGCCCCCATGGGTAAAAGGCGGGAGTTTATGTACGTGTATGTACTAAGTCAAATATATAAAATTTAATAACCACAGCAATTTTCAAACAAATCTCTTTTTCATTACATAATACTTACCAAGAAGATCGAGAAAGAGTCACATCTAAAACGACAATTTTCTCCCCAAGACCTTTAATGTCAGGTCCAACATTGCAATATTACTTTTACAAAAGTCTCCATACCACATTTTAACACAAACTTTTAATAAAAACATCACGCTTACTAGGAAACAGTTTAACACATCTCATTTGAACGTGACAACCAAAAAAATAACTTTTAAGTTAGCTTGACCCTCCGATGACATCCTGTCGTTAATTTGTCCTAACTATGCGACGGGAAGCGACGAGCTCATGGCTAAATAACAGCCGCACGGGTCGATCTTCAAAGTTAAAGTGGAAGCGCCAGGGTAGCCCGCGAAATTCAAATATTTTTGTTTTTTGCAATTTGCCGGCCAGTGAAGCTTTATGTTGAACAAAATACGATTCGCGGCCGTAACGCGTATTGCAATGGTTATTTCATGAAAAAGTCCTTCAACAGAGCTTAATGAACTTAGAGGGCTATTGATGATTGAAAGGGTTATAATTCTTTAGGTTTTTGATGATATTATTATCCGTATAAGCACTAGAACCCTCAAAAAATAGACCGCTATCAACAGAGCCCTAGTTTACAAATTTGACTTGAAATTAAAATCTTTCAATATCTTACATATCTAAACTTAATATATAAAGCTGAAGAGTTTGTTTGTTTGTTTGCTTGAATGCACTAATCTCTGGAACCAATTTGAAAAATTATTTCAGTGTTAGATAGCCCATTTATCGAGGATGGCTATAGGCTATATATCATCACGCTAAGACCAATAGGATCGGATTAGACGACATTGCGTGCGTCAACTAGTTAATTATATAACTACAGGTTCAGTGACAACGATGCAGCATAAGATAAAACGAACGCCAATTACGTATCGTTTCCTTGGTGCGCTAGAAACAACACAGCTATCGTTATTCTGTCAAGGGACATGTCTAAAAACAAAAACAACGCGCCGACAAGTGTTTTACTTCGTCCTAAATAAACATCCGCCATGTTTTGTGCCGTAAGAATCCTCTTTACATGTTTATGAATGACCATAGACGTTGGGAGGGATTTGATACACGTGTATTTTATGTTTGGGTACAAAAACGCAATTTTTAGGGTTCCAAAAATCTGTTACAAACTGAACCCTTGTAGGAGGAACGGTGAGGTCGCTCCGCGAAGCCTGTGAAGCTCCCACGATACTTATGTGCTTCTGTGCGGAGCTAGGCTGGGTAACTTAGCCAGGACACCTACGCACAACGGACCGAATGAGAGTCTAAGTGTGGAAATTGGAGTCCCTAATCTATCTAACCTTTATAGGATCTGTCTGGTTGTATTTCTGTGGTCATTCTTTAGAGTTATATTAAAAATTAAAGGCGGGCTCCCATATACAAGCAACGTGATTTTTCTTTTTACTCACACTTGGCGGGTTTTTATGTCACTTTTTAGGCCGGTACAAACCATAACTGTGCTCTTGTATCTGTATCTTTTCATTTCTCTTTTATTTTATTAAACTTTCATGCACCACAAAGGTAGAAAGTCAGATTTAATAACTTAGGGATTCTCTAGGGACCGTGCACGGCGTTGACTATGCCATCTAGTGTCGTATATTCGAAGTTACACAGACAATATCTTGACAATGGCACAGAAGCGTTAATGTCAAAACATTGACGCTTCTGTGCAGCCACCTGTGGTTCCTGCACGCTCAGTTTAGGGGAACGTGCGCGAAGAAGATTGTGCCTTCTAGCACAGCTATTTCGAAATTTTTACTTGAAAAATACTTGACAGTGACTTTTCTGTGCTGCCACCTGTAGTTTCTGCACGTTCCCTCTACCTAACGGAGGGAAATAATAACTTGGTAGATGCATAAAAACATCGGGCCAAGTGCGAGGCGGACTCGCAAACGAAGAGATTCGTATCCATGAACCTTAATTTTTATTAATTGTTGTTATAGCGGCAACAGAAATACACAATCTGTGAAAATTTCAACTCCAGTCTACCTATTACGGTTCTTGAGATACAGCCAGCTGACAGACAGACGTACGGATGGACGGACGGACAGCGGAAGCTTAGTAATAGGGTTCCATTGGTTACCCTTTGGGTACGGAATCTTAAAAACTTACATTTTATCGCCCAATAAAAATCACGCAAAAAATGCTTTCATTCCCACCCATTAACGTGGTCCCCCCCTAAACACTATACCGACAGCACCCATATTCTGATCACGAACAAAGATTAAAGCTCACTTTGTCACCATTAATACTGTTTTAACGAGCACCCGACACTGATTGACAGAAAAAAAATGGCCGCTTTACATCGATGGCTCGACAAGAACAAATGACTGAATTACAATGCAATCTAACAAATTGGCCAGCATTGGAAACGTGCTATCGATTTTATGGCCTAACACTACAAATTAGAGGCACAGAAGTCAAAGGGACTATAATGAAGGCTTCAGAACGATCAATTTTCCTCGCCTTTCCTGACAATGTTGGGGATTGGACAGCGTCCAATCTAACCGGTGTCTATAAGGATTCAACAATTTTTCAGTATTTTATTGAAGAAACTACGCATCGACGATACAGAACAGATGTCTCTGGAGAAGAAGGATTAGGAGAACCGACCCCGATTAGAAACGGGAAAAGGCCAGACAAAGAAGAAGAAGAAGTGACTACGCATAATCATCATCATCATCATTTCAGCCGAAAGATGTCTACTAGTGGATATAAGCTTCCCCCAAGATGGCGGGGTTTGCCATAATCGCCACTCTTGGCAGGCGGGTTGGCGGTCGCAGTGTATGGTGTTAAGTTTTGCAGAGAACGATGCTGCCCATTCTCTGGTGTGTCCCTTAGGACACCCACGGGAAGTGATGGGATGGTATTATTATTTTACGGCGCCCTATGGCACCGGCCGACACCATACGGCACAATAAATACGCATAATGACTGTCAAGTATAATATATAAATCATAAAATAAAAAAGAGCTCGAGGCTAGATAATAACAGCCGCACGGGTCTATCTTCAAGGTTAAGCAACGCTTGCCAAGGTTGGCCTGTGGATGGGTGACCATCTTAACATACCGAGTTTCCTCCGTGCCTCGGAAAGCACGTTAAGCCGTTGGTCCCGGCTGTCATTTGTAGATCTTTGGCAGTCGTTACGGATAGTCAGAAGCCAGTAAATCTGACTCCAGCCTTGCCATGAAGTATCGTGTTACCCAGTTAATGGGTTGTGGAGGTCTGGTAGGCAGCCGCTCCTCGTAAAATACTGGTATTCTGCTAAATCCGGCTTGATTGGAAGCCGACCCCAATATAGTTGGGAAAAGGCTAGGCAGATGTTTTGAATGACTGTCAAGTACCTAATGCCGTTGGTGTAAACTCGGGTAGTTGTTGGGTTATGGAAGTTAGGTAAGCAGTGACTACTTGTAATTTACTGGCTTCTGGATAGACTGAAAAGCAGTTGGAAAAATCCGAGGCAGAAGATGATTCTGCCAGCGGAAAACCATTCTTCATACGTTACAGAACAGACTTCGCTTTCACTTGGAAAAATTTTGGTGTCCACAACTTCTTTTCACCCACGCGCACAAAACGTTTTGGGAACACATTCATAATGCGTACAGCTAAGGAGTTCCCTGCCGGAGTCTGTGTTTCCCGATAGCTACAACCTGGGAGTCTTTAAGTCAAGAGTGAATAGGGTACTTCTAGGCAGGCGTGCTCCATCTTCGACCACATCATCGCTTACCATCAGGTAAGATGGTGGTCAAGCGCGTGCCTATAAATAGTAAAAAAAAAATATCTGAAGTCCACGACCATTTAATCGATTTTAATGGACTTGACCTTCTGTCTTATCATTCTAATTCTCATTCTAACCATGTTTTTTTTGTAGAGAATTTTGAAAGCGCTTTTTGTGATGCTTGACAAATTTATCTGTGTGGACGAGTGGAATTTAGCGAGGGCCTGTATTCCAACCGGCGTATCGCATGAATTTGGAATTGAACCAATCTATCGTCACATAAAGTTGGACAAACCCAGATTTTTGTCGGTGTGAGCACAAGGATTTAATTCAAAGTATTTTTAGTAGTCTGTCTATACTGTGGATACTGCTGTGCAATTCTGTTAACATGTCGAAGTGATTTTTTAAGGCATAATTTGGCGCCAAAAATCCGCCATTTTGTATTTTTTTCATTTTGATATATCCAGTGTCACTCTCACAGTAAATACGAATCTAACGACACCTCTCAAGCTAAAATCTATTGAGCCGTTTAAGCTCCAGGACGTGCCAAAGAAATATATATACATACATACACTCGAAAAACATAACCCTCCTTCTTCCGCAGTCGGGTAACAATGAGATGGTTTCGTACGATTATCTTCAATCTGGTGGGTGATGCACTGTCCTAGCTAGGTTATTATAAAGCCTGTATTAAGGAGTAACAGTCCCAGTCCCCTTTGCATTTGGTTACAATTTTAACTCTGTACACTGTGCTTTATTTGAGGTTATTGGAAGCTGTAAGTGCTACACTATTTTAAAATATTCAAAATATCTTATAGAGTCGTAAGTAACTTACAATCAACTATTTGTGAGAGTGTATGTGTGATGATGTGTTATAGTGTTCTCATGACCACCGTTATCATGATGGTTTTAAAATCTCATAATAGGTACCCAGCACCTGGTTGCATTAATACAGCCAAGTCATCATCTGCCTAGCCTTTTCCCAACTATATTGGGGTTGGCTTCCAGTCAAACCGGATTTAGCTGAATACCAGTATTTTACGCGGAGCGACTGCCTACCAGACCTCCACAACCCATTAACTGGGTAACACGGTACTTCATGGCAAGACTGGAGTCAGATTAACTGGCTTCTGACTATCCGTAACAACTGCCAAAGATCTGCAAATGACAGCCGGAACCAACGGCTTAACGTGCTTTCCGAGGCACGGAGGAAACTCGCTATGTTAAGATGGTAACCCATCTACAGACCTACCTTGGCAAGCGTTGCTTAACCTTGAAGATCGACCCGTGCGACTGTTATTATCTAGCCACGAGCTCCTCAAACCAATCATTAACACAGCCAAGTACTAGTCCCAATAAAATAGAAACGCATCCAAATGCCTCAACCTCTGTTACTCGGTAGTAACCTTAAACCATAAAAGATAGAACTTGAGGGTAGGGCCCTCACCCTCGTAGTGTACAAGTAAGTGAGATTTATGGGGAACATGCGAGCGGGAAGGACTCCGGTGAGCGCTGCGTGAGTCCGTTCGAGAGGACTGAGGAGGCCGTGCGTACGGTGAATATAGGTTACATAGTTTCTGAGACATTAAATTATATTTATTCTGCTAATTTATTTTAAATAATATTTTTATATCTCTATCTTTTTCGTCAATTTAATTTAGTATGAAAAACATCCGACACGACACGCGTGACGCTTGGCTTGGCATGGTAAAATAATTGTACCAAATTTACCAAGCCAGATGACGTCACGCGTGTCTTTAACGCACTGTATTTTCTTCATTTTTTGTTTACGTGAAAAAAGAAAAAATACGTGACCAATATTTTTTAAAAGTCTATCAGACGGACTAATTATTTTGTTTTAGTAAAATACCCTATTGAAAACAGTTCAGGCTTCCATTGCCATCCTGACAGCGGACTGTTACTGAGAAATTCCTGATGTACAAAAACCACCAAACCGGCGGTGAAACCGGTAATCAAACCTTATGGTTAGGTAGCATATGCAATTGCAACTGAACTTATTAACCTATGAAATTGGAATAAACATCAACAAACTGTTCCTCCTAGAACTTTTTTCAATATCCAACAGATACAATAAAAATCAATCCTGCAAACCTCCAGTCCTAAATATACAAAAATAGATGATCGGCCATGATTCAGAGCCGAAATATCTCCAAAGGTTTTACTTTCAATGAAGCACAAAAACGGTGGTCAATACCAATAACGCGACTGAGCGGACATTGATCTGTCAAGTAGAAAATGGTTGAATTCGTCCTAAATATTTGGTGGTTTTCGTCTGTTTGCGACGAACTTTGGTGCTATTTGGACTGTGTTGATAGTGTTTAACGGAATTTGAGATGGTTAAATGACAAATGATATTTATTTTATTTATTTATTAAAACTTGATGCACTAGTAAAAATACTGTACAAAGGCGGACTTAATGCCTTAGGCATTTTCTATCAGTCGACCTTAGGATGGTGCAGAGACAACATGGCAGGTGCAACTTAAAGGAAAGACAAACGGAGTGGAAAAGAAATACAATCATAAATACATAGATACATACGAGTAGGTACATACACATAAAAAAATAAATTAAAAAAATAACGACGTTTAGAAAAAACCAATTAAACGAATTAACGCTGTGATGATTCCACCAACTTCTTGCGAATTTATTTTGTAAGTATGTTAAACATAACCCTTTCACACGACAATCTTTTTAGGTAATTTTAGACTAAATGAGGCCGGTATTTCCTAGCTGACTATCCTGACAAGAAACACGGAAACTCAGAGGTCAAAAGTCTTTTTGAAAGTCCAGACAATCCGTACTGTTCAAATCATAGGAGAACGATGTAGTAGCTCTGAGGTGGCCTCTTGAGGAAAGTGCCACACAAATTTGAGAGGACCTGTCAGAACAAAATATAAGAAGAAAAAATTAAAGTTATACTTTTGTTAAAAGGCAGCAGCTCAATGTACAATAATTTTACTCAGCTGCAACTTGTTACACTGGGAGTCGACTCCAGCATAAGCTTAAAAAAAAAGCACAAGTTTTTGGTATTGAATAGTTAATTCTTCTTCTGTCGCGTGTCGATAAAAAAAAATATGTTTGGCCCAGTATTCAGCAACGGCAACACCATTCGCTGACCCAGCCATAAAATCCTCACATGTGCAGGAGGTAAGGCATGAGGTGCACGACAAGATGGATCATGGGCATCGGAGAGACACCACACAGACACTGAAGATCGGAGCCATCCAAAACCTCCACCTGAGCAAGTTATCTTTACTGCGGCCGACCTGAGTACGGAGTCTAATGTGGAGTGGTTTCCAGGTCAACCACGGCAAGGCGTGCCCAGGTTAAAGGTTCTCCGAAGATTCGATGACATAGTCAAGGGGTTTGAGCGAATCTCGCCGAAGGTCGCATCTTTCAAAGTTGGTATTGCCGATAGATGGACTCATGCATAACTCAACTACAGGAATTACTATTGATTGAATCCACACACCACACCACACATACACACCACCACCACACGCCACACCACATCTGGTCAGCGGTCAAATAAATAAGAATTATAATTCACTATGTATGTATTCAATTTTCCATTCCCTAAGAAATTATAACCTCTATCAGTTTCTTCGCTTTCTCCTTTTAAATCACGCAACAGATTTTGATGGACACTTTTTGGTACCCCATGAATTCTTTCCCAGTACCCTTTTTAAACGCTATTGTACATAATTTTAACCTAAAACATAGTTAACCACTAAACCAAGTAACAAACAAAAATATGGCCTGACCTATATTTTGAGGAACTGCAAACTTTCTGTAAACATAGGTAATAGTATTTTCATCATAATACAACCTAAGGCATCTTAGCCCATAAATTCTTGTAATATCCTGTCCCAGCTATATCTTCTAAGCTGGTTACCCTACCCAGTATTTTGATAAAGAATGTTAGTAGCGTTGCAATAAAAATAAGTACTCATGAGCTGTGGCTGAACAAGGCTGTATAACATGACCCAGATAAGTAAATTGTATGATCTCTTGTTAGACCCTATATTACTTTTAGATGGGAGATGAAAGGAATAAAAGCAGGTAAGTACCTACTAGAACACTATTTTATTGTCCCAAAAGTACTTATAGGTGAAAACCCGACCGCTAAAAACGACTAAAAAGTTCGATACAAGTCGCTTTTCAAGCAGTCTGATGCAGTTGGTGGCATCAGATCAGTGATTGAACTGCATCAGACTGCTTGAAAAGCGACATGTAATTTTTTTTATTTCCTACATTTTAGTGAGTTACTTTTTTGGAATCGTCTTCTCGGGCTCTTTATCTTGGTACCCCACTCGATATGTTATGAAAAAGTTTTTTTTGGAAGGCCAAAAATCCGCCATTGTGTATTGTTTTTTTTTTCATTTTGATATACCCAGTGTCACTCTCACAGTAAATACAAATCTAACGACACCTAATCCATCGAGCCGTTTTGGCTCTAGGGCGTGCCAAAGAAATATACATACATACATACACTCGAAAAACATAACCCTCCTTCTATCGCAGTTGGGTAAAAATGAGCTTAATGGACTGATGGTGTGGCAAATGAAGTGAGTGACGCGGCTCTTGTTGGCTGTAACGAGAACGCCTGGCTAACTTGATAGCCTAACGCGAACTGAACTGTATTATGAGTTGAAATGTATGTGCGGCGTAAACTGCTGAATTGTACATAAATTATGGTATTTTTGAGAAGATGGATGGTGCTATTGTTGATGAAGCTTCTAATTTATGTTATGTAGAAAATTTGTTATGTAAGTTTAGCTAGGAAGGTTTTGTTATTGAATACCTACTAGTATGTTTGCTGGAGAACATTAACATTATAATTGCGAAAGTAGCTTTATCTATCTGCTAAAATGTGTTTATTATAATAAACTATATGACTAAAACTAATTGACCCGCGCAACTTCGTCTGCTCCGCTCCTATTGGTCTTAGCGTGATGAGATAATTATAGCCTATGGCCTTCCTCGATAAATGGGTTATCTTACATTGAAATATTTTTTTAACAGTAGTTCCTGAGATTACCTTGTTCTAGCAAACAAACATACTCTTCAGCTTTATATATTAGTACTTATAGATCGATTAGTACAGATATAGATAAGAACCTGAACTGCAAACTTAAAAGATTATCTGAATTAGAAAGCTGTGAACTTAAAAGAATTTTTAAGTTTCTAATTTAAAAAATCCTATCTAAAATAAGGCGTTAAAAATTCGTTCGCATCGCTGTCGAGTGGAAGTGAGTCCAGAAGACTGGCGGCATTGCCACGTTGTATGGCAACGCTTATCCTCTGTCTGCTTGATTTATCTTCACGTCTTATCAGCAGAACAGATTTGGATGAAACTTTGCAGATGGGTAGGCTGTGTCCGGGAATAGGACAAAGGGTACTTTTTATCCGGGTTGAATGTTCCATTGGGATGTGAATGACCGTGTTACCCAGTAATGGGTTGTGGAGGTCTGGTAGGCAGCCGCTCCACGTAAAACATTTAGCTGAATCCGGTTTGACTGGAAGCCGACCCCAATGTAGTTGAGAAAAGGCTAGGCAGATGAATGTTCCGGCAGTACCAGGGTTAAATAAGCACCTTAGGTGTTGAAAAAGATTTAAAACCGGCCAGACTCGCACCATACGGTTCCGTACCATAACCCTTAATTTTATTATTTGTTGATAGAGCGACAATAGAAATAGGTACACAATCTGTGAAAATTTCAACTGGCTATCAATTACGGTTCTTGAGATACAAGCCGCTGACAGACACACGGACGTACGGACAGCGGATTGTTAGTAATAGGGTTCCCTTGGTTACCCTTTGGGTACGGAACCATAACAATCAATATGGATTGGGGTACTGATGGTAATTTCACCAGGAAAACGGTAGGACGAAATCAATCTCCCAAAAGTACAAGGAAAACCCAAATCATATTTCATGAAGAAACATAGATACCTAATACCATAGCAAAAGATTCTAAATACGGCAAAACAAAACAAAAAAATGAAAAGAAAGAGACAAGACATTAAGGTGGATGCTCCAGGGTAGCCCGCGAAATTCAAATATTTTTATGTTTTTTGCAATTTGCCGGTCAGTGTGAAGCTGTATGTGGACCAAATGCGATCTGCGACCGTAACGCGTATTTATCTAAAGAATTATAACCATTTTAATCATCAATATAGCCCTCTAAGTTCATGTAGTTCGAAATAATGATTATTTCTGAAATATTCATTCTTTCGAACTACATGAACTTAGAGGGCTATATTGATGATTAAAATGGTTATAATTCTTTAGATAAATACGCGTTACGGTCGCAGATCGCATTTGGTCCACATACAGCTTCACACTGACCGGCAAATTGCAAAAAACATAAAAATATTTGAATTTCGCGGGCTGACCTGGAGCATTCACCTTAAGTAAAATGTTTGTTAAAAGAAAGTTCTTAATTTGTTCTACTGTTTGAGACACAACTGCTTCATTTGGGTATAGGAAAAGTAGAACTCAAGTTTTCTGAAATATTTCTGTCATTTTTTTTTGTAGAAACTCACACTTTAAGGCTTTCTTTACCAGGGCTACAGTACCCGGCGATAAATATTGCATATCAACCTTTTTGAATTGGTGTATTTTATACAAGGAATAAAAAGAATTATCAAAAGAAGCAAATTATAATTGTTTTAACAGCTCCTAATAGATACCAGACTGTTTGTATTTCGTGCGACAGAGATAACGCTCTATGAAGCCGAAATTAGCCGATTGTCTCTTTCCAAAGATCGATGTGCAATATTTATCGTCGGGTACTGTAGGTACATAAGCTTGCTGCGGAATCTGTTCGAAAGAGGTACCGTAGCTTCTATGGGTTTTAGTCAGTAAGAGTCTGACACTCCCTCCTGCTTCACCCAGAGCGGGAGGAGTCATTTTTGACGGCACGGTTGGCGCAGTGGTTGAGCGATCGGCTGCTGCGCTGCATGTCGCGGGTTCGATTCCCGCACGGAACAAATATTTGTATAACCTACAGATAGTTGTTTCGGGTCTGGTTGTTTGTGTATGTGAGTTTGTATGTTTGTGAACGCACCCACAATTCAGGAGAAATTCCTAGTGTGGGGCAACGTTTAAAAAAAAAAATGATGATTTCCTATCCTTGAAAAAAAAGGTACAAAGGCATTTTTTAAGGATGGGAAATCATCAAATGACTCCTCCCGCTCTGGGTGAAGCAGGAGGGAGTGTCAGACTCTTACTGACTAAAACCCATCCGTGTTCCTCCTAGTGCCCTTTGCGTCCCAGGGCCGCGGTGACTCTTTCGAACAAATTCGTAACCCTGGCAGACACAGTCCATCTAACCCTGGAATTCTAAATATAAAGTTAAACATTATAATTAATTAGTGTTTAGGTGCCAAAATTCCTTTAAATCGGTCTAGACGTCCTGACCGCAATTTCGTAGGTAATTAATTAATTATTAATCACTGAATTGGTAGCACGAGTAAGATCTGTGGCAATGAGGCTTAAATCCGTTACATGTTTTAAATATGTACGTACTTTATATAGTACATATATACATTAAATATTTAGTAGTATTACAGCATACTACTAAATATAATAATCTCATCCCTTGAATTTGAAAGCTGGTGAATATGAGAAAGGATTTAAAATGGTTTTGTATATTCATAATGTATATAGTTATTTTTATTAGTCATATAGAAATATATTTTTAGTTTATGAAAAAAAAAATTAAATGTAGGTAACTTTAAAAAGTGAGTTTTTTTTCGCATTCTGAAAAGCTAAGAAAAGGGTGAATAAGTTACTTCTAGGCAAGCGTGCTCCATCTTCGATCACATCATCGCTTGCCATCGGCTGAGATAGTGGTCAAACGTGGGCCTATCAATAGTAACAAAAAATGCTTGTTCTCGAGGTTTTTAGCAGACATAGACAACCTAGACTTTCCCTGTACCAAAAGCATGGCATTATTAAATGTGAGCTTTGCGTGTCTCGGAAGTTAGTCTATGTTCGACAGAAATATATTTGCAAAATACCCAAGAAATATAACAACTAGTGATGTCCTATGACATATTGTTACTGGGTTGCGAATATCACCGCATCCATTTCGACCTGAAGCCTAACCCAGTCTTCGATTTATTGAAGAAAAGTCAGGCTTGTAAACTTACCTCGTAAACTGGACCATCATCATCATCCACCAGCCCGATCTCGTTCACTGCTGACCATAGGCCTCTCTGCTTGTGCCAATCCCCACGTTCTTGCGCCAGCTTCATCCAGGTTCTACCTGCGATGGCAACAATGTCGTCTGCCCATCTCGCAGCCGCACGACCCACACTTCTTCTTAAAGAAACAAACGGAACCCTTATAGGATCACTTTGTTGGCCGTCCGTCTGTCTGTCCAGACCCTTTATCTCGAGAATGCGTAAAGGTATCGAGTTGAAATTAAAACCATAAACTCAGTTCTACGGTTCTTGAAGTTGTGAAAAAATCAAACCAAGTTAACGTAACAAAAAGATACGGCCGTTTATGCCGCAAAAAACGTAAATTTCGACACTCTCAAGGGAATCAAAATTCATAGGGTATTTCCGGTTGACCTAGAACTATGAAATTTGGCAAAGTAATATCTTCTTTACTACAAGTATAGGAAAACGTCTGGAAACTACACATTTGTAATCAAATCATAAAAATATGGTCTTTATTTTAAAGCAATTTGTACCTACAAATTCGTACGGAACCCTTGGTGGGCGAGTGCGACTCGCACTTGACCAGATTTTTTTATAGAGGAATGGGCTTGCTCTTAAGCACAATCACGCCTGATGTCAAGCGACAGATGGGGTCTATGATGGACCGAGCGTGCCCAGAAGATGCCCGTTCACTCTTGTCCAGTCCGCGGACGCTGAAAAGATATACTGACAACTTCATTATTTCCAGTAGACCGTCTTACTTATAGGAAGAAACGATAAAGAGAAAATTAATGAAAACACAAACTCAATTTAAAAGTTTAGTCCTTACTTCCCTTTGACAATTACGATGTGAAACTTCCGTCTTGTTTTAAATAATAGCATTATTATTTATTATTACACTCAGAACTTATTACAAAGTTCCCTACTAACTTGAGATAAAAATTTCAAAATAAATAAATAAATAAAAAACATTTATTGCAGAATCTCTTCCATAATTTGTTAGTAACAATGTAAACTTATGAACTAGTGTTAGTAATATTTGCATTGTGAGCCTACATGAGGCACGTCGATCCTGGGGAATATCTACTTGACTGCATGCAGTTGTATCCACCGCCCCAAGATTAGAGAGTCCCTTCTTGTAATATAACAAAAAAAGCTTACTAAGATGGCCCGATAAAGTGTTATACTGTCCTTCTATCACAGATATGATAACCAGATTCGAATATTCCAAAATGCATAGCATTGACACATTGTTATATTTACCGAAAAGCCACGTGGTCCCGCCCCATATACTTAAAACAAAGACTCATCATCATCTGCCTAGCCTTTTCCCAACGATATTGGGGTCGGCTTTAATCAAACCTGATTCAGCTGAATACCAGTGTTTTACGTGGAGCGGCTGCCTACCAGACCTCCATAACCCATTAACTGGGTAACACGGTACTTCTTGGCAAGACTGGAGTCAGATTTACTGGCTTCTGACTATCCGTAACGACTGCCAAAGATGCACAAATGACAGCCGGGACCAACGGCTTAACGTGCTTTCCGAGGCACGGAGGAACCTCGGTATATTAAGATGGTCACCCATCCACAGACCAACCTTGGCAAACGTAGCTTAACCTTTAAAAACGACCCGTTGAGCTCCTCAAAACTTAAAACAAAGACTATTGTGGTTATATTCTCTATGACTTAAAACAATCGTTACACAGAATGTCAATACGTCTAGAGTACAAGGTTGATCCATTGACTGACCAAACTGCGTACCTAATCACTCCAGTGCTGTAACCCTATTCTGTAACAACATTTTCGTATCTCAACAGCGGAATCCAAGTTCACTTTTATGTTGTGTGCAATAAAACTCACTTTGTGAGGTTTGTCACTCAGGTGAAGCCCGATATCGAAATGGTTATTTACAGAATAGACTAGCTACTGCCAAAGATACACAGGTGCAAGGTTAGGTACCTAGTTGAAAAACACCGTGTGCTTTTAATGTTCCCGCCAAAAACAGAAGACTTTGATGTGTTCTAGGAAACAAGAACACGTCACACTCTACTGTTCTTCCGTTTTTAGGGTTCCGTACCCAAAGAATATCCAACGGAATCCTATTACCAAGCTTCCGCTATCCGTCCGTCCGTCCGTCCGTCTGTCTGTCAGCGGGCTGTATGTCAAGAACCGTAATTGTTAGACAGTTGAAATTTTCACAGATTGTGTGTTTCTATTGCCACTACAACAACAAAAATAAAAATTAAGGTTATGTGGTACGGTTTTTTTTTTGTTTTTTTTTTCTACAAAATTTGTGTTGATACGCCACTTTGTTTCATTTGTATATCGGGAATTTGACAATATAGGAAACAGTGATACATAAAGGTATTTACCTCTATGTACGCCTGCTACCTACATACGACATGTAAATCCCACCTAAATTTTTCTGCTGAAATAAGCGAAACGCCGGCACCAATTTGATCGAATCGAAATCGGGAGTTATCTAAAAAGGTTTATTTTTAGCTGAGCCATTCTCTTCAGTCTTTTTTAAATGGATACCTGAGAATAAATTTTACAATTTATACTAAACTGATTTGGAATTGCAGGAAGAATCGATATTAATAATTGATACGAAACTGTGAAGTGATGTGTTTAGAAAAGGCTGGTGATTTAGTAGATTATACACAACAATTTATTATTCAAACCGGGTCACCCATCCATATCACTGGATGCAGTTGAGTATTTAAAAAGGGACTGCCTAGGTTTGACCCCACTGCACAGCAGGCCACACGGCACTTCTTCACAAGGCTAATGTCAGATTTTCTCTTGAGGTCCCGTCATCTGAGTTCCGGTAACGATTGCTTCTGTACAAAAGAATGCAAAGTTATGAATACATTTCAATGACATAAGCATCTAAGGTGTTTGTAAGCTACCTTCAGAATATCAAGTGCGAAGGTTGTCTAGGATTCATGGCGGCTTTAATTAATTAGTTCACGTAAATTACTCACTAATTAATTAATTTTAGGTTTTCTGTTCACACTGCTAATTAAATTCTACGGTTTTATTAGTTTTAATAGACAAAATATACCTAACTATCGTAAAAAATTTATTACCGCAGCTTCGCTTCAATAGTCAGGAACAGCACAGGAACCGGGATCTTGTCCGGGATAAGCATATGGCGCTCAGGTAGCGTGAAGAGTAAATGAAAGATTTCTCTTATTTGTTTTTTTTAAGGATGGGAAATCATCAAATGACTCCTCCAGCTCTGGTCGGAGTGGAAGGGAGTGTCAGACTCTTACTGACTAAACCCCATCCGTGTTCCTCCTAGTGCCCTTTGCGTTCCAGGGCCGCGGTGACGCTTTCGAACAAACTCTACAACTCTGGCCGGCTTCATAATGGGTTCAGTAGCTCCAGGTACAAACATATACAACAAACAATTTTTTGTTTTACAATATTTTAAGACCTATACTAGACCTAAACCTAGACCTATAGAATTTAAACATTTTTTTTAACTTATATATTTTTCTAGATGTGAAAAAATCTTTAAAAAAAACCAGTTACCTATTTTAATAGGTAGTTTATTTTACAGACAGTTCACAGACTATACGTTCTCTTCATAAATTAAACAACCACAATGCTTCATAAGAAAATAAGGTGTGTACCTACCTAAAATCCATTAATCAATAACATAACAACATTTTTTCTCAGACATTCATCTTGAACTTCGAAAGAACAATATCTATTCTTGGCTCAATAAATACTGGCTGGCATACCGGGACGGCGTTTAAAAAAACATGGCGCCAACATATTCTAAGAATGAATGCTTACAATTTGTGGTGTATGGAGCGATGTTATTATGGCGATCTATAGAAAAGTAGGTACACATTATTGATTGGAAAAAAGTAATCCTTAGTCATTATTGACGTTAGTAATAGTAAAATAAGTAGGTAGGGGTTTTAAGGCCGCGGTCACGATTCGAGAGTGCAATGACAAATTTTCACTTAGGTATTAAAAATTAAGATTTTCAAAACAAAGCTTATTTTTAGCCTCATTTTAGAAAGAGATGATTAATCTTACGTTACGGGTTGCGTTTAGGTTACTTCTTTAGCTACCAAGAAAAAGATTCAATGAGATAAGCTTTCAATGCCGAGGCTAACGTCTAAAAAGGAAACTAAAGCAGAATCAGAAAGCTCATCACGCTACCCGTCACTGTCAAATTATCCCAATCAACCTTGAACCTAATGCGTTAGCGATAAAGATAAAAATGAAATTCGACAGATTCTTGGGTGATTATTGGTTAATATTATGATTCTAGGTTGGTCTGTGGATGGGTGACCATCTTAATATAACAAGATTCCTGCGTGCCCCGGAAAGCACGTTAAGCTGTTGATCCCGGCTGTCATTTGTAGATCTTTGGCAGTCGCTACGGATTGTCAGAAGCCAGTTAATCTGACTCCAGTCTTGCCAAGAAGTACCGTGTTACCCAGTTAATGGGTTGTGGAGGTCTGGTTGGCAGCCGCTCCACGTAAAACACTGGTATTCAGCTGAATCTGGTTTGACTGGAAGCCGACCCCAATATAGTTGGGAAAAGGCTAGGCAGATGAGATGAGATGATTATGATTCTATATGATTCTGCTAAACTGGCCTTTTTAGACCCGCAATTCACCACTAAAAACAACTGAATAAACTTTTCCCATAACCGTGCAATTGCAATCTCAACCCCCATTTTTAATTTCAAAAAGCATCTAAAACGCTGTGCAATTTGTAAATATAGTGCGCGTTACAGCATACGGTAACAAAAGGACGACTCACACCGAGCGAGATTTATGTCGCACGGTACAGTGCGCCACGAATAATATGTTGGGAAAAAACGTTTTAAAATAATTTGTTGAAGTTAGGTGTATGAAGTAATTGCTGAAGCTGTATGCCACGAATATTTTGAAAATAGAACGCTTTAAAATCATTAAAACGGTTGAAGCTTTGAAACAACATTATATTTTGAGTAATCCAGTAGTGTTTCTTGCTTGATTGCATTAATATTTTTTAATATGCAGAGTTAAATAATTCATTGTTGAATTTGATGTCTACATTCTTTGGTAAGTAGGTATCTAGGTACATAACTTTATGTAGTAAAAAAAGAGAGACCGCAAACTTTTGTATTTGTTAAGTACAAAAGTACGCGATGACGCTTGGCCCAAAGAATCGTACTTATATTAAAGTAAAACGATCAATATCTATATAATTATAATGTTTTTCACTTTTTAAAGTTTTTTTTTTTGTCGAGGTTTTTTTAAATTTTTTATTCATGCATTTTAAGTTTAATTTAGGTACCTAACAGGTACTACTTGAATACCTATGATCTCATCTAGTAACTTGGGGTCGGCGCAACACGTTTTTTACTTCTATTATGTCCTATCAGCCGTCACTACATCCCTTTTTTCATTTTGCTTCTCACACCATCCATCTTTTTTTGGCCTTCCTCTCCCTCTCCATCCATCCATTATAATCTACACTCACCTAAACGGCACTACATCCACCAATGCGTTTAGGTACTCATTTCTCTTTTCTGCTTCATCATCAGACCCTGATCACAATATATTTATAATCTATTCAATGCGACCATTTAAATGAAATGAATACGGAAACGGAAGTCATGCTGTAAGTAAGTGAGGAGTTGGGTATCCTGTAGATTTCAGGAAGTGCATCAGCATCTGTTTAAGGTTACTGATTTAAATATAATCTGTTCATTGAAACCATTCCAGTGAGTTCAAACACGACACCTCTGCCGTAACTTAGTGAGGATTTGGGTATTCTGCAGACCTCAGGTTATGCTATAGCATCAGGTCAATATAACCATCCATGTTCTTGCAATGTCATTGAAGTATCAGAATACAAAATTCGCATCGATCAGACCCGTAGAAGCTGGTTCAATGCCTTTATCAACTAGATAAAGTTGATGATCTTCAAACGGCTCAAACGATTTTGATAAAATTTGTCTAAGAACCACCGCTAGAAAACCTGCTTTCATTTAAATAAACCGCATCCATATCGCTTTACCCGTTTAAGAGCTACAGTGCCACAGACAGACAGACACACATAGCGGTCAAACTTATAACACCCCTCTTTTTTGGTCGGGGTTTAAAAAAAACTATAAATAAAAGATTATAAGAACTTCACAAAACACCGTCCCATTTTACACTCTTACCCATTAAGAGTTTCCTATTCCGAATACCACCCATAGACACCAATTGAATGGATCACCTTCTCGGAATTCCCGCTAAGTGCCAAATTCTAGGAAGCCTCTCGAATATATCACTCGCCAAACACGAGAGCAACGGTTTTGGTTCCATTCTGCCTTTGTGGGATAAACTGTTAATACTCCTTGGAGATACAGCGATAGTTGGACTGCATTTACGGAGTAGATAGAGATACCTAGATCAAGTAAGTAGATAGATACAAATACCACTGTTTCAAATGGATTTTGAAATCCATTTGTGATGAATAGGACAAAATACTTAGTACATAATTATTTATGGATGCCAAAAACAATAACTTTGATTGATAAATCAAATTTAACCCCTGGTATCTGAAATGTAGGTAATTCAACGAATCACAGATTTTCGCGTGTTTGTAAATTTTTAAAATTATTTCATTATTTCGTAAGAAGTGTTATTTTAGTATAATTTTCCTAATAATTATTTGTTCGATAAAATTCATCAACAACAAACGCCATTTCTATTTGTCCCAACACAAAACAAATACAAAATGGAACCAGGATTACAAGCTCGAAACTACGTCAACAATTCCATTCAATTAAAAACTATCATTCCATCGCAATCCTTTTATTCACTAACTCCACTAAAAGGCAACTGAAGCAGACACAATAATTACATTTTACATTAATCGCTTTTAAAAAACTCTTGCAACACAACGTACGTGCTGATTGCCTTCGCAAACACTCCAACGTTTCCGAACTAAATCTACGCTGTAGAGAGCTTTACGCCAATTTACTTCACATCTCATGGTACACAAAACTCGACTTTAAAATAACGTGGTAAGGATTTAATAACTGAATGATAAGTTGGCTGTCGCTTACCTGTTTTGTTCTCATTGGTGTATGCATTGGTGATTAGCCTTTTTGCTCATACCCTGTTCCCGAACGCCGCCGCAACGGGTAACAGAAAACAGACTGATTTTGCGGCGAAAAAAGCGCTGTGGAGTGTCTTTGAATTTTTTTAGTTCTTTTTCTTTTTTCAATGAGAAACGGGATTCTATGAATGTGGATTGATTTTTAATTTTCAATGGGCAATGGGGAATGTTGGTTCACAGATTAATGAAAGCTATTGAATAAATCTATCGGAACTTGAGGTTTGGTTTAGTGAAAAGGATTTGAATGCGAATGGCAAACAAATAGCAACGATGCTAATTAAACAAATAAATAGAGACAGCAATTCTGTTATCTTGGCGTAAACGTAAGTATTGTGTTGCGGAAGAATTTGGAACATGCAGAGACGAAAGTTTTAAGCGTGGATTTGGATGGGTGTAAGTGTAAGTAAGAGCAAGGAAAACCAAAAAAGACGATTATGATGGTTGGAATGTGTGATGATACATTGATGAAAGATTTCCAATGGCGGGAATGGAAACAGTAATTTCGATAAAGACAAATGTAGACGTAGGTTTAAAAAAAGTCATGCTGAATCAACTCCAAATAAAATGAAGTACCTAAGTAATAGCGGATAATTTTCAATAGGTAGGTAATTATTTTTTTCGCACATAATCTGCAATTACCAAACGTCAAAGCGGTCATTTAAATTATAGAAAATGGTCACTCCATTTTCTACAATTTAAATGACCCCGTTTATAATTTATTTGCGGAAACACATCACACATTTCAGATAATTTACTCGAACATTATGTTAGGTAGGTATTTGGTGTATCGAACCGTGATATAATATGGCGGATAGTAAATCACGCATTGTGCTATCGCGTCCATAAATACCTACCAGAACAACGCACAGATCAAAAATAAATCCGACTAAATAGATTAAGTATCGAATGTTTTATTACTCTGGTTTACTATTTTAGTCTATGGAAATTGTGGTGGGAGACGTTCGTAAACTACCTTATGTACTAGTAAAGAAATGTTGTATTCTGCTAGCTACAGGTACGATGAAAGAAATCAAGTGAGAAACAACAACACCATCTTTTGCTGCATCATATCAGCCGAAAGCAGTCCACTGCTGGACATAGGCCTCCCCAAGTGTCACCACATCGACCGACAGGCCTCCACTAGGTCATCGGTCCACCTCGTGGACTTCCAATACTGCTTTTTCTTGTATACTTACCGATCTCCTAATGGTTACCGGTAATAGCAAAAATGTAGCTGTTCGAAGGTCTACCTATCCAGGTTTTGTTGTAGTTGAAAAAGTCTCAATACCAAAATTAAAATCACGTAATTTTAAAACCAGCCTTTTACGTTTTAACTCTGCTGTAAATTCACAAAACCTCAGCAAATGTTTCATTCAACATAAAATCACTACACATTCCGTTACCCGGCTGTGCCCGTACTTATTATTTCCATGCCATTGCGGTTCATTTGCCACCAATGCTCCCACGCTTCCATTCAGTCAAGTGCATTCATTACATCGTGCATTTAACAATGAACCAACATTCTCTGACCTCTTACTGCTTACTTATCAAACTGTAATACTGGTCTTCATAAGCTGGTGTCTACGAACCGCCATTAGAAACCAATATTCATTGATCTCTTACGACCTACTTATAGAAAAATCAGACAGGTCTATGTAAACTGGTTTTCTTCGATCTGCCATCTCATAACCGATATTCGTTGATCTTTTATTTCTTAGCTTAAGAACAGCTAGACAGGCCAATGTATAGTGGTTCCTTCGGACCGCCATCGTCGACTCGCTTCCCAACTGACGTTTTGTTAGTAAAGATTTTTTGCTAGGTACTAAAAAAAATGGCTTTCAACTCTCCGGGGGAAGTTTGAATTTGAATGGGACGGCATCGACAATTTTGTGTGATGTTTTGAATGTGATTTTGATTTGAATGGGCGGGAAATTAATATGTTGTTAATTGAAGAGAACTCTTGACCGTTGGGGGAGGAGAATGGAAGAAAAAAAACGTGTTTCGTCAATCCCAAGAAACAATAACAAATTAAGGAAGATAGGTAGTGATGGTGAGCGCAGAGGACTTGATCCTAAGATCCATCATTAGGGTCCTCGATTCTTTCAGAAACTCGAATGTTTTATTTTTGCTAAGCCCTCTGTACCCTATGTTTTTTTTTTATATTTTGCTACTCACATGCGTATTTACTTCAAAGAATAGAATAGAAATAGGTAGGTATTTACTCTTTAATTTGCAACATTAAAAAATTAAATTAGGAATGAATAAACTTAATAAGTTGAACAATTTTCTGGGTTTTATTTTTAGGAACGTAAGAAACAGAATATGGCCCAAGTTTGTCTGTGACTCTATGTCATCGGAAGACGGCAAAATTAAATCCTGTAAGATTGCAGGTATAATATCGCATGAAGTTTTTAACTATTTTTTTTAATAAGACACGAATGTTTTGGAAACTATTAAATTTGGATACTAAACGCTTTTTTCATAATATATTGAGAAATAATAATCTGACTGACTTTTTCATGAAATAACCATTCAATAGGGCTTAATGAACTTAGAGGGCTATATTGATGATTTAAATGGTAATTTAATTTTTGAGCCGTTTGAGGTCATGGGGTTCGAGAGCGCGTCTCCTTTTTAAGGACATTTCTCGCCGACTGATCGACACTTTACGTGACCAGAGGGCAGGCTCGATCTTTGTTCAAAGAATTAGCAATGCCATTCAACGTGGCAATGCCGCCAGTCTTCTGGGCACGTTTCCGGATGACAGCGATGCGGAGGAATTCTTCGACGCCTGAGGTTATTTGGTTTTGTATATTATATTCATATATGTATTACATAGTTAGTTTTATTAGTTATTTAGTTAAAAAAATGGTTATAATTCTTTAGATAAATACGCGTTACGGCCGCGAATCAAAATTTTGTTCAACATACAACTTCAGACTGACCGGCAAAAAGCAAAAAACATAAAAATATTTAAATTTCGCGGGCTACTACCCTGGCGCTTCCACCTTAAAAGGTGGGTGCTCCAGGGTAGCCCGCGAAATTCAAATATTTTTATGTTTTTTGCAATTTGCCGGTCAGTGTGAAGTGTATATGGACCAAAGGCGATCCGCGACCGTAACGCGTATTTATTTAAAGAATTTTAACCATTTTAATCATCAATATAGCCCTCTAAGTTCATGTAGTTCGAAAGAATGATTATTTCTGAAATATTCATTCTTTTTTTGGTCCATATACAGCTTCACACTGACCGGCAAATTGCAAAAAACATAAAAATATTTGAATTTCGCGGGCTACCCTGGAGCATCCACCTTAAGAAGTAAATTTTCCAGTGACAACCTTTTTTTCTACCAAATGCGTTCCGTTTCAATTTTACCGGTCGCTTAAATCATGAGAGATTAACGTTCCTAAATTGAAATAGCAGCAAAATGAAATACTACTAATTTCGGCACATTCATTGTCTTCAAAATGTATGTAGATGGTTGTCTAACTAAATTGAACAAACTTTTGCGCACTTTGGGACCGTTTCGCACGCTCGCAAACTTGGGAATATTCATGATGAAAATGTACGTAGAGAAGTACCTACCTACAAAATGAAGAAGCTTGTAACGTGACGAGCAAATTCTTCACTTATTTTGTGCGAAAAAAAAAAAGGAAACAACATTCTGCACAATGAAATAAACTGTACCTAAACTTACACGTAGGTAAGTTGGTACATATAATTTGAAAGTAATTAGGATTAACAAATAAAATAAACGAAACGAACTAAAAACTAAAATAAAGCATTAAGAATAATTAAAGTATCTAAAAAGAAGAGAAGGCTAGTAGGTAAATAAGTATTTAGCGGAAAAAAGGATGGAAATGTCAATTCGGCGTATTACCAAGCGCGGGAAATGTTTATAATTTTGTAAATAAATATATTTCTGACACTACAACTGACACAGTGAGTAATTAGACGTCAGAATTAAATGAATGGGCAACTCATTTTGGGCTAAATGTGTTTCTTTCCTTCGCGTGGGTCGGAGTGTTTGTGAGTTTTGGCGCCAAATTAAGACAGAAGTAATTTACGGCTTTACAATCTTTTGAATTCTTGCTGAATGCAATTAAATACCTAACGTGTCTTTTTTAAAAAAGGAGGTGGTGGAACGTGGGAGTACACGGGAACGGGAACTACGCGAGTGAAACCGCGTGACGTCCCCTAGTAGCCTATATATAGCCTTCCTCGACAAATGGGCTATCCAACACAAACGGATTTTTCAATTCGATCCTGTAGTTCCTGAAGTTAGCGCGTTCAACCAAACCAACGTTCAAACAAACTGTTAAGCTTTATAATAGTAGTAGGTATCTACTTATAGATAAAGTTGATGTAAAATATTAAATAACCTCTAGATCGGAAAGACCTAAAGAAAAATAAATATAAGGGTTTTGAAAATTCTCGAAGTTAAGTTAAGGTCGACAGAGAATTTAAACTGACACTGTTTTAAGTAGGTATTTAAGAGAGGTCTCAGATTTATTAGCCCGGCAATAAATAAGCATTTTGTGAAGAAAATGAAGAAGCGTTTGAGGGTTTTTTGCGCCGTTGGCAACTTTCGAAAGATCTTTTAGAGTATTTTAACAAAAAGTGTCTACCTGCTCTAATGTGACGAACATCCGTGAGAAAGTCAATTTATTAAAAAAAATTAAACGCCGTCAAATGATGTGTTAAAGAATATACATACATATCAATGGTTATATGCATAGAGGTAATAAAGATTTTTTTTTATATCTCTATGGTTATATATAATTTTATTATCTAACGAACATTTTACATGATATAATAAAGAATTTATTAGTTAGGTACTAGCTTCTGCCCGCGATTTTGTCTTCGTCAAACTCGTAAACCTACACAAATGACAATTTCATGATGCTTTTACGCGGAAATATAACTCATATCAACAATTATCATTCATTACATAATATTCATTGATTAATATTGGGTTTTAATAGATCAAAATATGAGCTAATTCGTCCAAAAATATCGTCATTTCTCAAAAAGTAATTTCCCGTACCGGGAATCGAACCCGAGCCTCCTGGGTGAAAGCCAGGTATCCTAGCCACTAGACCATACGGGATACTGAGAGAGATGCCGAAATAGCGATTCAATATCAACGACTGTCGTAACTTTTTTATTATGATGCAATAAGATAATATAAACACCGTCATCACATTTTACATTACACCATATCAACTGTGTCCTTGATACATTGTATACTTGGGTTAAAATTCTTATTATTATGTCCTTTATTTATATGTATATATTCCAAAATAACTATATCTATACATTATGAATATACAAAAGAGTTAGCATTGCCATTCAACGTGGCAATGCTGCTAGTCTTCTGGGCACGTTTCCGGATGACAGCGATGCGGAGGAATTTTTCGACGCCTGATCGTATTGAGTTAAAATAAAAATAAATAGGTACATAAAAATAATTAAGTAAGTATTGGTTTTATTAATCTGCCTAGCCTGTCTTCAAATCTAACGGGATACAGATTAATACTAGTCATTTAAAAGGAACGATTGCCTATCTGACATCCTCAACCCGGAAACTACCCAATAGGGTATTTTACTAAAAAAAAACAAATTAGTCCGTCTGATAGATTTTCAAAAAATATTGGACACATATTTTTTCTTTTTTCACGTAAACAAAAAATAAAGAGGATACAGCGAGTTGAAGACACGCGTGACGTCATCTGGCTTGGTAAATTTCGTACATTTTTAACAAGCCAGATGACGTCACGGACTAATTCGATTTTTTTAGTAAAATATCCCATTCCCCCCCCCCCCTTGAAACTGCCAAAAAATAATTTGATTTGGAGCGACCTATTAAAATTCCTAACAATAGGTATTGTCCATGACATATTTCAAATAACGAATCACATAAGAATGTATCACGGCCCATTTAATAGAACCTTGAACGGATATTGAGACAATTTTAATACCTAGCATTCGTTATCAATGTATCATTGATACTTACTTTAAAAAAAAACAGGTCAGTCCTTAGTCTATCTACTGAAAGACTATGTTGAATGGAATTTCATTATGATTGTGGTTGGCTGGTCAGAAGAAAAATAAATAATGCACCCAACGTCCATTTAGCTGCCAACGTTTGAAAATAGAATCCTGAACTTAATTTCCGTCAATTTGTACAAATGTGCAAACATCGCAAATTGCTGACATATAGTTTGGTTTTGGTTTGCAATAAATTGGAGTGAGTAATTAACGCAATACTGAAACTAATATTGAACATAGATAATTAATCGACAAATCATTAAGGTGTTTGTCAGATCATAGGATGTTCAGACAAACAGCTAGGTAGGTAAATGATTTTTCTCTCACTTTACGAAAACAAATCACATTGTATTATCAATCATAGTGCCAATTCCATTTATTTTTAGGACGGTAGAATTTACACAATTTTAGCTAGGTTGCCAATTCCAACTTGCCAAAAAATAATCTATACCTACATACGAGTAAATAAGCACAAATAATCCTCGACCACATCATAATCATTTTCCATCAGGTGTGAGATACACTAGTGGTAAAACGCAAGAATAACTACCTAGGTACTTACAAAAAAATAATTAAGAGACTGTTTGTAGTGCTGTTTACATGGCAGGTACTTACCAAAACCTGGCCAAGTGCGAGTCGGACTCTTACGCGAAGGGTAAGTACCTACCAAAACCGTAAAAACCACGTTTCTTGTATGGGAGCCCCTTTAATTTTTTAAATTTTTATTCTTATTATTGTAGCAGCAATAAAAATACTCTATGAAAATTTCAACTGTCTGCTTATTGCGGTACTTGAGATACAACTCGCTGATAGACAGACGGACGGACGGACAAAAGAGGCTTAATAGGGTTCTGGTGGTCACCCTTTGGGTACGGAACCCTAAAAAAGAAGTTTTCCTCCGATATTACGACCATCGTTATTCGAAATTCAAATTTCTGACATTCATCGACGGCAGCCATCTTGTTCTTTATCTAAAACAGTAGCGCAAACTGGAGCCCGCCATTTGCCCGCCATTTCGAAGTTCAACAATACCGTGTGCAATAAATTGAAGTTTCTCCGGCGTCCTGGAGTGTGGAACGGAAAGTATTACAAGTGTAGTCGTGTAACGAGCGTTATCTCCCGTCTGCCCTTACAGCAGGTCATTGCTTTTAACAAGGATATAGGATTCGTAGAACCTTCTAAGAATTTTAAAGTTTATGGTGAAAATTATAAAAAGGAATGGATAAAAAAAATACCAATCCAGCGTATGAGCATAAATGTCATATCATCAAAAACATTTTGGGACTTTTTGACAAAAGTCATCGATGACAAAATGGGCGATAAAATGACGTGTGAACGCCGTTATGTTTCCGTTGTGAGAAAGGGATAATGCAACGAGTCCTGCATATCTCTGTCTCTCTCTAAGAACGGAATCGCGATAGCACGTCACAGTGGAAGCTGTCCTTTTACTGTGCATAATTGCAAGTTTCTAAGCTTGATAATATTTTTACAGATCTAGAAAACCCCTGTTTTGAGTAGGTATAAGCAAAACAATAGTAAATAGTAAGTTTTTTTTTTGCCAAAACTTACCTACCTACATATATTTCAGACCATACCGAGGAGTTCCATAATAGGTATAACAATTACCTACCTAAATTTATTAAAAGTACACAGAACGAATTCCTTATTTTCACAGCGATGTATTCCACGCCATAACCTTGAAAATTGAGGCTAAAAGGACCATATTTTACTCTAAACCCAGATAGAAACATTGTTCGGGGAAAACGCCTAAGTTTAGAATACAAATGACAGAATTATGTTAGTGGAGCCTTAAGTAACCCTTCGTCGTTATCGTAAGGAATAGGAGTCTAGAAATATTTAAGTTTCTTGTGGAATCTTCGAAGGAAATGGCGCAGAATAACATAAGTATCTTGGTAATTTTGCCAAATTGTTGAACTGGAGAAATGGTGCTACTGTAGGTACCTCTACCTAATCCTGCGGTCTATAGGTGGGGTGTTATGAGTTTTGTGTAGTTGCTTATTAATAAATCATTTCTTAAAATCATAAGGTATTTATTCAAACTAGGCTGAAAATCAGCACTTTTTGAACGTCAAAATGTACATGAAGACAGTCCCCCAAATCGCCCGCCCGTCACCAATTCCTAGTGTTCTAGCTGGAGAAGAAGTGACCAACAAACTCCCCAGCAACACAACTTAGGATAAGTTATACAAGCCTCATTCTTACACAGTCGCCAATTACAGATTGTTAAATATACAAACTACATAATGACCTTTGCGATTATATTGTTTTAGGTATAATGCTTACCTATATTTTCTAGTTTTATTCCTGTGCATATAACATCAACCAATAATATCGTCATCGATTTTTCAAATATGAATGCCCGACCATGGACTAACATGTAGAACTTTGATGAAATAGTTGGTAGGTACTTCAACTATCGGTGGTGACAGCCAATCAGCATCCTATGACATAAAATTCGTTCGTTTTGCCTCTGACAGCAACCTAATGAATTAGAAAATAAAGATCATTATGCAGTGTGCTGGAAAATCAGAGATAAAATAACTGCGAACGGACAGCAGCATGGCAGATTTAGGCACTTGTCTCACCGCCGGCGAGGAAGCGAGTAGCTGTCGACTATTTGCTCGCTGAGGAAAGGGACAACATATATAGATCTCGTAAAGGAGACATACATTCATAGTCGATAGCTGGCTGTTCACACTGCCGGCGAGCGGCAGCTCTTACCTCTAGTTGATCGCAGCGAAAAAAGCTATTAAAGATTGTACTCGCTCAGCGACACTCGCTCGGCGATGCTCGCTTGGCGGGCAGAACATACAAACTGCGGTAATTTCTACCTATAGTGCGGACCGGAGCGAGTATTGCGAGTAAAAGCCGAGCGGCAAAACTATTGCAAAATTTCACTCGCTACTCGCTGATCGCCAATTGTTTAGAGTTTGAAGCTTTACTCGCTACTCGCTGATCGCCGGCGGTGAGACAAGTGCCTTAGACGCCTCAATAGAGGGCCTAACCAAAGTAATATTTTACCAGCAATAATGCTCGACAAAAAGCCCAAAAATAGATAAGATTGACACTATCAAGATATCTCAAGATTAACCTCAAACATTTTGTACTTTTGACAACCGCTATCGGTGACAGAACGTCACTGTCATAAGCCCTAAAACAGCGGGTCTAAAAAGGCCACTTTAGCAAAATCATATTAGAATCATAATATTAACCACACATCAAACTGTCAAATCTCATTTTCATCTTTATCGCTATCGCATTAGGTTCAAGGTTGATTGGAAAAATTTGACAGTAACGGGTAGCGTGATTCGCTTTCTGATTCTGCTAGTGGCCTTTTTAGACCTGCAGGCTCTCGGTTTTGAAATATTGTCTCATCTATTCCGCATATATCCCTGTTCTGTAAGGTCAACGTTTGCCTCCACCCACCGGACTAAGTATACATATATGTACTTACTGTATCTACTTATTTGCTATATACACAGGTAACGGGATAATGGGATACCGATGCATCGAGAAAATCAACTCGTATTCTGTCGCAATAGTATTTTTAGTCAAAAACTATAACTTTTATGTTACTTGATGGATATATTTCTAGCGTTTTGTAGATTTTTTATCTCTTGATTGGGAAAATAGATTGGTTTTGAAAATTATGTTTTATTATAAAAAGGAGAAATTCAAAAAATTAGATCTGTGCAGTCACCATCCAAAGACAGAGTGGGTAAAGAATGCCTATTGTCTATGGCTATCAGTCTTCCTCTGTACATTTATGTGTGTTAAAACCTGTGAAAAAAAAATCAGAGAATCATACTTTCATCTAGTCAAATTATATACGATATTTGTTAATAATAAGCTCTAAAGGCTTGTACAATTTGCAGGAAAAAATCTCCAGTCTTGTATCCCATTGTCAGTCTAACATTCATTAGTAAGTATTTGTACCTATTCGTATCCAATCCACCAACGACCACAATGGTGATCAAATTAATAAACAGCAATATATACAGAAAATAGCTAGTCTTTCACGCCTTTAAAATTGACAAAAAAAAACTTATCATTCTAACAAAACTCTAAGAGATTTTCCGAAACAGTCATTCTACCTATCGCACGAAACAGCGTCGGCAGGTCAACAAGACAAACACATGCCTGGGGTCTGACACGTTCAGAATATTATTAAGGACAATAAATCATCCTACACGTGTCAGCCTGGTTCTAACACTGTGACATGGTCTGTCATTATGCCAAGATCGTTTAGAGCTAGCCTTTGAAGCAGGGATGTTAAGGAGCTCCGTAACTATAAGCGAAACTATCGGATATCCGAAATAAAATTTATCCGAAACCGATGTAGGTACATCGGATGATTTCGGATAGGGGCGGAGTCTAAATGAGACACGTTATGACAGGTTTTTCTGCGCGACCGAGCAGAACTACTAGCCACGCGCGACAATTGCTGTTTGTTTATTATTTCTTATTCATAATTAAAATGTTTAGTTATTTATATTTTACTTTTACAATATCTTAAAAAATCTGATATCCGTAACCGAAATTAACGCAGAATCCATACCAATATTATAAATGCGAAAAGATCTCTGTTTGCCTGCCATTCTGTCACGCTTTCACGCCAAAACTACTGTACCGGAATTTGGTGCAGAGATAGTCTAGAGCCTGAGAAAGGACAAAGGCATACTTTTTATCCAGAGAGTATGTTCCCAAATAATTACATATCTGTAACCGGTATATTATTATTTCTGTATCCGTAACATTATTCAGATCCGACATATCCATGACATCTCTGTCTGATACTACACAGTGTGACATTATACCAAGAGGGTTGAGGGCTAGCCTTTGAAGAGGCCAGAGGGCGGCCAGAAGGCGGCAAGAGGGCTAAATTGGGTGATTGGGGACGATTCACATGTTCGTGGTTACTTTGCCTACGTTTGTAGGTTGTTAGGTATAATCTCAGCAGGCTAAAGACTCAGATGATGTAGACAGACTGTTCCAGACAACTAAATTATTCGAAGATTTCTGAGTAAGTTTTGTTTTAGCTGAATTAGTACCTAATGGATATTCGTTTAGGAAGGTTTAGAATAAAATACCTAGTCTAAAAATTATGTTACCCTTTTGGCTCTATGTATCATTTAGTTTGATTCTATTACTCTTTCACATGCCTCTATAATTATATACTTTGTGCCTAAAGCCCGGATTCTAGAACGTATTTTGAAAATTATCCCAAAATAAATGTGACAAATGTCAAACGTTGCTTCAATACACAGAGTACATTATACTATACTGCTTCAATACATTCAAACTGCCGTATTTGGTTGATTGAATTTTTAACAGCCAATCGCCACTTGACTTGAGTTTATTTTTTTATGAGTCGATTCTTTATTTCCACTAGTTACACACGTATCATCATCATTATCATAACAGCTGAAAGACGTCCACTGCTGGACACAGGGTTCCCCCAAATGTCGCCATAATGATCGGTCCTTTGCATCTCGCAACCGACGAATCCCCGCAGCCTTGAGGTCTAGCTGGCACTCGGTATTAGTCGCTCATGTAATACAAGAAAACAGAAAAAAATATACAAGGTAAATAAAAAAATCGAAAAATTCGACTGCAAAAAAGTGAAAATTAAGCAATGCACTAAAAAGACCGAAACCGGCACACTTTTATGAAAGAAAACTGTTTCCTAATTAAACTAAAACATATGTCTCCATTTAATACCTTCATTTTGACAGCTTACAATTTAGCGCCAAAAATCAGCCATATTGTTTTTTTAAAACACCTATCTAAGAACACACTTAGATTTTTGAGACGAATATAAAATAAGTTCGAAATCCAGCCATTTGTAATATACGAGGTAAGAAACAAAGCAAATATCCAAAGCACCATACAAGAATACCACAAACTTTTTCGAAATCCATTCCCCAACTAGAGAAATCGCGCAATTTCGTATTCAGAAGCTGTATCTCATTATTATAACCCTGCCAAATTCGATATACGCTTGAATAGTTGACCGCTCAAATAACCATTGGGTGTGGACGGCGCTGTGAGAGCCCTCTGCACAGAGCCGGGGTGCCCGGCCAATAACTGTAGAGCATTGCACTTTTGGAGCTGGTATAAGTTATGAGGGAGTGAAAGCAAATTGGATTCTTTGTAATTTTTATTATAAGGTTTTGAAGGGCTGGCGTTTTACTAATATCTTGTAGTGATCGACGTAGCTAAGAAGCTCTTGGTTTACAGACCCCAGGTTATACATAACAGGAAACAAAAATCTTACAGGTATTCTCAATCGTCATGATTAAAAGTAAAGTTAGTTAGTAGGTGGCAGTCTTTTAGCTATAGGAAAATGACGTTTATGTGATAAATCATAAAGCAGCTACCAGGAATACTAAACCATTCGCATGTATTTACTCTTTAAGTAAAGTAGGTCTAAAGGTAAAAATCAAATCTTCTATTACTCTACTATTTTGAAGAAACTGAAAATTCCATTGGTAGGATAGTGTTAATTTACGATGGTAAAAAGAATCTGACAAAATTTAGTAAAAGCTAATTTTATTTATATATTTCGTTACTGGATCATTCGTAAACTGTATGTCATCCCAAGCATTTCTTTTGCATAGAACTTTTTCTTTTCGCTACACGCTGCAACTTATGGCTTAAACCAAAATTCATAGTGGCTTTCAACATCACGATAGCGAAGAAAATCTACATGATCAAATCTGATCTTTAAACATTTTAAAATGTAGTTTGGACCCACTTTAGGCAGCATTTATTCTGCATATTCATCAGTTATTTAAAGTCCATTTACTTACGATTATCATATCTTTAAAAAGGCAATTTTATAGACATTGGTGGCTTTCAGCAGATGGTGTGTATCTGTTTGAAAAGTTATAACTGTTTTACTTTGTTCAGTCGAGCGATTGACTCCTAAGATCAGTCAGTAGGCATACTATTGTAGTCTTTGATCTGAAGGCTTAGCATAAATGTTTTGGCGTATAGTAACGTTATAGTATCTATTGTTAACGTAAGTGAACTTTGAATTTAAATTACTACTAACCTATTGTAGTTCGGTTTAATTTTATGCGACGTACTTATATAATTTGTATCATACAAAAATATTAATGTATATAGTACTTACCCAATTAATTAAAAAAAAAACAAAATATGAATATAGAATATATTCTGTGCGAAACGAGTATAATAAATTATAGTAAAATTTTACGTTACGTTAACATACGAGTATAGTAGAGTTAACAACAGTCGTACTAAGCTCTCTGTGTCACAACTAATGGAATTTAAATCACACACACTTCTACACCCAATAAAAAATCTGCTCAAAATGTTGTTAATTCAACAGACAAGAATGTTACGTCACAAAAACAGGTCAAGTAGCAAAACAGCAGAAATGAAACCTACTTTTTTCACAAACTATTTCAAGGGCAAAACCAAATAGTTTTCCAATCACTATACAGGATTTTAAAACAGAAAATATCGTTAATGCATAACAACCAGCTCTTGTCAAGATCAGCACAGTCCATTAGCGTTCAGGAAAATATTAAAAAGACATAAAGAGGAAAGAAAAACCCGTAAATAGGTACTAACAGCAAATAAAAAACGGCTTAGCACCCGCTTACAGGGATGGTTCTCGTTAAGGTAAAGTTGTGAAGATTAACAACGGTAAAGGGTGAAATGCGGGGCATTTTCAACACATCTGTTGAACTAGAAAGATTCGAACTTTAATACGTCTTTCGTGAGTTATTACGTAAGTTTTGTTATTTATCTTCCTGGTGTGTATTTTATTGTGGGTTCGAGTGGCTATTGGAGCTACTTATTTTCTTTTGACAATAAATAAAATGGCTTTTTACCTATTTACTTGTCTTGCCTTAACAAGTTATACTAATACTAAGTGTCCTTGCTAAAACCTTGAACATGTTCAAGTGCAAATCTTCTTGGCTAGAAATAAAATTATACTTTCTAACTAAAATAAATCGATGAATGAATGCGATGTGCTCGCCGAACCAATTTTGAGGATTTTTGGTACAAATATAGATTAGACCCTGGAGACGGTTACAGGATACTGCCGCGGGATAAAGTTAGTCTATACCAATGTATTCTGATTTTTATGTTTGATTTTGTATCAAATGGGCTCCGAAACTACTGGACTGATTTTAACAATTTTTCACCAACAAAATGCTAAATTATCAGGTACTAGCGACCCGCCCTGGCTTCGCATGGGTGCAAATTACATACTAAAACCTTCCTCGAGAGCCATCCGTTGCGTATTTTTAAAGATCTAAGCATACATAGAAACAAAAATAGAGATTCTTACGAAAATTGCAATAACCCGCGCGAACGAAGTCGCAGGCGAAGTGCTATCAATCAATATTATAAAAAGTCTTCCGTTACTGAGTGAGTCACAGACAGATAACACGCAGCCAAAACTCCTGGTCGTTGTCAGCTGAAATTTGGCATGTACCTATGTTCCTTAGGGAGTATAGGGGAGCATTAAGAGAGGGTTTCCTGAAATCCCTACGGGAACTGGGAACAACGGGATATGCGCGTACGAAGTCGCGAGAAGAAGCTAGTTTTTAGAGTTCCGCACCCAAAAGGTAACCTACGGAATCCTATTATTAAGCCTCCGCTATCTGTCCGTCCGTCCGTCTGTCTGTCAGCGGGCTATATCTCAAGAACCGTAATAGGTAGACAGTTGAAATTTTCACAGATTATAACTATAAATTATAAAAATTAAGGTTTATGGTACGTTTTGTAATAAAATAAAGAGACCTCTTGACGAAGTAGGCACAGCCTCGCCCACAGCGTGAGAACTAACTCAACAATCCAATTATCCATAATGAAATATCCTCAACCATATGGCCCGAATATTTACGACAAAATCCGATCCGTTTCTACTTAGACTTCTTCGTCAAATCCGGAGCTGGAGTGTTCCGACAGCTTGTCAATACGGGTTCCTATAAATGGCAACTTGTACTATGTAACCTTACATGGTAAAGCTACAACTTCGGATGACTCACTACTTGCCTTGATATCGTGTGCTTGATATTATTTGAGTTATGACCCTGTTTTCTCTTGAAGAGGTTATTGCAAAATGATATCGTTTGGGATTAAGTAATTAATTCCAAACGTGGATTTTTATTAATTTCGATGAGCATAGTTAGTATGCTCTATGACCTGTAGCTGGTAGTAGCATTGGAGTTATAAGTCCCAGTTGGAATTCAGAATAGGGAACATGCGATATTTCTATTTTTGCTTACATTTTAAGAAACTCCGTCTAGAATAGACCGCCACATAAATAAAAAATGAAAACGCTTTGATTTATTGCTAAAATTGCGTTTCTAAACAGACAGTTTAAAGCTTCGCTCGAAAACGGACGATGACGTCACTCGTGTCTATCACTGGTCAAGAACTGTCCTAACTCAAAGACACAAGGGTGCCTTTTCGTTGGCATAACAGCAGATATGTCACCAAACGCTGATTGTTGTTTTTAAATACGTTCCGTTTCACGTTACTTTAATTCATTATTTTTGTAAAAATCGATACTAACCAAAATAAAAACGTTGCAATGGTCTTTATTTTATACTTTTTTATCATTTTACTGACAAAATTGTCATAAATTCTGTATTTGCATCTTCCCATATTGTGCTTGTATAACATATAATTGGTAAGTGCCTAAAATGATTATGTATTATGTATCTACATTTTGCAAATACCATTTCTAATTACCATGTAGAGTCCATAAGTGGTAAACTGTCTTCTATCATTACCACCGAGTTTGTTCTAAGCTTTTTCTCCTCTGACGGACCACCCACCATCAAAACTGTCTGAATTAAAACATCTTATACACATTCGTTATGATAATGAAACCCACTACTTCGTTACCCTTGATTCTGCAAGAGAATGTGTGTCAATAAAACTATTAAACAACAGCTATATCATGTTTTCCTTTATTCCAGGCATACACACCTACCGGCTTCGAGAAATATGGCTGTTCGTGTACAGTCGCCGACTACAGGGTTAATTTCTCCGTGTGGGATACATCGGGTAAGTCTCTTTAACTTTGCATCTACAAATCATAAATGCAGGATGAATTTTTCGAGTGTGTCTTCATGGCTAAATCCGAATCTATATGGAGTACAAAAAAACACTGAAAAGAGTCTCGAGACCGATTTTGATAAAAACTGAAACTGCAGAATTAGATTTTTGATAAATCGTTATTCCTACCCGGGATCAAATTCTGGAAATAACACATGGCAAATTAATGGAAAGCGTTCGTTTTTAACTAACAAGTTTTAAAATGTTTAAAGGCACACTTTAAAAATTCACCCTGTATATCTACAAGTAACCATGAGGTTTTAAATCTGCTGACTTGGTATATAAATGACGTATTTATATACTAAATCAGTATCTTGATGCGATTCCGTGGGACTAGATTGATGGGATCGGCTTCCGGTCCAGTATTTTACGTGGTCGATTACCAGTATTTTACGTGGTTGATTACCAGTATTTTATATGGTCAATTACCAGTAATTTACATGGTCGATTACCAGTATTTTACGTGGTCGACTACCAGTATTTTACGTGGTCGATTACCAGTATTTTACTTGGTCAATTACCAGTATTTTACGTGGATCGAGTGCCTAGGTATCCTGACCTCTACGACAAAGAAGGCGACACGGCACTTCTTCACAAGACTGGCGACCAATTTTCTGGCTTCTGAGTTCCCATAACAATTGCGTCTTTACAAAAGAATGCAAAGTAATTAGTAAAAATTCAACGACATAAGCATCTTAGGTGTTTGCCCTACATTAGTAATCTACCTTTAGAATATCAAGTGCGAAGGTTGTCTGTAATTCATGGCAGCCTAAAATAATTAGTTCACGTAAATTGTTCTCAGTTTAGAAAAACATCCACAGCTTAGTTACCGAGTAAAACGAGTGTACCCCTCGGTATAGACTGTTTCTCAGACTTTTTGTCTTCTGGTTACCCGCCACATCAAAGATCTACAAATGACAGCCAACAGTTTAATATTCTTTCCAAGATATGGTATGGTTGCAATGCTGTAAGACACCCACTTGTGTTACAAAAGCACTTATAAAGCCCGATGAGTCACCAGAATCGATAGGATTGCGTGTGTTTACTCGAGAGATACGTTAAGAAACCTATAATATAGTGTTCTGGTAGCATCAGCCTTCTATACTGATCTTACACCATGATTTCGTTTGGTCGGTCACTTTTCACTCAAGGTTCATTGAAAAACCAGCGTCAAACATTGCTAAAATATTTTTCAGGCGTTTTTGCGGTTGTTTTATGATGAATATCTCTTTTTTATTTGATTTAAGTGACTGTCGTCAAATATTATTTTTCTGTCTTTCTTTTTACATGCCTGATTCAAGATCTTCATCATCTGCCTAGCCTTTTCCCAACTATATTAGGAGCGGCTGCCTACCAGACCTCCACAACCCATTAACTGGGTAACACGGTACTTCTTGGCAAGACTGGAGTCAGATTTACTGGCTTTTGACAATCCGTAACGACTGCCAAAGATCTACAAATGACAGCCGGGACCAATGGCTTAACGTGCTTTCCGAGGCACGGAGAAAACTCGGTATATTAAGATGGTCACCCATCCACAGACCAACCTTGGCAAGCGTTGCTTAAATTTAAAGATCGATCCGTGCGGCTGTTATTATTTAGCCACGAGCTCCTCTACACAAGATACAAGATCTTATTCTTTGTAAATACAACCCGTGGATTGTCAAAGAAGATCAAAACCAATAAAATTACTTATACCAGTTTTTATTCGAAAATCAGCACTCCTTTTATAAAAACACTTCGTCTCGTTAAAGCGAGCTTCCGTAAGTTTGCTACAAAGGCACCGATCACAAAGTGAAGTCTGTAATGCACTTTATAAGCGCACCCACCCAATCTGAGCACTACAATAAATACAATAATTAAATTTTCACTAATTGGCTTTCATACGTTTTTTTTTTTTACTATTGATAGGCACGCGTTTGACCACTATCTCACCTGTTGGTAAGCGATGATGTGGTCGAAGATGTAGCACGCATGCCTAGATAAACGCCTATTCACTCTTGAGTTGAAGACTCCCAAGTTGTAGCTATCAGGAAATACATGACTCCGGCAGGGAATTCCACTCCTTAGCTGTACGCATTATGAATGTGTTCCCAAAACGTTTTGTGAGTGTGTGCGGGATGTCCACCATGTACCGGCGGCGCATTGCCGTTCATCTTGTGGTCCGATGATGGAACGGGCTTGGCGGGCTTGGACTGTTCTGTCGAAAAAAGCGTGCAGATGAAGCAACTTTTTGTCGGCACTAACAGAGAAATTACATTTGAATAAATAGTTAGTAATCTACATATGATACGTAATTTGGTTTAGCCAAAATTTATCTATCTGTATCACATAGTAAGATAATACTATAAAATGTGGTTAGCGGAGTGGCGCGTAGAGGGGTAGGTAGCTCCGCCCAAATTCACAAAGTCATTGGCATGAATACAAGCCTTAATAAATGTTTACTAGATTATTTTAACGATAACTTTTATGTGATAAGGTTTGAAATCAGTCTCTTCAAATTGTCTGGTACATGTCGCAACCAAGGCCACGTTTTCACCGGCAACCAGCTCGCATGCAGTTTGCATTACATCGCAGGCTAGCGTGGTTTGAGCTGCATTTTCTCCAAAGATGTACCCTTTATTACTCAAGGCTTGTATACATGACAATGCCCTTGTGCATAAAGACGTAGCTAACTACACCACTACGCGCCACTCTGCTACCCGTGTTTTTAAATTTTTATAATAAATATAATAGGTACATATTTTTAAAAAACATCAAATCCAAATTATTTTCGTTTGTATTGCAAAGCAGCAGATATTTTTTTTTTTTGTATTTTGTTAAACAATTAAGGCGTTAAATGGTTTCATCTTAACGATTTGGAGGTGATTTTTTTTTCTAATTATTTGGTACCGATACATAAATTCTGACTAAGCCAAGTTACGGACCATATTATGTTGATTACTACCTATTTTTTTCAGATGTAATTTCTTAGTAAATGCCGACGAAAAACTGCTTTATCTGTACGCAATTTTTAAGCTTTTTCGATAGAGCGACCTTAATAACCTCTTATAAAGTACCTAAAGTACATATCCTTGCTTTTCTTTTTACTTAAAACTGCTGCATAGCTGTGTAATGAACACTTCCGGTGCTGCATACCGCGCAACATTCGTCTCACTCTCTTTGAAGTTTATTGGTATTAAACACGGTGCTCCACGCGTGCTTCCTCTCATAATGTTCTTGTCTATTTCTACTCGCAATTATTACCAATATCCTTAAGTTAGTTCAACGACCATTTGATCGTTGGCAGCTAGAATAATCAGCTGTCAGTATTTTTACTTTCCAATCTATCCAATCCCACCTTACCCATACGTTCAAAACGTTTTGGGAACACATTTATAGTGCGTACAGCTAAGGAGTGGAATTCCCTGCCGGAGTCTGTGTTTCCTGATAGCTACAACCTGGGAGTCTTTAATTCAAGAGTGAATAGGTTTCTTCTAGGCAAGCGTGCTCCATCTTCGACCACATCATCGCTTAACATCGGGTGAGATAGTGGTCAAACGCGTCCCTATCAAAGGTAAAAAAAATTACCAGTCAATGCAGGTGATAGTTTTATAAGGTTCTGAAAACCAACTTGCTTGTCAATTTTAACCAAATAGACATTCAGGAACTGGGAATATTTTTTTTGTGTTTTTATTGAACAGACAAACCTATTGTATTTACAAGCGACGTTCAACAAACAAATCCTTTTTAATAAACGCGACGTCAATGTTAGTTTTCCGTCGTTTCGACGCTCATAGTACGGTATTGCGAATTCGCGTGTTTTATACACTACGCAAACATATGAAACAACTAGGGTTGTATGTAAAGAATATAATACCTACGGCTCTGCTAGTGCAGAATTTCCACAAGTTATCGTGCCAATTGATGTGACAGGTCTACTAAGCAAAAGTCTCCCACATGAAAAAGAACCGTCCAAGTGCGAGTCGGACTCGGGCGCCGAGGGTTCCGTACAAAGTAGGTACAAATAACACTTTAAGTAAAGACAACATTTTTTATGATTTAAATTCAAATGTTTAGTTTTCAGACTTTTCCCTATATCTGAGTATAAGACAGTATTACTTGCCAAATTTCATAGTTCTAAGCCATCAGGAAATACCCTAAACATTTCGATTCCCTTGACAAACAACAAAGTGATCCTATAAGGGTTCCGTTTTTCCTTTTGAGGTACGGAACCCTAAAAACAACAACACCAAAATGCAAGAAATAGAAAATGTGAAAGAAATAAAATGAGTCACTTATACAGGTTGGGAAAATATGCGCCACATCTACGTTAAACGGCCATTATGCAGCATAATGCTAAGCCCATGTGAGAGACAAAGCCCCAGCGTTGTTTTATGTCGAAGTATCAATATTTTGTACTTCCACTGAGAAATCATCTCGAAGGAGCATAACCTAATAAATAAATAATGTTTGTTGATGTTAAATTCTCTTCCTGTTACAACCATTTCTTTCATTTTTAACATCCGCATCCATGGAGATAAAGCTCCGAAACTCTGCCTCCGCAAGTCCGCATCCGCCTCCGCTAAATAGCCTTCTTTGCATCCCTATGAACGACTACGCTGTATATCCGTACGAAAGTCGTACTGAATACGACCCGAGTCGTACCATAAACGACGAAATCAAATTTCGAATCGCTGCAGTTATGATGTATTTGAGGTCCGCAATTGGTTGCGGTTTTGAGCGAGCGGTTGCCGAATTTAGAGTTGGTTATGGTTTGTTATAATGTGTAGTGTGTTGACCATTATTTTTTATTTATTCAATTACTAGGTAACCCTGTATCACAAATGTCCGTTCCACCGGACACAGTTGGTCTTTTATTAATTTTTATTAACTTAACATTTGTTTTTCAATTATCTGTAGTGAAGAAGACTAGACAAATTAAATATATCTAATCGAAATAATAAAATAATGTTAGTAAAATTACAGTGAGACGAATAGTCAGCTGATCACCTGCCTAGCTATTTCCTAACTGCATAATGTTGGAGTTGGTGTCCACTCTAACTTAGATACAGCTAATTACCAGTATTTTAAATGCTGTGCTTGTCTAACCTAACTCTGTAGTGACATAATTGATAAATTCGTTTCCATTCTTAAAAACGTTAGGTTTTGAGCTTATTACGACTGATTTACAAAAAAAAACTATTTGTAAGGCAATAAATAAAATGTATCATAAGAGTTCAAATTCAAGTAATGTATAAGTGAGCAAGGAGATATTTTTAAAGGTTTTGTAGATACTAGCAAAAAACTGAAAAGCGATACCTTTTTTCCCTCCCCCACAGCCGGCTCACCTCCCACCCTCGGGGAGTTTTAGTATTTTCAAGTGAACACCTCAAAGAACAACTGTACCAATTTTCAAAACTACACGAATTATTCACTCTGATTTCCTTAATTTTCCAGCACTGATAGGAAAGTTGAAAGTGTTTTTGACAGTTGGCGACTCTGACCCAAATGCTCCTTAAAACTGTAGCAATAGGGAATATGCAGGCGATTTTTTTATTTGCAAAATGAAATACTTATTAGCTCTAGTGAACAATCATGAAATTATTTTTTAAATACCTTCATCAGCGATGAAGTTATAAAGCTTCAAAGATTACAATTAGAAAGAGAAATCCGATGTTAACATTGACGTAATCGTCTACGACGCCTATACTGCTGCCATAGAAAACAGCGTTTTCGCGAGAGGGACAGATATATTTGTTTAAAATAATTGGGATATTATAAATTGCATATCAAATAAATAATCGCCTATCAATACATACTCATCATTTATATTCTTTTTTACATCAAATAACTTACTTCACTACAAATAAACTAAATGTTTATCAAAACTCAAACTGCAGATAATTCGAAATCATACATCAATATGACATTACTTTTTTCCTCATAATGCAATACAGTTAAATTTATGTTTGTACAAAAATACTACATACATAGCATAATCTACTGACTGCACAGCAAATTTTCCATATTTCTTAGGCTAGGTTAGGTTAGGTTGGTAATTAATAAATATTAGGACGACTGTGACTAATAAAATGCTGTTTTATTTAGAAAAACTGCTGTAAATAATATAAAAATAGAAGCTATATTTAAAAGAAAAAGAGTTAACATGTATAATGTGCATTAAGATTATTAGCTGAGCATTGATGAAAAAGCTTTTGCTTTAGGAAAAATCGCTGTACGCTGCGACAGTAAATTGTTGTGTGTTTAGTGATATTTTGAGTTGAATATTTTGCTGTGCAATCAGTAATTTTGATGGGAATTCGGAATCTTATTGCATAGAAAAAGGATATTTTTTGATTTGCGTTTAAATACTACCCAAAATAATTATATCTCCTTCGTTTTTCGAGTAATTTTGATTGTATTTTCACGGTTAGTAACACATATACCTACGAGTATTTTTCAATAAACTCCTCAGTTGCGCAATTAACCTACAACCACAAACAATTACCAATCCAACGATAAGGCTTCTAGTTCAATGTCAGTGGTTTACTACGTCGTAAACCGTGGCTAAAGTTAACTCACGTTTATTTATTTAAGGCTATAATATTTTATTTACGCTCCCTGTTTTGCGCCCCTGTCTGCAAGTTACGACCAACCTTGGCGGTGCATCGTTAGCTTAACTTGTGAAGTTAAGTTCGTAACTTATCTTTTAGCTGCTTCGTTTGCAAGTTTAGTTCAGCCTGGTAACTAATATTAGAAGGTATCATCATTTCCCCATTCGCTCCCTTGGCTCGATATCTCGCGTACTTTTGTAGATGACCTCCTACAAATAAACTATTTAAACAACAAACTGATACATTGCGTTTAGGTACCTACCTATATAAGGTAGGTACCTAAACGCAATGTACCTCACATAATATGGCAGACTAAAAGTTACAGTAGGTAAACTAGTTTACATAACTACTTAAGGAAAAACTGGCCAAGTGCGAGTCGGACTCGCGTGCAAAGGGTTCCGAACCAATTTCAATTTCAATTTTTTTTTTTTTTTTATTTTTTTTTATTTTTTTTCAATTTCATATTTTTTTTATAGGTTTCCGAGGAGCTCGTGGCTAAATAATAACAGCCGCACGGGTCGATCTTTAAGGTTAAGCAACGCTTGCCAAGGTTGGTCTGTGGATGGGTGACCATCTTAATTTACCGAGTTTCCTCCGTGCCTCGGAAAGCACGTTAAGCCGTTGGTCCCGGCTGTCATTTGTAGATCTTTGGCAGTCGTTACGGATTGTCAGAAGCCAGTAAATCTGACTCCAGTCTTGCCAAGAAGTACCGTGTTACCCAGTTATTGGGTTGTGGAGGTCTGGTAGGCAGCCGCTCCGCGTAAAACACTGGTATTCAGCTGAATCCGGTTTAACTGGACGCCGACCCCAATATAGTTGGGAAAAGGCTAGGCAGATGATGATGATGACTTCTTATAGGTTTTCCTGTAATCTTTAGTCTACTATTATCTGCTTTTTTTTCAAAATTTTAGGCGCAATAGTTTCGGAGATGAGGGGAGGATGGTAATTTTTGGTCTGATTTCTTGCATAACTTCAAAACTATTTAAGTATTTTAAAATTAATAAAAAAATATAATTAAAATCCTCACAGTAAACATTTGATATGTCACACGTTATAGTTTGAATTTTTTTTTTAGTTTGACCCCCAAAAGTGAATATTAAAAATTCAATAAATTATTATACAGAAAATTTATTCATTTACGTAACGCGTGTTTGGGTCACAGAAGTCCATATGTATACCAAATTTCAACAGAATCGGTCCAGTAGATCCGGAGAAAAATGACTGTGACAGATGGACAGACAGACAGACACCCAAGTGATTCTATAAGGGTTCCGTTTTTAACGGATGTTCGCAACCCTTAAAAGGTATCTAGAAGTTGAATTACCTATCCACTAAAAGTTTTAAAAGTTTTTCTTCTAAGGCTTTTACTGGTAAAATGTAAAACATTATGAATTGTTGACGTAATATCTACGCAGGTGAACATAATGTCAGTAAAAATGGGACACTAGCTACTAGACATGTAATTTCGACTCAACTCATACGTTAAATCGAAATTACAAGTGACATAATTTTTTTTATTTTTTTTATTAGTGAATCAACGATGGGTTGGGCCTTACCTGTAGTGGGTACTACGACATAAGAATTCACATTTGGATACACTTACTGGCGGGGAATACTTTTATCTACTTTTATAGGGTCATGCAAAATAATAGGATTTCACTGATTTAGAAAAGTAATTACATAATTTGTTTTAGGTTAGTTGTTTAAGTCCAAGTCATATTTGTATTTTCTGCAAAAAGTGTTGGTTGGAAAATATAAACAGTAGGTAGTTACATATTTTAACTATCTTCACATTCTTCACTAATTTTTTTATAAATAGTACCTACGCCACTGACATCACAAATTCCGACTTTTTTATGTCTGATTCTATGTTATGTTTTACCTATATTTTTCCAGTTTTGTTAGTCCCACCCAGGAATTCCGAGAAATTCCGCCCAAATATACGCGTCTAGCTACGCTGCATAATAATTGTTGTCTCTGTTTTTTTTTGGTATTCGCATGTCAGTGGTAGATTTCCCCTAAAACAGTGAAGCATAAAATTGTTAATACGTGAACAAATCGCTACACACGGCTCTTATCTTCGGGCAGCACGCACTTGCGAGCGTGACAAATGGCGGCCATTTGCATGCACTCGGAAATTCATTCTGTGGTTAATTTAAGAGGGGAAATTTGCGCTGCATGTTATAAAATATTTGATTAATTTCTAAAAGTTTTTTTTTGGGAAAAGAGTAACAACAGATCACATACTTTTCTGAAAAGTTAAATCCATACTTTGATTGCTAAATTACTCTTTTCCCAAAGAATCATCAAGTGTTCAAATTTTCTAACACTTCATGCTTTTTAAATACTAACTAAAAAAAGTATGTAATAAGTAAGACAACCTTAATAAAAAACTCGGTTCATTTATATCAAATTAGTTTATTATTTGCTCCTAATTTTGCACCTTATTAAAATATTCTACAATAAACAGTCAAGATATATTAGCTGAAAAACATGATATAAATTATTGGAAAGGCACAATTTTAAACAAACACGTTTCAGACATTCTTAAAATACATTCACATTTTTGTCTATGTTATAAAAGGCCATGAAAATATCGATATTCGATAGGTTGGTACCTATCGTATTTATTAAATAAGCAAGGAGAAAAAAAAACCTTTACATTTATCAATCAAATTAAATTAAGGAGGCAATGGCGTAGCTGGCATTTATGACACGCGGGGCGAACAATGTGGTGACACCCCTCAAATAATTATGAGTTGCGCCTTTCGTTCTGGTGATGGTAGCAGCAAGTCATTTTTGGCACCTCACTCCCGACAAGTTTCATTGATGCAAACGTTTAGGGATGACACCCGACAACACCAGTCTATGAACGGTCGGGTGTCACCTCTAAACGGGTGTCACCCGGTGCGGGCCGTCCCCTCCGCCCCCCCTCGCTACGCTACTGCAAGTAGGTACATCAGTACAAATCCACACTCAAACAGCTTAGCTTTTAGCCACGGCATCTTAGCCCTTATTGACATGACTCCATAACTAGCACTGTGCTGATAGCACAAATAATTAGGTATAGTCACGTTAGACACACTAGGTAATCCAATAATTGTGTTCTCTTGTGCAGTGGCGTTGTTTAATTACATTAGCTTGAGGCGACGCTTGCGGTTTGGTAGGATTTGTTTACTCGTTAAATTCGGGCTGGGAAATGGTAGTTTAATATTTAAGTGACATCAGGGGAATTACAGGCTAGATAGTGAATACTCGTTTTTCAAAGGCCTGTAAGACTTACTCTACGTTTGTTTGAATCTAGGAAAGGATACTCCAAGTTGTATGTAACTCTATATGGTATCGTATGGGTGAAATTTTATACTCAATACAAATTTCCCCATACCTTTCCCCCTTAAAGTTAAAATGTCTACAACCCTATCAGGCTTGCTTAAGATATAACTCCTAGACTTAGTAGTTTTGGCCGTGCGGTGATAGCACAAACAATTTAAAAAAAACAGTAATATTTTTTACGTCTTTTCTTGCCTCAGGCACGAAGCTATGGTCAAATAACAACGTTTTATCAAGTCACTAATGCATCGTAGCATTTTGACTTTTAGTGCACAACCGTTGTAAATTTCTCGAATAAACCAAATTACAGTCATCGAACATCACGACTTCATTCGACTTCCACTGCAGGCCGTAAAAACCATACCAAGATAAAACAGACAGCAAATATTTAGTAGCGATAATAAATTATCTACAATTAACCTAGCAACACAAACAATTTGACCTAAAAATTATTGGACAACACTTTCGAAAATTGCTACATGAGTCAGTTCGCCAACAAAATCCCACAGAGACAATCCACGACCAAAATAAACCGCTTTTCTCAATCCCCAAATGACCACTCGCAAAAGTACATTAAACAGCAGAAACAGATAAGTTAATAACTCAGAATATTGAGTGCATTTTATTGTCCTCAACTGTACAGCCTCTGCACTAAGGTACACATGGATCAGTGATTCGAACCAGGGATGTTATGGTTATGAAATTTCGGATCTGATTACGGATTCGGATATACAACGTGTAACAGAATAAATGCAACCTCTTAAGACTGTACTCATACACTGTTCTCTTCATTATGAGCATATTTCACTATAGGACATCCCCGAAATCGCGAATAAAAAAATCAGCTGTTCAGTAACGTACATTTTGTTGAGTTTTGCGCACACAAATGTATGGGGCAGTCGATTTTTTTCTCGATTTCAGTGTTGGTGCCATATTGAAAGTTGTTCATACTGATGAGTCCAAAGAGGTATTGCATTTATTCTGTTATAGGTTGTAGAAATAAAATTATACCGATTTCGGATACGGTTACAGATATAGAAACAGTTTATTTATTTAGTATATCCATTCACAACCACAGACACAAGTTATTAAATTAAAAACTAAACTATAATTCGTTTATTTCGGACTACGGTGATCCATGTTTTGTTAGTATTTCAAACAGCTTATAGAATAGAATAGAATAGTCGTTATTATGTACACCATATATGAGTTACAGAAAAGGTAGATAAAGAAAACATTACATAGGGCGACACAATGGGCGGCCTTATCGCTAAAAGCGATCTTTTCAAGACAACTTTTGGATGGATTGCAAAGATAATGGAAAGACAAACAAATAACAATTATTGGTTTGTTAAAAAAAAAATACTAAAAAAAATAAATGTTATAAAAAAAATACAGTAACCCACACGGCTAGTGAAAAACCTGTCATAATATATGTATCTCATTTAGACTCCGCGCGTATCAGAAACTTTTATATCAGATTCGTTTACGATCTTTATTTCGGATATCCGAAAGTTTCAGTTACTATTACGGCGCTCCTTAACATCCCTGGTTCGAACTGACCAATACACAAATGTACGTACATTTATGTACATAAAATATATGTGTACATTATGTATGTATGTAAAACTGGCCTGTGGTATTCCAATAGTGTGATTTATTTGCATTTCAGTGTACGCCTGAAATGTTTGATGTTAAAAATGGATGCTATTCGAGTGTCATTTGTTGAATGTATTGATTGACCGGGCTGTTGCAGAATGATCCTTTTAAAGCAAATATTTTAATTATATTCTCTATGTTTCAAAGGCTTAAGTAAGTCTTTTTGAGTAGTGTTTGTGTAACGTCTCCTGTAATAAAACCTGTGCCATTATCCGTCAACTGAAGTTGACGCATTATGGCATTGTGCCCCGTCAATGAAAGGTTAATAATGCGCACAGAAAAGGAGTGGAACTCTCTGCTGCCTGCGTTGTGTTGTGTCCGAACGCTCCTTCCGGGTAAGCTCGCTCCATCGTAGACTTTGTCTCTGTCATCTCTGACATAGACTAGAGTCAAGAGCAAACCCATCACAAATAAATAAATAAAAACACTTAATTACCTACTTTGAGAACTTTAGAGCAAATTCATATCTACATCACTATCAAAGTCAAAGTCAAAGTCAAAACGTTTATTCCAATTAGGCCATTAAACGGCACTTTTGAACGTCATTCACATTTCAAATATTTAAAAGTTCTGAAGTGACTCTACTGTCCATTCGGAAAGGTAGATTCTTATGGAGAAGAATGGACAAGAAACTCCATAGTTACTCTTTTCAATTAATCTTTTACAATATTTGGTAAGTATACAATTTTTTTTTTTATATGTGAGGACCATGCACCTAGGGTATGCAGAGGTAGACTTATAAATTTTCTAAATAAGTAGGTACATGATACTCACACACTTACAAATATTGGAATGACTAATTAACAGTGTGTGAGTTAACAGAAAAATACAGACACAAAAAGAGACAGAACATCTATAAAGTTAATACATAAAGCAACCAGTTTGATTTTGTCCACAACATTGACCGTCCTATGGAGCAGGACCAGCATGCTTCCAGGCATTCTTATCCTGAATGTAATCTTCTAATTTGTAATAAGCTTGTTTACAAAGTGTGCTTTTGATATATGCTTTAAATTTTCTTTCATTTAGTTCTAATATGTCACAAGGTATTTTACTGTAACATTTAACACAGTACCCCATGAAAGATGTGTGTACTTTAGCTAATCTATAAAATGGTTGATCTAACTTATCTTTATTTCTAGTATTAAAATTATGTCTATCACTAATTTTACTAAAAAGATGGCGATTTTTCCGTACATACATTATATTTTCATAAATGAATTGGCAAGGGACTGTCATAATATTAATCTTTTTAAAAAGTTCCCTTAGAGAATCGCGGCGGCGCAGATTATAAAGGGCTCTGACAGCTCTCTTTTGTAAAATAAATATGGATTCAATGTCAGCAGCCCGACCCCACAACAAAATTCCGTATGACATAATGCTGTGAAAGTAGCTAAAATAGACCAAACGTGCGGTTTCTACGTCTGTTAACTGTCTTATTTTCCTAACAGCATAAGCAGCTGAGCTTAGCCGCCCCGCTAGAGATGAAATATGAGGTCCCCATTGCAACTTCTCGTCCACTGTGATTCCCAAGAAAACTGTCTGATCAATAAACTCCAGTTTTTCTCCATTCAATATTATGTCACATTCGGTACTTTTAACATTAGGCAAAGTAAATCTAATACATTTAGTTTTTTTTTCATTTAATACCAAGTTGTTTGCCGTAAACCAATTTTGGACTTGAAGAATAGAGTTATTAACGACGTCAAGATTTCGTGATCGTCGCTCTATTTTAAATATCAATGAAGTGTCATCCGCAAATAATACCATCTTTGGGTGATTTTGAAGTAATTGGGGCAAATCATTTATATAAACTAGAAAGAGGAAAGGACCTAATATTGAGCCTTGAGGAACTCCCATTGTCACTTCAGACCCTCGTGAGTTTACACCGTTTACCTGAACTTTAACCTGTCTGTCCATCAAGTATGACCTAAGCAACTCAAGGGCTGTATTTCCGATTCCATAGTGCTCAAGTTTCAACAAAAGTGTCTCATGTTCAACGCAATCAAACGCCTTCGAGAGGTCACAGAATATTCCAATGGCGTCTTGTGACTCTTCCCAGGCGTTAAAGATGTTCTTTATGAGGGTGACCCCGGCGTCAGTTGTACAACGCCCTTTGGTGAAACCGTACTGTTGTTCATGAAAGATGGAAATTTTATTAAAGTGAAGTAACATCTGATTAAGAATTAACTTTTCAAACACTTTACTGAGCACTGGCAAAATTGACACAGGTCTATAATTATTGGGTTCCTGATTATCACCCGATTTGAACAAAGGAACTACTTTACTGTGTTTCATAAGATCGGGAAATACTCCTTGGTCTATACTAGTATTAAATATAACAGCTAAGTAGGGGGCAATAGTTTCAATGACAGATTTACAGACTTTTACAGACATTCCCCAAAGATCTTCAGTTGATTTTATTTTAAGATCTTTAAAAGCTTTTATAATGGCCTGGGGGTTTGTATGTTGAAACTTAAACTCCGATGGGCATACCTTTACATTCTTCCTAAGTAAAGCAGCAGCGAGCGCAGGAGATGAGTTGAGACTTTCAGTAGTTTTAAGAGGGATGTTAGCAAAGAAATTTTCAAATTCTTGAGCTACCTCTGCATCTGAGTTTATTGGGCCATTTACAGTATTTAAATTAAATTTAGTCTCACGTTGTTTCTTCCTACCTGTTTCGTTATTTATTATTTTCCAAGTAGTTTTTATTTTATCGTCTGCTGATTTTATTTTATTGCTAATATGTAGAGCTTTTGCTGTTTTGCATACACTTTTATAAGTTTTTGAATATTTTGCAACATACTTATTAAAGCTTGTATTATTCATATATTGCTTTTGGCCATACAGTTCATATAGCTTATCCCTGCTTTTGCGAATGCCTGGAGTTGCCCAATCGCTAAATAAGAACTTGGTGTAAATACTTTTGGACTTTAGGGGAAAAGTCTCAGCAAATTGAATGTTTAATAATGAAAAGAACTCAGTGTAGAACTCATTTGGGTCATTAATATTATTAAAATTATGGGCACCTAGTCTACTATCTAAAGCATTATTAAATTCCTGCAATTTTTTATCCGTAATTGGTCTAAATTTTATTTGAATTTTTTCTAAAGGTACGTAAGTGCAAAACGTTATTGATTGTCCATTGTGATCAGATGGCAACTTATTTACAATTTCTTTATGTAGGTAATCACAATTACAAAATATATTGTCTATGCAAGTTGCAGTAGAAGCTGTCACACGAGTTGGCTCAACAAAAACATTTGATAAATTAAATGATTTAAAAAGACTCAATAACCTAATACTATTGGAGTTTGTTTCTAATAAGTTAATATTAAAGTCGCCACATATTATTACTGATTTACAAGTAGAACTAACTTTATTCAACACATCTTCCATAACTGTATCAAACACAGATAGATTCTGGTGACATGGAGGTCTGTAGACACATACCACAACATGCTTATCTAGCTCAACACAGGACAATTCAATGGTGTGTTCAACCGACAGTTTAACAATATCTTTTCTTTCTTTAGATTTAATCGAAGTTTTAATTAAAATTAATGACCCACCATGTATCATGCGTTGTCGGCTGAAGTAGCTACCTACATAATAATTATCATAATTAATGGAACTTACTTGGTGGTCTTTTAACCAATGCTCTGTAAGGCAAACTACATCAAACTTGGTTTTCTCTAAAAACATTTCTATCTCAAGTAATTTGGAAGAGCAACCTTGAATGTTCTGATTAAATAACTTTAAAGTGAATTGCCCTCCCCTAGGTTTTTTACAATGAGCTAAATTGCTAGAAGATACTTTGTCATTCACTAATAGTAATTGTTCATTACTTGAAGGGGTAACTTCTGTTGTCTTGCAGTTTAGTTTAAATTTACACTAGTATCCGGAGTGACCTCCAGAGCTACAATTGAGGAGTCTAAACTGCCTGTATGGGTTCTATCAGGAAGAGAATACTCTACCTGACTGTTAGTGGCCTCCAAGAATGTTGACATTATAGGTGGGTCCTCCTTCGTACAACACAAAGAATCACAATAATTAGTCCCTATATTGTTAGTACAACTAGACAACACAGGCTCGTCACTTAACCTAATATTTGTTATATTAGCTATAACCTCGTTAATACTATATGCTATCAACATAGCAATCAAATGCCTATATTTACCAGACAGGGATAAAGCTCCCTGAGTTATCTTAAAACCACTAACAAACTTATTAGTGTCAAAATACAATAATTTGTCACTATGACAACATGTCAACAAGTGAATAGTATTATTCAGCTTTAAAATGTTATTATTTTGTTCATCTGAAAAAGTATCAGAGTAAGGAAAAGCACACAACATCAGCTTTCCTAAATTTAACTTTAATAATGATTCAACCCCATCCATTATGTCCTTTTTGGTAATACCAGTACTATTACCCAGCAGTAGAACCATTGAATGGTAATTATCTAGATTTGAATTCACAATTCTATTAATCATTTGTTTAAAATGATTAATAGATTATCGAATTATATAAGTACTGAAAAAGAGAATAATCTTTTTAGTTTGTTTATTTTTAAGTATCTCATCTCCTAAAGATCACATCTCCTATTTTCTTCTTTTGAAAAGTACCTACCTCATTACATGTTTTTTTTTTTTAATATTGCTAGAATTGTTCCTATCTTAACAAAATAGCCAGTAACTTTCTTACTTTTGGGCATACATCCTTTTGTGGTACCGAAATATGAGAAAGTGTACGGCCATCTAAGCAAATAAAACCACCGCTAATAGGTCACTACATCATCACTACATATTATAAAACAAATTCCACCGCCGTGTCTGTCTTTCTGTCTGTTCGCGATAAACTCAAAAACTACTGCAAAGATTTTCATGCTGTTGTCACCAATGGATAGAGAGGTTCTTGAGGAAAGTTTAATTATAAAATTTGTCTAGAAAAAAATTAGGAATCCTTGAGAAAATGGCAGCGCAGACGAAATCGCGGGCGAAGTGCTAGTAACCAAATATTACAGAGCCATCAACCCCTTAATCTAATCTCTATCTATACTAATATATAAAGCTTAAGAGTTTGTTTGTTTGTTTGCTTGAACGCGCTAATCTCAAGAACTACTGGTCCGATTAAAAAAATTCTTTCAGTGTTAGATAGCCCATTTATCGATGAAGGCTAAGGCTATATAACATCACGCTGTGACCAATAGGAGCAGAACATTAATGTAAAATGTGACGCAGACGAAGTTGTACAGCCTCTACATTCAGGCTCATCAGCTGAATACCAGTATTTTACGTGGCGACTAGCATGAAAAATATATAATTACGCTAAGACAAATAGAAGCGGAGCAGTAATGAAAATTGTGACGCAAACGAAGTTGCGCGGGTCAATTAGTGTAATGTAAAAACAATGACTTTCTTACTATAAAAAAAAGTCATGAAGCTCTCCTGAATCGACTTCCATCGTGATCCAAAAACGGTTCATAATTTATTGTTCGGGTATCTACGAAGGGATATCAGGGAAAGGTGTATTTATGCAAGTATGCAATGTATAGCAATGTACTTTATTGCAAGTTTATCTGGCGTATACCATAGAAAGAGCGATAGACGTGGAATATTTTCGTATACATTGAAATTTGCATTCGTGTGAAGCCGGGGCGAGTCGCCAGCAAACAATATTCAACGCTGCATACCAAAGGCAAACATAATAGAGATATAAATCACTGCATTGCAAACGCATCGAGTTTTCGGTTTATTAGTATTACTTAATATAATAATAACAATTATTAATTAGCTAATAATATCTAGTGTTATTTGAAACCATAGGCTTGCGTAGGGCTGTCATCGGTCCGGTATTACCCATATTCGTGCGGTTGTCACGAATATACGATAAAATATATATAAGTTTATTTGTAAAACACCAACAGGCAGTGACAGTATACATGATTATAAAAAACTTTTACTTTGAGAACAACCCTTTTTTTTTTTTTTTTTAAGGATGGGAAATCATCAAATGACTCCTCCCGCTCTGGGTGAAGCAAGAGGGAGTGTCAGACTCTTACTGACTAAAACCCATCCGTGTTCCTCCTGGTGCCCTTTCTTTTCCAAGGCTACGGCACCTCTTTCGAACGGATTCCGCAGCCCCAGCAGGCACCTGCCCTAGCGGGCCCCGTCTTCCACGCTGACATCTCTTTGAGGCGCGCTGGGATCGCAGCGCGCTGCCGACCCGGGCCTAGTTCTGATCAGACGGCGAGCCACCCACTGCTCGCCGTCCGCAGGCCCGCGCCTACGGCGGCCGGGAATCGTCCTGCGACTCCCGACGCCTGGGGCGTCTTCTTCTGTTGCGGCGACTGGGACGTGAGGTTTCCCTCTCTCTCACACGTTCGGCCTCCTCCTTTGCTAGCATTACTGCTTCGCAGAAGGAGGTGATCACTTCCCATGCCTCCTCGCTCCGGACCAAAGATTGAACCAAGGCCGGTCGCGAGAGGTCGCCGCCGCCGATCGCCTCGACGAGGACCCGGCGGTGCTCCGCCCAAGCAGGGCAGACCTCCACCGTATGCTCCACCGTGTCCTCCGGGCGATCCTCGCAGTGATGACACCCGGGCGCGTCCTCCCGCCGTTGAGAACAACCCTGAAAACTCAAAAAAAATACCAGCTTTTTCATACATTTTCATCGGCTAAATATTGCATTTTGTATGAAACAGCTGATATTTTTTTCGAGTTTTCAGGGTTGTTCTCGAAGTAAAAGTGGTTTATGTGTACTTTCACTGCCTAGGAGGTTGTTGGTGTTTTACAAGTAACCCTGTATATACACAAGAACAAATATGTAACCTGCTGTCAAACACGACTTCTTAGATTCTAAAAAGTTTGCTTTGCAGTGAGTATGAAAGGGACATGAAAATAAATCTCTTTAGCTCTTAGTGGTAAAGCGATCTTAAAGCGACAGCTGAGGAGAGAGGGATACAAGTCCCTCTCTACTCAGCTCTAATCCAACTTCTTCAATTGTCACGGAATTAGTTGAGGTCGTCCGGGGAGCGTCCGGTCGGGGTTTTCAAAAAATGTTCGCGGTAAAACCCGGACACCTTTTGTTACAAAATAATCTTGGTTGATTTAAAATCAAGCAATAAATTAAAACACTATTTTAGTTAAAAACTCATTATTGATTGTTAGATTCTTAAGACAGATACAAGCTGACTAGCTAAAATAAGCGACGTTGTGATTTACATCGCAAACAAGCGATATAAATTAATAAAGAAAAAAAAAATGTTTATTTGGGACTCGCATGAAACAGACAGATGTAAATTTAATTAAATTAACAATTAACAATTAACTCCGAATTCGGAGAAAATCGGCCATGACAGAAAACCGAGTGTTCCTAGAAGGAATCTACGTTTTTCCATAAAAAAAAATGAGAATGAAATTGATGTTTGTAAGGATTGTAGTGCATTCTCGGGTGGTTCTGGAAAGTTTTTCCCACAAAAACTCCATTTTAGTTGATGGCAGCCCTAGATTTGCGCAATGTGGTTCCCACACTTCCCACACCCACTACCATGGATCTAAAATACCTAATATACCTTCAACAGTGGGCCTGTCTGAGCATGTCATGTCCACCCACCGGGTTAAGGGTTCATGTTATAAATTATCATGGTCTTCATGTTTCATTTTAAACCATACCTTCTTACGATTGCGTCTAGGTTCCGCTAGCAAGAACGAATGGTTGTGCAGTCAACTCCAGTACTATGTTTTCTTGCAAATTAATGGCTTTGACATCTCCCATTGTTTGGATTCAAAGTACGTAAGGAAAATAAAGAAAGAAATAAAATTATTTTGCACATACTTAAAAGCACCGCCGTATGGTGTCAGCCTTTGCCGTATGGTGCCGTAAAAGAATAATACCATCCTATCACTTGCCGTGGGTGTCGTAAGAGCGCGACTAAGGGACTCACCAGAGAATGGGCAGCAGCGTTCTCTGTAAAACGCAACACCATACACTGCGATCGCCAACCCGCCTGCCAAGCGTGGCGATTGTGGCAAATCCCCTTATGTCCAGCTTATGCTTATGTAGACGTCTTTCAGCTGTTATGATGATCATGATGACTTAAAAGCGCAGAAAATATGACAGGAAGCTACTACAATATTCTTAACCTGTGATTGACAGGCGCAATAGCCGTCGCGACGCAACAACAATTAAAGTTTTATTGAAATAAAATGCCATCCCCCGAGATTGTGGACACACTCGGGGCCACAGGATATTAAACACTGCGTTTTTAATAAAAGAAGTTCGATTCCCACGGGAAGCATACTTTGTAAAGTTGTTTCCAGTTTGGTTAGGACATTGCAGGCTTGAATCACCTAATTGTCTGATAAAATGATGTTTCCGTGCTTCGGAAGGCACGTATAAGCCGGTGGTGCCGGCCGCCAAATGGCGGTCGTCAAATAAACCATGTCAAAGGCCCTTGAGGCGGTTTAGAAACCAGGGTTTGTGGGGTCGGTTAGACCTTACTGCCCACACGATAAGAAGAAGAATAAACCGCGTGGTTTGGTATGGCATGCAGGGATGCCATAATGGCACGATCTCGTGCCACAGGTATATTACAGGATTACCTACAATTAAAAACCATATGTGTTGGTTGAGTAGAAATACCAAAGAATTTACTTGTTTGGGTAAATTCAGTGATGTCGAGGCTTAAAAACTCGAACCTAAAACCAACGCTGTTGTACCTACAGCCATCTTGATGAATGAATAATTTATTAGGTAATTTAAAGATCAAAAATTTGTCATTCATAAATTAATCATTATTAGATAGGTAGGTAGATAGGAACGTATTATCTACGCAAACAAAATAACATTGACATAAATAAGTACAAAAGAATTCTTATCACAATTGTCCAAGATGGACGAGACAGGTTGATAAAAACTGAATTTATGGCATTCACTATGAATTCAGTTTCAACCTTGAAAATGTTACTACGCAAAAAAAATCATGACGTCATCATCAAGATGTAACATGCGCGGTATTGGACAAGGTATTTTACCTACACTATCACAGCCGAAATAGCTCAGTTGGGAGAGCGTTAGACTGAAGATCTAAAGGTCCCTGGTTCAATCCCTGGTTTCGGCAATTACTTTTTGAGTTTTCTTTCAATGTTTTCTAGATAAGAAATAAATTTTATAGAGTATTTTTTAATGAAATTGGTTTATTGCCTTAAAAAACATTTTATTTTCTTATTTTAAAACTACAGCGGAATAATCTCCTAGTGCGCGCAATACCAGCGATGTCGTGTCGCCATCTAGTGGGGATTTTCATATATTTTGCAATATGTTTTATTTCTTTCTATTATGATTATTTTTTCTATTTATTTTATCAAAAAATACCTATATTGAAGTTTCTTTTTATACAAAACAAAAAAATAAATAATCAGTCCCTAGTTATTTGAAAAGTCCCTCACTAATTGTAATTTATTTTATTTACTTAAACCATAACCATTTTATTAAAAGGCCTTGTTGGAAGCCATTACCGTATTATAGCCGGTCAATCTAGGTTATCGACCGGTAAATGCGAATTATAGGTAGATGCTTATCTATTTGATCTGTTTCTTATCAGAATCGGTCTATTTATAGAGTTTACTTAACTCTTATAAATCGTCGAGTGGGAGAAGATAGCAAATGAAGTACTTCGTAAATTACGCACCAGGTGGCAGCACTGATATATCAAGGTCCAAGCACCTTTCAACATTAGTTAAATTCACGGGAACGCCATGTTTACGTCTTATGTACTCGTATATTTCGTTTTCAAAGTACCTAGAGGTTCTGTCGCCTAGGTAACGCCAACTAGTGGAAAATTTTGGTTAATTATGATTTATTAAGCCTTTACCTACCTACTCATTATCTCAATCTAAGAAAATATGTGATCAACGATGGACCTAGTAATAAAACTATAGAATAAACTAAATATATCTAGACAACGACGACCATAATATTGTCAAGATGGTCTACCTTTGTAGTATCATAAGGAAACATCGTGTTTTAATATACATTTGTTATGATTTGTTAACTTGTTATGCTTAACCGTAAATAAGTCATGTTCATTCACAATATGTTGAACTGCAACAAGAAAGGAACTTCGGTTAACCTTTTCTTTTTCTCATTGTTGCCAGGCACGACGGCGTACGACACAGTGAGACCCCTAGCCTACCAGGACGCCAGAGTCTTCATGCTCTGCTTCAACATAGCCGAACCAGAGACCTTACACAATGCTGCTGCCAAGGTAACTATTATTATTAACCCTATACAGCCGGTCAAAGGCTTCCCCCAAATCTTTCCAGGTCCCTATTCCGTCCCCAACTAATTAAAAATCATGATGACCCCACCATTTGATGACGCAAACAGTAGCGAATCCGGTGATGAAGTTTTTAATTTAGAAGAGGTATGTCCAACAATAGATTGCCACATCACATCAGACTACATTGGCAGTTAAAGTTTTTAGTCTCTACTTAGCCTAAAGTCTTCGTAATAATCGTCTATTAATGACCAAAGCGAACCTACTTCTTTTACACCATCTATAAGAAAAGTGTCTCTAATCGTTTCATTTCCATACACTTTCTTTATTTAAATTATTTTAATTAACCAAATTATTCCTTTTTCCAGTGGTACAGAGAAGTAAGAACTCACGGTGGTTCAGCCCCAGTGCTGCTTTGCGGCTGCAAGGCTGACCTTAGACATGAAAAGGAAACACTTACCATGCTGTCCAAGCTAAGAACACATCCAGTCACCAGTGAAGAGGTAAGCAGGAGTCCCTACACTATTATAGACATACTTAGAAACAAGCAAGCAGAAAAAAAGAGATTTTATACAATTAGACTAAAGGTCTAATTGTATAAAATCTTAACTTAACGGCAAAAAACATGAACATGAACTTTACTTCACTTTAAAAAAATCAATAAAAAACGCTTATATATTAAACTGATTGTGGTTAGCAATAAGAAGTTTTGTCATTTGATTATCCTAAATAAACAGACATCCAGCTCCACAAGCAATTACACTCCCTAGATTGAGGAAAATAAACCTACCCACGATTCTAATTCAACCCATATCCTACATACACAGACTTCTCAAACACATGCTCCAGCAATTTAGGATACCTCCTAATGGTCCTGAATATATTTCAGCCCTCAATTTCACGGAGTTCGCCAACATCTCGAATTCGAAACCTCCGATCCCTAGCAAAGCGATTTAAGTTCATTCATCAGAACTCCTAATCTAAATTGAAACATCCTGAAGCATTTACACGTATTGTATAACGGAGCAATTGAAAACTCGGTCGCAAATTCAGGCTGGACGTCCGTATTAATTAGAGATCTTATTCAACTAGTTACCAGTTTGTAAATGGGGGCAGAGTAATTGGCTCGTTCCATGAATGAGTCGAACAGAATCACGGATCGCGCTGACATTGAAGCTCCTTGGACCGTTCTATTGAAAAGTTGGGACTTCATTTTTATTCGGTGTCTGTAAAGGTTCTTAGGGATTTATGTTGAATCTGTTTGAATTTGAATTGATGTAGATATCACGGCGACTAGCATTATGACTCGCATGCTTATAATTAGCAGTTTGACCTCAAAGTTATGTATGACCCATGTAAGCATTTTTAATTAGATGACCAAATACCTATTGATCTGTTTCACCAATGTTAAAACTGTTTATATGCGTTTCAATATTAGCTCCGAATATAACTAAAATCCATTTAATAATTGAGTCTCTATTTTTGCAGGCTTTATCAGTAGCAAGACAGCTGGGAGCGATGACCTATGTAGAGACATCAGCTAGAGCATCCACAAAAGGCGTCAAAGATGCTTTTGAAGTTGCTGCACTAGCTGCCCTTGGAAAACTTAACAAGCAGCAGATGAAACAACAGGTATACACCATTTCACATCACTAATCACAGCATATGATTACTTTAATCTTATCTTCCCCCTCTTTTTCCCTCGTGCTGGACAGCATTCCAAGCGGATTTTAAAGTAGGTACGTAGACAAGGCTTATAGCTCTATCCACAGAGTATGGAGATAGCCTAACCTGCTAGAAGCGGTACTGACTTGCACAATGACAAGTTTGACTGCTTTGAATATCGAAAATTGCAGAAGCGTACTACTTCTGCAATTTTCGCCAACACACTTATAGAGAAACGATTTAGTTATGTACTGCCGTCTTCCGTATTTCAGGTGCAGCAATTCCATGCTCTGTGGCTTAATCCAACAGTTATACCCGGAAGTCCTTACATATAAATCTAAATTACTTCCGATCACAAATTATATGAAAAGAACAAGACAAATAATTATTCTTTTCCCAACAGAAACAAGTGGGCCGCAGCAAAAGCAAGCGCGATTTGAAAGCTGAGCTGAAAGGGCGCGCGAAGAGCTGCTGCGTCATGTGATCCGTGGCCGGCCACCCTTCTCGGTGGCCGCACGACTGTTAGGCGACCACCGCCCTTCTTCTTGAACCCAACCGTTCCTCAGAGGAACAAACCCGGGCCTAAGTATACGCCTTGCGGAATACCCAACGTAAATTTTCACTGACGAGTTCCCCCTCATAAATAGGAGGCAACAAATACGACACATATATTTAGTGTCAATATTTAAAATGTTTAATGTGAAATAAGTACGTGCAAAGTGATCAAATAATTTAATTCTAAGTGTGATTCATTTTATCAAAAGCCTAATAGAGAACTATTATTATAATTATTAATGTACTGTAAATTTAAATGGGATCGGAACGAAGTTCTTTGGATTTTTAGGTGAAGGTATCAGTAAAATAAAAAGGTGCAATGTAATTATAGCCCTCAGGGTTGGAGCGTGAGCCTGTGATAAAGTAAAAATAGAAAATTCGCGAGAAAAAATAGAAATGTTTTAGATTGAATTAGAAAGGCGAGACGACGCTCATTTTGGCATTTTATCATCAACAACAGTTGAAAAAAAATATGTAAAGAATAAAGAATCATGTTAGTTAGGTACAAATGCGTGTTTTCATATACATTGACATAACAACGTAAGTATAACTTGATGTTTTTCTATAAGATAGCATTTTCATAATGTATAGAATGTACTGGAAGTTAATGAGGCTCCGTTGTTTTGTGTAGGACCAATGTTGCTCTTAATTTTGATGCAGTAGCTTATTTGTTTTTAAAGCTACGAGCTAAACATTTTCTTTGTGATATACATACGTAAATGTAATTAATAAAAATAAAATGCACAATGGTGGACAATACTAAATTACGGAGGTCCATAATGCTAGTTAGTTTCACGTCCATGTTTGCTATAGGTGTTAGATTTTTGTACGTTTACAATATGAAAAATTAAATGTTGCTTGCCTGTAGAGATTCGTACACCATCTTGTTAGTAGGATCATCTTTTCTTATCATAGTGGGAATAAAAATCTTTATTTGCCTTCAAAATATATAACTAAAGTATATTTTATTATGTGACAAAGTCCGAATTTTAGTTTTCGAAATCGTAAATTTTATGTAAAATTAAAAATAAAATACGTCCCTGATTTTGCCAACAATCACTTTCACTTTTCCCAACGTCTTATTTATTCAAGAAATGTGCTTGATCATTCTATGAATAAATAAAAAATGGCTGTCGTTTTTGTGTCGTGAAGCCTAAAACGTCAAATAATAAAGGAGCCATTGAGTTTCATAATTAGGTTTTCAAGTCACGCGTGGCACAGGCGAGCTTCAGCGGAGCCACGATTGCTTTTCTGCGCCCTAATTCAACGTAAAACTAAAAATGAAAATAAGGCATGGAAATATTCATAGCACGAGTTTTATTGTATCTGCTGAAACTTAGTGTTTGAATAAATTTTGTTTTCTAGATCATTGGTAAGTTATTGCTGCCACAAATCTGAAATAACTTCTAACAGTATTTCTCTTGCAAAATAAATTGTTGGCAAAATCAGATATTCTTCAAATTAAGTACATTTCTAGTTAGGTAAAATAAAAAATCTTCATATTGAACAAATTAAATGTTAATTTTATTAACATTATTTTCGATGGTTTAAAGTATTGTAAGTCGATATCAAGCTTTAAATTCAATGTTAGCTTTAATTATCATTATATTTAAATATTTAAACATGTAGTTTAGTATTATTTCATTGAAAACGATGATCGGACTAATTTTTATTTATGTACCACATTCTTTATTTATGAACAAATGTACATATCATGTAAGTATTGTATAAATAAGAACTCTGACTTCATTTACGTACCTAATAGAAAAGTTTTCTACACTATGGTTTATTAAAAACATAAGCCATACAAATGTCAAAACTACTACAACTACTCTCTATGGCGTAATAACTCGAACGACAATCATCACAAAATTACTATGACCAATTGTCAAACGCGTCATCTAGCTGTGATTGGCTGCGTTTTCAACAGCCGGTCGCATCACTTGATTTGCGATAATTTGTAACGGGTCAAAAATTTATGACCAGAATGAATGACATCATTCTGTCTCTACTATTTTCAAAGGATTTACAGAAATTTATTTAGCTTCATACCTTTTTATTAAATTTGTCCTCAATGTTATGTTGCTATTTTAATAATGCTTTGGGTACTCGAAGAATGTATAAGTATTCATTATTGACAGTATTCATTATTAAATATCCAATTTACTAAGTATTTGGAATAAGACGCATAGTAACAAATAAATAAATTCAGTGACATTCAATTATCTGGACTCATTCTCTAAAAGAAACGAGATTACAATTTCATTCCAACTTTGTAATTGGATTTTAAGCATTCGGATTACTTTTTTATAGGTTTTATTTACCTAAAGGTCACGTTTTCGCAATTGTATTTTATAAAATGTAAATGACAATGAGTCTTGAATGAAAGAGGATAAAAAATACAACAGTAAACCTAGCAGAATGCACCCCTTTTCACAATTCTATTCAACGAATTAATTTATCTTATTACATTTTGCATAATCCGAACTTTGCGAAACTGTTTATATCAAAAAACTCCGGCCACCATCGGAGATATATTTTATTTTCGTTTAAAAAAGTCTTATAAGGAATGACGTCAGAGTTTCTACAAATGCCTTATATGTTATTTTTTAATTGTGTAATTAATGTAAACAATGTTTTTAATAATAGACAGTTAACTTGACGTTAGGCCACTTTGAATGTTGTTGCTAGATATCGAATATAGCGTTCAGTGTTTTTGAATATTGGTGTTTTATTTAACCTCCCACACTACCCTAACAAAAAAAAAATCGAAGATATAACTGAAGAACATAAATTTTTAGATCCTTTTTTATAATCAGACCGCCCCTCTACCATCGGACATCTAGACGCACTGCAAGTTACTGCGCACTTTACGTTTCCAAACGTCTTTTATAATGCGCACAGCAAAGGAGTGGAACTCTCGCGGCTGTTTCCGAAGGCATTCAACCCTAATCTCTTCAACGTTAAAGTGAACAGGTTTTTCCTGGGTAGGCTGGGATCTATAGTCAACTTTGTCTCTGACACCTCTGACCTAGACTAGAGTCAAGAGCAAACAAATCTCAAATAAAATTTAAAAAAATCAGAGCGCCTCATAATTTTTAAAAAGGCAAAATTGAGTGATTGACAGACAACGTACAGCCAAAACTACTGGTTGTAGAAAGCTGAGATTTGGCATGAAGGTTCCTTGGAGAGAGTAGGGAAACTTAGAGAAGATATCCTGATATTTCAAAACGGATAATGGGCGTGCGAAGTCGCGAGCAAAAGCTAGTTTGAATATAGATTGGAACATATATCAGAGAAATACATCTTACAGATCTCATCCAATGCGGTGACGATATTTCCTTAGATCTGTTAGTCGTTACGGCTTTAGGAGAGGCCTATGTTCGGCATTGGACGTTTAGGGATATTTATGGGCTGTTACAGTGACTTACGACCTTGAACGAGTATATTTGACACGGATACCTTCTAGTAGTGTGCCGTTAACTCCGTGGGATTTATAGTTATGTCTTGCTAAGGAAAGTAATCCTACGTTTAACTTATATTTAAATGAATGTGAAAGCATTATGTTTGAATGTTTGTTGGTCAATCATGTCTAACAGGTTCACAAAAACGCGGGTCTACCATAGCCTGAGAAAGGACATTTCCCATTGGATCACCATCATCATCATCATTTCAGCCAATTGCCGTCCACTGCTGAACGAAAGCCTCCCCCACATAGCGCCAACCATCCCGGTTTTGAGCAGTCCGCATCCATCCGCTGCCAGCCACCTTCTTTAAACCATCGATCCATCGTGCCGCAGGGCGTCCCACACTACGTTTGCCCATATGCGGAACAGATGTCTGCTCCATCGACCGTCTGTCCGTTTACAAACATGTCCGGCCCACTTCCACTTCAGCATGCTGATTCTACACGCAGTGTCGGTGACTTTAGTTCTCTGGTGAATGCACACACAAACATTGGAAACGTTTTATCAAAACTCTAAATTGCAGCACCAGACACTATAGGTACTATAAAGAATACCAAACTATCTACATAACATACGTAACTAATCAATTTAAAGATACCTTGAACATATTGCCTAAGACTCATTACATCAAAAAAATCGTATTATGCGTGTTCAACAAATTTAGCCCATTAGATATTCAATTCAAAATGGTTTCATGAAAAATGTTTCAGACATTAAAAGCTTGATATTACAGCAGCTTTCAGAGGTCAAAGTGACATTAAACCTTGAAGATTTCAAGGGTTAAGAAAATTATTTGACCTTGTATGTCTTCGTGAAACTTCAGAAATATTGGGACTGTTTAATGTGGCAAGTTTATAAGTTATTTAATTTGTAATGATCACGGGATGCCTGAGAGATTTGTTTGTGTCTGATGAAATTACGTTGGCAAAGTTAGTAAGGCATATAAAATAGGCTAGATTCCACCATCAATAAATTGCAAATCTAGTCTGTCTGTTAGAGTATTGAAAAATAATGGACACGTATTTATTGTTTTTGTAAATCAACGAAGATTGACAAAAATAAAATGCATCAAAACTCGGGAGAGGGGTCTGATGACGTCACGTCACTAGTAAAATTGTACTCTAGTAGTGACGTCACGCTAGTTTTCAACATACTGTATCTTCGTAATTTTTTGTTTACGTGAAAATAGAAAAAATACGTGTCCAAAATTTTTAAAATGTGTCCAATATTTTTAAAGTGTGTCCAATATTTTTAAAGTGTGTCCAATATTTTTAAAGTGTGTCCAATATTTTTTGGAAATCTATCTGACGGACTAATTCGTTTCTTTTTTTTTTCAATAAGTTACCCTATTATGCTGGTTTCAAAGGGAATGAGACTTTATTTAAAGAATGATAGAGGACCCCCACCAGCGGCGATTGTCTTTAAAGTTTGCATGCGCCTTTTAAAAGTGAACCAACCAAATGTTTTCCCAGAATTTTTCTTCTTCATAAAACCGTGAACCTTCTATGATATCATCTTTCCAGAGGGAACTCATAACCTCTTTCCAGTGGCAGTTCGTTTTATTACAGCCGAGCAGCGAACACGTCTCCCTAAGTGCCAATTCCGCGCTTATAAGCTATATACTATCACATGTTACAAGATGTCTGCTAAATATTGATGGAGTGATGTGGTGTGGAGTAGTGGTGCGTGTTTCTGGTTTAATGATGGGCTATCACTAGTACAACTATTTTTATGAATTATGTTTGCAAATGAATATGCAACACAACTGTCGGCAACGAAATTAATCTAAAGAGTACAGCGGAGGAGTAGGAAAAAATATATCCACTTCCCTCCTTATCAAGCAGGAAGAGACAGAATAGAGCTAAGCCAATACTCAAGGGATATAACGTCTTATGGTACGGAGGAATATCGGTAGGAATATCATTGTTACTCATAAACGGACCGATACCTCTGAGTTCAACCCGTGGAGCTATTATGATCAAAATATTTATTAAAAACTTTCAATCAATCATATTGATTGATTGAAAGTTTATTGCGTATCATAGGTAGTAACATAATTACAGGTCTTAGACAATTTAATTGCGAACAGCTATGTACCGCCCTT